>OX941087.1:33115000-34365000 GCA_954870635.1 Arctium minus
CTGGGGCATGGTTGGCGATTATGCCAGGCGACATTGCCATGGAATAGTCGCTTGGCAATGTCGCACAGAGGGGGCAGGGAACTGTTAAAACCGGGTTTCAACCTCTTTCTTCATTCCTCACTTCCCATTTCTTCCCAAACTCTCTCTAGAACAAACCTAAATCGTATATGGTCATTTTGGGTCATCTTCGGCTCATATATTTGGGTATTATAGGTAAACCGTCATCAAATTAAGGATTGGAAGCTAGGATCAAGAGTCTACATCTTCATCTTCATATTCAACCTCAAGCTTCATTTTAGGGTTTTCTAGGTTTTCACCAAAACCTATGTGGTAAGTTCATTCCCCCCATTTCCCCAAACTTCTTTATGAGTTATAAATGCCCTATTGTTGACAACCTAGTGTTTTATTTCCCCAATTTCGGTTTAGATGATTTTGGGAAAATTAGGTCAAATTAGGGTTTTTGGCCAAAATGAAGATTTTGATATAAGATGTTTGGGGAATGATTCTAAACACTTGGATACGTGTATTTATGGTTGGAAATTTATGGATCTAGGTTTTTGGGAGTTTTGGCTTAAAGATTCGAATTTCTTCAAAAGGAGCTTAAGTTGGGGAGAATCTAGATTTAGCCTAAATCTAGCAAGGCGAGTTCAAGTTGATTTGTGAAAACCATGTACATGCCAAAATGTCCGTTTTAAAGTTTTAAAGTGTTTATGTGTTTTACTTGCTAATTATCAAACGTTGGATTATTTTATGAAACTTACTTATCTGGGATATTTGATTCGATAAATCTTGTGAAGCATCCATCCTTGGGATTTTTGGGAATTTTGATAAATGTATCATAATGAAAATGTTTTAATGACTTATTTGCATACATGGAGATTATTGGGTAAAAATGCATTTGTAGTGTTTGTTGGTAATATGTGTATTTCGTGTTGTGGAATGTTTTGAAAATACCAACGTGTGGGTCATTGGAGTTTGGTCATTCCCACCCTTGCGAACATTTCGAAAATCGTAAATCTTTTGGTTTTGGGGAAAGATGTATTTCAAGTATTTTGATGAGTAAATATTTGATATTGATATTTTAACGATTTATCGTACGGGTTTCTACCCTTACTCTTTCATGAATGTTAAGGTTTACATAATCTAGTTCTCATCCATATTATTAATCGTATATTTTGGTTTGTTGCATTTTAACTTAAATATGAGTTTTGGGGATGTTAGGGTTTTATCACCTAAACAAGATTGTTGAGAAATGTGTTTTAAACCAAGGTTAATGGTCTTCTATGCCTTCTACTTACTTGATGGCCAACCCTTAGTCCATGGGATTTTGGTGAACCCAAAGTGAAAATTAGGGTTTTGGGGAAGGGCAAGTATTGGGCTAATTATTTACAATTATGGCCTTTGAAATGAGTGATAGTGCATTATTGTTGATAGTTATATTGATAAAGTCTCATCAATGATGGGAGTCAAGATTCATGTTGGTAACCTCATATTTATGATTTACTTACCTATATGGTTAATAATGAATGTGCTAGCATGTTTTGGTTTTTGGTCTTAGTGCAATGGATCCATAGGCACGGTGTCCCTATGTCCCGTTTTGGACATTAGGATCACCACTTTGGAATGGAATAGGCATCGGGTCACCATGGTAAGTAAGATGTGGACCTATATGGTCGGGCAACGTCCTATGGGCAGTAAGATGTAATTCTCTTGTGCTTGAGTTCCCGTTTTGGAACTCTCAAGAATAGACCTAGATGGGTTGACTTGATGTTTTCGAGCAATAGACTTAGAGGAGTTGAGCTCACTATGTGATTGGTGTTATTTGTACCATATTTTAATCACTAATGGTTTATTTGATTGATTGATTTAGCTCATGGCTATATACACCGTGCGACTTCAAATGGGTTTAGTACTTATATTTGACTTCTTCTCACTAGGTTTTAGCCTAACACTTGTTCTTTAGTTGTCATGTTTGACAGATCATCTTAGCGGTGGGGCTCGTCGGGATTGAGTGGACGACCTTGGGGTCGTGAGTGGTCTTTTTGGAGATATAGTGATCAACATACTTGATTTTAGAGGATATACATTTTGGAAAGATAGCAACACCCGACTTTAATCTTGTTGACAAATTTAGATTATTAGGTTGTCGTTTTATTATTCATTATATTTGGGTTGTAAATGCCATACCTTATTCCCCGTTTTGGGATGATACTATTGGGTTTGATTTGTCATGTCCAAATTATTCAGGTTAATTGATCCCCTACTTTAGGGTGGACAAGCTTCTCCATTTATAGATGTTATATTGCCGAAATTTCGAATTTTATTTCACTCTAAATTTTAGGATGTTACATCATCAATAGCTAAAGCCCTCACAATGGCCCATTTATGGGCATCTCTCATCATGTCCGGGTACCTATTCATCAGGGTATAGCGGAATGCAAGTAATACGTCGGCCTCCATATCAGGAGGCCAACTATAATACATCTACATACACATTGTTTGGATTAAGTAAAAATAAACCCACCCAATTAGTTAAATGGAGTAAAATACATACCCGTAAACGCTCCAACATCAGTGCAAAGTGCTCCTTAGGGACATCCCTATAATGAACACATGGACCAACGGACATGGAAAGTCAAAACCGTATGTTACAATTAGTGATGGCCATCTCGGCCCGACCCGACCCGACTCGGTCAGTTAACCAAGCCCGACCCGCCTCAAAACCCGGCCCGGACCGGCCCGACCCCAAACCGGTTTGAAGCTCGAAATCATGGACCGGTTTGGGTTTTTGGCGGCCCGGTCTGGCTCGGCCCGAAACCGGTTCACGACCTGATTTTTGGCCCTGCCCGACCCGATTTTCACAATTTCAAAAATATAGTCGTTTTCTAGCCGTTTGGGAACATTTTTTGACCATTTTTTTGTGTTTTTTACCCATCCAAACCAATATAAATACTTGTGTTGGTTATGGATAGTGACACCAACTTACAAAACGCAAAAAACGCATACAATTCTCATTTATCGGCTCTCGCTATATTCGTTTCTCGCAAGTTCTAGTCTAACATCTCTAGTTCTCTACTCTCTAGTCTTTACTCTCAAGTCTTTACTCTTCAAATGGCCGAACAAAATTGCCAATTTATTGTCGAGCATGGACGAAAAGCACCAATTTGGAACCATTTCAACTTGGTGATGCTCCCCGACGGTACAAAAAAAGCGAAATGCAAACGGTGTGGAGACCTCGGGAGCGGGACCTTCGGGTTCTTAGAATTTATGTATTGTAAGTTTGTAACTTAAAATTATAAATAAAATGTATTTTTAAAGTGTATTTTAGAGATTTATTATAAATAAAACGTATTTTTAAAGTGTATTTTAGTGATCCAATCCAATTTTTATTTTTTAAAGTTTAGTAATTAATTATTATATAAAGAAAACTATTAAAAAAAATACGTAGCCCGATCTTGGCCCGGTTTTGGGCCTGGCCCAACCCGGTTTTGGGTGGATCGGTTTAACCCAAGCCTAACCGGGCCACCCATTTTCGGGTGAAACCCGGCCCGGCCCGAGCCGAAGCCCGTTTGGCCCGGTTTTGAGTTTCACTGTAGAGGCCTGAAGCCCGTTTTTGCCCGAGCCCGATTTTTGGCCATCACTTGTTACAATCAAAAAAATGTGTTTTGGAAAGTTTAAAACTCTACGTGTAATTGTTTGACTATTCAAAAGTCAAACTGTAGGTGTCAATGAAGTTAGAAGTCTATTGAATGACTTGAAAATACTATATGTAATGGTTTGCCTACTTGAAAGTCAAACCGTACGTAGGTTTAGAGGAGCTTTGGATGATTTTAAAACTCTAAGTGTAATTGTAAGACCCCAAAAATGGGACTAACAAAAATTTCCGGAAATAGAAATGTGGTATGCATAAAATGCCAAAGCACGAGCTCATACAAAAAGGAACAACAAATGCCTGTTAATTACAAGTTTGCAATAAGACACGATAATAGATGACAACTCCCTAATCTAAGTCTCGCTAGACATAAGATTACAAAAAGGTTGTCAACTATGTCCAAATAATTGTCTTCAATATTGGCATCCCAAAATGCTCCCAAGCTCACCACTAAAGTCGATTAAGCTTCCTTGGCGCTTGCGCCACTAGAACCTGAGATACATACCAACAATCAAGTGTTAGACCAAACGGGTCTAGTGAGTTGCATATAAACATGGCATATTTATATAAAACATGTTATGAACAATTATGACACTTCAATCACCACAGTCCATACGGGGTCAATCATGGGGGAGACCCATCACACCAATGAGTTTTACCTCAAGTCAATGTACCTTGATGTTCACTCTCTTGAGCAACATTCCGAAGGCCCGGCACACTTGAAGACTACCTCCCAGACATTACTCCAAATGGCGGAGGTCTAGGTGCATACCATTATAGTGGCACATAAGACTACATCCTCCTAGCACTTACTCATGGTTCGTTCTATGTACTTACAATGTCCGTCTCTATACATAATTTCATACCCATAAGATACATGTATAAGACTTCAACAATCCCAAGCATAATTTAGGTACAAAACTCTAAAATATGCAAATACTCAATATTATCCATGGCTCATCAAGACAAATATATAAACATGCTCAAATATCAAGAATAATAATCTCATTCATGTCCACAACAATATTCAAGGCTAAGATACCAACAACATCCAAAGTAGCAGTTAGGTCAAACTTATCAGGTGATCAGATCTTATCATGAAAATGATGCATTAGGTAGGAAAACACATAAAATATGTATCTCATTTGAAAATAATACAAGAAACTCACTATCTAGGGTTTTACACAAAACCCTAGAAAACTCGGATGAAAAGATGAGAGTGTGAGGCTTTGAAGATGCTTTAAATGCTCCACTAGGATGAAACTTGAAGCTTCCTAACCCCCAATAAATGCTCCCAACTACACTAGGGTTTTAGCAAGGGTTGGATGGTTTTGGAATGGAAGAAAATCGCCCAAAAGGGTTCTTGGTCGGACCCAAAACGTTTGAGAAAAGGAAATGAAGTCAAAATGGTCAAGGTCGGATTTTTATACTCTCAGACCCCGCTGGCGACAGTGCCCGGCGACAGTGCCCATGGCACTGTCGCGGGGGCATAGTCGTGCGTGCCTCGATGCCTACGGTACATGTTCGGCAATTGTGACAGGGCGACATTGCCTTTGTCACTCTCGCGTGTCATAGTCGCCGGGGGTGTACTGAGACCACCCCCCGGCCCGCGATAGTGCCTCACGACTATGACCATTGTCACAGTCGCTGGTAACAGTCGTCCAACACCCCAAAATCCTGTTTTTTCGTCGCTTTCGATAAAGTTCAACATGTACGGAATCCAAGGAAATTTATCAGGTAACATGACATAATAAGATCTTAAATCCAAGGAAGAGTTCCAACAATTAGGATTGATGAAAACACGAGGAAAATTATAAATACTTACCTAAATTTTCCGGGTGTTACAATCCTCCCCACCTAATGAGGATTTCGTCCCCGAAATCTTAAACACTAGAATAAATGAGGATATCTCTTCCTCATGTCCTCCTCCGATTCCCACGTCACATTAGCACCTCGGTGGTACTTCCATTGAACTTTCAACATAGTTACTTCCTTATGCCTCAACTGTTTCGTCTTTGACTCTAGAATAGCTTCCGGTTCTTCTACACATCGGTTCCCGTTGTCCACCCGAATTTCCGTCAAAGGGATAATACTTTATTCTTCGGCCAAACACTTTCGAAGGTAGCAAACATGAAAGGTAGGATGGATTCCATCCATTTCCGGCGGTAAGTCCAACCGATAAGCTTGAAGTCCGATCTTCTCTAAAATCGTGAAGGGCCCAAGGAAACGGGGACTAAGCTTCCCGCATTTCCCGAATCGGATGATCCCCTTCCAAGGCGACACCTTCAACATAACCCGATCCCCCACTTGGAAGTCAACCGGTCTTCGCTTTTTGTCCGCGTAGCTCTTCTGTCGGTCTTGGGCCGCCTTCAATCATTCTCGAATACCCTTCACTTTATCCGCCGTTGCTTGCACAATTTCCGGACCCGCAAATTGCTTCTCTCCCGCCTCGAGCCAACACACCGGTGTCCTACATTTCCGCCCGTAAAGTGCCTCGAATGGGGCCATCCCGATACTCGAATGGTAACTGTTATTGTAGGTGGACTCTACTAACGGCAAATGTGAATCCCAAGTCCCTCCAAAGTCTATAACGCACGATCGAAGCATGTCCTCGAGAGTTTGGATCGTCCTCTCACTTTGTCCGTCGGTTTGGGGGTGATATGTCGTACTCAACTTAACCTTCGTGCCCAACTCCCTTTGCAATCCATCCCAAAACTTGGAAGTAAACCGACTATCCCTATCCGAGACTATGGATAGTGGGACACCATGACGAGACACCACTTCATCAATATATAGTTTAACAAGTTTGTCCATCGGTAACGTTTCCCTCATTGCTAAGAAATGAGCACTCTTGGTAAGCCTGTCCACTACCACCCAAATGGTATCATGTACTTTTAAGGTCTTCGGCAATTTCGTGATGAAATCCATCGTGATGTGCTCCCACTTCCACTCCGGAATGGTTAATGGTTGCAAACTCCTGTAAGGTCTTTGATGCTCCGCTTTAACTTGAAGGCATGTGACGCACCTTTCCACATAATTGGCCACATCGAGCTTCATTACCGGCCACCAGTAATGTAATTTCAAATCTCTATACATCTTGGTACTACCGGGATGTATGGAGTACTTTGACTTGTGTGCCTTCGTCAAGAGCAACTCGCGGTTTCCCCCGATTTTCGGCACCCAAATCCTCCCTTGAAATAACTTGAGGCCTCGGCTATCCTCCGATAATAATTCCTTTTGCTTCACCATGACCTCGGCCTTGAGATTTTCCTCGCGAAGTGCTTCGGCTTGGCTCCTCTTGATGTCCTCCATAAGACTGGATATCACCTCAATTTTAGCAAACGTTACTTTACTTTCCCCTCCGTAGCTCTTTCGGCTTAAGGCGTCCGCTACCACATTGGCTTTACCGGGGTGGTAAAGCAATTCACAATCATAATCTTTCAAGAGTTCCAACCATCTCCTTTGTCGCATATTGAGCTCCTCTTGGTCGAAGATGTACTTCAAACTTTTATGATCGGTGAACAACGTACACTTCGTCCCATAAAGGTAATGTCGCCACAATTTTAAGGCAAATACTACCGCCGCTAGTTCTAAATCATGTGTAGGGTAATTCTTCTCGTGATCCTTGAGTTGTCGCGATGCATACGCGATCACCTTCCCCCCTTTGCATCAAAACGCACCCCAACCCCAACTTAGAGGCGTCACTATAAACCACGAAATCTTCAGATCCTTCGGGTAAGGATAATATCAGTGCTTCGCATAACTTCTTTTGAAGAGTTCGGAAAGTGTTCTCTTGCGTCTCGGTCCATACGAACTTGACGTTCTTCCTCGTCAGCGATGTGAGCGGCGAAGCGATCTTTGAGAAATCTCGAATAAACCGCCGGTAGTAACCGGCCAAGCCCAAGAAACTCCTGATCTCCGTTGGACTTGTCGGTGGCTCCCAATTCATCATCGCCTCAATCTTTGCCGGATCCACTTTCACTCCGTCCTTGGACACTACGTGGCCCAAGAATTGAACTTCTTGGAGCCAAAACTCACATTTGGAGAATTTTGCAAACAACTTCTCCTTTCGAAGAATTTCCAAGACTTCACGTAGATGTCTTCGATGCTCTAACTCGTCACGAGAGTAGATGAGGATATCGTCGATGTAGACTATAACCGACTTGTCCAATAAGGGTCGACATACTCGGTTCATCAAGTCCATAAACACGGTCGGAGCATTGGTCAATCCAAACGGCATAACTAGA
This sequence comes from Arctium minus, assembly GCA_954870635.1. Classification (NCBI taxonomy): domain Eukaryota; kingdom Viridiplantae; phylum Streptophyta; class Magnoliopsida; order Asterales; family Asteraceae; genus Arctium; species Arctium minus. The sequence goes on from OX941087.1 coordinate 33,122,900, forward strand.
AACTCGAAGTGACTGTATCTCGTTCGGAATGTCGTCTTCGGTATATCGCTCCCCTTCACCCGTACTTGATGATAACCAGATCGCAGGTCTATTTTCGAGAAACACCCCGCTCCCTGAAGTTGATCGAAGAGGTCGTCGATCCAAGGGAGTGGATATTTATTCTTTACAGTAACTTTGTTGAGCTCGCGGTAGTCTATACACATCCGCATAGACCCATCCTTCTTCTTCACGAATAACACCGACACTCCCCAAGGCGACGAGCTCGGTCGTATGAACCCCTTTTCGATTAGCTCTTGGAGTTGCGTCATCATCTCTTGCATTTCTGTCGGGGCTAAACGGTAGGGAGCACGAGCAATCGGAGCGGCTCCCGGAGTAAGGTCGATGTGGAACTCCACTTGTCGTTCCGGTGGAAGTCCAGGTAGATCGTCCGGAAAGACATCCGGGTAGTCGCACACCACCTCCACTTCTTCTAACTTCTTCTTCTCTAGTTTCACGTAGATCACATAAGCTAAGTACGAATCACATCCTTTGTCTAGGCTCTTGCGTGCCTTGAGTGACGATATGATCATATTGGTTCTTCGAGGCTTCTCTCCGTAAACTATCACTTCTCCACCCTTAGACAAGGGCAGCCGAATTAACTTCTTAGAGCAAAAGATGCCAGCGTCGTGCTTAGCTAACCAATCCATTCCCACTATTACATCAAAACCTCCAATATTGTCCGGTAAAAAATCTATAACAAAGGGCTCTCCATCTAATTCTAAGGTACATCCTACATAGCAACTCCGATCAACCATATGCTCTCCGTTGGCTACTTCTACCACTAGAGCATCATTCAACATACTACAAGGAGTGGTGAGGTTCTTGCAAAAAGAGGTAGACACAAAGGATCGGTTCGCACCAGAATCGAATAAAACACGGGTAGGTAGAGAGTTCACTAGAAACGTACCCGACACTACGTCTGCCGCCTCTCTTGCTTCAGTAGCCGACATCTGGAAGGCCCGACTTGGCGCCTTCGGTTGAGCTTCCTTCTTCGGCAAAGCCCTACTCGATGCCCCTTGGTTACCCCTTGCCAGTTTAGGGCAGTCGCGTTTGATGTGTCCCGGTTCCCGGCACTCATAACAAACTCCCCGTGAGGGGCAATCCTGACTCATGTGGTCCTTTCGCCCACACTTGAAACATTCCATAGCTCCAGAAAACGGTCTCGGATTGCAAGGCCCGAAGTGCTAGCTCTTACATTTGGGGCACCACCTTGCCTCACATCGCGGGTCAGTGTTCCTCCCCCCGTAAAGGGTTTGGAAGGTCGCGCGGGCCCGGTTGACCCCTCCCATTTACGCTTTTCGCCTTGCAATTTCTTCTCCTCTCTCTCTTGTAGTAGATCATCCTCCACCAACTGAGTAGCCTCGATGACCTCTTGCAATGTAGACTTCTGAGCGTTCCTCACGCGCGTCTTCATCTCTGTCGGTAACCCCTTCACAAACGCCTTCATCTTGGATCCTTCATCCGTTGTCAAGTTCTCGACCAAACTGAGCTTGTCCATGAATAGTTTGGCATAGTCGGCGACCGAAAAATTACCCTTCTTCAAACTTCGGAATTCCTCTTCTATTTTGTCGAGCGCTCTTTCGTTACAATACTTCTCTATGATCTTCTTCTTGAATGTTGGCCAAGTGAGCTTGGCCAAAACTTCCGGTGTGAGCGCTCTTCGAGTGACGTTCCACCAACTCAAAGCATCCCCTCTAAGCAGTTGAGAGGCAAACTTGACTCTCTGAGAGTCCGCGCACTCGCTTGATTCAAAAGCCATATCTACGTCTTGAATCCATCTCATGCAGACTAATGGGTCGGTCGTCCCAGAGAATTCTGGAGCCCGACTACACAAGAAGGTCTTGAAAGAACAACCCCCTCCTTCCTCTTATCAGTCCTGGTCGCATGCTCTTCAGTTCCAGGTGCATTATCAGCACCACCAGATCCTAACACTGCATTGTCCTCCACCGTTTCATGCCTCCGGTTACTTGCATCCCGGTCCTCTAGAACTTTCAGGAGTTTCTCATCCCGCTTGTCCATTGCAGAGTTCATCATCTGCATTATGCTGGCCAACAGAACCGACTGAGGGTCCGCTTCTTGAATAACCGGCTCCTCGACTTCCAAATTCCTCTGGGGAATCGCATCTACGATCCCCTCTAGCATTGGGGGTATCGGCGGAATGACTTGGTTTACCGTTGGATTCGCTTGTCGATTTATTTCCGGGGCCGTTACACTTGCCTCATTCGCATCCTCGGTCACCCCGACCCGACTCCTCGTGTTTACCATAATAAACTGTCACACATGACAAGAGTGGTACCGGTTAATTCTTTAAAAGATAATTGGTTCGATACATACTACTACAAGGATCAATCATCATAATAATAACTTCAAACATGCCCACGTAATCATAAATTCAGAACAACACTGGCCAAGTGAGATTGTGAACGTATTTTACACAAGAATCCTTGTTATCATCATTATAATTCTCAATCGATGTAATTCCGAAATCCTAATACTCTCCCCACCTAGGAATGCTCTACCCAAATAGACAGTGATCCAATAAGCATAGCCAGTCTAAGTCTAGGTATGTTAAGGTCAACACCTAGTTCACTTAAACTAGAGCTCTGATACCAACTTGTAACACCCCAAAAATGGGACTAACAAAAATTTCCGAAAATAGAAATGTGGTATGCATAAAATGCCAAAGCACGAGCTCATAGAAGGAAATTTATCAGGTAACATGACATAATAAGATCTTAAATCCAAGGAAGAATTCCAACAATTAGGATTGATGAAAACACGAGGAAAATTATAAATACTTACCTAAATTTTTCGGGTGTTACAGTAATGGTTTGACTATTAGAAAGTCAAAACCATAGGTTACAATTAAAGAAAGATGTTTTGGAAAGTTTAGAACCCTACGTGTAATGGTTTGACTATTTAAAAGTCAAACCGTAGGTGTCAATGAAGTTAGAAGTCTATTAAATGACTTGAAAACACTACATGTAATGGTTTGCCTACTTGAAAGTCAAACCGTAGGTGTAGAGGAGTTTTGGATGACTTTAAAACTGTAAGTGTAATGGTTTGACTATTGGAAAGTCAAAACCGTAGGTTTAAATCAAAGAGAGATGTTTTGGAAAGTTTAAAACCCTACGTGTAATGGTTTGACTATTTAAAAGTCAAACTGTAGGTGCCAATGAAGTTAGAAGTTTATTGAATGACTTGAAAACACTACATGTAATGGTTTGGAATGAAAGAAACGAGTTTAAAACGCAAACATATGTTTTTTTGAAATTTCGGCGGCATAACGACTATAAAATGAACATTTTCGTATATCAACCTAATGTTTGCCCAACAATTGGCAACCCAACTAAAATAAAGGAATAAAATCAAGCATAATTAAATCCTAAATCATACTAAATCATCAAGTTTTTCGGGTAAACCCTAAACCAAATCATACCAAATATCACATTACATAGCAAATTACACCTATGTATCTATTTGGTCTTAAAAATGTGCAATCATATATCATAATTACAATTTTCCAAATAAAAGTTTGACCTTCAAAAAGAAAGAACACAATATCACCAACTTTAGCTTCAAAAGCATCAAATCAAATTAATCCCCAAATTACTCAAAACCACATTACAATTGAATCTAAAACTCAAAATCCCACATCATAACTTATCAATTCACATGAAGAAATGTATATAAAAAAATGTTATCCCAGTTTAATCTAGTTGGTAAATAATCAATCAAGTAATCAAGCAACACAATAATAATCAAAAGATATATAAATCAGAGTAACATACCAATCCCTTGAATAAACAATGAAACCCTTGAGTGTTCTTGATACCCTTTGAATACAGAGAAAGCGTATGGTTACTATTTAGAAAATTATCAGAGTTAACCTAAAAACTAATTAAACAAAACTTTAAATACCTAGGCCATATGGGCTTCCTAATGCTTAATGGGCTTGGGCCCAATAGCTAATAACTATTAATCTATTACAATTTAAACCCTCTAATTAACTTTAGCACAATTGCAGTTTAAACCCTGAACTTTAACTTTAATCTTGAATACAATTATTTGATCCAATAATCTCCCCCTTTGGATTCAAGATTAAAAAAAATTGCAATTGTCTTCGGGTCTTCACTTGTATTCTCTTTTCTTCAGATATGTCGTTGATCGCTTCAAAACTTGATATCTTTAAAAACTTTAAAAACTTTAAAATCTTTAAAATCTTTGAAATCTTCAGATCTTCAGATTGTATTCTCCCTTTTTGTATCTTCTCCCCCTTTTTGATGAGTGGTGAGAATCATCATCATCAAAACTTTGCAAAACAATCTCCCCCTTTTCAAGATAATCTCCCCCATTGTGTATGATCACGTAAGCACAGTCTTCATCATGTAACGAGCCCTGTATGGAAATAAGAGCAGTCTTCCCAGATGGAAAGAGTGATTATTTCAATCTTTTTAGATTAAAATAGAAAGTAGTAACCATTCGAATCTTTTAAAATTCAAACAGTTAATAAGAGTAACCCTGAATCAACAAATGACTCAGTTAGAATGCCTGTCAGTAACACAAAGTCACTGAGTAACACAAAGTTACTATATAAGGAGCTGGTTTTGATGTTGACTCCCCAGGTCTTCCATTCAATCATCGAATAACACATGGTTATCTATGAACGTTCTGACAGAAAACAAATTTCCGTGTGTTCGTGCATGTGTATGAAAGAAATTAAGCATAGATGATTGCTTTTTAATATAGGCTCAAAATATGTAAACTTGTTGAGACAGCAACAAATTATACAAAGACTCAATGTGCATGAGAAAGGGTTCGAAGGTGGGGCAACTTTCCTTCTTCTTCAATATTAGTATCTTCCAAATGAAGAACTAATAGCGTATGTGCTGCTTCCCCAGAAAATGTGAAACATTCTCTTTTTGAGAAAAGAATGAGTAACTGGTGGGGTTGTATGCAAGAGATGGCATGGGATAGTTGTCTATTTCAATGATGGTCACCAAAGAATGTGAACCAATCAGATTATGTGGCTGCCCGGCTCAGAAAGAATTTGGTGCAGAGTTTAATATTCTTTTACTCTGATCGCTCACCCTCTTTCTTTTAATTCTCACTTCTAACCAATCTCTCTTTTCTATTTTACCTCGTCACACACCATCACTCAAATCTTTTGACCCCTCTCCCCTCAATCACTCAGGTAATACTTCCTGGGTAGGAAACACTGGTTATAGTGAATCCATGGAAGTTTTGTTAAGTTCTTACATTGAATCCCATGTATTTTTCTAAAAGTACATGCTGTTCAACAGGCTATTGTACATGTAAGCACAAATACCACTTGTTACATGAAGAATATAATATTCGGAGATGTCAAAACAGAAGATGTTTGACGATGCAATTCTCCCCCTCAAACTAAAAGAGTTTTACAATGAAGCTCATATCATTTTATCATGAAGAATAAGATTTTGGAGAATCAAAAACGAATGTTGTTTATATGAACAATATATAAACATATTTTCAATGAAAGCACATGAAATGACCTGTGATTCAATCAACAGTGAATACAAATAACGTGAGTATTACCATAGAAAGATTTATCTTTTGATACATGGTAATAACAAAGTCAAAATAGAATGTTCTGAACCGTTATGTGTATGAATACTTGACAAAGTATATTGACAAGATAAAACACAAGTATTTATCTTTAAGAACACACGGTCAGATAAGCATTTAAGTATCTAAAAATCTGTTAATATCACAGATATTCTCTCCCTTAACTTAAATTTTTTTTAAGATTAAGAAAAAAAAACAGAAAAATAAGGCACTGAAGTGCGGGTTCTAATCCGATGTGATTAGAAGCCATTGTCACTTGACCAAACCTGCATAAATAAAAAAAATAATGGTAATCATTTATGAAAATGATTCCTCTCTCGTTAACAACAGTTGGAAAATAACACACAAGATCAAAACTTGGAATACTCCCCCTAGAATCATGAGTAATGTTTAAGACATGTTCAACATACCAAGTTTGCTGATGAGAAATTGAAAACGCTTTTCATCCAATGGCTTGGTGAAAAGGTCAGCTAACTGGAAGTCAGTTTGAACAAAGTGCATTTCAATATTACCTTTTTCGACATGATCCTTGATGAAATGATAGCATACATCGATATGCTTGGTCTTCGAATGCTGTACCGGATTAGCAATTATAGATATTACGCTCTTGGAATCACAATAAATAGGAACACGCTTGTAGTTGTATCCAAAGTCCCTTAACTGTGTCGTCATCCAGAGGACTTGAGAACAGCAGCTAGCAGCAGCTACATACTCAGCCTCGGCAGTGGATGTTGAAACACAATTTTGTTTCTTTGAAGTCCAACTCACAAGTTTGTCACCTATGAATTGACATGATCCAGAGGTACTTTTCCGGTCTAGCTTACATCCTGCATGATCAGCATCTGTAAAGGCGGTTAGTTCAAAACGAGAATCCTTTGGATACCAAAGGCCTAGATTAGGCGAGCCTTTGAGATATCTAAGGATTCGCTTAACAGCAGATAAGTGCGACTCTTTAGGATTAGACTGATATCTCGCACAAAAACATATGGCAAACATTATATCCGGGCGACTAGCAGTCAGATAAAGTAAAGAACTAATCATGCTACGATACACCTTTTGATCAATATGTTTCCCGGAGGGATCCGCGTCTAAGAGTGTACCAGTAGCCATTGGTGTTTTCATGACTGAACTATCTGACATATTGAACTTTTTCAAAATATCTTTTATGTATTTAGCTTGATTAATAAATATGCCGTCGGGTAATTGCTTTACTTGTAAACCAAGAAAGAAATTTAATTCACCCATCATCGACATTTCAAACTTTGTTTCCATTATCTTTGAAAAGTTTTTACAAAATTTCGGATTTGTCGACCCAAATATTATGTCGTCAACATAAATCTGAATAAGAATCAAGTCCTCACCTTGCCTTTTAAGAAATAAGGTTTTATCAACAATACCTTTCTTGAAACCAGAAGCAAGTAGAAATTTAGTGAGAGTTTCATACCAGGATCGCGGTGCTTGTTTAAGACCATAAAGCGCTTTGTCTAAAACATAGACATGATCAGGGTGATGAGGATCAACGAAACCTTCAGGTTGAGCCACGTAGACCTCCTCATGCAGAACGTCGTTCAGGAAAGCCGACTTTACATCCATTTGATAGACTGTAAAGTTTTTGTGCGCTGCATAGGCTATGAAGATTCTGATGGCTTCGATCCTTGCAACCAGGGCGAATGTTTCATCATAGTCAATGCCCTCTTGTTGACAATACCCTTCGGCGACCAGTCGAGCTTTGTTTCTCACGACTACTTCAACTTCGTCTTTCTTATTTCTGAACACCCACTTTGTTCCAATAACGGATTTACCTTTAGGTAGTGGGATCAAGCGCCATACCTTGTTCCTTTCGAATTGGAGAAGTTCATCTTGCATAGCAGAAATCCAGAAGGGATCACGTAGAGCTTCAGACACTTTCTTTGGCTCTAAGGAACTGAGGAAGCTTGAAAACATGCAGAAGTTGGCTGTTGTTGACCTTGTCGTGACACCAGATTGTACGTCACCTATCACATTGGTCAGGGGATGATCCTTAGTCCAACGATGTGTGCTTTGTAATGCGTCAACTGTTTGTTGCGTATTTGATGCATCGTTGTCATCTTGCACGGCAGGTTGCTCCGTAGATGTACTCGGGACATCTTGTACTGGTGTTTATGATACTGAAGCTTCTGGGCTAGCAGTTGAAGTGCTCGGGACTTCGTTTCCAGAAGAACTATCTGTAGAGACAGATTCAGCATTAGTAGAGTCAGAAACTAACTTTGTAGTTGTACCTGATGGAGATGAAGTTTCAGTGACTTCTTCGGAAGGTCCAGACATGTCTTCAGATATAGTAGGGACCTCCGAGCCTGTACCACTTGTTATTGATGTTGATGTGCCTTTTTCAAAATCTGCACATATATCATCAAAGGCATCAATAAACAGTAAATCTAACTCAGATGAAGTAGAGTTAGAGTTTGAAGAAGTGGATCCTTGAGAAGCTGGTTCTATTCGAGATTGAATAGAAGCTTTGTCCTTAATTACGATTTCTGAACTGTTGTGTCCAGAAGTCGTTGTTGAATTCTCATCAAAGGAGACATTCATGCTCTCAACAACCGTCTTAGTTCGAATAATGTAAATTCGATAAGCTTTGGATGTCAGAGATTATCCAACGAGATATCCTTCATCCGCTTTCTTATCAAATTTTGATAATCCTTGACGCTCTTTAAGAATGAAGCACCTGCAACCAAAGACACGAAGAAATTTGATATTAGGTGTACGATTGTTGATTAACTCATATGCTGTGTTATTAAATCGCTTGACCACAATGGTACGGTTCTGTGTAAAACATGATGTAGCGACTGCCTCGGCCCAAAGGTACATGGGTAGATCTGAGTAAGAAAGCATAGTCCGAGCTGCTTCAACCAGAGTGCGGTTCTTCCGTTCAACAATGCCATTTTGCTGCGGAGTGTAGGCGGCGGAGAAATTATGTGAAATACCCACGGAAGTAAGATAACTCTTCAGGGTGTCATTCTTGAACTCCGTGCCATTATCACTGTGAATGGTTCTGACTGGCAGTTGAAGACGTACTTGAATGCACTTGATGAAAGCGATAATCAACTCTGGCGCATCTGACTTGTTGCGAAGAAACTTGATCCATGTGTACCTTGAGTAGTCATCTATCATTACCAACACATATTTCTTTCCGTTGATAAATGTTGTGTGCATTGGGCCATAAAGGTCCATATGAAGAAGTTCCAGTGCAGATGAGGTCGATGATTCAGCTTTGGACTTGAAGGAGCTTCGCTTCATTTTGCCCAACTCACATGCAGAACACAGTGAGTCTTTTTCGAACCTCATTTCTAGTAGACCTTTGACCAGACCTTGTCTCTGTAGCTTCGCTATAGATCGGAAATTCTGATGAGACAAGCGTCGATGCCACGTCCACGATTGTTCTTTGGAAGCTTTGGCTAGTAGACATACTGGACGTGTGGCAGACAGTGAAGGAAAATCTACATAGTATAGATTTCCATGGCGCTCAGCTTTGAAGATTTCGTAACCATCGGGATCTTCTAGATAGCAATGAGAGGTTGTGAAGCGGACTTGATACTTCATGTCACAGAAGTGACTGGTACTGAACAGATTGTGATCAAGTCCTTCAACATATAGCACTTTTTGAATCTTCATAACACCGTTATCGAGCATTCCATATCCTCTGACGTGGCCTTCGGCTTCAGAATTGGCAAATCTAACTGCTCCGGCAGGGTCCTCCACATAGTTATGCAAGAGGTGCTTGAATCCTGTCATGTAGCGTGAACATCCGGAATCTATTACCCACAATCGACAGGTCTGCAAAAGAGACAATTAGTTTTGCTTAAGTACCCATATCAGGATGGGTCCTTCGCGGTTAGCATCAAGCAACTCAGGAATATCATCTGGTTTGACTTTCACTCTCCATTCATAACGCGGCTTTGGAACCCATTTCCAAACCATCTTAACATTTAATTCCTGAAAGTGCTTTTTAGAAGTAGGATTGGCAACCTTAGCTCGATACACTTTGGGTTGTGCAGAAGAGTTACAATTAGAATTAGACTTAAAGCTCAGTCTAGCTTTTCTCTTATTCTGTTTGGACTTTGGAGGGGAGTAGTATGTGAATGAGTTATCCCAACAGTGTTTGCAATATAGATTCTTTCGAGCAAAATTCATAAACTTAGATTTATCAGAACAAACCTTACATCCATGTTTATCAAAAGAATTACTTTTCAAAATAACACTGTCAGAAGTACAACTATTTGGAATAAAAGGTTCACTAGATAGCCTATCATTCTTATTCATACTATTGTCTTTATTCTTCTTACTCCTCCCAACTCCATTTCCTTTTATATCTGAAACAGAAACAAGAACCTTGTTAGTCTCTAACTTAGAAGGTGATTCTTTTCTTCAATTACTTGAAGTTTCACCCTTTTCAAAGATGCTAGGTGGATATTCAGGACAGTCAGAGTAAACAACTGTAGGTTTTGCAGGAGCATCAAACTCTGGATTGATTCTTACCTTCCAGCTTGGATCATTGAATATTTGTTTATCATTTGAAGCATTTTTAAATAAAGTAACTTTCAAATCATTGATCTCTCTGCAAAGCTCTTGATTTTCTTTTAAAGATTTTTCAAGTTTATGTTTGAGATCAAAGTTTTCATCTTCAACCTCATCAAGAGACTGTTGCAACAGATCAATTTGCTCCATCAAGTCAGATGTATGATCACTCACAGAATTTGACTCTTTTGGAATAGAAACAGGATCAGAGTCTGAAGCATTCATCATTTCAGAAAATAATTCTTCAGTCATGGACTCAATAAACTCCGTTTTATCATTTTTCAAACAAGATTCATTCGTGTTTGCAGTTTGTTCTTCAACCTCTTCAATAAGTAAAGGTTTAGGAGTAATGGGATTTGAGACTGATGGTATAGTAGATGGATCAACATCCGATTCATATTCATCGTATTTGCATTCAGTCTTAGATGGAACAGTGTCATTGCTGACTGATTCTTTAGTAGAAGTGGTAAACAATGATTCAAACTCAGTAAATTCAATCTTTCGAGTAGCATAACTTTTGTTCAAATCATTGTATTTAAAACCAACTGTTTTAAAAGTATTTTGAGAATCAGTGTCACAAGACTTGTTTTCTCCCATTTCTTCTCGACCTTTGGTCTCAGTAAAAGGTTTAGAAGCACTGGATTCAACAAAAGTAGCACGAATGTCTGGAATGGGTTTGATTGCGGAGCCAAATTTATCAAAATTGTACCACTGCTCCGGTGCCTTTTTCAAAACTTCATTAGTTGGCACCCCCAAACCAGGTTTAAGTTTATAAAACCTTTCATCTTGGAGTTTATTAGTCAACAGATTTAATGTCTGCTCAGTCTGACCTCGTTTCATATTGATGTCCTCCAATTGCTTAATCTTGGTGTAAGCTTCATTTCTTTCTTTATAACAAACTTCAAATTTTATTTGAAACTCAACCTTTTCAGCATTAAGATTCACAAGATCTGTTTCTAAACCCGATATTATTTCTTTTAAAGACGCTTTTTCAACTTTTAAATCGTCTTTTTCCTTTTCTTTTTCTTCCACAACAACTTTCAGCAAAGCGTTTTCATCACGAAAACTCAATAATGATTGTTGTGCGGAGCTAAGTTTTCCTTTCAATAAAGCAAATTCATCTTTCATGCTATGTATTTGGGCCATAAGAGATTCAATAAGCTCAAAATTATCACTTACCTCAGAGTTTGCATCTTCAGATTGTGCCTCAGAATCTTCATCGTCACCATCCAGCTTTGCCATATAAGATACTTGGGTGAAGTGAGCTTGCTCCTCGTCATCGGAACTTTGGAACAGCCAGTTCTCTTCTTCGGCCATAAGCACCTTTCCTTCTTCAGCTTTCTTGGCGATGAGTGACTTTCTTGCATAATAGTCTGATTTCTTTACCTTCTTGAATCTGCAGTCTCTGGAGAAGTGCCCAAACTTGCCGCAATTGTAGCATCTTCCTGGTTCATCAGCTTTGTCTTCTTTCTTTTCTTCTCTCTTATCTTCTCTTCTGTCTTCTTTTCTCTCTTCTCTTCTTTCCTCTCGCGTCCTTGCCTTGGCTTGTATCTTAATTCAGCCTTCTCTTTCTTGTGACCTTCGTACTTAGGCTTTGAATAAAACTTCTTCTTGCCAAAGGTCTTCTTGAATCTTCGAGTAATAAGAGCCAAGTCCTCAGAGAACTTTTGAATATCTGGATCAGAATCAATCTCCAGTTCTTCATCACTTGAAGCAGAGTCAGAGTCGGTAACTTCAGTAACTAGAGCTTTTGTCACCTTTTTCTTTGACCTTGCGGAAGATACAGAACTTTTGCCGGCTATGAGAGCCACATAATCTTTCAGTTTATTGGACTCAAGATTGATGGTTCTCAGCTCATCCTCATGCTGAGAAAGAGTGGAGAAAATATCAGTGACGTTTTCCTGAGCCATGTTCTTTGATATCTGAAGGTTGATGGCAAAGTTCTTCCATTCTGGATTTAAGTTCTTGATGAACTTATAATTAATCTCCGAAGCAGACTTAGAGATGTTGTTCCTCCGCAGGTCATTGAGAATGATGTTATATCTGTTGTAGGTCTCTAGCAGCGTCTCTCCTTCTTTTGCATGAAACCCCTCGTATGCATTTATGCATATATTCTGCTTAGCTTGGATAGAGGCTTCACTTCCTTCAAACTGTCTGGATAGTTCATCCCAGATTTCCTTTGCAGAGTTCCGACTGTCTACACGGTTGTAGATGTCGTTCGGGATTGCCATGGTCAGATAGATAAGAGCCTCTTCATCTGTCTTGTACTGTTCCTTATGTTTTTCAGTAAAGTACTGATAAAGTTTAGGAACATATCTGTCTGGGATTTCTGGAGAGGTGTCAGTTGCTGCTTGGCCATCAACTTTGATCATCGGATTGACAGGACCATTGATGATTGATTCCATGTAGTTTCTGTTTTTATGATTCAGAAACTGAACCATTCTCTTCTTCCATTGCTGATATTCATCAGCCATAAGGACAGGCGGTTTGGACTGAGAGCCCATCGAGAGAAGCTGGTTCGACATCTTAGCTGTACGATTAGTAATTAAACTTATCTGTACCAAGACAACCAACTAGATGAGATCGTTAGAATCAAGAGTAAAGACTACACTCAAAATTTTTCAGAAAAATAAATTTCCAAAAATAATCAAATGCAGTCCTCGCACACAGTATGAAGCACTAATATCTATGAATAAAATACTGAAAAATTAAGAAGATTTTGATCAAGAGCAAAACTTTTGTCCCCCTTCACAGACTTAGCACGGGGGTCCCGCTATTGAGTCGACCGGGGGTCTTGCTTGGACCGGTACCTTGTTTGACCGGTAAGATGTAACAACCGGTCTTATGCTCGACCGGTAAACGACTAAGACCGGTATAGAGAGTTCGACCGGTAAGTTGCTTGTACTGGTACTTTACTCGACCGGGAATATAGTTGACCGGTATAGATTCGACCGGACAAGGTATCGACCGATGTTGATGTGAGTGTGCCGGTCGACCGGTATAAACCGATATGAATCGATCAACCGGTATTGGTCTTGACCGATATAGTATGTGTGTGTATCGGTCGACCGGACAAATGTGAGTACCGGTGAATATAATGACCGATATGTTCTTAATGCTTTCGACCGATATGTTCTTAAGTCGACCCAGAACGATGAAGATTTCCCCAGAAAACACAAAACACAGAAATTGAATCCAAATATCAACCTTTTGCACCAAGTAACATATATCGAACACAATGCAATCAAACTTGAAGATTAAAATCAGCTTTTAAGAATTCAATTTGAAGAACACAGTGCGACTTGTATACAAACCCAGTAAACATAAATCAACCAAAAAACCAATCGATTTGAGATTTTAATTGCAATTAACTAATTAGATAACTTTCAGCCGCATAAAACTCACCAAATCATATCAATTTCCAGCCTAAAAACAAGTTAATTCATGAGGTTGATTTTCACAGATTTATATATATCGAAGAACACAGTGATAAACCGATAAACACAGATTTAATCCAATTAACTTGATTCTTTAGGCTTTGATACCACTTGTTATCCCAGTTTAATCTAGTTGGTAAATAATCAATCAAGTAATCAAGCAACACAATAATAATCAAGAGATATATAAATCAGAGTAACATACCAATCCCTTGAATAAACAATGAAACCCTTGAGTGTTCTTGATACCCTTTGAATACAGAGAAAACGTATGGTTACTATTTAGAAAATTATCAGAGTTAACCTAAAAACTAATTAAACAAACCTTTAAATACCTAGGCCATATGGGCTTCCTAATGCTTAATGGGCTTGGGCCCAATAGCTAATAACTATTAATCTATTACAATTTAAACCCTCTAATTAACTTTAGCACAATTGCAGTTTAAACCCTGAACTTTAACTTTAATCTTGAATACAATTATTTGATCCAACAAAAAACATACACAAATAAGTGCAATTCCACCATATATATTACAACAACAAAATTTAGCATACAATCCCCATCTAACTTTAACTAACCAATCTCGATTTCAGCAAAAAACCATCAGTCTAAAACTTAAACCCATCAACAATTTAGAAGATGGTGATGCAGAGAGATGAATTGAACAAAAAAAAATCAACAAATTGATATCTGATGTAGAACAGATGAAAGAATCAAAAAATATCCCAAATCAGAATCGATAATGTAGAACAGATGAAAGAATGTATATACCCTTGATGTTTAAACGATGTCGAAGTGGTGGCTGGAGACGGTGATAGTGATGGGAGATGGTGGACGGCGTCACTAGATGGTGGTTGTGGAGCTTCACAGGTAGCCAGGGGCTGTGCATGCCCTAATCGGCGAATTGGAGGCGTCCGACGAAGTGGAGTGGCCGGCGTTTGAGAGCGCCGACGTTCGAGAAATCAAGAGAGCTTCACAGGTCGCCAGAGAAATCGAGAAATCGATAGGGAAATCGACAGTGGAGGTGGCCGGTGAAGTGGAGGTCGTCGACGTTCAACGGTGAGGAATCGACAGTGAGTGAGAAAGATGAAAGGTTCGAGAGGTCGCCGACATTTGAGAGGAATCGATCGAGAGCAATGAGAGGTTTGAGAGGGATGAACTGAAATTAGGGCTTTATGCCCGCTCTTTTTTTATAGATAATTCGGTAAAATCACCGACACATTTCCGACGGAAATTCCGTCGGTAATTACCGAGAGAACTTAACCGTCGGTGATCACCGACGGATTTCCTTTTTTTTTAAATTAAAATAAATCTATTTTAAATTATTAATAATTATTAAATTATATTGTTTTTTAAATTATTAATAATTATTAAATAAATTATTATATATTATATAATATTAAAGTTATTAAATAAATTATTAATTTATCAAATTATATTTAAATTGACAAAAATATCACTGAACTAACTGGACCTAACGAAAACAATTAACGACCATTAGGTTAGGGGTATACATCTACATACAAACATACATACATATGTATACATCCCTTGAACGTCCCTCTACATACATACATACATATATAGACATACATACATATATAGACATGCATATACATGACATACAAGCAATACATATGCATGCTCATACATACACACACATAATTATATGCATATGACATATAAATACATACATGATATACATATATGTGCTATATACATACAAGCAATACATATGTATACAATACATCTACATACATACACACATACATAGACATGATATAGACATATGCACACACTTATATGCATACAACATACACATATATACATGATATACATTGTCGGTCCACACAATGTTTATATCAAGTTCTTAGAAACAACACAATAACGATTACCAACCTGTATTGATATATAGAAATGGTTACAAGGTTGATCAGATTTATGCTCTTGATTGTGTTCTCTGTTTTCTCTGTATTACACCTTTAAGTGTGTGTTTGTATGTGTGTATGTGATCTGATATTATTAGAGAGATTGAGATATCACATCTAATCTAAGTGTGTCTAACACACTATCTACAACTTGCAAGAGCAAGTTGTAATATTAAACAATAAAACTAACTACTAAATATCTAGATATACAATATCTAGATATTATGTAGCTAACTAAACTAGAAACTAACTTAGCTTTTACAATACTAGAAACTAGATATTTAAACTAAGTTAACTTAATATAATAAACAAATACATTGATTACTTTGACATTTATTACAAATAGACATAGACTTTAATATCGAGAGTCGACGTTCCGGCTTTAGCTTCAGATTGCGATCTTCAGATTGGATGATCTTGAATCCAATGAGACTGTGTCTTAACATACATATATATATACTATATACATACAAACAATACATAATGTATATATACATATATATACACACATACATACATCTATACACATACATACATATATAGACATGTACATGGCATACACACAATTATATGCATATGACATATACATACATACATGATATACATATATGTGCTACATATATACAAGCAATACATATGCATGTATACAATACATCTATAGATACACACATACATGCATAGACATGTACACACTTATATGCATATGACATACACGTATATACATGATATACATATATATGTACTATATACATACAAACAATACATATGTATACATATATATTATATATATACACACATATACATATACTATATAGACATATACATACGTACAACATGATATACACACACACTTACATCCATACGACACACATACATACATACTTCAATGGATCACCGAAGAATTTCTTGGAAAAAAAATTAATAATTCATAAACTTACCGACGAATTACCGACGGACGATCAAATGGCCGTCGGAAATCCGTCGGTAATTTGTGACGGATCCCCGACGGAATAAGGTTTCCCACAGAATTCAACATTCAAATAGCTTCATTCCGTTGGAAATTGGTCGGCGATAATCACCGATGGATTTTTGCCATCGGTAATAGTTGGTCGGTATTAAGGGTTTTCCTAGTAGTGACAGATTGTCAATGCTATATAAAATTGATATGACATATAATATTAATTTAGGAATAATTATTGATTGATTTTGCGTCTAAGAATACTCGGAAAAACGCTTTTATATGAATGGTTAGTATTTCTTGAATTCAATTTTATTTCTTATATATCACAGGTATTTTTTCGAAAATTATCGAATGCCCTTTTCTACATCTCGCCCAGGACCATCAGAAACGAACCTGATGAAGGCAATGCTGCCATGAACATACTTCTGATGAAGACCATAGATGGAGAGACATAATCTGCAACTTTGAAGAGTTCTCTACCAATTTGAGGATCTTATTAGACGTCCAAAAGAAAAAGTACAAGGTGCTTATATATGGGGAATTGAGATCTGTAACCAAAGTTGCTGTCATGAAAGCAATGCAACAACCAAGGGATCGAAGAATGATGTTGACCAATTTATGTTTGTTTTACTAATTCTAACATAATCAAGAGACAAAAGCATGGATGTAAATGGGCAAACGAGAACCCAACAACCAAACTTTAATTCTTTTTTTTTTTTAACAATCGGTTCGGGTATTTAATTTGGTGATTTTTTAATAATCTCTATATGTATACATTATAATAATTAAAACCAAAGAATGCCTAAAATATCTAAAAGTCTTAATGTATAAAATATTTTATAGGAATTAAATATTATAAGATGTAACACCCAAAGTTTGGATTTTGATCTTTCAATAAATTGGTTTATTACAGTAGAAAATAAATAAATAAACCTTTTAGGAGTTTTTTTTTTTTTTTTATGTGTGTTAAGGATAAATATGAATATATTTATGTATATTTATATTAGAAGTTTTTGAAGGGGTTAAATTGTGAGATGGGCATTGTAAGGGGTTCATATAGAAATATGATTATTTATTTCAAAAAAGGGGGATTTTGGTTGTTTTAGGGATAAACCCACGTTTTTTTAGTTGGGATAGGGGTTTATCCCCAAAATTTTCTCTAGTAGTTAGGGGATAACTCAAATTCGAAATTTCTACTGATTATATATGTATAGTCGCTCATAAACCCTAAGAAATCAGTAGCAAAAGTCGAGAGGTGAAGGAGAATTCGGCCGTCAAAGCGAATAGGGTTTTCTCGAGGTTTTTCGGCAAATTAGAGGTATACCATCGATCCTAATACTAGTTTTCTGTTCCATAGTATTCGATTTTATGATTATAATAGTTGGTATGAGCCTCAGGTCGTAAGAGAGTCGGTAAGGCATTCGATTTTGCCGAAAACGTGATTATTGATAGTTTTTGGTAAAAAAATCGCGTTTTAAACTCAAAAATTAGAGCCCCTTAGTCCATTAAAAATTATGATTTTCATTTCTATGTTTAGTGTAAATTGTTTTTAAGGATTTAACGTAAAAAGAATGAGAGGAAACGACCAAGAATCGAGTCAATTTTGGCAAAAAACGTAACCAATGGTGCAGCCCCGTCGTGGGTCGGGTTCTGGCATGAACCCGGATCTGGATATACCAGATCCATGTACATTTGGGCTGAAGCCTTTTAGTTTACAGCTGGGCTTCTTTTTTAATAGTTCTGTTGGGCCTTTATATGTAAAAATATAATTTTTATGTTGGGCCTAAGTTAAAGTAAATAAATTTGCTTTGGGCCATTGTTCTTTTTACTTTTCTAGCCCATAATTTTTATTAAACCCAAAGTTAAATGTTTATCATTTTTAGAAATTTTTCGGGTTAACTTAATAGATGATGGTAATTCTTTTATATGATATTATTAAGTTGGTCCAGTGGGTTTAATTAGTAGACTACGTTTTATCATATATATTTAATTGTTAGTTATTTCAATGAAGGATACTTTGATTGATTGAGCATTTCCGGGTTTTTCAAAGATAAATGTTACAAATTTTGTTAAGAAATTTAGATATTTAAAAATAGCATTAACATAGTAAATTTGCGAAAATATTCGTTTGGTTTTTTTAAAGATTACCTAGACGTGTGGAAGTGTTCTTTTGGAGTATAGTTTTTTTTTAGAAATTATTTTCTTATCGGTAAAAAAAATGTTATTTTTAAAGTCTAAGTAAAGTCTAGTGGGGCGTTAGGTTGAGTTGACTCTAAAACGACCAATCCAGTAAAATTTAGTAGTGTGATCGAGCGATCTTAGTGAGCCAATAAGGAAATTGTCGGCAAGTGTTCTTAGACAAAATTTATGAATTGTGTAGGTGCAAGTTAGAAGAGGTTAAAAGCCTACACGCACGTAACATGTGAGTTCATGTGATTTATAAAACGGAGATGCATGCATAGTATGTGAATATGTCGCAAAAGTTTTAAATCATGTTATTTATGTTTTTACCGTATTTTTAGTTGCATGCTTTTTATGATAGTTTTAATTGAAATATCTGAGATATGTGATGTTATGTGATAGTTGTCGGATTTTCTGACGGACTAGGGCAGGACACTGCCAGAATAGCATACCGGCATTAATTTGGTCGTGGCTTGGGGAGATAGCCCCGATAAGCGTGGCAGCCTTGGTGTAGGCCAATAGCGTGGTGAGATAACACCTATACGCTTGGCAGAATAGTTATGTTTGTGTTAAAGTGTATGATGCAAGTTGTATGTTTATCTTCATATCTCTATAATTCAAAGTATGTTTTAGCTTATTTATTTCTGTAAAGCATGTAAGAAAACCGTGAATTCACTAGGCGAAAGCTGACGTTTATAGTATGCATCTCTCAGGGGGCGCCATAGCAAGTAGCTCGAAGGGTAAAAAGAAGGTCTAAGAATAACTCGTGGCGACTTCAGTGGCAATATTCCTTTAGTTGATCGTTTTTTTTAGAAGACTATGTTTATGTTTAGACTTCCGCTGCTAAGTGTTTTTAGTTGAATTATTTCATGTTTTGGATATTTATTCTATTTTGTTTAGTAGTCATATCCTTGGTTTTTGGGGTATGACAAGATAAGCGCGGCAGCCTTGGTGTAGGCCAATAGCGTGGTGACATAGCACCTATACGCTTGGCAGAATAGTTATGTTTGTGTTAAAGTGTATGATGCAAGTTGTATGTTTATCTTCATATCTCTATAATTCAAAGTATGTTTTAGCTTATTTATTTCTGTAAAGCATGTAAGAAAACCATGAACTCACTAGGCGAAAGCTGACGTTTATAGTATGCATCTCTCAGGGGGCGCCATAGCAAGTAGCTCGAAGGGTAAAGATAAGGTCTAAGAATAACCCGTGGCGATTTCAGTGGCAATATTCCTTTAGTTGATCGTTTTTTTTAGAAGACTATGTTTATGTTTAGACTTCCGCTGCTAAGTGTTTTTAGTTGAATTATTTCATGTTTTGGATATTTATTCTATTTTGTTTAGTAGTCATATCCTTGGTTTTTGGGGTATGACAAGTTGGTATCAGAGTCAAATGTTTAAGGGAATTAGGTTAGAATACCTAGCCTAGACTTAAACCGTGTAGGTTTTTAGACCTGGGAAATTTGAGGACTTAGACCTTTTATGCCTTCATTAAGATATTGATATTGTTTATTATCTCGTAAGTAATGTAGTATGTCTCTTTCTTTTGTAGGACCATGGTAGTTGTTATCCATACGTGTAGGATTAACCGTGGAGTGGCTCGTAGGGGCAGGGGAAGAGGGGCCGGTATGGGCCTAGGCCCAAGGAGGAGTCTGTCTAAAAGTAAGAGTTTGACGCCTCGTTTTAGTAATAGAAGTGCCAGCTCTTATAACCGGCGAAACCCTAGACGTGACCAGAGCCCAGGCCCGAGCGCAGTTCCAGTAGAGAGACGGAGTGAAGAGGAGACTGAGCCAACAGAAGACAAGAACCCTAGCCAGAACCCAGTCTCTAGCAAGAAGCTGAATATTGTGGAATCAGAACCATCAGTAGACTATAGCCCTGCAAGCTTTGCACGTCAGATTAGAAATGCTGGAAGGTCAAGTCGTCGAAGTGATAGATCGATGTGAGCAACTGGAGAGAGCCCAACACCTTGCAGCAAGAACCTGGAGGACCAAAGTGGCAGATAGGTGGTTTTACCATCGGGTTGTAGCCCAAAAGTATTTTGGCTTGATTGCAGAATTTTTGAAAGAATGGTATGGACGGAAACCACCAGTTGGATCGTTTTGGCACCGTCGTCCGACTCAACAATTTGGAGAATGGTTGAATAACCGACATTTCCCGGAGGAGGAGTCATGAGAGATAGAGATTGTTTTGTTTAGTTATGATGAATTATTTAGTTAGATATTTTTAGTTAGTACAGTACTTAGATTCTATTTAAGATTGTTTGGATGATTGGTTTGAATGGTCTAATAGTAATTAAATTTTTCTATGCATGTTTGGTTTTGGGCGTAATTATTTTTCAAGTTGTAATAAATAACTGCGAGACATGATAGAGATATCTAGTTACATTCTTGGAATGTTATAAAGAATGTGATGTTACCATTGCAGTAAAATGTCGAGACGTACTCAGGAGATGGCTTCAAAAGAAGTGGAACCAAACCCTAATGCTCGACCAAACCCCGTGGGTCGACGAACTGCAACAACCAACCGAGGCCGTGGAAGACCCCGAGGTGGAAGGACGAGAGCTGAAATTCCCATGCCCTCAGTTCAAGCAAGTTCGGCAACGGGGAGAAGAAGAGGCAGGGGTCAAGACCAAGCTGAAGGTCAAGGCCAAGCTGAAGGCTAAGGCCAAGGTCAAAATGTGGAACCTATCACAAGGGCAGAACTAGCCGATGAGATAGCAAAGAGCCTTCAGGCTGCTCTGCCTGGAATATTAGCTCAGATACAGACTCAGGCAGCCGGAGCAGGGAATGCAGGAAACCAGAACCGCAACGAAAGAGCTCAGGAAACTGTCGAAAATACAGGAGGAACAGGATGTAGCTATAAGACTTTTCTGACTTGCAAACCTCCTGAATTCCAAGGGGATAGTGACCCGATAGCCACCATGAGGTGGATCAAAGAGATGGAGGTAACTTTTGAAACTAGCAAGTGTGCGGAGGAGGACAAGGTTCTCTATGCGACAAGGATGTTGAAATCTGAAGCTATCTTCTGGTGGGAGATGGAAAGGGATTCAAGAAACCCGAGTACCGCGACAAATAAGTCTTAGGAGGATTTCAAACGCCTATTTATAGCAAAGTTTTGTCCAATAAACGAAGTCAAGCAGTTGGAAGAAGAATTCATGCAGTTAGAGCAAGGCAAGATGACAATACGTGAATATACCACAACTTTCATTCAGAAAGCCAGATTTGCAGAACACCAAGTATGTACTGAGGAAAGGAAGTTGGGGATATACATTTGGGGTCTGAGAGCCAATATTCGAGAATTCGTTCAGTCTATGAAGCCGACAACATTTCAGGAAGCGGTGGATGCTACAAGTATGAGGGAACAAGAAAAGAAAAGGCAAGAAGAGGAAGCAGGCCGTCAAAAGCGGAACTGGGAAAGTTATAGCAAAGGGGCACGTGGTGGTAAACCCGAGGTGAATCCTAAGAGGCAGAAGGGTCGTACCGAGTATCCGAGGTGCAAGAAGTGCAATCGAATGCATGCTGGGGAGTGCAAGGTAGGCAGTACCGCTTGCTTCAAATGTGGAAAAGAAGGGCATACAATGAAGGAATGCAATGACAGTAGAAAATACTATGAATGTGGAATGACAGGGCATCTGAGACCCAACTGCCCACAACTGCAAAAAGGTTCGTCGGGTAATTTAAGGATAGCGGGAAATGATACTGCAAGGGTTGGATGAGAAAAGACCGAGATACCCAAGCCGAAAGGGAGAGCTTACACGATGACCGTTGGTGAGGCACGAGAAATTCCAGATGTTGTATCTGGTACGTTCCTCGTTAATAACGTGCTTTCAAATGTTCTTTTTGATTCTGGTGCCAATAAAAGTTTTGTTTCTACTGCTTTTCGTCACTATCTTGATAAGAAAGCCAAGAAGCTGGGAAGTGCCTTTTTAGTAGAGATAGCGGATGGAGGGAATGTAAAGATAGACGAAATTTTTGAGGAATGCACGATTAATATAGACGATAAGGAATTGCAAGTTAGCTTGATGCCTATGGTTTTGGGAGAATTCGACGTGATCTTAGGAATGGATTGGTTATCAGAGAACCAAGCCCAAATTGTTTGTAATAAGAGGATGATTAAAGTTCAACCCCCCAATGGTGATGTAATTCATATTTATGGAGATAGAAAGAATGACACAATAGGCATTATTTCCACGCTTAAGGCAAGAAAATGCTTAAGAAAAGGGTGTGTAGCATTCCTCGCATACGCAATAGATGTCAAGCAAGAGAAGGTTATTAGCAATGTACCGATAGTAAAGGAGTTCCCAGATGTATTCCCAGAGGATTTTCCTGGGATACCACCCGACCGTCAAGTGGAATTCAGAATCGATCTCATGCCTGGGTCAGCACCTATCGCAAGGTCACCATACCGTCTAGCTCCGTCCGAGATGCAAGAATTGATGAAGCAACTGCAGGAGCTCTTAGACAAGGGTTTCATTCGCCCCGGTTTTTCACCTTGGGGAGCTCCAATCCTCTTTGTGAAAAAGAAAGATGGGTCGATGCGAATGTGTATCGACTACCGTGAGTTGAACAAGGTCACGGTAAAGAATAAGTACCCTTTGCCTCGCATAGATGATCTTTTCAACCAACTTCAAGGCGCCAGCTATTTCTCGAAAATAGATTTGCGGTCGGGATATCATCAATTGAAGGTTAGAGAGGAAGATGTGCCAAAGACAACCTTCAGAACTAGATATGGTCATTACGAGTTTTTGGTGATGCCTTTTGGTCTCACCAATGCTCCAGCAGCTTTTATGGACCTTATTTAGACAAGTTCGTGATTGTCTTCATTGATGATATACTCATATGCTCAAGAAGTCAGGAAGAGCATAACCGACACCTGCAAGAAGTACTGCAGTTATTGAGAAGGGAGAAGTTGTATGCCAAGTTTTCCAAATGTGAATTTTGGATTCGAGAAGTCCAGTTCCTGGGTCATGTTGTGAGCGCAGAAGGTATCAAGGTGGATCCGGCGAAGGTCGAAGCAGTAATAAGTTGGGAACCCCCCAAGACTCCTACTAAAGTTCGCAGTTTTCTTGGCCTAGCTGGATACTATAGAAGGTTCATCCAGGATTTCTCCAGGATAGCCACCCCGTTGACTTCTTTGACCAGAAAAGCTTATAAGTTTGTTTGGGGACCAAAGCAAGATGAAGCGTTTCAGATCTTGAAGGAAAGGCTAAGCAGCGCACCAATCTTGTCCCTACCAGACGGAGCGGAGGACTTTGTGGTATTTAGCGATGCATCAAAACAAGGATTGGGATGTGTATTGATGCAAAGGGATAAAGTAATTGCGTATGCGTCAAGACAATTGAAAGAACACGAGAAGGGTTATCCGACACATGACTTGGAACTAGCTGATGTAGTTTTTGCACTAAAGATATGGAGACATTATCTGTATGGCACTAAGTGCAAGATCTTTACAAATCACAAAAGTTTGAAGTACCTGTTTGACCAGAAGGAGCTGAACATGCGTCAGCGTAGGTGGATGGAGTTGCTGAAAGATTATGATTGTGAAATACACTATCATCCAGGCAAGGCCAATGTAGTGGCAGACGCACTAAGTAGGAAGGAGAGATCAGAACCGATTCGAGTTCGTGTAATGAGATTAGATGTGAAAAATGATTTGACGGAAATGGTACGAGAAGCACAGAGAAAAGCATGCCAAGAAGTAAATGTTCGAAGTGAAAGGATGGTCGTTCAAACAAAATTTCTAGAAGAAGGTCCAGATGGAATTCAGAAGTTTAAGGGAAGAATATGGATTCCTTGTGTGGGCGATGTTAGAGAAATTGTCCTTGATGAAGCCCATAAATCTAAGTATTCAATGCATCCGGGTGCTGACAAGATGTACAAGGATTTAAAGAGAGAATTCTGGTGGCCGGGAATGAAAAGATCCATAAGCAGTTATGTAGAAAAGTGTTTGACATGCTTGCAGGTCAAGGTCGAGCATCAAAGGCCATCTGGTCAATTGCAGCAGCTAGAGATTCCAGTTTGGAAGTGGGATCGTGTGACTATGGACTTTATTACAAGTTGCCAAGAACGCTCCGGGGACATGATGCAATTTGGGTGATAGTTGATCGGTTAACAAAATCCGCACATTTCCTGCCAATTAAAGAGTCCTACTCGTTGGAGAAATTGGCACAACTTTATGTTTACGAAGTTGTGGCAAGGCATGGGGTACCTTTGTCGATTGTGTCAGATAGAGACACTAGATTCACCTCTAAGTTTTGGGGGAGTTTGCAGCGAGAATTGGGTACCCGTCTCAATTTGAGTACGGCATACCACCCCCAGACAGACGGTCAGAATGAGAGGACGATTCAAACGCTCGAGGATATGTTGCGAGCGTGTGTTATAGATTTTGGCGGAAATTGGGATAGTCATCTTCCACTCGTTGAATTTGCCTACAATAACAGTTACCATACGAGCATTCAAGCAGCTCCGTATGAGGCATTATATGGAAGAAAATGTCGAACACCTGTTTGTTGGACTGAAATGGGAGGAAAACAGTTTGCCGGACCTGAAATCATTCAGGAGACTACAGACAAGATAATGCAGATCAAAGACAGGCTAAAAATTGCTCAGGACCGCCAGAGGAGTTATGCGAATAAAAGGCGAAGGATTAGTTGAATTCCAAGTGGGGGATCGAGTTATGTTAAAGATCTCTCCTTGGAAAGGAATAGTGAGATTTGGCAAAAGAGGGAAATTAAGTTCGCGATACATTGGGCCATTTGAAGTCGTAGCGCGAGTCGGAGAGGTAGCCTATCGCCTAAAGCTACCTGAAAGATCGCAAGGAATTCACGATACATTTCATGTATCGAATCTGAGAAAATGTTTAGCGGACGAAGCATCAGTGGTACCTTTGGAAGACGTGAAAGTCGACGAGAGGCTATTTTACGAAGAGGAACCAATGCGAGTAATGGATAGAAAGATCAAGAGGCTTAGAAACAAAGAAATTCCTCTAGTCAGGGTTCAGTGGCGTTTTCATAAGGGTCCAGAAGAAACTTGGGAGTCAGAATCGGAAATGAGAGAAAAGTTCCCTAAGTTATTTAATGATTGAAATTCCGAGGACGGAATTTTTGTAAGGGGGAGAGATTTGTAACACCCCAAAGTTTGGATTTTGATCTTTCAATAAATTAGTTTATTACAGTAGAAAATAAATAAATAAACCTTTTAGGAGTTTTTTTTTTTTTATGTGTGTTAAGGATAAATATGAATATATTTATGTATATTTATATTAGAAGTTTTTGAAGGGGTTAAATTGTGAGATGGGCATTGTAAGGGGTTCATATAGAAATATGATTATTTATTTCAAAAAAGGGGGATTTTGGTTGTTTTAGGGATAAACCCACGTTTTTTTAGTTGGGATAGGGGTTTATCCCCAAAATTTTCTCTAGTAGTTAGGGGATAACTCAAATTCGAAATTTCTACTGATTATATATGTATAGTCGCTCATAAACCCTAAGAAATCAGTAGCAAAAGTCGAGAGGTGAAGGAGAATTCGGCCGTCAAAGCGAATAGGGTTTTCTCGAGGTTTTTCGGCAAATTAGAGGTATACCATCGATCCTAATACTAGTTTTCTGTTCCATAGTATTCGATTTTATGATTATAATAGTTGGTATGAGCCTCAGGTCGTAAGAGAGTCGGTAAGGCATTCGATTTTGCCGAAAACGTGATTATTGATAGTTTTTGGTAAAAAAATCGCGTTTTAAACTCAAAAATTAGAGCCCCTTAGTCCATTAAAAATTATGATTTTCATTTCTATGTTTAGTGTAAATTGTTTTTAAGGATTTAACGTAAAAAGAATGAGAGGAAACGACCAAGAATCGAGTCAATTTTGGCAAAAAAACGTAACCAATGGTGCAGCCCCGTCGTGGGTCGGGTTCTGGTATGAACCCCGGTCTGGATATACCAGATCCATGTACATTTGGGCTGAAGTCTTTTAGTTTACAGCTGGGCTTCTCTTTTAATAGTTCTTTTGGGCCTTTATATGTAAAAATATAATTTTTATGTTGGGCCTAAGTTAAAGTAAATAAATTTGCTTTGGGCCATTGTTCTTTTTACTTTTCTAGCCCATAATTTTTATTAAACCCAAAGTTAAATGTTTATCATTTTTAGAAATTTTTCGGGTTAACTTAATAGATGATGGTAATTCTTTTATATGATATTATTAAGTTGGTCCAGTGGGTTTAATTAGTAGACTACGTTTTATCATATATATTTAATTGTTAGTTATTTCAATGAAGGATACTTTGATTGATTGAGCATTTCTGGGGTTTTCAAAGATAAATGTTACAAGTTTTGTTAAGAAATTTAGATATTTAAAAATAGCATTAACATAGTAAATTTGCGAAAATATTCGTTTGGTTTTTTTAAAGATTACCTAGACGTGTGGAAGTGTTCTTTTGGAGTATAGTTTGTTTTTTTTATAAATTATTTTCTTATCGAAAAAAAAATGTTATTTTTAAAGTCTAAGTAAAGTCTAGTGGGGTGTTAGGTTGAGTTGACTCTAAAACGACCAATCCAGTAAAATTTAGTAGTGTGATCGAGCGATCTTAGTGAGCCAATAAGGAAATAGGTTGAGAACCGTGAAAACCAATCTAAACCATTGATTAATTTTAATCCATGGTCATTAAAGGCAATGACAATTTTGAAATAAATTGGAAGTGAAACAACTTTTAATTAAAACCATAGGATCAAAACCAAATTACGGCTTAGATCGGTTCTCACGGTTCTCAATCTTTTTTTGGTTCTCACATGATTTAACCCCATATATATATATATATATATATATATATATATATATATATATATATATATTTGAAAATTTTCTACACCTTAATAATCTTTTGTTTTATCCCTTCCTAAGGTGTAAATTACAAATTTCGTCTCTGCACTAATACAAAATATTTACTTATTGAATGATTTTATGATAATATTAACATGGATGATTATATAACGTCTCTTAAGTTGAAGAGTAATATTTTGGCGTTTCATCATCGCCATTTCCCACTTTTAAGTCATTCATCTTAATTGTTCTTTGAATTTTAGAAGTTGTTAAAACAAAATTCATAACCATACTGATACACTTAGACAAATTTGATAAGATGGATAAATTTAGGCATGGGAATGGGGCGGGGAACCCAATCCCCATCCCCGTCTTTGATCCCAATTTCTATCCCCATTCCCGTCCCCGTCGGGGAATATGATCACATCCTCATCTCTGTCCCCAATTGGGAACGGGGATCCCCAACGGGTAATCGAGGATTTTCCCCATATATGTGATATATATTAAATGAAACGTGTTGAGCACTAATTTGATTGATAATAGTCTATGTCTAAATCTCAAGTATTTCCAAAATTTACTTTTATGGACTATCAAATATTCATGTGAATAAAATCACAACATTATACGTAAGTGTTTGATCAAACGTTTTCGGCTCTCCATGATTTTTATCTAAAAAGTAAGACAAGTAAAAAAAAATGTAACAAAGACCATTCTAAATCTAAAATATACTACAACTAAGTCTATATAAATAATATATTTGAAAATAGATATACACTATATTTAGTAATAAATATACATAATATTTTAGTAATAATTATATAATATATTTAAGAGTGAATTACACCTGTGGTCCCTTTGGTTTGCCCAAATTTGGATTTGGTCCCTAAAATAAACTATCTAAGGTGGTGGTCTCTAACTTTTTAATTAAGTCTCTCTTCTCTAGCGACGTGAATTAACAGCAAAATATTTTCATCAAGTTATTTAAAGCAAGGAGAAATCAGTCTTTTAATTAAAAAATAACAATTTCCCCATTTATTTTAAAAAATCAATGTGATATCTTCAAGATCACGACTTCGCATGGCATACTTAGAAATTTCCCCCATTAATACTTAGAAATTTATCTTGTTGATACATCAGTTCCCTTCAACATGCACCAACTCAATTTTACTTTGCATCTTTATATATATCTATATATGATTAAGTTCATTTGAGAAATACTAAAAATATAAGAAATAAAGAAATGATCATAACCCTTTATCTGGTCAACATTTGCGGCTTTGACCATGAAGCACCAGATAATTCATTGTGTGGTCTGTAGAAGATAGAAGGGTAGTTTCGTAAAATACGCAGAACGAGTTCATATATGCACCTGTATGATTCACATATGAATTATATATTCTATATGAACCAATATAATTCACATATAAACACTTTTAACTGATTCATATATGAACATTTGTAATTCAAAGTTCATATATGAATCACAAAGGTTCATATATGAATATGTTAATTAGTTCAACTGATTCACATATGAACCTACAGTTAATTAGTTCATATGTGAATCAGTTAATTGGTTCATATATGAACTACAAAGGTTCATATATGAATCAGTTAAAAAAATTCATATGTGAATTACACTGGTTTACATATGAACATATAGTTCATATGTGAATCATACAAGTTCATATATGAACTTGTCCCGTGTATTTGTAAAAATTACGAAATTGTCCTTCTATTTTTGGAATAGTCGTAACTTTTGACCAGTCAAAGCCGAAATTGTTGACCAGTCAAAGACACAATATTTGACCGGTCAAAGCCGGTCTTGACCGAATGAGAGACTAGAATTACTTCTCTATTTCTCATATATTTAACATTTCTCAAATGAACCTCTCTCTCTCTCTCTCTCTCTCTCTCTATATATATATATATATATATATATATATATATATATATATATATTTGTAATTTTATATCTTCTCTTTTCTTTACCTTGAGTAAAGAGATCAAAATATTCCCAAAAATACTATATTTATGTCAAAGAAAGGACAAAGAGATTACAATCTTGAATTCCACATTTCAAAATCAACCACGTCAAGTAGGATTTATTTAGTTTCGGTTCAACAACCTAAAAGTATATTAAACAAGACTATTTGTATGAAATAATATCAAACTAGAACAAAAAAAAAATCTTCAAAACAATTTTGTCTTTTATAGCATACAATCTGTGTTAAGTTTCTTGAAAAATAGTTGCTATAAAAGATTAAATGAATTTAGAGTGAATTACACTGTTGGTCTCTATGGTTTGCTTAAATTTTGGATTTGGTCACTAAAACAAATTATCTACGTTAGCGGTCCCTAACTTTTTATTTTCATAACATTCATGGTCCCTCGACTTAACAACCTTAGTTAACAACCGTTATGAAGGATTAATTAGTATTTGAACAAACAATATGGACCAAAAATGTAATCTACTCATACATTTGATTTGATGTGACTCAAGCTTTTTAAATTTTTTTTTTATATATTTAATCATAAATTTAATTTCTTAAAATAAAAAGCATATATTAAATTAAAAAAATTATATTTATTTAAAACTATTAAATCCACAAAAACATTTAGCGTTAAAAAAATCTCAAATTTAGAAAAACAAATGAAATAAAAATAAATTCACATATATTTTAAGTTGAGAATTGAAATATGCAAGCGAAATATTAAAAATTAACTTCGGTTAACGTAAGATTATTAATAATTTAATATATAGTCAAACAACAAATAATTAAAATAACAACAAAATAAAAACTATAAATAAAATTAAAAAACACTGATTATTCAAACAATTAAGAAAAATTATCACTACAACAAAATTAGGTTTATATGATACCAACAAAATTAAGCACCCTAATAGGTTACATTATAAAACTTAATTTATAAGACTAAAAATAAAGCATTGCAAAAAGTTAATAGAACGCTTTTGGACGTACTAACAAGTTTTTAGGACACTTATAATACAAAACGTCGCATTAGTAATTTTATATGACACTATTTAAAAAAGTTTTCTATAAAAACAAATGTCTTATAAAAAGATTGGTGTTTAGGACGTTTAAATTTTTTTAGCATCATATAAACTTAATTTGGTTGTAATGATAGTTTTTCTTAATTGTTTAATAGTTTTTCTTAATTGTTTGATAATTTTTCTTAATTTGGTTGTAGTAATAGTTTTTCTTAATCAATGTTTTTTAATCTTAATTAATAATATTTATTTTATTGTTATTTTAATTATTTGTAATTTGACTATATATTGATAATATCACATTAATCGAAGTTAATTTTCAATATTTTTCTTGCATATTCAATTCCTAAAAGATATGTTTATCTTGATTTCATTTGTTTTTCTACACTTTAGATTTTTTAAACGCCAAATGTTTTGTGGATTTAATAGTTTTTAGGTAAATATAAATTTTTTTATTTAATATATGTTTTTTATTTTAAGAAATTAGATTTATGATTAAATATAGAAAATATTTTTTTAATAAAAAATTAAAAAAACCGTGAGTCACATAAAATATATGAGTAGATTACATTTTTGGTCGTTATAGTTTGTTGAAAGATTAATTAATCTTTTATAACGGTTGTTAACTAAGGTTGTTAAGTGGAGGGACCATTAATGTTATGAAAATGAAAAGTTAGGGACCACTAGTGTAAATAGTTTGTTTTAGAGACCAAATCCAAAATTTAAACAAACCACAGGGACCAACAGTGTAATTCACTCATGAATTTAATAAAACAAAGAGTAAATTACGTTTTTAGTCCCTGTGGTTTGTTGAATTTTTTTTTCGTCCCTATAGTTTTGAAATTATGATATTCATCTTTATGGTTTATAATTCATTATCTTTTTCATTCTTATGGTTTAATTTTTATTGCTCTTTTCATTCATATGGTTTACAATTTATTTCTATGTTAGTCCTCATACCTAAAAGTAGTGTTTTTGCCTTAAGGATGAAATAGAAATGAATTGCAAACCTTAGGGACGAAAAGTGAAATTTCAAAACCACAGGGACAAAAATAGAAATGAATTGCAAATCTTAGGGACGAAAACTGAAATTTCAAAACCATAGGGACGAAATATGCAATTTTTAACAAACCACAGGTACTAAAAACATAATTTACTCTAAAACAAAATAAAGATATAAATAACCTTCCTTTGTCGACCTCGTATAATGAGAAATAATGAAGGAAAATGTTGAGGCCTGTAATAAACATAGTTTCCTTAAGACAAATGTGTCCGCTCTTTCGTGTTAGAGACTCATGGACGTCTATCTTCCAGGATACAACAACACAGATAATCTTAGCAGCATGGCTAGATTATAACGATGAACGTAATTGTGCCTTCTTTCTATTCACAGAGCTTGATGGAACAGTGAGAAAGAATGATGTTTTTTAGAAACCGTATCACTTCGAAAAAAATTATCTCTAAGAGACAAACATGACTCGCTATTTATAGTTACAAATGAGGGATGTAATGACAAATGGCACAATTACAAATTAAAGGGAGGTGAAAATAATGACAAACTAACCATGAAATTTATATCAAGGAATTCATGATAATTTAATTACAAATTAATGGCACAATTAATTTTCTAACCTTTCAATTTTAATTCACATTTTTCTCCAACAACTCATATATACATATTATGTTGTAAGAGATATGCTTGTCCATATGTCACTTTTTTTTATAGTTCCCAACTGAAATGTCACAATATACTTCATACACGTTGTTGTATTATTTTATATAGTAGATTCTCATATGAATCTTAAAATGTTATCAATGAGTATTATAGTATTCAGTATATTTGTACATAGATAGGGGTAGTTTTATTTGAAAACCACTCTAATTTTGTAAACCGTGCAAACCTTCGATTTTATTGATTAATTTGATGAAATTGTTTCGTATAATTCTTTTTTTGATGAAATTGTTTTATATATTTGTGTTTTTTATGTAAAAATAAAAAAGTTTCATCAGACTGAGAAAATACATGAAACAATTTTATCAGATGAGAAAAATACATGAAACTACATAAAAAAAACTCAAATATATGAAACAATTTCATCAGCAAAAGAATTCTCTGAAACAAATTTATCAAGGTAAACAATTCTAAGAACCAATTTCATTAACTTAACCAATGAAATCGACGGTTTACACGATTTGCAAAATTAGAGTGGTTTTCATTTGATCTCCCACCTAGATATACATGTGGAAAAATAGTAAAAGGAACGAATTTGTTATGCCATCCTAAAATATTACAAAATACACATATGAATGCTAATAGATATCTCATATAAATTTGTACCAATTACATGAGCATGCTAATAGATGTTGATAACGTGATGTTTACCCCCCCTATAGTCAAAGTTTAAAATAACCTGAGGCGTGGCGTGGCGTGGCGTGGCGGTCAAGTCTCAAGCCTTACATGCTATAGTAGGGACTCGACGTTTTTCAAGGAGTGACATAAGACGGTAAATTTATATGTCATATATAGAATTATATATATATACATATATGTTTTCTATATATTTTCTAATCATATAATGATATTAAAATTGTATATTCATATTAGAAAAAGAAAAAAAAATGATATAAACTATTATTACAAAAATAGTTTTGATTAAATATTTAAAATAGAACTTAGAAAGATAATTTTACAACTCCGTTTTAATCGTGAGTCCATAACGTTTATAAATTCGTGAAACTGAGAGTGATGTGATTAGATAAATTTATAAAAGTGTAAAATCAAGTTAAAAGTGTAAAAACATATAAGATAAAAAAATAAAAAAAAAACTAAAAATAATTTTTTTTAAAGTACGCCTTACAAAAGGCGCGCATTGTGGCACGTCTCAAGGCGCCATGACGTGAGGCACGTCTTACAAAAACGCAATAGGTCATTTCATAACAGTGGAGACACGTCTTGCAGAAACGCCATGACATGAGACACGCCTTACAGAAACGCCATGACGTGAGACACGCCTTACACAGAAACGCCATGGCGTGCCTTTTTGAACACTGTCTGTGGTACATTCTAACATAAATTCACATATAAATCATAACATAGATTCATATGTGAATTTTAATCATAACTTGTACGTAAATCAATTTACAACTTATAACCAAAAATCCGAATCAGTTTAAGATTCATATGTGAATCTTATATATAAATATATGTGTGTATATGTATGTATATATTATCATGGATATTAAATTAAAAATAATGAAATTCTCGTTTTTTGATATAATATATTTAAATTAAATATTGATTATATTTTAGATAATTTAATCTAAAAATAATAATCTTACTTTTATTATCTCTCATTTAATTGAGATTTTAACAGTATTAATTTAATTGACTATTTTTAAAGCAAAATACAAGCTACGATGATAATTACCGTATCTTTTTTTTTTGAAAGGACAGCAGAAAATAAAGTAAAAAACCGAGAGAGTATACAGGGGAAAAAAACAATACTGCGAGATGCAGTGAAAAACAAAACGCAAAAAGATTCAACCTCTAAAACAGCCCAAAAAAATGAGCAGCATAAGGAAGGGGTATCGATAAGAAACGAACAAAGAAGCCTTCAACACGGATTATCCATTAAGTGTGAGAGAGGATGGGTTCTCGATCCACCGTTCCCATGAGATGGAGCCCTTTTTAAACCTTCTCGATACTCACTCGAAGCTGAATTTCGGTAAAAGTAATTGCGATGGATGAAGAAGATTTTTGAAGATAATGTCATTCCGCTTACCCCAAAGCAAGTAATGGGTTGCCCAAATTGAAGCCTACAAGATGTGTTTTAGCTACGGTGAGGAATCATCTTCCCCTTGATATGATAAGATTTCAGATACCGAGTTCACCCAGTCTAATCTGATGCTACATCATTAGCAGAACCGAATCCAGATTTGTTTGGCTGGTACACAGGTTGCAAGGCATTTATCGATTGTCTCAGGTACGTCTTCAGAAATCGGACAGAGGATTGTGTCTAAATCTATGCCTCTATAATCCAACGCAACTCGTATGGTGTGCCAAATAAATACGTTGATCTTGATTGGAATGAAATTGTTCCACCTGGTTGCTAGACTTGAAGAGTCGCCTCCAAGGCATCTGTTTTTAATTAAGGCCTTCAGTTTCTTTACCTCGAGACTCCCATTTTCCCTGAAAAGGAGGTGATCCAGCCGCACCTTCCAGTACGGCTACCTAGTTACGACTTCACTCCAGTCACTAGCCCTGCCTTCGGCATCCCCCTCCTTGCGGTTAAGGTAACGACTTCGGGCATGGCCAGCTCCCATAGTGTGACGGGCGGTGTGGGAAAATAAAACTTCCATCGAAGAGAAGCAAATGAAAGGATTTCATGATTCATATATTTCTGTCGGTATAAATAATGGTCCCAAATACAGATACGTCTCCGTGAGCTTTGGCAATATTGTTAATCAATTCTATGGTGCTACCGTAGAAAATACTTTATTCGAAGATGGTGATGGTGCAACCCGAACCTGGGTGATCTATCCATGACCAGGATGAAGCTTGGGTGAAACTAAGTGGAGGTCCGAAAAAAGATCTATGAGAGTTCTTTTCTGAATCCGAAAGAGAGTACGTGGGTCCTGGAAAAAATCGTCGGATCTTCCTCCGATTTCTTATAAAAGATATTCAATCGTCAAAATAGAAGTTAAAGAGGGTATTTATGCTCGTTGTGTCCTTTATATGGATATCAGAGGCCAGGGAGCCATTCCATCCCGGAGATTCATCCTATATATTAATCCAGTCAAATTATTCCAGTAAAAAATCATTGGCTTATCAAATTATTTATCGAGCCGTTGGATAGGTTCCACCACCATTTGTCCCTGCGATGAATAAGAGGATGAACATGTTGCAATAATAAGAGAAGATCCGTGAATTCGGTTGCGGCCCAACCCCTAGGTGTTCTCGACCACTCCCAATGATCTTGAACCCACATGCCCCTATCTCTTACCTTACGTAACACCCCGATTTTCGAAAATTATCATTTCAAGTTAATACAAAAATCGGTATTTTAAGGGGAAAATAAGATATATGATTTTGGACTTAAATCCTATATTTTATAGTCTTGGTGGATTAAAGATTCAATTACGAGTCCAACGGTTCTTTCTGGAGCAAAATCGGAGCTAAAACGAAGAAGTTACGGCTAAAACAGTGAACGGAAAGAAAATCGGGCGAACAGTGCACTATGCGACTTGCGGCGCGACTTAGAGCCACCCGCACGACTTAGGGGAAGCGTGCGAGTTGTGGCGCGGGTTAGGCCGCGTGGTAACCCGCGAAATGTCCTGTTCGAGCATAAAACCCGATTTTCCGCCCTTAAACTTCATTTCTTCATAACTTTTACATCTCAACTCCGTTTTTGGTGATTCAAGTTGCCATGGTTTCGTTTTTGAGATCTCTTCAAAGATATATCAATAGATTTTAAGTCTATTGGAAGATCCAAGAGTATTTTGTGGTGGTAAGTTCCTTATCTCTCTCTATATTAAGCTAGGATTTGATGGTTTCATACTTTTCCCTTTCATCCTTCAACTTGGGTGTGATTTTGATGACTTGTGTGTTGGAGGAAACCTTGTAGATGTGTTGGATCTAAGATCTAGGCAAATTTCTCGGAGATTTCAAGCCTTCATCAAAGGAGATTCAAGTTTTGTGGGTAAAACCTAGATTTAACTTAAATCTAGCAAGGTGAGTTCAAGTTGATTTGTGAAAACGTTGTACATGCTAAAAATGTCCATTTTAAAGTGTTTATGTATTTACATGAATTTTATTAAAGGTTGAGTATTTGAAGAGTTTTACTCATTTGGGATTTTTGAACATTTTGGTAAATAAATCATGTTGATATGCTTCCTAGATGATTTTATATATAAATGGAGTTCATTTGATGTAAATGTCATCTTTGTGCATTTGATCTTATAAACCATTTGGAAAATGCATATTATTGTGTTATGAGGCATTTTGGAAATATAAGGGTATAAGTTCATTTGGAAGATGGATGGCCTCAACCAATGATGAGTTTTGAGCTAATCATACTTTTGGTCATTGTGTTTGCATATCCATTGGTCAAATGTGTTTTAATGTTTACACTGGCTTTCATTGGAGATTTAAGTAAATTGTTGAGCCCTTGGCTCGGTTTTGACTAAAATAAGTCTTAAGGACATTTGTCCGGTTTAATAGCCCGTTGTGGAGTTTTTAGTATGATGGCGATTATTACGTGTCATTTGAGAGTTACATGTTTTGGTCATTCAATTGGAGTCATGTAATGTTTTAGACTGTAATGCAGTGGATCCATAGGCATATGATTCGATCTTTATTATTTTACGAAAATGGGCTATTGTTTCCATGTTGGGACCAGAATTAGTCATGGGATTATCGAGGGTCTTATGGTGCGGGCTCGTGGAGTTTAACATTTGGTCCTGGGCCCATGATGTAATTTCTGAGTCTATTTTTATGGGATAGTCATTTCCCATTTGTATCTAGTTGAGACTTGGACCCTAGGGTGGCAACTTGGTACGATTATGTGGAACCGGATACTAGCCGTGGGTTGTAAATGTAAATCCTAGCGAATGAGCATGATTATGAATCATTGGGTGCCCTCCCCCACATCTTAGTACGAGTCGGCGTGTTTGTGGCCTTGATCCTAGTATGGTGAGCTCAATAACTTGGAATGTGGCCTACTTTTGTGTTCCGCCACTAGCCATGGAATTCGGGTCTCCCCCGTCACCGAAAGGTGTTGTTTTGGGTATTTAGTTTTATTCTTGTTTTCAGTGATGTTTTGAGTTTGGGGTATTCTCCATATGTTATAATTTTGGAGACTTGAGTTTACTCATATTTTGGTCGTTTGGTTTATAAAGTTTATTCAAATTTCAATATTTGAGCATTTACCATTATTCTCGTTTTGAGTAAGTGTTGGGGTGCATTACTTCATGAAAGAATTTTTGGCGTTGAGGCGTTCATTTATAAATGCATATTATTGGAAAACGGGCCATCCTCTTATTTAAAGTAATCCGTTTTAAAGGATCATGATTTAAGTTGTATTATTTATGTTTAATGATTTTTATAATCATGATAAAAACTCTTGAACTCACTAGGCGTTAGCCTAACCTTTTTATTTTTCAGCATGTGCATCAGGTTCCATCTCGGGATTAGTTCTAGCGATATTGTGAAGGGATGAGTGCTAGTTGTGTGCTCGAAGAAGTGAATAGTTCGGTGAAGTCTTCCGCATTTACGTTGGATGTAGCGACTGTCTTTGGGTTTTAGTAACACCCGACTCTAATTAGTCTTTACGTAGGACTTTATTGATTTTGTTAACGGTTATATCTAGAATTGTATTTCTAGTGTGAGCTTGTTGTATGAGATTTTATCCCTCTTTGAGGTATTGTTGAAAGTTTTAAATTAGTCGCTCTTTCCAAATTTGAGGGTGTTACACCTTATTCTCTCACTTTTTCCTAATCGAAACAATCTTGGGAAAAAATCGCACAACCGATAAGGTCCTACCCAATTATCAACCCAAAAGGAGATGGAGGATCCGTCGCCTAATTTTTTATAGGAGTTAATGAAATCCAAGCCAAGATTATCCAAGTTTTTACCCAAGGAAATTATTGAGTTCCAAGTTCCTCCCCTACTCCTATGTATGACCACTCTTTTTGTATCCAAACCCTCGTTTAGACCATGAAGGTTGCGTATCACCTTGGCCCAAAGGTGATCATGGTTAGTTTTGAACCGCCGCCACCACTTTCCTAGCAAGGCAAAATTCATCATCTTGAGACTTCCTATGCCCAACCCTCCCTTATCAAAAGAAGAAATAGTTGTAGACCATTTGACCCAATCCAATTTCCCTCCCTCAGACCCCCCCCCCCCCCCCCCCCCCGTAAAAGAACTCCCTCCTCATTCTCTAGAGTGACTTCAAAACACACAGCGGCACGCGGAACAACGAAAAGAAACACAACGGAAGGCTACCACGGACAAATTTAATGAGGGTTAATCTACCACCGAAAGACATCATTTGTGCCTTCCAACACGCCAAACGTTTATGTAAATTTTCTTTCACTGGTTCCTAATTTTGAATACGCCTCATGTTTGCACCAATTGGCAAACCAAGATAAACGAAGGGGAAGGTGCCGACATCGCAACCTAACCAACCGGCCATCGAATCAACTTCATTTTGCTGCACTCCGACTCCCATAATCTTTCTTTTGTTAAGATTTACCTTCATCCCCGAAGCCCATTCGAAACACTTTAAGACCCCAAGAAGGTTTCGAGCGTTTCTTTTCGACCATTCGCCAAAGAAGATGGCATCTTCGACATATTGAAGATGAGAGATCTCCACTTCGTCCTTACCGACCTTTACGCCTTTAAAGATTCCATTTTTTGTTGTTTCCTTCATTGCCGCATTTAGACCCTCCGCGGTAATTATAAAGAGAAAAGAAGATAACGGATCACCCTGTTTACTCCTCTCGACATTTGGAATTCCTCGGTAGGAGACACATTGACAAGAATTGAGATTGAGGCAGATCGTAGGCACTTTTCAATCCACTTGCACCATTTCTCTCCGAAGCCCATAAGTCTCATAGTGATAAGAAGGAAATCCCAGTTGAGGCTATCAAATGCTTTTTCAAAATCAACCTTGAATACAAGACATTTTTTCCTACCCTTTTTGAAGAAATCAATCGATTCATTTGCGATCAGCGCCCTGTCTAGAATATACCTACCCTTGATGAAATCATTTTGGGATTCTCCAATGACCTTACCGATCACGTTTTTGCTACGCTCAGCTAGGATTTTGGCAACTATTTTATAATAACAACTGATAAGGCTAATTGGCCTATAATCGCGAAGCTCTAAAGGGTTGGCCGATTTGGGGAGTAGATTTATGAACGCGGAGTTGCATCCATTACTAATCAGCCCCGTCTCCCAAAACTAGTTAATCACCTTCAAGAGGTCCTCTTTGATGACACCCCAAAAGGATTTGATGAATCTGAAATTAATCCCGTCCGGTCCCGGGGCTTTTGAACAACCACACATATTCATTGCATTCCATACTTCTGTTTCCAAGAAAGTAATCTCAAGTGAATCAACTTCCTCACGAGATAACTTCTTAATTTCGTCGCTGTAAAAAGATGGTCGGTGGGGGATTTTTTCAGCAAAAATATCCGAAAAATAGTCCAGGAAAGCGTGTTTTAGAGCCGATGGGTCTTCACACCATTTGCCATTCACTATCAGATCTCGAGTGTTATTTTTATTATGACGACTTCGAAGTGTAGAGTGGAAGAAACGCGTATTTTCGTCGCCTTCGGTGTCCCATCGAACTCGAGATTTTTGATTTACTGTGGGTCTGTGTGTGATTGAACACGATCGTTTACCAGATAATCAAACAACAAACAAGATACGATTACCAACCTGTTTAGATTACAAACGCAGATTACAAAGGTTGATATTGTTTCTCTGTTTAAGCTCTCTCACTGTTTCTCTCTGTGAACAGTGTTCTCATTGTGAGTTGTGTTGAGATATGAGATATTATAATATCTCACCTAACTTAAACTACCAACTAACATAATATCTAATAAAACATAATATCTAGATATTTAGGATTAAAACTAAAATACTTAGAAACAATAATTAACTTTGACATATTATTACAAACTAACATTAGACTAAACTTGAGAGCGACTTTTCAGCATTAGCTTCAGATTGCAAACTTCAGATTGGATGATCTTGAATCCAATAGATCTGTGCGCTAACAATCTCCCCCTTTGGATCAAGATCATTACTAAAATGATTTAGCAATTCAGTCTTCTCTTTCAGCTCAGAAGTTGCAATCTCCTTCTTTCTCTTCAATATATAATAATCTCTAGTTTTAGCTCAGAATGTTGTAGCAAAGTATCTTCAAAGAAAATTTCTCTAAAATCAGCATGTCTTCAGAATACTTTGATCTCTTCTCTTCTTGAACGACAACTTGTAATGGACATTTCTTCAAGCTTTAGGTTCTCCCCTTTTTTGATGAATAGAGAAACGATTTCATCAAAACTCTGAATTAGAAATGTCTTTCATTTGGAGCCTCTGATCCGTCAATTCAAAAGATATTCATCCAGATCTTTGCAAATCCAGACAAAATAAGCGTGTAACACCTGAATCAACAAATGAATCAGTTAAAATGCCTGTCAGTAACACTAAGTCACTGTGTGTAACAAATACACTTGGTAAGGAGCTTTTATGATGTTCACTCCCCCAGGGCTTCCATTCAATCATCGAAACACCACAAAGGTAATTTCTATGAACGTTATGACAAAGAAACAAATTACTTGTGTGTTTGTGCAAGTGATAGAAAGAATTAAGCATGGATGATTGCTTATAGGCTCAAAATTGTGTAAACCACTGAGACAAAAGTAAGTTAAACACAGACTCAATGTGCATGAGTGAAGTGCGAAGGTGGGGCAGACTTCCTTCTTTTCAATATCCAGATTTTCCAAATGAAAATCAGATAGCAAATGTGTTGCTTCCCCTTTGAAAATGAAACATTTTTCTGTTAAGAAGAAAATGAGTAGCTGGTGGGGTTAATCAAGAGTTGGCATGAGCTAGTTGCCTGTTTCAATAATGTTCACCAAAGAAATGTGAAACACTAGAAATGTGGCTGCCCGGCTCAGAAAGTAGTTGGTGCAGAGTTCTGATATTCTTTTAACTCTGTTCTCACACCCTCTTTCTTTTAAACATTTAGTTTACTTCTAACCGAACTCTCTTTTTCTGTATATCTCATCACACAACCCACACTCATTTCTTTTGATTTATCACACTCAATCACTATGGATTAACCTCTTGGGTAGGAAACACTGGTTAACGTGTATCCATAGAAGTTGTGTTAAGTCCTAGCACAATGAAATTCGATGTTTTCCTAGAAAGCATATGATGCTCAAAATGGTTTAACTATCTCAGCTAAAGCACAAAGTAGATCTTGAAAACATTTAAACACACACTTCCAATTCATGAAATCGGTTTGAGATTCGGGAAGTGGTTTGAACATTTAAGAACATGTTTTCAATGATTGAAAGTTCTCCTTCTTTCAACCATATATGAGATTAAGATAAAGGTTTATACCTTTATGTGCGATCTTACATCTCATGAAGCTAAGCTTAAAGTCATAAAGATATGAACATATAAACATCTCTCAAAAAAATCTGCAAAAGTCTTATGTCTTAGTCAAAGCAAATTTATTCACTGAAATTAAAAAGACAAAAAGCAGTAAAACAATGAAAGTACGAGTTCTGATCAGAAATAATCAGAAGTCATCACCTTTTTACTCCCCCTGAAATTATGCATTTGAAAAATTATCATTGAAAAAGATATGCATTTATAATTTCAGACAAATATGTACTCCCCCTTGATGGTTGATTTTCTCATTCGAGTATTGGAGTACAATCTCTTATCAGCACAGGAGTAAGGTATTTTGATCACTGAAGTGCGGGTCTTGAACTATTTTGTTCAAAAGCCTACATTCTTCTACTCACCCTTGACAGTAGGTGCCTGCAACACAGAATTATCCCTTTTCTTTGGTACCCACTGGTATTTGGGTCCATGAGTGTTAGTTGCAGTTCTTATGGGGGTAACTGAGTAAGAACCATACCAGTAATGGTCACTAGTCTTATGAACAGGATCATATGTACGACAATAAGAACAATAGAATTTCTTACCTGACAAACTGATTAATTTATCTCTCGTGTAAACAAATTCAGGTTTATCTTTTCGCGCATTGTTCTTCTTGGCATTAGGCGTATGTACACATGAGTTTTTACATTTAAGCTCATATTTCTTCTTTGCTTCAACTGGTTTCCTGTTTCAGACCAGTTCAACTTCTTTGTAGCTGCATCTCCTTCTTTGATGTGTACCTGAATCATCTATATTTCTATCAAAGAAAATGTTAGAATTACGAATTTGATCAGAAGATTTAACTAACCTTTTTGAAGAAACAGGTTTGGATGTTGAACTTGCAGCTGACTTGAAAGAGCATTCCGAATCAGCTGAATCATCTCTAGGTGAGTGGACAATTGACTCTGGAGTCTTGTGCTCAGTCACCACCACCATTGAAATAATCTTTTCAAGCTCGTTAATCTTTGAAAAATAACTGTTTCTTTCTTTGACAAGAAGGTCAATCTTCGTCTTAAGCTCACACTTCTTTTTCTTCTCTTTCTGTGCATACTTAGAAAGTTCAGATAGCTTTGCAATCAACTTTCTAATTGCAGCTTCAAAGGTGCTTCTCTCTTTTTCAAATTCCTTCTTTGCACCTTTTCTTCCATCTGATATCTCTTTTAAGAATTCAACGTTCTTCTTTTCAATTTCCTTCTTCTCTTTGGCAAACTGATCTCTTTCCAAAATGATTACTTTCTCAAAGTTACTAACTTGTTGAGAAAGCTTTATACTTTTAAGCTCAATCACCTTCTTCTCTTCAATACTCTTCTTGGAAAAGTCTGAGAACTTCTTCTCAAACTCTGATATTTTATTTTGAAGATTAGCATTTGTACTCTCCAAAACCTTAGATTTCTTCTCATTGCTCTCAACAAGATCTAGCTTCTGTTTTTGAGCTTCCAAATCAGAAATCATTCTTTTTAGCTCAGAGTTCTCAGCTACCAAATCTTTTTCTTTTAAGAAAACTTTTGGCCTGAGATAATCCATTCAGAGTATAATTCAAGATAGTCCTAAATCTCTTTCCCTGAAGCTTCGGGAATATCCATTAAATCAGATATTTCTTTAGAAATACTCTTTTTCAGATAAACTCTAGCTCTATTATCAGCTCTCTCTCTGTGTATCTGTTCCTTAGTACAGGATACTTTAGGATTTAGGGGTTCCAGTGCTCCTTCAGACAATGATAATCTAATGTAGTGACCCAGATCATCATTATCTACATAGCTGGAAAAATTAACTTTCCACTTTTCGTATTCCCCTTTATTCAACATTGGGACACTACTGCTGTAGTAAGTCATTCTGATTGATAAGAAAACTTGTATATGATCGTTAGTCCAAATAAACTCAAATAAAATTCAGAAATAAAATTTCCAAATTTAACCAAGTCTGGAACTGGAGCAAAAGCACAATTTTGCGCTAAGAGAGGCTGGCGCGAAAGTCAACTTTGCGCTAGAAGGGTCTGGCGCAAAAAGAGGATTTGCGTGAGAGGCGGGTCGCGCGAACTGGAAGTTTTGTGCGAGACGTGTATGGCTCAAAGCAAAGTTTGCGTGAGAAGTGGTTTCCGCGAAATATAGATTTGCGCGAGGAATGGGTCGCGCGTTTTGAGTTTTGCGCGAATAGTTGATGGCGCAAACTGGTGTTGTCGACCGGTATACTGTTGTGACCGGAGTCTTGTGTGGCGCAAAGGTAGATTTGCGCGAGACGAAGCTGGCGCAAAAGAGTTTTGCGCGAACAGTACGTGGCGCAAAAGTCACTATGAACTGGCGCAAACTTCGTTTCTCGCGAGTTCGTCCCTGTTCTTCGAAAATCGGCTTTGTTTGTTCAAATAAACCTGTTTATCAACGATTAGCAACCCCAAATTCTAACAAATTGACCACTAATCAATCTAGAACAGATTATAAACACTTGATCTCAATAAAAATCACTTTTTGAAAATTAGATCGATGGAACAGTGAGTTGAACTCGTGAAAAGTTTTGCAACAAAATCACAAAACTTGAATCGATTGAAGTGTAATACTGAAATTAAACACTACCCAAACGATCTAGCACACTAATCGATCCTTGCCTGATCGATTTCAATACCAAAAACACTCTAAAACTCGAAAATGATTTTGAAATGAAGAACACAGAGTCGATGAAGAACACAGTTCTAAATTTGATTTGAATCTGGTATTTGCTCTGATACCAATTGTGGGTCCGTATGTGATTGAACACGATCATTTACCAGATAATCAAACAACAAACAAGATACGATTACCAACATGTTTAGATTACAAACGCGGATTACAAAGGTTGATATTGTTTCTCTGTTTAAGCTCTCTCACTGTTTCTCTCTGTGAACAG
This sequence comes from Arctium minus, assembly GCA_954870635.1. NCBI lineage: Eukaryota > Viridiplantae > Streptophyta > Magnoliopsida > Asterales > Asteraceae > Arctium > Arctium minus. Next base: position 33,167,490 of record OX941087.1, read on the forward strand.
TGTTCTTATTGTGAGTTGTGTTGAGATATGAGATATTCTAATATCTCACCTAACTTAAACTACCAACTAACATAATATCTAACTAAATATCTAATAAAACATAATATCTAGATATTTAGGATTAAAACTAAAATACTTAGAAACAATAATTAACTTTGACCAAGGTTCTAAATAGCGTGAGGCATGGCATGGCGGCGAGGCCAAGCCTCAAGCCTTAGGAGCCATGGCGAAGCCTTGACGTTTTCAAGGCGTGACTTATGGCGTCAAATTTCTAATTTATATATCATATTATATATAAAAACATATGTTTTGGCGTGTTATTCAATGAGTCAATAGTAATAAACAAGTTAAATTAGGTTATATATAGTAAAAACCCGCAAATAAGACATTAAAAACATAAAAATACCAAATATTGCATTACAAAAACTGCGCATTAGGCCATGGCGTGCCACGAGCTTAACGTGGCGTGAGACACAAGCCTTTGTGTCATGGCGCGCCATGGCGGCTGTGCGGCGAGTTTTTTAGAACAGTGACTTTGACATATTATTACAAACTAACATTAGACTAAACTTGAGAGCGACTTTTCAGCATTAGCTTCAGATTGCAAACTTCAGATTGGATGATCTTGAATCTAATAGATCTGTGCGCTAACATTTATCATCTGCGATTTTTTGTGCTCTTTCTCGAACCAGTTCCTTCTTGCCTCCCTCCACTTCAAAATTTCTCCCTGGTTCAGATCCTTTAGTTCCGCTAAGGCCTCCCACTTACATGCTTCCTTTTTGCTATCTTCGATTTCGCCATCCAGATTGCCTATTTTATTTTCGCTCCATATTTTTAAGACATTTTAAACATTTTTTAGTCGATCCGAAAAGATGCAATATGGGATGGTGGATTGAACTTGTGTGTTCCAAGCCTCAATAATGATTTCTGATTTCATTAGATAATTACCATATTTAATGAAGATTAAGAACGTTGTTCCTAATTGGATGGAAACCAAGATTGTAATTTATTCTTAAACAAAACATTTCTGAATATTAGAAAAATGCTAAAAGAAAATAGGAAAAAACCAAAATACTTTTTTATTTAACAGACATTTATTAATGAAGTTAGTCAAAAAAAGGAAAAATCGCAACAAAATATAAAGCACCAAAAATGCAAAAGTCGCAATAAAAATAATAAATAAATACCAAAAGACGAATAGGGAAATTTGAAAGAAACCTGCAAGCAATTTTGGAGGTAAAAGAGTCGTGCCGTATTTCAATTCACAACTTTAAGTTACTTTTGAGTAAACTACAAATTTGGTCCTAGTCATTTGTTAAAAATAACAATTTTTTTTTTTTTGTTTTTACGGTTTGAAATAATAAGATAGTTATTTTATAGTTTGTAACAACATCTGGATTTTGTCATTTCCTCTAACAATCATTAAAAGATTCCGTTAAATGAGAGTATTTTCGTCATTTTATCCATTTTTTTGTCCTTACCAAAGTAAAATTGAATTTATGATTTTGGTCCATGTGGTTTTTTATTGGGTAAAAGATAAAAATCGATTAAAAAACTAAAATGTTGTTTATTTTATGGAATTCTTTAACAACCGTTAAAAATAGGAACAAATCTTAACGTTTTTAACAAATCTTCGGTTATTCTTGAAATTTTAAGAGATACAAGATTTTATTGTGAATGTGCAAATGTTATATTTTATATCCCTTAATTTTTTATTTTACACTCTTATCTATTAACATAGATAATCGTATATGAACTAAAATAAATTTAAAATATAATTTTTATCTTTTACAAATTATACCATTTGTAATCGTCTTATCAATACCTTCAAAATAAACCCGAATATTCTTTTAATTTAACCCTATTACTAAATATCATAAATAAGTTATGAATTATTTTTAAAATTAAAATAGTTATTTTCAAGATTCAATGTTACATTTTACACTCTTAAACAAACCTAATGACCAAATTTGTAGTTTACTTTTTTTTTTATCATCATCATTCATCATGATTAAATATAAATTAATTTGTCTTATATTATTACGTTTTAATTTTATATTTTACACTTTTATCATATTAAATATACATAATCATATATTAACTACAATAAATTATAAAATGTGTTTTTTTTTACAAAAATGCGTTTTTTCTTTCATACGATGTCAGTTTTATGGTTTTTATGTGTATTTAAATCGTATATCGAGTATATAAAATTTAAAGTTAATATGGTCAATTGGTAGAATCTTCATATCCATAACATTTGAATTTATGTTGAAAATATTGATGAAACAATTATAATGTTATAGTTTATAAAAAAAGAAATATATTTTTCATACTGTATCTCGTATAGATACTATCTAGTAATTTCAAAACCGTGAAAACAAAAGGTATTATTTTAAACAAACCTAATGACCAAATTTGTAGTTTACTTTTTCTTATCATATCATTCATCATCGATGGAAAGATAACTTTAACAATAGAGTAAACTTTTATTTTCGTCGGTTTGTTGTTTATAACAATTTTCGTCTTTGATCTTTAAAAATTGTTTTTTGATTATTGTGGTTTGCAACTTCTTTTGCTTTTAGTCCCTGATAATATTAGTTTAAGGAACAAAAAGGAAAAAGAATTATAAACCACAATGACTAAAAAACAATTTTTAAAGCCGGGACGAAAATGATTATAAACAACAAATCAACAAAAATCGTAATTTAACTCCTTTAAAAATAATGAATCCAATGATGGTGACTATAGCCATGACGTCATCACCCTCCATATATAACCTCCTGCAAGTATCACAGGCTATCCTCACAGAACAAACAACGATGGCGGAAGAACACAAAACCAAAAAACCACCTCCTCATGTTCTACTCTTCCCCTTCCCATCACAAGGCCACATAAACCCTCTAATCCAATTCGCCAAACGATTACAATCCAAAGGTGTCAAAACAACACTCGTAACCACCATCTTCACCTGCAACTCCATCCTCTCCAACCACTCCCACACCACTATTCCAATCGAATCAATATCCGATGGCTTCGACGAAGGTGGCTCTGCAGCTGCCGGCAGTTCCGAGATCTACCTCGAATCATTCCGTGAAATCGGGTCGAAATCACTAGCGGATCTGATCAGAAAGCTTCAGAGTGGAGGAACCACCATCAATGCAATCGTCTATGATTCGTTCATGAGTTGGAGTTTGGATGTGGCGATGGAGTTCGGAATCGATGGTGGTGCTTTTCTTACGCAAGCTTGTGCTGTGAATAACATATATTATCATGCTTACAAGGGGATGTTATCGATTCCGCCGGATTCGAGGGTTTCGATTCCTGGATTGCCGGAGCTTGAATATTGGGAGACGCCATCTTTTGTTCAGAATCCTGGATCATACCCTGCTTGGTCTCACATCCTTTTCAATCAGTTCTCTAATTTCCATCAAACACGATGGGTTTTCTCCAATACGTTCTATAAACTGGAACAAGAGGTTGGTTTTTGTTTCTTTCTTTCTTCCATTACTTAATTATCAATAGCTAACATTCCCTACCAATTACCAAATACAACCAATGTTTTAAAAATCGATTTTTTGGTTGACCCGGTGTGGTGACGGGTCACGGTTTCAACCGGGTGGTTGACCTGGTTTCAAGAAATTTTATGTATTTTTCATTTTCTTATATATATATATATATATATATATATATATATATATATATATATAAAACTAAGAATTTGATGTCCACAAGATAAAACATTAAAAATACACGTAACAAAAGATTTTATATCAATCCAAAAACATTAAAAACACATAACAACAAGTTTTACATCAATCAAAAAACATAAAAAACACAAATATAAGAAATTGAATTTTTTAACCGGGTCAACCCGGGTTTTTACTGGTTCAATTAGACCGGTTCAACCGGTTCCATCAAAAAACCAGCGGTTCAATCCGGATCGTAATTTTCCAAAAAACCGGTCTTAATTGACCCGGTGTCTTCACCGATTCCCGGTTGAACCGGCCGGTCAACCCGGGTTTTAAAACATTGAATACAACCACCACTTTTTATTCCAATTTTAGTCCTAGTTTATACAAATATTTTAAATATTTACGTAAACTTGATTTTCAGATTAAAAAATTGCTTAAGGATTCAAATTTTTATGTAAGGATATATCCTCATTTGCATAAAGATTATTGTTAATATGTAAACAGGCTTTATGCAAATGCCTAGCTAAAATGAAAATTTTGTTCCAAAAATTAGTAAAAAGTGAAATTTATTGGGAATATTGTCCATTTTGGGTTAGTTTTAAAATGCAATTTTAATGATTTACTTCTTATATTTTATCATAATTAACTTTAATAACTCTCGTTATAATAAAATGGAGTTTATAGGAAATCAAAAACATCCGACTGTCCTAATAGATTATTTTATATTTTATATGATTTTAGCTTATAAAACCAATTATATACGCCTTATACGTAAAAGTGTTGCAATAAGTTTATAGGACGACTTCTAGACGTCTTAAATAGTGTTTTACGACAGTTTTGAATTAAAATGTCCTTATTAGTTAGCTTGTTTATAGGACAACTTTGAAAAAACATATTATTCCAAAAACAAAAGCCGTATGAAAAAGATGTGTTTATAAGTCAAAATCTTGAAAGTGTCCTATAAAAACTGACGGACTAATACGACACTTTATTTTAAAAATGTCTTAAAAGTTATTGAAGATGTCCAAAAAGGTTGTTTAAATTTATTTGCGACGCTTTTATTTAGGATGCATATACATTTGGTCCTATATGTTTAAGTTTTAAAAAATAGTATATTAGAATATTTAGATATTTAAGGCATCTTATAAACCCGATCCTATCCTAGTGTCAAATTTAAGTTTCTATCTATATCTATACTATATTATAAAGATGGCATAAAAAACTCTTAAAAACAAGTCTTAAAACTTAATGTACAGCTATTTAATGCTAATTACTTAAAAAACAACCATTAAAGTTGCATGTACTACACTTAATGCTATTTATTAATTTTCAATTATTATCTCTAACCATTTTAACTCTCCTAAAATCATTTCCCACTTTAACTCCCCTAAAATAACTCTCAGCATAATTAAATATAGAATAAAAATCAAATTTTAAATATAAAAATATAAAATATAATTAAAAAAATCTAACATAATATATTATATAAAAAAATTATATTTTTAAACCAAAATAAATTACATTATATTATTAAGTCTAAATTAAACAAATTTATATAAAAAAATCATTATCAATCTCTCACAACCAACCAAAATCGTAATGTAAATCGACAAAAAATAGAAAATAAAACGAAACATTAAAATCGTGATGTATCTAGCGGCACTGCGCGAGTACACTTCTAGTATTTTATTATATATAGACTTTATTTTCCTGTAATGTTCCCTAATGGTAGCACATTTAAAGTTCGTAAAAGATTTTACGCTACAACATTATATATATGTTAGTGGTAGTATGTGCTACATATCCTCCTAAGTAGATCTGTCGCTTATGCAATTTTTGTGTTTGATTTAGGTGATCGAATGGATGAAAACATTGTGGCCGTTGAGGGTTGTTGGGCCAACGATTCCATCAATGTACCTTGATCGACGATTAGAAGACGACAATGATTACGGTTTCAATCTCATCAAACCAAACCATAGCGAATGCATGGAGTGGCTGAACGATAAACCAAAGGGATCAGTTGTCTATGTGGCGTTTGGGAGCTATGGAGAACTCGGACCCGAACAAATGGAAGAAGTTGCGTGGGGTTTGAATGATAGCGAGTTGAATTTCTTGTGGGTTGTGCGGGCATCAGAAGAGGAAAAGCTCCCGAAAGGGTTCATGGATCGGAAAAGCGAAAAGGGTTTAGTCGTGGCATGGTGTCGGCAACTGGAGGTGTTGTCACATGAGTCGGTCGGATGTTTTGTTACACATTGTGGATTTAACTCGACTCTTGAAGCAATAAGTTTGGGAGTACCGGTCATTGCAATGCCGCAATGGACAGACCAAATAACGAATGCCAAATGCCTAGAGGATATTTGGGGTGTCGGAATAAGGGTTAAGCGTGACGATAAGGGTATCGTGAGGCGAGTGAATCTGGTGTCGTGTATAGAGGCGATTATGGAGGGGGAGCAAGGAGTTGTAGCTAGGAGGAACGCGAAGAAATGGAGGGATTTGACTAAAGAAGCCGTTGCGGAAGGCGGGAGCTCAGACAAGGATATCGATGCATTTGTATCCGACTTAAACCATTCACATTGATTTTACCAATGTCTACGTTCTTAGGGAGCATGTTAAAACGTTCGTTCTTGTAGTTTGAAGGAATAATTCGATTTCTCGTTGGTTATTTTGCTTGTAATATCCATATCTTGATGAACAAATAATCTCTTAATCCCTTTAAATACTGCATACTAGCTAACTAGCTCTTACACTTAGGGGTTGTTAACGCTTACTCGGAAAACGTTTACCGATAATAGTTAACACTTTTACTTAACTTATTAGATAATATTTTAGTCCATTAAAACGACATCATATACAACATTTTTATCTAGTAAACGCTTACGGGTAAGAGTCATCACTCTCACTTACTGATAAGACTCTCGGTCCTTGTCATTGCTCTTACCGGGTAAAATTATGAATCCTTTTCATGTTCATACGATAAGATAAAGTCTGTCAATAAACACTTAGGTGTCGTTTGTTTTTTAAGAGGTCTAAAGTCTGAAGTCTTATTTTAGTTTTGATTAATAAGAGGTGGTGTGTAAAAAAGTCTGAACGATTCAGACTTAAGAGTCATTAAGAGGTTTTTTTTTAAAACAAACAACCAATTACCAAGTAAGCATTTAGTAAACGACACTTATTGTAATACACAATATGCGTTTTCAATTCAGAAGTCTTAATGTCAACTCCAGCTATAACATTAATAAAAATAACAAAATAGTAATAAATTAGTACAACTTTTACAAACAAAAGAAAAGTACAAGGACTAATTTAATACAAAGTCATGGTGTAGTGGAAGACTTATATGGTAGCTAGTACAAACATTAGGGTCGTGTTGAAGGATGTACAAATGTAAGATTCAGAATAGTGCTCTCGAGATTTTTTGGGGTCCAACTGTAACACCCGAATTTTTCGGTAAGTAAAAGTCATCCTGTGCATTTTTATAGCTTCTAGGATATATATTTTGTTAGGAAATCATTGCTTTTAGACCCTAAGTAAATCGATGACGTTTCAGTTGAGAAAAACCAATTTTTGGCTTTCGGTACATTCTCGGCTATAGTGATAGCGATAATAATGACACTGTCACTATATCATGTCACAATCGCATTCGGGGTGCAGAGTGCATTAAATCCGACTTTTCACCCCATTCTTTCATTTACTCTTTCACCTACCTAAACCCTTCTCTCTCAAAACTCAACCCTCACGATTAATACGTTTTGGTAGCATGCAAGGCTTAGTACTTGAGGTTTTAAAATGATCCTACACCTTCAAGACTAGGATTTGAAAGTTTCACTCCAAGGGTTCTCCATCTCACCATCTTCATCTTCTTTCAAGGGATTTCTAGGGTTTTCTAGGTTTTCAACAAAACCTAAGTTGTGAGTTCATCCTACCTTTTTTAAAAGTTTATACATGTTAAAACTCTATATTTTGAACTCCTAAACATCTCCTTATTTACATTTTCTTATTGAAAAGATTTTGACCTAAATTGATATTTTTTGGAGATTTTAGGGTTTTTACCATTTTGAGATAAGATGAAGAGTTGTATGATTTGTGATATAAAATGTGATTATATTTACATACTTGTGGTTCAATACTTGAAATGAAGCCATCTTGGTTATATTTAGAGTTTTCACTATTTTGGAGGTTACTTGGTAAAAATGGGTTTTTGGAAAATGGAACATATGGATTGTCATTTGTATTAACAATGATCATTGTAAAGTTTTATAACAACGGGAAAATCTACTCTTGTGAATGGTGCATATTTGGAAAAGGAAATGGTCTATGTTTGACCTTCTTATGGATTTAGTTCCACATGGTATTGATTATACAAAGAATGCATTTTATGGGATTGTATTATGAAAACTACATGTGTGATTATAGTTTTGTCATAAATGAAATTGTGACAAGCCTAGACTATTACTATTGGATCCATAGGTATAGGAGTCGACTTATTTTGGGACGTTTTCTCGTTTGTAACTATTTGAGACATTGGGTCCTTGAAGGCAACTTGGTACGGTTATGTGGGACCGGATACTAGTCATAGGCCGTAAATGTGATCCTAGTGAATGATTATGACTAGGATCATCGGGTGCCCTCCCCCACATCTATGTACGGGCCGACAAACTCGTGACCATTGATCTTAGTATTGAGCTCACTAACTTGGAAAGTAGCTTACTTTTGTGTTCTGCTACAATCCTTGGAAATCGGGTCTCCCCCGTCATCGTAAGATGTTTTTTGGACCGTATCATTCCTATGTGATTTTCATGGAAACAAACTTACTTCATACTCTTGGAAAATATTTATCTCGTTTTATGTTTCATTGAATATATAAATGTTTGTTCTCACTAGGCGTAAAGCCTAACACTTTTCTGAAATGAAATGTATATCAAGTTCCGTTAGTTGTGGGGTTTCCATGTCTTGAGAGACGACTGGTTGGCCTTTGGTGGCACCTTTTGGAGGTAGTCATTTTGGATATATGACAAGCATACTTTGATAGAAGCTTTTGGGAGATGATAGTGACACCCGTATTTAATATAAGCTTTGTATAGTTCAGATTAGTAGGTTGTTCTATATATCATTTCCATTGCTTTAAGATGTAAACGCTATTACTATTTCCCTTTTTTGGGTGATTTCTTTTGTATAGAATGTCATTGTTACGTCATTATTCAGGTTTAAATTTACTATTATTTTTAGGGGTGTTACAAGTTGGTATCAGAGCTATAGTTTAAGTGAATTAGGTATGAATGTAAGATGCCTAGACTTAAGCTAAGATAATTAAGTTATGATTTGTGAGATTTGGGTAGAACTTCTAAGATAAGTTGGTTTTAGATTCGACGGATGCTAATTAAGAATTGTGATGATGGTAATGAGAATTCATATGTATATTGTGTTCATAATTTCACTTAGCTACTGCTATTATGAATATATTGTTACGTGAGCATGCTTGACCTACTATTGTTGTGATGATTGATGAATGTAGTAGTACGTTTTGTTTGTTATTATTATATAGATATAATTCTCATTCTCCTTCTCTTGTGTGTGGCAGACTAAGATGGTAACTTACCATTGGTAAGGACGTGAGGTAGACCGCAAACTCGGACAGATGGCCATGAGGTGACTGTGTCTACGGTTGATGCGACGAAAAGGGTGGAGATGAATGTGAACCCACCCATACCCAATTTATTGGGCAGAGGACCGGAGCACATACCAAGAGTGAACTTGGCTTCCTCCAACCCGTTAATGGAAGAGGTGACTCCTCAATCAGGAATGATGGCTAGCATGATGCGAATTATGAATGAGCCCATGGCCAAACAACAAGAGTTCCTCATGAAAGTGATCGAGGACATGGATGTTAGCAACCGTAGGAATGAGACGGTTGCCGAGAACGTGATAGTTTTTGGATCTGGGGGTACTGGAAACATGATCCGAACTGAAGAACTGGCAACGAATGACACAAGACGAGGTAGGAGGACTTGCTCCTACAAGTCATTCTTGAGTAGAAAACTGTCAGAATTTACCGCGTTTGATGATCTAGTTTTCTATATGAACTGGATCCGAGAGATAAAGAAAGCCTTCAACGAAAGTGAATGTGATGAAGGTCAAAAAGTAAGGTTTGGCTCCTAGATGCTCAGGGGCCTAGTAGTCACTTGGTGTAATGTTACCAAGTCTACTCTTGAGGCCACTGTTTTGGCCAAGATGAGTTGGGCCACATTCAAGGAGAAAGTGATGGAGGAATATTGCAACAAGCGGGCGATGGACCACGTTGAAGAAGAATTTTTATCCCTCAAGAAGGTAAGTATGTCGGTAAGGGAGTACACCCGACAATTTATGGAGAAGTTAGGACTAGTGGGACACGTGGCCCCGACTGAAAAAGAGAAGATCAAGGCCTATCTTAAGGGTCTACCGGGGGGCATGATGTTGATGGTTCACATGTTCAAAGCCTCCACCCTCCATGAACCAATAGAGGAGGCACATGTTATGGAAGACGTCTATGCCCGAGGAAAGGAAGAGAGAACGATAGTAAGCGAGAAGAAAAGATGGGAGAGCAATCCCGGGGCTCTAAAGATGTCGTTACCATTTGTTGGAGGATGGAACTTGGATAACCGTCGAGAGACAAGGTGGTGTCAGAAATGCCGGAGCAAACACCATGGTATTTTCAACTCCATCCCCATTCCTTGATCCAAATGTGGGAAGGTAGACCACCCCACAAGGGATTTCCTGGTGAATGGGATTGTTTGTGTCGAGTGCAAGACACCCGGACACGTTAAGAGAGATTGCCCGAAGTTGAAGACGGGTAATGTGCCAGAGAAGAGAGAAAATCCTCTAAGGGTCCCGTGTCGAGCTTTCTAGATGACAACCGAGGAGGTAAAACATTAACTGATGTGGTATCGGGTACGTTTTTGCTAAACTCCGTACCTACATGTGTGTTGTTTGATTCAAGTTCTAGTTTCTCTTTCGTATCAGGTTCTTATTGTCAAAAGCTTTCTGTGCCCACTAGTAGTTTATAGGATGCTTTAGTGGTAGAAATAGATAATGGTGGTCAAGTGGTAATTCGTGATGTGTTGAAAGGTTGTACCATTGAGATTGAAAGGAAGAATTTTACGATCAATTTGATGCCAATGTTGATTGGTGGGTTCGACGTAGTGGTCAGTATGGATTGGCTAGCAGAGAATCAAGTGGAAACACTGTGTTCCAAGAAGTTGATCTGAATCCCAATTTTGAATGGTGATGTAATAAAAATTTATGGGGAACGGAGGAAAGGTGATGTTGTAGTCATCACCATGGCTAAAGCATGTAAGTGAATGGTATAGGATGCTCATCCTTTTTAGCATATGTGATTGATGTTAAGCTTGAGAAGAAGAAGCTTGAGGATGTAAAGGTGGTGTGCGAGTTTCCCGACGTGTTTCTGAATGACTTGCCCGGTTTTCCACCCGATCGTCAAGTGGAATTTTGGATTGACCTTGTTCCGAGAGTGGCTCCGATCGCTAGAGATCCTTACCGGTTAGCTCCATCCGAGATGCAAGAAATGATGGCAAAACTTCAAGACCTTCTTGAGAAGGGGTTTGTGAGACTGAGATCGTCACCTTGGGGATCCCCGATCTAGTTTGTTAAGAAGAAGGATGACACAATGAGGATGTGCATCGACTATAGGGAGTTGAATAAAGCAACAGTAAAGTACAGGTATCCACTCCCAATAATTGACGACTTGTTTGACCAACTCCAAGGAGCGGGATGTTTCTCAAAGATCGACTTACGTTCAGGATATCACCAAGTAAAGGTGAGGAAGGACGATATTCTGAAGATGGCTTTTAGGACGCGTTACGGCCACTATGATTTCTTGGTGATGTTGTTTGGCATAACTAACTCACCTACGGTGTTCAAGGACTTAATGAACCGAGTATACCGACCGTTCCTCGATAAGTTGGTAATCGTGTTTATTGACGACATACTCATCTACTCAAAGAATGAGGCGGATCACGAGCAACATCTTCGAGAAGTCCTAGGGTTTTAAGGAACGAGAAGTTGTATGAAAAGTTTTCCAAGTGTGACTTTTTGTTGGAAGATGTCAAATTCTTAGGGCACATTATCATTTGAGACCGGGTGAAGGTGGATCTCTCTAAGATTGAGGCAATGATGAATTGGGAACCTCCAAAAAGTCCATCGGAAATATGAAACTTCTTAGGATTGGCGGGTTACTACAGGAGATTTATTCAAGACTTCTCCAAGATTGCTTCTTCCTTGATAGCCCTAACTCGGAAGAATGATAAGTTCGTGTGGACCGAAGCGCAAGACAAGGCTTTCCGAACTTTACAAAAGAAGCTATGTGAAACTTCGATCTTATCCTTTGCCTTTTCAGTCTTGCTTCCAAGGATGAAACTTAATTTTTCTCTTTTTTCAGTTTTCCTTCAAATTCCTAAATTTTGAGTATCATGATTTGCATTTGTTCTTCAAAATATCACTACAACGAATGGAATTTACCTCAAAAGTCGATTATGAATAGCAAGAGGCACGAACAACATTGTCTGAATTGTATTCCACAACTTTTCTTGCCATAAAACATAGATGTGCATAAGTATCCACTTCTTATTCACTATCAGAGAGGTTAAGTTAGTGATCATCCTCCGCCATTAATGCCTTCCCAGCCTATTTCTGTTTCGCCAAGAGCATTTTATTCTTATAATACTCTAAATTACGCTCAATAGGTTTTCTACACTCACGCGCATAATGCCTTGGCTTCCCGCAATTGTAACACTTCACAACCTCCATAACTCCCTTTTCATCATACTTTTTCCCATCAAACTTCTTCCCGTCAAATTTGTTTTTGCCCTCGTACTCGTACTTCTTTGAACTGGAAGAGTATCGTTGTTTGTTTGAGGAACACTTTTTGTAAAACTTCTTTTGGAAAGCCTTAGTTAAGAGCACCATAGTCTGCTTGAGGTCATGTAGCTCATAATCTGATTCACTTCCATTTTCCTCTCCTTCCGAGGACTCACTCTGCTCTTTTTCTCTCCTTGAGCTTCTTGATGAATGCCCTTGCCTTTTATCTGCTACCAAGGCCAAAGGATCTGCTTGTGGCTTCTCAATCTTCTTCCGAGCTTCCATCAATTCCAAAACCTCATCCTGATTTTGCTTTAGAGTCTCATAAACAGTATGTATATCTATGTCAGATAAAGGTTTATTTTGAATGATGGATGAGGAGAAGCTATTCCATTCTGGCTATAAATTGCTTAAAAACTTTACATTATTCTCAATCACAGTCTTTTGAATACCATTCTTGCTCAACTCATTTACCAAATAACAAAATCTTTCACAAGTGGCTTTGGGCATCTCTCCATCTTTTGCCTTGAAATCCTCATAATTGGTTATGCAATTATTAACTTTGATCTGAGCTCCAATCTTAATTCTCATCATTTGCTTTTCTATCTAATCCCACATTTCTTTTGCACTCTTTTTGTGACTGTCGATACTTGTGTAGATCTCATTTGTTAGCCCTTGCAATAGAAAATAATTTGCCAATTTATCACCCTTGAGACGCTTATTTTTTGTTTCAGTAAGCTTTGCTACATCCTTAACAACTCTTTGTGCTAGAATTGGTGGATCTCTTTCGGGAACTGCAGAAATATCAACATAGAATACTTTTGGACCTTTTTTTCAAAGAGTCCAGAATTTCATCACCCAGATCTTTTTGTTTAATAAAATCTGGAAATCTGTCTTGCCATTGTGAATAATCACCTCTGAACAACACTTGTGCTCTCACATCAGAACCAATTGCCATAGCCTCTCTCGAAGACATCGTCATATACTTGAATGATCGTAAAACAGTATGATTGGAAATAATCCAAATAATCAAAGCACAAAAGTCAAACTCTAAAAAGTCAACAATTTCTGAAAGTCGAACTTGCCAAAGTCAAAGTCAATTTGTCCCACAAAGTCAACAAAATATCTCAATCTTGAAAGATATCGCACTCTCTGGATAAACCAACTTGTCACACAAAGGTTATACGATAACCTATTTGTTGCACATAGTTTGTGCGATAAAGTCACTTTGTCTCACGGGCCTTGCACAATGAACTTAATTTGTTGCTTAAGACTTATGCGATAACCTCACTTTTTAACTCTTTGATGTGCGATAAACACCCTTGTCACACGAGTCTTGTGCGAGAACTTTGAAGATCCTCTTGTGCGAAAACTTTGCAGAATTCAACACTGATCAAACCTTTTCACTTTCAAATTCAACCAAACTCAATGATCTTTTAAAATGAGTGTCGAATTGTGATTAGAAACACAATTAACACTGAAAATAATACCAAATTCAATACAAATCAGCCTAATTTTGCAAAAGTTCGATCAAGAACTCAAGAACATCGTTCGAACAAAAAACTTTTGAAATCCAAAAATGTTGATCAAATCAGTAAATTCGCAAAAGAAGATCACTTAGAATCAATCCATAATCAAAACCTAATAGATTAGAATAGCTAATTCAATCAAGAACACCAAAATCACAAAAAATTCCTTCCAACAGTCGATAACAGAGACTTTGTGAAAAACTTCAAAAGCTTTCAAGAATTTTCCTGAATTAGATCAAATCAGATTATTTCTCTGCTCTAATAACAATTGTTAATCCCAATATCAAGTAATATGAACAGAATAACAAGAGAATCAACAATGGAGAATCAATGGTGTCATATGATTTAGAGAGAGAAAGTTTACTATACGCTAATAAGTTTAATCTCTAAGAGAATGAATGCTAAAGTTACAAAACAAACTAAAACACAAACTATTTATACCTCAAGGATATTTACACTTTAAGTCCCTCAACTTGAATACAACAAATACAAACCCAACATTCTCTCCTTTTGTATTCAAGATGCATTTCAAATAAGTCTTCATCTTCTCTTTCGTAGCCTAAAATAAACTTCAAGCCTTCTGATTGTATTCTTGTAGCTCAGTCTTTCTTGAATAGTGTTTACAGATATGATAATCAGCTCTCTATCTTTTCATCCGTCTTCACTTTCTCATTTTTATCAACCTCCAGCTTGTTGTTCAATTTCAGCTTGACAACTTTCAATATACCATCTGAGTGACTTGCAATTTCACCAAACCTCATGAAGCATTTTTCACCCTTGCCATTTTGATAGATCACCCCAAACTCTGGATCTTCCAAGATCATCAACAACAGGAAATTTTCAATGTCGGGAAGACTCTGATTAGGCTTAAGCAGATTCACCTTTCTTTGATTGCTTTCGCATCCAATCTGCAAGTCAGTAATGTAAGAGTACTTCACCTGTCTTCCCATGAATCTAATCACATGATTCAAGGCAATTGTGATATCTTCAGGTCTGATTGTTCTTTGACGAAGCTCAAAATATATGTACTCTAAATCTTCTAGCTCCAATAAAGAATAGTTTGCTTCAGTAAATATCCAAATTCTCCCACCTTGTCTTGTAACATGGAAAACTGGATACCGCACATGAACTAACTTCTTGGTGTATACTTTTATTATATATACAATTTTATGCTTAGTCTTAACTAAGCGTTCATGCTGGACCTATGATCTCATCATATATACACATTCAAACTGTAACACCCTCAAATCTGAAAACAACAATTTATTAAAAAATTTCTAAGTACAACAATAATTACTTCGACTACAAATACAATTTAAGAATTAACCTCAATACACACATTCATCCTATACATACAATCTATGGAAAGGACGGGTGTTACTAAACCCGAATAACGATTACTATCTCCAACCTGCGGAAGACTTCACCACCTACTCACTCTTGCATAAAGCTAAGGCTCAACTCCTTATAGCACTTGCTAGAACCGAACCCCGACGGGAACCTGATGCACATGCCGACAAATAAAAAGGTTAGGCTTAACGCCTAGTGAGCTCAAGAGTTTTAACATGAATGCATATATCTTTTAAATAAAGGAATTCAAATTAAAGCAAGATCTTTTGAAATAATATACTTCAAAATGAAACGATATGTTTTCTCATAATATGCACCATTAAAGACAATGTTCTCAAACACACATTTCTTATAAAACGATGCAACCCGTAACTCACCCAAATCGAGATCATAGTTCAACACTCAAATTTGTGAAGATGTAGATAATACTTCATATCCCAAAACAACCAAAACGCGGGTGGAACATCATACTCGACCCTTAAATAACGGAAAACCATCCATATAAATATGATACGCCATTAAAACATGGAACTAAAACTTAATACTCACACGACCATAAAATGTAATGAAATCCAAATATTAAAGCATGGACAATTAGATATCCAAAATACAGCGGCCGACAACGAGGGATACCCGTATCTGTTGAGAGCAGAAGAACACAAAGTATGCCACTCCTACAACGTTCATCGCATGACACCTAACGACATGAAAGTCCAAGTGTCCCTGCGAATCCTTGACAAGTTTCACCCAAAGAGACGAGGTACCTTGATGCCAAAAAGGACACCCAAAAGGCCCGGCACACCCGGGGACTACAACTGAGGAAATTCCCCGACGGCGGAGGTCTAGGCACACACCCACACAGTGGCGCCCAAGACTACATCCTCCTAGTGCCTACTTGTCAAGTTTTGGTCATAAAACATGAGTCCCGGAATCCAACCCCATACCACCCATTTGACCATCAAATAAGACTGACTTACGTGCCTATGGATCCAATGCAACACAATCTAAAAATACACGACTACACATGAATGACAAAAGCACTCGAGCCTGTAATGATTATAAATATGCAATAAAATGCATTAAGATGTAAATCATAAATTGGACTCTACATCGAGCCATTAAAATCGGACAAATGTCCTCAAGACTTTTTTAATCCAACACCGAGCTAAAATGCTCAAAATCCATTCGACCAATAATTACCGGTCCCCCAAATAATGAAGTGTCTTTAAACAACGTTTACGAAGACACATACCTCAAAGACGAGCTTAACCCAAAACTCAACACTTAATGGGATCAAAGGTTTTCCAATAGGTTTATGAATGCAAATACACCAACATGCATATAACACGGAATATACTTCATTTGTACAAAATCATCAATAGATCTTACTTGTACAAAATCACCAAGAATACGTAAATCATGCTATTTAGTTGTTGAAATGTTCAAAACCTAATATAAGCATTTTAAGAGGTTAACACAACCCAAGTTTACTAAATATGAATACTTATCAAAATACTCACTCTTTGACATACAACCAAGTAAAACATATTTTTACTTCAAAATACACAAAACTTATCAGCAGTTAACCATTTCATGTAAAACACAAAACACTTTAAAATAAACATTTTTGCATGTACACCGTTTTCACAAATCAACTTGAACTCACCTTGTTAAATTTAGGCTAAATCTAGATTTCACCCAACTTGAGCTCCTTTGAAGGGCACTTGAATCCTCAAGCCGAAAACTTCCAAAACCTAGATCCATACATTCCAAACCATAAATACTCATATTTAACCATTTAGAAACATTCCCCAACCATTATTTACTAAAATCCCCAACGAGATCAAAACCCTAGTTTCTCCAAAACTATCAAATCCGAGATTTGAGAAATCAAACACCAAGAAACCATCAATGGAGAATTTATAACTTTACTACAAGAAAGCTTACCATTTTGAGTGATGAGACTTTCCGAGGACACCCATTCCAACTCTTCAACCTGAGCTCCCACACGTTGAACTTGATGAGGAAGATGAAGATGGATATGGTGAAACCTTGACCATAGCTTTTCAATTTTACCACTTGCTGATGTTTTATCTTCATAAAATACAAGGGTTTGGGTCAAATATGAGCTAGGGTTTGAAGGGAGAAGAAGGAAAACGATTTTGGGAGAGAATATAAGAAGTTTGGATGAAAGTGAATGAGAAAAGGCTGAATTTTCTCACCGACCAATTCCCTTTGGATCTATACGGTTCTGAACCCAACATCAAAGATCATAACCAAACTTCCAAAATCCTCTGATTTCAACTGATCCATTCCTAATGTTGATAAAGTTGACCTCCTAAGGCGCACCAATGCGTTCTTCAGGCAACTGGTTAACCCAGATTCGATTAACACTCAACTCCGTTCCAACCCCAACCTCACAATAATCCTCCAATACAACCTTTATCATCATGGAAAAGCTTATACACATCGGTACTTAATCATCACCGTCTACCCTTCTTTTAAATTCCATCACCGAAAGGTCAATATTTCCCACGATCCAGCCGGGATACATCCCAAACATTTCCAGATCCATTGACTCCAAGGAAACAAGTCGACGCCTAGGACTAAACGGTGACCTCGAAAACGTGGACATCCCGCCCAAGATTTCATTCCAAATGGATGGTCGCACTAGGGTTGACACCTAACAGAGTGCTAAAATTCCAATTCTTACATTTCTAACAAACGGACCATAAGAATTTCCTCTGATTGCGGAACCCACTAAGACGATACACCATCTACATATACCATGATGTCACGCCGGCGAGCAACCCACCACATCGAACCCAAAATAAGCGCAAACCATCGCATGAGACCTTTTCCCGCATGATTACCGAAGTATAAAATCGCCCCTTTAAATATATGGGGAAACTCAAATCTACTATTTCCATTATACATGCACGTACCAATTCAAAACTGAAACCCACAGTTTAAGACTGACCGCAAGTCGGATCATTCGACGCTTCAAATGCCAAGGACTCCATTAGTCCTAATTATAACTTCTTTCACTACAGGGTTTAAATCTATATGCCTAATGAGTTCAAGGTTTTCAATTAACATGTCGATTTAAACTTTTATAAAACTATCAAACACATAAGCTTTACAAGAATTGGTCGCGCAGTAAAGATCCACTACCGATCACTCGATAGGTTGAAAATTGATCACCGACGCGACACATATGAAACCATTTCCAAAGTTCGTCTAATCTGTATTTACGTTAATAAAACGGTAGCAAAAGATGTGTGCAAAATTCACACTTTAATCATGGAATTAAATTCCTGTACCCCAAACACGTGTAATAATTATTCGTACAACTCCCAAAAGAGAACTTCACAATTTTTAACTTTAAACTCTCCCCTCTTTGACCAAAAACGTTGCTGCATAAAATTCTCAACAACCCCTTTTGTATCAGTTTATTCCCCAAAGCTCGGTAGAACGATGGGAATGCAATTAAATTCTTAAATCGAGTTTAAAACTTTGAGCCGCATAGATAAAACATATTTGACAAAATAGTAACTACGACAACATGAATGCTGATAACTCATTTATGTGCATTGCTGAAAATTCCTAGTAGTAAAATCAATAACCGAAATATGCTCTAAACAATAGTTTTACCTTAAATAACATAAACCTTTTAGATATTTACTCACTCCAAAGGTATAATTTAATCCAAATGCAATTAGCATACAACGATTGACATTTGTATAAAGCCCATAAATTGACGCACACAATAATGCATATGCACGTGTTCCCAAAATATTTACGTGGCGCAAAATGACGTAAGGTGAGACACCATAAACCCAACTGAATTTTCGTAAAACTCATTAACGCTAAAATCATGTGGTGTCAAAATTTTCATTTCTCAACAAAGAGCATAAGACGACAATATGTCTAAAATATTAAACTTCTAAGAGTTTCCTCTTTTTACTGCAATGAAAGGTAAAGTGACACTTTTCAACAAAATTTACATTGGACACGATGTCGAATAAACTCGCAAGTTTAGATGAAGCAAAAGTAAAACCCACGCATCAAAAGACACCGCAAAACAATACTCCATGAAATTTAGCAAAACTCGTACAAACTATAATTCTCAAGAAATTCCGACTCAAAACATGGGATTAACTTTTCCTTTAAAACCATTGACATACATGGAGGTGATCCAATGTCTAGGTTAAAATCTCATATTTACTTGCCCAATATCCAAATGACATTAAAACATGGACATTACAATATCCGGAAATAGCGTTAAACACGAGGCGTGAATAAAGAGAATTTTGATAACAATTTGCAATCATGTGCAACAAAACAATTTCATGCATGCTTAAGCTCACAGTTTAAAATCTGATGAATGCTAAATGCTTTACCAAGACTTTATAACGTACATCACTTTTTGTTTCGCGAACATGAGAAACAATTTATGCAAATTTATTTTAGAAATAAATTTATTGCATGAACTTGATCGACACTCACATCTTAGGATTATGCTTCTCAATAACCCGACATACTATGGTCATCCAGATGCATCAACATCTTAAAGCAACAATCTCATTACTTTGGTTGACTTACGATTTCCCCTTGAAATAGAATCGGTATAACGAACTTATAGTCCTAATTCAACCAATAAATCTGATTCAAGATGATCAACTTAATACGTTCATCGCACTTAACTACCACCCCAAAGTGACATTGCTATAAACATCAATCCTCCCTTAGCTTACTTGCTTAGAAACTTTCTCATTACCCCAATGGTCATCATACCAAGGTAGTTCAAGTATACACATGTAGCATGTAGGCTCACCATAACACTGGCCAGGTGCCATTATGAACGTACCGAACATGATCATCCTTGCGACTCTCGACAAGTTTCCCGTTTCTAGCGACTTGCTCAACCTCAAAATATCCTATCTTAAGGTACCTAATATGCAACTTCACTTACAATCACTTATAAGAACGCTAGTTTGAGTCTAGGCATCCAAAACTCAATACCTAATTCTCTCAAACTTAAGCTCTGATACCAACTTGTAACACCCTCAAATCTGAAGATAGCAACTTATTAAAAATTTTCTAAGTACATCAATAATTACTTTGACTACAAATATAATTTAAGAATTAACCTCAATACACACATTCATCCTATACATACAATCTATGGAAAGGACGAGTGTTACTAAACCCGAATAACGATTACTATCTCCAACCTGCGGAAGACTTCACCACCTACTCACTCTTGCATAAAGCTAAGGCTCAACTCCTTATAGCACTTGCTAGAACCGACCCCCGACGGGAACCTGATGCACATGCCGACAAATAAAAAGGTTAGACTTAACGCCTAGTGAGCTCAAGAGTTTTAACATGAATGAATATATCTTTTAAATAAAGGAATTCAAATTAAAGCAAGATCTTTTGAAATAATATACTTCAAAATGAAACGACATGTTTTCTCATAATATGCACCATTAAAGACAATGTTCTCAAACACACATTTCTTATAAAATGATGCAACCTGTAACTCACCCAAATCGAGATCATAGTTCGACACTCAAATTTTTGAAGATGTAGATAATACTTCATATCCCAAAACAACCAAAACACGGGTGGAACATCATACTCGACCCTTAAATAACGGAAAACCATCCATATAAATATGATACGCCATTAAAACATGGAACTGAAACTTAATACTCACACGACCATAAAATGGAATGAAATCCAAATATTAAAGCATGGAAAATTAGATATCCAAACTACAGCGGCCGACAACGGGGGATACCCGTATCCGTTGAGAGCGGAAGAACACAAAGTATGCCACTCTTACAACGTTCATCGCATGACACCTAACGACATGAAAGTCCAAGTGTCCCTGCGAATCCTTGACAAGTTTCACCCAAAGAGACGAGGTACCTTGATGCCAAAAAGGACACCCGAAAGGCCCGGCACACCCGGGGACTACAACTGAGGAAATTCCCCGACGGCGGAGGTCTAGGCACACACCCACACAGTGGCGCCTAAGACTACATCCTTCTAGTGCCTACTTGTCAAGTTTTGGTCATAAAACATGAGTCCCGGAGTCCAACCCCGTACCACCAATTTGACCATCAAATAAGACTGACTTACGTACCTATGGATCCAAAGCAACACAGTCTAAAAATACACGACTACACATGAATGACAAAAGCATTCGAGCCTGTAATGATTATAAATATGCAATAAAATGCATTAAGATGTAAATCATAATTTGGACTCTACATCGAGCCATTAAAACCGGACAAATGTCCTCAAGACTCTTTTAAGCCAACACCGAGCTAAAATGCTCAAAATCCATTCGACCAACAATTACCGGTCCCCCAAATAATGAAGTGTCTTTAAACAACGTTTACGAAGACACATACCTCAAATACGAGCTTAACCCAAAACTCAACACTTAATGGGATCAAAGGTTTTCCAAAAGGTTTATGAATGCAAATACACCAACATGCATATAACACGGAATATACTTCATTTGTACAAAATCATCAATAGATCTTACTTGTACAAAATCACCAAGAATACGTAAATCATGCTATTTAGTTGTTGAAATGTTCAAAACCCAATATAAGCATTTTAAGAGGTTAACACAACCCAAGTTTACTAAATATGAATACTTATCAAAATACTCACTCTTTGACATACAACCAAGTAAAACATATTTTTACTTCAAAATACACAAAACTTATCAGCAGTTAACCATTTCATGTAAAACACAAAACACTTTAAAATAAACATTTTTGCATGTACACCGTTTTCACAAATCAACTTGAACTCACCTCGTTAGATTTAGGCTAAATCTAGATTTCACCCAACTTGAGCTCCTTTGAAAGGCACTTGAATCCTCAAGCCGAAAACTTCCAAAACCTAGATCCATACATTCCAAACCATAAATACTCATATTTAACCATTTAGAAACATTCCCCAACCATTATTTACTAAAATCCCCAACGAGATCAAAACCCTAGTTTCTCCAAAACTATCAAATCCGAGATTTGAGAAATCAAACACTAAGAAACCATCAATGGAGCATTTATAACTTTACTACAAGAAAGCTTACCATTTTGAGTGATGAGACTTTCCGAGGACACACATTCCAACTATTCAACCCGAGCTCCCACACGTTGAACTTGATGTGGAAGATGAAGATGGAAATGGTGAAACCTTGACCACAGATTTTCAATTTTACCACTTGGTGATGTTTTATCTTCATAAAATACAAGGGTTTGGGTCAAATATGAGTTAGGGTTTGAAGGGAGAAGAAGGAAAACGATTTTGGGAGAGAATATAAGAAGTTTGGATGAAAGTGAATGAGAAAAGGCTGAATTTTCGCGACTTAACAGCAGTTGGGTGCCCTGGTGCGACATTGACCAGCGACAATGCCCTGGGCATTATCGCATGGCAATGTCACCAACTCGCCTCAGGCCACGGTACATTGCATGCGACTGTGACAGTGCGACTATGACACTGTCATAGTCGCCGGGCATTGTCGCAGGACCTTTCCGGAGCCCCGAAACCCGACTTTTCCAACGCCAACAACCCCGATACTATAAGGGACTTTAAACAAAACATTTCGCAACAAAACCCCACTGTTTACAAGTCACAGAAACGTCCGGGTGACAATTACTTACCGAAAATTACGGGTGTTACACAAACCGTTGTTCTTTGTTGAATTTTGTAATCCCCATCACTTTCACTGTATCAAATTCTTTAACTCTTCTGACAAAAAAATTCTTCTCAGAATCTTCAAGGAATGCAACCCTACAAAATGTTCTAATTGTGTTGGGTCATTGACCAGCATCTTCCTAAATCGAAACGTGGCTCTGCCTGCTACGCTCTAAGGAAATAAAGTTGTGCCTTCTCCATCAGCAATTGCTTTTGGCGTAGTGGTAAGCGCTTGATCCCTACATGCGGTATCAGAGCAGGTCATAGGTTCGAATCCCATAGAGTGCATTTAAATGCCAAAGGCATGCTGTGCGACCATTGACTTCTAGCGAAGATCTTGTTAGCATTGGCAGATGCTGGGGGGGGGTTATTGGGTCATTGACTAGCATCTTTCTAAATCGAAACGTGGCGTTGGCTGCTACGCTATAAGGAAATAAAGTTGCGCCTTCTCTATCAGCAATTGCTTTTGGCGTAGTGGTAAGCGCTTGATCCCAACAAATTGTGTCAGTGCACTTTTAGATCTTCTAGACGATTCTGCTTATGGTACTACTACAGAAAGTTCAGGAACCGGTTTATCTCTCTCTGGTGATTCAGGAATTTCTTCATTAAGCAAATTGATCATATCAAAGTCACCTTCCTCTTCATACTAAGCATCAAAAAATGTAAACAAATCTTTTATTTCCTCTTTGATTCTGAGCTTGGCGGTTTCTGACTTCTCTTCATCAGGTTCATTGTCTAGTATGTCTATCAACCCATTATCTGTCATCTTTTCTTCATCCGTCATTATGTCAGCAATCTCAGGCTTTTCAATCGTCACTTCTACATTCGGATCAGCATAAACTGTCAACTGCAATTTATTCTCAACACTTATATCAACAATTTCTATACAATTAACTTCTTGAACTCCTCCAGATCCTTGTACATTTTTAGCATTTGCATTCAAATCCTCACCTCCAACTGATTCGACTCTAGTATTGGTACCTTCAACTGTTCTCTGACGTTTACACTTTAAGTCCCTCAACTTGAATACACCAAATATAAACTCAACAGAAGTGAAGTCAGAATACAATTGAGAAAGTCTGAACTGTTTGTTCAGACTTTGATTCTTTAATTTTTTTTTCCAGATCAAGTATAAAATACCATGAGGATATTGGAACATGTTGCTCAAGCTTATTTGTCTTTGTCTTATAGTCATGTATCTTTAGAGTTGTCTTTTGTATTGTATAAATACTTTCTAGAGAGTTTATTGTTTAAGCTTTTGACAATTAATCAATTGCTTTATATATAATATTTCTCTCTATATATATATATCCTTTCTCTATAACCCTTTAACCCTGTAACCTGTTGAATATCAATGACCGATGATTACAAAGCCTAATTCATGTTCTTATCTTGATTCATTTCTTACTTTATTGATTACATTGCTTGATCATGTCTATTTGGGAACCTACACTTTAAGGAGATTAGATTTTTTATAATGAGATTATCTTGATTGGTTTGGATTTATTGTTTATATGTTGGATGCTTAGTCATATTTCTAGAGTTGTACAAATCGTGAGTTTAGGCTTTGCAAAGTTCGGATGTAGACACTAAGAAATTATAAGAAAAGAATCTGGTATTGAAGCGTTTTCTAATTTTCTATTTGTCTTGATGATCATTTAGTGGTTTTGGTTGTTTAGAAAGATTGTAAATTGTAAGTTTTGATCTCAAGGAGATGTTAAACCTTAAGGAATGTGAAACTAAGTTTGAAGTGTCCCTTCTACCTTGATAGCCAAAAGCGTGGTGGATCACCGAGACGAGTTGTTATTAATCCAACATATAGCTCGGTTTTTCCAAATAGGCAGGGAGACGTGTGTTCTATTTGTGTACTCAAATGGAGTCATTCCACCCTAGTTTCTTGTGAGTTAGAAAAGTTGGGTCTGGCGACGAGGTAAGTCGGATTTTTACCTGCAGACCTCTGGTCTGAAGAAGGGATCACCAAAGCACTTATGAGTAGCAAGGTTAGAGGATCATAGACGTTTCGGTCCTAATTTTAGTATGACGACTTTTGAGGTCTTATTGAAAATATTTAGGTGGCGTCCTCTTGGGAAATTAAATTCTTGTGGTCACGATGGTCGGCGACGTGAGACAAAGAAAAACAGTCGACGATAGCAGAAGCAGGTCTGCGATGGTCGACGATTACAGGCAGGGATTAGCTAGCAGTTTACCTACGACCATCTAGCTAAAAAGACGACCGATTTCATAAAGAATGGACGATTCAAAAGTTGGGTTTCAACCCTTTGGAATTTTCTCTTTTTGAAGTTTAAAAGAGAGAGAAAGTGACGTGGGGTTTACAAAACCCTACAATTATATATAAACATATATATACAATTTTCTTTTGTATCATATAAAAGAAAAAAAAATCACAATTAGATTTTAGATCAATTTTAAAATTTTAATTTGCCATAATAGTATTGGTCCCCCCCCCCCCCCCTTTTTAATTAAATGCTCAAAGTGGCTCTGATACTACTATAGGGATTTAAGACAAATTGTAACCAATAAACGCAACGGAAAATTAAAATAATTTTGGTTACAACAATTATAGAAAACTTTTCTAAATAAACTTAAAACCCAATCGGATCCAATAATGCATTTAATTAAAAATAAACCACACCATAGGGTGTTTAGAATGTGTACCTTTTAAGATCTGTCGGGGTTAAAAAAATGAAGCACCAAGAAACCAAAGTAGGTTTCCTCTATTGGCAGTCCACACACGAACACGTTTCCCGTCTCCACCGGGTGCTAGCCCAAGAACCCTAAATCTGTATGTGTTTTACAGAAAAGAAAATGTTTCTTTTCTGTATTTAATTGAAATGCTAATTCTAATTTCAAAAATCATTAAGAAAAAGGTTTAGCCCAACGCCATATTTATACCAGAAGAATTATAGTTAGACTATAATTCAAATAAGGTTTAATATTTATCTGTAATATTCAAATTCATATATATATATATATATAATTATCTTTTAAACTTTGAATATAATTATATATATATATATTTACAGATAACACCACGTAATTAACATAATTACGTTTTCACCCCGTAATTATCATAATTACAGTTTAACACATATTTTCATAATTATTCTTCAAGAATAATTATTTCCTTAATCAACTTGATTTAATTCGGGTTTCTACAAATGGAAACAAACGTATTCTTTGTGTGCAGCCCTATAGGTTTACATACTTCTCATCAATATTTCTGTGACACGTGTCGTGGGCATATAATAACTTACAGTTCAAGTGGCGGGATCCGGGGGTACCGGACCCGAAATTCCCACCGATGGGACCGCGGCCTTGGAAGCGAGGCAAATGATGAAGGCTTGCACCTTCAAGGCCTTCCTTGGCTGCCGACCACCGGAGTTCAAGGGCTCGAACGATCCGGTGGCATGCATGAACTGAATTCGAGAAATGGAGCAGGCCTTTCGATCAAACGATTGTGGTGAAAGTCAGAAGGCAATATTCGGTTCTCAGATGCTCAGAGGGCCGACCCTCACATGGTGGAATGTTTACTCCACTTCTATAGAGGCCACAGTGTTGGCCAAACTAAGTTGGGCAACTTTCAAGAAGAAGGTGATGGAAGAATTTTGTAATGAACGGGTTATGGACCGGATTATTGACGAATTTCGTGGCTTGGAGAAGGGGAATCTGTCAGTAAAGGAGTACAATAAACTGTTCATGGATAAATTGGGTTTGGTGGGACATCTGGTCCCAAATGAAAAAGAGAAAATCAAAGCCTACATCAAGGGATTGCAGACCGAGATGATGAATATGGTACGAGTGTCTAAGGCCTCTATTCTTCGGGAGGCGATCGAAGAGGCACCGTTAGTGGAAGATTCCTATGGTTCAAACAAGGTAGAAAGAAGTGGAGTAGTCGAGAAAAGAAGATGGGAGGGAAGTTCTGTACCCTCCAAAAGACTGAGACCTTTCAACAACAATCAACGAGGAGTCGGCCCTAGACGGGATGTTCCATGGTGCTCCAAGTGTCGGAGCAAGCACCTCGGCCCTTGCAACTCGGGGTCTGATCCATGCTTTAAATGTGTCAATCCTGGCCACAACTATCGAGATTGCCCGATCAAAGGACAAATTTGTTTTGGGTGCAAGGAGTCGGGTCACATTAGGAGCGAGTGCCCGAAGACGAAGATTGGGTTTAACGGAGGAAGGAAAGTGGACCCTCTGAAAGCTACGGGGAGAGCCTTCCAGATGACTATCGAAGAGGCGAAGGCTTCTACGGATGTGGTGTCGGGTACGTTTCTCCTAAACTCCGTACCTACACGCATATTATTTGATTCGGGCGCAAGTTTTTCTTTTGTGTCGAATTCGTTTTGTCAACAGCTTTCCGTACCCACTACTAGTTTAGAGGATGCCTTAGTGGTAGAGATAGTGGATGGCGATCAAGTAGTGGTTCGGGATATCCTTAGAGTTTGCAAGTTAGAAATCGAAGGGAAAGAATTCCCGGTTGACCTGATGTCGATGACCATTGGAGGATTTGATGTCGTCATTGGGATGGATTGGTTAGCGAATAACCATGCCGAGATCCTTTGTGCAAAGAAGTTGATTCGAATTCTGACTTCGAATGATGAGTCAGTGACCGTGTACGGCGAGAGGCAGAAAGGCGAGGTGGCAATCATCAACATGGTGAAGGCACGAAAGTGTTTATCGAAAGGATGTTCATCGTTTCTGCGTACGTCATAGATGCCAAACTCGAGAAGAAAAAAGCTAGAAGATGTGGAAGTAGTAAGGGAATTCCGCGACGTATCCCCGAATGACTTTCCTGGACTACCACCCGATCGTCGGGTAGAGTTCAAATATGATCTAGCACCAAGAGCGGCTCCGATAGCTAGAGCTCCATATCGTTTGGCCCCGTTGGAGATGAAAGAGATGATGGGACAGTTACAAGACATTCCTAAGAAGGGGTTTATGAGACCGAGCTCGTCGCCGTGGGGAGCACCAGTCTTATTTGTGAAGAAGAAGGATGGAACTATGCGGATGTGCATAGACTACAGAGAGTTGAACAAGGTGACCGTGAAGAACAAATACCTACTACCTAGTATCGACGACTTATTCGACTAACTTCAAGGAATGGGATGTTTCTCGAAGATCGATCTACGTTCGAGTTACCATCAAGTGAAAGTCAAGGAGGACGACATTCTAAAGATCGCGTTAGGACGCGATATGGCCACTACGAGTTCTTGGTGATGCCCTTTGGCTTGACGAACGCCCCGACGGTGTTCATGGATCTAATGAATAGCGTGTGCCAACCATTCCTTGATAAGACAGTCATCGTAATAATTAATGATATCCTGATCTAATCCAAGGACGAATTCGATCACGCGCGTCACCTTCGGGATGTATTGGAGGTCTTGAGGAAGGAGAAGCTTTTTGCGAAGTTCTCCAAGTGTGAATTTTGGTTGAAGGAGGTGCAGTTTTTGGGGCACGTAGTCACGAAAGACGGTGTGAAGGTGGATCCTGCGAAGATTGAGGACATGATGAATTGGGAGCCTCCTAATAGTCCATCCGAGATCCGAAGCTTTTTGGGTTTGACGGGTTACTACCGGAGATTCATTCAAGATTTCTCCAAGATCGCTTCTTCATTGACGGCCCTGACGAAGAAGAATGTAAAGTTCGTGTGAACCGAATCTCAAGAGAAAGCTTTCAGGACATTGCAAAAGAAATTGTGTGAAGCCCCAATCTTATCCTTGCCGGAAGGGTCGGAGGATTTTGTGGTTTATAGCGACGCATCTAAGATGGGTCTTGGGTGCGTGCTCATGCAAAGGGGAAAGGTGATTGCCTACGCGTCGCAACAACTAAAGGTGCATGAGAAGAACTACCCCACCCATGATTTAGAGTTGGCGGCGGTAATGTTCGCGTTGAAATTGTGGCAACATTACCTCTGTGGCACGAAGTGTACCTAGTATACGGATCATAAGAGTTTAAAGTATGTCTTTGATCAAAAGAAGCTAAATATGCGACAAAGGCACTGGTTGGAGCTACTCAAGGACTACGATTGTGAACTACTTTACCACCCCGGGTAAAGCAAATGTGGTGGTTGACGCCTTGAGTCGGAAAGAATATAGTGGGAAGCTCCGAGCCAAGCTTACGAGAATCAAATTAGTGTCGAGCCTTATGGAGAAGATCAAAGCGTCACAAGTCGAAGCCTTGTTGGAAGAGAATCTCAAAGATGAAGTGATGACCAAGCAAAGACTACTTTTGACCGATGATAGTCGAGGGATCAAATGTTTTAATGGGCATGTTTGGGTGCTAAAGATTGGAGGAAACCGGGAGCTACTCTTGGAAGACGCGCATAAGTCCAAATATTCCATCCACCCAGGAAGCACGAAGATGTATAGAGACTTAAAGTTGCATTATTGGTGGCCGATTATGAAATTGGATATGGCACACTACGTGGAACAGTGTGTGACTTGTTCACAAGTGAAGGCCGGGCACCAACGACCTTATGGAAGCCTAAAATCGTTGGAGATACCCGAGTGGAAATAGGACAAGATTACCATGGACTTCATGACCAAGCTACCAAAGACATTGTGGGGCAACTACACCATTTAGGTGATTGTCGACCGTTTGACGAAGAGTGCTCATTTTCTAGCAATGTGGGAAACTTTGCCAATGGATAAGTTGGCAAAGATCTATATCGATGAAGTGGTCTCTAGACACGGTATACCCTTCTCTATAGTCTCCGATCGTGATAGCCGGTTTACATCAAGATTTTGGGGAGCCTTACAACAAGAATTGGGTACTCGGGTGAATCTGAGTACGACATACCACCCACAGACGGACGGACAAAGCAAAATGATGATACAAACTTTGGAGGACATGCTTAGATCTTGTGTGATCGATTTCGGTGGTAATTGGGATACTCATTTACCTTTGGTAGAGTTCGCATACAACAACAGTTACCACTTTAGTCTTGGAGTGGCACCTTTTGAAGCCTCGTATGGGAGGAAATGTAGAACCTCCGTATGTTGGTTAGAGGCGGGTGAAAAGCAATTTGTCGGGCCGAAAATTGTGCAATAGACGGCCAACAAAGTCAAAGCAATCCGAGAACGTTTGAAGGCGGCACAAGATTGTTAGAAAAGTTACGCCGACAAAAAGAGGTGACTGGTGGAGTTCCAAGTGGGAGATCATGTAATGTTGAAGGTGTCCCCTTGGAAGGTCTTGATCCGGTTTGGGAAACGGGGGAAGTTAAGTCCCCGTTTCCTTGGACCGTTAATCACCATCATTGAGCATATTGGGATGCAAGCCTACAAGCTAGATTTACCGTCGGAGATGGACGGAATCCACCCTACATTCCATGTATGCTACCTACGGAAGTGCTTGGCGGAGGAAGAGAGCGTCATACCATTGTCGGAGATTCGAGTGGAAGACAACCATTGTGTGGAGGAACCCGAAGCTATTCTCGAGAGAATAACCAAAAGACTCTGTCATAAAGAAGTCAACATGGTGAAAGTGCAATGGAAGCACCATCGCGGTCCAATGTAACTTGGGAAGCGGAAGAGGATATGAGGCGTCGATATCCCCATTTGTTCGATTAGTTGGGATTTCGGGGACGAAATCATTTCCAAGTTGGGGAGAATTGTAACATCCCGAAATTTGAGAACTTGTGTAATGTTCAGTCCCTCGCCGAGGGTTTACTGTACAATTGAATACAATTTCAAGTTTATGAATTGTTAGTGTTGGATCGCGTGTTATCAGTTGAAAAATTGCCACATTTGAGCCTCGGTACCGTGTTCGCGACAATGCACGCGATAGTGACATGGTGTCACTATCTCTAAGGCACAATCGCTGGAGGTTTGGGCTTCATGGTACGTCCCGCGCGATAGTGTCAGGCGATCGCGATGTCACAACTGTTGACTATGTACCGAGAGGGTGTGGTTCCGGGCGAGTATGCCCACGATAGTGACAGATGTCACTATCGCTATGTCACTGTCGCCGGTGAGGGGCAGGGGTATTTAAAGAGCAAGTCGCGTTTTTCAATCATTTTTATCATATTAGAAGCTGTGAAGAGCGATTTTTCTCCTAAGGCTGGTAAGTCTCGATCCCTAGAGTCTCCCTTGCCATTAATACCTCTCATCTACCCCAACCTCTTGATCATTAATGTATTCTTGGTCCTTGTGATTATTTATTGTGCTAGTTTGAAGTACCCTCAAGATCTCAACTCCATCTCCTTCTTATTAAGTTCTTGGATTCTAGGGTTTTAAGCTACAACCCTGCAAGGTGAGTTCTTCCCCTTTTAAGAACCTTATACGTGTTAAATAATGAATTTTAACCTACTAGACATCTCCATTTAAACTTCTTGATTTGGGTGAACTTTCACCAAAACCCTAATTTTGGAGATTCTAGGGTTTATGTGGTTGAGTAGGTTTTCAAGAAAAGAAACTTATATTTGGGATTAATATGTGGTTATTACATGAGTATCATGTCTCTTTTACTCTCTAGTTTGATATTGTGAAGTAAAATAGGGTTTGAGATATTGATGGTTTTACTTGATGAGAAATTGAATGAAACAAGTTATTGGGTAGAATGTTACCCATGAAATTCTATTGGAATCTTTTGGAACTACGTGTGAAGTTACTTGGAATCTTGGTTATATATTTTAATGGCAAACTAATTGTTAAATAAGATTTATTGGCTTCTTATATGAGTATATGCATAAATGGTTGCATTTGGGCGTCATGACCCCACACTTGTTTGTATCATTTTGTCCAATGATGGAACGCTAGTTTTCCACATTGAGGCACGTTTAGGCATCGGATAGGGTTATAAGTTCTACGTGCTAGTATACGATATTGGATGAGGATCTCAACGTAAGGGTCCTATGTGGTTGAAGTTGACTTTCCGTGGGTGTACGTTTAAAGCTACCGAGCGTAACATCCCTTGCGTATACTTTATTATGTGTATTGGTTTTACTAACTTGTCAAGTGACTTACTCTTGTGTTCCGTTACTTGTGTTAGTAAGCGGGTCTCCCCCGTTAACCCAAGAGGTAATTGTTTATGATGAAGAGTTGCATCATTATTATTATGAATTCACTTTTCTTACTTCTGCTTATAATTGATTATTTCTAAATATAAATGTTTGATCTCAATAGGCTTTAGCCTAACACTTTTTCTTAAAATGACATGTGTAACAGGTCATTCTAGCGGTGGGACTCCTCGGGCTTGAGTGGAGAGAGTTCGACAGATAGAACATTTTTTGAGGTTATAGAGTCGCACACCCGACTTAGCTTCGGTATACTTTTGAGAAGAAAAGTGTCAACACCCAATCTTAATATAGATTTAACTATGTCAAGATTAGTAGGTTGTTGAGTTAAACTTTGATTGTTTCCTTGGGTTGTAAACGTCATACTCTGTTCCCCGTTTTCGGGATGATATATTTTAGGTGAAATGTCATGATAGTATTGTTCAGGTTTTCTATGTTCACAATCGTTATATTGCCGAATTTTCAAATTTTAAATCCCCCTAAACTTTAGAGTGTTACAGTGTTAAGCTCACACTAGCCGAAAATCTCTTAACTTGGACAACAATCTAAGCTATAAAAGAGAGGACCTACGCCATTTCCAAAAGTGGGAAGATGGTGAGGTTGAGGTTTCTTTTTAGACTACACTAAGCATACATATATATAGCTAATAACATGGGCTATGGGTCGAAATACCCAACAAACTAAAGCCCAAAATTTTGTTTAACCAATAGCCCAACAAAACAATTGTTTAATAACAACCCAAATAAATCGACCCAAACAATCGGCCCATGATTTATCCAAAATGAGTCCAAGAGTCTTCATCCACACTCTTCGAAATGCTCGGTCCTTGATATCCTTATCCACGCTCCTTGGCTCTCCCTGCCTTCCTATTGTGACCTGCAATAAAGATTTAGGAAATTCCATGAGATTTTTGCGCAATTAGTTCTAATTACTTCCTTCAGGTTCAAACACACACAAACTCTATAAAATAGCTAAAAAGAGAACAAAAGACTCAAATAGACACTAAAAAAGACATTCAAAGTGTGAGGAATGTGATGTAAATAGGTTAATAAATTAACCCTATCACATACCTTAGTGCAATTGGAGCTCTTATGTATCTTACTAACTGTACTAGACCTGACATTTCTTTTGCAGTGAATTTGTTAGCAAGATTCAGTTCATCACCCACAAAGTGACATTGTAACATAATCAAACACATATTCCGATACCTTCGAGGAACTGCTGATTTAGGTCTATTTTATTCTAATAATACAAAAGAAGGGTTAATTGGTTATGCAGATGCAGGTTATTTGTCTGATCCTCATAAAGCTAGATCTCAAACTGGATACGTGTTTATGAATTGAGGTACTGCTATTACCTAGCGCTCTCAGAAACAAACACTTGTTGCCACATCTTCAAATCATGCCGAAGTTATTGCACTTCATGAAGCTAGTAGAGAGTGTGTTTGGTTGAGATCAATGACAGAACTTATTTTGACTTCGTGCGGAATAAAGGAGGATAAAATTCCAACTTTGATGTATGAAGATAACGCGACATGCGTCATACAAATTAAAGAAGGATATATCAAAAGTGACAGGACAAAACATATCCCTCCAAGGTTCTTCTCATACACTCAAGATCTTATAAAAGATAATCAGATTGAAATGAAATATATTCAATCGAGCAACAACGCTGCAAATCTTTTCACAAAGACACTACCTACTACAACTTTCAGAAAACACGTTCACAGTATTTGTATGCGACACACGTATAACATGTGATGATTTATGGATGTCGACATCAGGGGGAGTCAACTACCAACTGCACTCTTTTTCCCTTGGCTAAAGTTTTTTCCCATTGGGTTTCTTTAGCAAGGTTTTTAATGAGACGGTACATCAAGGTTGAAATCCGATTTGAATTTGTCATCCAAGGGGGAGTATTGTAAATATTAAACATATTGTGAAGTATGGACCTTAACTTGTTGATGCAAATTTCAACTCTCATGTCTAATCTACAATCAAGTTGTTCAATAATTACTTATAGAGTAAATTACGTTTTTAGTCCCTATGGTTTGTTAAAAATTTCTAGTTTTGTCCTTATGGTTTTGAAATTACAATTTTCATCTCTATGGTTTATAATCTTGACCTTTTTCATCCTTATGATTTAAATTTTATTGCTTTTTTTATCCCTATGGTTTACAATTCATTTCCATTTTAGTCTTTCATACTTAAAACTAGTGTTTTGGCCTCAGGGACGAAAATATAAATGAATTGCAAACTATATGGACGAAAACCGAAATCTGAAACCACAAGGACGAAATCCAAATTTTTTAACAAACCACGGGGATGAGAAACGTAATATAGATAAATAGGAGATTATGTAAATATAAAAATACATATCAATATACTTTAATAAGTATTTCATTCTCTCTAAAAAAAACTTCTTTTTTATCTATAAATCTTTTAATCTAATACTAATCTAGTGGTAATTTTGGTTATTTATAACAGAAGTATATAATCCTAAAATATCTAATATTATATTTTTTTATCAACTAAATAAAAATTCCATTCAAACAAAGTTAACTAAATAATAATTTATTTTATAAAAAAGGTAGATTAATTTTTACTGCATATTATCCTTTATTTGTAAAAAGGAAAAAGAAAAATCTGTCACGGTTGTTCCTGGACGTTGAAAATTGTCGCTCTGCTGACCGACTATACTCATGCCTCGCCTCTCTTTTGCTCATTACCTCTGTGTTTCTGCTCATTAGCATTTGCCGTTACGATTCAATCGACTATGGTGCGTTCCCTCTCCCTCTCTCTCTCTCTCTCTCTCTCTCTCTATATATATATATATATATATATATATGTATATTATATTATATCACACACACTGTTGAATTGTTGATTCATACTTCGATGGTGTAGACAACGAGTAGCGGTCAGGAGGAGTCGAAGAAGCTGCAGCTCTATTCTTATTACAGGAGCTCATGTTCCTTCCGTGTTCGAATCGCTCTAAACTTGAAAGGTTTTTTTAAATTTCTTCTTACAAACGATCTTTGTTAGTTTATTAATTTTTGATGCTACTAATAGAAGAAAATCGTTAAATAATTCATAATTGTTTCCTCATGTATTGTTTCTGGATGGGCAACAGGACTTGATTATGAATACAAAGCAGTTAATCTGCTCAAAGGAGAACAACATAGCCCTGGTAACAAATTTAATTCCTCCACTTTAACCCTAATTAATTTAAATTTGTATGATATTTATTGAATGATTCCTTTAGTCCATAGTTGTATTTGACTGTATTCTTGAAAGAGAAAATATAAAATGATGAAGAGTCAGATTTAGTGTAAAAGTTTCAAAGTCCACAAATTTACTACTTATGAAACCTATGTCCTTAATTTGTGCAAATTTTAGAAAGCGGGCACTAATTTTGGAGTTAATTTTTGTACCATCAAGAAGCTGCCTCTATTCCATTGATAAGGATAATTTAGAGTTGCAGAGAAATTTGATGATCAAGTTAGACTTATAAGAAGCACTACAAAGAGAAAAGTGATGATTCTAATGGGCTGTTTGGTTCATGGAGTTGTAAGGAATTTGAAGGAATTGGAATGCCCAATTCCATTGACCAAATTCCTTCGATGGATTCCAATTCTATCAAATTTCATTATGTGAACCAAACGCCCCCAAAGTTTCTAGCAAAATTGGTACCAATAATTTGAGGATGGTTTGTTTCACCTCAAGTGAAACTTTATCACCTTCTATGGAGAAAGGGAGTTATAAGGTTTGTCTAGGAGACAGCTCACATCATATCTCTCAAATGAGGACCGCTATTCATGGATGAGTGGACTTGCTATTTGATAATGCTTTGTTATGAAACAAATCAGAAGATAGAGGGATCATAATGTTGGAGCTGTGCCTAGTGGAACGGAGCCTAATAAAATCTTTAAGAAAGTTCTAATGACCTTTTTATCATTTAAAAGTTAAAACTGAATCATAATTTGTAGATAGTTGCCACCCTTTTAATTGCCAAAATCAGAGAAATTTAATGTATAACTGTGTTTGTCTTTGTGACTGCATGCTCAAAACTTCAGTAATTAACTTTTTGTTTCATAATATTGTTGCAGCTTCCGTTTTGATAACATTTACGTACATTGGCTATTTCTGTGCGACATTATTTTAGTTTTGCTTGGATTCAGTGGTTCCTCGGGGCTTATTTTATTGTCCATACCATATGAAATATGTTAGTAACATTACTGCCTTTTTCTAATTTAGAGTATGTAAAAGTCAACCCGATCGGGTATGTGCCTGCGCTGGTGGATGGTGACATACTAGTTTCTGACTCTTTTGCAATCGCAATGGTGAGTTTTTACTTTTTGCTTTACCGAACTCTGCTAATGATCCACAAGGGTTGTGGTGTACCGGTTAAGGCTCGGGGGATGTGGTGAAATATCCCATCTGCCTAGGGTTCAAATCTAGGCGTACACAACAATTGTGGCCACTGAGGTTTAATCAGGGCTGATGTATTACAGTCATAATTTGCCAAGGGATTAGTCTAGGCATAGCCTAGGACACCCTTCTCAAAAAAAAAAAAACTCTGCTAATGATTTGACTTTTGTCTATCATTATCATAATGCTTTTTTTGGGTCTGTGTCCCCTGTTTTGCCATCATGTTTTTCTTCTATACAGTACCTTGAAGAGAAGTATCCTCAGCACCCTTTGTTGCCGCGTGACCTTGAAAAAAGGGCAATTAATTACCAGGTAAGATCACTTGATTTCTTGCTCTCTTAGCTTTCTACATTGGTGCAATATTTGATGTTAACATTAGAGCATCTCCAACAGATTCTCCAAAATGGAGAAGTAAAAAGTCAAAATCTCCAAAAACTTGCCTTCATTTCCAACAGATTCTCTATTTTGGAGATTACACAATTTGTTATATTATTAAAATATTCAATACAACTCATAAAATATTATTTCTCTTTCCTAAACATTTAAATTCAAGCAATCTTATTGGTAGAATGAGTAAAAAGTCATTTCTCTCTCATACGTAATCATTTTTGGAGAAATCCCCAAATTTGGAGAATTTTATCTTCTCTCATACTTTCTCCATTTTGGAGAAGGTTTTGGGGAAGCTGTTGGAGGAAAAATCCCCAAAATCTCCATTTTGGAGTATCTGTTGGCATTGGCGGATGTACCCGTGGTTGGTAGGGGTCCTAGGCCCCCAACAAAACCAACTATATTTTTTTAAAAAGCCATAAATTTTTTTTTAGTAAGTTTTCTTACTAGGCCCCCAACAAAAAGAAAACAAGGGTCCCAAATCTGATATCTTGATCCTAAATTTTAATCGGTCAATTTGATGTACATATATATAGGATCGTATACGAGTCAAGTTTCTAACCAACTACTCGAGTTCGAACTCGTTTATCTCGAGCTCGGTCTTATTAATTATCTAGCTTGAGTCGATCTCGAACACAAAATAAAACTCTTTTAACTTAACAAGTCGAACTTCATAAAACCGATGCTCGTTTCGGCTCGTTCGTAATATAAAATGTAAAAACTATAAATCTCGAGTTAATCGATCGTGCGAGCGCGTAAACAGCGAGCTCGAACTTGGTAAATCAAAAAATATTCAAGCTTGAGTCCTGCATGAAAAAATTATTCGAACTCAAGTTTAGTATAATTTTTTTCGAGCGGAGCTCGAAAAACCTACTACTCCTTAAGTTATCTTTATGCGGTAAAAAATAAACTGAAAACCGAACCAAATGAGTTATCTTTATTCGGTAACGGAACCCTTTAAGCCGAAAACGAAAACCCGAAACCGTCTTGGTCTTAGATGAATTATTCAGTTTTGAAATTTTTTTGGCACCGTTAAGTGTGCCTCCAACCATAAAAACTTCTGGATCCACCATTGTCTGTTGGAGGTGCTCTTATGGAAGACCAACCAAAGAGTATCACCAGCTGGTCAAACATGCCCTCCAAATGGACGTTGGGGTCTGTTCGAATTGTTGAATGGGCTTGCAACTAGATGGGAGTCTCTTGCCTTTTAGGTGTTAATTCTTTTTTATGCCGGAGGTGCCGCCCTCTTTCCAAAAGAGTATTGTGTATCTTTGACATTTAAGGTACTTAGTCTATTTTTACAGTTATGACTTCTTAAGGCCTTCCTAACTGACAACAACGCTCATGGGGGAGAGAAGGTCGCATTTTTGAGCCTTTATCAGCAAACTTTGCATTGTTTTTTTAATTTAAACTAAACAGCTCTTACAGGGCGAACAAGGGTAGTTCGTGAATTAGCATATCACAACCCATCAATGAAATAAGTAGCTCATTAAAATCAATCGGTAGCCTGCAACCCATCAATGAATCAGCCAACCTACCCTAGTTTGCCTATAATTAGTTTTTGATAACTTTTACTTTACTTTATAATTACGGTAATTATTTTGTGCCACCACTGAAAAAACATTGGGTCCGCCTTTGGGCTCCTTGAAGAGGGAGGGGATGTACGACCTGTCCTCCACCCCAAAGAGTAGAACGGTTGTTTCTGTGAAGATCTCCGACATGCAAAAAGGTGTTTGCAAAATCGTTTTGACCCGGTGATTTCAAAAAGCTTGCCTAAAAGTTTTGTGTTGTGGAAAAAATTGAAGTGATTGAAATGACGATTTTTCAGAAGAAGAAGCAAGACTAATTAAAAGTCTGTGAATAAAAAGGAGTACATTGCAATATAGAAAAGATACAAGACACTACACAATTCCTTACTTAACGAAGAGCACGGGTAACCTAACCGACACTTCTCTAACCCTCTTAATGCTCCACCCCACCGTCCCTCGTCAACTCCCTCCCGCCCATCCACACTTTCGACGTCCCTACACCATATCCTGCTATCCTAGTCGTGTGCCACCAAGATCTTTTATCGGAGGCAATGCCCTTGGTGATGTCTTAGTCCACCATGTCCATCCTCAGTTGCTCATCCCATGTCTTCCTTGGCCTGCCCCTCCTCACTCCCTCTACCATCATGCTATGCATTATGGATGCATGTGACAATGTCATGAGATATATGGAGGGTGATTGCCCAATATGTTTTACTTAACTTAATTTGTTAAAAATCAAATTTTATGCCTAGATATCATAGTTTAATCATATTTCTTGTCCTAAACTCTTCAAAGCACTCGTATTACTTGTAGCGGATTGTATGATTCTATATGCCTCAAGGTATGTTTCTAAAATATGAATATTGTTGTAAGTTGCAATAACACTTATGCTGATCCTATTGTCACGATGCGGTAGTATGTATTTCATTCTTATAGCTCAAACATAATGTAACAAACACTTTTAGCATAATGTGCTTCCACATACAATGTGATTGGTATCACAACTCATGATAGTCCTTGCTCCTTGACTCCACCATTGCAGTTTCTCTCTTTCTACTTTGATATCATAATCATTTCAGGACATGTATTGCAGCTATAGAAGCTGAATAATTTATTTATTGCCCACACCAACTAGTTTAGCATAGAAGGGTTGCTGCTGCTGATGTTATATCTAACACTTTCCCCCCATCTTGATCGAATAGATATATAAATTAGATTCCTATTTGGTTTGCATGTTAATATGGTGGTGTGCTTACAATTATTAACCAAGTGTTCTTTTGAAGAGGTTTTATGTATTTTTTTTTGGAAGGGTGTCCTAAGCTATGCCTAGACTAATCCCTTGGCAAATTATGACGGTAAGACATCAACCCTGATTAAACCTCAGTGGCCACAATTGTTGTGTACGTCTGGATTCGAACCCTGGGCAGATGGGATATTCCACCACATCCCCCAGGCCTTAACCAATACGCCACAACCCTTGTGGTTGGTTTTATGTAATTTTGATGGTAAGATTGGTTGTGATAATATGCTGATTTGCCTACATTTGTTAACAAAGTGTTTTTTTTTGAAGTATATAACATTTATGACGAGAAAACTCACATACACTCCTCAGCTTTGCTGAGGCTTGGACACCTAACTCTATAAAATTTGTCGCTCTACCAGTTACATGGGGCAATGACCCTTTGGTTGTTAACAAAGTGTTCTTGTACCTTTTGTGGTTATTTGTGATACGGTAACTTTTGGCATACAACGTTATCATAGTTTATTGCTTTATCTCTCCATGGTTTACGTTCGGGTTCCTTCATCATTTTTGTGGGACTAACAGTCATCTCCTTTAAAATCTGTAGGCTGCAAATATTGTTTCCGCAAGCATACAACCTCTTCAAAACCTAGATGTTTTGGTGAGTAAGAAATTTTGTTGTTAATTTACAGAAATCTTCATAGAGATCACTTCCACAATCTTTGATTTTATTTCTTGTTGCAGAAGTACATCGAGGAAAAGGTTGGTCCTGATGCAAAGATTCCATGGGTACAAAAGCATATCGGTAAAGGCTTTGCAGGTATGGTCCGACATGACTTTCTGATAAGAACCAAGGTCTCAATTGGTGAACAACAAGATTAAAGGAAAGAAGTAATTGGTTGTATGAATAAATGTCAAGTAAACAGGGAACATCTAGCTAGCCTCCTAAATAAAACAATGGACAATTTTCTGGATACCTCTAATTCCCTCTACACCCCTATTTATAGTACTATCAATTTATTCTAGAATATACCACAGTTGATGGGCTTGGGCTGGTAGGTTAGAGCCTATCATTACCCCCACTCCCAAAGAACCACCTTGTCGTCAAGGTGGATAGAAAAAATGAAGAAATTGTTGCTGCCCAGTAACTAGATCTCCCCAACCACTCTACCCCTTCCAACTCAGCTCCTTGTCACCCTTTTTCTTCGGAGCTAGAGTCAAAGTCCAAATGCTTCCAGCAAGTCTATCACTGATGTAATTTTGCTCATCATTAATTTTATTTGGTGGGAGCCCATGGTGTATGAGTTCAAACTAAACTCTATGCCTATACTCTTCATATTTCTTATACAAAAAATTGAAGAACTGATGAAGAATTGGCCACCCTTCAATGGAGTCTGCCGCCCTAGTGTTTGGGAAGGTAGGAGGCACAACGAAGTGTGATTTTTCCTCGACTTTTCTAGTTTTGTCTTTCCAATTGAACAACAGTTCGGACAAGGTGTATCCCCACCACCCACATCGATTGACATTAACCCATTGCCAATTTGATTATTCCCTCGGTCTTCGGTTAATTGATAATTCGGAAAACAAGTTGGTATGAAGACGGTAATTAACAATTGATCACATCATTGAAACTAAAACTCAATAAGGGAAAAGGAAATAACAAGGATGGTGTATGAAACGGTCGAAATAATTGATCCGGCGGTTTTGGATCTGGTTAGGATCCGATTTCGAACATGGTTGTCTAATTCTGAATTCATCCATGTCTAGACTTTGGTTTCTATCTTCATCGATTTTACTGGAGAGTGGGGATAGTGAAGTTCTGAAGCCTAGGGTTCTTGATTTCCCAGCCCTGAGATAGGACTACAACAATTCTTCCGCCTATGTGATGTGACTCGGCTTAGGATGTTTTGGGCCATGGTACGGCCAAATTTTGATTTGGCCAAACCTTATCCCACTTTGCCTCTACGTTTCTTATAATGATCGACAAATAGCCGATCAAGGAACTCTTCCAAATTGCATCTGTCAAACTCGGAGTTATGGAGGAACACTTCAATGAACTAGTATGACTCTGAAGTGAATGGGACGGCCCATTCGGTTCCAGATCTGGATGCGAGTTTGAATTCTTCGTTTTTGGATTTTCTACATACCGATCATTCTTTGATTCATTAACTTGTTTGCTGAACATATCATCCACTAAACCCCTCCTTTCTTCTTACTTCCTTCCCCTTCTTTGATCGATGTCGTAACCACGAGGTGACTCGTCATGGTTGAGATTCGTAAATTTTCCTCGGACAGCCTCCTCACCGGTAGGTGTGAATCCTCTGGATATGATCTCCAATGGTGGAGAACCACCTGGATTCGGTTGGTTATCACAGTAGGAATCAGATTTGGGTCGAGTTACCTGTACCTCTTCACGAAGATTCGGTGTACTGGTTTTTGATTGAGAATCTGATTGAAAATCGCCATCCAATCATGGAGCTGTCGTTGGTGATTTGAAACAACGGATTGGATTCCAATCACCTCCATCTTTATGGATTCAAACCACTGACCATGGATTCGGAACGACTCTGATACCAATTGATGAGAACCAAGTTCTCAATTGGTGAACAACAAGATTAAAGGAAAGAAGTAATCGGTTGCATGATTAAATGGAATGTAAACTGGGAACATCTATCATTCGAGAGGCTAGTCTCACCTAAACAAAACAATGGACAATTTTCTGGATACCTCTACCCCTCTACACCCCTATTTATAGTACTATCAATTTATTCTAGAATATACCATGGTTGATTAAATTGGGCCGGTAGGTTAGAGCCTATCACTTACCTTTCCACACTAACGTGAAAGCTACTTCTAAAGAGCGCATAAGAAAGAATCCGATATAAAATACTGCATGGGATCCGATATAAAATACTGCATGGGATTTGATATAAAATAAATGCATGGGATTTGATATAAAATGCAACACCAAAGAAACTAAAAATAGAGATATCCACGTATTATAGTAAATGATGCCAAAGAAACTAAAAATAAAGATCCAAAATATATTTTCTTTGCGATAATGCAATGCCTTTTTTTATTGCAACCACCATTCCTAGAAAAGAATTCATTGGTCTAAGATCCTTTACTTCAAATTCTTGGGCTATTACACCTTTAAGCTTTTCTTGTTCTCCATAATCATTAACTGTTAGTCTGTTACCAACATGTCATCAAGATAGATGTGGATGGTAATATTACCCTCTTGTGAGTGTTTAAAGAATAAGGTGTGATCTGACTGAGCTTGTTTGTATCCATGCCTCTTTATCACCTGATTGAGCCTTTCAAACCATGCTTTTGGAGATTGTTTTAGACCATAGAGGGATTTAGCACCTCGGAGGAATGTTCATGAAAATTTATCTTCCAATTGCCCGTTAAGAAAAACATTTTTGACGTGTAGCTGTAACGGCCAATCGAGGATTGGCTACAATCGATAAAATAACTCTTAACGTGTTTAACTTGGCTACAAGATCAAATGTCTCATTGTAGTCGACACCAAATGTTAGAATGAACATGTTTGCAACTAGCCTTGCTTTATATCGACCTAGCGTTCTCGTTCCATCAGCTTTATGTTTAACTGTAAACATCCATTTACACCACTTTTATCCATTCTTTCTGTGAAAGAGCTTCAATTATGTTCTTGGGAAGAACTATTTTCTCGACTTCTGCTAGGAAAGCTTTATAACATGGATTTAGTTTGCGCAAACATATATAGACATCAAACGTTGAGTGCAACTTCGAAGTCCCTTTCTTTTGGCAACAGGTAACTCTTGCTTAGGTTCAATCATACTGGAAGGTTCAACGTTAGGTTCAACGTTAGAAATATCATTGGATAAAGTAGGATCAAGAGAGGGATTACTTGCATAAGGAATAGTCTATGGGTTAGACTCGTGAGATGTTGGAACAGTTGTGGGTTGTATTACTTGTTGATCTTTTTTGTAGCCGAGAGTAAACTAAACAATCCGTAGTTTTGGACGGAGATTGTTGTTGTTTAGAGGGCATTGTATTAAGGTACGGAGATTTAGGAATTATTTCAGGAAACAAGTATTGCGACTTGGAACATCACTCGTATGATAAACCCATCATCCGATTCACTTACGGTTGTCGAAACAATAAGAAATAGTTTGGTAGCTTGTAAATAAAAGGGTAAGAATATTAGTAAAAATAATGGCCTTATTATGTCCACGTTGGTGGGGTGGGGGGACCAAGTAGTTTTGAGGTTGTTAGTGGGGGGAATTAAATAGCCTCAAGAAGAGAGAGAAGATATTTTGTTTTGTGATTCTCTAAATGCATTGGCGAGAGTCGGGAGAGCACGAACCTCTCGAAAGCTTGAATACCCTTGTAATTCCTAGAATTAGTGAATACATATCACTTTTGCATTTCAAAATTGACGGTTCCGTTTTGAGTATATTAAATTGGTAAGAATTAGTGAATACATATCACTTTTGCGTTTCAAAATTGACGGTTCCGTTTTGAGTATATTAAATTGGTATCAGAGCAAGA
This sequence comes from Arctium minus, assembly GCA_954870635.1. Taxonomy (NCBI): domain Eukaryota; kingdom Viridiplantae; phylum Streptophyta; class Magnoliopsida; order Asterales; family Asteraceae; genus Arctium; species Arctium minus. Next base: position 33,211,801 of record OX941087.1, read on the forward strand.
CAAGCCTAGTGATTACAAATACTACACACTTGGACGAATTGGAAGGCAACTTTCATTCCGTGCAAGTAGACGTGGGAACATTGAAATAGGATGTGGATTCCTTGAAGAATGGGATGGAGACAATCATGTAAAAAAGTGGATTTGATAATCCAATCGCAGTAGGAATCAGTGTTGAATGATCAATATGTAGAAGGAGAAGGGTTAAATCGAGGCATAAGTCCCCTGGAGCGTGATATTGGCCGAAAATTTTGGCCATAAAGGGGCAAAACTCGGATATCCCAACTTTCGACGGGAATGACCCCGATGGTTGGGTGTTACACACGGAACGTTACTTCTCACTCAACCAACTGTCTAAGGGGGAGCAGTTAGAGGTGGCGATTATCGCCTTTGAAGGCGATGCCCTGACGTGGTTCTAGTGGGAACATAAGCGACGCCCAGTTACCCTGTTGAGAAGAACTAACGCTGATGATTTTGAAGCAGTTTCGTTCTTTAACAAAGGGATCCTTGTGCGAACAATTTTTGGCATCAAAGCAATCTGGAACGGTGGGGAATTTAGAAAACAATTTATCTTGTTGGTTGCACCCGTTGATGGCATTCGTGAGGAGGTTTTCTTAAGCCAATTCCTTAATGGCTTAGAACCTTTAATCAGGTCGTTCCTGGGGAGGCGCCGCCCAGGCCCAAAAGGGCCCCAAAATTTTCATGAGTATATAGTAGTAGTTTTAAAAAATTAATATATTAAAGAGACCCAAAAAAATTGTAGCATATAATAAGAGGCAAATTTTTTTTGTAAATAATAACGGTCCAAAAACATATTAACTAAATATATAGTTTGTGTAATTGCTTTTGTTGGCTATTGCTATATATTTTTGCTTCTTCGATGATTTTGTACTATTGTTTGACGATCTATCTATTATTCTTATGAGTTATGACGTGTTACATGGTTTTGTGATTAATAAATAAATTTTTCCTACTAAATGTATTCAGTAATTTTTCTTATATATGTCATGTTCTATAAACTTTTAATCCTAACATCTTATTTAGTGGAGCAAGAAAAGAAGGAAAAGAAAATTCAAATATTTTCATCAATTATTTGACTTTCATTGGGATTCCACTACACCACAATATATATTTAAGTGCTCAAGCAACAATTCATTGAGCTTGCATGTTATAGGTTTCATTCATTATTTATTCTTATTGGATATTAATGAATCAACTTTTCTTCCATATTCTTAATGATCCTTATTTGTCTATATGTCTAGAAAACCTTGATAATCTTCTTTATCATTGATCTCTCATTGACTCTCTCGATTACTTCCTCTACATAAGTTCTCTTTTTGTATCAAAACAACACTATTTCCTTTTATGAACTAAGAAAAATCTTTCCTTTTAAAAAACTTACCAACCATTATAGATGGTCAAACTCATATCTATATATTAGGATTTCAAAACTATCCTTTTTTTTTAGTATTATACTCTTGGTTGCTAATTACCTAATAAGTATATAAATCTTAAGTACTCTCTTATCTATACTAAAGAAGAATAAGATTTGTTTCCTCGAATTATTAGCATTTCTTGTATTCAGTTTTTTACTAATGAAAAATATTTGTTGAATTTTTTTAGAGGGCTCAAATTTTACATACGACGAGGGCCATAAAATGTCAAGAACGGGCCCGCCTTAATTAGAGTTGAAGTACACTTCTATCTCCGGTGAGTTTAGGGACAACTAAGGTAGAAGAGTTTGGAAACAGAGGTACGCCCGAGCATCGGTCGGGTCAGGTCTCGGCCCAAAACCGAAAACCCGATCGGATATCGGGTGATGGATAAGAGCCCCGAAATCCGACCGAATGTGCTTCGGGTGGATCGGGTATCGGGTGGTCGGGGCGCGGGTTAGTTTGGGTTGGGGCTTTGGGTGGTCGGGTATTTGGCTTTGTTGGGCTTTTTTTCTTTTGGGCCTTTTTTTCCAGATTTTTTTATTTTTACCCATTTAGTTATCAGGCCCATTTCCAGATTTAATATTTTCTAATTATATATTAATTCTATATCTATCATTCTATTGAATCAATTAATCACAACTTCACAATAAGTATAAAAATAAACATTTAAACTAAACGAAACAACGAAAGTGCAAAACCCATTAAAATAAATAACAAAATAACTATTACAATTTACAAATAAACCAAAGTACCATTATACCAAACCCATAATCCAAAAGTCCTAACATCAAACCAAAGTCGATACCAATTACCAAATACCAAGTGTAACAAATCAAACCAAATTCCAACCAAACCAATTAACCAAGTTAACCAACAAGTGAACAAACATACCAAGTGCAATAAAATGACAAATGTTCCGACTTCCGTGTTCCAAGTTTCCAACCAAACCAAGTTTAACCAACAAACAATCAAACATATCAATTTAGCTTACCATTCACGTCCAACGTTCCAACTTCAAACGTCCAACTTATCTTCATTCTTCAATTCTTCATTCTTCAATTCTTCATTTGAATCCTATAAAATTAAAAGTAACAAATCATGAATCAACTTCAAATCATGTAAAATTAGAAGTAACAAATTAAAATTTAAAGTACCTTTATCAATAATCATGAATCAACTTCAAATTCCCCAAAATCATTTGAAGCTTGTGTATTAGGACTATCTTCACGGGCAGAAGAAGTTCCAATTCTTAAATTATCCAAGAGACGGTAACTTACCGTCCAAAAATACGTCCAATTTTTTCCACCAAAAAAAAAACTTCAATAGCAATAGCAATATAGCATACATTTATCTGACTATTAGTAGAGGCCTAGAAGGAGACTGGGAGAGTGAACTTACTTAGAAAAAGAACTCAGTAGTCAGTAGAGGGAGAGCTTGAGATGGAATGCACCGGTGGGACTGTGGGAGTGGGAGGGCGCCGTGGCCTGTGGGTGGAGTCGTGCGCCGGACGCCGGTGGCCGGAGATGCTCCGGTGGACGGTTTGGGGTGATCGGGTCAGGGCCGGGAGAGCACCAACCTCTCGAAAGCCAGAAAACCTTTAATTCCTAGAATCAATGAATACATATCACTTTAGCATTTCAAAATTGACGGTTATGTTTTGTGTATATCATTATATTCCCTCCCCGAGGAGAAAAGTTGGGATAAAAGTTGTTCTTTATTGAATGTAACGTCGAAAGAGACGTACATGCGACCAGTAGAAGTAGAAGGATGATAGCATTTGTACCCTTTTTTGTTGAGTGTCCCAAAAAAACGCACTTAAGAGCCTGAGGATCAAATTTAGACTTTCTTCCCTACGAACTTCTGCAAAAACTTCACGGATAGTGGAAGAACATCTTTTCCCCAAGGGGCGACCACATAAAGATCTCAGTTAAGGCCATGAAGAAAATCAAAAAGTCTCTCGAGATCAAGCATTTTTTGATAAATAGATGTATCTGCACAACATTTCCATTCAGGACAAATTGCCAAATATTATAAAGAACACCATAATATTGAGTTACTGCAACAAAGTTTTGTCTTTGATCAAGATTTGAGCCAAATTCTCCAAATCACAGAGAAGTCCTCCTGGACAGTTTCCCACTCCTCTCAAGCAGTAGAAGAATAAGCAAGTCTTACCAATATCAACCTCCATCAAGGTGATGATCCGGGAGATGACGAGAGAGTTTTCTGACTCCTATATGAGGGATCAACAATGTCAGGAATAGTAAACGCAGTTAGATACTTGAAGCGTACTCGACTACGGAGATACATCTTCACGGATCGGGACCATTGCAGAAAATTCTGGCCCTTTACTTTATGGATTGTGATGGATAGAGTTTTGGTGGTCAAATGGAGTGGGAGAGGTAGTAGTGAAGTTTTGATTCATGGTTAAGTCGGCAAAGGTGTCATCATTAAGGAGGTGGAATTGGCCATGGGGAAGGCCGGAAAAAAGAAAACTTTTGGAATCCCTTAGGGGATGTTATAATAGTTCCATTATGAGGCAACCTCTGAATCGCTAAGAGGTGAATCTTGTTTGGCAGAAAAAAAAAAGTCTGCCTCTTAATGGTTCCAAAACCCTCTGAATGATTTTGTATCTTGAGCCTCCCTTAACTATTCAGTGCCCTAATTTCATTTTGAACGATTACCAGACAACCATATTTCATTTTACAGTATATCATAAGAGCCTCTTAATCATTCCGACCACTTAATCATTCTGCACCAAACCATTCAGCAACTACCAAACAACTTAGATTAGTGGTACATCTCTGATACCATGTAGAGAAAATAGGTTTTGAATGAATATTATTCAAGGAAAAAGATGCCTCTAAATAAGTCCAGTACAAATATGAAAAGATTTGGTAATAAAAATCAAATATGCTAGATTAATAATGGTGATCCTAGGACAACCTATAATTAATCTAAAATACATAAACTATACCAAATATAAAAATCTAGTTCCTAATATAGAGAGATACTAAATCAATTGATTTTCTACATAATTAAATTGTTTTTGAAGAATTATTAATTAATTAAAAAAATTGCTGGTTCACAAACTTCGCTTTTATTCATATTATGTGTAACGGTTATTCAAAATCATCAATTAATGTGACAAATTTTCTAAAATTCATATTTGCCATTGAATGATGATTTTCAAAAGTTTGTTACATGCTCTAACATGTGAGGGGCATGCCATAAGATGCGAGAAATTCGTAAGAATATTGCACATTTGATAAGGAATGCAAGGAATGTTCATTAAACCTAAATAATTGGAAAACTTTTTATTTTATTTTTGTTGTTACTAATTTTAATAAGATGAAATGTAGTAGTAATTTGTTTTAATTGTATCATTTAATGTTGGAATTGCCTAATTTTTCAACATGTCCTTTTAGGTTATTTTACATTTGTCATATAGCTTATCAACTAGTTTTTACCAAATGTGACTGGTTTATCTGCTAGCTTTTAATTAGATTTGCCAAAGCATAGCCTAATATGCTACAAATTTTGATTTGAATTTACAAAGGCTTATGTGACTTAACTTTGCAGCACTCGAGAAGTTACTAAAAGATCATGCTGGAAAATACGCCACAGGAGATGATGTTTTCCTGGTATTGTTGCCTCCTTATCCATTTTCTTTTGCATGTGTATCTAGAATCTCGATTATGCATACTCTAAGAAGATAGTCTAGCTTGTTGATCTTTCCCAATCTAGACCTAATTATTTATTGTGGATGTTGTAACTAGGTTTGATCTGAATTCTGTAGAAGCACATCCCTTACAATCACTTTCAGGTAGAACCCTTATCAGGGGTGACAACTGTTAGATTTGAGAAACGATAAATGATTGATAAAAAATTGATGGTGAACTCGAGACAATGATTGGGAGAAAGAATTTTCTTTTGTATTGACATCAATGTTAAATGTTACAAAAAGAAAAGAAACAATATGATAAGCCAGTAATTAAAGTGACATGCTAGAAGGTGGAGGGGGTGGGGCACTTTGGGAAATATATAGTCCAGGCGTAGTATGGGAAATATAGAATAATTGGTTAGACTTTTGTTGTGTGTGTTGCAGAAATTATGCTTTCTGTTGGAGAGGAGTATAAATAAGGGGTAAGGGCTGGATATTGGGTATATATTTTGTATTCGATTTTGGCGCAAGCCTGCGAGATCCCAGCGTCTTGAATAACTAGAATTACCTTTAATCAATCAAGTACACTTCCAATTTCACTATGTGTCTCCATTGTTGCATCACAATATATACTAACAATGATCTAGAAATTACAGAATAGACCCTGAACTATACCTTGGACATATATACTAATAGCAACATTCAGATAGATGTGTATGAATCTCTGCATGTATATGGGGAGTGGTATGTGGGTGATGACCCATGCTTGGTAACGAATGCAGAAGATGGTTCCATCCTGAGAAAAAAATAAACTAAGTAAAATAAGCGAAGAACTCTTGGTCTTTCTTAAGTGCCCCCTCCCCCTCTCTGAAAGAAGTAAATAAGGGCTTTAGGGATGCAGCCTCTGTGAAGGGTAGCTCCCTTCTGATGCTCATCAGCAATGATTGAAGTAGTTCATAATTTTGATTTGTTATACATCTTTTGTAAAAATATTTAGTTGTTTCTGTTCATTTTCTTTCGGTTGCTCTGCATGATGTCGTGGACAAACAAATGATTATGCCAATACCTTCCCACCCTTCACCTGATTTGTATACAGCTAGATGTGTTGGTGGTGGTTTTACTGGTCTAGAAATGAACATGCTTCAATACCATAATATATTCCCCTTGCTACCTTCACCAAACTTGTGTGTTGGTGGTTTTACTGGTCTAGAAATGAAAGGTGGAAAGTTCTAAACATTGAGGTGAGGTGGAGAGTTCTAAACATTGAGGTGAAGGTGGGGGTACCATATCAAGAAAAGAGAGGATTGTTCTCAATTTGATTGTCCCTAGTAAGAAAATAAAATAGAGGATCTCCATGTGAGAATAATATTATTGAGCACATGGCCACTTTCACAACGAAAATGTGTTGAAGTTGGATGGACATAGTTTGATGCTAAAGATCATAAAACCAATCCAAACAAACCCAACATATCCCACACCAAGGTAGGGTCCCCGCGCTCCGGGGGGGGGGGGGGGGGGGGGGTTAATCAGGAAATTCGGAGTGGAATGATAGTCTCGCCTCCTGATTGACTGTTTTGTTTCTTTGTTGTTCAACAAACAAAATAAAGGTTGAAATGAATTGCTAACCATCAAGTCCACTTTATAGGTTGCTGGTTATCTAAATGTATGCATGCTGACTGTAGTATTGTTTAAAATTCTTCCACTTTTGCAGGCTGATGTATTTCTGGCACCACAAATCCATGGTTCAATACACAGGTTCAACCTTGACATGGTAGGATCTGCTGAGATTTATATATTAAATTACATAATTGGTTACAGCTTATACTTTCTGAATTTCATATTAAAGGAGGGAGCAAGTTCCTCAAGTTGTGTTGATAATCTAAAATTTCCATTATATGATCCATAACTATCTCCCTTTGAAACCATTGGTGGTAATTAGATGTATCTCAGTGCATGTTGTCTGAAGCAACCAATGAGGAGGTGGGAAGTGGGTATGCTTATGGTTTTTGTGTGTGTGTGTCTATATCTGCAAATATGTTCTATGCATATATAATGTTGGTCTTATAATTTGCTAAATAATAATACTAATTTATTTTAACCGAGACATGTAGCAATCAATATCATCAATTCCTTGTGATAGGAAGCTCAGGTGTCAAGGGCAGACACTGCCTCTTTGCAAGTTGCACATGCAAGGGAAAGGCTGGTTACAAGAAAACCAAATCTAACGAACCAAGTATATCCCACTCAAAAGTAGTGTCTAGCGGATGGGATATACACAAACCTGTCCTATACCCCAAAGGTTAGAGCGGCTGGAAAGGCTGTTACAAGGATTTTGGTAAAAAGTTACCCTTCACATGATGGTCTGCATAGAAGGAAAAAAACCGTATTTTAGTTCAAGCTCCATCAGTTGTGATTTATTGCGCCGAAGTTATCTTTTCTTTCCAATTTGCCAAAGTTATCCAGCATCTTGCAGGCCTTTGCACTAGGATCAGATGTGCAGTTACTATTTTGTTTGGTAGGCTAAAAAATATGTGACCTAGCACTTGTTGTCTTGCTGGAAGATCTTGGTGTTTTAGTTGCTTCTTTGCTCATTCATAACTTGACTACAAAAACGTGAAGCGATGCACAAACAACCATTTGCAAGAACTTGAAATAAGTGATGTTCCTAGATGAATGACGTCGTCTAAAGGGATTTTGGTTTTCATCCTGGAAATTAAAAACATGGTGTTCCACGTTATTATTGACGAGGAGCAGATCCAGTCAAGGAACTAACGGATGCGCTCATGGAGCAATGAAGAAAGACAAACAGGCCGGAAAGAAGCTCAACTTAAAACGAGCATAACTTTTGACGCATGGGCCAAACCTCCGTCGGGAGTTTGTCATCACATCCAGCCCTCACGAGTTTTCCGTGCATATCTTACGGCCCCGTAACTCAAACGGTTCGGAAGTCATGCCAGTTTTAAGTTGTGCCTCTTTCTGGCCCGTTTGCCTTTCTCCCATTGCTCCATGAAGGCATCTGCTAGTTTCTGGATCTGCTCTGCATCAGAGTCGTACATCAGAAATATGTGTAAAATACTTGGAAGTCCCGTCTTCTACATTGAATGCATCTTTTTAGGTGTTCATAATCGTCAATTCTCTTAATTGGTGACAGACAGATCTTAATTAAGCTCGTTGATGCCATATGTATCTTTGTTTGCATTTTCATTAGAGCAATTTCAAAACTTGTAATTCATTATCGGTTGGTGCAGACACCGTTTCCTCTTTTGTCTCGGTTGCATGAGGCATATATGCAGCTACCTGCTTTCCAAGATGCATTGCCTGAAAACCAGCCAGACTTCCCTGCAACTTGAACCAAATAGGTCAGGTATTTGAATTTCTTGAATTGTTATAATACATACTCCCTCCGTGGCTCCGTCCCAAACTTTTCAAAAGTAATTGCATGCTATCCAGTTCTACCCTTTATTGTGAGATGGAGAAATTCATTGTCACTCGGTTATTATGGGTAAAAATATCATTTGGTTGATTAAGACATGTAATAATTACGTACTTCTAAAGTTGTGCGCCTATTTTCATTATGGACATTTATTTTGGGGCGGACGGAGTATTTCATTGTTTGAAAAAAAGGGTATAAGCGGAAGGTAAAATGACTGAGTTAGCAGTGATGTCAATATATATTTCATTATTTGCTTCGGTTGTTCTAATGTAATTGCAAAACTTCATTGCTGCAGTTCAATAATTGATAATCTTGTCATATTTCATCAGATTCCATTTGCAGTTGCATTGCATGAATCATCTTCAAGAAAAGTTGAGAAGCGTTGTTAAAATAGAAAGATGATGCTGCGATTCGATACTTAAAGGTATAAACCAATAAATAAATGTAACATCAATAATGACTGTTTCTTCAAGTCTACCATATAAGCAAAGAATGATGTTGGTGTTTTGGAAGAAAGTTCACCTCTATTACATTTTGCGAACTTGTTTTTATCATCTCAAATTCTATTTTTGAGTGAGATATTATGATCTCGGACTCTACTTTTGAGTGAGGTATACCGGGTACATTTGATGAATTTGTGCCATAACTCGAAGGCTCGGCCATATATGTCTATACTGTCATTTCTACCATGACTTCTTAATCTGCGTGAGAACTATACGTCAAATGATTGTATTAGTCAAATGAGTAATCAGGTTGATGTGTGTAATAGTACAAGGTATCATGGAAAATAGAGGTCCATTTTGACCTCAAGGCCTGAAAACCGGTTGAGGCCTGTATTTGGAACAAAACCGGTTAAAAAATGATCGATTATAACAGGTCGGTCCTTGTTAGACATGAATTTTTTAATGACCGGTTTGTCGATTCTCTGTTGAATGACCTTGTCTTAATTTTCTGTTAAATCAATGATCTTCCGACAAGTTTAAGAATGTCACCACCTCTATGTACAAGAATGTAGGGTTAGTTCAATTGACATTAAGATTTGGGCATTTGAGAATTCTCCTCAGAGGTCACCGGTTCAAGTCCTGTAAGGCTGTGGGAGATTTTCTTGGTTGTTCTCGAGGGCCTCTGGGATTAAGCGAGGTGTGTGGAAGTTGGCCTGAAGAACTTTGCCACAATTGATGAAATAAAATTTCCTATTTTTATCACGATCTTGTAACATTTAATGATGTGGATACCTGTTACTACTGATGACAAAAAAAAAGATCTAGATTTTTTGAAGGAAGACAAGAAATAACAAAGGAAATATTTTGTAATGGTGCTAACGTCATTTTGTTACCGGAAGTAACAAGGTTTCAATAAAACATTAAGAGTGAATTACACCGGTGGTCTATGTGGTTTGCCCAAATTTTGGATTTGGTCCCTAAAGTAAACTAACCACAGTGGTGGTCCCTAACTTTTTAATTAGCTTTCACTCATGGTCCCTCTTGTCCAACTGTGTGAGTTAATTGTTTTTATCATCTAGCCCCTTTGTTTAAATCAAGGGGCAAATCAGTCATTTAATTAAACAAAATCCCTTTCCCTAATTTTAAACAAATCAACGTGATCTTCATGTAAAAAAAGCAATGAAATTTGAAATCTTTGCAATCTAATAAACAAGGTACTTTCGAATGAGAACAATTAAATGCTTAGTACATCTCTCTACTCAAATTCGTTTCTTCATCCACTTATACTGACATATGAAGTACCCTTGTGTAAATCTCTTGACTCCAAATTTATGCAATGTGATTTCCCATCCTAAAGTTAATGCATGAAAATGGATAAAGATGGTGTGGATGAGCTGGAATCCAAATGGGATTGAATATGTCTTTGCATGGAAATGGTTATCACCAAAAGTCAACTTATATGGTCAAAAATTGAGGCTATGAAACAGGACACAAGCTTCCATATTTCCATTAAAACCTTAAGAAGCAACAGCAGACGGTATCACCGTCTTTTCTTTTCTGAACAACAGCAACAGACGGACGAGAGGTGAGAGGGACAAGAGGTGAAATTGTTTTGGAGGGATGAGGTGTGCAATTGAGGGACGAAGCGTGATCTTGTTTGGAGGAGAAGTGGTGATATGAAAATCACATCGATTTGTTTAAAATTAGGGAAATGGATTTTGTTTATTTAAATGACTGATTTGCCCCTTGATTTAAACAAGGGACTGGATGATAACAACAGTTAACTTATGTGTAACACCCGGATTTTCGGTAATAGCCTTAATCTTCTGTTGATATTCATATCCAACTCCTATCGCTTAGAAAAGTCCTTACTCGAACCTTAAGGTGAACCAAGTGCCTTCTGTGCGAAATAGGCAAGTTTCGGGGTCCGAGGGAGTGCTGGGCGACATTGACCAGCGACTGTGACACGGTCACTGTTGTCGTGTCATAGTCGCACCAAACCAACAGAAGGTTGGGTGGCTGGTGCGACATTGACTAGCGACAATGATCATAATGATCATGTCATTGTCGCATGGTCATAGTCGCAGGTGTCCAGCGGGTATTTATTGCCCAGCTCCGAATTCTAAGTCATTTTGGCTCTCTTTTCTCTCTTTTTTTGGCAGTCGTTTTCTCTGGTTTTGTTGAAGGTAAACTCTCCCTAACCACCAATCTTTCCTTATTTATTCTCCCATTTATTAATATGGTTCATTTATGGTGATTCTAGGGTGGTGAAATCTAGAGTTCAAGGATATTCATCACTTCACCTTCATCTTTTGTTCCTTCCAAGTAGGAGTTCTAGGGTTTGCTCAAAACCCACTTTGTGAGTTCATACTTCCTTTTATTAAACCTTATACACATCAAAATGCATTTTTGACTTCTAAATATCTCCTTGTTTACATTTTCATTGTTGGTGAGATTTTGACCTAACTTGGTATTTTGGAGATTTTTAGGGTTCTTACCACTTTGTAAAATAAAGAAGTATTCCATGTCTTGGAACTATAAATATGGATGTTTTCATATTTTGATGAGTAAATGTTCAACCTATGACATTTTAGCCATGATTATGTTTTAAGCATATTATGGGTATTTAGATGAAAGGGTTATTTTGTAAAAAGGGAATAAATGGTTTAATCTTGAGGAAATCCATATTTCATTAAAATGGTTTTTATACTTGAAAGGTTTACTTGGTAAGGAAACATATTTGGAAATGAGAAGATGGCCTTATGATTCATGTTTGGGCTTTGTATTTCTTATCAGCAGTTAACCATGAAAATATGTTTTGAGAAATAAATGGTGTTATGAACTATATGTTTGATTATAGTTGGTCACAAGTGATATTGTGCCAAGTCTAGACTATTACTAGTGGATCCATAGGTATAGAGTCAACTTATTATTTGGGGATAACTCCCGTATGTAGCTAGTCGAGACATTGGGCCCTAGGGTGACAACTTGGTACGGTTATGTGGGACCGGATACTAGCTGTGGGTCGTAAATGTAAATCCTAACGAATGAGCATGACTAGGGATCATTGGGTGCCCTCCCCCACATCTTAGTACGAGCCGGCGCATTCGTGGCCTTGATCCTAGTATGGTGAGCTCAATAACTTCGAAAGTGGCTTACTTTGTGTTTCGCCCCAATCCTTGGAAATCGGGTTTTACCGTCATCGCAAGATGTAGTGTGGACCGCATGGTCATTATGTGGTTATCAATTTATTTACAAAGACGGTTGGCGAAAACGGTTTACTTATGTTGCATTTAATTCTTCTTACTAACTTTCATATAAACTGTATGTTCTCACTAGGCTTTAAGCCTAACACTTTTTATTAAATGATGTGTATAACAGGTTCCCTTAGCGGCGGGCCGTTAAGGGGTTGAGTGAAGAGCGTGGTCTCTTGAGGGCTTTTTTGGATGATTGATAATTTGGAGTCCTGGCGTTTAAAACAATTTATTAATTTTTGGAATTGGGTTGACAACCTATGTAATCTAGATAGAATGGTTTAGATTAGTTTGTTGTCGATTTCCCATGCATCTTATACAGGTTTTGTAAACGCATACTCTTTTACCCTTTTTGGGTGGTTTGCCCCAAATGCAAATGTTATATTGCCGAATTTTCAATTTTCAAAATTACCCGGATTTTTAGGGTGTTACATTATGCCGTTAGACAAGAGGGACCATGAGTGAAAGCTAATTAAAAAGTTAGGGACCACCACCGTAGTTGGTTTACTTTAAGGACCAAATCCAAAATTTGGACAAACCACAGGACCATCAGTGTAATTCACTCAAACATTAAACCCTAACTCTTTAGGGTCTTTGTTTTTTGTCATACGTAGAAGATAAGGGGAGAGGTTAATCTATTTATAAGCATACCCTTATGATTTTAAGGTTGCGTTTGCTATATGGAATTATACCAAACAGAACATGATAAAAACCTCATGGGACTTGGACAAAGTGAGATCGAGTGGACCAAAACTGGCTTTTTTGTTCGAACAGAAGAGTTGGAACAAATATCACTAGGACGAGACAAATATGTTATTTGGTGTAATGGTCATCATCACCTCAACACTTCCATGAACCACCGCCAACCATAGTCGGCAACCTCTACCTCCACCGACAATAGATCAACACCACCATCGACCACCACCGCCAAACACCACCATTTATTTCTCCGCCACTATTAGGATCCAAGCGCTTACCACTACGCAATTGCTGATGGAGAAGGCGCAACTTATTTCCATATAGCGTAGTAGCCAGTGCCACGTTTCGATTTATGAAGATGTTGGTCAATGACCTAACCCCCCCCCCCCCCCAGCAACATCTATCAACACTAACAAGATCTTTGCTAGAAGACAATGACTGCACAACATGCCTTTTTGGCATTAAAATGCACTCTATGGGATTCAAACTCGTGACATGCTCTGATACCACATGTTAGGATCCAATCGCTTACCACTACTCCAAAAGCAATTTCTAATGGAAAAGATGCAACTTATTTCCATATAACATAGCAGCCAGCGCCACGTTTCGATTTAGGAAGATGTTGGTCAATGACCCAACCACCACCACCACCACCATCGTCCACCTCCTCTACGACCACTATAACCATAACCACCACCTTTATCTCCACTACCCACAACCACTATCGCCAACCCTAACCACAACCACCACCGCCTACCCCTCAACCTCTTCCACAACCATCACTAACTACCACATCCATCTCCTCTTCAACCACCACAAACACCACCTCAATTTCCACTATAGGCCACCACCACCACCGACTACCACCACCTCCTCAAGATACCACCATCGACAACCACCATTGTCGCCTCAACCAATTTATAAGGATCGTTCAAAACGAATGAGATATATTTTTTCTCTTTGTACAAAACAAGTTTCTTCAAATTACCATCAATTATATCAAATTTCCCATTCAAATTGTTAGGTTCGGTGAAAATAAGTTACAACAAGAATAGTAAGAATACTTATAAACCATTCGACGGGTTGATTTTTTGATCGAACAACTACAAAATTATGGATGTTCAATTACCTTCATTTGATCGCGGACCAAAAACACGTACCTTTAACTACATACCTTCATCAACCTTAATCTTCACTTCTATCTTCATTTTCACTCACCTTTGCGAACTGTTATATACCTTCAATCATTTTCAAATGCGTCAATTTGTTAAAGTTTATGTCATGATGACAAAATAGGTCAATAAAGGTAATTGGAGGTAATGAGCCGAGTTGAGTTGCAAGTTATTCGAGCTCGGTTTGAAAAATTATTACTAAGCTGAATCTTGAATAAATTTTTCACAATAGGGCTGGAGCTCATGCTCGAATATTTTTTTTCAATGTTCGAGCTCAATACTCATTTACGGTCTCGAAATTGTGATCCACTTGCTCGGTTTTTGTCTCAACCTCAATAAATTTTATACTTTCATTATATCATGTATGAACATGTTTGACTCAAAAAAGTGTATGCTCGAATGGCTCGACTTGGCTCGACTTGAAAAACTTCGAGCTTTTGAATGAGCCGAGTTGAACATTTGTGTAATGGAGCTTGAACCATTAAGTTAAATGAGTTTTAGTTCTTATTCCAGATCGACTTGAGCTCGACGATTGTTTAGCTCAAGCTCAAGATAAACAAGCACAATCTCGAGTAACTCGTTAAAAACTTGACCCATTAACAACCCTAACCACCACCGCCTACCTCTCCACCTCCTCCACAACATTGTGGACCACCACATCCACCTCATCTGGACCCCCAAAAACACCGCCTCCATTTCCACCGTAGGCCAGCACCACCACCTTCTCGGACTACCACCATCGGAAACCATGACTACCGCCTTAACAAATTTATAAGGACCGTCCTTACCAAATGAGATATAGTTTTTCTCTTTCTACAAAACAGGTTCTCCGAATTACCATCAAGTATATCAAATTTCTCATTTAAATGGTTGGGTTCTTGTGAGAATAAGAGTTGTGGTGAGTATAGTGAGAATACTTCTACACCATCTAGATGGGTTGATTTTTTTGATCAAACAACTAAACAAAATGGACCTTCAATTACCTTCAGTTAATTGATGACCGAAAACACAAACCTTTAACCACCTTTAACTACTTTCATCAACCTTAATCTTCACTTTTATCTTCACTTTCACGAACTTTTATATACCTTAACTCATTTGCACATGTGTGAATTTGTTAAAGTTTCTGTCATGATGAAGAAATAGGTCAATAAGGTCATTGAAGGTAAGATGGTTTTGGTTCTCACATTCTCACCATAACTTATCCTCACACGATCCCAGGTGTGTATGTATATAGAGGGAGATTCAAATACAAACCTTATAAACCAATTTTAACCATCCATCAAGCCTAATGAATATTTGGTTTTATAACTATCTCGATTGTTTCCTAATCTAAATCAGTTATCATAAAAGTAAACTTTATCATCTTCCATTAATATCTCATTTATAATGAATGAACCATGATCATTTTCCATAAATAATTCGATTGTTTCCTAATATAAGGTTTGTATAGTTTGTATATGAAACTCCTTATTGGGGTCAGGTCAAAAGAGAATGTGTCTAACTTACGAGAAGGCGAGAATGTAACACCCTCAAATTTGGTAAGAACAACTAATAAAAATTTCGATATAACATCCAATAAAGACAACACATATTCCTACAATATCCAAACTCAATACGCCTCAAAACATGATTCGATAAATAATCTCAACAATTACAAACTCTATATAAGGACTACATTGAAGTCGGGTATTACTCAACCCCAAATACAGTTGCTCTCTTCAACCTAATGCGGGAGACTTCATCAAGATTTTCACTCCTCGGGTGCACAACTAGTACTTCTCTCTTCACTGTGTTACTAGAACTATTCCCAACCGAACCTGTTGCACATGCCGACAAATAAAAGGTTAGGCTAACGCCTAGTGAGTTCAAGAGTTTTACCATATGGATAATTACATTTTTAAAAGGGGAGAATACAACTTAAATCACAATTTTTCAAAATTATTCCCTATTGGTATGGAAACGACTCGTTTTCCAATAATATGCATTTTCAAAGATGAACACCTCAATACAAAATACTCTTTATAAAATGATGCATCCCAAAACTCACTCAAAAAGGAGTAGCATCGACTTCCAATTTATGAAAACATGAATAATATTTCATATTCCGAAAGCACCCAAAACACGAGTGGGACCCAATACTCTACACACAAAATTATGGACAATAATCCACCCATAAAAGACATCATCGAAAACATAAATATAAAAGACCCAACCCGAAGAAAACACTTTTCGGTGATGGGGGAGACCCGATTCCATATAATGTGACAGACACAAAGTAAGTCACACATTATGTTATATTGGTATTAAGTATCGAGCTCATCATCTTTCAGCATAGACCCATAGATACTTGCACGGAGGACTTACACCATACCGAAGATGCCTAACCACGCCGCAATGGGGAAAGCTAGCGTTCCATCATCGGACAAAATAACAACATCTTTCAGCATACACCTATAGATACTTGCATGAAGGACTTAATCCACATCCGATGCCTAACGTGCCGCGATGTGGAAAAATAGTCGTTCCATCATCAGACAAAGTGATAAAAGTGCTCATGGATCCATAGCAGACAGGGCTGAAACACAACATGACTCCAATTGAATGACATACACACTCAAAATATGAAATCATCAACAATCATACACAATGACCAAATCTCTACGTTGAGATATCAAAAGTGGACAAGTGTCCCCAAAAACCCCATCATAATCAAATACCGAGCCACAGACTCAAACAACCAAAGGACTCATTGTCAAAAGCAATAGAATGCAATAAAACGCACTCGACCAATGTTTATGCAAACACGTATTCCATTCTACACGGTTAAACTCCAACACAACTCAAAATAAGGCAGATCATTTTCCCAAGCAAGGTTATACCATTGACCCCTTTTCAAAACGTCTCAAAACACGAGCTATGAATATTTTCCAACCTACACAAAAATACACTTTTACAAAGAAATCTCCATTTATGCAATACATTATTAAAAACAAATGTCCATTTATTACTCATTTATCAAAATGCCCAAAAGTCCTAAATGTGGGGGTTTTACAAGGTTTATAAAACCAAACACCTTAAATAATTAAACCCACCAAATAACTCAACAAATGATAATTTCATGTACACTTTAAAAATAGACATTTTGGCATGTACAACGTTTTCACAAATCAACTTGAACTCACCTTGCTAGATCTAGGCTAAATCTAGATTTTACCCAACTTGAGCTCCTTTGAAGAACACTTGGATCCTCAAGCCAAAAACTTCCAAAAACCTAGATCCATACATTTCTAACCATAAATATTTACATCCAACCATAAAGAATTGTTTCCCAAACATTTTACATGAAGATCTCATCTTAACCCAAAAACCGTAATTTCTACAGATGAAGAAAAGAGAAGATTACATTTACCAAAGCTTAAACCCATCAATAATACTCTTCTAGATATCCAAAATAAACCACAAACTTCTAATCTTCAAGATGGTGAAAAGGGTTGGATGAAACCCTAGAAAGTTTGGTGAAGAAGATGAAGATGAAAGATTTATAGTTCTAGCTTCCAAAACTTACTAGATGAAGAAGAATCATTGATTTTAGAAGGAAGACTCCCAAAAATGAGTTAGGGTTCGATTTTGGGGTTTGGGGGTCGGTTTGAGAGAGAAAGGGGGGAGAGATTTGAGTTTTGGGTGAGAAA
Source organism: Arctium minus (assembly GCA_954870635.1). Taxonomy (NCBI): domain Eukaryota; kingdom Viridiplantae; phylum Streptophyta; class Magnoliopsida; order Asterales; family Asteraceae; genus Arctium; species Arctium minus. The sequence goes on from OX941087.1 coordinate 33,229,588, forward strand.
ATGGGGTTCTAGGCCGAGTTTCCCCTTTTTGTGCGTGCAGCGGCCCCGCACGGATGGCGGAGCTGATTGATCCACGCGGAGCACTGGGACAGAGTCCCGCACTGATGGTGGCACTGATCCATCCACGCGGAGATCCGTGCGGAGCACTGCCGTCCGATTTTCTTCATTTTTCTTGCCCGAACACTGTTTTGGTCATAACTTCTTCGTTTTAACTCCGAGTTTGCTCCGGAAAGAACCGTTGGACTCGTAATTGAACCCTTCATCCAAAAAGTCTATAAAATATAGGATTCAAGTCCAAAAATCCTATTTATTCTTTTTCCCTTAAAATACACATTTGTATTAACTTAAAATTATATCTTCCTAAAAATCGGGGTGTTACAGAGAAGCAATCTCAACATGCCATATTGTAGCACCCTAAAATTTAGAGTAATTTAAAAAAAATTTGAAAATTCGGCAATATGACGTTTGAAATTGAAATAAACCACCCAAAATGGTAAATGTATGATAGCGTTTACAAAACCTGCGCATGAATATAGGAACTAACAACAAACTAATCTAAATACATCCTATCTAGATTACATTGGTTGTCAACCCAAAATTCCAAAATAATGAAGTCGTCTAAACGCAAAGACTCCAAAAATATATCATCACAAAAATGACTCAAGCGTCCACGCTCATCACTCAAACCTTTGGCAACCCACCACTAAGGGTACCTATTATACACATCATTTGAGAAAAAGTGTTAGGTTTAAAGCCTAGTGAGAACACACAGTTTATATAAGACTTGAGAAATAATTTAAGTGCGACAATAAATAATCTTTTCCAAAAAGTTGAGTTTACAAAAAGGGAGTAACAACCACATAGTGACCATTCGGTCCAGAATACATCTTGCGATGACGGGGGAGACCCGATTTCCAAGGATCATAGCGGAACACAAAAGTAAGCCACTCTCCGAGTTGTGAGCTCGATACTTGGACCCATGGCCACGAACAATGCCGGCTCGTACTTAGATGTGGGGAAGGGCACCCGAGGATCCAAGTCATACTCGTTCGCTAGGATTACATTTACGGCCCATGGCTAGTAACCGGTCCCACATCTAAATTGCCTCTGAGGACCCAATGTCTCAACTAGTTACAAAGGGGAATACATCCCAAAATAAGTCGAGTCAATACCTATGGATCCACTAGTAATAGTCTAGACTTGTCACAATTACATTTGTGACCAACTATAATCCAACATATAGTTCTTAGTACCAATCATTTCCCAAAATTCATTTCTTTGTATAAATGACAATAAGTAAAACGAAATCCATTCATGAGCCATAATGTTGCCATTTTCCCATTTCCAAATATGATTCCTTTACCAAGTACACCTTTCAAGCGTTATACCATTTTAAAGTGGTCATAGACCACAACAACAATAATCCATTTATTTTCCTCTCAAAGGTTCATTTTATCAAGTAAAACGCAATCATAAAATGAGAATCATAAATATGACAATATATATATATATATATATATATATATATATATATATATGTATATTCTTTCAAGTAAACCACCATAAATATGCAAGTAAAACCATATTTCACATCACATAAGATGAAACCCTTCATTTTAGTTGGAAGTGATAAAAACCCTAAAATCTCCAAAAATACAAAGTTAGGTCAAAATCATTCAAACATGAATATAATCAAGGAGAAGTTTAGGAGTTCAAGATGTAATGTTTTTTACATGTATAAAGTTTAAGAAAAGGAAGTATGAACTCACAATGCTTGGTTTGGGTAAACCCTAGAAACCAAGAGACCTTCAAAAATGGAAGCAACCTTGACCTTGAACCCAAGATTAGCAATCTTGATGAAGATGATGGAGTAGCTTCTTGGAATCTAGGTATTTAATGCTTTGAATGGAACTAGGGTTTGGAATTTAATGAGAGAAAACGAGAGAGAATAGGAGAGTTTTGGGTAGGTGAAAGTGTTTTATGAGAAAAATGACAAAGGAAAGCATTTAAGGGGGTCTGGTCCGTCGACGACCTTGCCCCACGACTATGACAAGGGAATTCTCGCCGGTCATATTCGCCCGCTTAAGGGAACCTACGATACCAACCTCACGAGATTGACACGCGACAGTGACCCAGGCATAATCGTCGGGCACTGTCGCCCAACATGTACCGTAACCCATTCTTGGGTCGCGATTGTGACACCGCGACTATGTCCAGGGCATAGTCGTCGGGCACTCTCGCTCTGGAGGTACCGAATCCGAAAGTTTCAGTGATCTCGACCCCATCGAGACCCCAAGAGCCCCAAGGCCCAAGGCCATATCTTTGACATTTAATATGTGTATTTCATGTCAAAGAGAGCCCACTAAGAACACCACACTCCAAGTCCCAAGCAATTAAATGATTCATTTAATGCTCATTGATTGGAGTTTATTAAGTACTCTAATTTTTATTTTGGCTCTTATGTGGGACAAAGTTTATCCTCTAACCTTTTTACCACTTAGGGGTCACAGTCACACAAATACACACATAAATCACAAGTAGGTTATTCTTACCGAAAATTAGGGCATTACAATCCTCCCCAACTTGGAAACGATTTCGTCCTCGAAATCTGTGCTACTCGAACAGGTGAGGATATCTCTGCTTCATATCCTCCTCGGATTCCCACGTCACATTGGCTCCACGATGATGTTTCCATTGCACCTTGACCATGATGACTTCCTTGTGGCGAAGTTTCTTGGATTTCCTCTCTAGGATAGCTTCGGGTTCCTCCACACAACGATTCCTTCCATCCACTTTTATCTCCGAAATAGGAATGACGCTCTCCTCTTCCGCCAAACATTTTTGGAGATAGAAGATATGAAATGTTTTGTGGATCCCGCTCATCTCCAGTGGAAGTTCCAATTGGTAGGCTTGTAAACCCACACGCTTAAGTACCGTGAATGGTCCAAGGAAACGGGGACTCAACTTCCCGCGCTTTCTAAACCAGATAATGCCCTCCCAAGGTGACACTTTAAGCATCACACGGTCACCCACTTGGAAATCCATCGGTCGCCTTTTCTTATCGGAATAGCTCTTTTTTTAATCTTGAGCCGCTTTCAGCCGCTCTCGAATGCCCTTTACCTTATTGTCCCTTTCTTGCACAATTCCGGGTCCGACGAATTACTTCTCTCCCGCTTTAAGCCAACACACGGGAGTTTTGTACTTCCGCCCATACAAGGCCTCAAACGGTGCCATTCCAATACTCGAGTGGTAGTTATTATTGTAGGCAAACTCCACCAAAGGTAGGTGAGAGTCCCAACTTCCCCCGAAGTCGATCACACAAGACCTTAGCATGTCTTCTAGCATTTGGATCGTTCTCTCGCTTTGACCGTCGGTTTGAGGATGGTAAGCCATACTCAATTTCACTCGCGTACCGAGCTCTTTCTGTAATCCATCCCAAAAGTTCGAAGTGAACCGACTATCGAGATCCGACACGATAGACAAGGGCACTTCATGCCTCGAAACCACCTTATCGATGTAAAGCTTTGCCAACTTATCCATCGGTAGTGTCTCACGCATAGCCAAGAAGTGAGCGCTCTTGGTCAACCGATCAACTATCACCCATATGGTATCGTGACCTCGATGAGTTTTGGTTAACTTAGTCATGAAATCCATGGTAATGTGATTCCATTTCCACTCGGGAATCTCCAAGGACTGAAGGCTCCCATACGGTCGTTGATGCTCGACTTTCACTTATAAACACGTCACACAACGCTCCACGTAACGCGTTACATCAAGTTTCATTACCGGCCACTAATAATGTAGCTTCAAGTCCCTATACATCTTTGTACTCCCCGGGTGGATGGAATACTTGGACTTATGGGCATCCTCGAGAAGAAGTTCCCGGTTGCCTCCAACTTTGGGTACCCACACACGATCGTTGAACAATTTCACCCCACGTCTATCTTCCGTTAAGAGTAAACATTGCTTCGTCATTACTTCTTCTTTGAGATTCTCCTCCAACAAGGCTTCTATTTGAGATGCCTTGATTCTCTCAATAAGACTTGACACGAGCTCGATTCTTGAAAGAGTAGCCCGAATGCTTCCGCTATAGTCATTCCGACTTAACGCATCGACCACCACATTCGCCTTACCGGGGTGGTAAAGCAACTCACAATCGTAATCCTTTAGTAACTCGATCCACCTTCTTTGCCTCATGTTCAACTCTTTTTGATCAAATACGTATTTCAAACTCTTATGATCCGTGTAGAGCGTACATTTCGTGCCATAGAGGTAATGCCGCCAAAGCTTCAAAGCGAAAACCACCGCTGCCAACTCCAAATCATGGGTAGGGTAATTTTTCTCATGAATTTTGAGTTGTCTTGAGGCGTAGGCGATCACTTTGCCTATTTGCATCAACACGCAACCCAACCCCATCTTTGAAGCATCGCTATAGACCACGAAGTCTTCCGATCCTTCGGGTAGTGACAAAATTGGAGCTTCACACAACTTCTTTCGTAAAGTCCGGAACACCTTCTCTTGCACCTCGGTCCAAACAAACTTGACGTTCTTCCGAGTCAAAGCAGTCAAGGAAGAAGCGATTTTCGATAAGTCTTGAATAAACCTCCGGTAATAACCCGCCAAACCTAAGAAGCTTAGGATCTCAGACGGACTCTTGGGAGGCTCCCAATTCATCATGGCTTCAATTTTAGAGGGGTCCACCTTCACTTCGTCTCGAGTGACAACGTGACCCAAGAATTGAACCTCTTCAAGCCAAAAATCGCATTTGGAAAATTTGGCGTACAACCTCTTTTTTCTCAACACCTCTAGAACTTCACGAAGGTGTTGCTCGTGTTCCGTCTCACTCTTGGAATAGACAAGTATGTCATCAATGAATACGATGACTGACTTGTCGAGGAATGGTCGGCACACTCTATTCATCAAATCCATAAACACTGCTGGTGCGTTCGTTAGGCTAAACGACATTACGAGAAATTTGTAATGGCCGTAACGCGTTCTAAAGGCCGTCTTTGGGATGTCTTATCCTCTCACCTTCACTTGGTGGTATCCCGAACGTAAATCAATCTTCGAGAAACAAACCGCTCCCTGGAGTTGATTGAACAAGTCGTCGATTCTCGGAAGTGGGTACTTGTTCTTCACCGTAGCCTTATTCAGTTCACGGTAGTCGATGCACATCCTCATTGTGCCATCCTTCTTCTTAACGAACAGGACCGGAGCTCCCAAGGCGACGAGCTCGGTCTTATAAAACCCTTCTCTAGAAGCTCTTGGAGTTGAGCCATCATTTCTTGCATCTCCGATGGCGCCAACCGTTAAGGGGCCCGAGCGATCGGAGTCGCCCCTGGTATAAGGTCAATCCGGAACTCCACTTGACGATCGGGCGGTAAACCGGGCAAGTCATCCGGAAAGACATCGGGAAACTCGCGCACCTTCGTGTCTTCAAGCTTCTTCTTCTCGAACTTAGCGTCAATCACGTATGCCAAAAAAGACGAACATCCTTTCACCAAGCATTTTCGTGCCTTAGCCATGGTGATAATCGCCACATCGCCTTTTCTCCTTTCGCCATAAACTATCACCATTTCACCATCCGATATAGGGAGTCGGATCAGTTTCTTGGAGCATAGGATTTCGACATGATTGTTTGCCAACCAATCCATGCCGACAACCACATCAAAGCTGCCAACAACCATCGGCATCAAGTCGATCGGAAATTCCTTCCCTTCGATTCCAAGAGTACACTCCCTCAATACATCGCGGATTAATACTTGGCTACCATTTGCTATCTCTACCACTAAAGCATTCTCTAGACTATTAGTGGGCATAACAAGCTTTTGACGGAATGATTCAGATATGAAAGAGAAACTGACACCCAAATCGAAAAGTACACGAGCAGGTACAGAGTTTAGGAGAAACGTACCCGAGACCACGTCGGTGGATGCCTTGGCCTCATCGTCCGTCCTCTGAAAATCTTGACCCGAAACCCTAGATGGGTTCTCCCTCTTCTCTAGCTCACTACCTGACTTAAGCTTCGGGCAATCTTTATTCACATGCCTCGGTGCCTTGCACTCGAAGCAAATAATTCCTCTTATCGGGCAGTCTCTGGTGGTGTGATCAGGTTTCCCACACATGGCACAAGAGCGGGGAGTTATGTTATAGCTGCCATGGTACTTGCTTCGGCACTTCTGGCACCATCTAGCTTCTTGGCGATTGTCGAAATTTCGATTTCCGGCAAAAGGTCGAGTCCTCTTGGGAGGTCCGAAATTGCTTTCCCATTTCTGTTTCTCTCCTACCACCACCACAGTCTTCTCCACCTTGTCTCTAGCGTAGACATCCTCCATGATCTGCGCCTCCTCTATGGTCTCACGGAGATTTGAGGCCTTAGAATTGTGGACCATTGACATCATATCCGCCGGTAGGCCCTTGATGTAGGCCTTAATCTTTTCTTTCTCCGTTGGGGTCGCATGACCCCACAAGCCCCAACTTCTCCATGAAACAACGGGTGTACTCCCTCACCGTCAAGTTCCCCTTTTTAAGAGACCGGAACTCTTCTTTAATGTGATCCAATGCCCTCTCATTTCAGTATTTGTCCAAGATTTTCTTCTTGAACCCGACTCAAGTCAGTTGAGCCAGAACAGTAGGGGAGAGGGTGGACTTGGTGACATTCCACCAGGTGAGTGTCGTGTCTCTAAGCATTTGGGAACCAAACTTCACCCTCTAATCTTCCCCGCACTCGGACAGGTCGAATGCCTGTTCGATCCCCTGGATCCACTTCATGCAGGCAACTGGGTCTTCAGAACCAGAGAACTCCGGTGGCTTACAACATAAAAAGGACTTGTACGAGCAAGCTCTCTTGCCTTGTCTCGCATCGACAGTTATTAGTTCGATTCACATGACCCGTACCACCAGATCCAATCACTTCAATATTCTCCGCAACCGTCTCATTTCTACGGTTGCTCACATCCCGATCCTCGATCACCTTCAGAAGGAACTCTTGCTGTTTGGCTATGGCTTCATTCATCATCAACATCATGTTGGCCATCATCTTGGATTGGGGAGTTACATCCCGAATAACTGGGTTAGACGAAACCAGGTCCACCCGTGGAATGATCTCAGGCCCTCTACCTAGCAATGGTTGGGTAGATGGGCGTATAGCGGCATCAACCCTCTCCGGTTGATCAGCCATTGAAGCGATCGCCTCTGCACCTACCGCGCGTACTCACCATCCTTAATCTGCCACACACGCACGAGAAGGGAGGTAAGAGTAGGTTATATGAATTAAACACAAGGAAACGTACTAATACATTCATCAATCATCGTAACGATAGTACATCAAGCATGCTCATGTAACAATATATTCATAATAGCATTAGCTAAGTAAAATTATGAACATATTTTACACAAGAAATCTTGTTACCGTCGTCATAATTTTCAATTAGTGCACTTCCGTCGACCTCTAAGACCGTCGTATCTTAGAAATTCTACCCAAACTCACCAATCATCAATTAACATACTCAGTCTAAGTCTAGACATCTTACATTCATGCCTAGTTCACTTAAACTAGAGCTCTGATACCAACTTGTAACACCCTAAAATTTAGAGTAATTTAAAAAAAATTGAATTTTCGGCAATATGACGTTTGAAATTGGAATAAACCACCCAAAATGGTAAATGTATGATAGTGTTTACAAAACCTGCGCATAAATATGGGAACTAACAACAAACTAATCTAAATACATCCTATCTAGATTACATTGATTGTCAACCCAAAATTCCATAATAATAAAGTCGTCTAAACATAAAAACTCCAAAAATATATCATCACAAAAATGCCTCAAGCGTCCACGCTCATCACTCAAACCTTTGGCAACCCACCGCTAAGGGTACCTATTATACACATCATTTGAGAAAAAGTGTTAGACTTAAAGCCTAGTGAGAACACACAGTTTATATAAGACTTGAGAAATAATTTAAGTGCGACAATAAATAATCTTTTCCAAAAATTTGAGTTTACAAAAAGGGAGTAACAACCACATAGTGACCATTCGGTCCAAAATACATCTTGCGATGAAGGGGGAGACCCGATTTCCAAGGATCGTGGCGGAACACAAAAGTAAGCCACTCTCCGAGTTGTGAGCTCGATACTTGGACCCATGGCCACGAACAACGACGACTCGTACTTAGATGTGGGGGAGGGCACCCGAAGATCCAAGTCATACTCGTTCTCTAGGATTACATTTACGGCCCATGGTTAGTAACCGGTCCCACATAATCGTACTAAATTGCCTTCGAGGGCCCAATGTCTCAACTAGTTACAAAGGGGAATACATCCCAAAATAAGTCGACTCAATACCTATGGATCCACTAGTAATATTCTAGACTTGTCACAGTTACATTTGTGACCAACTATAATCCAACATATAGTTCTTAGTACCAATCATTTCCCAAAATGCATTTCTTTGTATAAATGACAATAAGTAAAACAAAATCCATTCATGAGCCATAATGTTGCCATTTTCCCATTTCTAAATATGATTCCTTTACCAAGTACACCTTTCAAGCGTTATACCATTTTAAAGTGGTCATAGACTACAACAACAATAATCCATTTATTTTCCTCTCAAAGGTTCATTTTATCATAAATATGACAATATATATATATATATATATATATATATATATATATATATATATTCTTTCAAGTAACCCACCATAAATATGCAAGTAAAACCATATTTCACATCACATATGATGAAACCCTTCATTTTAGTTGAAAGTGATAAAACCCCTAAAATCTCCAAAAATATAAAGTAGGTCAAAATCATTCAAACATGAATATAATCAAGGAGAAGTTTAGGAGTTCAAGATGTAATGTTTTTGTCATGTATAAAGTTTAAGAAAAGAAAGTATGAACTCACAATGCTTGGTTTGGCTAAACCCTAGAAACCAAGAGACCTTCAAAAATGGAAGCAACCTTGACCTTGAACCCTAGATTAGCAATCTTGATGAAGATGATGGAGTAGCTTCTTGGAATCTAGGTATTTAATGCTTTGAATGGAACTAGGGTTTGGAATTTAATGAGAGAAAAAGAGAGAGAATGGGAGAGTTTTGGGTAGGTGAAAGTGTTTTATGAGAAAAATGACAAATGAAAGCATTTAAGGGGGGTCTGGTCCGTCGGCAACCTTGCCCCGCGACTATGACACGAGCATTCTCGCCAGTCCAAGGCCCAAGGCCCTATCTTTAACATTTAATATGTGTATTTCATGTCAAAGAGAGCCCACTAAGAACACCACACTCCAAGGTCCAAGCAATTAAATGATTCATTTAATGCTCATTGATTGGAGTTTATTAAGTGCTCTAATTTTTCATTTGGATCCTATGTGGGACAAAGCTTCTCCTCTAACATTTTTACCACTTAGGGATCACAGTCACACAAATACACACATAAATCACAAGTAGGTTATTCTTACCGAAAATTCGGGCGTTACACATATCATCAAATCTTATGGTTGTGACTAACTTGCCAAAATTGGGCTAAAAAGGGTATTAAGGTAATATGGAATTTTAAAGATTAATTAATTGAATCCCTTAAAAATCTCATCATATCCTTATTTATATTATATCCTTATTTAAGTTTTTATATTCCCATGACACGTGTCACACAGTAATATTGTTGAAGAGTATGTAAATATATAGGGTCACACACAAATAATACATATGCTTCGATATGATTGTTGGATAATCAGAAACCAAAACATTATCATGTTGATTATTAATTATAATTCTATTAGAATAACTAAAATATGTGTTTAAAATGTAATCATGATAATTGTAGGGTTTTATGTGTAAATGTATTTACATATAATTTTATTACGATAATAAAATTAAAAAAAATGTTTATTATGCTTGATGGACCTTAAAGAGATAGGATAATGCCTAGTGATAACTGTTAGGAATGAAAGTCCTAGTGCGTGAAAAGTTATATAAAGTATTTTATTTATTTGTTTATTAAAAGCGTTGTTAAAAACCTTTTATTTAATATTGGGCTTTGTTTGTTTATTAGGCCTTTGTTTGGTTTGTTGGGCCTTGGGTCTTTAGGGTTTTAGGCCTGAGTATTTAATGTTTGTTTTCTAAGCATTAGACTCAGAGAAACAGTGCGCTTAATAGATGTTGAAAGATAATATTGTGTGCTTATCAGGTTTATAGAGAGAGTTTGGTTTTCAATCCTATGTTTGTAACTCTCTCAATCATTCAATACAATTAATCATTCAGTTATTCATTGTTACTTGAGCAATCTGGGATTCACAATTGGTATCAGAGCAAAGAGACGAAGATTTGATTCAAAAACAAAAAAAAGGTAATTTTTTTAATTCTCTCTAGTTATTGAGTTTCTTTGATTCAAACCTCTTTACTCTAGTTAGATTAAGGTTTTCGTAAAGTTTCATGCTCAAATTCGCAAGATTGAAGTAGAATTTTGGGTTTTTATAGATCTAAAATTTTTAGTCTGTGTTCTTGAGTTTTTTTTTTTTATTGAAAATCATTGATTTTGGCTCGAAAATCGATTGAAAGGGTGTTAGAATTCTGGGTTTAATCGATTAAAATTGCTAAATTTCATTAGTTTTTGATTAAAATATTTTGAGTTTTGTGTTTGGGGTCGATTGCAAACTTAGCGCCGCCAATCCCTGTTGTTCCTAAGCCCTGTTGTTCCGAAGCCAGGTTCCCCAGTTGTCCCCAAGCCAGGTTGTCCCAAAACCGGTTCCACTCAACCCCGCTTCCCGAAACCCTGTTCCCACCCGCGAAACCCTGTTCCCAACCGCGAAACCCTTTTCCCAACCGCGAAACCCTGTTCCCACCCGCGAAACCCTGTTCCCACCCACGAAACCCTATTCCCGCATCCTTTGAGATCCTTCCCCAAGCCCGCATACCCCAACCTCGGTTTCCTTGCCAAACCCGATTCTTTTTGCCAAACTCGGTCCCCCAAACCCGCTTGTCTCATCCTGGCTCTATCTCAAACACAAATTCGCTTACACTCCCGAAACCCGCACCCCCTTCCCAACTCCACCGGCCCCCACGTCGCCCACGCCGCGACACCACACCCAGGTCTGCGCTGCCCGTGTCGTGGCTCCACTCGGTTCCCGCGCCGCCCGTGCCACGGCTCACCCGGGTCCGTGTGCCACCCGCGTTGCCTGTGCCTCAGCTCCGCCCGGTCTCCGTGCTGCCCCGTGCCGTGGTCCAATACCACCCAACTGCCTTGTGCTGTCCCCGCACCATCAAACTCCCGGACCGCGCCATCCGGGCCCGTGACCCCTGCATCGCCGAGCCATTTTTTTTAACAATTATTGCAGACCAGAACAAGTTGATTGAGAATCTGAAAGAAGCGAATATGAAGAAAAGTGATCCAACAAGTGCTGAAGCTTCAAAGAAAATAACTGAATTTGAACGAAAAGTTGCAGATTTTGAAGCCCGAGAAGAGAAAACTCTGGAACTTGAAGAGAAACGGAAAGCTGTAGAGAGTGAAAACCTTGATCTGAAGAAAAGACTTGCTGTTTTTGAAAAAAAAAAAGCTGATTTTTCATATGAAAGAAAGAATTTTGAAAGAAAGATTCTTGATCTTTCAAAGAAAGTTTATGACGAAAGAAAGGTTTTTGAGCTTCAAAATGCAAAACTTTCAAAACAGATTTCTGATTTTGAAAATGTTTTGATAATGGAGAGAGATAATTTTGCAAAAGAGCGAAAAAGTTTTGAAACGGCAAAGAAAGTACTTGAAAATAAAAATGTTGCGTTTTTCAAAGAAATATACGCTAAACGCAATAGTATTGAAAAAGACTTTGAAAGTGAAAGGAAGATATTCGAAACAGATATTCACACGCTTTCACAAAAATTAATAGGATTAACAACAGAGGTTTCGAAAGAGCAGAAAAAAAAATCTGATTTACAAAAACAACTTGATTTGATTCTCGAAGAAAGAAATGTTTTATCCGCAAAAGTCAATAAACTTGAAGAAATAAACTTTAAAACTGATATATCTTAACAAGCCAGCCTCGATACTATTGCTCAGTCTCCTTATTCTTCAAGTTCAACTTCTACAACTATTTCTTCGAAGAGTTATGTCAAATCAAATGAATTTTCAAAAGATCGGATTCACCCTTCAAATCTTTTCTATAATTCTCTCGTTGATAATACAGATAATCAAGTGTTTCGAAAAGTTAAAATGGTTTGGAGAAAGAAATCAACTATAGAAGACAGTGATGGAAACATGTCATACAAATCTCATGTAGTTGATTCAAAGTCACCGACTCATGTCTATTCCACAACTAAGTTGATCAGTCTAAACCGATCAAATATCTGTTGCACTTATTGTGGAAATAGTGACTTTGTGGATTCCAGGTATGTCAATAGCTGGTATGGTACTTACAGCATCCCCAATCCTCAATTTCATAGCTTCAAATCTAAGGCATCTAACCATCAAGGATCCATCAAAGCATGGATACCAAAACCAAAATCTGTCTAATCTGTTTTGCAGGAATGTCATGTGTGGTTTAATTTAGATTATTCACGTCACATGACTACAATCAAGGGTTACACCATCTTTTGAGGGGGAGTACTAGGTTTGTCTTAACTTTCATATCGACTTCTGAACACTTCAGTTCAGGACTCGTTCTTAAATGTTTTTTTGACTTCTGATTATCTCGAATTAGAAATTTTACTTCAATGTTCTATCTTGGTGAGTTAAAGGAGTGTTAGGGCTTATAATGTTTCTATGGTCAATCCAGAACCGGAAGGACCTACCCAAGAAACACATCCTTCATAGATATCAGTGAGGGGTCTAGCTTGATAGAGGAGTTCAGAGTGAAAAAAATATGGTGAGGATGTGACAAGTCTTAAAAGAATTATTGGTCCTTAACAAACCGAGTCAGTTATCCGGGTTACCACATAATCTATTCATTCTCGTTCTTTGGAGATGAATATTGAAATAGACATAGACCCAGTGTTGATAACTCGTGTCATCCTACCTAGCCACTCAATTATCTCACAAAAGATACTTGTTTCATAAATGCACGGAGAATTAACACATAATTTATCTATTCCTCACTCGGAGGTCTTAGATATTGAAAAAGGAAGACATCAGCTCCGGTCTTCGAACTTCATATTCATCTCACTGTGTCTATTAATTTATGAACCTGCGTCCCAGGTTGAATCAATCTTTGAGCCGGAAAGATACATATTTATATTTCTTTCACACACGCACGAATCTTTGTGATTCCAATCGCATATCTTTGTGATATTGCTGGAACAGTTTGAGAAGTAGATTCTTAAAATCTTACTTCAGTGATATCTGGAAGTCCTATCAGAGATACCCCTTTTCCAACTCTGAAAATAGGCCACACAATTATTTTTAATTGTTGTGATAACAGTTACTAATGTGTTTCTGTGTTAGTTGATTACCCCCATCTTAGTTACTAAATGTTTTATCTTATCTTTTACTACTCATCCGGTTAGTCTTTGAACATACATGATGCTCAGGATTCTCCTAATCATCATGAGGGGAGAATGCAATAACAACGACACAAGTTTCAAAGACAGATTATCATGTTGAGGAGGAGTTAGCAAAAGCGGAGGGGGAACAACATATCCTATTTTTTCTTGAATCTGAGGTTGAAAAGCCATGAATTTCAAGATTGCATTGGTTCTTCTATCCTTCATCAAGTGGTGTTCGCTACAAGTTGCTTCCACCTACGAGCATATTGGTTCCACAAGTTATTAAGCTGAAATTCAATTCAACTCGCGGTTCAGAGACAGATTCTTTGTTTTTAAACTGAAGATGCACTATGGAATGTCACGTAACTCGCACATTATCTTTCTTGTGTGCTGATCTGATGTGTTGAGTTTCTACAGTTGAAAGTTGCTCAATTGTGCATTCAGTCAAGACTATGGTATATTGAATCTGGTTACAAAGTTGAATCTATGAAGACCAAGAGCTTTATTCAAGGGGGAGCTCAGAAAGTCATGAAGACAAGCAACACCAAAGTTTTTCAGAGATTCAAGAAGGAGAGAAGATCAATACCTGAAGATTTCAAAGTGATAAATCCTTTATACAACTTTAGGGGGAGATTGTTAGGACTGAAAGTCCTAGTGCATGGAAAGTTATATGAAGTATTTTATTTATTTGTTTATTAAAAGCGTTGTTAAAAGCGTTGTTAAAAGCCTTTTATTTAATATTGGATTTTGTTTGTTTATTAGGCCTTTGTTTGGTTTGTTGGACCTTGGGCCTTTAGGGTTTTAGGCCTGAGTATTTAATGTTGTTTTCTAAGCATTAGACTCAGAGAAACAATTTTGTGCGCTTAATAGGTTTAGAGAGAGAGTTTGCTTTTCAATCCTATGTTTGTAACTCTCTCAATCATTCAATACAATTAATCTTTCAATTATTCCTTGTTACTTGAGCAATCTGGGATTCACAATAACTCTCGATTTTGGAGAGTTATTGCCTCTCTTTTCTCATTTATTTTTGCCACATTCTTACCCATTTTTCCCTCTTCCTCCTTCATTTGGTCTAATATGTTCCAACATTGTGATAAAGTTTCAAGGATACAAACATTCGGTTTTTCTAACTTTTGGTGCAGCAAAGTGGCCACTTTGGTCACCACAGTGGCTGGAAGTTTTTAAATAAGCCTTGGACATTTATGGTAATGTGCTTTTTGAAGTAGAAGAAAGGAGAAACTGAGCTTTCACAGGAATAATCAAAGAAAAAGTCAAATTTTGGAAGTCAAATGAAGCTTCAACACTCTTCCTTAAAGTGGCTTTTTAGGATTTGTCAAATCACACCTTTTCTCTTCAAGAGCACTATAAAAAGAGGATTAATGCACCATTGAAGATCATCCCTTATAGTAGAGTTTCTCACATCTGGCGCTTAGTATTTAATTCTCATTCTCTCATTATGTTCTTAGTTGTAGTTGAATTTAATTTTCTTGTAATTTCCATTTCTTGTAACAACATCACCACTGTGGCGACAAAGTGGTGACAACTTTCTACTTTTATTTATGCAAGTTATGTTTATGTATTATTCTTATTCTTCCATGTCTTTTACTTTTATTATGAACTAAACACCCTTTTGGGTGTGGGTATGAGCCAAGGCTAAGACTAGTAGGCAACACTTGGGTGTTGCCATCGTTGCTAACTCTTAGACTTGGTCACTTGAGTTGGGACTTCAACTCAACGCGGACAAGCCGATCACTTGTTAGTGATAATATTAGATCTTAGACCCAGAGATGGGCGGATCTGGAAATATGGCTTGAGTGATGCAAAGAAGATTTGAGAAAGTCTTTTATAACCACGTAGAGATAAGGGTTTTTGCATGATTCTAACTAAGGTTCAAAATGTTGGTCGATATAGGTGTCACAAAAAGATTTGGGCTTCTATATCCATACTGGTGGAACTAAAATCCTTAGAGGTTTTCTTAGTTAAATCGGCAAGTCTTGAGTCGGCAATAGTGGCAACTTTGTAGGTGCAATTGGCCACTTTCTATGGAAATTCACTTTCGAGAGAAAGGGTTTTTTATAGATATTGTGTCACTTGTTCTGACCATATTATTACTACATCTGTCTTAGTTAATGCTTGTACGCACATCCTGTCTTTTAACTTGTTGATTATCTTAATCGTTGTTTAGCTTACTTAAAACTCACAAATATTGATATTGTTCTCAAAACTCAAACAAGCACTAGAAGTTCATGAATGTCTCTGATTCTTATTTGACTAGTCCATGTGGGAACGATCTTGGTACTCTACCATTTTATTACTTAATAGCGATCATAGTGTCCGGTGTGCACTTGCACCGCCACTGTGGCAACACAGGTGGCCACTTTGTGGACCTATACAATTTTCCGCTATAACCTAGCTTATGTTTGAGAGTTATGGTCTATCTATAATTCTCATGGTCAATCTATAAATAAGATGATAAGGCCTAAGCCTAATGATGAATCTTATTAGTATACTTTTAAGTCACTTGATAAAAATAGAAAAGAAACTTTATCATTTGCTATTAAACACATGCTCGATTAGAAATCTAAGGGGCCGTTTGGTTCATGGAATTGGATGGAATTTGAAGGAATTGGAATGACCATTTCCATTGACCAAATTCCAAGCGCACGTTTGGTTCGCGGAATGAAAGCGATGGAATCCTTCCAATTCCATTGAATTCCACACCTTAAAGAATTCATCATTCCTTGGTTTAAGTGAAGGAATTGAATTCCTACCAACCAAACGCGTGGTCAAATTCCATTAAATTCCATTCCAATTCCTTCAAAGTAAAATTCCTTCGATCGCTTCCAATTCCATTAAATTCCATTATGTGAACCAAACCCCCCGTAAGGAATTCAAGCTAGCACTCTTTTGAGTTTTCGTGTGTAGACTACTCTAGAGGAAACCTAACTTGGTTTCTTGTGCTGCACATTCCCTCTCTACAAATCTAAAGGTATTATTCTTAAACACCCTATGGTTTCTTTTATTCAGTTAAATTCTGTCATTGGATCCATTAAGGGATTCTTTTTGTGAAAAGTTTTCTATAGGAAAGTAACCATCTTTAAATGCACCCACGAATTAGTATGTTGTTAATCATAGTAAAAAAATTGATTAAGCAAATAAAACTCGTAAATAAGTATGATCATAAGCAAACAGTTAATTTACTTACTGCGTTTCAAGCCAACCGTTAGTCAACAACAACTCTTAAAACTCCTACCGCATGAAACCTTGTCAAAGGGATATAGTCTACATTCTTTTAACTTACTTTTTTTATAGTTCTGAAATGAAAGTCTCAGTGCTCCGTTTTGGTGTTTTATATGTAGGTATCGAGTATGATACAGACGTAAATGGAGACTTCAACTTCAGAATCGGGAACCTGGTTGGCATAGGTGGGGTCTGCTCCGAGAACGTTGCAGTCTATTACATAAAAATGGCAAAATGTTATATTTCATTAATCACTATTTTTTTCCATTTATTAAAAACCCTTAGATAAAGAAAAATTATCACAAATTATGAACACTACATTTATCATCCAAAAAATATCTACAAAACAAATATTTCACAATCTACGAAAAAAAATCTATAGAACAATATTCCATACCTATTACATGTGTCCTTTGTTTTGTTGAGCTACATGCATATATGAATGGATCACCGTATTCACCATCTTTAATTTTTGGGCAACATACATTTGTGAATAAGTCGCCATATTCATCGTCTTTCAATTTCTTGGACATATGAATATGCGAATGACCATATTCAATGTTTTTATTTTTATTTTTTAGGTTGCATTCAAATGTTAATGAGTCACCATATTCACGAGTTCTTGAAAAAACTAACATTTTTGTATTTGTTTTTACCAAAAATATCCCAACTCTTTTGTCCATAATCCCCATTTCACACGTTTTATACGTTTCTCGATGTCAATGCAGCGATTGTTTTCCTGCCTAAATTCTTGCCGAAGCTTTTTTACTTGTCGTTCATTTTCTGCAAAAACTTGTTCCTTGGAGAAATCGATGCAACTTATCATGAACTCATGCTTATTTGTAACACCCTCAAATTGGGTAAGAGCAACTAATTTAAAATTTCGATATAACATCAAGTGAGGAACAAAACTTCCTCCTAGAAATCAAAACTCAAAATACCTCAAGGTAAAATTCTATAATTAACCTCAACAATTATAAACTTCATTAACATACAAGGACTAAACCGGAGTCGGGTGTTACTTAACCCAAATACAAATTGCTCTTCCCAATACAAAAGCGGAAGACTTCTCCAGGCTATTCACTCCTCGAACACACATCTAGCACTCCTTTCTTCATAGTGTCGCTAGTATTAATCCCCAACCAGAACCTGATGCACATGCCGACAAATAAAAAGGTTTGGCTAACGCCTAGTGAGTTCAAGAGTTTCCATCACAAGCATGTAAATCGTTAGCTGCATTTAAATCATGATTTCTAAAATGGTAAATATAAAAGCATAAAGTCAACATGTTTCTTAAAGCCCAACATTTTCGTGATGAAAATACCAATACCAAACATTCTTTCAAAGATGACTTCGAAAAACCAATACTCACCCAAAATCCAAATAAGAATCTATATTCAATACTGAAAACCTGGACAAACTCTATTATCCAAAATATCCAAAAACATGATAAGGTTTAATAGTTAAAACCACAATTCATGGGTAACAATCCTTATACAAAATGTCACCAAAACATGATGATGCTCAATATCCAGGACAATGTCTTTCGGTGACGGGGGAGACCCGTCTCCATTGAACGTGGCGGGCACACCAAGCTAAGCCACATAGCTATGTTATGCACATGTCTCGAGGATGGAAAAGCCTATGACATCAACCCAATCTAGATCTTTAGTCATTATCAACATCGACTCAAACCGAGTATTTAATCATATCGGACATCAACTCAAACCGAGTCTTTAGTCATATCGGACATCAACTCAAACCGAGTCTTTAGTCATATCGGACATCAACTCAAACCGAGTCTTTAGTCATATCGGACATCAACCCTATCCGGGTCTTTAGTCATTACGGACATCAACTCAAACCTAGTCTTTAGTCATTTCGGACATCAACCCTATCCAGGTCTTTAGTCATTACGATCTCACCATCCACGACAAGTTTATTCATTTAGAAGTTATATCATGTAACCAATGCCTATTCCAAATTACCACTTGGGAATTCTATCCCACATTTACACAATAAGGCCGACTTCTAGGCCTATGGATCCATTGCATTGTAATCTAGATCACATGACTCCAAATTGAATGACCTACGCATTCAAAACATATAGTTCTCAAATAGAAAGCGATAAATGTAAATTATACTCAAAGCTCCACATAGAGCTATCAAAATCGGACAAATGCCCCCCAAGACCCAACAGGTTTGAAACCGAGCTAAAGAACTCAACAACTCAAGTACCATTTAACAAAAGTCATCATAAGCGATAAAACGTATTTAACCAACATTCATACAAAAACATGCTCTAAAACATGATTAACTCAAAATCCTTCATTGGTTAGGACAAACCATTTTCCAATAGAAATCGTATCATTTACATTTCCAAAATGTCCCAATCATAACAATATGCATTTTCAAATCTAAATACACCAAAATGCATTACTACCCAGATAATCCCCATTTATAAGAGAAATCGTCCAAAGAATCCGTAAATATGATTTAGTTATCAAAATGTCTAAAACCCCAAGTATGGGAATTTCTCGTGATTGATAAACCCATGGTACCAAATGCAATCCTCAACAAATAACAATCATGTTTTGATAAATGTTAAGAAAACATTTCAATGCATCAAAATAGACATTTTTGGCATGTACATGGTTTTCACAAAGCAACTTGAACTCACCTTGCTAGGTTAAGTTAAACCTAGGTTCCAAACTCAACCATTTGCCTCCAAAGGTGTAGATTTCACCATTTCCAAGTCATCACCAATAATAAGCTAGGGTTTCCAAACAACCCATTCCTTCAAGTCACTTTAGATATTGAGACTTTCCACCCAAAGCTATTCAAGGAACCCATCCAACTCTTCAACCCAAGCTTCCAAATACTGAACCTTTATACTTCTTTGTGATAAACCCACCATGTATGCTCCAAATCTGAGATAAGAGCTCTCACAATCGCACCAATGGAGAGGAGAGAAATGGGGATGGATGCTAATGAGAGAAAATCCTAAAATTTGGGTTTTAAATCGACCAGACCTTTCCCGCGGCCTTGGTTGCGACCTTAAGTCATGGGCCAAGCCGTGCGTGTCTATAAGCCACAAACCATAGTGAGTTGCACGGGCCCATCCTCGGCTTGAAGCCGCGGGCCAAGCCGCACGTGTCCCTGTTGTGCTTCCTCGTGTCTTATGTTAAACCGTTCCCCGACCGTTGACCGTTTTCCTTGGTCGGTTGTTAATGGTTTCTTTAGGAAATTACGAGTGTTACACTATTCTTTAGCTTCTTGATGTCGGTTACATGTTCTTTGATCGATCTCTTCATTCGTTTTGACATTGACTGAGATGAAATCGAGTTTAAAGAGAAGTCATCCATCATTTGAAATGAAACGTGTAGGATTAATTTGGGAGAAATGAAAGAAAGTGGAAGATTTGAAAGAAGACTTGACAGGGCCAGATATAAATACCCAAAAATGGTGTGTCAACTCAAATGATATCACCACTGTGGCGACAAAGTGGTGACATCTTTCTACTTTTATTTATGCAAGTTATGTTTATGTATTATTCTTATTCTTCCATGTATTTTACTTTTATTATGAACTAAACACCCCTTTGGGTGTGGGTATGAGCCAAGGCTAAGACTAGTAGGCAACACTTGGGTGTTGCAATCGTTGCTAACTTTTAGACTTGGTCACTTGAGTCGGGAATTCAACTCAACACGGACAAGCTGATCACTTGTTAGTATTAATATTAGATCTTAGACCCAGAGATGGGCGGATCTAGAAATACGGCTTGAGTGATGCAAAGAAGATTTGAGAAAGTCTTTTATAACCACGTAGAGATACGGGTTTTTGCATGATTCTAACTAAGGTTCAAAATGTCGGTCGATATAGGTGTCACAAAGAGATTTAAGCTTCTATATCCATACTGGTGGAACTAAAATCCTTAGAGGTTTACTTAGTTAAATCGGCAAGTCTTGAGTCGGCAATAGTGGCAACTTTGTGGGTGCAAGTGGCCACTTTCTGTATAGATATTTTGAGTCACTTGTTCTGACCATATTGTTACTACATCTGTCTTAGTTAATACTTGTACCCACATCCTATATTTTAACTTGTTGATTACCTTAATCATTGTTTAGCTTACTTAAAACTCACAAATATTGATATTGTTCTCAAAACTCAAACATGCACTAGAAGTTTATGAATGTCTCTGATTCTTAGTTGACTAGTCCCTGTAGAAACGATCTTGGTACTCTACCACTTTATTACTTAATAGCGATCATAGTGTCCAGTGTGCACTTGCACCGCCACTGTGGCAACAAAGGTGGCCACTTTGTGAACCTATACGATTTTCCGCTATCACCCAACTTATGTTTGAGAGTTATGGCCTATCTATAATTCTCATGGTCAATCTATAAATAAGATGATAAGGCCTAAGCATAATGATGAATCTTATTAGTATACTTTTAAGTTACTTGATAAAAATAGAAAAGAAACTTTATCAGTTGCCATTAAACACATGCTCGATTAGAAATCTAAGGGTTTCAAGCTAGCACTCTCTTGAAGTAAAAACGTTTTCGTGTGTAGACTACTCTAGAGGAAACCTAACTTGGTTTCTTGTGCTGCAAATTCCCTCCCTACAAATCTAAAGGTATTATTCTTAAACACCCTATGGTTTGTTTTATTCAGTTAAATTATGTCATTGGATCCGTTAAGGGATTCTTTTTGTGAAAAGTTTTCTATAGGAAAGTAACCTACTTAAATCAATTTTAATTTATGTTGCATTATTTGTAAGGTTACTTTTAAACGAAACCTACACTGGTATCAGAGTCAAGCCATTTCATACATAAACTGAATAATCGAAACAAAATCGGGAAAAAAGGAAAATCAGACACCTCTACGGTCGGGTGCTGGCTGCTAAGGTTTTTTTTTGGACACCATGTCGTGCGTCGGCCAATCATACCAACACCGTGCCATGACCCCTACGCCACCGTGGCTATGGCAACCGGTCGTGTCGTGGTTGTGCCATGTCTGGCATCGTGGCACCTGTTCCACCGTTTGTAGGTTGTGTCATGGTCGTGCCATGCCTCATGTCGTGGCCATGTCGTGGTCGTGTCGTGTCTGGCGTTGTGACCCTTGTGCCTCCATTCAATGGTCGTCCCATCATCGAGTTGTGGTTGTCCCAGCGCCATGCCAATGTCGAGCCTTGGTTCAATGTTAAACTAAAGATTCATCAAAATTATTCATTACTTACCTTGTCGACTAACCAACGAATACTATAGTTCCATCCATAAACTTAATATATTGAAACTCTACAGCATCAAAATGTGGTCATTAATCGGTGTCGATACCATCTTTAAATGCACCCCACGAATCAGTATGCTGTTAATCATAGAAAAAAATGTGATTAAGCAAAAGAAACTCGTAAATAAGTATGATCATAAGCAAATAGTTAATTTACTTACTGCGTTTCAAGCCAACCGTTAGTCAACAACAACTCTCAAAACTCCTACCGCATGAAACCTTGTCAAAGGGATATAGTCTACATTCTTTTAACCTACTTTTTTTTATAGTTCTGAAATGAAAGTCTCGGTGCTCCGTTTTGGTGTTTTATATGTAGGTATCGAGTATGATACGGACGTAAATGGAGACTTCAACTTCGGAATCAGGAACCTGGTTGGCATAGGTGGGGTCTGCTCCGAGAACGTGGCAGTCTATTAAATAAAAATGGCAAAATATTATATTTCATTAATCGCTAATTTTTTCCATTTATTAAAAACCCTTAGATAAAGAAAAATTATCACAAATTATGAACACTACATTTATCATCCAAAAAATATCTACAAAACAAATATTTCACAATCTACGGAAAAAAAATCTACAGAACAATATTCCATACCTATTACATGCGTCCTTTGTTTGTTTTGAGCTACATGCATATATGAATGGATCACCGTATTCACCATCTTTAATTTTTGGGCAACATACATTTGTGAATAAGTCACCATATTCATCGTCTTTCAATTTCTTGGACATATGAATATGCGAATGACCATATTCAATTTTTTTTGGGTTGCATTCAAATGTTAACGAGTCACCATATTCACGGGTTCTTAAAAAAACTAACATTTTTGTATTTGTTTTTACCAAAAGATCCCAACTCTTTTCTCCATAATCCCCATTTCACACGTTTTATATGTTTCTCGATGTCAATGCGCCGATTGTTTTCCTGCCTAAATTCTTGCCGAAGCTTTTTTACTTGTCGTTCATTTTCTACAAAAACTTGTTCCTTGGAGAAATCGAGGCAACTTATCATGAACTCTTGCCTATTCTTCAACTTCTTGATGTCGGTTACATGTTCTTTGATCGATCTCTTCATCTGTTTCGACATTGACTGAGATGAAATCGAGTTTAAAGAGAAGGCATCCATCATTTGAAATGAAACGTGTAGGATGAATTTGGGAGAAATGAAAGAAAGTGGAAGATTTGAAAGAAGACTTGACAGGGTCGGATATAAATACCCAAAAATGGTGTGACAACTCAAATGATATGACAACTCGATGCACGTATTATTAAAAACTAGAAGCGTACTCGCGTAATGCAGCGAAATACATCATGATTTTAATATTTCATTTTATTTTTTGTTTTTTGTCGATTTACAGTACGATTTTGGATGGTTTTGAGAGAATGATAATAGTTTTTAATAAATTTGTTTAATTTAGGCTTAATAATATAATGTTTTTTATTAAAAAAAAATAAGTATTTTGTTATAATTCAATGATTATCTTATATATTTTAAATTCTTTATATTTAAATTGAAATGTTTATCCTGTTTTGATTATGTTTATCAGATGGTTATGAATTCAAACATATAGTTTTAGAAATTTGTACCCATGCATCATGACTTGTAATCTTAAATTTTAAGTAATGTGTATCAATAAACAGTACTTAATGCATAAAAGTTTGTTTTTAAGAGTTTATTTGATAGTTTAATAATAATATAATTTATTTTAGGTTTAATAATATAATGTTTTTTTATATAAAATAAACATTAAATATTCTGTTAGATTTTCTTAATTATATTTTAGATTTTTTATATTTAAAATTTGATTTTTATTCTATATTTAATTATTCGGGGAGTGATTTTAGGGGAGTTGAAGTGTGGAGTGATTTTAGGGGAGTTAAAGTGATTAGAGATAATGATTGAAAGTTAATAAATAACATTAAATGTAGTACATAAAGCTTTAATGGTTGTTTTTAAGAGATTTTAAGTAATTATCATTAAATGGCGGTACATTAAACTTTAACAATTGTTTTTAAGAATTTTTTGTAAATGCTTTATAATATAGTATAGATATAGATAACATTCACATGGTAACAAATGTCTAATTATAATCATCGATTAAGAATATGGTTTTTGTACGACTCATTGGCCATATAGATCCGGTAATTCTTAGCAAAAACATTCGGTTGGTAATCTAAAAGTAAAATATATTACCATTTGTCGGGTCGCCGCGGATTAGTCGGTGCTGCCCTCGAATGCCCGAATACCGCAGGAACGTGTGTGTGTTATCTGTCGTTCAAAAAAAAAAATTGTAATGAGCTTCTCTACAAACATACAAATAGTAATGTTGAAGATTCCATATAAAAGGAGAACGTCGTTTATCCTCATTAAGTAGGTGGGGAGAAAACTCGCTAACTTTTGGATTCAAATGAGATAAACATTACAAGACATCGGGCCTTGCATGCTATAATTAATATATGTGACCACCCATAAGTGTAGTGTAGGTTTACAACCGTTGTAACCCAATGGTTGCCGTTTACATGTATCAGGGTAATTACTTACAAATTCAAGATGTAAATAGTTACTATTATAAATCATTGTTTAATTAGAACTTCATTAAAACTATGCATTCCTTACCTCGTCGGCTAACCATCTGACACTATATGGTTCAATAGTTCCGTCCATAAACTTAATATAATGAAATTCTACGGTATGAAACTGTGGTAGAACTTGTGACACAAAAATTATCCACTGAGCTTTAACTAGTCTAGATGCTATATTTAAGTTGCATCCATGAATCAATGTGTTGTTAATCATAGGAAAAGAATACTTGACTTAGCAAAGAAATTGATAAATAAATATGATCCTTAATAGATACATAAATTATACTTACGTGCATTTCAAGCCAACCGTCATTCAACCCCAAAAACTCCCTACCACATTATGCCCTGTCAAACGGATATTGTCTGCATTCTCTTAACTTAGTTTTCTTATATAAGTTCGAAACGAAAGTCTCAATCTACTTTTTTGGTGCCTTATGTAGGTGTCAAGTTTGAAATGGACGTAAATGAAGACTTCTATTTCGATCCCGTGAAGCTAATCCATTTCTCAAGTATTGGTAGGATCTGCTCCAAGAACATGTCAATTTATTGATGAAAAAGGGCAAAACATTACATTTATAAACGAATAATCATTTCCAATTATCAAAATCATTAAATAAATGAAAGTTATCAAAAATACTACAGCTTGATCATAGTATAACTTTTTCAAGCTGAGCAAGAATAACCTGCTAGTCGTCTCGTTAACACTTGTAAGCAAACTAGTTCAAAAATGTTCCAAGAATAATAAAAGGTGTGTTTAATGTGCAAAATTAAATACTAAAGGGTTCGAAATGAAAGGTAAACAAACTGTAAGGACCAATTTGCAAAATCCAATAATATGTCGCCTTTTGGAAATATTTCATGGTTTACCGTCAACAATTCTCCGACGAAAATGGAAACACTGAAAGGCCAGAACGTTGTAAATTCCGGCGTCGATGCAGGCGGCCGGAGCGTGGTGTATGAGCTGCCGCTACGTGAAGCTGCCGCCACCTTCAACCTACAAAAGGCAGTGTGCAGCCATGGTTTTTTCATGACCGCCCCAAACCACTGGGACCCTCTCTCGAAAACCCTCCGACGGCCTTTACGCCTCCTCCATTCTGAGGATCGCAACGGCGTTTCTTCTTCATCCTCCGTCACCGTTCAAATTTCTCAACCGCCTTATTCTTCACATCTACTCCTCCGTGTACACGACACCGATTCTCTCTCTCCTGCACATCAGCAATCGTTAATGGTTTGTTGCTTATTTGCATTTCTTAAAGTTGCTAGTTAGTTTAACAACATGCTGTAAATAGTTTCATATATTGTATGGGTGTCATGATTCTGTAGATAATTAATCGTTTCATTGAGATTTCGACGTGGAAATGAATTATGTGGATTATAGTTTTGGAACTTGGGGAAGTATTCTGCTATGCTGGTTGGAGTTTGTTAATTGGATTTGGATTGAATTTATTGTTGCAGGAGCAAGTGAGGAGAATGCTACGTTTGTCAGAGGAAGAGGAGAAAAGTGTAAGGGAGTTTCAAGAGATATATGGTGAAGCAAAAGCATCAGGTTTTGGGAGAATCTTCAGGTCTCCGACACTGTTTGAAGACATGGTTAAGTGCATTCTTGTGTGCAATTGCCAGTTAGTTCTCTCTCCCTTTTCCTCTATCTATCCATGGAGTATTGAAATGCAACCTTGTGTGTGTTTGCTCAAATGCTTATTGGAAGTTTGATCATGTCATTCATCCCGGCCCATAGATGTGATGTGTGTGATGTAGTATGTAGTTGAAACACCCGCGAGTGAGGGTTATTTTCGTAACTCTATATCATCTATAAATTCAATTTGACCAACATGGACAAACACCCTGATGTACACTGGACCATCAAGAGTAAAATCGAGTTGTATTGGATGTCAAATCGAATGATTACAATAGGTTGTTCCAGCAACTCGAGAATAAAAAATTGATCGATACCCCTTGTTTCACCTAATTGTACAGATGAATTAATTTCTTCAACTTTCCTACCACATCCCACCCTTTATCATTATTTAATTTCCTAACCCAACCAATATATTGACCACGATATGCAGGGTACTACGCACCTCAATTGCCCACTTCATACCAATTTCCTAGCCGCTTCAGCACCTGGTATTCATATAGAGGTGTACTCAACTATATGGCATATGATATTTGGCTATTCCATGTGCACCTGATCATGGCTTATGAAAGAAAACAAATAAAAGTAGGAGAGAAAATAGAACTGGATATAGTTTAAAAGGAAGATATTTTCTATTGTCGAGAACCAAGATAAGTACCTGATACTACTTCCCCTTCTTTTCCCTCGAACATTGCAAATTTTCCATTTTTGGCAGTTGCAACTTTTCATTTTTTAGCAAATTTTCAAGCCAAATCACCAATTTGTCTGTACTAATCGTTACCACTTATTGATGGTAAGTGGTAACAATTCTTGTCATTTTTATTAAAGGATATCTTAGGAAGATAGGTAATAGTGATGCACATTAACTATGTGCAAGTCAAATGTCAATGGCTTTTAGCAGGCCTTGTGAGTTCTTAAGTACTACTCCAAGACCTGTCCTCTCCCCCAAAAGAGTAGAACGGCTGTTTCTGTGAAGATCTCTGGCTTGTGCAAGAGTGTGAGCAAGCAAGCGAAAGAGATCTGAAAGTATGATGCAAGGGATGTGCAGTGAAACGGCTCTGCTCTAACAACAATCAATTCGACTGTGTTACTCTTTAATATTGTCATGTGCATGGAAGTGTGGAACATTATTTTTTTTAGATGACATAGATTGTGGGACTAGAACATTTACAGTTCGAAATTGCAAAATTAGAAATTGAGGGACTAAAAGCACAGATTGTTGAACTGTTATTCAGACCATTTTCTTAACAAACACAACAAGTTGTTTCTTCGTTTTACATTTTTTTATCCTTTGTAAGGATGTGATGCCTTTTGACATCTGTTTATAAATGTTGTGATTCTTCAAGAATCCATTTCATCATAGATGACTAGTTTTGGATCATATGACACGATATAAGGGGCTGTTTGGCAGTTGTTGAATGGTTTAATGCAGAATTGTTAAGTGGTCAGAATGCTTAAGAGGCTCTGTATGATATAGTGTAGAATGAACTATGGTTGTTTGGTAAATGTTCTGAATGGACAATCTGAATGATAACAAATTACCATTTTAACCCTCTGAATGATTTAATTGTGAATGAAATATAGTTATTTGGTAAATATTTGGATAAAACAATTACTTTGCAAATACAACTACATACTCAATATTACCAAACAACATTTCATATTATACAAGCATAACATTACTTGTTCAAGTTCTAGAATAAACAAAAGCATAACAATCAAGTAAAAAAGATCTTGGCAAAGTAAAAGCTCACATTGTAGCTTCCATTGCGCATCCAAAAACCATAATGTCATGGATAAGACTGAGACTCGTGCGCTGTTGTATAATCCCGAGTTGCTCACCAAGACCCTAGAAGGATTTAGCAGAATATAATCGTCAAGCATACCATCACCCATGAAGTGACACATAAAAGAGAAGTGTGAAGCAATACCTGGCTCCATGTCATCTTCATGTCTTCTTTCCATCCTCTAGCTGCTCTCTATCACAGTTGATATACAAGAAGGATGAATCTAATGGAAATATAGAAATAGGAAGTCTAATATATGCATTAAGACATAAACCTGGGATGAAGATGAGGAGTGCTTAGAATTAGTGAGTGTTCTAAATCGAAATTCAACCAACCCTGTTTAAGAAGGTATCCAAGAGACATTGTGCAAAAATGTCTTACGGTAATCTAAGAATTTTAGTAACGAACGATAGATGTAATCACGCTACCGAACTATGATAATATTGTGCTTGATTTTTCATTCTTGTATCATATGTGTCATCGATCTTAACAGTAAGAAACGAAACCTTTGAGAAGGTTATAAACAGAAATCAACCTTTCAGAGGGTTTGAAATCGAAAACCTTTCTGATCATAATCAGAAATCGACGATGGAGAAACGGAAATCGAAATCGATGGAAAAAACAGAAACATAAATCAAAATCGATGGAAAGATAGAAACATAAATTAAAATCGATGGAGAACTAGAAATCGATGGAGAGCTTGCGTGCACCTAGACAAATCCCATGGGACCTTGAAGATAACAACCAAGAAAATCCCCAGTGGCTTTGAGGAGAATCGAACTAGCGACCTACGGGAAGAAGCCCTAAGGCCTAACCTTTATTTGCCGGTTGAGCTAGTCTTGAAGCTGTGAGTAAAGTTGATCAGTTCAGCCTATAACTTATCTTTCTTTAAAGTTCCAACTGCTTAAATAAGACATCCATGACTGACTTGATAACTAACCAATTAGAGGAAGCGTACAAAAGATCTTTGATAATAATGTTTTCAAACTTATTTGTCAATTACCTTTTTGTTCGTTTTTCAGGTGGTCCAGAACTTTGAGCATGGCTAGGGCCCTTTGTGAGCTTCAGCTGGAGCTGCAGTGCCCTATGGCCACAGAAGATGATAAATGCAAAAGTTCTACCACCATGAACACACATTTTTCTCCAAAAACTCCTGCAGGAAAAGAGACAAGCAAACGTAAGATCAGATCGCAAGAAAAATCAAGAAAAGTAGCAAAAAGGTGTGCAGAGGTTAAATTAGCAATGGAAGCAGATGCAACCTTAAGGGTAGAAACCGATAAGGAGTTAAATCAGAGACATGATTCTTGTGTTGAGATACAGGAAGCAATTTTTCCTGATTTTGTCGATGAGAAGCCAGAATTGTTCGGCCACAGTGCCATTGGAAACTTTCCTAGCCCAAAAGAACTAGCAAATCTTGATGCAAATTTCCTAAAAAAGCGCTGCAATCTTGGTTATAGAGCAAATCGCATATTGGGTCTTGCTCAAAGTGTTGTTGAAGGTAGAATTCAACTCGGGCAACTTGAACAAGATTCATCTTTATCCAACTACGTCAACCTGAATGAGCAGCTGGGAAAGATTAATGGTTTTGGTCCTTTTACCTGTGCCAATGTACTCATGTGCATGGGATTTTACCATGTAATTCCATCAGATTCTGAAACAATAAGGCATTTAAATCAGGTTTTTTTTATAACTTATATCTTTTCTGCTCGCATTTGTGTAACACACAAATCACTTAGAGATGCACAAAAAATCCCGGGCCTAGAGAGGCTGGTCTGTGATCAGGCCGAAATTTTGAGAAAGCCCAGTTATGCCCGAAAAATCCCAGCATGAAAAATCGCAATCAGGCCCTTTTTCAACCCCAAACCTGGCTCGGCCTGGGCCTAAAAAAAACCCAGGCCTTTTCTTCACTTACCGAGAAAACAGGTTTGGAAAGGCCCGGCTGCATCTCTAAAATCACCTGTTCCCAAACTTCAAACTTCATGTCCCACCAATCAGTCTCTCTCTGACACATCATTACTTTATTTAATTCACTTTGTTATTCTCTTTCTTTAATAAAAATAAGAGTAAACTAAGAGTTTCGCCCTTGTGGTTTGCTGTTTATAACCATTTTCGTCCCTGACTTTAAAAGTTGTTTTTTTAGTCCTTGTGGTTTGCAATTCCTTTCCATTTTCGTCCCTAAAACAACTAATATTCTCAGGGACTAAAAGCGAAAGGAGTTGCAAACCACAAGGACCAAAAAAGCAATTTTTAAAGATCAGGGACGAAAATAGTTATAAACAACAAACCATAGAGACGAAAATAGTAGTTTACTCTAAAAATAATGATGGTGTGAGGGGTTGATTGATGTGAACATGGAGTTTGGGGACATTGTGATTTGTATCATTTGTGAACTCCCAGTACTCAAATCTGGGAGCTTTTGCATTTGTTTTGTTTCAGGTCCACGGAAAGAAGGCGACAATTAAAAGCATCCAACATGATATCAAAATGATTTATACCAAGTATGCGCCGTTTCAGTTCTTGGTGTACTGGTATGCTTCTTGTATTCTTGTATCGTTTTGCTTCAAATTCTGTTTCTCATTGCATTGTTTGTTGAATTAGGTCAGAAATATGGTCATTTTATGAAGAAAGATTTGGGAAGCTGAGTGAACTGCCTAACTCTGATTATAAACTCATAACAGCTGCAAATATGAGAGGCAAGGCCGGTATACGCCGAAGAGGTAAAATATTATGATGACATAACTCTTTATAAGACTAAACGTGCATGTTAACAATGGACAAAATGTATCAAAATACAACGGAATTTGCCTTCGTTCCTATTTAAGGTCTCCTTTGCTGTAACCCTTTTGTAAACAAAGAAGCAAGGACGGCATACACCGAAGATGTCAAGTATGTCTTTTTTTGTCGTAACAATGTCTTAAAAGGGTATACATATCATCAAGTGTAACCTGTGTTGTTAATTGTGCCGCTATAGCGGTGATATCACGGTTCGCAGTCATGTGATAAATAGCGGTCTAGCAATTAGTGGCACTATTGACCGCTAAATGACCGCATTCTGAACGCAAAAAAACGGCTGCATACCCGCAATTTGTTTATATGCTATTTTGGTGTTTAAAAAGTAATTTTGTGGGTTTTTTTGGACCTACATTGGGTTTTGTTTTAGTCCAACAATATTAAGGTTTCATTATTCTTATTTTTTTTAGACTTGGACTGTAACAACCCCTGTCCGGCGTGGTTAAGAACGGGGCGGTGTCACAGTTCAGGGGACATTCAAAACAAAAATAACTCCACTGAGCAGACTTGTAAAATTCAGAGCTCGACTAAACCAATATAAACACGAAATTACAAACCATCATATGGACAACTATAACTATGATTTACAGATATATTTACATGGCAATAAAAACAAAAGAACCAAAAAGTTGATTAAAGATAAAACGAACAATTACAAAGATTCTTATGATGTGTAAATTATGTTCATGATTTTTTCAAAGACTTGGGAATTATATGTAAGCCTTTATATGATAGATTAAAAAAGAATCCTCAACTATGTGATGATAATCATATCAAGATTATAAAACATATCAAAGAAAAAATTAAGTATTTACCATGTCTCCATATTCCTAATCCTAATGCCAAGCTAATTGTAGAAATAGATGCAAGCGACATAGGATTTGGAGGAATTCTAAAACAAAATTCAGGTAATAAAGAACAATTAGTCAGATATTATTCTAGATCTTGGAATGATACCCAAAAGAATTATTCAACTATTAAAAAGGAAATTTGAAGTATTGCTTTATGCATTAAAAAGTTCGAAGATGATTTATACATGAAAAAATTTATTATAAGAATTGATTGTTTATCAACTAAATATGTTTTAGAAAATGATATTAAAAATTTAATTTCTAAACAGATTTTTGCAAGATGGCAAGCCCTTTTAAGCAATTTTGATTTTGAAATCGAGTTTATAAAAGGAGAAAATAATTCCCTCCCAGATTTCTTATCAAGAGAATTTTTACAGGGATTATGAGTCGGGATAAAATTGATCTTTCTAAGGAAACATTATCAAAGAATGACCCTCAAGTGTCTTTGCAACACCTTACTATCACCGACAACAGCACGTACAGCATCAACGCCTCCACCTAACACCTCCGTAAGGATCTATGATCAACAATTCTCAAGTCAAAACTTCTTCGATTCCTTCCTCTTCTCCTCAAATGTCTTCGTCCATGGTCAACAATTTTCAAGTCAAAACTCCTTCAATTCCTTCTTCCTCTTCTCAAAATCTTATAATTTCTCGTGAAAGAGTGTCAAGTTACCAAATTATTAATGATGAGGCAAAATCAAGAGAGTTTGAGTGCCTTAGGATTTTTCAAGAATATTTCACTTATGCACAATCAACACATGGGCAGACTGATAGCCATTTATCTAGTTCTGTTTCGGATCATCTGAAGTCTGGGTTGAAGAGATATATGGAAGAGAATCCTGGAAGATCGTTAGATGGCTACATAGCTCTTTTGGAAGAGCTTCAAAGTATGAGTAAACAAAAGATCGAATCCTTGCAAAATTAGTTGTGGGAACTCGATCGACGACATAATTATAAATAAACATGTGATGTTTAGTATTATCTGAATGTTATCAATGTGTGAGTAATTATTATCAATATGTGAAGAAAAGAGTGAATTATCGATGCATGTGAGCATTAAGCATGTGCGTTTATTATCAATATTTATGTGAGTATATTTATCAAAGTGTGCATAAAGCACCGAGTTGGGTTTATTATCAATGTGTGCGTGTGTAAACATTGTGTGAGTAAAAATGTAATCTCTTTATAGAGATGAGTTTATTATCAATGTTTGAGTTTTATTGTCAATATATGTGTAAATCTCTTTAAGAGGTTTTATTATAATGACAAACTGAGAAGATAAGGATGACACCAATCCAATCCATGGTGTCTGCAATCAAGGAGCAATTCTCAATTATTCAAGAGGAGACTACACAACACATAGCCTCCGACAGTGTTATCAAGAACAATAATGAAGATTCTCTATTATGTATGTTCCTGTAGAAGTGTCATAAGATGTTCAAGATTAGGCCAAATTGCTAAAGGAGTCAAGGCACAATTATCAAGAACAATAATCAAAGACAATAATTCAAGGCAATTATGAAGACTCAAGACACCTGTCTATGATCAACAATCAGTTCTGGTATTCTCTAGTCTATAAAAGGAACGATCCATTGTCAAGATGAAGGCATCCATTCAGCATCCATCCAACCAACCTTCCACTTCTCTTATCCTCTAGCTAGTTAATTTATGTCAAAAATTTTCAATGATAAACTTGTAATCTCTACTTCACGATGTTCCAAGTCTTTAGATCTTCGGCTTATAATTTCTCCGATTGTCAATTCTTCCTCCTCATCCGATTGTAATCCTTCATCTTCTATTAAAATCAAGGTACATTTTGTTTCTAAATTTTTATGATGTTTATGATGTTTATGATGTTTATCATGGTTATTGTTTTCAATTTTTTTATACTACTTGCCATCAATTTGATAATTCACTCTCTACCTCCTTATTTTCTACCTACTCATTATCCTCACCACCGATCCTCTCCCGGACGGACGGACGGACAACGCATGTATCTCATTGATAGAGGAGTGGTGCCCAGTCTTGAACCCGGGATCTCACACATATGGATTACACCCACACCTCTAGCTACCACTGGGATAGATCAGAGGGGACTTAGGCATCGTTTAGCAAAAATAAGATAGTTTATAAGCTAACTTATTTTCTATATACATGTTTGGATGGATATAAGCTAACTTATAAGTTAGCTTTTTGATAAGCTACTTGGAGTAACTTATGAGGAGTTTTTTGTGATTATTCCAATTATACCCTCATTAATATTCATTATTATATAATAACTATTAATTATAAGTAAATATTAATTATTAAAATTTATTATTATTAATTAATATTATCTGAAAAATATAATTATATCATTGATACATTGATATTATTATTTTTTTATTATTTAGAATTATTGATAATTATATCATTTTTCTTAATAATGATCAATATATTTTAGTTATCAATTATTATTATTTGATTATTTTTTTCATATTATATGAACTGGTTATTTAAAATCATAAGTTAATGTAGATTTTTTTTTAAAAATTTGGTTTAAAATTCAAAATTTATAATACATATAATAATAATAAATTTCAAATTCTTTTAATTATCATATTATATTATTTACTATCTTATCTTATTTTATATTAATTAATATATTATATTACTATAAATTTGTTTTTAATTATATTATTAAATATTGTAATTGATTATTTTTTCTAGATGTCCTTTTTGGTAATTTTACATGCTTATAAGCTAGTTTTGTCAAACATGAGCTAACTTATCAATCACCAGCTAGCTTATCAGCTAGTTTGCCAAACATAGCCTTAGTTCTTAGAATAGTCGTGTTAGGCTATAGAACTATTGTTAGAATGCTTCCGTAAATGTAAAGTTTACAAATTCATAATATGGAAGTAAGTTGAAATATAATTAAGTATGATTTACAAGTTATGAAAATTTTTAATTTTACATACAAGTAATGGTAAGAATATGGAAGATAGTTGTTGCTGTTTTAAAAACAGGCATCACAATCCCATAGTAGCTCCTACCTTTAGATAAATTAAGGATATTGGTCTTCTTCCCTGCTACTTTTTTTTTTTTTTTGGTAAAGGAGTATCCCATACCACTTTGGGCCCGGACTAATCTCCTGGAAAACAATCACTGGTTGTATTAATTTCAGCTCTATCTCACAATTACTCGACGAGATCTAAGCGTTTAGTATTATCCATTTCACGACTGCTCCTTTAAGAACTTGGGGATTTTATTTAGTTTATTGCATCAACAGATTTATTTAAACCTTCTCTAAAATGATAAAATAAGAGAGGGAATCAATTTTTCCAAAAAATATTATTATGGGATAGAAATGATTTTTTTATTTTATTTTTTCAACCAACGAGAATCCTTGAAATTAATGTTAGAAGAGAAAAGTAACATTTTATTAATTATATTGAATATTTAAATAATAATAATAATAATTAATATTGTAATCTACAAAAATGTAGAAACCTATGGAGTTGAATGTAATCGTTTTGAACCATACATCTTTCTTGGTAAATCCAGATAATAGGCTTAGTACATGAGTGTCCCTAGTCTATTGGCATAGAATATGGAATCCTTTTCATGTAAGTTGTTTGTACAAATATTCTTATTTGTTCATATAGGGGGTGTGATTTGGGACATCCAATTGCTTCGATATGAATTATCTGAAGAATGCCTTATACAAATAGTCTAATATTGAATTAACGTGAAATAGAATTGTAATAATCATGTAATAGAGGTGGGCAAACGAACAGGGCATACCGAACCGCACCGGATAATGTCATAAGCGGTTTCCATTGGATCAGATCACGGTCAATCCCTTTCGTAAAGCTTCTTAAGCTTTTGTAATAATGCACTTCATAAACCTTCGAAACCAACTTCGTATACTTGGTAGAAACTATTTTTGCAAACTTTTGTAAACAATTTATGTAAGATATTTACGAAGCATGCAGTTTACGATAACAGAAGCCGCAAGTACAAATGTTTGTAAATGTTTTCTTTTTCGTAAATCGTTTCATATACAACCCACAAAGTGCTTTTCTTTTCTTTGTTTTTTCGTTAATATCTTTATGACGTAGACCATCGGACCGGGCCAGACCAGTCCTCTAGCCTGCTAGACTCGGACAGGTTTGGACCGGACCAAGCTTTTTTTACTGTGTTTACCAGATAATTGACCAAATTCGGGTCCATGCTCATCTTTGTTATGTAATGGTAAAAGAAACAGTGCCCATCAATATATCAATACATAAATGCAATAATAAAGAGCGACACCAGGACTTTTACGTGGAAAACTCAAAGAAGAAAAAGACCACGGTTGAAGGACACCGAGAACCGATCTACAATATCATTTGACGATCACAAGCCTGAAGAAATGAGGAAGGCATATGTTTGAGATGTTGAAGATAGTGAACAGAAATGCCCTATATTGATGATAAACCATCACGTGACACTTGAGGTCGCTCGATACCAATTTTAGATACAACAAATATATGTGTTTTTATCTCATTACAAAAACGAAGAATCTTACTTGGGCTACAATTTGTGGGGCAGAAAACCTCTACTATAAGCAAAAAGACTGTCGTTACTGTAAGGATGGTTAAAGTCATTGGCTGGGGCGTTCATAACTTGCTGAAGCTGACGACGATGATTCAATACCAGGATTAAGCCCCGCTAATTCCATAATGTATTCAAGCTCTTTCACAACTTCGCCCATTGTTGGTCTATGATTTCCCGTCTCTTGGGCACATCTCAGTGAAAGATCCACAAACCTCTCCAAACCTTTAAGTTCGCTGCTCAAACCAATGGTTGGGTCAAGGACCTCGTGTAGGTCGTACAGTTCTTTACTCTTGTTCATAGCTTGTTTCACTTCCTTCACAATGAACTTGCCTTTCTCGATTGGGTTTCTTGCGGTTATCAGCTCCAGCATCACAACTCCAAAGCTATAAACATCACTTTTTTCTGTCAACTGTTGAGTCATGTAATACTCGGGATCCATGTATCCCTGCAACCATCAATATGATCACAAATCACCATCTATGATTCATATACTATATATGTTGCAAGGATGCATGTATAAAAGTACAAGTACAAAACATGTGGATGTAGAATTATTAGATTTAATGAAGTTGAGGATACAAAGTTGCATTTATATATATATGTGTATAAGCCAAGCCTAACTAATACAGTGAATTCTAGATGGAGTAGGGTCTCAAGAGGGTGACATGTATGCAGACCTTACCACTGCCCCAAGGAGTAGAGAGGTTGTTTCCGTAAAGACCTCAGCTTGTTAAAAGTTTTAGAAAATAAGATTTTGGTAGAAAAGCTAGACAAAAATTTGAAAGAGAAAAAAAAATAGACGGTAGAAATTAAAGAAGGTTATGTAAACCAAGGAACAAGTAACAATGTAAAAAAACTAAAGCGCTTACGGAGATATATAGACATACAAGAAGGCACAAAACCACTGCACTAAGGGCGTACGTGTTGACTCAACCTACGGCTTTGATACCTACCTGACCCTCTAGTACACTAATTCCTACCTTTCGACTCTCTATACACCCCCAACCCTTACCTACCTCTCCACCCCGTTCCCGAGCCTACTTTTACCAAAAGTCTGTACATACAATCTGCTACTTTAGTCTCGTGTCTCTACAAACTCCTATATGAGGCTGTCTTTTGAAATGTATAAAGTCGTACGTCTCGTCTTGCTAGTCGCACGTCCTCTTCGTCCTGTACCTCCTCCTCACACCCTCAACCATGACGCTCTCTACCCACTTCACGAGTGTTGATAGTTGTCTTCTATAAACATGCATACCCAAATCACCATAGTCTTGTATCTCTCATTTTATTTGTGATAGGCGCTACTCGCAACTTAGCACGAAAGACCTAGTTTGGAATCCTTTCTAGCATGGTCCAACCACATGTCCGTCCGAGCATCCTCATTTCAGCCACCTTCATCTACAGCGTCTTCTTTGTTTCCCAATCACTCCTGTACTCCACTCTCGTTATT
The DNA here is from genome assembly GCA_954870635.1 of Arctium minus. Lineage (NCBI taxonomy): Eukaryota > Viridiplantae > Streptophyta > Magnoliopsida > Asterales > Asteraceae > Arctium > Arctium minus. Next base: position 33,267,270 of record OX941087.1, read on the forward strand.
CCCCTTCATTTTAACCAACCAAACATTTATGCAATGAGTAATATCATCGATCTCGCCCTCATTTTGAATCAGAGCCTAGATAGTTGAAATTTTCCTGTTGAGAACCAACTAATACAAAAACCTTGAGTCTCTAATGTCGCCCTCTACTGTTCCAACCTAACATGTGCCTCTCTTTGTTAATGCTATTGGTACAATGCTGTCAGCAAATAACATACACCATGGAACACACCCTTGGATCCTCGTGACATCTCATCCAAATCATGGCAAAAAGAAGTGGGCTAAGTGCCAATCAGTGGTGTACCCTTATCTTCACTGGTAAAGACTCCCTCTCACCCACCCACCAGGTCAAACACAAGTCCTGACACATTTGTATGTGTGTATATAAAGCCTAAAACCAATCTAAAAAATAAAGAAGTTACTAACCAAAGGCAAGTATGATAGAAGTGTTACTGATAGAGACCAATTCGAGTTGGTCAATCTCCAAGAAAAGCCGAAGCTCGAGAGAAGAAGTTTGGAAAAAATTTCTGCTTAATTCCATAATGAAACAAAGTACAGTATTTATAGGAAAACAACTCTATACTAACCCACTACTTCTAAGCCAAATAGAGGAAATTACATGCCCATGACTCCTTATTAGGAGGCCACGTTTTTCATCCTAAATAAATAAAAACATAATAAAAATCTAATTTATTGAGAGCTGGGACGTGGGGATATGGGTTTGTATCAGTTACTAACCAAAGCCAAGTATAATAGAAGTGTTACTAACCAATGTCCCTTTGACTTGAGTGGTAACATGAGTCCTATTAGCGTCGCTCAATGGCTTGGATAGGCCAAAATCGGCAACTTTTGCAACTAATCGTGCGTCTAGTAAGATATTACTAGTTTTTACGTCTCTATGTATTATTGGGGGATCAGCAAGATCATGTAAATACTGTAACCCTCTTGCTGCTCCGAGTGCTACTTTGAGCCTTCGCATCCAATCCATCCTGATACTGGATCTCCCTGCACATATCATGAGTTGATCACATAAAAATTTGATCTTTGTTATTCAGTTAAAAGGAAGAAGTCAATATGAGCTACATGACCATGGCTATAAGAATAGGTTTAAAGGAGAGTACCTGAAAGACTATCCTTGACCGTTCCATTCACGATATACTCATAAACCAGCATCCGTTCACCCTGATCAAAACAGAACCCGATGAGCCCTACAACATTCTTGTGATGTACTCTTGAGAGAAGCTCAATCTCAGTTTTAAACTCAAGCCCGCCTTGTGTCGATCCCTTTTGAGCTCTTTTGATGGCAATCAACTGTCCATTAGGAAGACTTCCTCTGTATACCTACACGATATTCGTTGATAATTAAAAATCAGATGATGAATTTAAAAAGGTACAGACAAACACACTAACCATCCCATATCCACCGGCTCCTATGTTGTTAATGTCTGGAAAATTGCTTGTGTATTTCTTCATTTCTTCAAAGGTGAAGGATCTTGTTCCTTTCAACTGAGGAACACCACCACTTCCACTGGTTGGATCCCATAGTGCTGCAGTATTGATTAAAATGACGAGAGACCCGAATACATTATGAATTTATGGAATTATGACTATATTTACCAAAAGGACGGCTCTGTTGGGTGGCTCTTTCAGCTCGTCCTTTCTGACGAAAAGCATACATCACTGAAAGTAGCAATAATATCACAAGCACACAACCACCAACTGTTGATCCTATGATAATTCCAGTATTGGATGCCTTGTGTCCTATAAGGTGACGCACATATACAGTTCAGTGACGAGGAGTCGAAAGCCTTTACCAGTTTCTACCATGCATACAAAGGGAAAAGCAATTACCTGGCATATAGTAAATTTCAGCCTCAAAAGTGTAGGTGTTGACGGGAAATACACGTTTTGCTCCAAAAATGTAGGTGTTGACATCATCGGGCTTGAAATTTTGAATGCTAAATGCATTCCCGATCCCACTAATCCCTGTGCTATTAAAATATGGTTCACCAGATGGGAAAACTTCTAGATCAATCACAAGGTAATCTTCAGAATTTCTGCTAAGATTCTTTAATGACACCGAGTCTACAGGGAGCTGGGCTTCCTGAAAGAATCTCGTCAACGAATCGTTAAGGGATGCGTAGATGGTAGAAGTTTCAAGGTCCGACAAGAAAAGTGCTTTGAAGAAAAAGGAACCCTCGTATGGATGTGCACATATACAGTTGGGACTCGAAACTAGGCCTGAACCACATGAACGGGGCACACAGTTGTTTGCTGGCGTTGAATATGATGTATTAGTATTCACTGGAAGAAAGCAATATCTGTTCGTCACTCCAAGTTTCGTACATATTGGATTATCAACCAGTCTGCAGTCGTAATTTCATATAGTTTTTATCCAAATCCGCACAATCGAGCTCAACCAGAAAAATATTAGACCTCAAAAGCACACCTCCCCATTTGATCTTAAAAGAGTAAAACGTTTACGGAACTTACATTAAATCAATACTATTTTGGCTTCGTTGGATGAAGTCAGCAATTTGGTTATTCCGCAGATCGACACGTTGAAGATGGTTGCTAGGGTTCGAGCTAATATCCAAGGTGCCATTTAGTCTGTTGTTGCTTAAATCACTGTCAAAGGAACTGTTGTGAGTTATCAGGCATCAGAAAGTAGAAAACCAGTCGTTAAACAACCACTTTGGGGGTGTTTGGGATTGCTTATTTAAAACAACTTATGCTTATTTTAAAAAGTGCTTATTAGCTTATGCGGTGTCAAACTGGAGTTTTTAAAAAAGTGTTTGGATTAGTTTATTGTGGTACCAAAACGTAATAAGCTAATAAGTTGTTATTTAAAGGTGTTTGGGATTGCTTATACATAAAAAATAACCAAAAAAGTCATAAACACTTTTCAATAAGTTGATAAGTCAAAACCAAATGACTTATCAAAAAGTGTTTTTCAGCGGTTTGACACCCTATAAGCCATTTTAACTTTTCCCCATCCAAACACTCAAAATGACTTATCTCCGGTGCCAAATCGCAATAAGCTAAAAAGCACCTCAAATAAGCAATCCCAAACACCCCCAAAATTGAATGACGTCTTGGTACTTACATAAAGTCGAGTAATCTCATGCCGGTGAGATTGGATACAGGGCCAATCAGTTGATTGTTTGACAGGTACCTACGAGTCAAATTTATCGAACATCATATATCCTCTATGTTAAAATGAGAAATAGTAAACCAAGTGTTCAAATTTGTCGATTTTACATCGTATTCACATGGACAAGGTCGTTGATGTTTGATGGGATGATGCCTTCCAAAGAATTCCTATCAAGTCGTCTGATCCTCAAAACAACACATTCCCATTTAAGATGCAGAAATATAAGATTAAAAAAAATCTGAGTATTATAAGTTGGATACTCACACGACCTCTAGAGTCTGCACAAGTCCAAGCGTTGGAGGAATACTGCCTGTAAGGTTGTTGTGTTCAAGTAACCTGGCAAGTAAAATAACACAGAGCAAGTTAAATTCTCTTTTGATAGTTTAATTAACGTTTCGTATTATCATTCATTAGATTGAACATACAGATGAATCAGTTTCATGTTTGAGCTGAAGAGCTGAGGTGGGATATCACCTGAAAGCTGGTTGTGTCCTAGGTGACTGAAAACGATCAATAATAAATCATAAGCTGGTTTCTTTTATTAGCAAATTCAGAGACCGAAAGGACATATGCGTACAAGTGCTTTGCAGAAGTCAACATATCAAGACCCGGCGTTGTCTCATTAGAAACTGGTATCCTACCAGTTAGCTTGTTCTGGGAGAGATCCAACCAATCAAGTTTCTCAAGATTACCAATGGAAGCTGGAATGGATCCAATGAAGCCATTTAAATTCAGAGACCTACATGATAGAGATTGTTGAGTTCATGACATAGGGCCGGATAGTAGTTGGAAACATCTATGAGAAATTTCTTACAGATCCGTGAGCATTTGAAGATTTCCGATTTCTTCTGGAATTTGACCACTAAAACTGCAATCAACTAGGATTCTGGAAAACCAGATCAAACGTTTAGGCCTATAAGACAAAAACTGGGTAGTTTTCATTCAATGGATCGTAAAATTACTTACAAGAATCTTAATTTCTTTAAATTCCCAATTTTTGGAGTGAGTAATCCTCCCAAGGCTTTATTGTAAGATAGATTTCTACATACACAAACAAACAAGCGTAAAAGATTTGCTGACCCTCTATTCCAACAGGAGTATAACTATCAAAATTACATTCATTTGAGATATGGAAGAACTTACAGGGTCACCAATTCAGTCAACCCCTCGATACCTCCTGGGAGCCCACCAGTCAATTGCATGCTTGCCAAGGCTCTGAGAAGTTAAATAGAGAGAACCAAAACAGACAATAATGAGACTTTATGTTACTAAATCACTTGAAGGTGAAAATGAAGAGCGCACATCGAAGTTACTCGGTTGTTGGTGCATGTGATGCCAACCCAACCGCCACCACATGGGTGGGAGCCATCATCCCAGTTGAGTGGTGTGCTCGGCCAAGCATCCTTGAGAGCCTTCAGAGCAACACCTACACCATACAAGTTTAACATCCAAAAAAAATTCCCTTCCTTTATGAGAAAAGTAGAAAATAATAAAAGATCAAGCAGCAAGCTTTATGCATTCATCAATAAAACCTCGCAAACCGAAGGACCCTGGTGCACTAACTCGAGTTCATCTCTCCCAATTTTTATAACAGTGTTGACCATACAAAACCTCAAGAGCAGAGAGAAAAACAACATTGCAAAACTTGTAACAAATAAAAACATCAGAAACAATCGTAGTTTAACCAATTTCAACAAGATTTCCGTAGCTAGGGAAATGATCAAACACATGGTGTGCAAAATTCTATCAACATAGGAAAAGGAAGTTACTAGAACAAAGAGCAGTAAAAATAACTGAGCTTACGTAAGAATATGCTCAAACACGTAGTGTGCACAACTCCATCAACATAGAATTGTAATTTTGAAAAAGATAATTACTAGAAAAGAGCAATCAAATAGCTGAACTTACGATCATTATCCTGAGCTGCTGTTATCCAAATTTGTATGAATATGATCACAAGTAGCTGCAAAATTCTTGAACACATCTCCGAAAGTAAATACATTGCAGATTCCAAACAAAGTGGCAAGAAAACCTGAAACCCATAAACCGATTAATGCAGGTTCCAAATGACTTCCCAAGCGTAGCTACTTGTGATTATAATATCATACCGAGTGGTCATTTTCGGATTCGTCATTTGTTACCAACAACTCCAACCTTTTTAATATAACGAAATTCAGTTTTGACGGACTTACCCTTAGTCAACTACTACATTTATACTGTATTTATCAACAATCATTTTTGAGTAAATTACAGATTTGGTCCCCGTGGTTATATCAAAATTTTGAATTTAGTCCCCCAAATGAATTAATTACAAGGATCATCACCGTGGTTTCAGTTTTATTTCTGATTGAGTCCCTTGCTCTAACTCTAATAACTTAGTTCCATTAAGTCAGGGACTATTTAGTCATTTTATATTTCCATTTAATTTCTTTTCAATTATATTATATATCACATATTTAAATATAAAACCATATTACCACATCAACACTCCTCCCAACGGCCTCCCCTCCCCTCCCCTCCCCCCAAGAGTACCCTTTTTTGCTTCAGGTACACCTTCACTAAACAATAATAATCCTTCCCGCAATTTATAGGGTTCATGTTAACTACAAACATAAATGAGGTAGCAAAGTGAATCAAGTGTGTAGCTTCATTGTTGTCGTATTTTCACATTAATTTCGACATATCATTATTATTTCCCTAAAATTCAAGATATGCAGGTCTTTTGATTCTTTTTCTAAAAAGGGAAAAGGTTCACATTTGATACTCCGATAAGATTCGTATGAGGAGGTGTGAACCTCTAATCCATCCATCTTCTATGGTTCTATATATGGTTTATTGTTTATCGTCGGCCGCATCAGGTAGGGTGTTGTATTTATTTTAGGGGTTTAGTTCAAGTGATGATTTATAGCTGCAATTCATGACAGTGACTATGTTCATCGTGGGAAGACGGGGTTGTGTTCATTGATGGTAAAGGTGAGGGACGATTCAAAACCGATTTATCGATTTACAAGGGGAAGAGGGGGGTTGTGTTCACCGATGGCAAAGTTGTAAAGCTTCTGGTTTCAAGCAGATACTGATTTTTTTTTCAGGGGTTGAGTTCAAGTACCAATTTACAGCTTCGATTCATGACAAGGATTGTGTTCATTGATGGCATAACCGAGTTCAGGTACCGATTTCGATTTTTGTTTTTGACGATGAAGAGGAGGAAGACAAAAATGGGGAGTGGCCGAAGACGATGGAGTTGCCGGAGATGGGCAGGGAACGACGACGGTAATCTGTAGAGGGTTGAGGGGTTTGGGTTTTTTGTTTTAAGGTTTTTAAAAATGGCTTTAAAAGGTTGTACAAAAAGCATCAAAATGTGTACAACAAACAAGTTACTAAACAAATCATAAAATTATGATGAAATATATTATTTTTTAAAGTAAAAAAGGAAAAGAACAAAAATACCTTTGATATAACCAGAGCTAAGTTAACAGAGTTAGACAAAGGGATCCAATCCATAACAAAAGTGAAACCATGATGACCATACATGTAATTATTTTGTTTGAAAGTCTCAATCCAAATTTTCATAAAACCACAAGGGGTGTAAACGAGCTGAGTCGAGTCGAGTAGTAGGTTAATCGAGCCGAGCTCAAAAAATTAATACTGGGCTCGAGCTCGACTCGAGCTCGATTAACTTTTCAAAGTAGGGCTCGAGTTCGAGCTCGAATATTTTTTGAGTTATCGAGCTCAAGCTCGATGCTCGTTTAGGGGTTCGAACTCGCGATCAATTAACTCGTTTATCGGCTTGAGCTCGATAACTTTTATATTTTTATTGTATGATTAATAAATATATGAGCATGTTCGACTCGAAAAAGGGTATATGCTCGAATGGCTCGGCTCGACTCGACTCGAAAAATTTAATCGAGTTTTCGAACGAGCCGAGTCGAACATCGGTGTTATAAAGCTCGGCTCGATAAGTTAAACGAGTTTTATTTTGTGTTCGAGATCGACTCGAGCTCGATAATAATTAAGCTCGAGCTCAAGATAAACGAGCTCGAACTCGAGTAGCTCGTTAAAAGCTCGACTCGTTTACAAGGATAAAATTTATAATTTACTCATCATTTTTTATTGCCTATCAAGTTGTCGGATAAAATAAGATAAGCGAATAAATGATCTCAATCTTATATTCTTAAAAACTTTCTAACTTTTTAAAAATATAAATTTTAAAAACATCATGTAAAAATCAATAATCCATACAAAATTGTTTATTTTAATAATATTTTTATTTTACTGTTTCAATAAACAATAAAAATGAAAGCTTTTAAGTGTTTTTTGAAAACTCAAATTTTCCTCTCCAAATGAACCGAAACCGACGGATTTTTCCCAATTTAAAAAAAAATCTAAATAATTAATTTATTTTATTAATCAAATTATATGAAAAACGGGTATTTTATTCTCTTAAATTTGATATTCATAGGCATCGAGTCCTATTAATACTGTAAAATATTTCATAGAACTAATATATAGCAAAAGACTTTTTTTGCTCCTTCAAAACTACATAAATTCATAAAACAAAAACGAGATAGATGAAATAGAAATGTATTACGTTGTATTGTGTGGGTACACTTCTAATGTTACTTTTATTGGTGTACAAGTCAACTTGTGCCAGGGACGGACCTAGTTAGCTGGTAGTGGTGGCACGTGCCACCGTATTATTTCTCTGGTGCAAGGTAAAAAAATTTAAGTTCATGAAAGGTGCAACCGTATCGTTTTGGAAGGTGTTACCGTATTATTTTGGAAACTTTAAGAAGGTGCAACCATACCTCGTAATCAACAAAAAAAAACTCTTAAAATCAACCAAAAAACCGAAAAAAATATCTTTAAATCAACCAAAAAAACTGAAAAAACCCCTTGAAATCGATAAAAAAAAAAACCTAAAAATCCCTCGAAATCAAGCAAAAGGCTTAAAAAATCCCTCAAAGTGGAGGATTTTGGCTAAAAACACATAAGACAATATTGAACGTCGGTAAAAACCGTGCCTTTTATACGCACTCTCAACTAATTGCATGGGGTCTTGAAGTTAACAGCAAGGCAAAGCTTAGCTAGTGCTAAAGGGACTTGATCTGCTGACCAATGAGAAACAAACCCATGTCCTAACATGTTGAACTACTCTCAAGAGTTTCCACTTTATATATGAGTTACTACACATATTACTAAGTTATTTAATAAATGGAACCCTAATAGAATATTTAATAAGATGTTTAAGTTTATAAAGGAAAAATGAGTCTTATACAAAAAAATATATAATTAATTGTTAGAAGAAAAATGAGCAATCTAAGACTAGAGGACTCATAAAATTAAAAGTTGTAGTATTTAATCTTTTCAAAAAGTGTATATAACACCCTAATTATTCGAGTAAACAAAAATTCCCAAAAATTGAAAATGTGGTATACGAATTGCCAAAACGTAAATCTCTCAAAAATGGGGAAAATATAGACACTTGTTTAATTACAGTATGTAATTTAACGGAAATAAACAACAACCTACTAATCTAATTTCTAAAACATAAATAAGATTACAAGAAGTGTGTAGCCTATAGACCAACAAAAGTCTTCACAAAAAGTGCACCCGCTTGCACTCTCCAAGCTCACACGAGATCCGCCTAAACCTTCTTAGATGAAGTGCCACTAGAACCTGAGATACACATCGACACCAAATAAGTGTTAGGCCGAAAAGCCTAGTGAGCTTAAACAAATAATGAGGAGCATGTTATATAGTAATAAGAGCATAATTCCAATTGGTTCTGCAATAGATGGAGTCAATGGGGGAGACCCATAACACCAATCGAGTTCCACCCAAAGAGATGAGATACCTTAGTGTCAACAACCATGTGTGACACCCGAAAGGCCCGACACACCCGAGGTTACTACAAGACATTGCCCTGAGTGGCGGAGGTCTAGGCATATACCAACACGGTGGCCCCCAAGACTATGTCCTCCTAGTGGCTACTCGCCTTGGTTCGTCCATTGGATTAAATGTGGACCATAAAGCACAATTAACACCCATAAGGTGCATATAATATCAACATAGGTAACTTTGGACAATTAATCATACGTACCATGGATGATATCACGATGACATTTCAATATACCCATCAAAGTAAACAAGAATATCATGTTACAAGGAAACTTACCCAAGATAGGGTATTGTCCATCATTTAGGTTATTGCAAGCATAGGGTACATCATGAAGCAAGTATCAACAACCAACCCATTTCATTCTCCACCACATAATATCCCCCTTATTCCATAAATTAGCCACACATATTTAAGAGCACTATTTCTATAACACCCAAACAAGAAAGAGGTTGTAACCACATGAATAAATGAAATATTAATAGCAAAACAAGTAGGATGTGTATCTAGTTTGCACAAAAGGTTTAGGGTACTCACAACCTAGGTTTTGGTTAAACCTAGAAAAGCAACCAAACCCTAGAAAGTTGAGAAGAGGAAGACTTGAGGTTTAGGGCCTTGAATCCTTGTTAGCACCCTCCAATAAATGCTCCAAAGGATCTTGAAACTCTTTTAATGCTTCCAACTAACTCAAATCTTGCAATGAATGAAGGAATATGTGTAAAATTATGAAAATCGCTCCCTAGGGTTTCTCTCTCTAAAATAAAACTGATTTGGTGATAAAAATGAGAGAAAAGTGGAAAAAAGAGTATTTAAGCTCGTCTAACGCCGCAGGAAATTGTGCTCGGCGATTGTACCAGGGGCACTCTTGTCGAAAATGTATCGAGAGTGGGAAGGGGTTGGCAATTGTGACTCGACGATTGAGACATATGTCACTTTCGTTGTCGCTCTCGCCTAGTTTGTACCGAGGGCTCTTAGGCCTGGGCGATTGTGACAGGGCGATTGTGCCCAAGGGCACTGTCACCGTCACTATCACGAAGAGGGTACCGAGCCTCAAACGATCCGACAATGATGGGTGGATGGCACTTGGGTTGGTCTAAGGGATCAGTTATAGCATAAATGTGTTGGATACAAGATCATGAAGACTAAAGTCAAAGTTTAAGAAAGTCAAAGCTGAGAAAGTCAACTCTCATTAATGTCAAAGTCTATTTGTAATAAAAAGTCAAAGTCAAATGTATTGTATTTGTTTTGTATTTTAGTTAGTAGGTATAAATAGTTTAGTTAGTTGTTCTTGTTAGTGTTGTATATAGAGGGTGGTAATCTGAGATCGCATTCTTGAGAGAAAATTGTAGAGAGAGAAAGAGGAGTTCTAGAGAGAGAGAGAATTTGTAATTGTTGAATTGATTTGAATCAAGCAGGTAATTCAGATATATTGTTTTGTTTGATTGTTTGATTGTAATTAGGAATTAGAAACAGGGAATAACAATTGGTATCAGAGTAGATCCAAATCGAAATCAGATCAAGAAATAGAAAGTCGACTCTGTGTTCGTTGATGTCAGATCAAATCTTGAGTTTTAGATTGATTTAGGAGTGGAAATCGATTAGATTTTGTTCACTAAGTAATATCGATCGAGTCTGTAAATTTCATTTTGTGAATTGCACTGTAATTTTCTCAAATTTTGGATTTTTGTTGAAATTTTGGTCACGAGTTTTGAGCACTGTAAATCGAATCAATTTGGTTCAATTTGTATTTGATTGTAAATTTCAAGTATTTTAATATGTTCTTGTGTTAAATCGAGCATAATTACAAAGTTTCAAGATCAAATTTGAAGAATTTGATCGAATTCAAGAAGAAAGGCTCGAAAAAGTCAAGAACACGTAAGGGAGTCTGAAGAACGCGCAAGATCCATTTTTCGCGCAAGTTCGTCTGAAGAACACGCAAGTCGGAAAAACGCGCTAGTTCATCTGAGAAACGCGCAAGTTCTTCGATAGAACGCGCAAGCTGAAGGATTCTGTTTTTGGTCAAAACGCGCAGAGCATTATCTGCGAATTTTAAAAACACGCAGATCAAAGTCTGCGAGTTTAGTTTGTCAGCCTGTGAGTTTGAAGATTTGGGAAAATTTTCTAAGTATGGAAACGCGCACGTAGTTATTAGCGAGTTCTACAAACGCGCAAGTCTAAGCGTGCGAGTTTCATCAGGAACAGTGATCTGTGAGTTCGTTCATTTGCGAGTTTGAAATTCTTAGAAAAATTTTCTAAGTGTTGGAACGCGCTAACTTTGTCTAGCGAGTTTGTTCGAAACACGCTAGTAGTACCCAGGGCCGGTCCTGAGATTTCGGATGCCCATGGCGAAAGTCAAAAAAATTGCCCCTAATATATACCTACGAAATTATTTCAGTTGAAAAACAAATATTTAACCGCACAATGCGGCGGGATGCAAAGTAAACTAAGCATGAAGAATATCAATATGAAACAATACTATTTCCATATGAAGAAGCAATAGAAAGGACTGAAGAAGCACAAGTACCATTCAATTAATACATCAAAAAAGCATGAAATGTAACAATAGGAACTTACATTTTTCTTCCAGTTGTTTTCAACTTGCCTGCTAAGTTCGTAGCTTCATAATAACAACTTCTTTTATCATCACTTGTAAAATAATCCCACAGCCATATGGTCAGCTCCTTCTGGCCTGTAAAACTCAGTTCAAATTAAAATACTCAATTTGTAGAAGGCCTTTCTTGTTATTCATCTAACTTACTAAGCCATATCAACAAGTTTTAAAACTAGCAGAATAACTCACATAGACCATACCAACAAGCATTTCATATCATTGAATTTATAGAGTAACATCTATTGTGCCTCATTTAGTCTGTTTACAAACTAATATAAAATAATATTCTTAAAGGGAGTATATGAAAATCTGAATAATGATAAATCATAAACACAGTCATGGTAAAATAAACACAAATTGTGATGAATGATAACTTCAAAATCTGAAAATGTGATAATGGAGTCCTCAACATTATATGGATATATAAGATAATGAATGATTAATACGGGATTTAGCAAGATTTGTGAGCTATTTTCCTCTTTTGATGAAGATCAAAAAGACCAAGACAACAATCTAATCTAAAGTCTAAACAATAATCAGTAAACAACTAAAACAAAAATCTAGTTTTCATAGAAACTCAGAACAAGACAACAATCTAATATAAAGTCTAAACAATAAGCAATGAACAAACAAAAAACAAATCTAAGTATAAAGTCTAAACAGTAAACACAAAACAAATAAACCTAACCTAACTTACAAATTTAGCAACAAATAAACCTAATCTAAACAATAAACAAATAAAACCTAATCTAATTTAGAAACATCCTTAATCTACAAAACTATAAAAAAACGTTAATTATAACTTAGAAATATACCAGAAGTATAAATCGAAATCGAGAGAGCAGCGTAACAGAGACTTGAGAGAGCAATAGTAGATTTAGGGCAGAATCCACGACACACAAGACCACAACCACGACTTCATTGTTGATTTAGGGCAGATTTCATAACGACAAATCCACAACATTAGTCGATTTAGGGAAACCACCACACAATCAGTGGAGAATTTGAGAGATATTAACGCGAGGCGAGAGGCGAGAGGCGTTCGATTGTTCAGTCGAGCAATTGAGAGTCGAGCAATTGGGTTGCGAGTATGAGACAGAAGTTAGAGATTGAGAGGCGAGAGAACAGAACGGGAAATCTAATTTTTTTTGGGCGGCCTCCAAAACTTATCCTACTAAACTAGATTTTTTTTAAAATTTTGATGCCCTTATGGGCCCTGCTGCCCATGGCCTAAGCCATACTTGCCATGGGCCAGGGCCGGGCCTGGTAGTACCTTGCGAGTTAAGGAAATGCGTACGTCCTTATTAGCGTGTTTCAAAGTGTACAGTCACTTGCGAGTTCCAAGCTTCTGCGAGTTTCAACGATCTGAGAGTTATAGTACCTTGCGAGTTTGCCAAAAACATGCAACCCTTTGTGTGCGAGTTTCACAAACACGCAAGTTTAAGCCTGCGAGTTTTTCTGTGAATAGTGCTTTGCGAGTTTCAGGACTTAGTCAAAAAAAAATTCAAAGTTCTATTTTCTGTGTTATTTCTATATTCTTGAGATTTCATATTTGGACTAACGATCAGTTTCTAGTTTCTTATTGCATATCTTTTCAAACAGGTTTATACAAGATGACTTCCAAAGACGCTCTTTCTATTGGCACTGATGTCAAGCCCCCGGTTCTGTTTAAAGGGGAATACGAGCAGTGGAAGAACAGATTTCTGGATTTTGTGGATAGACATGCAAATGGGGAGAATATTCTGCTTTCAATCACTGAAGGTCCTATGATACCACCTACTGTCCAGATACCTGATGACGATTCATCTGACAGTGAGGATGGTGATGAGGACAGAGATCAAAAGATGAAGACTATTCCATTGGATTTTTCACAGTATTCTGAGGAACAGAAAAGCCGGTTTAAAGCAGATAAGCAAGCAAGATCTCTTCTACTTCAGAGCATTCCGAATGAGATTTACATCAAGATAGATAGCTACAAGGCCAATGCAAAGAAGATGTGGGATCAACTTCAAAAGATGATGATGGGTTCCAAAGTTGGCAATCAGATGAAAGTGGCTAACTGCATTAATAGCTACGAGGAATTCAAAGCAAAAGAGGATGAGAGCTTAGAAGATACTTATGAACGGTTTGTCTTGCTGCTAAATGAATTGTCAAAGAACAAGGTGAAAAAGAAGCAGCTTGAGAACAATGTCAAGTTTCTGAGCATCCTGCAACCTGCATGGAAGAAGCATACGCGCAGGATGAAACAAATGAAGGATCTAAATGATATTCCGTTACATGAGATGTATGAGACATTACGTCAAAACGAAGAAGAAGTGGAAGAGAAAAGAGCTGAGAAAAAGAAGATTGAGAAAGTTCCCGATCCCATTGCACTAGTAGCCGGAGAGAAAAAGAAAGAGAAAAGAAGAAGAAGAAGAAGAAGAAGTTAGTGGTTTCAAGTTCTGAATCAGAATCCGAATCTGATGGAGATGACAGAGAAAGTCTCAAGCAAGCAATGCTTCTATTGACCCGAGCATTCCAAAAGAAGTTCTACAAGAAGCCGGGATCCAATTCTCAGAGATATTCTTCGTCCAGCTCCAAGAACCATGAACATAGAGAAATAGTTGAAGGAAAGAGATATGAAGAGAACCGACATGTGGAGAGAAAGACGGAAGAAAAGAAGAAGTTTGTGAATGATTACGCCAATACTGAAAAGAAGACGTCTAATGATCTGATCAAATGCTACAACTGTGGCAAGTTCGGACATTATGCGAAAGAATGTCGGAAGCCAAAGGTTCGCAACTCAGAGTATTATCAGAACAAATTGCTCTTGGCCAAGCAACAAGAAGCTGGCAGAGCTTTAATGGCTGAAGATGAATACTAGTTGGATCATTCTGATGAGGAAGAAGAAAGAGAAGAAGCTGCTCACCTATGCTTAATGGGCAAAAAGGTGAAATATGATGATTCAGATGATGATGCAGTTGATGAGGTAATGCACTTAACTGAAAAGGATTTCATAATAAAAATGGAAGCCATGATGGTTGAGCTTCAAGACTTACAAACAAAACTGAAAAAGGAAAAAGACATAGTTGCAAAAAGAAACAACAAGATCTTTGAGCTTAATAAGTCCGTTATTGGGAACAAAGATCTAATTGATTCTTTACGCAAGTCTGCTTCTGATTCTAAACTTCAAGTAGATTGTTTTGAAAAGAAGATTTCTGATTTTGAAGTTAAAATTTCTAAGTCTGAGTTTGAGAAGAAAGAATCTGCACTAACTGTTCATAAATTGCAGGTTGAAAACAAGCTCTTAAATAAGAAGGTAAATGGTCTGGAAGCCAAACTTTATGCAAAAGGTCAAACAGATCAAACTATATTTCTTAATGCACCCAATGAAGAGGCTGATGTTAAGGAAAAATGGGGACTTGGTTTCGAAAACCCTCATTATTTAAAGAAAGCCATCAGAAAACAACCAGCACTTTATAATTTTGATTTTCTTGCTTGTGCTGGTAAACATAATCATTTAAAACCCAAATTTGTTACCAAATTACCAGATGAAGTTGAGGTCAAAGAAACTGAAAATAGAAAGAATATTAAGAAAATGCAACTACCATTCAACTATGCAAAGTTAAACGATAGTTATATTTCTGAAACACCAAAAGTTCTTCCAAACGACTATTTTGCCAGTTATTCTGTTTCTGAGATGGAGGCAAAACCTGCAATTGCAAAAGTTTATGTTCCTCCACTCATTCTTGAAAGCAAAATAGTTGAGCTTGAAAATGTTTTATCTGATGAAAGACTTTTGGTAGATATTGAATAAAGTGTATTTTCTACTGTTTTAAAGAACACAGTTTTTCAATCAAAATCTACAAAGTGTTCTACAGTTTCAAAGGCACCTCAAACTTCAACTGATAACTTTGATGACTTATTTGCATCTGCAAATGATTTTCTCAATTCTGATGATGGGTGTATAGAGGAAATTGATATGTTTGATTTTAATGCTTCTCTTCCAGATCATTCTACTTTTCTTATAAATGGAGAAAGTTTACCAAGTGTTTTTAAAACTGGTGAACCATCAACTAAGGTTGGTGAACCAGTTTATGTGACTGCTGATTATTATTCTAAGGGTAAGAAACATAAGAGACAGCAATCACATAAACGGATCAACACTGGTAAACAAAAGAAAAATCAATCTCAGAAATCTGATTTTCCTAATCAATCTAAATCTTTTGTTTCAGATTTAAGAAAGAAACGGTCGAAAGCAAGATCTGAATGGCGACCAAAAAGGAAGAATGATGAGACAGCTGAATCAATTTATGATAACTCATGTAATAGATCTGATAGTAGTGATACTGATGTAGTTGGTCAACTTGTTTCTCCTAAACAAAACCTTGTAACTTCTTACAAGCGTTATTCAATAAAGCAATTGATTCAATTATCTCCTACTACTAATAAATCTTTTCATTATCGGAGATATGATTTTGCTTATCATCATACTTCTAATGATTGGTTTGGATCTTATCATGTTTATTCTTCAAGATCAAATATTTTCAAAAGTTTTCAAAGAAAAGGAGGATCTATTTTCAAATGGATACCAAAATCTTGTGCTAATCTGTTAGGACCCGTTTTTAAATGGGTACCTAAAATTGTTGTTTTCTGATTTCTCGTGCAGACCCGGCATATGTGGTACTTGGATAGCGGTTGTTCCAAGCATATGACCGGGCAGAAAGCTTTATTGTCTAATTATACAGAGAAATTCAGCGGCAATGTTCGATTTGGGAACGACCAAGTTTCACCAATTTTAGGATATGGTGATATCATTCAAGACAACATAATGATTAGGAAGGTGAGTTATGTCGAAGGCTTAGGGCACAACTTATTTAGCATCGGTCAATTCTGCGACAAAGGGTTAGAGGTCAACTTCAAAGCTAAGAGATGTTCGGTTCGTACTGAAGACGGTAATGAACTCTTAGTCGGCAATCGAAAGACAAACCTCTACACCATCAATCTTTCAAAGGTTCAGAATGACAGTCACGTTTGCTTATTGACAAAAGCTTCGATGCAGCAAAGTTGGCTTTGGCACAGCCGCACAGACGATTATCGCACCTGAATTTTCGTTATATCAACAAGTTGGTCAAAGATAAGTTGGTAAAAGGACTTCCTGAGCTGAGATATGAGAAAGAACACTTATGTGCTGCCTGTGAAAAGGGTAAGATGAAGAGAGCTGCACATAAACCGAAGCCTGAACCAAGAACCAGTTCTCCACTAGCGTTGTTGCATATGGATTTATGCGGTCCAATGAGAACACAAAGCTTAGGCGGTAAGAAATATGTGTTGGTTATTGTGGACGATTATACAAGATACACGTGGGTCAAATTTCTACGTTCAAAAGATGAGACGCCCGAAGTTCTCATTACCTTCTTAAAGACGACCCAGGTGAATATGCAGAGACAAGTCAAGTTTCTTCGAACTGACAACGGCACAGAGTTCAAGAAGAAAACAGTTGAAGAATATCTCGAATCAGTCGGGATATCACATCAATACTCTGCTGCACGTACGCCGAAACAGAATGGAGTAGTCGAAAGGCGAAATCGGACGTTAGTCGAGGCCGCTCGGACTATGCTGAGTCAGTCTGACT
Source organism: Arctium minus (assembly GCA_954870635.1). Lineage (NCBI taxonomy): Eukaryota > Viridiplantae > Streptophyta > Magnoliopsida > Asterales > Asteraceae > Arctium > Arctium minus. Next base: position 33,284,542 of record OX941087.1, read on the forward strand.
TACCTCTATTTTTGTGGGCAGAAGCTGTGTCTACTGCTTGTCATACTCAGAATCGGTCCATGATACACCGCCGTTTTCAAAAGACTCCGTATGAGTTGATCAACAACAGAACACCAACAATCAAGTATTTTCATATATTTGGGTGTAAGTGTTTCGTGCTTAACGATAGAGAGAATCTGAACAAATTCAGTGCTAAGGCGGACGAAGGCATCTTCATTGGTTATTCTTGGACATCTACTGCATATCGTATTTACCTGAAGAAGTCAAAGACAGTCGTTGAGAGTGTAAATGTCACATTCGATGAAGATATGACTTCTAAACATCTCAGTTCATAACCCGTGATAACTGGCGTATTAGCTTCTGGACAGATCAGTCCAGAACCTGTTTCTACAGAGAACAATTAGGATAACGCTTCTACTTCACTTTCACATTTATCTGATTTAGATTTGTTATTTGAATTCTTTTATGATGAGTTTCTAGGATCAAATTTGCCTAAATCTGCTGTGACTGACAGGTCTGAAGACACAAGTTGCAATCATCCAGTCACTTCAGAAGTCATAACTGAACCTGAATCCCCAGTTCAGTCAGAAACTCACATTCCATTGAATACTCCTACAGTTGAAGATATAAAAGTAACTGTTGAGCCAGAAGTAACTGTGTCAGTTGGGTGTGATACACTATCTACTCAACAGCCAGAGTCTGCTGTTCCAACTGATGCTTTTGCACCTGAAACTTCAACTGCAAACCCCCCTCCAACTATTCAAACTGAAGAGCCTGATAGTGGATTTCAAGATGATAATCATGATCAATCAGCATCTATTCCACTTCCTCATGAGCATCGCTGGACCAAAGAGCATCCTTTACACCAAGTAATTGGAGATCTAAACAAACCAGTACAAACTAGGTCAGCGACTTTGAATCAGTGTATGCATGACTCATTCCTCAGCAAGATAGAGCCCACGCGTGTATCAGAGGCTTTAGCTGATTCAGATTGGGTGTCTGCTATGCAAGAAGAATTAAATCAGTTCGAAGCCCTGAAGGTCTGGAGATTAGTTCCAAAACCGGAAGGAAAATCCGTAATTGACACTAAATGGGTATTCAAGAACAAAAAGGATGAAGATGGTATTGTCATAAGGAATAAAGCAAGACTTGTTGCCAAAGGTTACCGACAAGAGGAAGCATAGACTACGATGAGACATATGCTCCAGTAGCGCGTATAGAGGCAATCCGTATGTTTCTAGCCTACGCAGCTCACAAGAATTTCACTGTCTACCAGATGGACGTGAAAACGGCCTTTCTGAATGGCATTCTTAAGGAGGAAGTATATGTGTCTCAACCAGAAGGGTTTGTAAATCCAGATAAGTCAGATCATGTCTACATCTTGGACAAAGCCCTATATGGTTTGAAACAAGCCCCTCGAGCATGGTATGATGTTCTATCAAAATTCTTGGTCAAGTCAGGTTTTTCCAAAGGTAAAGTCGATACCACTTTGTTCATCAAAAAGGAAAAGGCTGATATCATCCTTATTCAAATATATGTTGATGATATAATATTTGACTCTATAATTCCTAAATACTACAAAAACTTTTCTAACCTCATGGTGTCACGTTTTCAAATGAGTATGATGGGAGAGATGAATTTCTTTCTCGGATTACAAGTAAAACAGTTTTCAACGGGGATTTTCATTAACCAATCTAAGTACATTTTGGATATTCTTCGGAAGTTCAATATGGAAAATTGTAAACCAATTGGAACCCCGATGGCACCAGGTACTAAGATTAGCACTGATCCTTCGGGAAAAAGTGTTGATGTTAGGACTTATAGAGGTATGATAGGATCGTTAATGTATCTTACTTCAAGTAGGCCAGATATTATGTTTTCAACATGTTTATGTTCTAGATATCAGGCTGCTCCTAAAGAATCCCATTTGGCTGTTGTCAAACGGATTTTTAGGTATCTGAAGGGGACTGCAGATCTTGGTATGTGGTATCCTAAGGATACTGGGTTTCAATTGACTGCTTATTCAGATGCAGATCATACAGGTTGCATGTTAGACAGAAAGAGCACTTCAGGTCATATTCAATTTCTTGGAGATAGGCTCGTTAGCTGGGCATCAAAGAAAGAATTATGCGTTTCCACATCGACTGCTGAAGCAGAGTATGTAGCTGCTGCCAGTTGCTGCTCTCAAGTCCTGTGGATGCGAATACAGCTGCGAGACTATGGATTCAAGTTTGATAAAATTCCAATATATTGTGATTCGAAGAGTGCAATTGCGATATCTGCTAATCCTGTCCAGCATACGAAAACCAAACACATTGATGTCAGTATCATTTTATCAAAGATAATGTAGAAAAAGGAACAATTGAACTTTATTTTGTAAAAACAGTTTATCAGCTTGCAGATTTATTTACCAAACCCTTAGATGAAAAGAGATTTAATTTTCTTGTCTCTAAGCTTGGTATGCTAAATCTTAAGACATAATCGGTTGTTACCTAATAAAGTTACGTATTGTTATTTTTCATCATTTTCTTTATCATTATTTCTGAAAGATATCTGCATTTTAATAGTTTGCTCATGATCTCAGGGGGAGAGTGAGATGCACTTTAAGATGATCTACATTCTTTTGAGGGGGAGTTTATCTAATTTCTGCATTTTACTTAACTGACAAATTTTTTGTGATGCATGAATTTAGAGGGAGTGTACAAGTCAAAGGAGTAAGATTATGATTTCTGATTAATTCAGATCAGAACTCGTACATTAATCGTTTTACTGCTTTATGTCTTTTACTTTTGAATAAATTTTGTGAATAAAGTTGCTTTGTCTTGACTTTGAGTCTTATGCAGAATGAGAGGAAGCTATCAAGATCATATCTTAATGACTACAGCTGACTTTATGAGAATTAAGATTGAGCGACAAGGTAAATTTCTTATCTTAATCTCAAATATATCTGAAAGAAGGACAACTTTCAGATATAGAAAACATGTTCTTAAATGTTCAAACCACTTTCCGATTTTTAAACAGATTTCATGAATTGGAAGTGTGATTTTAATTGTTTTCATTTTATTTTGTGCTTAATTGATAAACAAATCGTGTGTTTCCAAAGATAATTACTTGCGTGTTGTCTTTTCTATATACTTTCAAGTATTTACACACACCGGTTTGAATTTTTGTTCAAAATGTTCTTACCATATCTCATATTGAAACATCTTTTCGATGGTAAGACAACCCTTTAGTACTTCAAAGTATTTTTGAGCGTTAATTTCATTTCGAAGCGTTTCATTTCAAGAATGTCTTTATTTTTGGTTCATATAGACAATATCCATTATTCTTGACCATAAGATTTGATTGTTATATCATTCATTTCTGATCATTTTTCATACAATGTCAGATTTTCAAACAAGTCTTTTGCATTCATGTTCATTCATTCCATATACTTGTTTGGAAATACTTCAATGTCTAAAAATGCTCATATATTCATGATTATATCATCTGAGCATACACTTTATCTGACATTTGTATTTGAGCTTTAACTGTTCAAGTTAAACTAATTTGAGCAACATTATGCTTTAATAGGAATATGGGTTCTTTGTGCTAGGACTTAAAAGAACTTCTATGGATTCACGATTACCAGTGTTTCCTACCAAAGAAGTTAAACCTTTAGTGATTGCGTGTGAGGAGTCAAAAAGAAATGAGTGTGGGATGAGTGATGAGGTAAAATGGAAATGAGAGTTTGGTTAGATGTGAGATTAATGATTAAAAGAAAGAGGGTGTGAGATCAGAGTAAAAGAATATCAAACTCTGCACCAACTAATTTCTGAGTCGGGCAGCCACATTACTAATGTTTCACAATTTTTGGTGAACGTTATTGAAACAGGCAACTAGCCCATGCCAACTCTTGACTAATACCCCACCAGCCACTCATTTTCTTCTTAAAAAGAAAATGTTTCATATTTTCCGGGGACGCGGCACATATGCTATCTGATTTTCATTTGGAAAATCTGGATATTGACAAAGAAGGAAGTCTGCCCCACCTTCGCACTTCAATCATGCACTTAGAGTCTGTGTCTATACTACTGTTGTCTCAGTGGTTTACACCATTTTGAGCCTTAAAAGCAATCATCTGTGCTTAATTCTTTCTACACTAGCACGAACATACGAGGAATTCATTTCATTGTCATAACATTCATAGAAATTTCCTTTGTGGTGTTTCGATTATTGGATGGAAGCCCTGGGGGAGTGAACATCAAAAAGCTCCTTTATATTGTGTATTCGTTACACACAGTGACTTAGTGTTACTGATAGGCATTTTAACTGATTCATTTGTTGATTCAGGTGTTACATTCTTATTTTGTCTAGATTTGAAAAGATCTGGATGAATACATTGTTCGAATTGGCAAAAGAATCAGAGGCTCTTGTATGATCAGTGGTCAGACCAGATACAGACATTTCTTACTGAAAGTTTTGATGATATTGATACTCATTTCATCAAAAAGGGGGAGATGATTTTTGAAGAAATGTCCATGTCAGAAAATTCAAAATAAAAGTTTTTGAAGGAGATCAAAGAATTTTTTATGATGTGCTGATTTTGAGGAAATTTTCTTTGAAGATTATTTGCTAAAGCAATCCAAGCTGAATCTGATGATAATTTCTTTTCCGAAGTCTGAAAGCATAAATTGAAAGTTTGAGGAGATTGTTAAAGACTTTGTTTATCATATATTTGGGGAGATTGTTATATTCTTCAAAGACAGACTTGGAAAGATTACAATTTTAAATGGAGAGATTGCATCTGGTAGAGCTTAAAAGAGAAGACTGTATTGCAAGACCGTTCAACAATGATCTTGAATCCAAATGGGGAGATTGTTAGAGCATAAATGTGTTGGATACAAGATCATGAAGACTAAAGTCAAAGTTCAAGAAAGTCAAAGCTGAGAAAGTCAACTCTCATTAATGTCAAAGTCTATTTGTAATAAAAATTCAAAGTCAAATGTATTGTAGTTGTTTTGTATTTTAGTTAGTAGGTATAAATAGTTTAGTTAGTTGTTCTTGTTAGTGTTGTATCTAGAGGGTGGTAATCTGAGATCGCATTATTGAGAGAAAATTGTAGAGAGAGAAAGAGGAGTTCTAGAGAGAGAGAATTTGTAATTGTTGAATTGATTTGAATCAAACAGGTAATTGAAATATATTGTTTTGTTTGATTGTAATTAGGAACTATAAACAGGGAATAACAAACATAAATGCTTACGATAATTTAATGTGCACAAATGAGGGAAAATCACTCGATAACCAGAGTCTAATCATGCAATATAAATTCTTGGGATTTTACGGGTGTAAAAGTATACTATGATAGAGATGTAAAAACCAAATTATGTTGTTGTGGTCAAGGGTTGACTTAATATAGAATACATTGTATGCATATACATACCTAATATATGTAGGTTATGTATTAACCAAGTTCAATTTTTAAATATTTAATTGAAGTTGAAGGGTAATATGAAAATGTGACCTTAATTGCAGGGGTTAAAAGTGTAGATTGGTGAATAAAGAGGTAGGTTTTCATTTCTGCTCATTTTGAATCGACTGAAAAGAAAAACTCTAGTGTGTGCGATTTTGGAGGTAGAGATGGGTAGAGAAGGAGTTGATTGAAGTTTGAAGGAGATTCAAGAAGTTTGAGATCAATCTCAGGTAAGATCATCCTTTTCTTTTATGTTTACCTTCTTTTAGTGATGTTGATCTTTGGGAGATTTAAGGTTTAAGGTGTTAGATGAACGATTTTGGTTGGAGAATGAGTTATTAATGGGAATTAGAGATTGGAACTGGATTTTTTTATTGTTGATTCTTTCTCTAATCAATTGACATGGTTATTGGGTGGGATTCAATCAAGAAGCCTAAGAATATGTGAATGATCCATTAAATTGGAGTTCTAAATTGAATCTCATGGATTATATTGGATTAGATATTGTTTAGGGATGTTTATTGTAAAACCCGGAAACTTATGATAATTCTCTTTTGGATTTGAAGATGTTTTGAAATCTTTGGAGTCTTAATTCCTTTTAGATTTAATGATTTAATCTCGTGTTATCGGGTATCATTAGCGGAATCGAAATCTGGTGGAAATGTGGACTCGGTACACAAACGGCAACAGTGCCCGCGACTATGACACTTGGTCATTATCGCAGGGCACAATCACGAAGGTGGTACCATATGGTGCCAGGGAGGGGCGACAATGCCCGCGACTATGACACCTGGTCATTATCGTGGGGCATTCTCGCGAAAAAGGTACCGTATGGGGGTAGAACCAGGCGACTATGACCGGCGACATTGCACTGGTCATAGTCGCGGTCGGGTCCCTGGGTTATTTATTTTGATGCAGCTCGTTTTAACTTCATAAATCTGATTTGGGAGCTTTATGGTTACAAATTTCTCTCCAAGAACTTGGTAAGTTCAACCTCCTACCTTCCTTTGGTCATTAATGCTTTCACCTACAAACCTTTTGATCATTTATGTCATTCTAGGTGCCTTTGATTATTGTTTGTGCTTGTCCTAGTCTTCTCATATCATCTCATTAACTACTTGGAATTCTAGGATTTAAGCTACAACCCTACAAGGTGAGTTCATCCTCTTTTATAAACTTTATACATGTTAAAATATGGATTTTAACCTTCTAATCATCTCCATTTTTATTTATTTGTCTTGGGCGAACTTTGCATCAAAACCTAATTTTGGAGATTATTGGGTTTATGTGAATGGGTATGATTTTGAAAGTTAATGAACTTAAATTTTGAACTATTGTGGATTTGTACATGGAAAGCTTATTTACCTCAAATATTATGTCTAAATGCTTGAAATCAAATTTAGGGTTTTGAGGTGTTGATCCGTATTTATTAAATGAAATCTTGGGTGTTTGGATTTAAATTATGGAAATACTACCCAAAGCATTATTTTGGGAACCCATTGGAAATTATGTGAGAAATCTTATGGATTCTTGATCTTTACATAATTGTTGGCCTATTAACTATTTGAGATAGTGGTTGGCCTTAATGGCATTAGTTGGCTTATATGTTTGCATTTGGGCGTCATGAACCCACAATTGTTTATCTCATTTTGTCCGATGATGGAACACTAGTTTTTCACATCGAGGCACATTTAGGCATCAGATAGAGTATAAATCCTACGTGCTAGTACACGATATTGGATGAGGATCTCAACGTAAGGACCCTATGTGGTTGAAGTTGACTTTCCGTGGGTGTACGTTTATAGCTACCGAGTCTAACATCCCTTGTGTGTACTTTATTATGTATGTTGGTTTTACTAACTTGTCAAGTGGCTTAATTTTGTGTTCCGTCACTTGTGTTAGTAATCAGGTCTCCCCCGTTAACCCAAGAGGTGTTACATTATGGTAAAGGTTTATATACCATTACTTCTCCGGCTTTACTTTCATTATTTTCGTTTAGATCTTATTATTTCTCAACATAACTAATTGATCTCACTAGGCTTTAGCCTAGCACTTTTTCTTAAAATGACATGTATAACAGGTCATCCTAGTGGTGGGACTCCTCGGGCTTGAGTGAAGAGTTGTTGAATGATAGTAGTATTTTTGGAGGTTATAGAGACGTTCACCCGAAATAGAGGTGGTATACTTTTGGAAGTAAAGGATCGATACCCGTTCTTAATCTAGATTTAATTAGTCTAGATTAGAAGCTTGTTGGATTAACTTTATTTGATTCTTGGGTTGTAAACGTTGTACTTCATTTCCCCGCTTTGGGATGACATACTTTGATTTTTGAAATGTTATTACTGTATCATTCAGGATTCGTTTGGCTCCTACTTTAGGGTGAGCAGGTTTACTCCATTTCTAAACGGATATTGGATGTGAGAGTCTTCACGAAAATCAGTTATGGCAGTTGTGTCAGGAAGTCATCAGGTTTTGGCAAAAGGATGAAGTGGATTAGAGACAATCCCTTGGGAAGGGAGACAGTCGATCTGGGAGAATAACATCTTTGAGGTCTACGATTAGTTCATTACCTTCTTGGGGACCGAGGAAACCCGATAAGTGCTAAGGGTGGTAATGAAATGCCTTGGGTGAGAAATAGATTTCGAGGACGAAATCATTCTAAGGTTGGGAGGATTGTAACACCCGTAATTTTCGGTAAGTAAAAGTCACTCGGAAGTTTTTGCAACTTGTAAATGGTGGGATTTATGTTGGGAAAACATTACTTAAAGTCCCTTAGAGTATTGGGAGTGTTGGCATTGAAAAATTCGAGTTTCGGAGCTTGGTACGGGCACGACTACAATGCCCGGCGGCTATGACAGTGGCATATTCGCACCTGGCAAAGTAGCAACAAAGATCAAAACATGGGGGAGAGTGTGCGACAATGACCAGCGACATTGCCCAGGGCATTGTCACCTGGCAATGTCGCACCAGGGGGTGTGAAGGCTGTTAAAATCGGGATTTCAACCATTTTTCTCATTTATCACATTTAAACTTCTCCCTTTATCTCCCATAACGTTCATGCACCTTCTATTAGAACCCTAACCAATTTTGGGTCTTTTCCAAAAGGATCAAAGTGTTCTCTCTCCATATTATGTTAATGGCTTCATCTCTTGATGCAAAATTAGGCTCTCACCTCCAACACTAGAGATTTGGGGTTTATTACGTTTTGCCCGAAACCTAAGTGATAAGTTCATCCCCTCTATTTCTAATCTTCTTTATGAATTATAAACACTCTATTGATGATATCCTAGTATTATATTTCTCCAATTTTGATTTAGATGATTTTGGAGAATTTGGGTCAAAACTAGGGTTTTGGCCAAATTGGGGATTTTGATGTAAAATGTTTGGGGATCGATTCTACATAGTTGAATAAGTATATTTATGGTTGGAAATTTATGGATCTAGGTTTTGGCTTGAGGATTCAAGTTTCTTCAAGGAAGCTCGAAGAGGGGTAAAATCTAGATTTAGCCTAAATCTAGCAAGGTGAGTGCAAATTAATTTGTGAAAACGGTGTACATGTCAAAAATGTTATTTTAAGGTGATTATGTGTTTACATAACTTTTATTAAAAATTGGAATATTTGAAGAGTTTTACTCATTTGGGTTATTTGGTTTTATAAATCCTTTGAAACACCTGCATTTGGGATTTTTGGACATTTTGATAAATAAATCATGTTGATATGTTTCTTTGATGATTTAATATATAAATGGAACATTTTGATAAATAAATCATGTTGATATGTTTCTTTGATGATTTAATATATAAATGGAGGTCATTTGATGTAAATGTCCTTTTAGTGTATTTGATTTTATAAACCGTTCAGAAAATGCATATTATTGTGTTATGAGACATTTTGGAAATACAAGGGTATGGGTTCATTTGGAAAATAGTTTGTCTCAACCAATGATGAGTTTTGGGTTAATCATACTTTTGGTCATTGTGTTTGCATAACTGTCCGCTAAATGTGTTTTATTGTTTATACTAACTTGTATTGTACGTTAAAGTAAATTGTTAAGCTTTTGGCTCTGTTTTGACTAAGATGAGTCTTGGGGACATTTGTCCGGTTTTAGTAGCCCGTTGTGGAGTTTTGAGTATGATTGTGTTTATTGCGTATCATTTGAGAATTACTTGTTTTAAGTGCTTTGGTCATTTAATTGGAGTCATGTAACGTTATAGACTGTAATGTAATGGATCCATAGGCATATGAGTCAGTCAGTTGGTTTAGTTGGGGACTTCATCCCTGTTTTGGGACTGGAAATTATTTATGGCTAGCGGGAGCTCGAGGTATAGATTGTGGGTGGTTGAACTCACTAACCGTGTAACCTTTAGTGAAGGGCTCGAGGTATAGATCGTGGGTGGTTGAACTCGATGCCCATTTGTAATCCAGTCTGGTTATTCATCGTGGAATTTAGTGTCCGCGTTTGAAGTCTAGTGAGTGGTCCCCAAGTCATGTTTTTATGTAAGCTTGCGGTGGTGCTCTGCAGAGCCATGTACGGAGCTAAGTCTTGCGGTGGTGCCCATGGTGAGCCGGATACGGGGACTTGTGGCTTTTGTGGTGACACTCATCTAGAGGTCGAGTAGACACTAGGGTCATTTGGGTATCTTGTGGTGGTTGCTCGGTAGGGAGCCGTATACGGGGATCCATGGCTCTATGTGAAGCTCGAGAACATTGATAAGTGGCTTAACTTTGTGTGCCCGCCACATTCGATGGAATTCGGGTCTCCCCTGTCACCAAAAGGTGTTGTTTTGGGTATTGAGCTATATTATCCATGTTTTCAGTGACGTTTAGTATATATGGATTCTTATCCATGGTCTATGGTTTGAGTATTATGCCCCACCCGTGTTTTGAGTGTTTCGGGATATAAGGTTTTATCCACGTTTTTCATAAATTGGGAGTTCAATTTCTATTCACGTTTTGGGTGAGTTTGGGTTGCATCACTTCATCAAAGTATGTTTTTTATTGAACGTCCATTCTTTAAATCATGCGTATTATTGGAAATGAGTCGTTTTCATATTTAAAGTAAATTGCCTTGAAAGATTATGATTTAAGTTACATTCTTTCCTTTTTCGATATATTTATCCATGTTGAAAACTCTTGAACTCACTAGGCATTAACCTAACCTTTTTATTTGTCGGTATGTGCAACAGGTTCGGGATGGGAATAGTTCTAGTGACACTGTGTATAGAGGAGTGCTAGTTGTGTGCTCGAGAAGTAGATATATTAGTGAAGTCTTCCGCATGTGTTTCGGGAAGAGCAACTTGTAGTTGGGATTAAATAACACCCGACTTTGGTCTAATCCTTGTATAAGACTGAAGTTTATATTTGTTGAGGTTAAATAGAGAATTTTATTTTGGAGATTTATCTTTTACTTGATGTAATATCGAAATTTTAATTAGTTGCTCTTACCAAATTTGAGGGTGTTACATTTGTGAAGAAACAATTGTATGATGTGAACTTGAAGCGGTCTTGAAAGAACATTCAGAGTCATCTGAATCATCCAAAGGTGATTGTGCAATAGTATCTGGACTCTTTCGTTCAGTTAACTCAACTTTGAAGGTGATTTCTTCATGTTCTTTGACTTTAGCAGTCAAACTAATTCTTTCTTCAGCAAGAAAATCAATCTTCATTTGCAATTCAGACTTCATATTCTGGTCTCTCATAACATTTGTTGACAAGTCAGATAATTTCCTTAAAAGCTTCTTTATCTCAGTCACAAAAACCTTTCTTTCCGATTCAAAATTCTTTTCCAAACTCACTCTTTTATCAGATATTTCTTTAAAAATCCCAACATTCTTCTTCTCAAAAACTTTCTTTTCTGTCTCAAAACCAATCTTTTTACGCTCAAAATCTTTTCTTTCTTTCTCCAACATCTTTTCCAAATCAGAAATTTTCAGTGAAAGCTCAATTGTCTTTTTAGCAAAAGATTTTCATCCAGTTTCAAAAGATTTCCTCTCTTTCTCAAACTTTTCTCTCTCAATGATCAAAACTTTCTCGAAGCCAGAAAATTGTTTTGAAAGTTTGATGCATTTCATCTCAACAACTTTTTTTTTCTTCAAAAGATTTCTTTGAAAAGTAAGGTAACTTCTATGTGAAAATTTTTCTTTCATTTTCAAAATTTTGCATTTCAAATATTGAAGTTTTCTTTTTCAGTTCAACATTCTCACTTTCCAATACTGTTGCTTTCCCTTCAAGCTTCTTTATTTGATCCTGAAGATTTAAGTTCTCAAGTTTCAGTTTTGTAACAATCTTCGCATTTTCCTCCCGTTCTGCTTCAATACTTGCAATTTCGTTTTCAAGTTTAGTCATCTTAATTTTTTGAACAACAACATAATGGTCTTCTTCAGAGGTTACTGAACGTGACATTGTTATGAGTAACTTGAAATAATCCTGCAAAAATCAAACAAAAAAATCAGATTTATAATATATCAAAAAATATGAACATAAATATTACCTAATAGAGTGATCGTCAAGAGAAATTTTGCTTAGAAGATGAATTATGTGCACACTCGAAAATTTATGAAACACAAAAAAAATACACACAAAAGAAATACTGACAAAGACAAAAAAATAATACTGAAAAAAAAATTGAACAAAAAAGATACACTAAAAAAATACAGAAAAATATAGGAACTAAAAATGACAAAAAGCTAAACTAAAAGATAAGGACTAAAAATGACAAAAACATAAACTTTAAACTACAGGGACTGAAAAAGACAAAGCACTAAAAGATAAGTACAGAGACTAAAATTGTAAAAACTGAAACTTCTAACAGACTTAACGGAAAAATCTAACGGAAGGACTAAAAATGTAACGAATTTAACGGAAAAACTAACGGACAGTAACTGACAACTAACTAACGACACTAACCAAAGAAATAACGAAAAAGGACTAGAAAGTTAAGAAAATAACCGACTCTAACGAACTTTAACGAGACTTAACAGAAGTTGGACCAAAAATGTTAAAAAAGTAACGAGACTAACAGAGTTTCGTTAGTTCACTATTTATCATCATCAACCTCACGCACCATCCTACAAAACGTCGAACGGGTTAGAAATATTTGATACAAAATGATCGTTAAAGCTCACTGGTCTCTCCCTAACTGATTAAAATCCGAACGATTAACCCACGACCACAAATGAAGCAACCTAAAATTTATCGAGAAATGATCGAAAACTCAACAACTCGACACAAGTTAAAAAATTTCGACCAAAATCAACCGTTTAAGCTTCGTGAACACGCCTTAACAGTTTACAATCGAAAATCTTCGTCTACGATCACTACCGAATCGACCAAAAGTTTTTTCGAAAATGATCGAAAGGCGTCATTTGTTGTTTAATCTCTTCATTTTACCATTCGGATCAAACATCTCAGGTAGGAAACCCTTAATATTTTGGTTGATTGTTGGTCGTTTATTGTTTCTGAACATATTTCATCCATCAATTTCCCAAATCGGCCACAAAAATTTGAACTTTAATCGATTCTTCGATCTTGACTGTTCATCTTCTTGACCGATTTCAAGGATTTGGACTTAGGGTTTTATTTGGACTATGATTATGGACTTTTAATGGTTAAAATCAAATGGGAACCCCTAATCATACCGTTTTGAGGACTTTCTTTGAACAAGTTTGGAAATAAAAATGAATTTTGGACTTAAAGGTTTATGGGTTTCGTGATTGGACACAAATTGCCCCAATTGAGTCTCAAAACCTCTCAAGGTTGCATTGATTTGATTTATAAAATCTTTGAGTAAAGATTCAAGTGAACGGTTACTCTCCAATGCATTTTGTTGTCTCGGTACATACAGTTATGAGGATTGCCCACTTTGGTATGTATGCGGAGATCCTTGATGATATCCCGGAGGATTTTGTGGTCGATTTGGAACTTGAATTGCCCAAGGGAGTTGAAGTCCTTGATTTCCCGACCATGAGAAGTTTGGATGATTTCTCCAATTTGGCTTATAAGTTGGAGAAAATGGGCTATTCCTAGAATGGTTCCCCACGTAGTTCACGAAAGCGGGATTACCGGGACAACATTCAAAAGCATGATTCTCACCACAAAACACACAAGATTCATTTGTAAGATTAGAATTTATAGTTTGTACTTGGTTCTTTTCGCCATTTAAATTTAAGTTATTTTTAACCAAGTTAGTTAAAGCTACAATTTGTGCGTTTAAAGCGGTGATGGCATCAATCTCATGAACGCCCGATGCATTTTTGGGAACAAGAGCACGAGGGCTTGACCAATCAGTGTTATTATTGTCAACTTTCTCTAAAATGTCATATCCTTCATTATAAGTTTTAGAAGTGAAAGCGCCACCGGCCGTAGCATCGAGAATGATTTTAGTAGAATTAGAAAGACCATTATAAAATGTTTCTAATTGAATGTAATGAGGGATTCCATGATTAGTACATTTCCTAATTAAGTCTTTAAATCTCTCCCATGCATCCCGAGACTGCTTCATCATCCTCTTGCCGAAACATCAAAATCTCATTTCTAAATTTTACGTTCCTAGTCGGAGGAAAGTGTTTTTTTGAGAAATTTTTCGTCCAGACTCGTCCAACTGTTAATTGAATGAGGTGGCTGAGAATTTAGCCAGGCTTCGGCTCTATCTCTTAATGTGTAAGAGAAGAGTGTTAACCGTAAGGCTTCTACAGTAACTCCATGAATACAAAAATGACTCGTCATTTCTAAAAATGATTTTAAATAAGAGTGCGGATCTTCCGAAGGTAGTCCTCCAAATTGACCCATTGATTGGATCATTTGAAACATTACCGGTTTTAGTTCAAAAGTTTGTGTCGTAATGTTGGGCCTAAGAATACCCGATTTTAATTGATCAAATTCAGGTGTTGTATAGTCCCGTATTCCCCTTTCTTTGTCGTCGGCAATTTTAATCGTGGTTTCATTAGGTGGTGGTGGATCTCCACCATTTCCGACCATGATTTGATTTTGCCGACCTCTTTTACCTTCGTCTTTTAACAATTCTTTCTATTTCGGTAAATACTAAAAAAAACAAGCGACTCAGGCTCAAATTAAAGTCAATATCTTAGGATTTAAAATCACGCCAGTCCCCGGCAACGGCGCCAGAAACTTGATAGCAGAAAATCGTATAGGTCCACAAAGTGTCCACCTGTGTTGCCATAGTGGCGGTGCAAGTGCACATCGGACACTATGATCGCTATTAAGTAATAAAGTGGTAGAGTACCAAGATCGTTTCCACAGGGACTAGCCAACTAAGAATCGGATACATTCATGAACTTCTAGTGCTCGTTTGAGTTTTGAGAACAATCTCAATATTTGTTAGTTTTATTTATGCTAAATAACGATTAAAGTAATTAAACAGTTAAAAGACAGGATGTGGGTACAAACACTATCTAAGACAGATGTATTAACATTATGGTAAAAAATCAAGTGGTACAAAACATCCATAAAAACTCCTTTCTCTCGAAAGTGAATTTCCACAGAAAGTGGCCACTTATACCCACAAAGTTGCCACTATTGGCGACTCAAGACTTGCCGATTTAACTAAGTAGATCTCTAAGGGTCTTAGTTCCACCGGTATGGATATAGATGCCCAAATCTCTTTGTGACACTTATATCGACCGACATTTTGAACCTTAGTTAAAATCATGCAAAAACCCGTATCTCTACGTGGTTATAAAAGACTTTCTCAAATCTTCTTGCATCACTCGAACCGTATTTCTGGATATGCCCATCTCTGGGTCTAAGATCTAATATTAACACTTACAAGTGATTGACTTGTCCGTGTTGAGTTGAAGTCCCGACTTAGGTGACCAAGTCTAAAAGTTAGCAACGATGGCAATACCCAAGGGTTGCCTACTAGTCTTAGATTTGGTTCATACCTAAACTCAAAGGGATGCTTAGCTCATGATGAAAGTAAAAGACATGGAAGAAGAAGAAGAATACATAAACATAACTTGCATAAACGAAAGTAGAAAGTTGTCACCACTTATGTAGCCTTAGTGGTGACGCTATTACAAGAAATATAGATTACAAGATAATTAAATGCAACTACAACTAGGAACTTAATGAGAGAATATGAACTATGGTGACTGTGATGACCAAAGTGACCACTTTGCTGCACAAAAAGTTAGAAAACCGAATTTTTGCATCCTTGAAATTTCATCACTATGTTGGAACATATTAGACCAAATGAAGAGGAAGAGGGCAAAATAGGCAAGAAATTGGTAAAAATAAATGAGAAAAGAAAGGCAATAACTCTCAAGAATCAAGTGTTATCAATACATATATACATTACAAATATTATCTATACATACAATCAATTTTATCCAAAAATTACATATATACATACAAACATTATCTATGCATACAATCAATTTTACCCAAAGATTACATACATACATACATTATATATGCATACAATCAATTTTACCCAAAGATTACATTATACATCAATTTTATCTACATACCTACACTTTACATATACATTATATACAAAAATATGTAAACAAAAGAGGGAAAAGATGTTTTATATACATATATACATTACAAACATACATACATTAGACATACAAACACATCTAGAAAAAAAGAATGGGAAAAGAGAGTTGTTACCAAAAAAAAAAGGAAAATAGAGGTAAGGGAAAGGTGACGGGTGGGAGAGGCGCCAGAGAGGGGTTCCGTCGGAGAGGAAGTCGGCAGCGGCAGAGGGCAATGACAGGAGAGGAAGCTCTCAAGAAAGGGGAGGGTGCAAATTTTGTTTAGAAGAGATGCAAAGGTGATGTTGTTGCTCTATTTATATTGACAATTTCCGGCGGATTAGCGGCGGCTAATTCCATCGGAAACTGTTTTTGTGTTGATACAAACTCTCTCAGTGATTTGATGATGACCCTTAAATATACTTAGTGAAAACTATGTTTAACATTTGTATGTATTAGTGTTTCTCCACAGCGACAGCCCACTGAGTCTGTTTAGTATCGCTGATAGTTTCTAATGTATTCTGTTAAATGTAATCCCTGAAGACAAGTTTCGCAAAAAAGATGTTCATCGCTGAATCGAAGTTAAAGCTACTGAACAAACGACAAGTCTACTCATGATGTGATGAGGACATCAATGAAACCAAGGCAAGCCTACAAAACGCGAAGAACTTTGAAGAAAAGCTTCAGCGATCGTTGAGCTTCCTTTGATCTCCCTGAAGGAAGAGATTTTCAGCGATTGATGATCACAAAGCTTCCTCTCCAAGTTTCTTTTCTTTTATCCTTGCACAAGAAGTACAATTGTCAAAAGAGACATACATCTGTGACAAATCGTACAATAACTCTGAATACTACACTGTTCATCATGCGACTAAAAGCATGTCTCCAAAAGTCAGAGGCATGCAACCCCTGATTTCTATATCCTCTCAACCTTATATCTCTAGTTCTTAGTGCAAACATCTGTGTGATTCTCAAGTTTGTTTAAATTAGGTTTTACTTAATCTTGTTCCGCAACAAACTGTAAATTGTGATTTGATTCATCAATAAACAATTTATTAAATTGAAATTTTGATTTATATATATATATATATATATATATAATATTATAACAAGGTTTTCTTTAAAGAAAAATAAAAAATGCAATTTTCGGTGGAAAAATCCGTCGGAAATTTTTCTAGAATTTTAAAATTTTCAAAAAACCGCCTATATATTTTAAAATTGGAATTTTAAAAAATGATTTTTAAATCAAACTAATTTCCAACGGATTTTCGACGGAAAATTCGTCAGAAATTTTTCTAAAATTTTCAAAAACCCGCCTATATATTTTAAAATTCAAATTTTAAGAAATTTTGTTTAAAATTCAAATTAATTTTCAACGGAAATTAATTTTTTTTAATTAATTAATTTCTATGATAAATTAATTTGAATTTGAATTTGAATTTCATTTTAAATGTTATTTTCCTTATCATTATAATTTTTATTATTTTAAATAATATTATTATTATTAAAACTAGAAACGTACTCGTGCAATGCAGCGAGATACACTACAATTTTAATGTTTTCATTTTATTTTTTGTTTTTTGTCGATTTACTGTACGGTTTTGGATGGTTTTGAAAGAGTGATAATGTTTTTTTTTATAAATTTGTTTAATTTAGGCTTAATAATATAATGTCTTTTATAAAAAAAATTTAGTATTTGTTAGAATTCAATGATTATCTTATATATTTTAAATTCTTTATATTTAAATTGAGATGTTTATCTTGTTTTGATTATGTTTATCAATTAGTTATGAATTCAAACATATAGCTTTAAAAATTTATATTCATGCATCATGACTTGTAATCTTGAATTTTAAGTAATGTGTATCAATAAACAATATTTGATGCATAGAAACTTGTTTTTAAGAGTTTTTTTCAAAAGTTTAATAATAATGTAATTTATTTTAGGTTTAATAAAATATTTTTTTTATAAAATACACATTAAATATTCTGTTAGATTTTCTTAATTATATTTTATATTTTTTATATTTAAAATTTGATTTTTATCCTATATTTAATTATGCGGGGAGTGATTTTAGGGGAGTTGAAGTGAGGAGTGATTTTAGGGAGTTAAAGTTGGTAGAGATAAAGATTGAAAGTTAATAAATAACATTAAATTTAGTACATAAAGCTTTAATGGTTGTTTTTAAAAGATTTTAAGTAATTAACATTAAATAGCGGTAAATAAGCTTTAACAATTGTTTTTAAGATTTTTTATAAATGCTTTATAATATAGTATAGATAATAATTATTATTTTCTTAATTTTAAATTTATTCTCAATTTAATTATTCTATCATTTAATTATTATTATTATATGACAATTATTATTATTATTAAGAAATTATTTTTAGAGTTTAAATTAATTTCCGACGATTTCCGACGGAAATTAATTTTGTTTTTCATCGGAAATCCGTCAAAAATTAATGCATTATTTTAATTAATTAATCTAAATTAATTTTTAATTTGCTTATTTAGTTACTAATTTCTTTAATTAAGTAATTTATTTATAATTTAACAAATAGTTGTGACGGATTTGTGGCGGATTTGCGGCAGATAAAATTTTCGTCACAAATCCGTCACAAATATTAAAGAGAATATAAGTATTTTTTTTCCTTACAATTTTAGTGCTTGATTTGTGGCGGATTTCTGCCGGAATTAAGGTGATGTTGACTTTTGTGGTATCGTCGAAAATCCGCCAGAAATGTTTCCGACGGATTTTCCGCCGTAAATGGCCGTCGATAATAGACCTTTTTTTAGTGGGGGAGGCTAATGGCACCCTAGTCTGTAACACCCAGACTTCAGGTAAGTATTAGGAATCCGTTAAGCCTTGCATTTTACTTGATTAATTGAAGTTAATTGTACCCTTTATATTACTTTTCTAATTGAGGCTTTTATCTGTATGCATGTTGCCTTATGTAACTTTATTAGTACTGTTATATTTGGTAAAGGTAGTCGCGCGTGAGTCAGCTGCCCTTCGTTAGGAAAATCAGGCCTGCAGGTGGGGGCGACATTGCCCCAACGACAATGCCCTGGGCAAAGTCGCTGGGCATAGCCGCCCAGGGTGTACCGTAGGTGTTGGTTCTTCGGCGACATTGCCCCAGCGACAATGCCCTGGGTAAAGTCGCAGGGCATAGTTGCAGGCTGTGTACCGTGGGTGGTTGTGAGACCGCGACAATGCCCCGACGACAATGCCAGGGGCAAAGTCGTTGGGCATTGTCGCCCGCGTGGTCCAATCTTCTGTTTTAAATGCAATCTGATACCTCATTTCAACCATTTGATTTCTAGAAAATGGGAAAATCATTCTTGGGGAGATTTTGGGGCTTTCTTCACATACCATATATATTTTCTAGGGTTTGGTTGGTAAACCATTAATTTTGGTCATTAAAGCTTCATTCAAGGCCATTTATTGGTGTGTTCTTCAAGATTCTCACTCTCCTCCATCAAATCCTTCATTGAAAACTTCTAGGGTTTCTATTTTCTAGGTTTTGACCAAAACCTAGGTTGTGAGTTTACTAAACCTTTTGTTAAAACTAGATACACATCATAATCTACTACTTGCTATCATCTTGTATCATAACTTGAAATGTTCATATTAAATGCTCAAGTATTTATGGTTATCCTTATGAATACATATTTATATGTAACATGCTTTGACTTATTGGGAAATGAATATATGTATCTTGTTATGGAGAGGATATCTTATTTGGGACACCATTTGATGGTTTAAAACTACATGATTAAATTGTGGTCATATTAGTCTTGTTATGGACTTTACATCAAATGGCATGGTATTATTGTACCCATGGTTGGTATGGAGAATAATCTTGGTTATATTGTGCCTTGAGGCCTACTAATAAATTATGTTGGACGAACCAAGTCAGTAGACACTAGGAGGATGTAGTCTTGGGCGCCACTGTGATGGTATGTGCCTAGACTTCCGCCATTCGGGGTAATGCCATGGTTGTAGTCCTCGGGTGTGCCGGGCCTTTCGGATGTCACTCTTAGTAGTTGGCATCAAGGTATATCGACTCTTTGGGTGGAAGTTGATTGGTGCTAAGGGTCTCCCCTATTGACTCCACATTTATTGAACAACTGGTTAACTGTTGATAAGAATTGTTTGTGGATTTATATGTTATTTCTTGTACACGCTCACTAGGCTTTTTGGCCTAACACTTGTTTGGTGTCGATGTGTATCTCAGGTTCTAGTGGCGTAGTCCCAAAGCAGGTTTACACCCCTTTTGTAATCTTCTTTTTATCATAGAAATTTGATTAGTTGGTTGTTGTTTATTTCCGTTCATTACAACTGTAATTAACATGTTTTATTTATTTCCCCATTTTTTGGAGGCTCTTGCTATGGCAATTTTAGTATACCTTATGTCCGTTTTTCGGATTTTTGTTATCCCTATTTTTAGGGTGTTACAAGTTGGTATCAAAGCTTTAATTTAAGTGAACTAGGTATTGACCTTAGTATACCTAGACTTAAGATTTTAGTATGGAGTTAAGTTATCCACCTTGGGGTAAAAGTCTTAGGTGGGGAGAGCGTTAGGACCTAAGGAATTACATGAATTAAGAATTGTGATGACGGTGACGATGGATACTTGTGTATAACACAATCATAATATCACGTAGCTAATGCTATTATGAATGTGCCTTACGTGAGCATGCTTGAATTGCTATTGTTATGAGGATTGATAAATGTATTAGTACGTACCATGAGTTCAACTCACTTAGTCTTCTCTCAATCTCTTTTCTCGTACATATATGGCAGATAGCAATGGTAAACATTCGGAGCAGATTACCGAGCACGCAAGAAGGGCACATGGAAATAGAATCTATTGCAGACCAACCTCATGTGGTCAATACCTCCATGATACCTCCCATACCCACAATCTTGGGAGGAGGACCCGAACATATCCCACGCACGAACCTTGCGGCTAACAATGCTATCATAGAGGAGGTGACTATGGAGACCATAATCAGGGATAGTATGATGTTGGCCATGAACTCAGCCATGGCTCAACAACAAGAGTTCTTTATGAAGCTTCTGGAGGATCAGGATGCCAGTCACCGACAACCCGAGACAATGGCAGAGAATATCGTGATGGGGTTAGGCGGTGGACCGCCTGTCGTGTTGACTGAGGATCAGACAGAGAACGGAAGCAAGGGAAAGGTCAAGGGATGCACTTACAAAGATTTTCTGGGGTGCAATCCGAAGGAGTTTTCCGAATCTGCCAACCCGGTTGCGTACATGTATTGGCTCAAGGAAATTGAAATGTCTTTCGAATCCAGCGAATGTGATGTCTCACAACGGGTTAAGTTCGGTTCGCAACTACTTAGGGGTGAGGCCTTGATCTGGTGGAATCTCACATGGTCTTCCCTCACTCCCGAACTTTTGGCTAAGTTGACTTAGCCGGTTTTTTAAGCAAAAGATCATAGACAAGTACTGTAGTGAGCGGTCGTTGGATAAACTGGAACAGGAGTTCAGGAATCTGAAGAAATGGACTCTGTCCATTACCGACTACTCCAAGATTTTCTTGGAAAAGCTAAACTTGGTGGGACACCTGGTCCCTGATGAAAGATAAAAAATAAAGGCCTATCAGCATGGATTGTCGGCCGGTATGAGGACTGCAGTGAGGAATGCTAGAGGATTGACTCTTCAAGATGTGATCGAAGAGTCTTTGCTGGTAGAAGACGACCTGGTGGCAGAAAAGGAAGAGAGAGGTCCTGTAGGGGAAAAAAGGAAGTGGGAAGGGCCATCTGGGCCCGTTCGTCCATCTAGGCCATTTGTGAGTGGAAGAGTTGGTGACAATTGTCGGGAAGATCGATGGTGCCACAAGTGCAAGACCAAGCACTCCAGCCCATGCAACCCAATATCTCACTCAGGTCCAGTTGAATGTGCCAAGTGCGACAAGAAGGTCATGCCATTCGGGAGTGCCCTATCCGAGGGCCGGTATGTTTCGAGTGTCGAGAATCGAGCCATATGAAGAAGGATTGCCCGAAGATAGTGGGTATTAACCGTTGAAGTTCGTTTGAGTCGACGGCAAAAGTCGAGCAACCGTCGAGAGCGCCAAGCCGAGCTTTTCGGATGACGACCGAGGAGGCGAAGGAGACGGCCGATGTGGTTTCGGATATGTTCCTAGTAATCTCCTTGCCTGCTCGCGTATTATTTGATTCGGGTGTTATGTGTTCTTTCGTGTCAGATATTTTTTGTAAGCTATTCGTCACTCCTATTAGTATTCACCCCGATGCACTAGTAGTAAAGGTAGCTAATGGAGATCAAGTGATCATCCACGATTGTTTTTGTGATTGCACTCTAGATATTGATGGGAACCCTTTTAGAGTAGACTTATTACCCATGGCTATAGGAGGTTTCGACGTAGTCATAGGTATGGATTGGCTGTTAAGGCATAAGGCCGACATCTTTTGTTCTAAAAAGATGATCCAAGTGCTTTTGGCGGGAAGCAGTGTAATCACCATTTATGGGGAGAAAGGGAAGAGGAGTAATCCTATAATCTCCTCTCTTAAGGCTCGCAAATTCCTAGCGAAAGGTTACACCTCGTATCTGGCTTGTGTGGTGGACGCGAAGAAAGAGAAGAAGTCGGTGGAAGATGTGAAGATTGTGCAAGATTATTCCGAAGTTTTTTCGGAAGACCTACCCGGTCTACCACCGGAGTGTCAAGTGGAGTTTCAAATCGATTTGACTCCAGGAGTGGCTCCGATAGCTCGTGCACCTTACCGTTTGGCTCCTACCGAGATGCGAGAGATGATGACGCAACTCCAAGAACTCCTAGAGAAAGGATTCATCCGATCGAGCTCGTCGCCTTGGGGAGCACCAATTTTGTTTGTAAAGAAGAAGGATGGGTCTATGCGAATGTGTATAGATTATCGGGAGCTCAATAAAGTCACGGTGAAGAACAAGTACCCCTTACCACGCATTGAAGATCTCTTCGATCAACTTCAAGGCGCGGGTTGCTTTTCGAAGATCGATCTTAGATCCGGATACCATCAAGTTAGAGTGAAGAAGGAAGTTATACCGAAAATGGCTTTTCGGACGAGATACGATCACTACGAGTTTTTGGTGATACCCTTTGGCTTGACCAATGCTCCGGACATATTCATGGATCTGATGAACCGCGTGTGTCATCCATTCTTAGAAAAATCCGTGATTGTCTTTATCGATGACATCCTGATCTACTCAAAAGACGAGGTTGAACATGAGGAACACTTGCGTGAAGTGCTAGAAGTTCTCCGAAAAGAGAAGTTTTATGCGAAGTTCTCAAAGTGCGGGTTTTGGCTCAAAGAAGTGCAATTTTTGGGCCATGTGGTGTCTGAAGACGGGGTGAAGGTGGACCCAATGAAGATAGAGGCGATGATGAGTTGGGAACCTCCAACGAGTCCGACAAAAATCCGAAGTTTCTTGGGATTGGCGAGTTACTACCAACGTTTCATTCAAGACTTCTCTAAGATAGCTTCGCCACTCACTTCCCTCACAAGAAAGAATGTCAGTTTTCTTTGGACTGACGCACAAGATCAATATTTTCAAACGCTCAAGAAAAGATTGTGCGAAGCTCCGATTTTATCCCTACCCGAGGGATCGGAAGATTTCGTAGAGTATAGTGATGCTTCCAAGATGGGGCTTGGGTGAGTACTAATGCAACAGGGTAAAGTGATTGCTTATGCGTCGCGGCAACTAAAGGATCACGAGAAGAACTACCCGACCCATGATTTGGAACTGGCGGCGGTGGTCTTTGCATTGAAGTTATGGCAGCATTATTTGTACGGAACGAAATGTACTCTTTTCACTGGCCACAAGAGTCTTAAGTACATCTTCGATCAAAAAGAACTCAATATGCGACAAAGAAGGTGGCTTGAGTTACTAAAGGACTATGATTGTGATTTACTCTACCTTCCCGGTACAACCAACGTGGTGGCGGATGCGTTAAGTCGAAGGAGTTATGAAGGCGGTGTTAAGTTATCCCTCACGAGAATCGATGTGGTATCGAGTCTCTTGGAAAACATCAAGACGAGTCAGATGGAAGCACTCAAGGAAGAAAATCTCAGATCCTAAGTCATGGTGAAGCAAAGTGGACTTTTGACGGAAGATGGTCGGGGACTTAAACTCTTCCAAGGGCGAATTTGGGTGCCAAAGTTTGGTGGAAATCGGGATTTACTCCTCGAAGAAGCGCATAAGTCAAAATACTCTAAACAACCCGGTAGCACCAAGATGTATAGAGACCTAAAGTTGAACTATTGGTGACCGGTGATGAAGCTAGATGTGGCCAAGTATGTGGAAAGGTGTGTCACATGTCTTCAAGTCAAGGCAGAGCATCAAAGACCGTACGACAGTTTACAACCATTGTCTATTCCCGAGTGGAAGTGGGACAATATCACCATGGATTTTGTAACAAAACTACCGAAGACCCTTCGAAGTCATGACACCATTTGGGTGATTGTGGA
Organism: Arctium minus; assembly: GCA_954870635.1. Classification (NCBI taxonomy): domain Eukaryota; kingdom Viridiplantae; phylum Streptophyta; class Magnoliopsida; order Asterales; family Asteraceae; genus Arctium; species Arctium minus. The sequence goes on from OX941087.1 coordinate 33,308,985, forward strand.
TCGATTAACCAAGAGCGCGCATTTCCTTGCTATGCGAGAGACCTTGCCAATGGATAAATTGGCCAAGCTTTATATCGACAAGGTGGTGTCGAGACACGGAGTTCCGCAATCTATCGTGTCGGATCGAGACAGTCGGTTCACATCGAATTTTTGGGCTAGCCTATAGAAGGAGTTGGGCACCAGATTAAATCTGAGCACGACATACCACCCTCAAACGAATGGTCAGAGCGAGAGAACGATTCAGACGCTAGAGGACATGTTGCGGTCGTGTGTTATAGATTTCGGGAAGTTGGGACTCGCATCTACCTTTGGTGGAGTTCGCTTACAATAACAGTTACCATTCTAGTATTGGAATGGCACTGTTCGAGGCGTTGTACGGACGAAAGTGCAGAACCCCAGTTTGTTGACTTGAAGCGGGCGAGAAGCAATTCACTGGACCGGAAATCGTTCAAGAAACGGCAGACAAAGTGAAAGAAATTAGAGAACAATTGAAGGCGGCTCAAGACCGACAGAAAAGTTATGCAGATAAGAAAAGAAGACCGGTTGAATTCCAAGTGGGCGATCGGGTCATGTTGAAAGTATCTCCATGGAAGGGGATTATCCGGTTTGGGAAGCGCGGGAAGCTTAGCCCTCGTTTCCTTGGACCCTTCATCATTTTGGAAAATATTGGTTTGCTAGCTTACCGGTTGGACTTGCCACCAGAAATGGATGGAATACACCCTACCTTCCACGTGTGTTACCTTCGGAAGTGCCGAGCCGAGGAGGAAAGCGTGATACCCTTGACATAAATCCGAGTAGACAATGGAAATCGTTGCGTGGAAGAACCGGAAGCGATTTTGGAATCGAAGGTGAAAAGGTTGTGACACAAGGACGTGGTTATGATCAAGTTCCAATAGAAGCACCATCGTGGTGCTAACGTCACTTGGGAGTCCGAAGATGATATGCGGAAGCGTTATCCTCAGTTGTTCGTATGAGTGTGATTTCGGGGACGAAATCCAAATTAGGTGGGGAGGATTGTAACACCCGGACTTCAGTAAGTATTAGGAATCCGTTAAGCCTTGCATTTTACTTGATTAATTGAAGTTAATTGTACCCTTTATATTGCTTTTCTAATTGAGGCTTTTATCTGTATGCATGTTGCCTTATGTGACTTTATTAGTACTGTTATATTTGGTAATGGTAGTCGCGCGTGAGTCAGCTGCCCTTTGTTAGGAAAATCAGGCCCTGCGGGTGGCGGGCGACATTGCCCCAGCGACAATGCCCTGGGTAAAGTCGTTGGGCATAGCCGCCCAGGGTGTACCGTAGGTGTTGGTGCTTCGGCGACATTACCCCAACGACAGTGCCCTAGGCAAAGTCACTGGTCATAGTCGCAGGCTGTGTACCGTGGGTGGTTGTGAGACCACGACAATGCCCCGGCGACAATGCCAGGGGCAAAGTCGCTGGGCATTGTCGCCCGCGTGGTCCAGTCTTCTGTTTTAAATGCAATCTGATACCTCATTTCAACCATTTGATTTCTAGAAAACGGGAAAATCATTCTTGGGGCGATTTTGGGGCTTTCTTCACATACCATATATATTTTCTAGGGTTTGGTTGGTAACCCATTAATTTTGGTCATCAAAGCTTCATTCAAGGCCATTTATTGGTGTGTTCTTCAAGATTCTCACTCTCCTCCATCAAATCCTTCATTGGCAACTTCTAGGGTTTCTATTTTCTAGGTTTTGACCAAAACCTAGGTTGTGAGTTTACTAAACCTTTTGTTAAAACTAGATACACATCATAATCTACTACTTGCTATCATCTTGTATCATAACTTGAAATGTTCATATTAAATGCTCAAGTATTTATGGTTTTCCTTATGAATACATGTTTATATGTAACATGCTTTGACTTATTGGGAAATGAATATATGTATCTTGTTATGGAGAGGATATCTTATTTGGGACACCATTTGATGGTTTAAAACTACATGATTAAATTGTGGTCATATTAGTCTTGTTATGGACTTTACATCAAATGGCATGGTATTATTGTACCCATGGTTGGTATGGAGAATAATCTTGGTCATATTGTGCCTTGAGGCCTACTAATAAATTATGTTGGACGAACCAAGTTAGTAGGCACTAGGAGGATGTAGTCTTGGGCGCCACTGTGATGGTATGTGCATAGACCTCCGCCATTCGGGGTAATGTCGTGATTGTAGTCCTCGGGTGTGCCGGGCCTTTCAGATGTCACTCTTAGTAGTTGGCATCAAGGTATATCGACTCTTTGGGTGGAATTTGATTGGTGCTATGGGTCTCCCCTATTGACTCCACATTTATTGAACAACTGGTTAACTGCTGATAAGAATTGTATGTGGACTTATGTGCTATTTCTTGTACACGCTCACTAGGATTTTTGGCCTAACACTTATTTGGTGTCGATGTGTATCTCAGGTTCTAGTGGCGTAGTCCCAAAGCAGGTTTATATGCGCTCGGGTGAGAGCTTGGGGATGGTGCTTTAGAGTGCACTTTTTATGAAGACGTTTTGGGTTATAGATGACACCCCTTTTGTAATCTTCTTTCTAGCATAGAAATTAGATTAGTTGGTTGTTGTTTATTTCCGTTCATTACAACTATAATTAACAAGTTTTATTTATTTCCCCATTTTTGGGAGACTCTTGCTATGACAATTTTAGTATACCTTATGTCCGTTTTTCGGATTTTTGTTATCCCTATTTTTTGGGTGTTACATAGACTTTGCTAATGGCACCCTTATAAATAATTTTCTCCTCACACACATCAACATCAAAATCTATTTTTTACATTCCCAATGCATGAATTGACCTGATTTTGACATTAATAAGGGTGTCATTAGCATTGCCCTTTTTAGTAGTGTATAGTAGCATTGGAATTTTAAACATGTTCTGATGGAAAATAGAACTCTCTAAATAAGAGATTAGAGAGTTGGGTTTTTGTCTGTTTTCAGTGATTTTTTATACATTTTTATGCTTTGCAGTAATAGATCTTGTAACATTGGAAATTTAAACATGATTTGGTGGAAAAATCGAAAGGGAGTTGAGTTTTTTTGTCTGTTTTCTATGTGTTTTTTACATTTTTATGTCTTATAGTGATAGAGAGTTGAATTTTTACTTTTTTTTAAAAAAATATTTTTAGAGAGTTGAGTTTTTACCTTTATTGTCTGTTTTTTACACTTTTTTCTGGGACACGTGTCAAACAAATAGGAACCCACAAAAACCAGATTTTTAGAGGGCTATATTGTTTTTAGAGAGGTGTCAGAAAATTGCATTTGTTGGACACACATTCTTTAAAAAAGAAGGTTTTCAGATAGTCACCTCTCTAAAAATATGGGTACCTTTTTTTTATTTAGGGACAAAAACATTAAATTGATTAGTGAAAGTGGTAGATTAGTGATTAACCCTTTATATTATTATGTTATGATATTTAGAATATTATCAAATAGTTATTTTCAAACAATAGGTTAAAATGATTGATGTTTTTTTTTGTTCACTTGTTCTTATTTTATTTGCTCCCTACTAGCCATCAGTTCAAGTTTTCTTAAAACCCTGAATGATTTTTCAGTTGTTAGCTTCAAAACCTCATGATATTGGTCAAGATATACACAGAACATAACCGATCTACCATTGACAATTAAGGAAATTACATAAGACCCATCTGAAAATGAATACCCATTTTTAGGCTAACCAATTTTGAGTTTAGGAAACAACTTAAAACTTTAATTTTATAAAACCATTCATGAAAACCTTTCCTTTTTAAAACTAAATCAAAATAACTTTGTCTTTTTCTTTTCTATTGCAATTTCTGGATTATTATATGATGATTTTGAAACTTTCCATATATAGAAAAGAAATAGAAAGAGATAGAATAGAATAGAAATGACATTTGTTATGCCATTGACACCAAAAGGATATTAAATGAATGGAATTGGGATATGGATGAAATATAATGAAATAGAGCCACTTTGAGGTTCCCTATGAAATGAGGCATGGAAGGGAGCCACTAAGAAGAAGTTTCGGGAGTTACGAAGGAAGCTTTGAGCTCATATTGGTCATGGGTTGAGAACGGGAATGGAACTCTCTCACTGTGTTCTCGAAACTCATTTAATGAAGGAAAGGAAAGAAAAGGGAGGGAAAGGAAAGGAAAGTAAAAAAAAACTCGTGTTCTCGAAACTTTTTTAGGAGAGAAAGGAAAGAATTGATAATTTTCCTCCCAAATGTGGGAGGAAAGGGAAGGAAATGAAAGGAAAGGAATTAAAACAATTTAAAAAAATTACTGAAATTATTAAAATTACAAAACTACCCAATCTTTCATTATAAGGAATATATTTTTATAAGGGTATATTTGTAAAATTGACATCTTTCCTTTCTATTATCTCCTGTTCAAGAACATGAAAAACTATTTTCTTTCCTTTCATTTCCTCCCTTTTCCTTCCATTTCGAGAACACAAATGAAAAAATTATTTTTCTTTCCTTTCTTTTCTCTCTCTTTCTTTTCCATCCATTTCTTTTCTTTTCTTTTTTCTCTCCAGATTAGAGAACACAACGTATGAGATCGAATTTCCCGTTGTTCCTTCTTTCATATTTTAAGAAGCATGAATCTGATCATGAAATCCCTTAAACAAGAAATTATGATTCATAATTCTTCAAATAAAATCATGGTTTTCTCAAAATGAAACAGAAAACAAAACTATTTTCATTTTAATGCAATTTAAACCTAAAAAATGTTGGAAAAATTTAGTAAAAATATGAGTTTTTACTAACTTTGGACACAATTAAATACATTTATATGTATAGTATATATCTAACTCTTCGTGGGTTTGTGTTCTCCTATATGAGAGCTTTGAAACGATATATTGTGTGTCCAAAACGGAATATGTGTGAATGAGATATCGATGCTCAAAGTTGAGTGATTGGGATGAAATTAGCAAAAATCAAATGGGTGTGGAATGTGTCCCACATTGGAAGGAGTAGTAAACCTTTTGTGGTTTATAACCTTGAACATGGAAGGAGCTTACAAGCTCTTTGTTTGGTTTTACTCCATCACCTACCCGCGCACAGGGGGGTGCCGATTTAGACTTTCGTAGGCTAAAATCGGCGAACTTGTGCATGGGCGCGACTTGCGGACACGAATGCCGCTCCGCACGAGATTCACTGTTGCATAAATCCACTTTGTAACTCCCGATTGATACTCATTGATGAGTAAGATTAATTGTAATTAAAATTTTTAATTACAGATTAATTCATATTAAACAATCGGTTTCGAATTTCGAGTATAAAATGGGGAGTTCGGCTCATTCCAAAGGACACACCGAATACCGAATAGTTCACACATCACCCGAAGTCTCTGCATTCGTTTTCCTCTACAAAATTTTCAGGCAAGTGGTATATCCGGCAGTACATCTGCTCACGCTGTTGTACCCTGGGAACAGACGACGAATCTGTTTAAGGGAATCGTGTTCAACATGAGTCTCAACATCATTTGAATTTCATCTACGGTTTAGTCGTTTTAATTCTTTTAGTCGATTCCCTTTGTATTCGTTGTCTAATCATTTGTTGATTATATTTAATTATTACTTTCTTGTAATTTTATATGTATTTTTAAATACATATAGTGGAAATTTACTAAGAAAAAATTATGCCATAAAAAATTATTATGGCACGACAAAGCGGCTTTGCCACTAGACAAGTTGCATGTACCCTTCAAACTTTATGGTCATATCTTTTGAGTTAAAAAAGGTCAAATTGACAACATGCATATGTCGCCTGAGTTAACAGGTGCAAATTAAGCATTAAAAAAAAGAAGTCAAAATCAACATATTCAACTCTCATAATCTTACTACTAATTGGGGAAAGAATTTGGATGTTTGAGGCATCCATAGGGCATACTTTAGTACCATTATTATGTAAAGAAATAATCACAATGGATAAGTCAACTAATTTGAAATTGTCATAGAATGCATGCTTATTATTTATTTCGTCTCAAAATAAATGTACACAATTAAAAAGACACACAAAATGTTAGAAATGTATGATTATTATATTTTTTAATTAACAAAAGAGAAAAAAAAACAATTTTGCCCTTAACTAGAGATGGAGAAAAAAAATTTATCTTCATCTCATGATTAAGGGTATAATGAAAAATAGACATTACTTTTTGAGTAAACTATGATTTTCGTTCATATGGTTTAATGTTTATAACGATTTTCCTCCCTGTAGTTTAAATTTTTTTTTTTTTTTTGTCTCGGTGATTTCCATTTTGCTTTCATTTTTAGTTCTTGCATCTAACGCTGTTAAAAAGGTCCAAACACTAATTTGAGAAATTACATATTTAGTCCTTGTGGTATGTAAAGTTTTAAATATTTATCCTTAAATTTGAATAAATTTGGCACTTATATATATTGTATCCTTTTTCTTTCTTTTTCTTTCTTTATTATATTTTAATACTACATATATACATATATATATATATAGAGAGAGAGAGATGTTCAAATGCAACCCCTTTACATGGTGCAACCTCTCTATCCACCACTCATTTTATTTTCACTTTTTTAATTAAAAAATGTGAAAATAAAATGAGTGATGGATAGAAAGGTTGCATGGGTTGCACCATGTAAAAAGTTGCATAATAACCTACCCCTATATATATATATATACACACACACATGTAACATATATATACACACGTAACATATATATATATGTTTTTAATTTAAATATTAAACAAATTTAATTAATTAATAAAAAATAAAGTTTAAAGGAAAATATGGAATAATGAGAGTAAAATGCATTTAATAAAAACAACCGGTCGATATAATATAAAACTAATTTGTTTTCCTCGAATCTTATTAAACTTCTTCATATGATAATTTAAAATAAATAAAAAGCTTAAGTAAGGTAGACAAAAAAATCCTTCTTTTTCCACTCAATTAGAAATCTTCCACATCTCATACAATATCTAAATTGAATTATAATGATCAGTAAATCAGTTAAATTCTAGATATACACATGTGATAATCCTAGCATGATCTATAATATATTCTATAATGAATGAAGATTTTCTATAGATATTGGACTGAAGTTGACGATACTTTATTAATCCTCTCCCCCTTCCTCGTTCAGGGTACCCCTTAACCTTCTTCGTTCCCACGACATAGTCATCCCCACTAGTGACCAATGACCTCCATTACAAGTGAAACCCCTCCATCTAGAAAAAAAATCAAGATCAACACCAATGTGAGTCAATGATCAATGTCGTTTGTCACACCTAACCCGTCTCCCTCCCCAACTATCAAGATACACTCCTTCCACCGGTCAATATGTTCATTGTTTTTGTTCTAGATTCATCTGAGATGGTGACCATCATTTATTTGTTGTGTTATATGTTTAAGATTGTTGTGATTTGATCATGTAGACGATGAGGGAGATATATGGAGAAGAAATCAACAGTGGTGGTACTTGTAGGAGATTGATGGTGGGAGAGTGGTGACTACAGGAGGTGATTGATGAGAAAAAGATCGATGTGGGGAAGGGCTAGGGGGTACTTGGAAGATGTGGTGGTTCAATAACTATGGGGGTTTATTGTGGGACAACTTAAATGATAAGTAGAGATAAAGAAGAGAGGATGGTAGTTGTGATAGGGAGGCTAGTCGAGGAAGAAAGAAGGGGGATGGAAGGACCAAAGAAAATGGAAGGGGGAGGGAAATCAAGGCTAATGGTGGGAGTCCCGATGATTTTTTCTCAAGCATATATATATATATATATATAATTTGTCATTTTAATGGACCGATATCTTATGAATGATCATCTTCCTTAAATACCTAATATGAATACCATGTTTAATTGATTTATCTTAGGAATGATCATCTTCCTTAATAATCTCATTCATTTTCCATATGTAATAGATTCCCACACCCCATTTCTAACCATCTTCATTGCCACTGTGTGTCCACAATACAAGAGAATTCAAAGTGTATTTGCAATAAGATCAAGATCTAGAGAATGATTTCCTAAAGTCACAAGTATATTGATTGAGAGAGTATTACAATACAAGTGAAATGGAAATTGTGAAGCTACATGTAAAATGAAAGCAACTAGAACTATTAATACCTCTCAAGGTATTTACAAACAAACCCCTCAACTTTGATAAAATATACAAAATAAACTCTAACATTTTCCCCCTTTGTATCAAAGTGAAATCAACATTCATGGAGCAATGTATCTTTTTCTCATTCCAAATAAGCATTCAAAGTTCCTCAAACTTTGATATGTTCACAGGAGATGGAGGGAAGAAGGCAAGGATGAGGCAGGCCGAAAAGGAGGGGGGTTTATGGTTTTACTTAGGGTTCATCTCTAATGTGGATGTAGATGTGTATGATATTGATATATGTGTATAAGACGGTAATCAAATGAGAACCACAAAAATGTTGAGAACCATGAGGACTGATCTAAGCCCTGATTTGATTTTGATCCTATGGTTTCAATTGAAAGTTGTTTTTAATTAGAAAAAGGGCATAATCGTCATTTTGGTAACAGAGATTCACCAGATGAAACACATACTCACCATGTTATTTCAACCAATGAAATAAAACATAATTTTCATAAATATGCTATTTCATCCAATGAAACTCAACATATTGTTCATATATCCGTTATTTCACCACATGAAATCAGCACAATTTTCATCTATGATCTATTTCACCCCACGGAATCAGAACACAATTTTCATCTATATGTTATTTCACCATGAAATAAAACACGCTTTTTGTCAACATGTTATTTCACCACATGAAATAAACACAATTTTGGGAAACCAAAAACCCTAAATCTGTTACAAAGCCGACTTATCGATTTATGTAGCAAACCAACAAAGAATTTACAAACCCTAGATAAAAAATAAAATCAACTCAAACATAACCTCATGTTACTTTATTCTATCAAAAACATTAAACCAAATCAAAAATGTTAAACCAACCCGTCCCTGAAATTCATATATGAGAAACCAAATCTTAGCTTGGGGGTGAATGTGATCTGTAATCCAGAGCTTGAGAAATAGACGAGGGAAAGAGAGGATCCAGGACCAAATCCGTTTGCAAAAACCATCATCAAAGAGTGCAACACTTGAATCTGTAAGATCAAAACAAGAAATTGAGCACCAATCACAAGTAATTGATCTTACCATAATCTACAATCAACTCAAATGCATATATAAGCAACCCAGAAACATCAAACATTATTTCAAGAACGTCATCATGAAAACAAGTTTTTCGTCTCTCGATCAAAATATTTTAGAAAAAAGAAAGAATTTTTTGGACATAAAATGTAAAACCCCAATGAGAAATTAGGGAAACAAGAACCAAAAAATATACCTGAGAGAAAACGACGTCTAATTATATGGGAGTTCCATATCGTCGATTGTTTCCGACGATGAAGATGGTTCTTGATGCTGGGATAAGGGGCGTATGGGGGAGAAGATGAACTGATGAAGGATGGGATGTAGGGCTGTAAACGAACCGAACGAACACGAACAGAGGATTGTTCATGTTCGTTCATTTAATTTAACCGAACAAACGAACGAACACGAACGGTAAACGAACAAATTTTTTTGTGTTCATATTCGTTTGTTAAGAAAATATGTTTGTTCGTGTTCGTGTTCGTGTTCGTTCATTAAGAGCTAAACGAACGAACATAAATAAACATAAATAAATGAACACAAATGAACAAAAAAACACCCACCATTAATCATCATTTCGTTCGTAAAAAATAATATAACAAAATGAAAAACCAGGTAAACTAAGGAGGTATAAAAAAGGAATTCTAAAAAACTAATTTAATTAATGATTTTACATCTTAATGTCATAATATATAAATATATTTATATGTATAAACAAACATAAACGAACATAAATATATAAATATATTTATATGTAAAAACAAACATAAATGAACATACACAAACATAAACGAACATAAATGAATGAACATTAACGAACATAAATGAACGAACGTACGTAAATGAACGAACGGGACCATTGTTCATGTTCGTCCATTTAATAAATGAACAAAAAAATGTGTTCATGTTCGTTCATTTATTAAATAAACGAACATAAACGAACTTTCCGCCGAATAGTTCACGAACGGTTCGTTGAACGTTCGGTTCATTTACAGCCCTAATGAGATGAGGTGACGGGAAGAGGCGTGTAATTGAGATTAATCTCAAATTACAAGTTTGTCCTCGAACTTTCAAATTAGATGTGAGTTAAGACCCCACTTTCACAAATGTTATAAAAAATGTCACCATGTTTAATGGCCTTTAATTAAAACCCTTGGGTGATTGAGATTGGTCCTCACGGTATTCAACATTTTTTTGGTCCTCACATGATTTAACCCCTATGTGTATATGTGTGCATATATATTATACGTTTAAAATTTTAATAGAAGTTTAAAATTAAAATGTAAATAGACAAAATTACCCCTAACTTAATGAAACTTTTCTAACGTCGTTAGCTTTAGGGACAATAAATGAAACAAAATAGAAACCACATGGATGAAAAAAGCAATTTTTAGAGACCAGGAAATAGTTGAAAGGGATCAATCCTCCAAAACCCAACACATTTCAAAGCCTAACAGGATAAAGATTTGACACATGTCTACAAAGGATTGGGGCTTCATACTCTGCCACTTGAATAAAGAACCAGCCAACCCAGTTGACCATGTCTTTCCGAGCCATTCTTTTCATATTATTGTATATATTACAATTATAAATCAATCAATTTATCAAAGTCTTGTATACCAAGTCAATGGCAGGAACATGCTGTCATTCCTAACCTGCATTATTTGGTTTATGGGTATCAGATCTTCTCGCCACTTGGAATCTGCATTGCATTTACTTTGAGAGATGGGTGCAAGAATTGGGCAATTACTTGTAATCATATTCATACAAATTTGGATAACAACAGCTCAGAATAGAGATCGTAAGTTCAGTTGTTTTACTGCTCTTAGTTCTAGTAATTTTCTTTTCAATTCTATGGTGATGGAATTGTGCACACCATGTGTTTGATCATTTTCCTAGCTATGGAAATCATGTTGAAATTGGTTTAACTATGATTGTTTCTGATGTTCGTTTTGTTACAATTTGTAGTTTCTCTGCTTTTGAGGTTTTGTATGGTCCACACTGTTATAAAAGTGAGAGAGAGAGAGAGAGATAGAGAGAGAGAGAGAACAAGGAAGGAGAAGTTTTCTGCTTCATCTTTCATTTTTTGTAAATTAACGAAAAAATTGTTGCAGTTAAGTTATTTATGTATGGTAGAGCACTAAGAGAAGTGAAATATGATTGGGATGTTAAACTTGTATCGCGTAGGTGTTTCTCTGCTGGCTCTCAAGAATGATTGGCAGAACACACCACCCAACTGGGACGATGGCTCCGACCCATGTGGTGGTGGTTGGGATGGCATCACCTGCACCAATGATCGAGTGACTTCAATGTAAGTCCTTCATTTTCACCTTCAAGTGATTTACTAACAGAAAATCTCATTAGTTTCTGCTTGGGTTTTCTTTATTCAACTTCTCAGAACTTTGGCAAGCATGAAATTGACCGGTGGGCTCCCCGGAGACATTGGGGAGTTGACTGAACTGCAGATCCTGTAAGTTCTTCCATCTGTTGAGCAATTGTAATTATGATAGTTTACTTCTATTTGTTCTATAGTGCCAGAAAATAGTTACTCATGTTTGTCTATGTAGAGATCTATCTTACAATAAAGGTTTGACCGGATCACTCACTGCAGAAATTGGGAAATTGAGGAAATTAACAAACTTGTAAGCAACTTTACCATCAATTTGATGAAAACTACTCAGTTTTTGTCTTTAGAACTAAATGTTTGATGTTGTTTTCCAGAATCTTAGTTGGTTGCAGTTTCAATGGTCCAATTCCGGAGAGCATCGGAAATCTTGAAAGACTTACAATTTTGTAAGAAATTTCCCATATATGTTACCAATTACTAGCTCCCCCTATGTCTTTGACTCAACAATCTGTAAAGTGTAGGTCTCTGAATTCAAATCGCTTCACCGGACGAATTCCGGCTTCCATTGGCAATCTTAAGAATCTTTATTGGTTGGATCTCACCCAAAACCAGCTCACTGGGAGTATACCTGTTTCTAATGGGAGAACGCCTGGTCTTGATATGTTGACTCGTGCGAAACACTTGTACGTCTATGCCCTTTCTTTAGCTTAAATTCGCTCATAAAACAAAACCAGCTTATGTTTTATCGTTGTTTCAGTCACCTAGGAGACAACCAGCTTTCGGGTGATATCCCACCTCGGCTCTTCAGCTCAAACATGATTCTGATTCATCTGTATGCTTAAATCTAATGAATGATGATACAAACATAAACTATCATAAGAGAAATCAACTTGACCTTCGTTTTGTTTACTTGACCAGGTTATTTGAAAACAATCAGCTTACAGGCAGTATTCCTCCCACACTAGGACTTGTGAAGTCTTTGGAGGTCGTGTGAGTATCCCAACTTTTAGGCCATGTTTGACAACCCATCAGCTACCTTATTTTTTGAACTTATTGAAAAGTACCGTCTGGTAAAGCTATAAGCTAACTTTTTTGAAAAAACTACTTCACTTCCAATTACACCCCTTATATTTTACACGCATAATTTTTTAACATGTCCTTTTAGGTCATTTTACATTGTCATGCAGCTTACCAGCTACTTTTTACCAAATGCGACTAGTTTTTATCCGCTAACAGCTAGTTTATTAACTACTTTGCCAAGCATAGCCTTTACTTGGGATCTTTTATTTTATTTGCATCTTAACTGGGAATGTTTTGTTTTGGAGATCAGACGACTTGATAGGAACTCTTTGAGTGGTGATGTCCCATTAAACATCAACAACCTTACCAATGTGAATGAGATGTAAGTACGACAACTTTATACACTTGGTTTTCTATTTCTCATTCTAACATAGAGAGGATATATGATGTTCGATAAATTTGATTCTCAGGTACCTGTCAAACAATAAACTGACCGGCCCTGTACCCAATCTCACCGGCATGCAAACCCTCAACTATCTGTAAGTACCAAGACTTCATCCAACTTTTTCTTTGTTAAATGTGCCTCTAAAATCCATCTTCCTGGGTGACACGCGACTTGGGTCTGGATACTTGAGCTCGGCAGGTTAAATTGCCTGCAGCCTCATGATTTCATCTGGCGATCTAACCATGTGACCTCAAGTCGCATGGCAGGTCGCATCATGCACTGGACGGTTTTTGTTGCCTTTTCTAGGTCACCTTTCTTGTTATCTGCTCCAATACAATACACAAAATACTCCCACACCCCACTGCAATACACAAACCAGGTGCCTAATCTGAGTATTTCTCCGTTGTTCCTCCATTATAAGTATTGTAATTATCGTTCAAATTACTGGATTTTGTTCGGTGGTCCTCTCCACCTGTGGTTTTCACCCATTTTGGGTTTCCCCGGTGTTGTTCTCTTTCTCTTTACTCTTTATTAGTATGCATCAAGCTTATTGCTTTCTTCTTTACCATACCAGCTACATTCAGGAACTGATTTACCTTTCCATATTAGAACCGTTTGTGAGTTCAAGCTTTTGGATCATGGGATTGTTGACGTTTCTGCCCATTTGACTTTGACATTGTTTAAGCGTTTGATTAGGATTGTGTATCAACAAGATTAGCTACGTTAATTTGTAACAATCTTCAAAAACTAAGAGTCTTACCAAGTGGCCTTAGGCCGACTGGTACTAGTGGCTCTTTAAATTTGAGTTCAAGTCTCTTTACGAACCTATCAGTTTGTTAACTGTTTTACCAGTCTTAATGAGGTTATCTTCATCGATGCTATGGCAAATTTGCAGGGATCTAAGCAATAATACTTTTGATCAGTCGACGGTTCCTTCATGGTTTTCAACTCTGCAGTCTTTGACAACTCTGTAAGCAAAGTCTTTTGAATTATTTAGCTTCTTAATTTGGCCTAAAGGGAGCCTGGGAATTGCTAATTAATTTATTTTTGGCTGTTGCTATGGCAGTAAGATGCATAGTACAAACATTGGAGGAGAATTGCCTGCTGCCTTGTTCAGCATTCCTTCGTTGCAGAATGTGTGAGTTGATATAACATTATTAGATTATCAATTTGTTGTTTTTTGCTGAAGCATGATAACTCGCACACGTCTTTTGACAGTGATTTAAGCAACAACAGACTAAATGGCACCTTGGATATTAGCTCGAACCCCAGCAACCAACTTCAACTTGTTAATCTACGGAGTAACCAAATTGTGGACTTCACCCAACGACGCGGATATAGTATTGGTTTAATGTAAGTTCTGTAAACATTGTACTCTTTTAAGATCAAATGGTGTGTTTTGAGGTCTTTCAGTTGTCTGTTTGATCTCAATAGTCATTCTTACATTTATTTGGCTAAAACCATATGAGATTATGACTGCAGACTGGTTGATAATCCAATATGCATGGAATCGGGAGTGACTGATGTATATTGCTCTCTTCCCACGAAGAAAAATGCATCATATTCAACGCCATTAAATAACTGTACACCACCTTCATGTGGTTCAGGCCAAGTTTCGAGTCCCAACTGTAAATGTGCATATCCATACATGGGTTCCTTTTTTTTCAAAGCACCTTCCTTCTCGGACCTTGGAAATTCGACCGTCTACGACTCCCTCCGCGATCTGTTGATGAGTTTCTTTCGCCAAGTCCAACTCCCTGTAGACTCGGTGTCACTAAAGAATCCTAGCAGAAATTTGAATGATTACCTTGTGCTTAATCTTGAGGTTTTTCCATCTGGTGAAGTAAATTTTAATAGGACTGGAATTCTTGGGGTTGGGTTTGCACTTAGCAATCAAACTTTCAAGACTAAGAAAGATTTCAACACCTATGTCTTCATTGCTGAAAACTATGATTTCTTGCCAGGTATTGTTTTTCGCAGATCATTTAGTGCTAGGTTTTAATTCGGAGAATGATCTTTTACATTTTGTTTTTAACTTATGACCTCCAAATGATCTTCCTTTGGTGTTAAACAACATGCCGTGTAATATATTTTTGAAAAACACTGGAATATTAGTTTGTAAAAGTGACTTCCATAGAAGGTCATTTAACAAATTAGCCTTTGCTTTCCCCTGTGTATTCATAGTAGAAACTGGTGAACGCTTTGAACTCGTGATCATCGAATTGTATTTGTACGTCATCTTACAGGAGTATCAGGTCCGAAACACAAGTCATCTAACACTGGAGTTATCATAGGATCAATAATTGGTGGTTGTGTGCTTGTGATATTATTGGTACTCGCAGGAGTCTACACTTTTCGCCAGAAAGGACGAGCTGAAAGAGCCACCCAACAGACCTCTCCTTTCGGTAAAATTAAAATATAGTCATAATCTCATCAATTCGAAATGTAATCTGGCCTCTCATCATTTTAATTGGTATAATACTTGCAGCACTCTGGGATCCAACCAGTGGAAGTGGTGGTGTTCCTCAGTTGAAAGGAGCAAGGTCCTTCACCTTTGAAGAACTTAATAAATATACCAATAATTTTTCAGAGACTAACAACATAGGAACCGGTGGATATGGGATGGTTAGTATGTTTGTGTTTACCTTTTAAATCGATTATCTGGTTTTTTAATTTAATGATCAACTAATATCGTGCAGGTATACAGAGGAAGTCTTCCGAATGGACAGTTAATTGCCATCAAAAGGGCTCAACAGGGTTCGACACAGGGTGGGCTCGAGTTCAAAACTGAGATCGAGCTTCTTTCGAGAGTACATCACAAGAATGTTGTGGGCCTCATCGGGTTCTGTTTTGATCAGGGTGAACAGATGCTGGTTTATGAGTATATCGTGAACGGTACTCTCAAGGATAGTCTTTTAGGTACTCGCCTTTTATGCCCTTTCTTATAGCCATGGCCCGTGTAGCTCCTATCAACTTCTTCCATTTAACTGAATAACCAATTAGATCAAATGTCGTCATCAACTCATGATATGTGCAGGGAGATCAGGTATCAGGTTGGATTGGATGCGAAGGCTCAAAATAGCACTCGGAGCAGCACGAGGGTTGCAATATTTACATGATCTTGCTGATCCTCCAATCATACATAGAGACATAAAAACGAATAATATCTTACTAGACGCACGATTAGTCGCAAAGGTTGCCGATTTCGGCCTTTCCAAACCATTGAGTGATGCCAATAGGACTCATGTTACCACTCAAGTCAAAGGGACAATGGTTAGCTTCAACTTTCACTTTTATCATAATTGTTTTTGGTTAGTAACTTCTTTTATTAGATTGCGAATCATTCCCATATCAGTTAGACACGAACCACCAAACTTGTATACCTAGAAACCTCCCCTCTTCTATAAGGGCTCTTTTAGAAAGAGATTCATAGGGGTTCCACTACTTTTAGATTTTATACACACAAAAATAAATGTGCCTGTTTATAGTCAAATTTTAAAATATTATAATCTTGTATCCACATGTCATGTATCCAGGGCCGTTCTTTAGCATATTAAACGTGATTTTGAACAGGGCCCTTAAAATTTTGGGGCCCAATTTTATATTGTTTAGAGTCTTTAATCAACAAATGTAAAACTACAGTCCACCTTAGTGCAAAAACAAAAATAATATATCGTATCATCGCCTCGGTAATTTGTATATATGTATATTTGTTATCTTACTTTGCATTGTAATCGAAAGCTTTAGGTGTAACAGGGCCTCCAAAAAGATTGAAACGTCCCTGCATGTATCTATATCTCTATACATGTATCCTTACAACATATATAGTCTACAGATCATAGATGGTGATTTGTGATCATATTGATGGATGCAGGGATACATGGATCCTGAGTATTACATGACTCAACAGTTAACGGAAAAAAGTGATGTTTATAGCTTTGGAGTTGTGATGCTGGAGCTGATAACCGCAAGAAACCCAATCGAGAAAGGTAAGTACATTGTGAGGGAAGTGAAACTAGCGATGAACAAGAGTAAAGAACTGTACGACCTACACGAAGTCCTTGACCCAACCATCGGTTTGAGCAGCCAACTTAAAGGTTTGGAGAGGTTCGTGGATCTTTCATTGAGGTGTGTGGAAGAGATGGGAAATCAAAGACCAGCAATGAGTGAAGTTGTGAAAGAGCTCGAGAGCATTATGGAATTAGCGGGGCTTAACCCAGGCACTGAATCATCGTCGTCAACTTCCGCAAGTTATGAACGCACAGGCAATGACTACAGCCATCCTTACGGTAACGACAGCCTTTTTGCTTATAGCGGAGGTTTTCTGCCCGAAAAGTTGCATCCGAAGTAAGATTTTTCGTTTCAAAAACGAGGTAAACACGTATATGTGTGTCTATATATATTTGCTTGTTATTAATAAGAGTATAGAGTTGTAGCCACATGGACAATATATAATGCTTCAAACATGTAATTAGTGTAAGCGAGACCTATTAATTTTCCATTCGGTTTGAACTCATTGTAAGATATTTGTTATTTTTGGTTCTTTCTTCTAATGGGTAACATATACTTGGAATTACATAATGGTCATGAATGATGAAACAAAGCGTACATAATCTCAATGTGTTTGGTTCACTGATAACATATTGGATAATGGATCGGCAAGTAGCTCAAAATATTATCGATTTGATACAAGTAAACATATATATATATATATATATATAGAGAGAGAGAGAGAGAGAGAGAGAAAGAAGTGGTTTCAATTGGAAACCATATTAGATTGGAAACTTTGGAAACCGTCAATTTCATTGGTTAAATTAATGAAATTGGTTTATAAAGTTGTTTAATATGATCAAGTTGTTTCATATAATTCTTTTATTAATGAAATTGTTTCATATATTTGTGTTTTTTATGTAGTTTCGTCTATTTTTCTCATTCTGATGAAATTGTTTCATGTATTTTCGCAGTTTGATGAAACTTTTTCATTTTTACATAAAAAAACACAAATATATGCAACAATTTCATCAATAAAAGAATTATATGAAACAATTTCATGAAACAATTTCATTAACTTAATCAATGAAATCAAGGGTTTCCACGGTTTTCAAAATTAGAGTGGTTTTCATTTGATCGATATATATATATATATATATATATATATATATATATATATATATATATATATATATAGTGTTGGGTTCTGGTTAGAAGTTGAGTTAATGGTGAGTAGCGTGAGAAGTGATTATCAACCGTTGGATGAGAAATTTACGCACATTAGGATGAGATGCACCGAGATGCACCGGATCAATTCCCTTCTAAGCCGCAATTCATGGGAGGGCTTAAGATTAAAAGAGATCAACGGTTCAAATCTACTTCTCACACGATCCTTCGTCTCTCTCTCTCTCTCTCTCTCTCTCTCTCTCTCTCTCTCTCTCTCTCTCTATATATATATATATATATATATATATATATATATATATATATATATATATATATATATAGGAAACTTCAAATAAAAACCAATTGTTTATTATGAACCAGTATACAAAGTTTGACCCTTTATTTCTATTTGATCCAATAATTCATATTAAATAGATTTTTTAATTAAAATTCTTAATTAAGGTGATTAGGAGTAAAAAAGAAAGTTTATTTCAATCATGGTCACGTTTAATTACATGAGTATTTCCTTTAATCTTTTAATTAAAAACTTTTACCCCTTCATCATTGCTTTGAACCTCAAGAATTTTCTTGTCTTCCAAAAGAAACTTGTTCAAACTAAACTGATCATCATTCTCGTCCCCTAGTTCCACAAAAACATTCTTCAGTTGTCTTCGTCAACATTGTGAACACCAATCGGAATTTCATCTTTAGAGAAGGAATATGGTATTTCTTCCTCCTCTTTCTCCGAGCCCTCAACAGACACCTTACCCTTTCATCCTCTTCTTCTACCTCTGAGTCACTTTCCTCTACGAGAAACTCCGGAATCCACCCACAAATCTCTTTCATTCGGACATGGAAAACACATCCTCTAACGACCACTTTTTTGATTTCATAAATTAACGAAGGCTAAGAGGATTGAATACAAAGGCGGGTACTATAAAGATTGTTACCATCTGAATCATCCGAGAAGACACTCTTTCCCCACTTGCTAGCTATTTTCGAGAAAGATTTAGGATTCCAAGCTTTCAAGGAAAGACCCTCCATATCAATCCAAGCTAGCCTATCCTCCACTTTGAAGTTATTTGATCATTTTTCGAGCACTTGAAACCAAGATTTAACCGCCGTATACGAAAGAAACTTATCACGGGACCAATACCAACGAAATCGATAAGGACCCATAAACCTCTGATGTATTTGACCTTTACGTTCAAGAAGCCTTCATTTTTGCAAAGAGAATGGATATTAGGGAGAGTTTTAAATTCGGAAACACAACCAATAAGTGCTAATGGAAAATTATTTTCAACCATTCCATCCATGTCAAGTACAATGGTAACCGAATCGTCTTTAACTTCATTCAATGAATACTTGGGAACTCCTTTGACAATGTCCGCATAAGTTCCACGTTTACTATTCCCAACAGCTCTAAGGTGCTCCTTAAACGAATCACCAACTTGGTTCCACCCCTCAGAAGGTTTACCGTTGGGATCAAAACAAGCTATATTAGCAAATAAACGCAACTTCCCAATCCAAGTATTACAAAGCTTATTGATCACGACATGAATGTCGTCGACCTTACAATACCGTACAAAAGCAAACATTCTCCCAAATTTGGTCTTTCTGTTGGCAAACATTCTCCAGATTCTTGTAGTTAACTTTCCACATCAGTATACACTCCTAAAGTTGTAATAATTCTCTCACTACACTTTATAAACTCTCTCTCTCTCTCTCTCTCTCTCAGATCAATATAATACGACTTGTGGCTCAAATTTTCTGTTGATCATTATCTTATGTTCTTTACCTTGATTGTGTGATTGATTTGGGATCTAACAATTGGTATCAGAGCAGAGTTTGATCACCTTTATTCTAGATTTGATTCCATGGAGGACCAGTTGTCTGCAGTTGAAACCTCAATAAAGGTTTTGTCAGATCAATGTAAAGTTCAGGCTTCTTAGATGAAAAAGAAAATTTGATGATGATGATGATCATAATCATCAAAAGGGGGATAAAATGCAGAGAACATATTCTGCAGAACCATCCATAACTGTATCTGAAGTGAGTGGGTCTATTCAGAACGATCAAAGTCCTCAGAGGAATGATGGTATTAATCTGAAAAATTGCAAGGAGATTGTGTTGTTCAAACCTGAAGTTTGTGTGCAGAGTATTCAGAGATCTTCTAGTTCATCAGCTCAGATCATGTTTGGCGATCTTTCTATATTCAAAAGATTTAATGAAAGCAGAGTTGAAAGTGTTTTGTACTCAGATGATTTTGTTGCTGATATCTGCTTCAATTTTGAGCATTTGGATAACTTTGAAGACATTCTTTAAAAGCTTATGCCATAATACACTTTCAGAGATCCTATCATCATTCCAAAGATCAAATTGAATCTTCTAGGAGGAACCCATTGTTGATTATGTCATCAAGGATAAGGAGAACATCTTTGACAATCTATACAGAACTAATTTTGTTTCTAGTTGGGATGTTGTTAGTGCATCCAAGATCAAGGGAATCAAAGTCAAAGTCTCTCAAACAAAGTCAAAGTCAAAGCTCAAAGTCAAATAAAGTCAAATAGTTTAAATGTTTTAGTTTTTGTCTTGTAATCGTACCTTAGTATAAATAGCATTTATTTTTCGTTTGTAGACTCATAAGACTGAGAGAGAGTTTGAGTTTAGAGAGAGAAAGTCCTGAGAGCATTCTGTGAACGCATTGTAAATTGTGAATCGATAATCAATGGCATAAGACAATTTGAATTGATTTTTGTTGTTGATAATCTTGTTAAGAACTGCACATTGTGGGACACACAGATGTATATCTAGAGGAGACATACAAGCACTTGTATTTAGTTGAAGGAGAGAAGGTTGGGTTATTGGAACATGTGATTGATGGAAGCTTACCTAGAGAGATTCAAATGATGTACAATGAACTTTACCAGAGGCTGAGAAAAGATGACAAGTTCCTGAATATGAAAAGAGGATTGTAGAGGTCATTGAGTTTCAAAGACTTGACTTGGCAATGATTTGTTATGTTGAGATTAAGGTGAAGAAAGAAGATGAAAGCATATGCAAATTAACCAGTATTGATTTTGATAGGATATGTATTGAAGATCAGTTGTTTTTGGTAAGATTCTTTGAGAAGGCAGAAGAGGCTTGGCTGGATCTTGAATTCAATAGAATGTTGCGAATAAATATCAGAAATTTGGCTAAGTATGATTTGCAATTGGCCATAGATTTTAGACTTCTGAAATCAAATATGAAATAGCCTGCTACAGAAGTAACTCCTTGTGCTGACTATTTTGGGAAATATCTGAAAATACAAGATGGTTTGGGATAGACCTGGCAAAAAATGACACAACACGCTAACCCGACACGAAATAAACGGGTTTGGGTAATACATTTCAACCCGTTTAAGTAAACGGGTTGACACGACACGACACGAAAATTAAACGGGTAAGGTCAGGGTCAAAAATTTCAACTCGAAAATGACCCGAATAACCCGTTTATATATATATATATATATATATATATATATATATATATAGGGTTTGTTTAATTTGCAACCCTTAAAAAGGTTGCAAACTTTGCAACCCACATCTTAACCGTCGGATTTATGATCGGCGGTTATAAAAGATATGGGGCCCAATATTTTTAATTAAAAAAAGAGAAAAATAAAAATAAAATAACCGTCGAACATAAATCCAACGGTTAAGATGTGGGTTGCAAGTGTTGCAACCTTTTTAAGGGTTGCAAAATATCCTTCCACTATATATATATATGTATGTATGTATATATATATATATATATAAGTTTTCCTTTTAATGCTTTGGATTTTTAGTGTTTTAGATTTGATTATAATTTTGAACTATAAAATTTGGATTTTTAATGCTTTCATTTGAATTTTGTATTTGTATTTTTTTGTGAATTTACGATTTTTAATTTTAATTTTATAAATGTTAAACGGGTTAGGCGGGTCGTGGCGGGTTAGGCGGGTCGGGTTAGGGTTGGGATTTTTTGACCCGTTTATTAAACAAGTCGGGTTAGGGTTAGACACTTTCAACCCGTTTTACTTTGAACCCGACACGAACCCGACCCAACACGACACGTTTTTCAGGTCTAGTTTGGGATATATCTACAATTTAGATGATCAAACCTTCAATCAACTGAGGCTAAGTGAAATTCCTAAATTCAGTGATGTTACCTTGAAAACATTCCTTGAAGATTTGGAAGTCATAATACCTACTAAAGATGAGTTGAGTAGTGTCAGAAGGATGTTCATTGATGCAATCAAGGAAAGACTTGAGCTAATGGATACTGTAAGAGAATGCAAAGGCTGGTACTTAGAAGAGCCAAATTCCAAGAGTCTTTTGGAATCAGATTTTGAATTTCCTTCAGCGATTTTGGTTAGTTATGAAGAAAAAGAAAATATTGTTGAAGAGACTATTAAAGAAGCTCCATTGCAAGAGAATCCAACTGTTGTGGAAAATGCTCGGGAGGATGTTATTCCAGAAGAACCAAGGACTATTCGATCTAACCAGATGACAATCAATCCAGATGAATAATTTCTTGAGTTTAAGTTCACTAAGATGTTCAGGGGTGATGTAAAGGTTGTGACCTATTTGGATACACTTCATGACAAGAGTGTAACTAATATTCTTGCCTATCGAAGTGTTTGCAAAAGGTGGGAAAGTCAAGAGCAGCAGATTCACCTATAAGTCTTATCGCAAAAACTGACCAATGCTGAACAGATTGTGTCCTAATCCTTCAACATAGCTCACCTTCTTAATCGTTATGTTCTCTTGCACAACGTCTCCGTATCTCATGATTGGTGAAAACTGGTTATTTCCAAAACGCACGTTGCCGCAAAATTTCTCTGTATAATTAGATAAAATATCTTTCTGCCTTGTCATATGCTTGGAACAACCTGAATCCAAGTACCACATATGACGGGTCTGTACAGGAGAAATTAAACAACAACTGGTTTAGGTACCCATTTATAGATGGGTCCTTTCATGTTAGCACAAGATTTTGTCACCCATTTGGATTTGGGTCCTCTTTGCTTTTGAAAAACACTTTAATGATGTATATAATAAGAACCAAACCAACAATCAGAATATTGTCGAGTAACAAAACCATTTCTACGAGATGTGGAAGACTGAGTAGTAGACGGATTTAATTGGATCAATTGCTTTATTGTATAAGACTTGTAAGAAGTTCCAAGTTTTGATTTATGAGAAGAAGATTGACCAACTACATCAGAAAAACTATCAGAAATCCTATTACAATTAGACTCAGAAAATGATTTCGAAGACTCTTCAATCTTCCTTTTAGGTCTCCACTCAAGCTTAGCTTCAGAATTTTTCCATCTCAATTCTGAAACACAAGATTTAGACTTGTTAGAAAAATGAGATTTAACAATTTGAGGTTTCTTATGCTTACCCGTGTTGGTCCGTTTCTGTGAGCGTCTTTTCTTTTGCTTCTTACCTTTAGCATAATAGGTACTCACAGGAACTAATTCATTAACCTTAGTTGATAATTCACCATTCTCAAATACACTAGGTAAAACATCAATATTTATCAAAGCCAAGAGTATTTATAGGTTGATTTGTACTCGTTTTATTGTCTAAAACAAAGTTTGTATTGATTAGATTGTCCAATTCACAACAGATTTTGTGAATTTTGGATTGTTTGTTGTTCGAAAGTTTTCACGCACTGTTCTTGAGATCAATTTGTATTTTTTGTTGATTTGGTTGTAATCGATTGTTTGTAAAGTGTTCAGATTGTTGTTGAGGACAAATTGACAAAGTTTCATGGACTGATTTTTAGGTTTGAATCGAATTTGGGCTGAAAATTGAGTTTTTGAGCCAAGATCTGAAGAATTCGCATGGAAAACGAAGAACTCGCATGAAAGATGAAGAAATCGCATATGTTTTAGAATTCACATAGATTTCCTTGAAAATATCATAAGTGTTGAATTCGCATGAGAGTTGTGAGTGAAATCCTCAGAATTCGCATAAGCTTTCATACGAAAAGTTGGAATTCGCATAACTCTCATATACGAAAAGTTTGCTTAAAATATTCCAAGGACAGAATTCGCATATGCTTGTATGCGAAAAGTGAAGAATTCGCATCTTCTTGTGATACGAAAAGCTCATGCGAAAATCTTAAAAGTTTAAAATTTTATTAAGTCAAGAATTCGCATAACAGTCTAAAGATTTCGCATATAGTTGCATGCGAATTGTGTAGAATTCGTATATCTTTTCATGCGAATTCTGTGTTGTGTGAAAATTTCATTCTTAGACAAATTTTTGCAAACTATAATATGGTTTTTCAATGTCAAAAAATTTTCTCTAGGGGCGCTGCCCCTCGACCCCGCAAGGGTGTTGCCCCGACCCCACTCGCTAACCGGGTAGCGGGACCCCCGTGCTAAGTCTGCGTAAGGGAACAAATTTCTGATTGTGATCAAAATTTCTGAATTTTTGTTAACGATCATTTGTGCAAGTATTATCAGGATCAATAGATGATTATTTCTTTATTGCAGAATATACTTCTGAACAACGTAAAGAGAAAGATCAAAAGCGTAAAATGTCAGAACTTGAAGAACAACATAATGCAAATAAGTGTATCATTGAAAGGTTGAGAGTAGATAATGATAGACTCAGTCAAAGTTTAATTCGAGTTGGAAATAAAAAGAAAGAGAATGAAAGGATATTAAAGAGTAAGCTCAGATTGGTTGAAGAAAATGCAAGAGTACTGGAGACTGAAAATGGTGTTCTAAAGAAGAAGATTTCCCAGATAGAAAGTGAAAATTTTGAGCTGGAAAGAAAGATTTCAGATTTGGAAGCTCAAATTGTCAAAATCCAGAAACAATATTCTGTCAGTAAGAATGATAAGACAGTTAAGAGTTTGGAAAGTGCTAATGAAGAGATGAAAAAGAAGATTTCAGATTTGGAACAGAAGATTACCAAAGACAAAGATGAATTTGAAAAGGAAAAGGAAAAGAAAGGGTTTGCACATAAATTTTTTGAATTCTCAAGAAAGACTTTCGAAGAGAAGAAAGTTGTTGAGCTTAAGTGTGCAAGGATTTCAAAACAAGTATCAGATTTTGAGAAGGTTATAATTGTTGAAAGAGACAGGCTTGAGAAAGAGAAAGTTGAATTTGGTTCTGAAGGAAAATCTCTCAAAGAAAAGATTTCTGAATTAGAAAGCCTGTTGGAAAAAGAGAGAAAAGAGTTTGCAAAGGAAAAGAAGGTAGTTGAGCAGAAAAATGTTTGATTTTTTAAAGAAATATCAGATCAAAGAAAGAATGTAGAGAAGGATTTTGAAGAAGAAATGGAAATATTTGAGACCGAGATTAAGAAGCTTACAAAGAAACTGTCTGAACTATCAACAAAGGTAATGAAAGAGCAGAATACGAAGTCTGAATTTCAGGAAAAGATTGACCTGGTTATCAAGGAAATGAATAGTTTATCTTCCAAGATAATAAAACTTGAAGGAATTGTTTCTAAGGCGGTTTTGACTGAGCAGAAGACTCCAGATTCAATTATTCAAACACCTAGAGATGAGACAACATCAAGTTCACATCATACAACTGTTTCTACAAAAAGGTCAGTTAATTCAAAAGATCAGATTCGTACTACTAACCTTTTCTTTGATCGGAATGTTGATGGTCCAGGTACATTCAGAAGAAGAAGAAATGGTAATGAAAAGTTTGTATGGAAAGTGAAAGAAGATTCTGATGAGAAGAATGATCCGAAATCATTTGTGCATACACTCAATGCCAAGAAGAACATTGTGCATAAAGGTAAACATGATCTTGTTTATTCGATAGATCAATTAATCAGGTTATCTAAAAAGAAGATTAATTGTTCTTATTGTGGCTCAAATGATTTTGTTCATAAAACTTCTGATCATTACTGGTATGGTTCTTATTATATTACTCCTAACAGAACTGCAAGTAACAAACATGGACCCAAATACCAGTGGGTACCAAAGCCAAAAGATCCATCTATGTTGCAGGCACCTCAAGTCTAAGGGGAGTAAAGAAACCATGGCTCTTGGATAACACAGTTCAAGACCCGTTCTTCAATGTTAAGGAATTTGACTTCTAGACAAAGCAGTCTAGGACTCTTACCTCAAAGATCAAGTTTGAATTCTAAACACAACAGTTTAGGACTCATACTTCAACGATCAAAAGAAAGTGTACTCCGAGGCATCAAAGAGATGATCAACCTTCAATGGGGAGTATACATATTACCTTTACTGATAATATTACGAATGCATCTTTTCAGGGGGAGTAATTGACTTCTGAATACATCTTATCAGAACTCGTTCTTAAAAGTCTTATTGCTTTCATGTCTTTATTTTTCAATAAAGGTTGTGAATAAGACTTTGTACTTTGACGACTTTTGGACTACATGCAGATTTTTAGGGGGAGCTTACATGATCATATCTATCATGACTTTGGAGCTGACTTTATGAGATTCAAGCTGAGCGTAAGGATTATTCTAATCTTAATCTCATACATATTTGAAAGATGGACAACTTTCAGATATGAAAACATGTTCTTAAACGTTCATACCACTTCTCGATTCTTAAACGGATTTCATGAATATAGAAGTGTGATTTTAAATGATTTCTTGTTATGAACTTTAATGTTTAACAAACCGTGTGTTTCCAAAGATTAATACTTGTGTATTATCTTTTCCATATATTGTCAAGTATTCATACACACCGGTTTAGTATTTTTAGTTGACTATGTTCTTACCATGTCTCAAAATTGAACATACTTTTCGATGGTAAGACACCCGTTTGAAATTCCAAGTTTGTTGAGCGTGCTTTCATTCAAAACGTTTCTTTCAAGAATGTCTATAATTGTTCTTATAGACAACATCCAATTTTTCATGAGCTAAGCTTTTAATGATAAATCATTCATATTTGATCTTTTCCATACATTGTCAGATTCTCAAACAAGTCTTTTGTATTCATTTCATTCTTTCAATATACTTGTTTTGAGCGAATCCTTCATGATTAAAATGCTTAAATCTTCATGATTATCTTACTGAGCATACAAATATATGACATGTATTTCATTCTATGCTTTAACTAATAAGTTAAACCAATTGAGCAACATTTTTCTTATAGGACATATACATGGGAATTATGTGTGCTTAATAGAACTTCTATGGATTCACGATAACAAGTGTTTCCTACCCAATAAGTTATTCTTGAGTAATCGAGAGGTGAGGAGTCAATATCTGAGTGTGGATGTGTGTTGAGATAAAATGAAAATAGAGTTTGGTTATACGTGAGCTCAATGTTAAAAAGAAAGAGGGTGAGAGATCAGAGTAATAGAATATCAAACTCTGCACCAAACTTTTTCTGAGTCGGGCAGACACATTACTGTTGTTTCATAATTCTTTCGTGAACTTCATTAAATCAGGCAACTAGCCCATGCCAACTCTTCATTTAAACCCCACCAGCTACTCATTTCTTTCTCAATAGAGGAATGTTTAAATTTTTCTTGGGGACACAACATATAATCTATCTCGTCTTCATTTGAAAGATTTGGATATTGAAAAAGAAGGAAGTCTGCCCCACCTTCGCACTTCGATCATGCACAATTGAGTCTGTGTATTACTGTTGATTCAGGGTTACATTCTTATTTGTCTAAATTTGAAAAGATTTAGATGAATACTTTATGAATTGACGGATGTTCAGTGGCTCAATGAAAGGATCATGGTCAGAAACTGATGACGCTTCTTGAAGAAATTTTGATGATTTCAATGCTCTACATCATCAAAAAGGGGGAGAGAAAGTCAAGAAATGGAAAAACAAGTTACCGGAGAAGTTATTTCAAGAAATGTTGACTAAAGTTCAGATGGTGAAAGTTTGAAAGATTTATTGTCCGAGTTATGGGGAGATTGTTCAAAATTTGAAAGAAAGTTCAAAGATTTGGAAAGTTTGTTGAAGATTTGCTGAAATTTTCTTTGAAGATGAATTGCTGAAGCAAAGTGAGCTAAATCAGGAAATAATTTCTTTTCTAAATTCTGGAAGAGGTTTTATTACCTTAGGGGAGATTGGTAAATATTCTTGTAAAAGATATTTGCAGACTTTGGAGGAGATTACAGAAGGAACTAAAAGAGAGAGAATGTTCTTGAGAAAGGGGAGAACGTGTTTTAAAGATGAATTTCATT
The DNA here is from genome assembly GCA_954870635.1 of Arctium minus. NCBI lineage: Eukaryota > Viridiplantae > Streptophyta > Magnoliopsida > Asterales > Asteraceae > Arctium > Arctium minus. The sequence continues at coordinate 33,337,326 of OX941087.1, forward strand.
TGAAGAGAAGTACAAGTTTACCCGAAAAAGGGAGATTGTTCTCTAATGTTGAAATTTGTTTTTGCTTATCCAAAGGGGGAGATAATTTGTTTCTGAATCCAAAGAGGAGTTTCAATGCATATCTTTTTGAAGATGATCTTGAATCCAAAGGGGGAGATTGTTAGTGCACAAATATATTGGATCCAAGATCATGGGAATCAAAGTCAAAGTCTCTCAAGCAAAGTCAAAGTCAAAGCTCAAAGTCAAATAAAGTCAAATAGTTTAAATGTTTTAGTTTTTGTCTTGTAATCGTACCTTAGTATAAATAGCATTTATTTTTCGTTTGTAGACTCATGAGACTGAGAGAGAGTTTGAGTTTAGAGAGAGAAAGTCCTGAGAGCATTCCGTGAACGGATTGTAAACTGTGAATCGATAATCAATGGCATAAGACAATTTGAATTGATTTTTGTTGTTGATAATCTTGTTAAGAACTGCACATTGTGGGACACACAGATGTATATCTAGAGGAGACATACAAGCACTTGTATTTAGTTGAAGGAGAGAAGGTTGGGTTATTGGAACATGTGATTGATGGAAGCTTACCTAGAGAGCTTCAAATGATGTACAATGAACTTTATTAGAGGCTGAGTAAAGATGACAAGTTCCTGAATATGAAAAGAGGAATGTAGAGGTCATTGAGTTTCAAAGACTTGACTTGGCAATGATTTGTTATGTTGAGATTAAGGTGAAGAAAGAAGATGAAAGCATATGCAAATTAACCAGTATTAATTTTGATAGGATATGTATTGAAGATCAGTTATTTTTGGTAAGATTATTTAAGAAGGCAGAAGAGGCTTGGCTGGATCTTGAATTCAAGAGACTGTTGCGAATAAATATCAGAAATTTGGCTAAGTATGATTTGCAATTGTCCAAGAGTTTAGACTTCTGAAATCAAATATGAAAGGGCCTGCTACAGAAGTAACTCCTTGTGCTGACTATATTGAGAAATATCTGAAAATACAAGATACAGTTTAGATGATCAAACCTTCAATCAACTGAGGCTAAGTGAAATTCCTAAATTCAGTGATGTTACCTTGAAAACATTCCTTGAAGATTTGGAAGTCATAATCCCTACTAAAGATGAGCTGAGTAGTGTCAGAAGGATGTTCATTGATGCAATCAAGGAAAGACTTGAGCTAAGGGATACTGTAAGAGAATGCAAAGGCTGGTACTTAGAAGAGCCAAATTCCAAGAGTCTTTTGGAATCAGATTTTGAATTTCCTTCAGCGATTTTGGTTAGTTATGAAGAAAAAGAAAATATTGTTGAAGAGACTATTAAAGAAGCTCCATTGCAAGAGAATCCAACTGTTGTGGAAAATGCTCAGGAGGATGTTATTCCAGAAGAACCAAGGACTATTCGATCTAACCAGATGACAATCAATCCAGATGAATAATTTCTTGAGTTTATGTTTACTAAGATGTTCAGGGGTGATGTAAAGGTTGTGACTTATTTGGATACACTTCATGACAAGAGTGTAACAAATATTCTTGCCTATCGAAGTTTTTGCAAAAGGTGGGAAAGCCAAGAGCAGCAGTGTATTCAGAATTTAAGATCACTTCAATCAGAGAACTCGTTATCAAAAAGCTGGGTCATTTGGAATACCTTGATTTTGAAGTCATCTGGGAGGATAAGAAGATTTATTATTTCACAGAGGCAGACTTTAGAAACTTGTGTATACATGACTTTCACGATTTATATGGTTTTATGGGAAACAAAGAAGAAGGCACAAAGAAAGAGACATGGGCCTTATCTGCTATTAAAGAAGGGATGCTCGGAGCACTGAGGTGGGTTGAATTCCTAGATTTTCATGTTGCCTTAGAGGTTGGAAAGCCATATGTATTTTTATCTGCTCCAAATATAACTCATATTGACTTTGACAAGATTGAAAGAGGGACAATTGTTGAATGGCCTGAGTTGGGAATAGTGTTGAAAAATCCTTTGAATAGAATGAAGTTCTTCTACAGGGCAACGAGGTAAACAAGTACTCTTCTGGAACAATAAGACAGTTGAAGAATCAAATGGAGAAAAGATTAAGAAAAGAAAGGATGTAGATAAGTGCAACATGATTCTAAAGCTTATTGATGTTCAACTTGCTTTGAGGAATATGGTACTCTTTAGATTCATTCCAATTCTGAAGAGAGACAATGTAGATCAATGTAGAGCAATTTGACCAAAGGGGGAGAATGTTAGATCTAAAGAAGGTTGGTCAAAATTGTTTAAGTGTTCATCTCTGATTACCTTGATTAGAGATCTGACATTGAAGGCTCAGAGTCAGTTAAAGGGAAAATGTGCTAAGTGTCAGATCTGATGTACTTGATCAGAAACCTGAGTAAGGATGATCAGATTTCTGAGATGAAGAATTTGGCTAAGTGTGAAAGTCTGAAGAAGAGCACTCAGCGATCTGAAGAAGCTTAATCATAGTTCAACTACACTTTATCAGAGTTCAGATATAAAGTCTGAACATCTTGTTCAAACTTTGATACTTAAAGATTTCATCCTTGAAGATTTCCAAAGTTGGTTAAATGACGGGTGTCGAGTCCAGCAAATAATAAAATTTATAATTAAAGCCTATTACCTCTAAAACACAATAAATTGTGATAGTGATAAGTAGGGCCGTCTCCTCAAGAACTCGGTATTAACCGTAAGTACAAGACGAATTCACGTGCAAATTCATTGAAAAAACATTATATAAAAAAAGGGGTTTGGATGATTTATTATAAATCTAAGCATGTAAATAATAATTTTAGAACGATTAACAATAATAAAAGAGGCTAGCAATGAGCATCAATTGACTAATTATTTGGATTACATATCATCGACACATTCAAACCGTGTTCTCAAAAGAAGTCAAATTGGCTAAAACATCAACACGCATCGATGGCCCGTTCGTGTAAAAGCATGACTAGACTTGAACACTCTACGACTAATCTCTCATTAGCTAATCGAACCTAGTCACGGACTTAGAATTTGATTGCCAATCGCATTAATATTAAACGAACACCAAGACCAACCAACAATCGAATGCCGATTGTTTAAGTTAGATTATGCAATTTTACAACATCAACAATTAACACAAATGTCCATTGTGTGTTTTGTGCTACTTTGATAAACCAAAAAACAATTACGCATTTTCCGGTTCATCTAGCAATTCGAAACCGAATCAAATAAATTAAGGAATAATACTCAAAATACCCAACTCAAAACGACAAACATTAAACTCTAAAATTGCATAAATAACTTCAAATGATGTAATCGATCAATGTAGTCTCCACAAATCCAAATTCAAAGTCAATCACATACCCATTGCTAGAAATTAAAAAATTAGCTACTCATATCTAGAATTATAAAAACTTACAACTGAATGAAATGTAGAAATCGATGAAGAACCCTAGAAATTATCTCCAAAATCGACATCTTCAAAACTGGAAAATGGTCTATTCGATATGCTCTCTGATAAATCGATCTAGTCTTCAGAAAATCGTCCCCTTTTGAGCGGTTATTGAACCCCCTTTTAAACCCCCTGGAAAAAGCGCTCGAAAAGGATCCATAACCCCACGATTTTGGCCGCTCGCGGTTTGGGGCGCGGTTTAAACCCGCGTGAAAACCCTCCCGAGGTATTTTGGCGCATCGAACAGTGGCGGACGTGGTTTGTGGCGCGACTTGGGTCACTCGGAAACTCGTGCGACGTCGAAAACAGTCCCTAGCGCGGCCTGAGGCGCGGCTACAGCCGCCTGGAATTCGCTTGTCGGTGGATGAATTGAACGAGATGCTGGACGACTTCTTTTTGGGCTGTTGAACTGGGCTGCAATTTTGGGCTTCACTTCTTTCTTTCTTTTTCTTCACGTGAGCTGCCAAGAAGAGATCAAAACCCAAAATAACGGTTTCTTCTTCTTTTTTTCCTTTTTGTTGCATGTTGGTTAATGCCCATGTGAAAGCCAAAAAGTGAAAATGGGTTTATTTTCCTTTTGCTTTTCTTATAAATGAATAAAAGATAAAAATAAACTCTCTAATAATGTACTAGTTCAATTAAATAGGGGGCTTTGAAGCATCAAGTCAACACTAATTTTAGAGGAATTTTGGCGTAAAAATGTATAATATCGATACTTATCAAATTCCCCCACACTTAGATCATTGTCCTTCCCTGCAATGACTTAAGTTAGCACGACGTTATAAAAATGAATCAAATGAGAATATCAACGCATATAGCATATCATGAATTCAAGATTTGCAACTTAGCATCAAAAAGTGGGCACACACGCAATCAAATAAACCCAAGCTAATCACGAGAACTCTCACGAAAGGGATAATTAAAACAACACTCAATTCACTCCTTTGGGTTAAAGTGTATCGCTCAAACTGTCAATACACTAGTATGTACTTACCATAAGCTTGAAATGTCTCTCACTCTCCAAGACTTGGATAAAGTACATGCATATAAATCAAAAGGTCTTTTAGTGGTGTAATATAAAATAAGGCTTTAGATAAGGTAGGGATATATTTTGGGAAAAGTGACAAAGACCGTACACCAAATGGGGAACCTGGTTACTCAACCATGAAAATTTATTTCCACAAATGACTTTTTATATCTATCTTTGAAGTACATTTCCCTTTGGATGATAGGAATAGAGATAAACGTTTATATTCAAACTTATCATTGATTTCGTCGTATTACTTTCTTTTTTATTTCTTTGACGAAATTTTTTTTTCTTCCTTTTTTTTAATATTCTTTTTCTTTTTTCTCTCTTTTTTTATTTTTTTTCCAACAAATATGTTTCACTTTCAAGCACATACGGATACCGGGACCATTCCATTGGTGATCGGTCGGTTGAGTTGTGTTTGGATTGGTTTATGATGTGGGTGACAAAAGAATAAGGCCAAGGCTCAAAGTGGTATGCAAAAAGGATAATCATGACATAAGGGTAGGCTTAAGGCTAACTGGCTAAAATAAAAATGAGAAAAACGATGGCCTTTATCATATTTATTAACATGTAAATATCATGTAATCTTAAGGAGAGACAAATCAAGTTCTAGAGGCACATGACTAGGTACGACGTAATCACACAAGGAATGAACTTGAGACTAGTATCAAGTGTTTAGTCTAAAAGGCTCAAGGTCTCACGGTGTTAAAGCTAGTTCAAGAGATTAGCAAAAGTCAAACTTTGACCGACATACTACCACTAATCAACTCTAGGTGCTATCAATCAAGTTCAACCAAGCTATGCATGCATCCAAACTCATTGTCATCAGCAATTTAACCCATAAAAACATGCTAACACATTTTCAAAACGAACAACGACCCTCATTTAAGCACATGGTTTTGCAAAAAAAAATTACCCCTAAAAGCATTTATCTACCCAAATAATCCCAAATCATGCAAACGACCCCCACCCCCACACTTAATTCATACATTGTCCTCAATGTATTCAATATGCAGAGGACACTCTAAGCATGCAAAGAAGAGGGACAATAGAAAACTCCCCTGATTTGGTAAGTGGCATCCCAATGTAAGAATCAATGAAGATGGGTACGTCCCTTTGAGCTTCCAATATCCGGGGTGGAACCTGAGAACACGGAGAGCACAAGTAAAACTTGGAGTGAAATTGGAGATTCTAACAAAAACAAACAAACTAACATAAAGCAATAAAAACCAAGAAATTAAAATCCGTGGGTTGCCTCCCACGCATCACCATTCTTTTAAGTCTTTGGCTAGACCATACTCAATTCAATTTGTGTAGCTTGGCGTGTCCAAGGCTACTCTCTCTAAATCCCCTCCATCGAATCCCTCATAAAACGGCTTCAGTCTACGACCATTAACTTTGAAGATCTGCCCTGTAGATAGACTTTGGATCTCGACTGCACCATGCTCAAAAACATTAATAACCATAAAAGGTCCTATCCATATGGATCTTAATTTATCGGGAAATAACTTTAATCTAGAGTGATAGAGAAGAACCTTTTGACCTTTTGTGAAAGACTTACGTGACATGCACGAGTCATGGAACGCCTAAGCCTTTGCTTTATAGATGCGAGCGTTCTTGTAGGCGTCATTCTGGATCTCCTCTAGCTCTTGTATTTGTACTTTTCTATGCTATCCCGCTTCATCCAAGTCCATGTTGCACGTCTTCACCACCCAATAAGCCTTATGCTCAAACTCCACTGGAAGGTGGCAAGGCTTACCGTAAACTAACCAGAAGGGTGACATTCCTATGGGCGTCTTGTAGGCCGAGTGATAGACCCACAAGGCGTCATTGAGTCTCAAACTCCAATCCTTTCGGTTAGGACTCACGGCCTTCTCTAGAATGGACTTTATCTCCCGGTTGGACACTTCCGCTTGTCCATTCGATTGTGGGTGATAGGAAGTGGAGATGCGGTGAATGAATCCATATTTCTTGAGTAGCGCGCTGATGACTCTATTGAAAAATGGTTACCTCTATCGCTAATGATGGCCTTCGGCGTCCCGAACCTAGAAAATAATCAAAATATATGAGATTTGATAAAATCTGCAACAACACGTGAGTCATCAGTTCGGGTGGCCTTTGCCTCTACCCATTTAGAGACATAGTCAACGACCAAAAGAATATATAAATGACCACATGATGTTGGAAACGGTCCCATGAAATCTATGCCCCATACATTGAAAATCTCACAAACCAACTTTAACACCCATAATTTTCGGTAACTAAAGGACACCTAGACGTTTTTGGAACTTATGAACGGCGAGACTTTTGTTGGGAAATCATTGTTTGAAGTTCCTTGGAGTATCGGGAGTATTGGCGTTGAAAAATTTGAGTTTCGGAGCTTGGTACGGGCTTGGCTACAATGTCTGGCAACTATGACAGTGTCATAGTCGCACCAGGCAAAGTCGCAGCATGAAACAGAAGCAGAGGGGCACCCAGCGACAATGCCCAGGGCATTGTCGCATGGAGGGGGGGAGCAGGCTGTCAAAATCGGGTTTTTTGGCTCATTTTTCATTTCTCACTTCTCACTTCCTCCCCAACTATCCCAAAACCCTCCCAAGACCCATCTTCTTCATCCATGGTGTTTTGGAGCTCTAAATCCTCAAATCCCCAAGTTATGATGTCGCATTAACCTACCAAGTGCAAAGATGGAAGCTAGATATCAAGGATCTCCATCTTCAACCTCAAGCTCTAACTTAGGGTTTTCTAGGTTTTCATCAAAACCTAAGTGGTAAGTGTATCCCTTCCATTTCTAAACCCTAATATAAGATATACATGTTCTCTTCATGATTTTCTAGTGTTTGATTTCTTCAACTTCGGTTTGTAAGATTTTGGAAGATTTGGGTCAAAATTAGGGTTTTGACCAAAATGGAGATTCTAATGTAATGTGTTTGGGGATAGATTCTAAATGGTTGAATGTGATTATTTATGGGTGAAACTTGTGCATCTAGGTTTATGGAGGTTTTGACCTTAAAGATTCAAGTGTTCTTCAAAGGAGATCAAGTTGGGGTAAAATCTAGATTTAGCCTAAATCTAGCGAGGTGAGTTCAAGTTGATTTGTGAAAACGGTGTACATGCCAAAATGTTCATCTTAAAGTGTTTTGTGTTTTACATGAAATTATTAACTATTGATCACCTGATAAGTTTTGGTTATTTTGAAATGTTTAGTTTTATAAACATGGTGAAACACCCCTTTTGGGATTTTTGGGAATTTTGGTAAATAAATCATGTTGAAATGCATCATCGATGATTTTACATATATAATTGGAGTTCATTTGACGTAAGTGTCATTTTGTGTATTTGACCTTATAAACCTTTTCGGAAAATGCATAATATTGTGATGAGGCATTTTGGAAATATAGGGGTACGAGTTCATTTGGAAAATGGTTTGCCTCAACCAATGATGAGATTTGAGTTAATCATACTTTTGATCGTTGTGTTTGCATGATAGTTGGTCAATCGTGTTTCAATGTTTTTACCGGTTTTCATTTGGGGGTTTACGTAAATTGTTGGGCCTTTGGCTCGGTTTTGACTAAATTGAATCTTGAGGACATTTGTCCGGTTTTAATAACTTAAAGTGGAGCCTTGGGTGTGAGTTGCATTTATTGCACTTTATTTTGGAGAATATATGTTTTGAGTGCGTGTGTCATCCAATAGGAGTCATGTGTTTTAGACTGTAATGCATTGGATCCATAGGCATGTAAGTCAGACGTGTTTAATGGTGAGGACTCTTGGGATTCTCACATTGGGAAATAATGTCGTGTTGGCATTGGTGTCGTCCCGGTTGTTTGGTGAAGAGGAACCTTTATGGGTTGTACTTAGGGACCATGGGTTTTGTGTTTGGATGTCTAATTCTTGTGCACGAGGTTAGACATCGAGAGTTATCAAGTAAGGAGTTGAGGCTTTTATCTTGAATACTAGGAAGTAGGCACTAGGGGTCGAGTGGGTACCCTGAAGATGAAACTCCGCTAGAGACCGAACAGGCAATAAGATCGTGTATCATTGAGGTGTAGCTCGACAGAGTAGACAATAAGGGATACGATGTTTGGGACTTGAAATAAAGTCCGACTGGAGGTGTAGCTCGACGGAGCAGGCAATACAGTCACGACTGGAGGTGTAGCTCTGTAGAGCAGGCAATACAGTCACGATCTGAGGTGTAGTTCGACAACATGGTTATGTGGCTTAACTTTGTGTTCTTCCACGTACAATGGAATCGGGTCTCCCCCGTCACCGGAAGGTGTTATTTGGGTATTAAAGGGCATTATTTTATTATCCATATTTTCAGTGACGTGTTGCATATATGGGTTTGTTTACTCAAGATCTATGGGTTGTGTAAATGCCCCGTCCACGTTTGGGGTGTTTCGCGAAGTAAATTCTATTTCGAATTATTAAATTGGGAGTTTGCTTACTATTCACGTTTTGGGTGAGTTTGGGATTAAATGGTTTTACGAAAGAAGGTTCAAGTTGGGTCCCTTGTTTTAAAAGTGTATTTGGAAAATGTTGTCGTTTGATATTTAAAGTAAATCTTTTGATTGTCTACGATTTAAATTGCATTCTTTCCTTTTAACAAATATATTTATTCCATGTTGTAAACTCTTGAACTCACTAGGCGTTAGCCTAACTTTTTTATTTGTCGGCATGTGCATCAGGTTCCGGATGGGGGAAATGGTTCTAGCGTTTTTGATGAAGTGTTGAGTGCTAAGAGTATGTGCAAGAATGAGTGGCTTGATGAAGTCTTCCGCACTAGTGTTGAGAAGAGCAACTTGTATTTGGGTTTAGTAACACCCGTCCTTGATTAGCCTTTATTCGAGACTTGACCTTTAATTGTTGAAGTTAAATCTAGTATTCTTATTGAGGTGACTCAAGTGTTGATTTGTAGGATGGATTTTATCCTTTTTGTTGTATTATTGAAAGTTTTAAATTAGTTGCTCTTTCCGAATTGAGGGTGTTACACCAACATAGGAAATTGGGGCATTTGGTTTCGGGAGCTAATGTTTTCCGTCATCTGGCATCTCGTGCAACTCTTTCAAAAGCGAAAGCAATCACGGATAAGAGTTGGACAATACAATCCACACTCAAGGACCTTTCTATATGTTCGTTTATAGCCGAAGTGGCCCCCACAAGCATGAGAGTGATGAAATTGTAAAACAGACTCAAACTCCCTTTGGGGCACACATCACCGGATAACTTGGTCTGGACAATGTTTCCAAAGGTATGGCTCGTCCCACATGTAGAGACGAGCCTCTCTCTTGATCTTTTCTTTCTCGGGTCTAGATAACTCATATGGGAAGGTCTTTGAGACCAAGTAATTCACGATATCGGCATACTAGGGGGTTTCTCCAGAGATGGAGAAAATATGCTCGTCGGGGAACTCATCAGTGATCGGCTTTGGCTCTTCATCCAACACTAGCCGGCTAAGGTGGTCGGCAACAAGATTATCGGCTCCGCTCTTATCCCTTATCTCCAAGTCGAACTTTTGGAGTAAGAGAATCCACCTTATCAATTGCGGCTTCGCATCCTTTTTCTTTAGCAAATGTTTCAAAGATGCATGGTCAGAAAACACAATCACTTTAGTGCCTAGCAAATAAGATCTAAACTTTTCTAAAGCAAAAACAACCGCTAGCAACTCTTTCTCTGTGGTCGAGTAGGTGCATTGTGCACTGTCGAGTGATCGTGATGCATAATATATGACATGAGAGTTCTTACCGTCTTTACCGTCGCTGCCATCCATGAAACGCCGCCACCGCTCCTGTTTTCCTCTCCCTTCCTTTTTATATTCCCTATTTAATATGAGTTGTTAGATTAAATAGAGATGGAGGGTCAAGATTTGTCCACTAGTTCACAACTTAAATTTAGTTTACAATTGAATCTCTCTCTGTTTCTCTATCTCTCTCTCTCTCTCTCTCTATATATATATATATATACATATAATAAATAAGTAACTAACATGTCACGTGTCATCTTCTGGTGAGCCAACTTCAGTATTTTCCCGCCAAAACATGTATTTGGACGCAATTTACATTATAAGTTCAATTAGCACACCCACATTCACTCCTCCTTAAATCTCTCCTTAATTCAATTTTTTTTAATTTATACGTTACATTTACTACTCTTATAATTAGGTATGTAGTTTACTTTTAATCTCTTACTTTTTTATTTTTCATTTTAAACTTTTATCATATAAACATAAATAAGGTATATGAACTAAAATGCATTAAAAAAATATTTCTATTTTTTTACAAATTATACTATTGTAATCGCTTCGTCAATATCTTCGAAATGAGTTCAATATTGAATATTTTTGGATTTAATTATATTATTAAATATCATAAATCTATATGAATTAATGTGTTGTGATTAGTATGAGATTTGTTGAAATTAGTATGGGATTTGATACAAATAATCACTAAATTGTCGTGATTTTCTTTTTGCAATTTCATATCAATTTTTACTTCAAAGTCGAATTCTTTGGACGAATTACAATTCTATCAAATTCTGTTCTATCAACGAAACACCCTTAGAATTATCATAAGAGATTTAATTACTTGGAAAAAAAATATATCACTTATCAACTGACTTTTGGATTATGAGTTCGAACCTTTTTCAAAAATATAAATATACAAATATTTTAGTATAGTATATTTAATTATTTATACTTTCTTAATCATGATTATATTATTTCCTCTAATTTTAATTGAACTACATAATATCAGTTATCAACAGATGGTTAGGTAATGATATTTTAAAAGTCAAATTGTTATGTTTCCCGTTAATTCACTTTAAATTAATCTTTCATAATAGTTGTTTTGGTTATAACTATATAAAAAATTTTGATTGATATTATTATAAAATATAAGTATACGATTGATATAGATATTTAAGGTGTCACGCTTACCAAGTCACATCATCTTACTTGATGAATATAAAAGGACCAAGAATCTTACCACGGTTAGCGCTTACCGGATAAATTGTACATACAATGGCGTTTTGGTAGACTAAAATATTACTCGTTAAGTAAGTGATATTTGATTTTATCGATAAACGCTTAACGGGTAAGTGTTCGGGTAAACGACAACTTAATCAAGCGTTTTTATGTATTTTTGCTAATTTGTGGATGATTAAATACCGTTCTTATCGATTCAAGACTTAAAAACTCACAAGATTTTGTATTTTATTTTCTTATGATTGTTTTCTAGCAAATCTTTACATATAATTACTTAAAAACCTTGACATATAATCAATTAATCATCATATTCAACCAAATATATTCTCTTTTCGTTTTAAAAAAAAAGTTATTTTATAAAGTTATTTTAAGCGAAATAACATATCCATCCTCATAGTTTATATTTTTTATTTTTCGAAAAGAAATGTTTATTATGTTTCCAATGTATCTAGATTAACTTATAATATATATATATATATATATATATATATAGAGAGAGAGAGAGAGAGACTACAAAACAGAGGGATATCACCGACGGCTGAATCCGTCAGAAATCCGTCGGCAAAAGACCCTCGGAAAGTAGGTGGTCGGCGATCAAATTTCCGACGGATATTACCGACGGATCACCGATGACTTGTTTTCCCAACAGATCACCGACGACAGGGTTATTACCGACGGATTACCGATGGCTTTATATTACCGACGGATCATTTCCGACGGATTTCCTATGGTATTTAATAAATTAAAATTAAATTAAAAAAACATTTACCGACGGATTATCCGTCGGTAATTTAATTTTTTATAAAAAAATAATAATTAAAAATTCATAAATGCCAGTTTAGAACCTGTACAAAACCTGCCCATTTTTCATTTAATATGCGGTTTAAAACTGTTCAAAACCTGTCCATTTTTCATTTAATATCTAAAAATTAAAAATAAAACGTAATACAACCAAATTAGACATGATATAGACATATGTGCTATATACATACAAACAATACATATGTATACAATACATCTATAGACATACATACATATACACATACATACATACATACATACATACATACATAGACATGATCTATAGACATACATAAATACATACACACATACATAGCTAGACATGATATAGACATATGTACTATATACATATATACATATATACAAACAATACATATGTATACAATACATGATCTAGACATATACACACACATACTTATATGTATTATGTCCCAAGATTATCAAGTTCTAATTGCTTAACTCAATTAAAAAAACAAGATGAGAACAATTCAATCAATTAACCTGTTTTCCAATTCAATGAAGATTTCGTATACAGACACTTTGGAACTTTCTCTCTCTAAAACTCAGTTATGCGTACAACTCTAACTTCCAATCAAACTTTTCTTACACTAGTCATATGTCTATAAAAACACAAGCGCTTACAAAACACATAAAAGGAAAAATTACAATTGACTTTTGGCTTTGACTTTATTACAAAGGAACTTTAACTTTGCTTTGACATGTTTGACTTTCTGTCTTCAGACTTCATGATCTTGTATCCAACAAATATAAGCACTAACAATATGCATACGACATACACGTATATACATGATATACATATATATATATATGTGTACTATATGCATACAAGCAATACATATATACATACATATATATACTATATATACATATATACATACGTACATGATATACACACACTAATTAATATGCATACGACACACATATACATACATACATCAAATGATCTTGGAAAAAAATAAATTATGTTTCGACGGAATACCAACGGATTTTCTAATGGCCGTCGGAAATCCGTCGGTAATTTGCGACGGATTACCGACGGAATGTTGAAAAAAAAATAATTAAATTATTAAGTTTACCAACGGATTGCAATATTTAAAAAAATCAAAAATAAAATAATTTTATGTCCGTCGGTGATCCGTCGGAAATGTTTTTATTTACCGACGGATAGTGTAGCCGTCGCAAATATCTTATTTCCGTCGGTGTGCCGTCGGTAATATTTGGTCAGTATTAAGCAATTTTCTAGTAGTGAGAGAGAGATATAAGAATTAAAAATTAAGAATTAGATATGGTATATCCATCTCAAGAGTTATACTTTTACAATTATCTTTACATAGATACGTACATATCTATACTTATAATAAATTCAAAAAAAATTCCATCATGTATAGTAATCCCAAAATAACCAAGGAGGTGTGTTTTTTGTATATGGTTATGGTGGAACAGGTAAAACATTTCGATGGAAGACATTATCTGTATCAATAAGATCTAGAGGATAAATTGTTTTAAACGTTGCTTCGAGTGGTATTGCTTCTTTACTTCTTACAGGATGTAGGACATCACACTATCGCTTTCAAATTCCTCTAATTCTTAACGAAGATTCTCTTTGTTACATAAAGTCAGACAGTGATGTTGTCAAGTTAATAATAAATATTGTGTTGATTATATGGGATGAAGCACCACAATGGTTCATCGACATGCATTTGAAGCTTTGGACAGAAGTATGAATGATATTTTTGGTAGTCAAGGCATTACTGACTCGGAAATGCTTTTTGGTGGCAAAGTAGTTGTTTTTAAAGGAGATTTCAGACAACTTCTGTCGGTTATTCCCAACGCAAGTAGACAAGACACTGTTAATGCGTCATTAAGTTCATCTTACATTTGGGAAAAATGCAAAGTCCTAAGGTTAACTAAAAACATGAGGTTAACTGTTGATAGTCAAGCTTCTGATATCGAACAAACAAGGATTTTTGCAAACTGGCTTTTGGATTTAGGAGAAGGCAAGGTTGGTAGTGTGAATGATGGTAAGGCAATTATCGATATACCTGATGATCTTTTCATTACCGATTCAACGGATCATAAATCTGCATTAATTGAATTTGTCTATCCTTCTATTATTGTAATTGTCAATAATTCATTCTATTTTCAGGAAAGAGCAATAGTTGCACCCAAGCACGAAGTCGTTCAAGAAATAAATGATCGTTTGCTATCATTGTTTCCAGGAGACGAAAAGGAGTACCTAAGTTCATATAGTCTGTGTGAATCAGAGCATCTTCATGAACAGTTTGATGAAACTTTGTACTCACCTGATGTCTTAATGGTCTTAAATTATCGGGTTTTCCAAACCATAAGATAGTACTAAAAGTTGGTGTTCCTGTTATGTTACTAAGGAATATTGATCAGAAATATGGATTATGTAATGGAACTAGACTATGAGTGTTATCTTTGGGAAATCGGGTTATAGAAACAGTGATCATATCTGGAAGCAATATTGGAAGCCGAACATTTATTCCAAATATGTCTTTGACACCTACAGACAAAAGGATTCCGCTCAAGTTTCAAAGAAGACAATTTCCAATTGTTGTATGTTTTGCCATGACCATAAATAAAAGTCAGGGACAATCATTATTGAATGTTGGTTTGTTTCTAAGACAACTAGTTTCACCCATGGTCAGTTGAATGTTGATTTATCTAGAGTAAAAAGTGCAATGTTTAAAAATATTAATTATAGACGATGAAGGTATAATTAGCAATAGAACAAAGAATGTTGTATATAAAGAAGTATTTGGTAATTTATGATACGCGGTTCTTATTTTATTAATATTTTAACTATGTACTTTTCCATAATTTCATTTACGTTATATTATAAATTTTGTTTTATAAATTCTTAATATTTATTCATATTTTTTTGCAAAACATCATTTGTGAAAACTACCTAAAACAAGGACATGTTGTAACCAGCTGCAAAAAAAACAACTCTGAAGGAAAAAAAAGCTTGGAAAAGTAGCATCGTACTTTCGATGATCATTCATATCTGTAAGATAAGTTTTCTAACATGATTTAACTTTTTTAAATTACACCGTGTAATACACGGGTTCGAACCTAGTATATATATATATATATATATATAGCCTTGAGTTCATTTGAGAAATGATAAATATATGAGAAATAGAGAAGTAAGCTTAGTCATTCATACGATCAAGATCGGATTTGACTGGTCAAATAGTGCGACTTTGACCGGTAAAAAGTACGGCTTTGACTGGTCAAAAGTTATGGCTTTGACTGGTCAAAAGTTGCGGCTATTCCAAAAAATAAAATGACAGTTTCGTAATTTTTAGAAGATACACGGGCTGAATTCATATATGAACCTGCATGATTTACATATGAACTATATGTTCATATGTGAACCAGTGTAATTCACATATGAATTTTTTTAACTGATTCGTATATGAATCTTTGTGATTCATATATGAACTAATTAACTGATCCACATATGAACTAATTAACTGTAGATTCATATGTGAATCAGTTGAACTAATTAACAGATTCACATATGTACTAATTAACTGATTCTCATGTGAACTAATTAATTGATTCATATATGAACATATAGTTCATATGTGAATCATACATGTTCATATATGAACTCGTCCTACGTATTTTATGAAACTACCCCTCTATCTTCTATAGACCACGCAAGGAATTATTCGGTGCTTCACGGTCAAAGCCGCAAATGTTGATTAAATGGATGACTATGATTACTTTTCTATTTCTCATACATTTACCATTTCTCAAATGAACCTCTCCCTATAGATTCAAAGCCTCAATATGAGTAATAAAACTCAAATTTTGTGCAATCAAAATAAGATTCAAACACTCCTTATAAGCTCTTGTTGGCAAATTATACAAATAGATTCAAACGAATTAGCCATACTCAAAAGAACAAAAATACTACAAAATGAAAACCAAAGTCAACATAAAGAATGAAATCTTTATAATAAATTAACACATACTCAAATAATACATCTAGGAAGAATCATAATAAGAATAAAACAACTAGAAGAAAGAATCAAAATAATGTTCCAATGGACTCAAGAAGCTAGATCAGAATTAATAATTTGTTAATCATAATTATCCAAAACAACTTGTTAAGATGGTAGAATCAACAATTAATATGGAATATCTTAAAAAAGAATTCCATGCTGATCATAACAAAAAAAAGAAGAGAATGGTATTACAAATTTGTCAATGATAGTGATGAAGAATGCAGAGATCAACTTCAATGGAGAATGTATATTATCAAACGAAAAGTTCATATTTCGTTCTTTGAATGGTATGAACAAGTGTTTTGCAAACAAAACAATATTCAAAGTCCTTAAATATTTATGAATCCCCAAAATTAAATCAAAAATACAAATTATTATCAAATGAAGAAGAAGTTATAGTTCATCCGCCAAAAGAAAATATAATGATACAAAATATGTATATAGCCTCTCCTCAAATAGGAATTACAAAAATGACAAATAAAGACGAAATGATCAAAAATATAATATATAAAAATAATTATTCAAATGAAATATTAAATACAATGAGTCAACAATTAAATAGAATTGAAAACAATTCTAAAGAGATAAAGATTGAAGAAAAATAAGAATCAAAAGCACCTATAAAAATCGAGAATCCAGTTTTCGTACCTCAACAGATAGATTCAAAAAGAAACCTTGGATATAATAAAAAGATAGTTGATGAATTAAGTGAAAAGTTAAATAACATGAAAGTCAATGTTATTAATCAAGATTCAGATAATTCATCCCAAGACTATTCTAATAGTGAATCAAATGAAGAAAAAATTTCTCAAATTCAAGAACAATTTTCAAATAATCTACAAATTGATAATATTAATAAAATAAAATTTAGGGGTAATTCTGCTTCAACAAGCAGACCTCAAACCCTAAATTATTATTCAAGACCAACTTTTCTAGATGTTCAATATGAAGCAAGAGACTTCTCTTTCATTAGAAGTCAATTTGATGGTTCATCAGTATATGAGTGGAATCTAGATGGATTATCATAACATCAAGTTTTAAATATGCTCCAAGAAATCAACATGGCTGCAAATGCATACACCATTAAAGGCAATAATCAAAGGCAAATCGTCGAATTGTTAATTTCAGGTTTTATTGGCAATTTAAGGGGATGGTGGGATCAATATGTTACCCCAGATGAAAAGGCTACTATCTTAAATGCCACCAAAACCATAATCAAAACAGAAAATAATCAACAAATTCAAACTCAAGAACTCGATATAATTCCTACTCTTATATATGCCATAATAAAGAATTATATAGGAGATCCAACAATATTCCAAGAAAGAGGTGCAGAAATACTCCTCAACTTAACTTGTAGAAAACTACAAGATTTCAGATGGTACAAAGACATGTTCTTAACAAAAGTCATGTTAAGACCAGACCGCAAAGAAGCTTACTGGAAAGAAAGATTCATTGAAGGATTACCAAACTTATTCGCAGAAAAGATTAGAAATAATCTAAGAGAAAAATATAATAATCAAATCCCATATAAAGATCTAACTTATGGTGAACTAATTAACCATGTTAATAGGGAAGGTTTAGCAATCTGATCAGACCTAAAGTTCAAAGCTAAACTCAAAAAGGACAGAATCACTAGTAAAAATGAATTAGGAGACTTTTGTCAACAATATGGTTATCAACCTATTTCAACTCCTTCTTCATCCAAAACAAAAAAGCATTTTTCAAAGAAAAGATTTTCAAATAAAAAATGTACTTCTAAATATGATAAGTCTGAAGAATATAATGATCATAAGAAGAGAAAATCTCACAAGAAGTATACAAAGAAACCAAATTTTCATAAAAATAATCAAAATGTATCCAAAGATATAATAATATGTCACAAATGTGGCAAAACATGTCATATGGCAAAAGACTGTTATGTCAAGAGAAAAATTAATCAATTGGATATATCATATAAATTAAAGGCTCAAATGTGTAAATTAATGCTCAACAATGATAGCTCTTGTGAATCATCTAGTCTATCTGATTTTCAAGATCAAGACTTAAACAATGTTAAAAATTACTCAACATCTGATTCAGAAGCAAGTTGTGAATGTATAGGAAACTGCACTTGCAATCAAATTAATGTAATTACTGACAGAGATAGAGAAATGATAGAATTGTTAGATCAAATTCCAGATCAAACAATCAAAGAACAAGCTTTAAACAAAATTTTCAATTATAACAAAAAGGAACCAATAACTTCAAATCCAAATCCAAATTAAATGAGATGTTTAATCTCCAAGAAGTTTACAAAATATTTTCAAAACCAAATACATCAATAACTGCTCAAGATTTACAAGAAGAACTTAATAATGTCAAAACAGAAATAAGATTAATCAAAGAAAGATTATCAAAAGTCGAGAAAAATAAAGAAATTATCAAAGATGCTTCAGAAGAAAGTAATACAGAAATCAAAGAAATCAAGAAAATACCAAAAAAAATAACTTTTCAAAGATGGAATACATATATTCAACTATGTATAAAAAAGGATTTCAAAGTAACAGTTTTAGCACTAATTGACAGTGGTGCTGATATGAATTGTATTAGGGTTTAGCACTAATATGAATTGTATTCAAGAAGGAATCACACCTACCAAATATTATGAGAAGACAACTAACAGATTGTCAACCGCTAGCGGATCTTCCCTAAATATAGAATACAAAGTTTCAAAAGTTCATATATGCAACAATGGATATTGTCTCAAAACTTCACTAATACTTGCAAAGAATTTAACTTCAACATTAATTCTAGGAACTCCATTCATTTCTCAATTATATCCCTTTTTAATATCAGAAGATGGAATTTCTGCAAAAGTATTAGGTAAAGAAGTATTCTTCAAATTTGATAATCCAATTACTTCTACAAAATTAAATCATTTAGAGAATAAGATTAATCAAGCAAAATATTTAAGAAATGAAATTAATAGCTTAAAGATTTCTGATCAAATTCATAATCAAATTAATCAAAATAAAATAAAACAAATAAAAGAAAAGAAAATTTTGAAAATAATGTTTGCTCAAATATTCCAAATGCCTTTTGGAAAAGAAAACAACATATAGTCAAATTACCTTATATCAAAGAATTCAATGAAAGAGATACCCCCTCAAGATCAAGAGCTATTCATATGTCTAATGAATTACAAGAGCATTGTAAAAAAGAGATTCAAGAACTTTTAGATAAAAAACTCATAAGACCCTCAAAATCTCTCTGGTCGTGCTCAACTTTCTATGTTATGAATGCAACTGAGATAGAACGAGGATGTCCAAGATTAGTCATTAATTACAAACCTCTAAATAAGGTTTTAGAATGGATTAGATATCCAATCCCAAATAAAAGAGATTTACTTAAAAAATTATATGATTCAAATATATTTTCAAAATTTGATATGAAGTCAGGATTCTGGCAAATACAAATTCATGAAGCTGATAAATACAAAACATGTTTTAATGTTCCCTTTGGTCATTATGAATGGAATGTTATGCCTTTTGGACTAAAAAAATGCTCCATCTGAATTTCAAAATATCATGAACGATATCATAATCCCAATAAGCAATTTAGTTATTGTTTATATTGATGATGTTTTAATCTTTTCAAAATCTATTGATCAACATTTCAAACATTTAAATATATTTTATGATTTAATATACAAAAATGGATTAGTTGTATCTGCTCTAAAGATGCATCTTTTTCAAACAAATATTAGATTTTTAGGACATGATATTGTTCAAGGAACAATAAAACCAATTCAAAGAAGCCTTGAGTTTTCAAATAAATTTCCAGATGAAATCAAAGATAAAACTCAACTTCAAATATTTTTAGGATGTTTAAATTATGTTCATGATTTTTTCCAAGATCTAGGAATTATATGTAAACCTCTTTATCAAAGACTCAAAAAGAATCCAGAACCATGGACTCAAGAACATACTAAAATTGTTCAACATATCAAACAAAAAATAAAATATTGACCATGTCTTCATATACCTCAACCAAATGCTCAAATAATAGTTGAAACCGATGCTAGTGATCTAGGTTTCGGAGGAATACTAAAGCAAAAAATTAATAATCAAGCAAAGGAAGAATTAGTTAGATTTTTCTCAAGTTCTTGGAATGATACTCAAAGAAATTATTCAACAGTCAAAAAGGAGATTTTATCAACCGTTTTATGTATCAAAATTTTTGAAGATGATTTGTACATGAAACCATTTTTATTAAGAATAGACTGTCAATATGCAAAACCCATTTTAGAAAATGATATTAAAAATATAATATCAAAACAATTTTTTGCAAGATGGGCAAGCCTTACTAAGTAACTTCGATTTTCAAATTTGAATTTATTAAAGGAACAAATAATTATATTCCTGACTTTTTGTCAAGAGAATTTTTACAGGGAAAATGAATGATTCAAAAAAGCAGATGATCCTTTCTCCTTTTAAAAGATCCAAATCAACATCTTCTTCCTCTCCTCTTCCTATTCAAAATAGATATATATTCACCACTTACACCTCCATCTATTCAACAAACCTATTCTGCTTTAGTTCAAAATTCTCCATCCTCTATTTCAAAACCGACTCAAAATAAATCCATAGTTTCAACCAGCAAAAAGGGTTCTACTTCAAAATCAGTCAACAATTCATATATTCAAAATCCTAATCAACAGATAGTTAAGATCCTTGAAGATTATGAATTGTATCTTCAAAATAGGCCGTTCAGTACTCTCGTTGATTTTCTTTTTCCCAAAGACCCTTTATTCAAAACTGATACTTACAAAACCAGAGAATATTATGAAGCAATCATGATAGATACTGGATCTATTAAGGTTATTCATAATAAAAATTCCAACTCTTCTCAAATTGATTTTAGCAAAGTTCAACTATTTCATATCCTTTCGATTCAAGAGTGGAAGACTCGTCCTTACACTAACAAGACCCTTTCAAATTATTCAAAACATCTGTCTTATAATTATTATGATTATCAAGACGCATGGTTCAGATTCCTCTATCTCCGAAGTTATACACATTCTTGGTTCATATTCTTTGACAAGAATTTTGATAACAAATATCCAAACTGGTTCATAAATTGGTTCAAATACATGGGAAATATCCCGTATGTTCTCCCAATAAGTGTTCATGGTGGATTAACAAAATTCAAAGAAATGTTCGTCCAAAACATTTTTGAACATGAATATTTGTTACAATTCACAATTTTATTCAAAATTCCTTGGATCATTTCTTGGACATTTAAGGTAGCCCCAGCAAGTGGACCTTCACCATCAATGCTCATGAGAATCTGCAACGTCAAATGGTGGGAAAAGCTGTCGAGAGATCAAATTGCCAAAATGACAATTCAAGGAGTCTCTGATTATTACTCAAATAACTTTGGAGTACCAGCCACAATCGAACAACCACTCTATCTCCTCAAAGAAGAAGAAGATGATGAAGTTGCTCAAATTATGGCCGCAAATTCAAAAGATGAAGTAAAAAGATTACTTCAAGAATTCAAAAGAAGTTCTCCAACAAGTTCGACTGCTACTCAAGAGATTTCTCAAAATCCATTGTTTCAAGATTCTCAAGATCCCTGTCCAGATGTAAATCTATAAGGAATGAGTGTGTTTAGTGTTCTTGCCTTTGTAGGCAAGATTCTTTGTTATTCAAATATGGAGTATTCAAACGTCTGGAATACACTCCTTCGTATTCCAAATTACATTTTATTCAAATTAGTATTCAAAAGGTTTATTGCAGGTATTCAAGATGAAGACAAAAGAGATCAATTCAATTCAAGACCAATAATTCAAAGATGCTTTTCTCAAATGGAAGATGCCAAAATACTTTGCAAAAGAAGTCAAAAGTGGCTAAAAGTATTGTCGGACATTTCAAGAATTAATCAGATTTCAAATAATTCAAGATTCAAACCCGCAACCGGTTACCGGTCAAAAGATATTCAATAACTGCCAAGTTGAAGGACATTCACCGGTCATCTTTCATCCAAGATGCCTATAAAAGAAGACTTCAAGAAGCATCCAAATCATGCAAAAATTCTAGCCTTGAAAACATTTGTAAAATGTCATGTCTAGAACAAAACCCTCTCTCAAATTTTCTACTGCAAGATGTTCAAAATCCTTAGATTTTCAGATATTCATATCTCCAGATGTATGTTCAAACTGTCTTAGAGACAACTGTTCAAACAATTGCTTAATCAAAGAAGGTACAATTTAATCATGTTTTACGTTGTTATGTTTAGTGATGGTTGCCTTATTTTATAAAGACTTGATCATATTATTCCTACAAATTTTTTTTTTCAAATACTTATCCAATGAGTCTTTTAAATGAACTTATAAACTTTTTTATTAGTAATCATATATCAAACTTTAAGATCATTCATCGACATCAAAATTATTCATACAATCATTTTAAATTGTTTTCCACGATCCTGTTCACGATTGGTATCAGAGCCATGTATTCTAGTGGTATATAAATAGTTCGGAAGAGAATAAATATTATGCTAAAAATGATTTATGAATTGTAAACCAACACATACATTATTAATTTGTACTATTTTTTTTGGTTTGACATTGAAAATGATTTATTTGAAATATGTTGAAACTGAATTGAACTTCAAATGTTTAGTTAATAAAAATTATGTAATTAGCCAAAAATAAATGAATAATCTACGATTTTGGTCCATGTGGATTGTGGTTCGATAAAAATTGCGATTGTCATATATGTGCTTTTAAAATTAGGGTTTCATTAATGTAGTTTATAATTCATTATCTTTTATGTGAAAACGACTAACTTTGTTAGTGGTTTAATTTTAAGTATAAAGAATGAAAAATAAATAAATTGTAAACCATGTAGATGAATAAACAATGAATTATAAATCTAAAAAACGACATTTATAATTTCAAACTAAAAATACGAAGATAGCAATAAACCACAAGAAAAAACTTATGACATGTTTGGTAGCAATTTAATAAGCTTAATAAGACTCACAAACTATTTGATAATAGCTTAATGATATAAGGACAACTTTATGTAGAAAGCAAGTTTTTTTAAAACTTATCATTCCCAACTAAAAACCATGTTTATTCCATCAATGAAAAACTCTTTCAAACAAAAATTTTCTAATCTATACAGGGACGGACCTACTTAGGTGCCTACGGTGGCACGTGCCACCGTACGTATTGTTTCTCTGTTGTAAGGTAGAAAAATTTAGGTTTGTGAAAGGTGCAACCGTATTATTTTAGAAGTGCAACCGTATCTCGTAATCACCAAATAAAAACCGGCTTTAACAACCTTAATTTACTTGAAATTAATTAACGTTTACATAAAAATTTACAGTAGAAACAAAAAACAATGATAATCCTTCATGTGGTAGCCCAGTGGTAAGGTAACATCCTGGGGGTCAGTGGATGGTATCCCTGACTACCCAGGTTCGAACCCCGTGGTGAGCATCCTGTGACATCCATGATCATGGGCCTGTCACATAGTGGTACCCTTAATTGGGTCGGGTCATGATCGACGAGGATTAGTCGGGTGTCACCCTTAAGTGGGAGCCCGGATACCCCGGAAACATGTGCGTGTGTGTTAAATTGTTTTCAAAAAAAATAATCAAGGACCGATTCATTCAATTAATTTCACTTGAGTTCAGTCTCACCATCATCCCATCCAATTGATTCATCAAATGGCACCAACCCACAAAAAGGAAACAGTGTGCGTCACCGGAGCCAACGGCTTCATAGGCTCCTGGCTGGTTCGTGCACTCATCGATCACGGCTACACCACCATCCACGCTTCCATCTTCCCAGGCTCCTCCGCCTCCCACCTCACCTCCCTCACCGCCTCCGTAGTCATCCACGAGGCCGATCTCCTCGATGCCGACGCCCTCTCAAGAGTCATCCAGGGTTGTTCCGGTGTCTTCCACGTGGCATCTCCCTGCACTCTAGATGATCCCTCCGACCCCCAGAAAGAGCTGGTGGATCCCGCCGTCAACGGCACCCTCAATGTCCTCGCAGCCGCCAAGAGGTTCAACGTCCGCCGCGTTGTGCTCACGTCGTCCATTTCGGCAATGGTGCCAAACCCTAGTTGGCCTCATCACAAAATTATAGATGAATCTTCATGGACCGACCTCGATTTCTGCAAGTCACGCCAGGTTAATTTCAATTTCAATCCCAAATCCTCGAATCCTATGAATCCATCCTGAATTTTTGTAAATATTTGTTAACAGAAATGGTACCCAGTATCGAAGACAGTTGCAGAGAAATCCGCATGGGAATTCGCGCAGAAAAACGGATTGGATGTGGTCGCAATCCAGCCATCAACTTGTTTAGGGCCGATGTTGCAGCCGACGTTGAACGCAAGCTGTGCGGTATTACAACAACTGCTTCAAGGTTCAAAAAACACACAGGAACACCATTGGTTGGGGGCCGTACATGTGAAGGATGTTGCAGAGGCACAGGTGCTTCTGTTCGAGACACCTACTGCTTCTGGTAGATATCTCTGCACAAATGGTATATATCAGTTTGCTGATTTTGCCAACATGGTTTCCAGATTGTTCCCTGAGTTTAATGTTCACAGGTGAGGTTATCTCTCTGTAGAATATATATATATATATATATATATATATATATATATATATTTTAAAACTAAACCATGATTTTTGTTAAAAATTGCGACCATTAGGTTTTTTTTTTAAATTACAATTTTTGTTGTTATGGTTTATAATTTATTGTTGTTTTCGACCCTTCGTAAGTGGTTTACGGTTAAGAATGAGTGACGAAAACAACAATAAATTATAAACTATAAAGATCGAAATGAAATGAATTATAAATCATAGGACCAAAACCAAATATCAAAAGCATTGAGACGTTGTTTATTACTTTATGGATGAAAAAGGAAAAACGTATTACTTTATTACTTTATGGGTCTAAAATACGTGTCTCGGTTATTATTTTAATTTGTTCTAAAATAAGTATCCATTTTAAAAAATTGTCCAATTTTTTATTCTTTTCTATAATTAAAAGTAAAATTGTACTTTTGTTAATTAAAAATTATAGTAATTATATATTCCAAAAAATGTGCGTTTTTTTTTTATGGTGGACATTTTATTTAGGGATGGAGAGAAGTAATTAACTCAGTTGGATAGGTAACATCCTTGGGGGGGTGTGGGGGGTGAAAGCCACACTACCCGGGTTCGATTCCCACGAGCGACACTTTCCTGAGATATCCAGGCTCTGGGTCTGGTCCTTCGGGGCCGGGACCGGTTCGGGTGGGTCCAGTCTATGGGACCCTCTACCCTGCCGGTCGGGTTCAGCCAAAGGCTGGGCCGGGTCGCAACGGATTAGTGGGATTGACCGTAATGGAGGCCCGATACCGCTGGAACGTGTGTGTGCGTTAACTTGTCGTTCAAAAAAAAAAACAATACGGTAATTGAAACGGTTTTTATGGCGGTAGATTTGAAGGGGAGACGCAGCCGGGCATGGCGAATTGTGAAGATGCTGCAAAGAGATTGATTGGAATGGGAATGGTTTTTACCCCGGTAGAGGATGCGATTAGGGAGACTGTGGATGCTCTCAAGGCTAAAGGCTTTTTGTTACCGTAACCATTGGAACTTGTCTTTTTTTTTTTTATAAATAACTAGGGACGTCCGCGAGATTGAAACCGAGTAAACTGGCTTAGACAATTTAGCCAGTTTTGTAGGGTTCAACCTCCCCTAATCCGACTGTGGAGGGTTTGCATTTCTTGCCCTTTATTTATATTTAAACAATATGCATATTATAAGTAGGACGTGTGTTTAAACATGAATCATTAGATGTGTATTTTTTTTACAGGGTGAAGTTCGGTTTTTGTCCTTAACTTTTGTCCATTTTAATAGTTAAAATACCCTTCATTTAATGGCGTTTATTGAAAAAATTATCAAGCTGAATTTATTGGTCTGATCGATATTTTATAACTGAATCAGGTAAAAAGAACCGTGTAACTTGTGAGTGCATGTTGCACCTTGACAACGAGTCTTGAAGCTATTTTCATCGCTTCTCATTGTCTAATGAGTGGTGCAAAGAGATTTAAAGTATGAAATAAATTGTACAAAATAGTTGTTATATTTAATCTAATAAATCACAGTTTTAATTTGTATTCTCGTTTCTTTCTTGTGAGCCCGAGCATGGATTCAAGTCAGGCAAAAAACGCCAATAAGTCAAAATACTTGTTTTAAGACCCCGTTAAAGTCGCATTCGAAAAGGATTGAAAAAACCTAATCTCCATTTTCATATCCCAAAGCCTAGTCCAAGCTTTTGAAAGTCGGAACTTTTTTTTTCCGTACTAAGAAAGAATTGGAATGGTCGGGCATCAACCCAAAAAAGTTTCGAGTCTTGTATATCTAGATGTTATAAAATTGACTGTTGGTATTTTTCCACTTTATGTATTTTAATAATACATATAAATACAATGAAATAACTAAAATAATCAACAAATGATTAGTAAAATCGAATACAAAGGGAATCGACAGAAATTGAATTAAGACAAATAAACCTTAGATTCAAACGATGCTGAGGCTCGTGTTGAACACGGTTCCCTTAATCAGATTTGCTGTCTGTTCCCAGGGTACAACAGCGTAAGCAGTTGAACTGCCGGATATATCCTCTTGCCTGAAAATTGTCGGAAAACTGATAAACGTATGTAGAAAGAATTCAAAGAATTGTGTGTGTTCTTTTCGTTCGGTATTGCTCGTGTTTTCATCTCGTGAGGAATGAACCCGGACTCCCTTTATATACTCGATATCGAAACCGACAACTTAATATGAAATTAATCAATAATTAAAATGAATTTTAATTATCATTAATCATATTAATCTTCTACATGAATGAGTATTTCAGGAGTTACAAACCGGATCAGTAACAGTGCGCATCGCGACTTGCCACGCGGGTAAACTCGCGGCATAACCCGCGTGGTTCACTGTTTATCGTCCACAAAACAGTACATGGCGCGACTTATGGCGCGGGTAAACCCGCAACCTAACTCGCGTAGCGCACTGGGTCAAAACAAAATTTCGCAAAAACCAACCTGCGCGAGCACAAGATTTCGGAGCCGCAGGTCGCGCCCACGCACAAGTTCGCCGATTTTAGCCTACGAAAGTCGCAATCGACACCCCCCCTGCGCGCGGGTAGGTGATGGAGTAAAACCAAACAAAGGACTTGTAAGTCCCTCCCACATTTTTAGTTATAAACCACTAAAACATTTGGTCCTCCTTCCTATGTGGGACACAATCCCACACCCACTTGGTTTTGCCAATTTCATCCCAAACACTCAACTTTGAGCATCGATATCTCATTCACACATATTCTGTTTTGGACACACAATATATCGTTTCGAAGCTCTCATATAGAAGAACATGAACCCACAAAGAGTTAGATATATACAATACATATACATGTATTTAATTGTGTCCAAAGTTAGTAAAAAACACATATTCTTTTACTAAAATTTCCAACAATCCCCCACATGAATGGAGATCGATCTTTGCATACGAAAATTTCCCTATGAAATTTCCAATGGTGGAATCTTGCATAGGATAGGTAGATGTTATCCTTTGAACCTTCCCTTGTGAAACACACTTAGCCTCCTAACTGTCAGTACACTCGATGTCCTTGAACTGAACTGCCATTTATGTAGGCGACAATACATTTCACACAGAATTCTTCCTAACAAGGTCATATCCTCATAGTCGTGTTCGTTATGGTCATGAACACTTGCCTGGTTCAGTGAGAGCTGATAGGAATTGACCCCCCACAATTCCCTTCGAAGCGACCCCACTTCTCTCTCACATAGGTGATTTTCAATAATCATTAAAAGCCATTGGCTTAGCCTCATTATCACTGATTCCAGAATTGGAGTTTGGAAGTTTATTAACTCCCCCACAGTGACCTCCTCTATTCATACAACTAGGTTGTCCTTTTGAACCCAGATCTTGGGATCTCTAGTCTTCTAGGTAAGGTTTCCTTTGTATGAATTACTCATTCAAGGGCTTTAGTCCCATTCCTCTCGACGAATTGTACACCAAATCTCTACTTAGACCTTTTGTAAGCGGATCCGCAATGTTATCCTTTGACTTCACATAGTCAATTGTGATAACTCCAGTAGAGAGTAATTGTCGAATCGTATTATGTCTACGTCTAATATGTCTAGATTTCCCATTATACATTGTACTTTGAGCTCTACCAATTGCCGATTGGCTATCACAATGTATACATATGGCCGTTACCGGCTTAGGCCATTTGGGAATATCTTCCATGAGCTGACGTAGCCATTCTGCCTCTTCACCACATTTATCCAAGGCAATAAATTCAGATTCCATCGTGGATCTGGATATAACAGTTTGCTTGGACGATTTCCAAGATATAGCTGCACCTCCAAGTGTAAACACATATCCTCTTGTCGATTTGGAATCCTTAATATCAGATATCCAATTTGCATCACTGTAACCTTCGATTACCATTGGATATTTTTCATAATGCAGTCCATATTCACGTGTGTATCTTAGACATCTTAACAATCTAGTAATACTCTTCCAGTGTTCTAAACTGGGATTACTAGTATACCTACTTAGCCTGCTCACTGCATATGCTAAGTCAGGTCTAATACAACTCATAAGATACATCAGACTGCCAATTATTCTTGAGTATTCTACTTGTTCAACACCTTCCTCTCTATTCTTAGATAGATGTTGACTAGTATCAATTGGAGTTCTAGCTATACTAGTATCTCCTTCATTGAATTTCTCAAGAATCTTGTCCACATAATGTGTTTGATTTAACACTAGACCATTTTGTGTTCTTGTGATTTTTATCCCAAGAATCACATCCGCTAGACCCAAATCGTTCATGTCAAACTTAGATTTCAACATATCCTTTGTGGACCTTATCATTTTGTCATCACTACCGATGATAAGTATATCATCAACATATAAACACAAGATAACATATCCATGAGTGGTATCTTTCATGTAAACACATTTATCACACTCATTTATCTTAAAACCGCTTTCTAACATGGCTTGATCAAACTTTTGATGCCATTGCTTTGGAGCTTTCTTTAAGCCATACAAGGATTTAATAAGTTTACAAACCTTGTTCTCTTGTCCCGGGGCAATGAAATCCTCAGGCTTCTCCATATAGATTTGTTAAGTCTGATTTTATAGTAATCATTGTATTTATAGGCTTGGTCAAATACTGTGTTTAGAGTCTAATACTGTGTAGTATTGACCAAGGGTATTTAAGTCCCTTTGGTCTTGGTTGTTTGTAAGAACTTTCACGCCTCATTCTATTCAACATACACTTTGCGCTACATTGTCTCTCTCTCTCTCTAATTTCTCTCTCTAGGATTTAGTGATCTTGGACCATCAAGATTTCTTCTTCTAAATCTCCGTTTAGAAAAGCAGTTTTCACATCCATTTGGTGAATTTGCAGATTTCTAATGGCTGCAATAGCTAACACCAATCTAATGGATGTTATTCTTGTCACCGGCGAATAAGTATCAAAGTAATATAGACCTTCCTTTTGTCTATATCCTTTGATCACTAATCTCGCCTTGTATTTGTCAATACTACCATCAGCTTTCATCTTTCTTTTAAAGATCCAACGATAACCTAGTGGCTTACAACCCGGTGGTAGGTCCAGTAGTTCCCATGTACGGTTTTGTAAGATAGATTCTATCTCACTTTTGATGGCTTCTTTCCATTGAGGTCCCTCCGAAGACGTGACCGCCTCTCGATAGGTTTTGGGTTCACTTTCCACCACGTAGGTGAGAAATTCGGGACCAAACGATTTTTCAACCCGAGCCCGTTTACTTCTTCTAGGTTCCACATCTTCTTCATCAGATAGAATTTGTTCATCCTCTTGAACAATTTCTTTACCTTTAGAAGATGAGGTTTGATTTTCCTTGTTCAAACAAGGAAACACATCCTCGAAGAATGAAGCATTTCTTGACTCCATAATTGTATTTTTGTGTATCTCGGGAGTTTTAGATTCATACACAAGAAAATGATAAGCACTACTATTTTGTGCATATCCAATGAATACACAATCCACTGTTTTAGGTCCTAACTTTTGTACCTTAGGAGGAGGTACAACCACTTTAGCTAGGCACCCCCACACTCGTAAGTACTTATAAGATGGTTTTCTACCCATCCAAAGTTCATACGGGGTCTCATCTTTTTTCCTTGCGGGGTATATTATTTAAAAGATAATTAGCCGACAAAATAGCTTCCCCCACATGTTTTGACTTAGGCCAGAACTGATCAACATGGCATTCACCATTTCTTTCAAGGTGAGATTCTTTCTTTCAACAATACCGTTTTGCTGAGGTCAATAGGGTGCTGTGAATTCATGTCGAATTCCATTGTTAGAACAAAATTAAGCAAACGGTGAAACATATTCACCTCCCCTATCGCTTCTCACGACCTTGATTTTCTTGTTAAGTTTATTTTCAACTTCATTTTTATACAAGACAAACTTGTCTATTGCTTCATCTTTACTCTTAAGTAAATACACGTAGCAATATTTCGTACTATCATCAATAAACGTGATGAAGTATTTGTTCCCACCTCTAGTAGGAATCGATTTTAAATCACACACATCGGTGTGAATTAAATCAAGGGGTTCGGTTTTCCTTTCAATCGATTTGAAAGATGTTCTAGTAAGTTTGGATTCAACACATGTGGGACACTTGTGATTCGAGTCAATATCAAATTTAGGTATGTAATTTAGTTTAATTAACCGTTGAATGGAATTAAAGTTTACATGTCCTAAACGGCCATGCCAAACATTTGAAAACTGAAGAAAATAAACAGAACTAGAACCAGTTTTATTCATTCCATTGATAACAGTTACATTGAACTTGAACATGCCATCTAAGGCATATCCCATTCCCACATACATACGATTCTTGGACAAAACAAATTTGTCCGACTCAAACACAAGTTTAAAACCAAACTTATTAAGCAACCAACCCGACACAAGGTTCTTCCGAAGCTCCGGTGCGTACAAAACGTCTCTAATCTTGAGCTCTTTTCCGGAAGTCATCTTTAGAAGTACATCTCCAATGCCCTTAACATCAGTAGTGGTGGCATTTCCCATATAGAGATTTTGCCCATCATCAACATCTTTGTAGGAGATGAAATTGCTTTTGTCATGACACACATGACGGGTCGCTCCGGTATCAATCCACCATTCTATAGAGTTTGCACCAATCGTATTCAACTCCGAGACCATGGCCGTGGGATCCGTGATCATTCCCACCACATACTCGTTCACCATCATGGAAAACAAATTTCACGTGAACGCAATCTCTATCTGTTTACACAAAACAGAAAAGGAATTGAATCAAATTCAAATTTGATTGATACTCCTTTTATACAAACAATAAAGGTCTTAAATCAAAACCAAACTCGTTTTAGAATTTGTTTATAAAATCGAAATAAATCGATTTAAAACCTTTTCTACAAAATCGAAACAAACTCGATTTTAAGATTCTTTTTAACCAAATCGAAACAAACTCGATTTAAAATCAAAATCGATACAAGCTTGATTTTTCAAACTTTTTACAAGACAATAATTATTTAAATCGACAACTACGATTTAAAATATGTTTACACAAAACATATAAAGAATTAAATCGAACCAATAGTCGATAGATATTCTTTTTCACACAAAACGAATTAGTCGAAACAAACTCGATTATGAATCCGTTTATACCCTTAAATCGAGACAAAACTCGATTCTTATCAAATCGAATTAAATTCGATATAAAATCTGTTTACACAAAACAGACAATCAATTGAATCGAGCTAAACTCGATTCGATTCACGTGTACAATTAGTACCACGTAAATAATCTGTTTACACAAAATAGAATACAATACCACAATTCCTATCTGTTTACACAAAACAGAAAACGGATTGTATCGAGCCAATCTTGACGAATCTGTTTAAGAATGTTGGTATTTTCCACTTTATGTATTTTAATAATACATATAAATACAATGAAATAACTAAAGTAATCAACAAATGATTAGTAAAATCGAATACAAAGGGAATCGACAGAAATTGAATTAAGAAAAATAAACCTTAGATTCAAACGATGCTGATGCTCGTGTTGAACACGATTCCCTTAAACAGATTTGCTGTCTGTTCCCAGGGTACAACAGCGTAAGCAGTTGAACTGCCGGATATATCCTCTTGCCTGAAAATTGTCGGAAAACTGATAAACGTATGCAGAAAGAATTCAAAGAATTGTGTGTGTTCTTTTCGTTCGGTATTGCTCGTGTTTTCATCTCGTGAGGAATGAACCCAGACTCCCTTTATATACTCGATATCGAAACCGACAACTTAATATGAAATTAATCAACAATTAAAATGAATATTAATTATCATTAATCATATTAATCTTCTACATGAATGAGTATTTCAGGAGTTACAAACCGGATCAGTAACAGTGCGCGTCGCGACTTTCCCCGCTTGTAAACTCGCGGCACAACCCGCGTGGTTCACTGTTTATCGTCCACAAAACAGTACATGGCGCGACTTATGGCGCGGGTAAACCCGCGACCTAACTCGCGTAGCGTACTGGGTCAAACCAAAATTTTACAAAAACCAACCTGCGCGAGCACAAGATTTCGGAGACGCAGGTCGCGCCCACGCACAAGTTCGCCGATTTTAGCCTACGAAAGTCGCAATCGGCACCCCCCCTGCGCGCGGGTAGGTGATGGAGTAAAACCAAACAAAGGACTTGTAAGTCCCTCCCACATTTTTAGTTATAAACCACTAAAACATTTGGTCCTCCTTCCTATGTGGGACACAATCCCACACCCACTTGGTTTTGCCAATTTCATCCCAAACACTCAACTTTGAGCATCGATATCTCATTCACACATATTCCATTTTGGACACACAATATATCGTTTCGAAGGTCTCATATAGAAGAACATGAACCCACAAAGAGTTAGATATATACAATACATATACATGTATTTAATTGTGTCCAAAGTTAGTAAAAAACATATATTTTTTTACTAAAATTTCCAACAATCCCCCACATGAATGGATATCGATATTTGCATACGAAATTTTCCCTATGAAATTTCCAATGGTCGAATCTTGTATAGGATAGGTAGGTGTTATCCTTTGAACCTTCCCTTGTGAAACACACTTAGCCTCCTAGCTGTCAGTAGACTCGATGTCCTTGAACTGAACTGCCATTTATGTAGGCGACAATACATTTCACACAGAATTCTTCCTAACAAGGTCATATCCTCATAGTCGTGTTCGTTATGGTCATGAACACTTGCCTGGTTCAGTGATAGCTGATAGGAATTGATCCCCCACAATTCCCTTCGAAGCGACCCCACTTCTCTCTCACATAGGTGATTTTCAATAATCATTAAAAGCCATAGGCTTAGCCTCATTATCACTGATTCCAGAATTGGAGTTTGAAAGTTTATTAACTCCCCCACAGTGACCTCCTCTATTCATACAACTAGGTTGTCCTTTTGAACCCAGATCTTGGGATCTCCAGTCTTCTAGGTAAGGTTTCCTTTGTATGAATTACTAATTCAAGGGCTTTAGTCCCATTCCTCTCGTCGAATTGTACACCAAATCTCTACTTAGACCTTTTGTAAGCGGATCCGCAATGTTATCCTTTGACTTCACATAGTCAATTGTGATAACTCCAGTAGAGAGTAATTGTCGAATCGTATTATGTCTACGTCTAATATGTCTAGATTTCCTATTATACATTGTACTTTGAGCTCTACCAATTGCCTATTGGCTATCACAATGTATACATATGGCCGTTACCGGCTTAGGCCATTTGGGAATATCTTCCATGAGCTGACGTAGCCATTCTGCCTTTTCACCACATTTATCTAAGGCAATAAATTCAGATTCTATCGTGGATCTGGATATAACAGTTTGCTTGGACGATTTCCAAGATATAGCTGCACCTCCAAGTGTAAACACATATCCACTTGTCGATTTGGAATCCTTAATATCAGATATCCAATTTGCATCACTGTAACCTTCGATTACCATTGGATATTTTCCATAATGCAGTCCATATTCACGTGTGTATCTTAGATATCTTAACAATCTAGTAATACTCTTCCAGTGTTCTAAACTGGGATTACTAGTATACTTACTTAGCCTGCTCACTGCATATGCTAAGTCAGGTCTAGTACAACTCATAAGATACATCAGACTACCAATTATTCTTGAGTATTCTACTTGTTCAACACCTTCCCCTCTATTCTTAGATAGATGATGACTAGTATCAATTGGAGTTCTAGCTATACTAGTATATCCTTCATTGAATTTGTCAAGAATCTTGTCCACATAATGTGTTTGATTTAACACTAGACCATTTTGGGTTCTTGTGATTTTTATCCCAATAATCACATCCGCTAGACCCAAATCTTTCATGTCAAACTTAGATTTCAACATATCCTTTGTGGACCTTATCATTTTGTCATCACGACCGATGATAAGTATATCATCAACATATAAACACAAGATGACATATCCATGAGTGGTATCTTTCATGTAAACACATTTATCACACTCATTTATCTTAAAACCACTTTCTAACATGGCTTGATCAAACTTTTGATGCCATTGCTTAGAGCTTGCTTTAAGCCATACAAGGATTTAATAAGTTTACAAACCTTGTTCTCTTGTCCCGGGGCAATGAATCCCTCAGGCTGCTCCATATAGATTTCTTCTTCTAAATCTCCGTTTAGAAAAGCAGTTTTCACATCCATTTAGTGAATTTGCAGATGTCTAATGGTTGCAATAGCTAACACCAATCTAATGGATGTTATTCTTGTCACCGGCGAATAAGTATCATAGTAATCTAGACCTTCCTTTTGTCTATATCCTTTGATCACTAATCTCGCCTTGTATTTGTCAATACTGCCATCAGCTTTCATATTTCTTTTAAAGATCCAACGGTAACCTAGTGGCTTACAACCCGGTGGTAGGTCCACTAGTTCTCATGTAAGGTTTTGTAAGATAGATTCTATCTCACTTTTGATGGCTTCTTTCCATTGAGGTCCCTCCGAAGACGTGACCGCCTCTCGATAGGTTTTGGGTTCACTTTCCACCACGTAGGTGAGAAATTCGGGACCAAACGATTTTTCAACCCGAGCCCGTTTACTTCTTCTAGGTTCCACATCTTCTTCATCAGATAGAATTTGTTCATCCTCTTGAACAATTTCTTTACCTTTAGAAGATGAGGTTTGATTTTCCTTGTTCAAACAAGGAAACACATCCTCGAAGAATGAAGCATTTCTTGACTCCATAATTGTATTCTTGGGTATCTCGGGATTTTTAGATTCATACACAAGAAAACGATAAGCACTACTATTTTGTGCATATCCAATGAATACACAACCTACTGTTTTATGTCCTAACTTTTATACCTTAGGAGGAGGTACAACCACTTTAGCTAGGCACCCCCACACTCGTAAGTACTTATAAGATGGTTTTCTACCCATCCAAAGTTCATACGGGGTCTCATGTTTTTTTCTTGCGGGGTATATTATTTAAAAGATAATTAGCCGACAAAATAGCTTCCCCCACATGTTTTGACTTAGGCCAGAACTGATCAACATGGCATTCACCATTTCTTTCAGGGTGAGATTCTTTCTTTCAGCAATACCGTTTTGCTGAGGTGAATAGGGTGTTGTGAATTCATGTCGAATTCATTTGTTAGAACAAAATTCAGCAAACGGTGAAACATATTCACCTCCCCTATTATTAGGGTGTTGTGAATTCATGTCGAATTCCATTGTTAGAACAAAATTCAGCAAACCGTGAAACATATTCCCATTCAGGGTTCGAATCCTGGGGGAGACAAGATGTCTTTTCCGGTGCAGATTCATGGAGCTAGGGTCTGTAGGGTCCCCAAAAGGGGACCACGGGGCCATGGGTCCCCGCCATTAAACCTTTTATTCACCTCTCCTATCGCTTCTCACGACCTTGATTTTCTTGTTAAGTTGATTTTCAACTTCATTTTTATACAAGACAAACTTGTCTATTGCTTCATCTTTACTCTTAAGTAAATACATGTTAGATCTGTTTTTATAGTAATCATTGTAATTATTTTCTAGCCTATACTGTTCTTATTGTTCTATCTGTTTTGTAAAGGCTAGGGGTATTTAAGTCCCCTTAGAGCCTTTGTTTTGTAACTTTGGACTTACATTTCAATACATTAGTTTACTTTGCGCTTCATACTTTCTCTCTCTACTTTCTCTCTCTAAAGATTTAGATATTCTTGGACTCTCAATTGGTATCAGAGCGTACTAGATCTTGAGAGGATTGAGAGAATTTGTTTTTAGATACTGATTTTGTAGATTAAGCAGAAAATTTGATTGTTTTCTTGATTTTTCAAGAAAATCTCGTTTTTTACTTGATTCATCAAAATTGGTTAGGTTTTTGATTGAATTTGTGCGAATTTGATTTCTTTAGTTGTGTTTGTGATAGTCGATCGTATTTGATTCACATAATTTTCCATAAAAACCATGATTTGATTCTCAATTTGGTGATTTTGTGATTTTCTGGAAAAACGTATTCTCGTTCTGTTCTTTTTCGAAAGTGTTGATTTAGTGTTTTTCAATCGAAATTGTTTGATAAAATTTGTTAGAAAGAAGTTTTCGAAGTTCAATGTGTGCTTTTCTTGGTTAATTTTCAAAGTTGTAGTTGATCTTGCGTGAATTGGTAGTGTTTATGAAGTTTGCGTTTCATTCATATATGTTTGCGTGTGATTCATATAAATTTGCGTGTCATTCATATATGTTTGCGTGTGATTCATATAAATTTGCATGTCATTCATATATTTTGCGTGTCTAACTCTTGTGTTAGTGAATTTTTCAGATTTGCGGTTCACGTTGGAAACGTAAAGCTTAAAGTTCTCGCCTCTAGTTTAATACGCAAACTATGAGTTTGCGTTTCTCTCTTCAAGTCTTCGTGCATCAAGTTTGCGTTTCATACCTGCAACGCAAAGTCTTTCACCCGCAAAGTAACAGTTTGCGTTTCATACCTGCAACGCAAAGTCTCAACCCGCAAAGCTTCATCTTGCGTTTCACTAAGCAAACGCAAAACTCAGTTTGCGTTTCCCTCTGCAAACGCAAAACCTTCTTTGCGCTTGCATACGCAAACCTCTAGTTTGCGCGTCTCCTATACTTAGAAAATTTTCTAAATTTTCTGATTTTTTCACAAGATGTCTTTGCAAGCACAAATCTACAAAAATGACCTCATGATGTCTTTGGGGTCTGATACTCGTCCACCGGTCCTCATCAATGAGAACGAATTCGAACAATTGCAGGATCGGTTTATCAACTTTATTGAAAGGCAACCGAATGGGCAAAACATGATGAAATCTCTGAATGAGGGTCCTATGGAAAGGCCAATGAAAGTGATTCCAGCTACTGCTACTACTCCAACTATAACTGTTGAAAAATCTTTAAGAGATTATGAAGCTGAAGAGCTCTTAAGATATCAAGCAGACAGTCAGGCTAAGTCAAATCTGATCCTTGCTCTTCCCAACTCCATCTATAACAGAATCGATTGCTTCAAACATAATCCAATGCTGATGTGGACACAACTTGAGAAGATTATGCTTGGTACTGCAATGTCTACTCAGTTACGTCAGGCCAGGTACATGAACAACTTTGAAAAGTTCAAGGCCAAGGATGGGGAAAGTTGGAAAAATGTTTTTGATCGATTCTGGGCTGTTATCAATGATCTCTACAAGATTAAAGTTACCAAGACTGAGTTGGAGGCTAACTTGAAGTTTCTGAACGCTTTACAACCTGAGTGGAACAAGTCATGCCACAGAATGAGAAACGATGTCAAAATCTCAACCATGCCAATTCAGGAGTTATACGAAATCTTGATGACAGATGAATCTTTGGTAATGGAGAAGAAGGCGAAAATGGATAAGAAGAACAAGCCTCTGTCAGTAGATCCCATTGATCTTTTAGCTAGCCATCTGGCTGAGCAAGCTTTGATTGAATCAGCTTATGATGGATCAACGGATGATGATGGCGAAGCTTTAGGAAAAGCCATGATACTTTTGACTCAGCACTATCAGAAGAGATTCAAGCACAGATCTGGTTCAAACAACCTACGGTTTACTTCTGGTTCTAAAAAGATAGAACTTGGTACTCCTTCAAAGACATACACTCCAAAGTATGAACCAACTAAGGTGGTTGAACAGAAGAAGGATGAGAAAAAGTTGATGAATTGCTTTAACTGTGGAAAGCCTGGACATATTGCTAAGGATTGCAGAGTCAAAGTGGTAAAAGATGCTGCTTTTTACCGAAAGAAGTTGGCTCTAGCTGAAAAGAAGGAAAGTGGAACCATCCTGTTGGCCGAAGAAGAATACTGGTTGGATCATTCGGACAATGAGGCTGAGAATGAGGAAACTGCGGCTATGTGCTTTATAGGTGATGACAATTCTGATGATGAAGAAGAGGATACCTCATCTGATGGTTCTGAGGTAATATCAGAGTTTAACTATAATTTCTTTTTATCTCAAATGAATGCTTTTATCACTGCTTTGCATGAATTGCGCTCAAAGTTTGTTTCTGAAAAGTTTAAAAATCAAGAAAAGTCTGATTTAATCGAAAAACTGCAAATTTCTTTAAAAGATGAAAAGTCAATTTTAATTGACACAAAAGAGAAATTTAATAAGCAGTTGGTCGAGTTAGAAAATTCAAATCAGACTTATCATGATTCATTGATTGAACTGACTTCTTCAAATAAAATTCTTTCTGACAAGATAATTGTTTTAGAAAGGAAATTGTATAAAAGAGAACAGTCTGAGCTAACCATTTACATGAATAAACCAAGGAGTGAAGAAGGCATAAAAGAAAAGTGGGGACTTGGTTTTGAAAACCCGCATTTTTTAAATCATGATAAAAATGAAGTTCCTACTTTATATGAATATGATTACTTTACTCTTGCAAGATATGCTCCTCAGTTTAAATTCTTTTGGACAACTGAGAAACAAATTTTGGAAGAAGAAAATGTGAAAAGAATGAAAAACAAGAGGATGGAAATGCCATTTGTTTACACCTCTGAAAATGCAAAGTATTTTCCTGATCAATCTAAGAAATCCAGAAAATTTCAAAATATTTTAAATATCAAATCTTCCAATACATCTTCATTATTAATAGATTTTGTGGATATTTTTGCTAACACTGATAAGGAAAATGTATCTCCGGTGTCTTATGATACTAAGAAATACATTCCCCCATTAGTGTTAGAAGATAAGATTGTTGATCTTGAAGATAGATTGGAAGAACAAAATCTTCAAACTTGCTTAGAAAACGATTTATTTCTTTTTATAATGAAAACCAGTTTTGAAGATAAAATTTCTTCTGGATTGTCAAAAGATTCTAAGGAAAATTCTAAAGTTTTACAAAATAATGGCCATTTGCGTTCCACATTGGAAACGCAAACTGAAAGTTTGCGCATGCAGTTGGACGCCCAAAGCTCACTTTGCGCCTCCAATGGGAAGCGCAAACCTCCTCCAGACTTGCAAAATTTTGAAAATATTCACTCCAAGGCTAGTTCTTCAATGTCAAATGCTAAGACTGATTTCTTTGATAAAGTTTCTTCTTCTGACTCAATTATTGATAATTCTTTACTGCTAAATGCTCTATTTTATAAAAAGAAGCGTAAAAGAAGAAGATCAAAGAAGTCAAAGAAACATGATACTGTCTTATCTGAAAATTCTAATGTTTCTGATTTTTCTTCTTCAGATCGGACTGTGAGGAAGTCACCAAGGCAGATTTGGAGGATGAAACAGCAAATTTTAGAATCTGAACTGTTAGGAGTTAACTGTGTAGACAATCTTTGTGATACTGATACATTTGCTACATGTAATAAAAACCCAAAATATTCTTTTCAGCAAATGTTTGATATATCAAAGAATATCTCATATGCTTCTTCTAGTTCTGATTCTGATAATTGTGTTTTATCTTCTATTGATAATTGCTTTCATTCTTGCATGAAAATTAAATCTGTGAAAAATAAAAGACATAAATCTAACAAGGGACCCATAAGCATATGGGTACCTAAAAAGGTGTAGTTTTTGTGTGTGCAGCTAAGTCAATTATGGTATCTGGACTCGGGATGTTCAAAACATATGACTAGCAACAAATCTCTTCTGTCTAATTTTAAAGATAAATGTTGCGGTCGTGTGAAATTTGGTAACTGTGAGACAGCTCCTATTCTTGGTTATGGTGATCTAGTTCAAGGAAACATAACTGTCAAAAGAGTAAGCTACGTCGCGGGTCTAAGTCACAATCTTTTCAGCATAGGACAATTCTGTGATAAAGACCTTGAAGTCAGCTTCAAATCCAAAAGAGTAGCAGTGAAGACTGATAATGGCAAGGATCTTTTGGTAGGAAAAAGGCAATCAAATTTGTATACCATTGATCTTTCCAAGATCAAAATTCCTTCAGATATCTGCTTGCTTTCTAAAGCTTCAATTCAAGAAAGTTGGATTTGGCACAGACGTTTAGCTCATCTCAACTTCAAGTATATGGATCGCCTGGTCAAGAATGATTCAGTGAGAGGTCTTCCAGTTCTCCGGTTCCAGAAAGATCATCTATGCCAGGATTGTGAGAAAGGAAAAATGAAGAAAGCTTCTCACAAGCCTAAACCTGAACACTGCACGTCGGCTATTCTTGATCTTTTGCATGTTGATTTGTGTGGTCCGATGAAGACGAAGAGTTTAGGACATAAGAAATATGTTTTGGTGGTTGTTGATGACAACTCCAGATATACTTGGGTAAAATTTATGAAGTCAAAAGACGAGACTCCTGAAGTACTCATCAACCTCATCTAGACAACTCAGACAAATAAGCAGAAGCAAGTGAAAGTGGTAAGATATGACAATGGCATTGAATTCAAAAACAGTACTCTTCAGGCATTCTATGAATCTCAAGGAATACAACAACAATTTTCTGCTGCACGTACTCCGCAACAGAACGATGTTGTTGAAAGAAGAAACAGAACACTTGTTGAGTCCGCCAGATCAATGCTCGCTTATTCAGGTCTATCTTTGTCTTACTGGGCTGAAGCAGTATCAACTGCCTGTCATACATAGAACAGATCAATTCTGCATCGTCGTTTCAACAAAACACTGTATGAACTTATGAACGGGATCAAACCGAACATCAAGTATTTCAAGTCATTCGGGTGTAAATGCTACGTTCTGAATGACAGAGAGAATCTCAACAAGTTTAGTCCAAAGGCAGACGAGGGTGTATTCGTGGGTTATTCTTCAAACTCTGCCGCTTATAGAGTTTTTCTGATCTCTGCAAGAAAGGTCATAGAGAGTGTCAATGTAAAATTTGACGAAGCTGCTGATTTGGTTTCTAGTCACTCAGGCTCAGAACCCGCTTTTACTGGCAAGTCGGTTTCTGAACAAATCAGTTCAGAACCTGCTCTTTCACCGGATAACCAGGATTCTTCTACTCCCTCTCCTAATCTTTCTGATGTTGATTTTCTGTTTGAAAATTTTTATGATGATGTGCCTAGATCTAATTCTGAAAATATTTCTAATGTTTTGAATCAGGAAACTGAGAGCTCATCTATTCCAAATTCCGCTGCATCTATCTCTGACAATGATGCTGCTCCAGTCTCTCCTATTCAACAAGAACCGACACAACAAGATTTTGTTCAATCAGACAATATTCAATCAGAAACTGAGCTTATTCATGAAGAACATACTCAAGAAGAGTCTATTGAAGATCAACCTGTTCAAGAAGAATCACTTCAGGAAGAAGTACAGAACGATGTTATTCAACAATCTGTTCCCGAATCTGATTCAGAGATTGTTGAGATACCTCCTCCTCAAACTGAAACTATTTCTATCTCTTCATCTGATGTAGAAGTTTCTGAATCTCCCTCTCTTCAATTAGAAGTGGTTCAAGATGTAATTGATCCTCTCCTTCATACAACAAAATGGACAAGATCTCATCCAATTCATCAAATTATTGGAGATCCTCAAGACAGTGTTTCTACACGCTCCAAGTCGGCTACTTCCAACGAATGTCTCTTCACTTGCTTCCTAAGCAAGATTGAACCTACAAAAGTTTCTGAAGCATTGGAAGACCCGGATTGGATTATTGCTATGCAAGAGGAGATCAATCAATTTGATGCGCTCAAAGTGTGGAGACTTGTACCAAGGCCGAACGGAAAAAGCGTTATTGGTACAAAGTGGATATTCAAGAACAAAAAGGATAAAGATGGTATCGTCGTGCGGAACAAAGCAAGGTTGGTAGCCAAAGGATATCGACAAGAAGAAGGTATTGACTACGATGAAACATTTGCACTCGTTGCCAGATTGGAAGCTATCCGAATGTTTCTTGCCTTCGCTGCTTATCGAATCTTCACAGTATATCAAATGGACGTCAAGACAACATTTCTCAATGGAAAACTTAAAGAAGAAGTATATGTATCTCAGCCAGAGGGATTTGTTGACAAAGATTGTCCAGATTATGTATATTTTCTCGATAAAGCATTGTATGGTTTGAAACAAGCTCCACGGGCGTGGTATGATGAGTTGTCAGCTTTCTTGGTCAAATCCGGCTTCACCAAAGGGTCTATCATACTACTCTTTTCATTTATAGAACTAATCTTGATATCTGCTTAGTACAAATATACGTAGATGATATTATTTTCGGTGCGACTAACAAATCTTTGTGTACTTGGTTTTCTGATTTAATGACCTCTAGATTTCAGATGAGCATGATGGGAGAAATCAACTTCTTCCTCGGCTTACAAGTGAAGCATCTTCCAGATGGAATCTTCATCAATCAGTCAAAGTACGTATTTGACATTTTGAAGAAATTCAAGATGGACAAATCTACTTCAATCGGCACACCGATGGCTCATGGTGCCAAACTCGGACTCGATCCAGATGGAAAAGCTATGGATCAAAAGACATACAGAAGAATGATCGGATCACTGATGTATCTAACTACCAGTCGCCCGGACATAATGTTCTCCACGTGCTTGTGTGCCCGTTTCCAAGCTAAACCAAAAGAATCTCATATTTTAGCTGTCAAACGCATTTTTAGATATATTAAAGGAACTCCTTATTTAGGATTATGATAT
Organism: Arctium minus; assembly: GCA_954870635.1. Classification (NCBI taxonomy): domain Eukaryota; kingdom Viridiplantae; phylum Streptophyta; class Magnoliopsida; order Asterales; family Asteraceae; genus Arctium; species Arctium minus. The sequence goes on from OX941087.1 coordinate 33,380,850, forward strand.
CCTAAAAGTTCTGACTATACTTTGATTGCTTATTCAGATGCAGATTTTGGTGGTAATCAATTGGACAGGAAGAGTACTTCTGGTCATCTTCAGTTTTTAGGTGACAGACTGATAAGCTGGGCGTCGAAAAAGCAAAACTGTGTTTCAATATCAACAGCCGAAGCTGAATACGTCGCTGCAGCTAGTTGCTGTGCTCAAGTGCTCTGGATGAAAACGCAACTTCGGGATTACGGGATGCTGTACAAAACAATGCCAATATACTGTGACATCAAGTCTACAATTGCGATATCAGTCAATCCAGTCCAGCACACCAAGACCAAGCACATTGACATGAGATATCATTTTATAAAGCATCACGTGGAAGAAGGTACTATTGAATTATATTTTGTACCAACTGAATATCAACTTGCTGATATCTTTACAAAAGCCTTAGATGAAAAACGTTTCAATTTTTTGCTTTTAAAATTAGGCATGTTGAATTTAAAAGTTTAACTCTTTACAAATTTTATTCTATAAAATAAAATTTTACAGATTTTCTTTCTTTTGAATAAAACGTATGTTTAGGGTCTTTAACAAGTTATTTGTTTATATTAAAGTTTTATATGTTCAACTTTCAAGTCTTACAAAAGTCGAAAAGTCAGCAACATGTTTGTAGCTTTCAATATTGCTTTAAAGATATGTGAGTCTGAATTTTTATAGTTTACTTTGCTTAGACTACCTAAATGATCAGAATTATAGATCGAAATGAAAATATGAGCTAAGCATTTAGACGTTGATCTGAGTGATTGAGATGAATAATAAATTCTTAAAATACAGAAATCTCTGGGTTTAAAAGTTTGTACCTGTGACCTTTCTGGTTTGGGAAAGTAAGTTCCGTGGGATGCTCGACATTTGGTCCCCTAAGGTCATTTGGTCTGGGAGTGATCGAACAGAAATGCTTCTATAGAATCAGATCGAAAGTCATGTTTTACTGGTATGAATGGGTTTAGAATATGTCGATGTAGCCTTTCTGATCCGGGAAAGTATGTTCCAAGGGGTGCTTGACACCTAGTCCCCTAAGGCCAGCTGGTCTGGGAGTGGCAGACCCAAATCCTGCAATAGGTTCAGATAGAAAGTTACGTTTACGGTATGTTCTTTACTTAATGAATTCTCTGATTAAAAGATGCCAAAGTGCACGCGCTTAAAAGATGCCAAAGAGCACACTCATGTTAAGATGCCAATGTGCACACAGCTTAAAAGATGCCAATGAGCACACATCTCATGATACTTGGTGATATGTATGAGTTGTGATAAACCTGTAAATTTGTGAAAGTCTTAATTTTTGATGACTTAGTGTCAGTACATGCAAAGTTTTCTATAATAATTTTAGAACTGCATTTTTCTTGAAGCTAATTGAAGTTCAAATGCGAGCACACTGAATAGACAAATGGAAGTTTTTGAAACTGAACATGTCTTAACTTGATATGGAATTATACTTGGTCTTGCATCCAACAACATATGCTTGATTTTAACTGATTGATAAATCTGTGAAATTTTACTGAGTAGACTTTAATTTGTTTAGTGTTTAAAAGTTTATATATTCAGTTGTTACAAAATTTATATTCAATATGATCATCTTTCATACTGATGTCTTTGTGTTTGAGTATCTGTATTTTTTGTATATGGTCTGTGCAATTTTCAAGGGGGAGAGCTTATCTGAAAAAGTTATCTGAACTTTTCTGTGGTTGAGGAGGAGTAAGTAAGAAAATTATCTGTGTTGATCAGAAGTTAAACAGGTATATTTCTCAGATTTTTTCTACACATTTGCTATACTAACAGTTAAATTTTTATGCATTTGTGTAGGGGGAGTAAAGGAACCTGTCAGGTAAATTTTTCTTTTAGCTGTATTTTTTTTAGGAATATTTTTTTAGGAATTTTATTTTTTTTAGGTGTATTTTTTTAAGTTTAGTATAAATAGAGGTTAGTATATGAATATTCTCTTTTATTGCTTCCTTTATCTTTTGAACTTTGGAACTGTTCATCTTCTTCCCTCCTATTCTCTGTGTGCGCCGACCTCATCCTTTTCCATTGATTTTCGATTGTTGTTCACTTCAATCAGGTATGTGTTCTTCTTTTATTTTGATTTGTTGTTATGATTAGCTTAGCATTGTTTTTGATTTCGTGTTTGATTTCGTACTGAATGGTTGTCGTTTTTTCTTTTACTGTTCATATGTTCTATATCTTCAGATTCGACCTGTTTTAGTTCGAATTAGGTATTGGGTTTTGCTTAGAACTGATATTCGATCACCAGGTATGTTTCCTTTTACATTAATTTCTTGTATTCTAGCTTTAATTTTAGTTTTTGTGGTTTTCGGTCTGTTTATCGCGAAAACGAGGTTTCAGTTCAAGTTTGATAGACCCGCAAAGTAAACTTTGCGCGTCTAGCTAGAAACGCAAAGTGAACTTTGCGCGTCTAACTAGAAACGCAAAGTGCACTTTGCGCGTCTAGCTAGAAACGCAAAGTCTACTTTGCGCTTCTATCTTGATACGCAAACCTTCCTTTGTGTTTTTGTGTGTTTTTGTTTTGTTTTTCTAAGTATAGTTTTCGGACCATGTTAGACACGCAAACTTACTTTTGCGTCTCATGACTGAAACGCAAACCTTGGTTTGCGTTTCTAACTTGGCACGCAAACCATACTTAGAATATTTTTTTTTATTTTTGTCTAACTTTTTTTTAATTTTGTTTTTTAGGTCTATTATGTCTTCTAAAACCAATACTGATCCAATGATTCAAGATGAGAATGCCATTCTCGATGATCCGTCTGATCGAGCCTCTCATGATACTCCCATGCCGTCTCATCCTTCTGTTGGGGCCGATCTTTCTGCTTCTCGTCGTACACCAAATGATGTGTTCCCAAGCATCATGTATATGCCATACAAGCCGAACAACTATCACGTGGACTTTGACAGAATCAAGATATATCCAGTGATACGAGCAATTCTCAAAGGTCATCCACTTGCCCCTGCTCTTTCTTACTGCGTAGATGTTCCTGAAGTTTATCTACAGCAGGCATGGCATACAATAACAAAGAATGAAATGGCTCGTTCGCATCAATTTGATCTTCAAATCGATCAATTTGAATCATTCCTTTCATACAAGCGACTGAGATTAATACTGGAGCTTCCTGAGCCGAACTCCAGACCAGGCCGAACTACCTATGACAGTTTTCCATCAGAAGAGAAAGTATATGAAGGAATAAGGAATCTTGGATATGTTGGTACTTTGAACAAACCTACAGACTTTGACAAGTCTAATCTACCTCCAGTATGGTATGCACTGTTCTCAGTTATCATCAGGTGCCTGACATCGAAGCATTCTAGCACAGACAGTGCAAGTTTATTGTATTTTCGATTGTTCCATGCAGTCGTCTATGACTTGCATGTCGACTACACTTTTATTTTTTGGACCGAACTCTCGGAGGTGGTACATGACAAGTTCACCAACAAGAAACGGAAGTTTATTCCGTTCGTTAGATTTCTGAAGCTTATTGTTCAAAGCATGCTCCACAGCAATCCAGCCATTCCTCGCAGGTTATCTTGGCCTCAGGTTTCAGACTCTGAAATGACTTATATTCAGAAGCAGAAGAGGTCTTTCAATTATTCTATGACAATTCCGTATGCTCTTATTGCCAACTACGCTGATGTTACATATGAGGATGTCATAGAATATTGTATGGAGAATGAGTTTATGGAAGCTGTACAAGATGAGCCTTCTCATGACAATCAAGCAGCTGAAAAAGATGTTGAAGTTGAAGCAGCTATTCCTGAACAAGAGCTTGAAGTTGAAAAAGAGGTTGAAGATGAGCAAGAAGTTGCGGTATTTGTTGAAAAAGACATAGTTCAAGAGGATGTTGCTTCTCAACAAATTGAGAATGTTTTATCTGCAATTGTTACTGAGTCTCCTATTCATGTTACTTCTGATGATGGTGATGATGCTGATGATGGTGATGTTCATGTTAGTGATATTGATGGGGATGATGATGATGAAGATTCTGATCATGATGATGATGATGATAGTGATAAACCAAGTCTTAAGGTTTATGAAAGGAAGGTTAGGACACCGGAAGTGGTTGTCTCAACAGAAGTTCTCTCTGAATATGAATCTGTTTCTGTTAATCCTTCAGTTGCACATCTTCTAGTAGATGAATTGGATACAACTTTTGATCAAGCTTCAGCTCCGGTACAAAGTCAAGCTCCAGCAACTTCGCTTGCGGCTATTCAAGTTCCAGCTGTAGAGCTTACCTCTGATCAAGCTCGGGTTTCTATTGAAAAATTCTCTACTTTGAACGATGTCATTCGTCAGTTATCAGAGAGAATGGATGCAGAAAAGGAAGCTCAAATACTGAAGTTGAAGACTTTCTTCAAAGGAAAGATGCCTGAAATTGATACTTCAGTTATTCCTCCAGAGATTCCTTTCAGACGATCAACTGGGGTAGTTCTTCGTGAACCTTCTTCTGCTGTGCCTACATCTACTTCTCCGATTGTTTCTCTTCCGTTTCCTTCGGTGGTTTCTATGTCTGCGGGAATTTCTACGTCTGCTCCTTCTGGTACATCTTCAAGGTCTTCTCTTCATGATCTTCCTATTTCAGAGTTGACAGATTTGCTCTATGCTCGACTTCTCTCTATGTCGCCGCCTGAACATCAAGATCTTATCTCTCTTTTACGGAACTTCCAACCTACGCCGCCTCCAGTTCCTTCTTCTGAATCTGACAGGATTACTGCTTTATCTGACGAGTTTCATGCATTCAGATCAGGAGTTCGATCAAGTTTTTCTGATCTCAAATCTTTCATGTCTCAAGCATTTTCTGATTTATCTTCAAGGCTTGATTCTCATGAACAAAGTTGCAGAACTGAGGCCGACCCGTCTCTTAAGCGCCGACATGACCAAGATGATTCTGATCATCAAGGCCATGAGGGGGAGATGGCAAAGAGACCGAGAGTTGAAGGATCTTCTGAAGTTGGAGAAGATACTCAAGAAGAAGTGGCTGGTGATAAAGGAAATAGTGGTGAATCTGTTCAAGACTGCAACATTCAGGATTTAGTGAATGTTATGATTGAGAATGTTGATCTGTCTTCTTTGCATAATGAACTGAATATTTCTGAGAGTAATATTAACAATAATATGCAAATTGTTGTTTATATGGATCCAGATGTTTCTGCAAGTATTCATGAAGTTGAAGAATCTGAAGCTGCAAATGACATGAGGTCATTCTTTGCTAACTTCATAGAGATTAATTCTGATGATGATGAAGATGTCAGGTTTGAAAAGATTTGTCAAGTCAATGAAGAAGACTGTGATGACATTATTATCATATCAGATACAGAAGATGAATCAGTGTTCATGGATGCGAAAGATGAAGAAGAAGCAGATTTGTTATACAGTGATCTTCTTGCTCATGATGAGATTCCTGAATCAGTTAATGTCACATCTACTCCTGTTGCTAGTTCAGCTCCGACTACCACTATTCCTTCAAGATCATTTGAAGTTGGTCAGTCATCAAGAGAGCAGAAGCTGATGTTCCACCTTCTGATCCTGTAATTCCACCATCTATTCTAGAAGAAGGACCAACTTTATCTAGACATCAAAGACAAAGGAATTTGCAACGTAGATATTTAGCATCAAGGCAAAGATCAGCCTTTCTAGAAGACACTCAGAGAAACATCTTTGTTTCTAGAAGAAGGGCGATTAACATCTATGCAATCCTTGGAGTAGAGAAAGAGTCATATGCCTATCAATATGAGTACTTGATGTTTATCAAGTATCAGCGCAAAAGGAATAATACCGTTTCTTCTCAACACTTGATTGTTCGAGTCATCAGTGTCACAATCAACAAGTTTGTGAATATCTGGTATCCTGATTTTGAAGTTGAACGAAGAGACTGCAAGCGGTATAAATTTTCAGAGGCAGACTTCACTGATCTTTCTATAGATGACATTGAATTCTTATATGATCACTTCAGGAATCTGTATCATAGAACACAAGATATTTCTCAAGCTTTGTCCGTCATTAAAAGATTCATACGACGAAAAATCAGATTCTTCCAAGTTTTTGATTTTCAGATAGCTGTCGAAAGTTTTCAACCGGTTGTTAATCTTCTCAGGCCCAACCAAAGCTTACCGAACTTAGAGTCTTATCCTCTTCTCACCATTGTTGAAGATCCATATGGAGTTGTGTACAAGAATGGCTCTAATGAAAAATGTTTTCTCAAGTTATAAGAAATTGCTCACTACTCCGATGGAACCTTAAAAGTGATCAAGATTCAGTTAGAGCAACGTCTGAAGGAGTCCAAAAGAAGATTTTTAGAAACAAGAGAAAATGCTTTCCTGGTTGATAATGATGAAATCCGTCTTATCCAGAAATTCAATTCAAGAGAGATTGAATCTTCGCTCAACTCTAAGACGACTGGAAGTTTTAGTTGGTTTAAATAGACTTCGTCAACGAGAAGAGCATCAGTGATTCTTCAAAGTCGCCTAGTTGGTCTATGCTGTTTTTGAAGATTGTTTTTGAAGACCACGGCGCCAATGATTACTAAGGGGGAGATTGTTAGATCTGTTTTTATAGTAATCATTGTAATTATTTTCTAGCCTATACTGTTCTTATTGTTCTATCTGTTTTGTAAAGGCTAGGGGTATTTAAGTCCCCTTAGAGCCTTTGTTTTGTAACTTTGGACTTACATTTCAATACATCAGTTTACTTTGCGCTTCATACTTTCTCTCTCTACTTTCTCTCTCTAAAGATTTAGAGATTCTTGGACTCTCAATACACGTAGCAATATTTCGTACTATCATCGATAAACGTAATGAAGTATTTGTTCCCACCTCTAGTAGGAATCGATTTTAAATCACACACATCGGTGTGAATTAAATCAAGGGGTTTGGTTTTCCTTTCAATCGATTTGAAAGATGTTCTAGTAAGTTTGGATTCAACACATGTGGGACACTTGTGATTCGAGTCAATATCAAATTTAGGTATGTAATTTTGTTTAATTAATCGTTGAATGGAATTAAAGTTTACATGTCCTAAACGGCCATGCCAAACGTTTGAAAACTCAAGCAAATAAACAGAACTAGAACCAGTTTTATTCATTCCATTGATAACAGTTACATTCAACTTGAAAATGCCATCTAAGGCATATCACATTCCCACATACATACCATTCTTGGACAAAACAAATTTGTCCGACTCAAACACAAGTTTAAAACCAAACTTATTAAGCAACCAACCCGACACAAGGTTCTTCCGAAGCTCCGGTGCGTACAAAACATCTCTAATCTTGAGCTCTTTTCCGGAAGTCATCTTTAGAAGTACCTCTCCAATGCCCTTAACATCAGTAGTTGCGGCATTTCCCATATAGATCTTTTGCCCATCATCAACATCTTTGTAGGAGATGAAATTTCTTTTGTCATGACACACATGACGGGTCGCTCCGGTATCAATCCACCATTCTCTAGAGTTTGCACCAATCGTATTCAACTCCGAGACCATGGCCGTGGGATCCGTGATCATTCCCACCACATACTCGTTCACCATCGTGGAAAACAAATTTCACGTGAACGCAATCTCTATCTGTTTACACAAAACAAAAAAGGAATTGAATCAAATACAAATCTGATTGATAATCCTTTTATACAAACAATAAAGGTCTTAAATCAAAACCAAACTCGTTTTAGAATTTGTTTATAAAATCGAAATAAATCGATTTAAAACCTTTTCTACAAAATCGAAACAAACTCGATTTTAAGATTCTTTTTAACCAAATCGAAACAAACTCGATTTAAAATCAAAATCGATACAAGCTTGATTTTTCAAACTTTTTACAAGACAGTAATAATTTAAATCGACAACTACGATTAAAAATATGTTTACACAAAACATATAAAGAATTAAATCGAACCAATAGTCGATAGAGATTCTTTTTCACACAAAACGAATTAGTCGAAACAAACTCGATTATGAATCCGTTTATACCCTTAAATCGAGACAAAACTCGATTCTTATCAAATCGAATTAAATTCGATATAAAATCTGTTTACACAAAACAGACAATCAATTGAATCGAGCTAAACTCGATTCGATTCACGTGTACAATTAGTACCATGTAAATAATCTGTTTACACAAAACAGAATACAATACCACAATTCCTATCTGTTTACACAAAACAGAAAACGAATTGTAACGAGCCAATCTTGACGAATCTGTTTAAGAATGTTGGTATTTTTCCACTTTATGTATTTTAATAATACATATAAATACAATGAAATAACTAAAATAATCAACAAATGATTAGTAAAATCGAATACAAAGGGAATCGACATAAATTGAATTAAGACAAATAAACCTTTAGATTCAAACAATGCTGAGGCTCGTGTTGAACACAATTTCCTTAAACAGATTTACTGTTTGTTCCCAGGCTACAACAGCGTAAGCAGTTGAACTGCCGGATATATCCTCTTGCCTGAAAATTGTCGGAAAACTGATAAACGTATGCAGAAAGAATTCAAAGAATTGTGTGTGTTCTTTTCGTTCGGTATTGCTCGTGTTTTCATCTCGTGAGGAATGAACCCGGACTCCCTTTATATACTCGATATCGAAACCGACAACTTAATATGAAATTAATCAATAATTAAAATGAATTTTAATTATCATTAATCATATTAATCTTCTACATGAATGAGTATTTCAGGAGTTACAAACTGGATCAGTAATAGTGCGCGTCGCGACTTGCCACGCGGGTAAACTCGCGGCACAACCCGCGTGGTTCACTGTTCATCGTCCACAAAACAGTACATGGCGCGAGTAAACCCGCGTAGCGCACTAGGTCAAAACAAAATTTCGCAAAAATCAACCTGCGCGAGCACAAGATTTCGGAGCTGCATTCGTGTCCGCAGGTCGAGCCCACGCACAAGTTCGCCGATTTTAGCCTACAAAAGTCGCAATCGGCAACCCCCCCCCCCCCCCCCCCCCCCCCCCCCCCCCGCGCGGGTAGGTGATGGAGTAATACCAAACAAAGAACGTGAACCCACAAAGAGTTAGATATATACAATACATATACATGTATTTAATTCTGTCCAAAGTTAGTAAAAAACACATATTTTTTTACTAAAATTTCCAACAATCCCCCACATGAATGGAGATCGATCTTTGCATACGAAAATTTCCCTATGAAATTTCCAATGGTCGAATCTTGCATAGGATAGGTAGGTGTTATCCTTTGAACCTTCCCTTGCGAAACACACTTAGCCTCCTAGCTGTCAGTAGACTCGATGTCCTTGAACTGAACTGCCATTTATGTAGGCGACAATACATTTCACACAGAATTCTTCCTAACAAGGTCATATCCTCATAGTCGTGTTCGTTATGGTCATGAACACTTGCCTGGTTTAGTGAGAGCTGATAGGAATTGAGCCCCCACAATTCCCTTCGAAGCGACCCCACTTCTCTCTCACATAGGTGATTTTCAATAATCATTAAAAGCCATAGGATTAGCCTCATTATCACTGATTCCAGAATTGGAGTTTAGAAGTTTATTAACTCTCCCACAATGACCTCCTCTATTCATACAACTAGGTTGTCCTTTTGAACCCAGATCTTGGGATCTCCAGTCTTCTGGGTAAGGTTTCCTTTGCATGAATTACTCATTCAAGGGCTTTAGTCCCATTACTCTCGACGACTTGTACACCAAATCTCTACTTAGACCTTTTGTAAGCGGATCCGCAATGTTATCCTTTGACTTCACATAGTCAATTGTGATAACTTCAGTAGAGAGTAATTGTCGAATCGTATTATGTCTATGTCTAATATGTCTATATTTCCCATTATACATTGTACTTTGAGCTCTACCAATTGCCGATTGGCTATCATAATGTATACATATGGCCGTTACCGGCCTAGGCTATTTGGGAATATCTTCCATGAACTGACGTAGCCATTCTGCCTCTTCACCACATTTATCCAAGGCAATAAATTCAGATTCCATCGTGGATCTGGCTATAACAGTTTACTTGGACGATTTCCAAGATATAGCTGCACCTCCAAGTGTAAACACATATCCACTTGTCGATCTGGAATCCTTAATATTAGATATCCAATTTGCATCACTGTAACCTTCGATTACCGTTGGATATTTTCCATAATGCAGTCCATATTCACGTGTGTATCTTAGACATCTTAATAATCTAGTAATACTCTTCCAGTGTTCTAAACTGGGATTACTAGTACACCTACTTAGCCTGCTCAGTGCATATGCTAAGTCAGGTCTAGTACAACTCATAAGATACATCAGACTGCCAATTATTCTTGAGTATTCTACTTGTTCAACACCTTCCCCTCTATTCTTAGATAGATGTTGACTAGTATCAATTGGAGTTCTAGCTATACTAGTATCTCCTTCATTGAATTTCTCAAGAATCTTGTCCACATAATGTTTTTGATTTAACACCAGACCATTTTGGGTTCTTGTGATTTTTATCCCAAGAATCACATCCGCTAGACCCAAATCTTTCATGTCAAACTTAGATTTCAACATATCCTTTGTGGACCTTATCATTTTGTCATCACTACCGATGATAAGTATATCATCAACATATAAACACAAGATGACATATCCATGAGTGGTATCTTTCATGTAAACACATTTATCACACTCATTTATCTTAAAACCGCTTTCTAACATGGCTTGATCAAACTTTTGATGCCATTGCTTTAGAGCTTGCTTTAAGCCATACAAGGATTTAATAAGTTTACAAACCTTGTTCTCTTGTCCCGGGGCAATGAATCCCTCAGGCTGCTCGATATAGATTTCTTCTTCTAAATCTCCGTTTAGAAAAGCAGTTTTCACATCCATTTGGTGAATTTGCATATTTCTAATGGCTGCAATAGCTAACACCAATCTAATGGATGTTATTCTTATCACTGGCGAATAAGTATCAAAGTAATCTAGACCTTCCTTTTGTCTATATCCTTTGATCACTAATTTCGCCTTGTATTTGTTAATACTGCCATCAGCTTTCATCTTTCTTTTAAAGATCCAACGGTAACCTAGTGGCTTACAACCCGGTGGTAGGTCCACTAGTTCCCATGTATGGTTTTGTAAGATAGATTCTATCTCACTTTCGATGGCTTCTTTCCATTGAGGTCCCTCCGAAGACGTGACCGCCTCTTGATAGGTTTTGGGTTCACTTTACCTTTAGGAGATGAGGTTTGATTTTCCTTGTTCAAACAAGGAAACACATCCTCGAAGAATGATGCATTTCTTGACTCCATAATTGTATTCTTGTGTATCTCGGGATTTTTAGATTCCTACACAAGAAAACGATAAACACTACTATTTTGTGCATATCCAATGAATACACAATCCACTGTTTTAGGTCCTAACTTTTGTACCTTAGGAGGAGGTACAACCACTTTATCTAGGCACCCCCACACTCGTAAGTACTTATAAGATGGTTTTCTACCCATCCAAAGTTCATACGGGGTCTCATCTTTTTTCCTTGCGGGGTGTATTATTTAAAAGATAATTAGCCGACAAAATAGCTTCCCCCCACATGTTTTGACTTAGGCCAGAATTGATCAACATGGCATTCACCATTTCTTTCAAGGTGAGATTCTTTCTTTCAGCAATACCGTTTTGCTGAGGTGAATAGGGTGCTGTGAATTCATGTCGAATTCCATTGTTAGAACAAAATTCAGCAAACGGTGAAACATATTCACCTCCCCTATCGCTTCTCACGACCTTGATTTTCTCGTTAAGTTGATTTTCAACTTCACTTTTATACAAGACAAACTTGTCTATTGCTTCATCTTTACTCTTAAGTAAATACACGTAGCAATATTTCGTACTATCATCGATAAACGTGATGAAGTATTTGTTCCCACCTCTAATAGGAATCGATTTTAAATCACACACATCGGTGTGAATTAAATCAAGGGGTTCGGTTTTCCTTTCAATCGATTTGAAAGATGTTTTAGTAAGTTTGGATTCAACACATGTGAAACACTTGTGATTCGAGTCAATATCAAATTTAGGTATGTAATTTAGTTTAATTAACCGTTGAATGGAATTAAAGTTTACATGTCCTAAACGGCCATGCCAAACGTTTGAAAACTGAAGCAAATAAACAGAACTAGAACCAGTTTTATTCATTCCATTGATAACAGTTACATTGAACTTGAACATGCCATCTAAGGCATATCCCATTCCCACATACATACAATTCTTGGACAAAACAAAATTTTCCGACTCAAACACAAATTTAAAACCAAACTTATTAAGCAACCAACCCGACACAAGGTTCTTCCGAAGCTCCGGTGCGTACAAAACGTCTCTAATCTTGAGCTCTTTTCCGGAAGTCATCTTTAGAAGTACATCTCCAATGCCCTTAACATCAGTAGTGGCGGCATTTCTCATATAGAACTTTTTCCCATCATCAACATCTTTGTAGGAGATGAAATTGCTTTAGTCATGACACACATGACGGGTCGCTCCGGTATCAATCCACCATTCTCTAGAGTTTGCACCAATCGTATTCAACTCCGAGACCATGGCCGTGGGATCCGTGATCATTCCCACCACATACTCGTTCACCATCGTGGAAAACAAATTTCACGTGAACGCAATCTCTATCTGTTTACACAAAACAGAAAAGGAATTGAAGCAAATACAAATTTGATTGATAATCCTTTTATACAAACAATAAAGGTCTTAAATCAAAACCAAACTTGTTTTAGAATTTGTTTATAAAATCGAAATAAATCGATTTAAAACCTTTTCTACAAAATCGAAACAAACTCGATTTTAAGATTCTTTTTAACCAAATTGAAACAAACTCGATTTAAAATCAAAATCGATACAAGTTCGATTTTCCAAACTGTTTACAAAACAATAATTATTTAAATCGACAACTACGATTTAAAATATGTTTACACAAAACATATAAAGAATTAAATCAAACCAATAGTCGATAGAGATTCTTTTTCACACAAAACGAATTAGTCGAAACAAACTCGATTATCAATCCGTTTATCCCCTTAAATCGAGACAAAACTCGATTCTTATCAAATCGAATTAAATTCGAAATAAAATCTGTTTACACAAAACAGACAATCAATTGAATCGAGATAAACTCGATTCGATTCACGTGTACAATTAGTACCACGTAAATAATCTGTTTACACAAAACAGAATACAATACCACAATTCCTATCTGTTTACACAAAACAGAAAACGAATTGTATCGAGCCAATCTTGACGAATCTGTTTAAGAATGTTAGTATTTTTCCACTTTATGTATTTTAATAATACATATAAATACAATGAAATAACTAAAATAATCAACAAATGATTAGTAAAATCGAACACAAAGGGAATCGACAGAAATTGAATTAAGACAAATAAACCTTAGATTCAAACGATGTTGAGGCTCGTGTTGAACACGGTTCCCTTAAACAGATTTGTTGTCTGTTCCCAGGGCACAACAACGTAAGCAGTTGAACTGCCGGAGATATCCTCTTGCCTGAAAATTGTCGGAAAACTGATAAACGTATGTAGAAAGAATTCAAAGAATTGTGTGTGTTCTTTTCGTTCGGTATTGCTCGTGTTTTCATCTCGTGAGGAATGAACCCGGAATCCCTTTATATACTCGATATCGAAACCGACAACTTAATATGAAATTAATCAATAATTAAAATGAATTTTAATTATCATTAATCATATTAATCTTCTACATGAATGAGTATTTCAGGAGTTACAAACCGGATCAGTAACAGTGCGCATCGCGACTTACCACGCGGGTAAACTCGCGGCACAACCCGCGTGGTTCACTGTTCATCGTCCACAAAACAGTACATGGCGCGGGTAAACCCGCGTAGCGCACTGGGTCAAAACAAAATTTCGCAAAAACCAACCTGCGCGAGCACAAGATTTCGGAGCTGCATTCGTGTCCGCAGGTCGAGCCCACGCACAAGTTCGCCGATTTTAGTCTATGAGCATCGATATCTCATTCACACATATTCCGTTTTGGACACACAAGATATCGTTTCGAAGCTCTCATATAGAAGAACATGAACCGACAAAGAGTTAGATATATACAATACATATACATGTATTTAATTGTGTCCAAAGTTAGTAAAAAACACATATTTTTTACTAAAATTTCCAACATTGACAATGTATAGAATGGTAGGATATAAAGCAAATGGATGAGAAGTTGTGGAAGCCAATAACAAATCGATCAAATGAAGCTTTTTTTCCCTGTTCTCCATCTCCAACATTATCTCTCTCGTCTCCAAAAGACACAAAATCTTCTTTCAGAGTGATCATTGATGATTTCAGATGTTCTAAAACTAAATAACATAGAGATTCGTCTTCTAAATGTTCCATTTTTAAATCTTATGTAAACAAAGATTTGATAGAAGGTGATAACTATTATGATGTATAATTGATAACTCTATTATGATGTATATATGATAACTCTCATTCTGAGTGTTATTTATACATCATTTGTGTGAGTTTTTATTTCATTTTAATTGTCTTTCTTTCTTATTTGTTTGTGTTTCTTACTTTTATTATTTTATTTTTACTTGGAGTTATTGAGTATGTTTTTATGGTTATATGCATCATTGTTAGACTAAAAACCTCACTGTTCAGCAGTGGGCACAGTCTGCCCATTGTGGGCACCCGAGAACCATTAGATAAAGTTATTTGGAGGGGCAAGCAACAATGTAGAAGTATAACTCTCTTGCATTTAATTGTAGTTTAATTTATAGTCTTTAACTTTCAAGTACTTTGTATTTTATTTTAATGCAAGTAGTTTACAAGCATTTCTCTCCTTCTATCATGTCTTTTTATTTTAATTATTAGCTAAGCACCTCTTTGGGTGTGGGTGTGAGTTGAACTTGAGACTAGTAGGCAACATTTGGGTGTTGCCATTATTGTTAAGTCTTAAGCTTGGTCACTTAAGTCAGCTCTTAAACTCAATGCGGATAAGCCGATCACTTTGAAATGTTAATATTAGATTTTTGACCCAGAGATTGACAGGTTTAAGTGATGCACAAAGATTTAAGAAAGTTATTGATAATCACCTAGAGATACGGATTTTTGTATGATTTACTAAGGTTCAAACGTCGGTTGAGATTTATATCACAAAGAGATTTGGGTATAAATCTCTACACCGGTAAAACTTGATTTTTATATCAACTTAGCTAAATCGACAAGATTAAGAATCGACAATAGTGCTGACTTTATGGGCACTTTATGGGTAGGGTCTGTAAAGATACACTTTCAAGAGATAAGGATCTGTATAGACGTTTTTGTGACATAAAGTTTCTAATCATTTTGTTACTACAATTGTCTTAAATGACACTTACACTCATACCCATTTTAGTTTCTTGTTTAGTTTTCATTGTTAAAAATCACAAAACTTGCTCAAAACATTTTCTTCTTCTCTAATTGAAATCGGTGTACTCTCGACTTAGTACTAGAAAATTTGAAGTCCAATCCTTGTGGATACGATCTCGGTATATTTACCACTTTATTACTTGTAGCGATCATAATGTCAGTGTATACTTGTGCCCCACTGTGTGGACTTGGTTAACGCTACCAATGATGTTCTTGGAAGAGAAGTGGCTAAAGAAGACGATCGGAATGGCAGATCGCCGGAGACGATGATCAGAATGGGGGACTAATGGTTTCTTTTGTCTGTTTGTATATATTTATTTATTTATCATATCTTATTATCTTATCTTTATTTTTTAATAAAAACTTGAAAAAAATGGTACAATGACCAAAATGACACTCATTTCATTGGACTTAACGAAAAAAGTTAACGGTCATTAAACGGAGGAACCAAAACCGTCGTGAAATTACAAACATGAGGAACCAAATCCGAGTTTTCAAAGTTTAGGAACGAAATACGTTGGAATTGACAAAAGTTAGGACCAGAAGTGAAGTAAATTACATTCTTGGTCTCTGTGATTTACACAAAATCACACTGTGCATCCCAAAATCAAAATAATCATGTAAACGTCCATGTGGTTTACATTTTCACACGCCAAAAGTGAAGTAAATTACATTCTTGGTCCTTGTGATTTACACAAAATCACACTATGCATCCCTAAATCAAAGTAATTATGGAAAACATGAGGGACCAAATCTGAGTTTTTAAAGTTTAGGGACTATATTCGTTGAAATTGACAAACGTCATGAACCAAAAGTGAAGTAAATTACATTCTTGGTCCATGTTGTCGCAAGTTCATTATCATTTCCTTACTTCATTCTTTCTACTATCGTTAAAGACTTGGTGAAATTCTTTGTATAATTCTTATAGATATGCAACCCATGATCAAACGAGAAAACCAAAACGCAGAGTAAGTGAAAAAGTACTTGTATTAAAACAAAGAGGGTTACAAGCAAGGGGCACAACCACCAACGGTTGTCCACAAAAAAATATAATAATAATAATGAAAAATCAAAGAGGCAGGATGCTCTGGGGTATCTTCCGCAGCGACGTC
This sequence comes from Arctium minus, assembly GCA_954870635.1. Lineage (NCBI taxonomy): Eukaryota > Viridiplantae > Streptophyta > Magnoliopsida > Asterales > Asteraceae > Arctium > Arctium minus. The sequence continues at coordinate 33,397,397 of OX941087.1, forward strand.
GTCTCCACCCTCTTCCTCGACGTCTTTTTCCTCATCGGAATCAAGGTATCCCTCAAACCCCATATTCCTCATAAAATAATTGAGTTCCCCTGGGCGGAACTCGTGGGATCCTTCCCTAGAACTTGATGACGCATAATAGTAACACGCACCTTCAGACGCGTAAAGGCCTCGCTCGCTCGACGCTCCTCCCTGGGGACCAAGATTTTCTTCTCGACCTCCTCCAATTTCGACCAAAAAACATCAACTTCTTTTTCAATCGTAGCCACAGTAATCTTTTTCGTCGTGACCTCCTCCTCGGCTATTGTCGCAGGGACTAAGGACTCCTCCAGACGTCCTTGTGCCTCATCCTTAGCTCGTTCCTCCGCCTCTAGATTATCAAAAGTGTAATCTAGACGTGTGGCAAGGGACTCGCATCTGGGCGCATCACCTGTTTCTTGCAGCAACCTCCTTTTCCGTCGACAGTGCCTTGGACGCAATGTCCTTAACCTTGTCCATCTTGGTGTGAAGGGCCAAAGGGGTCTGAAACGCCTGTAAAAAAACTCGCAAACATTAGTTGTCGCATGTATCGCACTATCAAAAGGAAAAACCTATGACAGAGAAGACTATAATTACCATGAATGAGAGCCCGGTGGAATGGGCATGTAACACCCTAAATTTTAGAGAAATAAAAATTCGAAAATTTTGCAATATGACGGCTATAGATCGGTAAACCTGGGTATATCAAACCTGTTATAAACAATCCCAAAGTATCATCCCGATAAAACGGGGAAACAAGTTTTGACCTTTACAATTGATCAAATGAAGAATACACTAACAACCTAATAATCTAACTTAAATGAGAAAGATTAGTATCGGGTGTTGCTATTCTTCCAAAATGTGTCCGCTATCCAAAATACCGGTCTATACATCTCCCAAAAAGACCGCTCTTGACCACAAGGTCATCCACTCAGTCCCGAAGAATCCCACCGGAAACCTGACCTGTTATACATGTCATTTTAAGAAAAAAGTGTTAGGCTAAAGCCTAGTGAGATAAAACATTTGCAGTTAAATAATCGAACTTAAAAGTGAGTAAAAGAGTTTCATTTGCGACAACAATAATAATAGTAATGATAACAATGCTCTTGAAATATAGCAAGTACCTCTTGGGTTAACGGGGGAGACCCGCTTACTAACACAAATGAAGGAACACAAAAGTAAGCTATTTGATGAGTCAGTAAAGCCAATACACAAATAAAGTACACGCAAGGGATGTCAGGCTCAGTGGCTTTAAACTTACACCCACGGAAACTCAAGTTCAACCCCAAAGGGTCCTTACGTCGAGCTCCTCATCCAATATCGTAATACTTGAGCACGAAGGACTTATAGCCCAATCCGATGCCTAACGTGCCTCGACGTGGGAAACTAGTCATCCCAACGTTGGAACAACAATATAACAAATTACGGGGTCATGACTCCCAAATGCAACAATTAAGCCAAATAATGCTCATAAGGCCCAACGAGTATTTCCCAACAATGGATATTATGCATAAATGACATGAAGGGTGATTTCCACCAAAATCATTTCCCATTATTTACCAAAAGATCACTATTCAAAATATAAATGATCCTTTTTATGTCTCCAATCCCAAAACATGTTGTAAACCAATATGCAAACTTATCAGCAGTTAACCACAAGTTCAATATCCCCAAATCCATAAATTTTACATAGTATATGTCATCCATTTAAATGCATAACCCATGTATAAGTAAGCTAAAAGAACATTGTTGAAGTTCATAAATCTCCATTTTCCCAAAAATCATCATAAACCCTAATATCTCCAAAAGTTAGATTTAACACAATTTCCACAAATCAAATATATGAAAGAGGAGATATTTAGGTATTCAAAATCCATATTTGACATGTATAAAGTTTTATAAAGAGTGTATGAACTCAACTTGTAGGGTGGTGTTTCAAAACCCTAAAACAATAAGACTTAAAGAGATGAGGATGGAATCCTTGAGGAAACTTAAGCTATTGCCACCAAAGATACCTAAGAGCTCCAAGATTGACATAAAAGATCAACAGATGAAATAGGTGAGAGTATTAATGGCAAAGGAGGTGAAAGGATTGAACTTACCAAACCCTAGGGGAGAAAATCGCAGCCACCAAGAGTTCCTTAGCTAAAATTTGTGAAATAAGGGTTTTGGCCGATTTTCCTCATTTAAATGAGGTCTGCGCACCCGCGCGGGTGCCCATGCGGGCTCACCCGCGCCGTGAGTCGCACAGAGCACTGAATTTGTGGATGGACAGAGACCCACACGGTTAGCCGCACTGCTCCACCCGCGCGGTAAGCCGCGCTAAGCACTGCCGAACTTTTCAGAATTTCTATTCGACTCTCTTGGCTAACCAGATCGCAACACTATTAAGACTCAAATTTCGGGGTGTTACAATCCTCCCCACCTTGAAATGGATTTCGTCCCCGAAATCCCAATGTGATCAAATAAACGAGGATACCGACGCTTCATGTCCTCCTCCGCTTCCTTAGTCACATTCGTACCGCGATGATGTTTCCATTGCACCTTCACCATTTCTTTATGTCGGAGCTTCTTGATTACCCTTTCCAAAATGGCCTCAGGCTATTCAATACAATGGTTATCATCCACTCGAATTTCGGACAAGGGTATAACGCTTTCTTCTTCCGCTAAGCACTTCCGTAAATAGCACACGTGGAATGTGGGATGAATCCCGTCCATTTACGGCGGTAAGTCCAACTTGTGAGCTTGTAGTCCAATGCGCTTGAGAATAGTAAACGACCCAAGGAAACGGGGGCTTAGCTTCCCATGCTTCCCAAACCTGATCAAGCCTTTTCAAGGAGACACCTTTAACATTACATGATCCCCCACTTGAAACTCTACCGGTCTTCTCTTTTTATCGGCGTAACTTTTCTGACGATCTTGAGCCGCTTTCAACCGTTCTCGAATTGATTTGACCTTGTCGGCCATCTCTTGCACAATTTTCGGGCCGACAAATTGCTTCTCCCCTGCCTCTAGCCAACACACGGGGGTTCTACACTTCCGCCCATACAAGGCCTCAAATGGCGCCATCCCGAGACTGGAATGATAACTATTGTTATACGCAAATTCCACCAAAGGTAGATGGGTATCCCAACTACCGCCAAAGTCGATCACACATGACCTAAGCATGTCTTCAAGGGTTTGAATCGTCCTTTCACTTTGTCCGTCTGTTTGTGGGTGGTATGTCGTGCTCAAATTCACCCGCGTGCCCAACTCTTGATGTAAGGCTCCCCAAAATCTCGACGTAAATCGGCTATCGCAATCAGAAACTATCGACAAGGGTATACCGTGTCCAGAGACCACTTCGTCTATGTAAAGCTTCGCCAACTTATCCATTGGCAAAGTTTCCCGCATTGCTAGAAAGTGAGCACTCTTCGTCAATCGATCGACAATAACCCAAATAGTATCGTTCCCTATCAAGGTCTTCGGTAATTTAGTCACGAAGTCCATGGTAATCTTTTCACATTTCTACTCGAGTATTTCAAGCGATTGAAGGCTCCCATAGGGTCGTTGATGCTCGAACTTCACTTGCGAACAAGTTACGCATCGCTCTACATAATGTGCTACATCCAACTTCATAATCGACCACCAATAATGTAGTTTCAGATCCCGGTACATCTTGGTACTTCCCGGGTGGATAGAATACTTGGACTTATGCGCGTCCTCCAAAAGTAGCTCTCGGCAACCACCAAACTTCGGTACCCAAACTCGCCCATTGAAGCATTTTATCCCTCGACTATCTTCGGTCAACAACAACCGTTGTTTGGTCATCACTTCATCCTTGAGTTTTTCTTCTTTTAATGCTTCGTTTTGCGACCCTTTGATCCTTTCCATGAGGCTCGAAACTAACTCTATCCTTGTAAGTTTGTCTTGAAGTCTCCCGCTATACTCTTTCCGACTCAAAGCGTCGGCCACCACGTTTGCTTTACCCGGGTGGTAGAGTAATTCACAGTCGTAGTCCTTAAGTAGTTCCAACCACCTTCGTTGCCTCATGTTGAGTTCCTTCTGATAAAAAACATACTTCAAGCTCTTGTGATCTGTGTACAAGGTACACTTTGTGCCGTAGAGATAATGTCGCCATAATTTAATGCGAACACTACCGCCGCCAACTCCAAGTCGTGAGTGGGGTAGTTCTTCTCATGCACCTTCAATTGCCTGGATGCGTAAGCGATCACTTTTCCTCTTTGCATGAGTACACATCCAAGTCCCATTTTGGACGCATCACTATAGACCCCAAAGTCCTCCGATCCCTCCGACAAGGATAAGATCGGAGCCTCGCATAACTTCCTTTGCAATGTCTGAAATGCTCTTTCTTGCTCTTCAGCCCATACGAATTTTACATTCTTCTTGGTCAACATCGTCAACGAAGAAGCAACCTTGGAGAAGTCTTGTATGAACCTTCGATAATACCCCGCCAAGCCTAGGAAGCTTCGAATCTCGGATGGACTTTTGGGAGGTTCCCAATTCATCATAGCTTCAATCTTGGCCGGATCCACCTTCACTCCGTCTTTCGTAACTACGTGCCCCAAGAACTGAACTTCTTTCAACCAAAACTCGCACTTAGAAAACTTTGCATAAAGTTTCTCCTTCCTCAAGATCTCCAAGACGTCCCGAAGGTGGCGTGCATGGTCGACCTCATCCCTCGAGTAGATAAGAATGTCATCAATGAACACGATGACCGACTTGTCTAGGAAGGTTCGGCATACGCGGTTCATTAAGTCCATAAACACCGCTGGGGCGTTCGTCAATCCGAAGGGCATCACTAAGAATTCATAGTGATCATAACGCGTCCTAAAAGCGGTTTTCGGGATGTCTTCCTCTTTGACTTTCACTTGATGATAACCCGAACGGAGATCGATCTTTGAAAAGCAACCCGCTCCTTGAAGTTGGTCGATTAAATCATCAATTCTAGGGAGTGGGTATTTGTTTTTCACGGTCACCTTATTCAACTCCCTATAATCGATGCACATCCGCATGGTACCGTCCTTTTCCTTCACAAATAAGACCGGAGCTCCCCAAGGCGAGGAACTTGGTCTTACAAACCCCTTCTCCGAAAGATCTTGCAATTGGCCCATCATTTCCTTCATCTCTAACGGGGCCAAGCGGTAAGGAGCTCTAGCTATTGGAGTTGCTCCCGGTGTCAGATCAATCTTGAATTCAACTTGGCGGTCGGGTGGTAAACCAGGCAAGTCGTCCAGAAAAACGTCGGGAAACTCCCTTACCACCTCTACATTTTCTAGCTTCGTCTTCTCGAGTTTGGCATCGATAACATATGCCAAAAAGGATGAGCATCCTTTCGACAAGCACTTTCGTGCCTTCGCCATGCTAATGATTGCAACTTCACCCTTCCGCCTCTCACCATACACGGTCACCATATCACCATCCACAAGCGGAATTCGGATCAACTTTTTAGCACATAGGATCTCTGTGTGGTTAGTCGACAACCAATCCATACAAACAACCACATCAAATCCCCCTATGACCATAGGCATTAGGTCAATCGAGAACTCCCTCCCTTCAATTTTGAGCTTGCAATTTCTTATAACGTCCCGAACCACTACTTTATCACCATCCGCTAGTTCTACCACTAACGCATCTTCTAAACTAGTGGTGGGCATGAATAGTTTTGGGCAAAACGAACTTGATACAAACGAAAAACTATCTCCCGAGTCAAATAATACACGTGTAGGTACGGAGTTTAGGAGAAACGTACCCGACACTACATCCGTCGACGCTTTCGCCTCCTCGGTGGTCATCTGAAAGGCTCTCCCTGTCGCTTTAGGAGTGTCCACCTTTTTGCCTCCACTAAAGTTCGTCTTTGCCTTCGGGCATTCACTTCTGATATGGCCCGACTCCTTTCACTCGAAACAAATTCGTCCCTTGACTGGACAATCACGGAAATTGTAGCCGGGCTTACCACATTTGAAACACGGATCGGACCCCAAATTGCAAAGGCCGGTGTGCTTACTCCGTCACCTTGAATACCACAGAGAATCCCGTCTAAGACCATTTCCTCCTTGGTTGTTGTTGAAGTTCTTTGACCTCTTTAAAGGTGTGGGACCCTCTTCCCACCTTCTCTTCTCGACTACACCGCTCCTCTATACTTTACTCGAGCCATAAGAGTCTTCCACAAGCTGTGCTTCTTCTATTGCCTCTCGAAGAGTAGAGGCCTTTGACACTCGAACCATGTTCATCATCTCGGTAGGCAAACCCTTGATGTATGCCTTGATCTTCTCTCTTTCAGTGGGGACCAGATGTCCCACCAAACCCAATTTGTCCATAAACAGCTTGTTGTACTCCTTCACCGACAAATTCCCCTTCTTCAATCCCCGGAACTCATCGATGATCCGATCCATAGCTCGTTCGTTACATAACTCTTCCATAACCTTCTTCTTGAAAGTCTCCCAGCTCAGTTTGGCCAATACGGTGGCCTAAATGGAAGTGGAATATACATTCCACCATGTGAGGGCAACCCCTCTCAGCATTTGGGATCCGAATATAGCTTTCTGACTTTCCCCACACTCGCTTGATGGAAAGCCTGCTCCATCTCTTTTATCCAGTTCATGCATGCCACCGGGTCGTCTGAGCCCTTGAATTCCGGTGGTCGACACCCGAGGAATGCCTTAAAGGTACAAGCCTTAGACGCTTGTCTCACTTTTGGGGTTGGGGTTTCATTAGAAGGGATAACGGGTCCCATACCTCCGGATCCCACCACTAACACGTTAAAGACTTGGTGAAATTCTTGGTCCATGTTGTCGCAAGTTCATTATCATTTCCTTACTTCGTTCTTTCTACTTTCGTTAAAGACTTGGTGAAATTCTTTGTATAATTCTTATAGATATGCAACTCATGATCAAACGAGAAAACCAAAACGCAGAGTAAGTGAAAAAGTACTTGTATTAAAACAAAGAGGGTTACAAGCAAGGGGCACAACCACCAACGGTCGTCCATAAAAAAATAATAATAATAATAATTAAAAAACAAAGGGGCAGGATGCTCTGGGGTATCTTCCGCGGCGACGTCATCTCCACCCTCTTCCTCGACGTCTTTTTCGTCATCGGAATCAAGCTATCCCTCAAACTCCACATTCCTCATAAAATAATTGAGTTCCCCTGGGCGGAACTCGTGGGATCCTTCCCTAGAAGTTGATGATGCATAATAGTCGCACGCACCTTCAGACACGTAAAGGCCTCGCTCGCTCGACGCTCCTCCCTGGGGACCAAGATTTTCTTCTCGACCTCCTCCAATTTCGACCAAAAAACATCAACTTCTTTTTCAATCACAGCCACGGTAATCTTTTTCGTCGTGACCTCCTCCTCGGCTGTTGTCGCCCGGACTAAGGACTCCTCCAGACATCCTTGCGCCTCATCCTTAGCTCGTTCCTCTGCCTCTAGATTATCAAAAGTGTCATCTAGACGTGTGGCAAGGGACTCGCATCTGCGCGCATCGCCTGTTTCTTGCAGCAACCTCCTTTTCCGTCGACAGTGCATTGGACGCAATGTCCTTAACCCTGTCCATCTTGGTGTGAAGGGCCAAAGGGGTCTGAAACGCCTGTAAAAAAACTCGCAAACATTAGTTGTCGCATGTATCGCACGATCAAAAGGAAAAACCTATGACAGAGAAGACTATAATTACCATGAATGAGAGCCCGACGGAATGGGCATGTAATGCCCTAAATTTTAGAGAAATAAAAATTCGAAACTTTTGCAATATGACGGCTATAGATCGGTAAACCTGGGTATATCAAACCTGTTATAAACAATCCCAAAGTATCATCCCGATAAAACGGGGAAACAAGTTATGACCTTTATAATTGATCAAATGAAGAATACACTAACAACCTAATAATCTAACTTAAATGAGAAAGATTAGTATCGGGTGTTTCTATTCTTCCAAAATGTGTCTGCTATCGAAAATACCGGTCTATACATCTCCCAAAAAGACCGCTCTTGACCACAAGGCCATCCACTCAGTCACGACGAATCCCACTGGAAACCTGACCTGTTATACATGTCATTTTAAGAAAAAGTGTTAGGCTAAAGCCTAGTGAGATCAAACATTTGCAGTTAAATAATCGAACTTAAAAGTGAGTAAAAGAGTTTCATTTGTGACAACAATAATAATAGTAATGATAATAATGCTCTTGAAATATAGCAAGTACCTCTTGGGTTAACGGGGGAGACCCGCTTACTAACACAAATGACGGAACACAAAAGTAAGCTATTTGATGAGTCAGTAAAGCCAATACACAAATAAAGTACACGCAAGGGAGGTCAGGCTCATTGACTTTAAACGTACACCCACGGAAACTCAAGTTCAACCCCAAAGGGTCCTTACGTCGAGCTCCTCATCCAATATCGTAATACTTGGGTACGAAGGACTTATAGCCCAATCTGATGCCTAACGTGCCTCGACGTGGGAAACTAGCCGTCCCAATGTCGGAAAAACAATATAACAAATTACGGGGTCATGACTCCCAAATGCAACAATTAAGCCAAATAATGCTCATAAGGCCCAACGATTATTTCCCAACAATGGATATTATGCATAAATGATATGAAGGGCGATTCCCACCAAAACCATTTCCCGTTATTTACCAAAAGATCACTAGTCAAAATATAAATGATCCTTTTTATGTCGCCAATCCCAAAACATGTTGTAAACCAATATGCAAACTTATCAGCAGTTAACCACAAGTTCAATATTCCCAAATCCATAAATTTTACATAGTAAATGCCATCCATTTAAATGCATAGCCCATGTATAAGTAAGCTAAAAGAACATTGTTGAAGTTCATAAATCTCCATTTTCCCAAAAATCATCATAAACCCTAATATCTCCAAAAGTTAGATTTAACACAATTTCCACAAATCAAATATATGAAAGAGGAGATATTTAGGTATTCAAAATCCATATTGACATGTATAAGGTTTTATAAAGAGTGTATGAACTCAACTTGTAGGGTGGTGTTTTAAAACCCTAAAACAATAAGACTTAAAGAGATGAGGAGGGAATCCTTGAGGAAACTTGAGCTATTGCCACCAAAGATACCTAAGAGCTCCAAGATTGACATAAAAGATCAATGAATGAAGTAGGTGAGAGTATTAATGGCAAAGGAGGTGAAAGGATTGAATTTACCAAACCCTAGGGGAGAAAATCGCAGCCACCAAGAGTTCCTTAGCTAAAATTTGTGAAATAAGGATTTTAGCCGATTTTCCTCATTTAAATGAGGTCTGCACGCCCGCGCGGGTGTTCGCGCTGGCTCATCCGCGCTGTGAGTCGCGCGGAGCACTGAAGTTGCGGATGGACAGTGACCCGCGCGATTTTCCGCGCGGCTTCACCCGTGAGGTAAGACGCGCCAAGCACTGCCGAACTTTTCAGAATTTCTATTTGTCTCTCTTGGCTAACCAGATCGCAACACCATTAAGACTCAAATTTCGGGGTGTTACAGGGCATCCATGTCTTCTATCGTAAAGTCTTGAAAACATTCGCGATAAGTAGGAAGAAAGAACTTGTTTATAGCAGGGAACATCTTTTTTCTATCTATCTACTGGAATGCATGAAGTCCACAGGGAGCTTGATCTTGATGGACATAGTCGGGCCTGTTTCCCTTGTCCATGGCGATAGAGGCCTCAACTCAGGATGTGGTTGTCGGCCTCGATAGAGGGACCACACAAACGGGTGATGTGATCGTCACTCCCGCTGGTGTCTTCACCTTCCTCGGATTGGTGACCAGAGATCGATCATCAGCTACGGGAGATGGTTTCCTCAGGAAGGTCTACCTTGTTTTTTTTACTCCCAACCCTGAAGTCAGGGCCTTCCTCTTCAAGTCTCTACGAGCGACGTTGGTCACTTGCTTTTTGGGGGAATCTGATGAGTACAAGTAAGTATCGACCATCCGTACAAGTTACGTATATCGTAAGACAAATCACTTACCGGACATCACTTCCTCTTTTTCTCTTTCCTGCTCTCTCTTGACCTCCGCAATCGAGGCCCTAGAAGCGCGAGTAAAGATGACTTCCTTGTCGTCCTTATCAACCGACGACGTGGTCCAGACGACCAGCTAGAAAATCAGATCCTCGAACGCCAGAAACTCCTCAATCTTCTTCGAAGAATCTCTTAAAGGCTTGATGAGAGTAAAATCGACCTTTGTCAAAAGAAGAAATGTCAAATCGTAAGATAGTGACAACAACAAAAATAAACAAAAGAGGGAGAAATAATTATTACCGTCGATGTTCCATCCATGGGACAACCATCAATACTGAGCTCATAGTGTCGATGTCACCAGCCGCCCAAAGACGTATCATAACTTCGACCAACGATCATTCACAGTCGTACCCTGAACCAATATACGATCATCCCTATACCTCGAAATAAGTATATATCGGTGTTGATCTTACGCTTAACAGGGTTAGCCTTGAGCAACTCATGGAGCATGAAGGGCGATTCCCAGTCCTTCGTAAGATGTTCAATCACACCGATGGTCCTCCAGAACTGGGGCATCATTTGCCCCGGAGACAACCTGAAGGTCTCTAGAAACGGCCTGGAACCTTATCTTGAATAGTTACTCGTACAAGACGAAGTACTCACTTGGGCATCGTTCCAGCCGAATGTTCCCCAGTGCCTCTAAGGCAATGTCAGCCGAAAGACCAACCGAAGCATTTAAAAGTCTTAGTTCCCTCCCGGCCTGTAATAGAACTAAAAGGGTCTAGAGTCATTCTCGTACAACTGTTGTAATAAGAGAAAGACGATGGAACCTTTTTATCCTAAAACCGTCAACTGTAAAAAATGGAAAGGATCCTACAAGTTATGATTCACCGAAAATCTCTCTTTAAAATTAATCGCGTAAAAGAAAACCACATTTCAACAAATCGCTATTTATACGGACGGAGGTGTCGCTCGACCGATGATCGACACATGTCCATCAACTTTTCACATCCATCGTCGGATAGACGACAAGTGTCCCTGACAACTGTCCCACGTGCCCAACGTCATCATGACATCATTACCCTTTCAGTTATCGAGGTAACTGATTCAGTTCTAGAGAAACCGATTAAGTTTCTTCAGTCAACATGTGTCATAATTTAGGAACGAAATTTGAAATTCAATGTTGCCTCTACCATTCCAAATTTAGGGGGCAAACTATTTTGGTAAAAATCTCAAAGTCACAACCGACTCAAGATTCATGCAACCGCACATCCCATAAGAACAATTCTTAATGACCAAAGGTTGTAAGACCAAGGTTCAAAATGGCGTGAGGCGTGGCATGGCAGCGAGGTCAAGTCTCAAGCCTTACGAGTTATGTCGAGGCCATGGCGTTTTCCAAGGCGTGCGTGGCTTAAGGCGGCAAATCTGTATATAATTTATATGTATATATGTGTATGTGTATGTTTATATAATTGCCTTGAACAATAATGATCAAGTTATTAACAATTTAAATTCATATAAAACGATAAACAAAAGAATTTCTAAATAATAATTGATACTAATGGGTAAATTCCAATCAAATTTCGAAGTACACAAATTTGAAAAATCGAAAGTACACTAATTTGTAACGCCATAACGCGCCATGATGCGCCATAACGAGCTCGAAGCTTTATCTCGACACCAAGGGCTAAAACATGGCGACAAGGCCATGCCTCGGTGCCATGGCGGTGCCAAGGCGCGTCTTTTAGAACCTTGTGTAAGACTATTGGTCATCACTTTCTGACGACGATCGTAAGTTTCCTCTGATGTATAATCTATGACTAACAACACCCATGCCATCGAACATCAATAAAGTATCTTACTATAAAGTATCCTAAGTTTCCGCCGGTATCTTACGTCGCATGATCACCGTTACTAGGCATGGTAATTGTACCCGACCCGTTGGGGAACCCAGTTTACCCGCCCCTATCGGGGTCGGGGATTCCCCGTAAAATCGGGTACCGGGGCCGAGGCCAGGGCCCGGGATCTCCGATTGTCTAAAACCGGGGTCGGGGTCGGGTAATGCATTCCCCGACTCGCCCCGTCCCCGTATATATTTAATATATATAGTTTTCTAATATTTTTGTTAATTTACACAATCCTAATCATTTTTTAATATTATTTTATATATGTTTTTCTTATTTATTTATGACAAATGTGTTTTAAATTTTTTTTTTAACTTCATTCACTTAATACAATCACAATTTACGAATTTATTTAAAAAATCTCGATTTAATTCTTAAATGTAACCGGACCGGGGATGGGCTGGAGATTTACCGGGGATGGGCCAGGGATAGGCCCAAGAAAAAACGGGGAGGGGATTCCATTCCCCGTACCCGTCGGGGACCGGGGCCGATGCTGCGGGTAAGATACATAAACTGGGGTCGGCGATTGCATTCTCCGCCTCATCCCCGCCCCGTTTCCATCCCTAACCGTTATACTAACTCATAACGAAACCGCACATTTATGTTTCTTTAATGCAGGTTATCGCTCATCAATAATAAACGGTCACAACTGAAGGCTACAATCAAACACCATCAATATGAAGGTTGTTACTAACATTAAGATTATAAAGGACTCATTTAATGACCAAGAACCTATATAAATGAAGCACGTTTTTCCTGAAGGGAGGCAGATAGAAGATACGCAAGTTTAGTCTCAAAGCACGCGATAGTAATCTCACAAGAAATATCATGACAACAGTTCCAAACTCACGATTCCCTTTATTTACAATCCTATTGTAACTATTTATAGCTTCATCGCTTGTTTCTAAAGGACGACATCCCTGTTTGACGTCTATAGTGCACCGACGACAGGGATTTTCCGCGCCAATAAATCGTTGTGTTTTATGTAACACTCTGAATTTTGGGTTAACAAAATGTTCCTTTAATCTGAACACCGCTTATAGTGTAGTTTTAACTCTTGGTTTATTTGGAGTTTTGGTTCAAACAATATTGAGCATCTTGTCCTAAAAGATAACTTTTGCCTCCAGTGCTCCGCGCGATCTTTCGTGCGGGTTGCACCATGCGGGCATCCGCGCGAGGCTCTGTCCACGCACACCTCTAGTGCTCCGTGCAACCCTCTGCGCGGGTTGGGCCGTGCAGGCATCCATGCGCGACCTCTACACACCCATTAAAAGGGAAAATCCGACCCTAACCTCATTTATTGCAACCTCTCTTGATTTTAGGCGATTTTCCCCTCCAAAACAAGGTAATCTCCTCCTTCCCTCATTAAATCCCCTTGGATGAAAGCATTAAATGGAGTTATGTGATTTACTTAGTTCGATTTTGGTTTAAGGAACTCAAGTGATTAGAGCCCCAAGTTCATCTTCCTCTCTCAAACTCTCATTCTCTAAGGTTTTTCATATTTCTTAGCAAGGTGAGTACATTCATGTTTTACAAAGCATATATGGTAATCTTCTAGTATTTGAACTCTCAAACACTCGTAAGCCATGGGGTTTTGGTATTTTGGTAAACTCTTGACCTAAAGTTGATTTTAAGAGATTTTGGGGTTTTGAGTTTGGATGAAAGTATTTGGAAAATAGTTTGACCCATAATTTAGGTATGTTAAAAGTATTTACATGTTCTATCATCATCATTCTTGTTTTTATGGAATCATGAATAAACCCAGTTCTAACTAAGGTTTTGGGAAGGTTTGGATTTTGGTTTAAAGTTATGTGATGTGGCTTGATTATTGAGACAAGCCTTAAACCAATATATAGTGGAGTTGATTTTGTGGGCTTACTCACATTATATTTGATATATTGTTTATGGATATTTATTGGTATGAGATTGATATACATGAACCATTGTGGTTGTTTTGTTTTGTGTTAGTCTTGGTCTTAGTGCAATGGATCCATAGGCACGACGTTCTGTCAGGATCTGAATTCTTAACAAGAATAAACACTCAAAAACAATATTAAAGAAGTTTGCGGAATAACACTTTAATATTCAAAGATCAATGAAACAGTGAATCAGAATAATAACTTGTAAACTTTATTGAATGATTTTAAAGCTACAAGATTTCACACACAACCTCAATATTGATGAACAGGCTCACCAATACGAATTCTACTTCTCTAGAATTAGGATTATAAACCTTGAGGTTGATTCTCTCTAAGAAAACTAAAAACTCAGAATTAATAATCTCTATTCTAAAGTTACAAACTATTCTATACTTATACTGAAGATAAAAGATAATTAGAAAAAATAAAAGATCTTCAGAATAATCTTCCATCTTTATCTCCAAGCCTTCTATAATCTTTAATCAAAAACAACTGTCATCCTTGCCATATTAAGTCTTCATCTCATAAGAAGTATTAAGTTCAGCAGTACTAACTACTAGCAGTACTAAAATTGCTTAGCAGTAGTAACTTCATCAAGCAGTATTAATCTTGATTAGCAGCATTAACCTGTATCAGCAGCATTAACTTCAGAAGTAGTAACCAAGTTGTGCTAGCAGCATTAACTGTACTTGAGCAATTCTTTCAGTTCCCAACAATTTCCCCCTAACTTGACTTTTAGGAAGAGAAGTCAAGTTCTTCAGATGGTCTTTAAGATGCTCCCAAAACTTCATAGCTCATATCCCTGTATTAGCATCCAACCCCAAACTTTGATTAATTGTCCTTTGAATCAAATACTTGGCCATTTCTGAATTTGGAACACATCCAAGCTTCTTTTTCAACATTGCATGCAACTTCAATCTACTGTGGTTGTACACTCTATCCACTAGGAAGTATTCTATGTGATTTATGTCCATAGTCAGTGCATACACTCCACTAGTTTCATATAGAGTCCAGTTGTTAACAGTTTGAAACACATTTCTGATCACATGCTCCACTTTATCTGGTTTGAACATCATACACAGATACTCCATCACAAGTTTTGTGATTGAAATCTCTGGAGCTTTTAATTGATCTGCATACAACTTCATTTCTATTTCAAACATCTCCTCTAGATCAGACATGGAACATGTTCTGACAATCTTGGCCCAAGTATTATACACTTCATACTTCTCATCTTTTCTTTTGAGCCTGATATACTCTTTGCCATCAACCTTCATTGTATCCCAGAGAATGACCTCAGGAGGCTTAACACCAACAGGTTCAGCTGTTATGGGTTCAGGAACTTTGTCCATCACTACCATGTACAGATTCACATCATCAGTACTTGATGGTTCTTACTGTTCAATTGACTTAGGTGCCCCTTCTTCTTCAACAACCTTCTCAGCTTCTTCTTTATCCACTCTAGGCTTCTTGGCTGATTTTCTTCTTGCCATCATCTTAGTTCTTTTTAAAGTCCTCAGACTTTCACCTAGTGTGGCTTCTTTCTTTGGTGTTTCTTGCTCATCAGGGAAAGGTTTTTCTATCAGAAAATCATTACTTTCTTTCATTCTCTTTTCCATTTCAACTCTGGCTTTTTCATTCCCTTGAAGCTTTAGCATCTCTGAATCATACAACTCTTTAATCTGTTCAAAAGACATCTTTGAGAACATCTCCTTTCTGACTCCTACAACACCTTTGAGAAAAGTAATCATCTTCTTTCTCTCTTGAGTACCAAGGTAGGTCTTTGAGGGTTGTCTCTTCTTTGCAGCCATTTTAACCAACACATATTTCTTCAGGGTTGCAGCTTTCTTCTGAGCTATTTCAGTTGCCAAACTTTGTTGATAAGCTTCATTTAACTCTCCAGCCAGAGCCTTAGCCATCTCTCTATCTTTGTCCACTTGAGCTAATTCTGCTTGGTCAAGTTCAACTTGAATCTTCCTGACCAAAGCTTCATCTGACTCAACCAACTTTTGCTTTTTAATTGGTTGATCAGATTCCACTAACTTTTCTTTGCCTTTGTCTTTGCTTACCACCTTCTCAATACTTGCTTTCTTGATCACTTCACCTTTTTCTTTGATGATAACTCCTTTGGCCTTTGAAGTGACCTTGGGAGTATCATGTTTAGCCTTGATCAAAGTTTCTGCTATCTCAAGATCTGTTAATACCTCTTGTACTATTTCTGCTGCTTCATTCAATTCAGCAGTATTAACAGTTTCTGCTGCTTTACTTGTTTCAGTAGCATTAACTGTTACTGCTGCTTGTACAAAAACTGATTCTTTTTCTACTGCTTGCTCTTTTACTGCTGCTATGCTTGATATTTCTGCTGCTTGTACAAACTCTGTTTCAGTTTCCACTTCTTGCTCCCCCTCAAAATCAAATTGCTCCCCCTTGTCTTTATCATCTTCCATGTTGACATCAGCTTCTGACTCCCCCTTTTTGGGAGCATCATCCACTAGTTTCCTTCTTCTGAGCACAAACTGTTTCTTCTTCTTTTTCTGGACCAATCTCTTCACCATTTTCTTCAGGTTGGTAATCTGTACTTGTTGAGACAGAATTATCAGTTTCAGCTTTTCTATGTCTTTTCCCTGCTTGATTACATCCATATTGATGTTGCCCATTGTTTCCGTCAATTCATCATAGTCATATCTGTCCTCACCTTCTCCAGGAGTGTAACCCCCTTTTGAAGGATCATGGGATCTTTTAGTAGTAGAGGTCTTCTGCCTAGCAGAAGCACCTGCTACCCCCATGGTTTCTTGGCACCTGGGACCTTTGATTGATTGCTCACCCAAAGTTGCCATGGGTAAGGTCTTATTGATGTTACCACTGACCTCCTCTGTGTTAGCAGGAGTAGTGGCAACCTTTGCACCCATATGCTCATTCATCTCCTCAGTGAGCACCTCCTTGGGGTTGGGAGACACCCCTGTGGTTTCCCTATAGATATTCTATAATGGAGAATTCTCCATTAGAGGGCTTAAAGGCTCTGTGGGTGAAGGTACAAGAAGGGAAGGAGCCTTCTTTACCTTTTTCCTGATGTATGTATTGGTGATTGGAGAAGTGGATTTTTGAATAAGGGACAGTGGGATTGATATGGTGATTGAAGGTTGGGATTGACTTTCAGTGGGATGGTCTAATGAGGGCCTTGACCCTGAAGCCATACCTTCTTCATTGTGGGACACCACCATCATTGTAGAGAACAATGGGGTGTCAACTCCTTCCGAGTCCAATGGAGATCTCTTCATATTTGAAAATACCTTACCTTTGGGGATTTTGGGTACATATACCTCATCAAAGTGAGGCATATCCGTCAATTCATGGGTTATAACTACCTGTACAAATCTTGGGTACATATAAAAACTCTTTTTGCTTCCCAAGTTTGATACAAGATCATTGAAAATCATTTTAGAAAAATTGTACTTTCTGGCAGTGGCCAAGCAGACCAAAGCATAAGCAATGGTACTGCTGAACTCACTCCATCTAGTAGTCTTTTCGGAAATACAGTGCATCAGGGTATGAACAAGAAAACGCCATTGGGTATAAAATTTAGCTTTTGAGAATTTGAAACCACCCAATTGGCCTCCATACCCCATTCTTGAAAGGTTAGAGAACAAGTCCTCATTAGGAATAGAGGTAATACCTGCAACATCGTCTAGACGTAGACAGATGCAAATCACCTCTTCAGAAACTGACAAGGGTTTGTCACACACCCTTGTCTTGATTATCTGCACACCATTTACTGTGACTACAGTGGCATTCGCCCAAAATTGTCTTTGATGCTCTATGTAGATTGTTGGCGACACTGTAAGAGCATGGGCAATGTGGCTGGACTTGAGAAAATCCACAATCTGATGGAATCCAGCAGTTTGTTTAGGCTTCTGTAGCATTGCAATCTCATTATGTTCATCAATGAAGGCCATAGCTGCCATCAAAAGGGTTAGAGAGCAGATGAATAGAAATCAAAGAGTCGTTATGAACTTTTAGGCGGGCAAACAGGGTATTTATAGGATTCGGGGCATAAGCAGTATTAACTAACTAGCAGTATTAACTGAGAGCAGTATTAACCACTAGCAGTATTAACTAACTAGCAATATTAACTGATAGCAGTATTAACCACTAGCAGTATTAACTAACTAGCAGTATTAACTGAGAGCAGTATTAACCGCTAGCAGTATTAACTAACTAGCAGTATTAAAACTGCACTGGCAGCACTAACTATACTTATACTTTTTGAAGCTTGAGGTACTCTGAGCAAGGTAATAACTTCCTGAGAAAGATGTTAGTAGCACCAAAGAATAAACCAATAACATGTATGAAAACACTTATTAAAACATGAGCTCATTCAGAGTTGATCATGTCCACACTTGTGACCAAGAAAGTGAATCTACCCACATCAAAAGCTTTAGTGAATAGATCAGCAAACTGGTTGTCAGTATGAACTTTAGCAACTTGAATTAGCTTCTTTTCATTACAATCTCTAATAAAGTGATACCTGATCTCAATGTGCTTTGTTTTGGAGTGTTTGACTGGATTGTTAACAATGCTTATAGCACTGCTATTGTCAATGAAGATTGGAGTGTGAAGAAAGGTTACCCCATAGTCCAACATTTGATTCTGAATCCATAGAACCTGAGAGCAGCAACTTGCAGCAGCAATATACTCAACTTCTGTTATTGATAAGGACACTGTGGTTTGTTTCTTACACTGCCAAGATACTAGTCTTGCACCCAAAAGTTGACATCCACCTGAAGTAGACTTTCTGTCCATGCTAGCACCACCCAAGTCACTGTCTGAGTATGCAATCAAGTCAAACTTGGATTCATAAGGATACCAAAGACCTAATCTAGGTTGCCCTCTTAAGTATCTGAAAATCCTTTTAACAGCTTGAAGATGTGATTGCTTTGGCTTGACTTGGAATCTGGCACACAAACACACTGGAAACATGATGTCTGGTCTTGAAGCTGTGAGATACATGAGAGATCCAATCATTGATCTATATAGATGGACATCAACATCCTCCACCTCAAGATCAGCAATGATCTGTTTATGAGTCTCCATAGGTGTGCTTGCTGGCTTTGAGTCTGTTAAACCATACTTATCTAGGATGTCTTTCACATATTTTGATTGACTTATGAAGATCCCATCTTTCTTCTGTTTCACTTGAAGCCCAAGGAAGAAGGTAAGTTCACCCATTGAACTCATTTTAAAGCTCTTGTGCATCAACTTTTCAAAGTCTCTACACATCTGATCTTTTGTGGATCCAAAGATGATATCATCCACATAAATCTGAACAAGTAGGATGTCCTTCTTACTTCTTTTAATGAAGAGGGTCTTGTCAATTATTCCTCTTTCAAACCCATTCTCCAAGAGATAGGTAGACAGTGTATCGTACCATGCTCTTGGTGCTTGATGAAGACCATAAAGTGCTTTCTTCAGTTTGTATACTCTGTCTGGATATGATGGATTTTCAAATCCAGGGGGCTAACAGACATATACTTCTTCATCAATTGTACTATAAAGAAAGGCACTCTTCACATTCATTTGGTATACCTTGAACTTCATGTATGAGGCATAGGCTAGAAATAGCCTAATTGCCTCTACCCTTGCCACTGGAGCAAACACTTCTTCATAGTCTATGCCTTCTTCTTGAGTGTACCCTTGTGCCACAAGCCTTGCTTTGTTCCTGATCACAATTCCTCTCTCATCCTTTTAATTCCTGAAAATCCACTTGGTGCCAATATCTCTATGACCTTTTGGAAGGTCCACCAAGTCCCAAACTTCTTGCAATTTGAACTGCAGTAACTCTTCTTGCATAGCTTCTATCCAACTTGAATCTTTCATTGCATCATAAACCTTCTTAGGCTCAATCTGAGATAGAAAGCAAGAGAGTACTGTGTGTTGCTGATCCTGCAGCTCTTGAAGTCTACTTTGATTCTTGTTATCATAGGAGAATATATGTCTCCTATGACCAGCTCTAGAGGATGGTTCTTTTGAGTTCTAGTCTGATGACTAGGTTCTTCATTGATTCCCACATCTAGATTGGAATCATTTAAGTCAGCTGAGGGGATCTCATCAGTTGCTTCTGGCTCTTCATGCACTTGATTCTCCTCATCTCTTCCTTCTTCTTCACTCTGAATTGGTTCAGTCAAAGTTTCCTTTTCACAGACCTCAAAAGGATCTATTGTAGGTATGGGAAAGATCACAGACTGAGGAATAATGTCTTGTACTTGTACTTGTTCATCCCCTGATCCTCCACTTCCTGAACCTGCATGATAATCACTACTGAAACCCAAGGAGTTAGTTAGTGAATCAATGTCAAATAACCACTGAGGACCAGACCCAATAGGATTTGGTGTGTTCTCATTGCACTTGACATTGTCACTTTCCTCAATTATTCTAGAAGAAGAATTAAACACTCTGTAAGCCTTACTCTGAGATGAGTAACCAACAAGAAAACCATCATCTGCCTTGCTATCAAACTTCCCTAAGTGAGTTTTGGTATTGAGAATGGTACAAGGACACCCAAAAGGTTTGAAAAATCCAATAAATGGTTTTCTGTTATTTAAAAGCTCATATGGTGTCTTGTTTTTAGGCTTGACTACTAGAACTCTGTTTTGGACATATCAAGCAGTATTAACTGCTTCAGCCCAGAAAGTAATTAGAAGTTTGGAATCAGCTAACAGAGATCTAGCAGCCTCAATCAGTGTTCTATTCCTTCTCTCAGCAACACCATTTTGTTGTGGAGTCCTAGGAGCACTGTATTGCCTCTCAATTCCTTTTTCCTCACAAAAGGTGTTTAGGTCATGATTTTTAAATTCAGTACCATTGTTTGACCTAATGACTTTTACCTTTTGATTTGTTTGGTTTTCAATTCTTAGAATAAAGGATTTGATCAGTCCACTTGTCTCATCCTTAGTCCTTAGAAAATATACCCAAGTAAATCTAGAGTAATCATCAACAATAACTAGGCAGTATGATTTCTTACCTATACTTATAACATTTGTAGGACCAAACAGATCCATATGCAACAACTGAAGAGAATTAGAGATTGTGTTCAACTCTTTGGACTTATGAGAAGTTTTGTGTTGTTTCCCTTTGAGACAGGCAACACAATGATCATCACATGAAAAGACTTTGGAAGGTAAACCTCTTACAAGGTTGTTTTTAACAAGTTTATTCATTGTTTTAAAGTTCATGTGACACATCCTTCTGTGCCATAGTGATGATTCATCCAAAGAAGCTTTTGAAACAAGACAGTTTAGGGATGAATCAGTTGAAACACTTTCCATATCTAAGCAATATACATTATCCTTTCTGGGAGTTCTTACTAGTATCATCTTTTCATCAACTACCTTGAATCCAGGAGCAAGGATAATGCATTCAGAATCAGTAAATAATATACTATGCTGTTTTTCACAAACCTGTGATACACTTAACAGGTTGTACCTTAACTGCTCAACATAGAATACATCTTCAAAGGTCATTTTACCTTTGGTTACATCCCCCTTACCACTTATCCTACCTCCATATGGAGTATTACCAAAGGCAACATGCCCACCATCAATTTTCTTGAAATTCTTGAGGCATGACATGTTCCTTGTCATGTGCCTAGAGCAACCACTATCAACATGCCAGATGCTCTTCCCCTTGAGCTACTGGTTGCCCTGCACATAAGATTAAACAATTAGTATTGATTGGGGACCCAAGCCAAAGTGGTCTTGGGTCTCCCTTTCTCATCAAAGTACTTACATTCCTTTTTGATGAGATTTTTAAAATCAGTACACTCTTTATTGGAGTACTTTGTCAATATGATTGGTCTAGCAGCACAAACACTAGGAGCAGTACTAACCTTAGAAGTACTAACAGAGTTAGCAGCACTAACATGTTTAGCAGTACTAACCTTGTTAGCAGCACTAACAGAGTTAGCAGTATTAACATTTGAAGAAGTACTAACAATGTCAGCAGCACTAACATTGATAGCAGTAGTATTGCTTCTAGCAGCACTATCATTGTCAGCAGTACTATTTGGGGTAGCAGTACTAACAGTTTTAGTGCATTTAGGAACCCACATATTGACACTTTCTTTAACAATCTTTTTCTTCATGTGGCTTTTAGGTTTAACAGATTTCTTAGCCACATGGTTCCTTTCAATCTTCCTATAACCAAAGAGTTTTTGCATAGATCTTTGAAAATTCATCCTTTGGTTCATAGGATTGAAATAACAGTATTTGGCAAGATGATTCAATTTGCCATAGATAAAACAAGGTTTTGGTCTATTGATTTTACTCAAATCAACCCCTTGTTTTTGTGCCTACTGATTATTCCAGTTTCTTTGATTTCCCCTCTTTTTATCATGTTTTAGGGGCTCAAATTTCTTGCATGCACACTGTTGGCAAGGAACTGGATTCACAACTGTGGTCTGTTTGTAATGGATCTTACCAGTATTTCCCTCTGTCTTCTCTATGTCCTTTGATTTGACCCAAATCTTTCCACACCCCTCATTGGTAATGATGTGATTCTCTAGGGGAATCTCACCACTCACATTGTTCTCCTTACTCTTACCAACCTCTTTCTCAGTCTTATCCTCAATAACTACCTCATCTAAGGGATCTATCTCAGTGGCTCCCTCAGGCAAGTCCTTCCTATCCTTGGTGTCTAGCAAGTCTGAAGTAGGAGGGATGTAATTGTTGTTATATGGTGGTGGTGTGGCATTGTACCCAATTCCTCTTCTCAATTTGTCATGAATCTGAGTTTGTAGTAAAGAGTCCATTGCTTTAGAAGCATTGGAAAACTTTTCCACATCAAGCTTAACCTTGGTTAGCTCCTCTCTCAACTTTTCACTCTCTTCTTTAGATTTGGTCAGTTGGAGTTCTAGATCCTTTTTCTCCCACTTCCATTAATTGGTATCATATGAGTGTTGGAGTTCATTGGCTTGAAAACCTTTAATCTGTTCCTCAAACCTTTCAACAATTCTCACATAGTCTTTTATATCTTTTGCTAACCTCTTAAGGTCATCACTCATCTTCTGGTTGTGATCCCTGTACCTTTTAACAGTGTCTATGCAAGTTTTAGAACAGAGATTAGAACTTACCTCCGTTGGGAGATCAGATACTTCTGCCATAAGAGCTTGATTTTGGATAGCCTCTTCTGCTTGATCACTCCAGTCAAACCCATTCCTTGTAGAGAAACAAGGGATTGAGAAGAGTTTCTGTTATGGTTGAGGTTTCCAGATTGAGCTTGTTGGTGGTTATTGTTGTGAGACACTCCACTTCTGCATTCCCTGGCAAAGTGTCCCTTCAGATGACATTTATAGCACTCCACCTTTGATTTATCAAAGCCTTCTCCATCTTCTCTTCTTTGGGAGAAGTTGTTCCTCCCAGTTCTCTTGATGAACTTCTTCACCCTCATGGAAAGCATGGCCATCTGCCATTTAATATCCATCTCTTCAAGATCATCAGGATGAAGTTGTTCCAAATCATCATTGATTAAAGAGGATATTCCATGGCTGGAAAGAAAGGCTTCAAACACAGATTCAATGCCTTTTTCTTGATTTGCTCCATTAGCAGCATTAACTGATTCAGGGTTAGCAGTAGAATCAATTGATGCTGATAGGAGTGCAGCATTATGAACATATCCAGAAGGCTTCTTCTTTGCCTCTACCTCAGCTTCAAATACTCTAAGATCATTGTACAGATCATCAAGTTCTTTCTCTTCCAATTGTTCATTCTGTCTGAATGAAACAGTGTACATGGTCCATTCATCTCCAAGGGACCTTAAGAACTTTCTGTTTACATCATCTTGATCAATCTGTACTCCTATAGTGGCTAGTTCACCAATTATCTTGTTAAACCTGTCAAAAGTTTGAGTCATTGACTCATTCTTAGTTGACATAAAGTTTTCATACTGTTGCTTCAAAATTGCCTTCTGATTTCTCTTGGTACTTTTGGTACCAGAGAATCTCTTTTCTAGAGCATTCCAAAGCATCTGTGCATCAGTGCAATTACAGAATTGGTGTTGATACTCATTGGGAATGGCCAATAGCAGTGTGCTCAAGGCTTTCATCTCTGTCTGCCTTGTCTTTCTTTCTGCATCCGTCTTTGGTGGGGTTCTTTTTCCATCTTCACCAATCTTTCCTGCATCAGATGGGCCATTCTCAATGATGTCCCACATGGAGTAATCTGTGAGGAGAATGTATTGCTTGATTATAATCTTCCACATGTCATATTCATTAGATCTGAGCATTGGAACCTTTGAGACCAGAGTACTGTTTGATTCAACTGTGTTTTCCATGATGAATAAGATTTCTGAGAATACTTGCTCTGATACCACTTGTCAGGATCTGAATTCTTAACAAGAATAAACACTCAGAAACAATATTAAAGAAGTTTGCAGAATAACACTTTAATATTCAAAGATCAATGAAACAGTGAATCAGAATAATAACTTGTAAACTTTATTGAATGATTGTAAAGCTACAAGATTTCACACACAACCTCAATATTGATGAACAGGCTCACCAATACGAATTCTACTTCTCTAGAATTAGGATTATAAACCTTGAGGTTGATTCTCTCTAAGAAAACTAAAAACTCAGAATTAATAATCTCTATTCTAAAGTTACAAACTATTCTATACTTATACTGAAGATAAAAGATAATTAGAAAAAATAAAAGATCTTCAGAATAATCTTCCATCTTTATCTCCAAGCCTTCCATAATCTTTAATCAAAAACAGCTGTCATCCTTGCCATATGAAGTCTTCATCTCATAAGCAGTATTAAGTTCAGCAGTACTAACTACTAGCAGTACTAAAATTGCTTAGCAGTAGTAACTTCATCAAGCAGTATTAATCTTGATTAGCAGCATTAACCTGTATCAGCAGCATTAACTTCAGAAGTAGTAACCAAGTTGTGCTAGCAACATTAACTGTACTTGAGCAATTCTTTCAGTTCCCAACACGTTCCTAATGTCCCGTTTTGGACAATAGGTTCACCACTTTGGCACAGTATAGGCATCGGATCACCATGGTAAGTAAGGGGTGGACCTACATGGTCGGGCAGCGTCCCATGAGCAGTAAGATGTAATTCCATTGTGCATGAGTTCCCGTTTTGGAACTCTCAAGAATAGACCTAGAGGGGTTGACTTGATGTTTTCGAGCAATAGACTTAGAGGAGTTGAGCTCACTATGTGATTGGGGTTATTTGTACCACATTATGATCACTAATGGTTTACTTGATTGTTTGATTTAGCTCATGGCTATATCCACCGCACGACTTCAAATGGGTTTAGTACTTCTATTTCAATGGTTCTTACTAGGATTTAGCCTAATGCTTACTTCTCAATGGCAGGTCATCTTAGCGGTGGGGCTCGTTGGGACTGAGTGGATGACATTGGGGTCGTGAGTAGTCTTTGAGATATAGTGACCAACATACGTGATTTTTTTTTGAAGACATACATTTTGGAAGGATAGCGACACCCGACTAATCTAATTAGAAAATTTAGATTATTAGGTTGTTGATCTTATTCTTCATTATTTTGGGTTTGTAATCACCATACTTGGTTTCCCCGTTTTGAGATGATACACTTTAGTTTTGCTATGTCACTATCGTAATATTCAGGTTTTGACTTACTTCTATTTAGGGTGAACATGTTTTCTCTATTTATAGACGTCATATTGCCGAATTTTCGAATTTTAAATTACCCTAAATTTAGGACGTTACATTTTATGTGTTTATTTTTCGTTCTTGTCATGTGTTATTCGAAGAATACCGTCTTTAGTTGTTAAAGCTCCACACTGACTTTAAATTATTCCAAGGGGTAATTTTTGGCATTACATACCATACATATTAATGGTTATTAAGGTATATCTCAGTTTTTCATTATTTTCAATGATTACGTCCCTAAATAAACCATCAAACTGTTAGAAACTTATTACTTACATATTTTTAACCAAAAAAGCTATCTGTAACTGGCAATGAATGTTTTAAAGTAAAAAGAAAATCAGTTTTAACGTTCCTAAACCTTACGCAATTCAAACCCCTCATATCTAACGACATCGCTCTCTCTTGATGCTCGATTATCATACGTTCTCCTTGCCGTCCATCGTCACCGTGGGGTCCTGCCATTGATCTCCCTATTTTTGGTCTGTTTTTTTGTTTTTTGATTTTCCCTCTTTTACAGTAGTATAATGGAGTATGTGTAAACAAATCAAAACAAGAGTGATTATCGAAAAACAAGAAAAACGATAAAAAAAAGGAGACCGATGACAAGGGCCAACAGTGATGATGGGTGGTAATAGAAAGTGGACAACGATGGAGCGACAATGGAGAGCGATATCATCAGGTGCGAGGGGTTTGAATGACATTGAGTTTGAGAAAGGTAAAATTGATTTATTTATTTTTACTTTAAAACTATCATGTCCGATTACATGTAGCCTTTTGGGGTTAAAATGATATAAGTAATTAATTTTAAAAGTTCAATAGTTTATTTAATTAAAAAAATATGCTTAAGGACTAAATAATTCAAAATAACAAAAATTAATGTTTTTTCATTTAAAAAAAGTTTAAAATTTTAATTATCTATATCTATAAAGAAAGAGCTATTAGGGTTATCTTTAAAATTTTAAATTTGTACATACTTTAAAGGAGAATATACAACTTGTTGAGCTATGCATAGTGATGGCCAAATGGGCCCGCCCGACCCGACCCAATCGATTAACCGAAGCCCGGCCCGGCCCGGTAGTAAACCGGTTTAGAGCCCGAAAAACCAATCCGGTCTAGGATTTTGGAGGTTTTGCCGGCCCGGCCCGGTCAGGGACCGGTTCAAGGCCCGGATTTTGGCCCGGCCCTGCCCGATTCGATGGTTTAAAAAAATAGCCATTATAGATCCGTTAACTAGCCGTTTATAGCCGTTTTTTACCCTTTTTTTTTGGATATTTTGCCCCCCAAACCCCTATAAATACTTGTGTTCATAAAATTACAATCCATGGGGATGGGGTGAGGGTGGGAGTTCGGGAGCAGAACCTTCGGGTTCTTAGAATTTATGTATTGTAACTTAAAATTATAAATAAAACGTATTTTTAAAGTGTATTTTAGTGATCCAATGATTCCAATCCAATTTTTATTTTTTAAAGTTTAGTAATTGATATAATTGAGTTTTTAAAAGTTTATTAATTGATATAATTAAACCTATTTTTCAAAGTTTATTATATAATTAATTATTATATAAAAAAATTAATTTTTTTTAAAAAAAAAACAAAAAAAAGCATGGCCAAATCACGGCCTGATTTTTGGCCCGGCCTCTCCCGGTTTTCTAAGAACCGGTTTCTTTCAACATTAACCGGGCTACCAATATTTGGGTGAAACCCGACCGGCCCGGTCCGAAGCCCGCTTGGCCCGGTTTTTGGCTTTACTGTTTGGGTCCGAAGCCCGTTTTGGCCTGGCCCGGCCCTTGCCCGATATTTGGCCATCACTATGCATAACTCTTCCAATTTTTTCATTTTAATTTATAAGTTATACTTATACCCTTATGATTAGTTATTAGATTTATTTTTAATCTCTTATTTTTTCATTTTTCACTTTAGACCTTTATCATATTAACATAAATAATCGTATATGAACTAAAATGCATTAAAAATGCATTTTTTTACAAATTATACCATTGTGGTCGTCTCATCAATACCTTCGACATGAGCATAAAATTAGATATTTTTGGATTTAATCAGATTATTAAATATCATGAATATATACGAATTAATTTGTTTATATTTCTTACGTTTTCATTTTTTATTTTACACCCTTATCATATTAAAAATATACATAGTCATAAATTAACTAAAATACATTATAAAATGCATTTTTACAAATTATATTATTATAATATTCTCGTCAATAAATTCAAAATAAGTTTGTTATTGAATATCTTTTAATTTAATAATATTGTAAAAAATATTATAATTACGTATTGAGATTTTTCAAGAATGATGCATCGATATTTTTTTAAATTTGTAAATTTTACACCCTTATCTATATTTATTTATCTATAATTCTTTAAAAAAGGGAATTTAATTGAAATACCCATTTTTCAAAAATCAATTACCTAAATACCCCAAATCTCCCATTTTTTTCCAAAATACCCAACAACCCCGCGATTTAGGGCCGGGATAATGACTTTTCGCGGGGTTGATATTGTATCGTGGGTTAGGGCCGCGAAAAGTGAGAAAAACGCGGGGTTAGGCCGCGAAAAGTGAGAAAAACGCGGGGTTAGGCCGCGAAAAGTGAAAAACATGGGGTTGGCTCGCGATTTGTGAGAGATCACGGGGTTGGGCCGCGATTTTTGTGTTGATCACGGGGTTGGGCCGGGAAAATATTAGGGTTTGGCAAATTAGGGTTTCAGGGTCTATTATTTCATGTGATTTTACTCTTTTTTTCCACACTTTGGTCTGATTGTCATACAATAATTGTACTATTGTCATTGAATTTGTGGTTCACATTCTTCTTCTCTATTCAATCTTGTCTATAAAGATCAGTAAGATGTAAGTCAAATTCGTTCATCACATCCATTCCATTCTTCTTTGTTGCTCTCTTTTTCATCATTTGATTTGCTTCATTTTGCATACTACTGAAAAAATGAGTTCATCTGTTACAAAAGCTAGGTTACATTTATGTTACGATTGTCAATGAGTGCAAAACAACAATGGGTGGGATTTTATTGAGCACAAAAGGTGTGGTGTATGTGTTCCAATAATGCTTTCATATAAGAGGTTTATTGATTACGCCATGGGAAAATGTGGAATCAAAGATTCTGCTGCTTGCAAGTTGGTGTTTAGACGTGAAGATCGCTCACTGATTGAGCTAACCAACGATGATGAAATCCTTTGTTTTATGCAACTTGCAGCCGATTCAGAAATACCTCTAAAACCTTTTGTGTATGTCGCATCATTGATGTGCGATGAAGGTGATGACGAAGATGATGACGGAGGTGATGAGGAAGATGATGACGAAATCCATGTCGGTGGTAGTCAATTACATCCTGATTCTCAATTTCAGGCATGCTACGATACCACACTTTATTCTGATCATGCATATCGTCCTAACGTGTCTTATCCCGATGTTGTTCCGGGGACGCAACTAGAAGAAGAAGAAGAAGGAAGAAGAAGAAGAAGAAGAAGAAGGAAGAAGAAGAAGAAGAAGATGATGAAGAAGAAGGAAGAAGAAGAAGAAAGAAGGAAGAAGAAGAAGGAAGATGAAGATGAAGAAGAAGAAGAAGGAGGAAGAAGAAGAAGAAGAAGAAGAAGAAGAAGAAGAAGACGGTTTGCTGGAGTTGCTGATGACGAAACCCATGTTTTCACAACGGGTATATCTGATCTGGACATATCAGATACCGATAATGATGAGGACAAAGAAGAAGAAACATATAACCCTAGCAATGAATCATTTGGTGAGTTAAACGATTATTTTGATATGCCCCTTTCCCTTCCAAACCCGGAGACCTATATACCAGCCTACCAACCCGTACCTTACAATTACAGTACAAGTATACAAGAAGGTCAGATATTTCATACGAAGGAGGAAATGACCATACAGCTCGGAATGAAGTTCTTGGAAGAGGGTTTCGTGTTTAGAGCGAAGAAATCCGATAAAAGCATATACGAGGCTGTGTGTGACCAACAAAATTGTGAATGGCGTATGTCCGCGAAGTCCGCCGGCGCTAAAGGAAGGCTGTTTGTTGTTAGAAAGATGAACGACGTACACACTTGTTCGAGGACGCAATTGAATGCCAGACACTGACAGGCCAACAAAAGGACTTTGGGCCACATACTGAAAGGTAAGTTTCTTGACGCTAGCAGGGCATTTCGGCCGAAGGACATCGTCAACGATATAAACCAGCAGTACGAGATCAACATTGGTTACCACCAAGGATGGTGTACGCGATGCAAGACACTACTAATGGTGAGAGGCACTCCTGAGGAGTCGTACGAATGACTCCCTACGTATTTATATAATTTGGAGCTTAAGAATTCGGGTACACGCACCAAAATAAGGATGGATTCAAATGGACGTTTTGAGTTATGTTTCGCTGCCATTGGATATGCGGTACGTATATTAGCACGTCGTATCTTTACATATTATAAATTATAACATTTACAAGTGGAAACTACCTACGTTTTTTGCAGATCCACACGTTTTTGACAAATATGTGTCATGTCCTTGTAATAGACGCTGCCCATTTAAAGGGACCTTACCTGGGTATGATGTTCTTGGTGGTTGCCATAGACGGAAATAACAACACCCTTGGCTTTCGGAATAGGCAAGTCCGATACGGGGGATGAGTGGGGTTGGTTTCTGTCCATGTTGAGAGAATGTATCGGAGTCCCGGAAGGGTTGGTGTTTATGTCCGACAGGGCTCCTTCCATAAGCGCCGTAATTTATGCCGTGTACCCCTCCACCCCTCATGCCCTATGTTGTCGAAATTTGGAGATGAATGTGAAAAGCATCGACAAACATATTACAATAAACAAGACCACCTACTGGAAGGCATGCAAAGCATATACGATTAGGGAGTTTTACATATACATGAATGCACTACGATTTGAAGTAGATCGTGGAGCACGAGTTATGGACGAGGCTGGTAAGGAGAGGTGGTCAAGGGCCCATTTTCCTTCACAACGGTATAACATAATGACCTCTAATAGTGTAGAGTCGGTGAATGCACTGTCCCATTTTGTACGCAGGTTACCGATTGTTGGCCTTATGGAGTACTTCCTAGATTTTCAACAAGAGTGGTACCAACTTCGACGACGAAAGGGAGGTTGATAACCTATGAAATATTGAACTTATATGTTAATTAGTTGCTCTTTTTGTGTTATGTATAAATCATAACACAATTAACACATATTTGTAGGTGAAATGCGTAATGCTCTCACACCAATGGTGGAGGAGATAATTCGCAGAAGGTCGGGAAAGTCTGCGACATGGTCGGTAAGAGAGATTGGACATGGTCAGTTCCACGTTCGGGATACCCGTTTTCACCCGACTGTCGATATGGCCAACTGTGTTTGTGAATGTAAGCAATGGAAATATTCTGGGTTACCGTGCAGTCATGCCATCGCTACTGCAAGGCATATGAATCATAGAGATTGCAGCGATCTGGCTATAAGTTACTACACGTCCGATACTTATCGGTCAACATATCATGAGGTAATCTATTTGGTAGGACCCCCTCAATCATGGGTGACGCCACACGTCCCCCTTCCGCCATGCTATCCAACATTTTGGAACTCTCAAGAATAGACCTAGAGGGGTTGACTTGATGTTTTCGAGCAATAGACTTAGAGGAGTTGAGCTCACTATATGATTGGGGTTATTTGTACCATATTATGATCACTAATGGTTTATTTGATTGTTTGATTTAGCTGATGGCTATATCCACCGCACGACTTCAATTGGGTTTAGTACTTCTATTTCAATTTACTCGTTCTCACTAGGCTTTAGCCTAACGCTTGTTCTTTGGTTGTCGTGTATGGCAGGTCATCTTAGCGGTGAGGCTCGTCGGGACTGAGTGGACGACATTGGGGTCGTGAGTGGTCTTTTTGGAGATAGAGTGACCAACATACGTGATTTTTTTGAAGACATACATTTTGGAAGGATAGCTACACCCGACTAATCTAATTGGAAAATTTAGATTATTAGGTTGTCGATCTTATTCTTCATTCTTTTGAGTTTGTAATCACCATACTTGGTTTCCCCGTTTTGGGATGATACACTTTAGTTTTGCTATGTCACTATCATAATATTCAGGTTTACTTCTATTTAGGGTGAAATGGTTTCCTCTATTTATAGACGTCATATTGCCGAATTTTCGAATTTTAAATTACCCTAAATTTAGGATGTTACGTTTTATTTGTTTATTTTTCGTTCTTGTCGTGTGTTATTAAAAGAATATCGTATTTAGTTGTTAAAGCTCCACACTGACCTAAAATTATTCCAAGGGGTAATTTTTGGCATTACATACCATTCATATTAATGGTTATTATGGTGTATCTCAATTTTTCATTATTTTCAATGATTAGGTCCCTAAATAAACCATCAAACTTTTAGAAACTTATTACTTACATTTTTAACCAAAAAAGCTATCTGTAACTGGCAATGAATGTTTTAAAGTAAAAAGAAAAAAGAAAATCAGTTTTAGCGTTCCTAAACCTTACGCTGTTCAAACGCCTCGTATCTAACGACATCACTCTCTCTTGATGCTCCATTATCATACGTTCTCCTTGCCGCCCATCGTCACCGTGGGGTCCTGCCATTGATCTCCCTATTTTTGGTCTGTTTTTTTGTTATTTGATTTTCCCTCTTTCACAGTAGTATAATGGAGTATGTGTAGACAAATCAAAACAAGAGTGATTATCGAAAAACAAGAAAAACGATTAAAAAAGGAGACCGATGACAAGGGCCAACAGTGATGATGGGTGGTAATAGAAAGTGGACAACGATGGAGCGGCAATGGAGAGCGATATCATCAGGTGCGAGGGGTTTGAATGACATTGAGTTTGAGAAAGGTAAAATTGATTTATTTATTTTTACTTTAAAACTATCCTGTCCGATAACATGTAGCCTTTTGGGGTTAAAATGATGTAAGTAATTTATTTTAAAAGTTCAATAGTTTATTTATTTAAAAAATATTCTTAAGGACTAAATAATTCAAAATAATAAAATTTAATGTTTTTTCATTTAAAAAAGTTTAAAATTTTAATTATCTATATCTATACTATATTATGAAAGAGCTATCAGGGTTATCTTGAAAATTTTAAGACGTACATACTTTAAAGGAGAATATACAACTTGTTGAGCTATGCATAACCCTTCCAATTTTTCCATTTTAATTTATAAGTTACACTTAATACCCTTATGATTAGTTATTAGATTTATTTTTAATCTCTTACTTTTTCATTTCTCACTTTAGACCTTTATCATATTAACATAAATAATTGTATATGAACTAAAATACATTAAAAATGCATTTTTTTTTACAAATTATATCATTGTGGCCGTCTCGTCAATACCTTCGACATGAGCCTAAAATTGGATATTTTTGGATTTAATCAGATTATTAAATATAATGAATATATACGAGTTAATTTGTTTATATTTCTTACGTTTTCATTTTTTATTTTACACCCTTATCATATTAAAAATACATAGTCATAAATTAACTAAAATACATTATAAAATGCATTTTTACAAATTATATTATTATAATATTATCGTCAATAAATTCAAAATAAGTTTGTTATTGAATATTGTTAAGTCAAGATTGTATTCAAGATTAAATGAGGGGTCATAGTTGTAAATATTGTATAGCGAAAGGGTTTTGTTGTTAAGCTTGTAAGTCAAAGTATTTGTCTTTGACATTAGTTTATTGAGTTGTAAGGTCAATTGTCTTGACCATATATACTGTTTGTTCTTTGTATTTGTCAAAGTGCGTACATGATAGAATAGAATCAAGAATCAAGAACACGCACAGAGAAATACATATATGACAATGTGAGATCTGTGACACTAAGAAATCTTTGTAATAATAGTTTTAAATCAATACAAGATGATTTCGACTTAATCAGTGTGTATTCATAGAGCTTGGATTGGACTTTCAATTGGTATCAGAGCCTAATTTCGAAGAAAATCAACAAAATGTTGAACTCGCACTCTGTGATCTGATTTTTGATCGATTTTGCAATTTTGTGCTGTAATTGTTCGATATTTCGATTGTTTAAGTGATCGATTGTTGTTCTAGATGTTCTTGTATAGATCGTTGACACAATTGAACTGTATTTTGGATTCAATTTGATGTTTTTGTTATTTTTCAATAGTTCGAGTTTTGCGCACTGTATTTTTAACAAAATGTATGTTTGAGTCGATTTGCTTGTAATTTCTTATTTGTAATCGATTCTAGTTGATCTTGTGGTCAAATTGGTGGATTTATACATTCAGATTCGAAGAATTAAATGTATTTTTGATCAAATTGAAGGTTGGTCTAGAATTCGCATGGCGTTGAAGTTCTGAAAAAGCTAAGTGTGAAATTCGGAACGTGTTGTGTACGAGAAGTAGATATTTCGCATCGATCTACATGCAAAAAGAAGGAATTCGCATCAAGTGTTGTTAGTGTACATATTTGTTGGATACAAGATCATGATTACTGAAGTTGAAAGTCAAGCAAGTCAAATGCTCAAAGTCAACTCTCAAAGTGAAAGTGAAAGTCATTGTAATAAAAGTCAAAGTCAAAGTAGTTGTGTTTTGTTTTCTTGTTGTTGATGGCTAGTATAAATAGTTCTTAGTTCATGTCTTTGTAATCAGAGAATACACACGAAGCTTATTAGAGAAGAGTTTATTTTGTACATTCTAGTGAGAGAAAGTAGAGAGAGAGTGATTGTAATATGTGGAGATTAAATCAATGACATGTGATTACGAAATTCAATCATCTTGTTTGTGTTGAATTAGTAGTAAGAACTTGATAATCTGGGAAATAACAATTGGTATCAGAGCAGAGTCTGAGTGAAATCAATCAAGATATGGTTTTCGGCACTGTTCATTGAGTCATAGATCAAATTTAGAATTTTTGTGTGAATTTACGAGTTTTATTGATTAGATTGGGTTCGAATTATGTTTTAGATAAATCTTGTAAAGGTTTAGTACATAATTGCACTGTAATCTTCATGAATATTTGGATTTTGTTAGTTTTTAAAGTTCACAAGTTCGAACACTGTGAAAGGATCGATGTGTACATTTGAGTGAATCTTATTGAAATTCAGCGGTTGAAATCGATTCGAGAAGTGTTGGTGAGCAAATTGTCGAAGTTTGAGATCAAAATTTGAAGAATTGATGGATTTTTGAGCCAAACATAGTGGATTTTCAACGAGATCTCAAGAACTCGCATAAGTTCACGAAGAACTCGCATAGGATTTCAAGATTTCGCATCTAAGAATTCACAGATTTCTTGGTTTCACATAAATTTCTTGTCTGAAATTTTACAAGTGTAGAATTCTCTTATGTGAGATATGCGAACTGTCTAGAATTCGCTCATGTGAGTCGTGCGAATTGACAGAATTCACATAGGTGTTTGTACGAAAAGTTTTAGTGAAAAACTTTCCAAGGCAAGAATTCACATAAGCTAGTTGTGCAAAAAGTAAAAGAACTCGCATATCACATTATACGAATTCCTAGAATTCGCATAACCGTGAGATACGAATTCCTAAGAATTCGCATAAGGGTATCATACAAAATCCTTTGTTTGTACTTAAAAAGTTTTGAATTTTTTCTAAGTGTTTAATTTGTGTGTGTCTATCTTGTGAAAAGTTGTATGCGAATTCTGAAAGTTTCTTGCATGCGAATTCTGAAATATTCTTGTGTGCGAATTCTTGTTGGTTTGTCTTGTGTGTGAATTCTAAGTGTTGTGTGCGAATTATGTGTTATTTTTACTTGTGTGCGAATTCTAATAGATTGTGCTTGTGTGCGAATTTTGCATACGAATTCCTTCCATATCAGTGTGGTGCGAATTCCATACTTGGAAATTTTTGGAAATCTTATTTTCTAAATTTTTCTCAGTTTTGCTATATTTAGAGATTTCACTTGGACTAACGATCAAATTCAAGTTCATTTTGACTAACATATATTCAAGATGAGCTTTTCTGATGATAAAGAAAAGATTGACAAGCTCAGAATAGAGAACAAAAATATCGTTTCCTCAGTTG
Organism: Arctium minus; assembly: GCA_954870635.1. Classification (NCBI taxonomy): domain Eukaryota; kingdom Viridiplantae; phylum Streptophyta; class Magnoliopsida; order Asterales; family Asteraceae; genus Arctium; species Arctium minus. The sequence continues at coordinate 33,432,975 of OX941087.1, forward strand.
ACTACTACTCAAAGAGATCTAAAAGATATCATGAGGAAAGGCGAATACTGAGAGAAGAAGTCAATGTTTTGAAGAAAATAAATGAAGATCTTCTAAAACAGACTTCTGGGCTGAATGAAGAAAAGTTATCGAGTTTGGAAGTTGTAGATCCCAGTACAGTGCAATCAACAGATAATAATATCAATGAAGAACAATAATGTAGCCACAACCTCTAGTCATATGATTTATATTTAATGAAATGGTTTAGGTTTACAGAGAGAATATCTGATCAGTAAATGTAAACCTATTGACTAGAGAATTATGAATAATGAGACTAAACTAATAATGAAACTAAATAAGCCTTTATATACTTAGGCTTTACAAGATAATGGGCTTATGGGCTTTAGGCCAAACTAACAATTAAAACTATTAAAGAATTACATTTTTCACCCTGAACTTCTATTTAACATATAAATCACCCTAACAATCTCCCCCTTTAAATAGAAGTTCGAAGTCACGCCAGTTTGAAACATAAATCTTTCGAAACCCAAAACTGATCTCGAAGTAGCGCATTGGCGTTCTGTACTCCAGCCGGTCTTCAATAACACCCAGTGCCTGACGAACAAGTTCCTTGTATTTCAGATCCAATGGCTGAACCTATTTTTCATCTTGATCAATAGCACGCTTCAACTTGTCTTTAAGCAGCATCAACGTACCATCACAGAATCTGGCAATCTGACTTAAACGAATAAAACTCATATTACCTTTGTTGTTTGCGTATGTCATGCCTAATTCTGGAAACTTTAGAACTATGAAGGCTGGTACATTCTGGGCTTCAGAAGGAACACTCAAATCAGGCTTAAGTAGATTGATCTTCGGTTGGTTGCTTTCTAACCCGATTTGAAAGTCTTCTACATAGGCAAGCTTCATTGCACACTTCATGTATCTCTTGAGAGTCTCGAGTGCATCTATAACTTCCCCTGGTCTGATAGTTCTGGTCTTTAAATCTCTAAGAAAGAACAACAGATCTCTAGGTTCAAGACGCGGAAAATCAGCTTCAGAAAAATACCACTTCTCACCATCTTCTCTAATTACTACGAATTGGGAATACTTTACGCCCATGAAGAAAGAAGAGTAAATCTGATCGACTGATGTAATTTTGAGCTTTGTCTTGTTGTACTTGTCTTTGAAGTAGTCATACACAAATATAATCTCGCGCTGTTTTTCCTTGCTTTTCATTGACTAGAGACCATGAACCACGACTTCATCATATTTCCGAATCCAGTGGGCAAAAATCTTCTTCTGGCTTTCTTCCAGAAATGGAACTTTAATTCTGACTCTTTCCCACTTGGACGGATGAACTGGCGGAGTACTTTCTGTTCTCAAACCTGGTGATGCTGGAGGAGATCGAACAGGAATATCTGTATGCAGAAGATCAGGGTAATCTGCAGTATAGGTCAAAAGCGGTACCTCGACAGAAGGTTGTACATCTGGCTGATAATCTTGAGCCAGAAATTCGGAATTGATAATCTCATCAATCTCAGCTTGAAGGACTACCAGTGCTCTTTCGGTGTTGGCCTGTTCTTCTGTCGGGTCTGAAAACGAATATGGATCAACAATCAAAGCCCAGTTTTCAGGATCTATCGGTGAACCTTCATCTTGCTCCTCAGGCTTTTCAACCGTTGGAATATCGTATAATACTAAATCCATCGACTGCTCCTGTGCTTTTCCTTGCCCTTCTGGTTGAGTTCCCGAACCCGAAGCCCTTTCCGTTTCCACCTGAACTGTACCCACTGACTGTGTCTCTGGCTCGGATAGTCGTTGGCGCTTCTCCCCCTCATGGTGATCAGGATCATCCTGGTCATTATGTCGGCGCTTGAGCCTTTCTGCCTGGCTTCGGCAAGTGTCTTCCACGGATGATAGTCGTTCAGACAATACATCCATGGTTTGCTGCAAAGACTGAAGGAGGGCTTGTTGTTGCTGGAAGGCTTCTAGAGATACAGTGGGTTGGGGTGGTGGGGTAGGTGTAGACGTTTGAGCACGAAGTAAGGAAAGGAGATCGGCGTCTTTGGTAGGTTCTATCTGAGATTGGGCAAGTAATTTGGCAAGGAGGACGGATTTCAGGTCATCGATAGACATGTCGGCAGCAACAGTAGAGGGTTGTAGTGTAGGAGGTAGTGGTTCAGGCTCAGTCGCTGGACCTTTTTCTTTGATAAGTCTTTTCAACGCATCTACCTCTTCCCTCAATTCGGATCGCATGATAGAACGGACGGTCTTTAGGGCACCGTCCAAAAATTCCCTTGAGACGAACTCGGGGTGAATCACTCCTGGGTAACGTAGACTTCCAGTTGACGTGATGACTGTAGAAGTCGCACCGCCTACGTTCACAGCTGGCGTAATGATAGCTATGGTAGGACTTCCACCCAATCCTCGTAAATCAACCGAAGTTGGATTTACTATAGGTGTTCCGGCCGGGCCACTAAGGCCTCCAGCAGTAGCCGAGAAAGGAATCTGTGTCCTAGGAATAGGAGATATAACATCAAATGGCTCTAGACTTTGTGCACCCAAACAAGTCGAGGACGGGGGCGACTATCCTCTTGTTTCAATACCGGAACTCTCCAAGCGAGATACCGGTAGCGTATGTGCTAATTCCCCGTGAGAACTTGAAACCACCATCTGTTGAGAGATGGCGGAGTGGCTAGGGAGGGTGTGCATTTGCGTCACTAGGTCCACGATGGCTCCTTCAATACCCTGTCTCAACACATGAGACTGGGTAGCAGATGTGGCTACCTGGCTGGATTTGGCTAGGGGGGGTACAACCATTGATGGTTGCCCCATCACTCGTGTTCGCTCAGTATCAAATTTTCTCTTTCTTTCCCTCTCTCTGCTCACTTCAACATTTTCGACTATAACTCCCTCCGCTCTCCTTGTCTCTCCAGGTGAGGGCTCATCATCGTCACCATCAGAGTCAGAAGACTCATCACTTGATTCCGACGCATCGGTGGCGGTTTCCGACTGACTGCCGGATTGGGCTGCTGCCTCCTCAGACTCGGCGGCAGAAGAGGACTGAACGTTAACGGTTTCTGAAGTTGTGTCCTCTTCCACCGTCAGAGAGGCTGTCCGTGGCGGTGTAGGTGATCGTCGAGAAGTACTGGCCTGGCTTAGTCGAATGAAGCTGCCCACTCCAGTTCCCCTCACAATATTTTTGCTCATCACACCCTGTCCGGGAGCCCCAGCCCTCCAGACGCTACCGCCTCTCGTACGTGGACGTGGACCCTCACGCCTCTCAGGTCTTGCTCCCTGGGGAGGTCCTTCCGGTTCTGGACGGACCATAGGAGCTGGTAGGTTGTGTGTGTGCCTATATGCTATTACACTCAGCGCCGTAGGACGAGCGTAGGCCAGTAACCCGTCTGGAATAAGTCTTGCTACTAGACCTTCTGGATCAAGACGGGTCGGGATTTTATGAGTCGGGTTTTGTGGACAAGTCAGGTGCGAATATCGGTGCGCAATGGCAGGATAAAGAACCATGAAGTTGCGGATGATGATCTGTAGAAAACGCATGAACGGAATGAAGTTCCATCTTTTTGTCGCGTTGTCTCGTACTTTCTGAACTAGCTCGTACCAAAGGAAGTCGGCGTAGTCAGCATGGCGATGGAATGCCACGGCATGGAATAGGCGTAGGATGTTGATACTCGATTGATCGATGCCTTTCGTGAAAGCCGAGAGGCACCGATTTAGGTACGTGAAGAGCGTGTACCAAATGGTGGTGAGGTTCTTCCTGTTGAATCCAGATGGAAGACGTAGATTCGAGCTGTAGCCTAGTGACTGGATGTCGGAGCAGATAGTTGCATCCGATACGATAGGATCATAACTGTTTCTCCCCGGAAATGAAGTGGCGGTCGGCAATTGGAGAAACTGGAGGAACATATCGCGGGTGAGTAGAACGGGAGTGTTATCAATCCGGCCCTCCAACTGGAAGCCATCGTCGGCCTCCAGAGGAGCTAGTGAACGCTAGAACTGTTGCAGGTATATGTGGGGCACTTCAGCAGTCTCAGTGAGTGCATAGGAGAGAGGATGCCCAATGAGGATCTCGAACATCACTTGATATTGGATTGCAGGTTGGGTGATGTCGAGATGGAAGTTGTTGGGCGTGAGTGGAAGGAACTGATCCTCAGGAATCAGTTCGACATCAACTATGGGGTTAATCGCCTGGTTTGGATTTTGCGCCATTGTACCTGGGAAGAATAAACGTGTTAGAGCTTAGGTACATTTAAAACAAGATATATTTGGAGTTAAATGGTCAATGGTTTAAACCGTAACCAATTCAAACTCCAAGGCATTAGGCAATATAAACCCTAATTCGTGAATCAGGATCAATAACCACGTCTCTCATCACCACAAAATGAATACAACCAATTAAGAGTTGTGGGACCCAACTGTCACACTCAGCACACATTCAACAAATATGACAGTGAAGCACATAAGAAATCCACCAACACACAGAATAACACCAAACAGAACGGTAGGATGTATCGACCGGTATGGTGCACCGACCGGTAAGGGTACCGACCGGTATGGTCAAACGACTGGTGTGGCACCGACCGGTAAGGTCTTCGACCGATAAGGTCGTCGACTGTTGGGTCTGATTATGCTAAGTATGGTTTATGCTGCTGATTAATGTTGCTAAGTGATTACTACTGCCAGACTATCAAGATTACTACTGCTAGTAGAATTAATACTGCTTGAAGAGTTAGTGCTATTACTTGAATAGTTAGTACTGCTTGGAGAGTTAGTACTGCTAGTAGTTAGTACTGCTGAAGATTAATGCTGCTGAAGTTGGTTAATACTTCTAAAGATAATTAGTGCTGCTTCTAAAGATAAAGATGATTTGGAGATAAAGACAAGCTGGAGATAAGACTGAAGATAATTATGGTATTGATGCTGAAGATCAATTGTATTTTGATAATTATCTTGTATTCAGTCTTGTATATATAGTATAGAAGTATTTGATTGTAGAACAATTCATTCATATGTTTTGTTAGAGAAAATTAACCTCAAGACTAATTTAGATCCTTTCTATAGAGAAGTATAGAATGTCTGTTGAGTCTGTTCAACAGATTGAGGTTTTGTGTGTAATCATCAAGTTTGATCAATATAACTTGTGATTTAAGTGCATATATTGTTTCATTGATTGTTAGTGTTAAAGTGTTTTTCTGCAACTTCTTTAGCTTTGTTTCTGAGTGTGTGTGAATTAAATTCTTGTTTGAATTTCGATCCTGACAAGTGGTATCAGAGATTTGTAAAACTCAGAAAAACAACAATCATCATGGACGGTTCAAATGATAGCGTTCTGGTCTCAAAGGTTCCAATGCTCAGATCTAATGAGTTTGACATGTGGAAGATTAGGATCAGACAATACATTCTTCTCACAGATTACTCTATGTGGGACATCATTGAGAATGGCCCATCTAATGAAGGAAAGATTGGAGCAGATGGAAAAAGAATCCCACCAAAGACAGATGGAGAGAGGAAGATAAGGCAGACAGAGATGAAAGCCTTGAGCACACTGCTCTTGGCTATTCCTAATGAGTATCAACACCAATTCTGAAACTGCACTGATGCCCAGATGTTTTGGAATGCTCTAGAGAAGAGATTCTCTGGTACCAAAAGTACCAAGAGAAATCAGAAGGCAATATTGAAGCAACTGTATGAAAACTTCATGTCAACTAAGAATGAGTCCATGACTCAAACTTTTGACAGGTTTAACAAGCTGATTGGTGAACTAACTACTGTTGGAGTGCAGATTGATCAAGATGATGTAAACAGAAAGTTCTTAAGGTCCCTTGGAGATGAATGGACCATGTATACTGTCTCCTTCAGACAGGATGACAAGCTGGAGGACAAAGAACTAGACGATCTTTATAATGACTTAAGGGTGTTTGAGGCTGAAGTTGAAGCCAAAAAAAGACCATCTGGATACACTCATAATGCAGCCCTTTTATCATCTTCTTCTTCTACTGTTTCTGCTGCTAATACAGAATCAGTTAGTACTGCTTATGTATCTAAGCAGGATGTATCTAATGACTCTGTATTAGAAGCTTTTCTTGCTAGTCATGCTAATTCTGGTTTAATTAATGATGATCTTGAACAAATTAATGTAGATGACCTTGAGGAGATGGATATAAAGTGGCAGATGGCCATGCTAACTATGAGGGTCAAGAGATTCATAAAGAGGACTAGAAGGAACAACTTTTCTCATAGGAGAGAAGATGGTGCTGGGTTTGACAAGTCAAAGGTGGAGTGCTACAAGTGTCATAAGATGGGACACTTTGCCAAAGAATGCAGAGGAGGAACTCCTCAACAATATGGCAGCAACCACCAGCAAGCACATTCCTCAAGCTTCCAAAACAACAGAAACTCCACTCAAGCTCTTGTTTCTCAAGAAGGAATGGGATTTGATTGGAGTGATCAAGCAGAAGAAGCTGTTCAAAATCAAGCCCTGATGGCAGAAGTCTCAGAATCTTCAAGCACAAATATTCCAACAGAGGTAAAAACTAAACTGTGCACTGAAGAGTGTCTTCAAACTGTTAAAAAGTACAGGGATCATAACCAAAGCATGTGTGACGACCTTAAAATGTTAGAAAGAGATATAAGAGAGTATAAAGTGATTGTTGAGAAGTTTGAAGATCAAATCAAGGCTTACAAGGCCAATGAACTTCAGCATTACTATGACACAAATTACTGGAAGTGGGAGAAAGATCAAATAGAGATTCAAATAGAAAAATCTAAAGAGGAGTGTGAGAAGATAAAGAGTGAGTATGAGAAAGCTAAGCTTGACATTGAGAAGTTTTCTTATGCTTCCAAAGCAATGGACTCTTTGCTTAAAGCTCAAGTTCATGATAAGATCAAGAGTGGTATAGGATACAATGCAACACCTCCACCTTATAACAATAATTATATCCCTCCCTCTTCAGATCTCTTAGAAAACAAAAATAAGGAGGACTTACCTATAGGAGCAACAGAAGTAGATCCTATAGATAGTGTGGTGGTTGAAGAAGAGAATGAGGAAGAGAATTCTGAGAATAAGAATGCAGAAGAGATTCCTGTATAAAATCATATCCTTACCAATGAAGGGGGAGGTAAACCATTCATCAAGAGTGAAAAGGTGGATAGCTCAAAGAGAGAAAAGGGAAAGGTACAGGGAGTCCACTATATGCAGACCACAGTTGTGAATCCCTGTACATGTAAACAGCATCAGCCCCAAAAACTTGATAAAACAAGGGGTAATCAAAGAAACTGGAATAATCAGTGGGCACAAAAACAAGGGGTTGATCTGAGTAAAATCAATAGACCAAAACCTTGTTTTATTTGTGGAAAGCTTAACCATATTGCCAAATACTGTTATTTCAATCCTATGAACCAGAGGATAAGTTTTCAAATACATATACAAAATCCTGTTGGCTATAAGAATCAAAGAAGGAATCATATGGCTGAAAATGCAAAAGGAGCACCTTTAAAAGCTCATGCTCAAAACAAGTTTGCAAAATCAAAGAAAAATACTCCAAATAAGCCAAGGAGTAACTTAAAGAAAAATAAAGCAAACAACTTTGTTCAGGTTTGGGTTCCAATAGTAAAGAAATCTGTTAGTACTGCTACTTCAAATAGTACTGCTGACAGAAATAATGCTGCTGCAAGCAATACTACTGCTAATGAAGTTAGTACTGCTAACAAAATTAGTACTGCTAATCCAATTTGTACTGAAAATGATGTTAATATTGCTAACAAAGTTAGTACTGCCAATCAAGTTAGTACTGCTTCCAGTAACAAACCCATTATTGTGACAAAGTATTCAAGCCATAAGATTCCCCAGTCTGAAAAGCTCATCAAAACTGATTGTGAATATGTTGATGAGAATGGGAAACCCAAGACCACTTTGGCTTGGGTTCCTACTAAAAACTAACTGTTCCACTTTATGTGCAGGGCAACCAACAGCAAAAAGGGAAGAGCATTTGGCATATTGATAGTGGTTGATCTAGGCACATGAGAGGCAACAAGTCCTGCCTACAAAACTTCAAAAGAATTGATGGAGGACATGTTGCATTTGGTGATAATCCATCTGGAGGAAAGATTAGTGGAAAAGGTATTGTGTCAAAGGGTAAGATGACCTTTGAGGATGTCTACTATGTTGAGCAATTGAGATACAACCTGTTAAGTGTATCACAGGTTTGTGACAAGAAACATAGTATATTGTTTACTGATACTGAATGTATTATCCTTGCTAAAGGGTTCAAGGTAGTTGATGAAAGTAAGATACTACTGAGAACACCAAAAAGGACAATGTTTATTGCTTGGATTTAGAGAATGTATCTAATGATTCATCATTTAATTGTCTATTTTCGAAAGCTTCTGTTGATGAATCATCTCTTTGGCACAGAAGGATGTGTCACATGAACTTTAAAACAATGAATAATCTTGTGAAAAACAACCTTGTAAGAGGTTTACCACAAAAGGTATTTTCATGTGATGATCATTGTGTTGCATGTCTTAAAGGCAAACAACACAAAACTTCTCATAAGTCCAAAGAGATAAATACAATCTCTTCACCTCTTATTTTATTGCATATGGATCTGTTTGGTCCTACAAATGTGATGAGTATTGGCAAGAAATTATACTGCTTGTTATGTTCAAAACAGGGTTCTAATAGTTAAATCTCAAGGCAAGACACCATATGAACTTTTTAACAAGAAGAAACCTTTTATTGGATTTTTCAAACCATTTGGGTGTCCTTGCACAATTCTTAATACCAAAACTCACTTAGGCAAGTTTGATAGCAAAGTAGATGATGGATTTCTGGTTGGTTACTCATCCCAAAATAAGGCTTACAGAGTATTTAATACCTCTTCTAGAATAATTGAGGAAAGTGACAATGTCAAATGCAATGAGAGCACACCAAATAAACTTGGTACAGGCCCTGATTGGCTTTTTGACATTGATTCACCAACTAATTCTTTGGGTTTCAGTTATGAGAATAATGCAGGAACAGGGACAAAATCAGTACAAGTCAAAAGACAAGAATTTGTGCTATTCCCAATTCCTACAGCAGATTCTATTGAACTCTGTGTTCAAGAGAAGAAAGATGCTTCAGATTCAAAGGATACTGAAACTGCTCAGAATGAAGAGGAGAGAGGTGAAAAGGAGGATCAACTTTTGACTTCAGAACATCTAGAACCTGAGATGCCTGCATTGGCAGAAGATGATACTGATGATGAGAAATCCTCAGTGTTTGGTGGCAGCTCTCCTGAAAAGAATGACTCTAATCTGGATGCAGAGATTAATGAAGAGGTTATTCATCAAACAAAAGTGCATAAAGATCATCCTCCTCAGTTGGTGATTGGTGACATCAATTCTCCAATCATCACAAGGAATAAGAGTAAGTTGGGAGGATTAAAAGACATACAATCAGGCTTACTATCTTGCTTTCTATATCAGGTTGAGCCCAAAAAGGCACATGATGCAATGAAAGATCCAAGATGGATAGAAGCAATGCAAGAGGAGCTGCTGCAGTTTGTACTGCAAAATGTATGGGATTTGGTAGACCTGCCTAAAGGACACAGAGCTATAGGGACAAAATGGATTTTCAGAAACAAGAAGGATGAGAGAGGGATAGTGATCAAGAACAAGGCTAGATTGGTAGCACAGGGGTACACTCAAGAAGAATGAATTGATTATGAAGAGGTTTTTGCACCTGTGGCTAGGATTGAGGCAATTAGGCTGTTTTTAGCCTATGCTTCTTTCATGAAGTTCAAAGTATACCAAATGGATGTAAAAAGTGCTTTTCTATATGGCAAAATTGAAGAAGAAGTATATGTCTTGTCAGCCTCCAGGGTTTGAAAATCCCAAGTATCCTAACAGAGTATACAAATTGAAGAAAGCACTGTATGGACTACATCAAGCACCAAGAGCTTGGTAAGACACCTTGTCTACCTATCTCTTGGAAAATGGTTTTGAGAGAGGAACCATTGACAAGACTCTGTTCATTCAAAGGAAGAAGAAGGACATCCTGTTAGTGCAAATCTATGTGGATGACATCATATTTAGATCCACAAAAGATTATTTGTGCAGAGATTTTGAAGAATTAATGCATAAGAGATTCAAGATGAGTTCTATGGGTGAACTTACTTTCTTCCTTGGGCTACAAGTTAAGCAACAACAAGATGGAATCTTCATAAGCCAAACCAAGTATGTGCAGGACATTTTAACCAAGTTTGGGTTCTCAGATTCCAAGCCTGTAAGCACACCCATGGAGACACACAAACAGATTACTGCAGATCTTGAGGGGGAGGATGTGGATGTTCATTATTACAGATCCATGATTGGCTCTCTCATGTATCTCACAACTTCTAGACCAGATATCATGTTCCCTATTTGTCTGTGTGCAAGATTTCAAGTTAGGCCAAAGCAATCACATTTTCAAGCAGTCAAGAGGATATTCAGATATCTCAAAGGTCAACCCAGATTAGGACTTTGGTATCCTCATGACTTACCATTTGACCTCCTTTCATATTCAGATAGTGATTTGGGTGGAGCTAACTTGGACAGAAAGTCTAGAACTGGAGGATGTCAGTTTTTGGGTGCAAGACTAGTATCATGGAAGTGTAAGAAGCAAACCACAATGTCCACTTCAACAATAGAAGCAGAATACATAGCTGCTGCAAGCTGCTGCTCACAAGTGCTATGGATTCAGAATCAAATGATGGACTATGGTATGACATTTCTTCACACTCCTATTTTCATAGACAACAGCAGTGTTATTAGCATTGTTAATAATCCTGTCAAGCATTCAAAAACAAAGCATATAGAAATAAGGTACCACTTTATCAGAGACTGTAATGAGAAGAAGCTAGTTCAGGTTCAGAAAGTACACACAAGTAACCGGTTTGCTGATCTATTCACAAAAGCTTTTGATGTGGGTAGATTCACATTCTTGGTCACAAGTGTGGGCATGATGAACAATGAATAAGTATATTCTCATTCTCTTTATGTACCTATACAGATTCCTCCTTAGTTACTTTCATTAAATTGGTGCTATTAACCCCTGTGTGTTTAAGTGTTTCAGATTGTTTTGATTGGATACTGGGCACTTCTCGTTCAGTTAATACTGCTCACTGCATTACTCATAATAATAGTTCAAAAATGGTTAAGTATGGTTACTACTTCTAGGTGGTTTATACTGCCAGTGCAAAGTTACTACTGCTTACCTTTTTTTATACTGCTAATCATTGTTACTACTGCTGGTACACTTTAATACTGCTAGTATGTGTTAGTACTGCTAGTCTGTGTTAATACTGCTAGTCTGTGTTAGTACTACTAGTCTGTGTTAATACTGCTAGTCTGTGTTAGTATTGCCAGTATGTGTTACTACTGCTATTATGAGTTAATACTGCGAGTTCGTTAATACTGCCAGGGTAATTAGTACTGCTTCTAACTTACTCCCTCCACCTATAAATACCCTGTGTGACCGCCAAATTACAAACGGCTCTTTGAATTTCATACTAGTGTACTCTCTCTCTCTCTTGTTCTCTTGAATTCTCTCTTACCAGTGCGTAACCCTAGCTTCGACCAATCGCTCAAGAAGATGGTTGAACTGATGTTTGTCGATGAACACAATGAATTGGCAATGCTACTCAAACCAAAGCAAGCAGAGGGATTTCATCAGATTGTGGATTTCCTAAGATCCTCACACATAGCCCACGCATTAACTGTCAATCACACAATCTGTGTGGAACACCAAAGGCAGTTTTGGGCCAATGCTGCTATTCACACTGAAGATGGCAATCAGGTCATCAAAACAAGGGTGTGTGATAAACCCCTGACAATCACAGAAGGAGCTATTCGCATTCATCTACGACTAGATGATGCCTCAGGTATAACCTCTTTACCCAAGGAAGATCTCTTCCAAGCTCTTAGTAATATGGGGTATGAAGGTCCCACTGATGTCTTCAAATTTTTCAAGAACAGATTCTCACCACAGTGGAGATTCTTTGTTCATACCCTTCAACACTGTATTTCAAGGAAAACAACTGGCTGGAGTGAGTTCAGCAGTACCATTGCTTATGCTATGGTCTGCTTAGCAACCTCCAGGAAGTTCAATTTTTCACAAATGATCTTAAATGACTTACTGTCAAACCTGGATACCAAAACAAAAACTTTTTATATGTATCCCAGGTTTGTGCAAGCTTTAATGAATAAAGAATTGACGGATTTACCTCATTTTAATGAGGTATATGTACCAAAGGTCCCGAAAGGGAAGGTGTTTTCTAATATGAGGAGTCCTAGTAAGGACTTCTCAGGTATTGACACACCATTGTTCTCTACAATGATGGGTGTGTCTCCTTCCCATGGTGAGGCATCAGTGTCAAAGCCCTCATCTGACAACCAAACTGATGACCTACCTACACCACTCATTTCTATTAACATCCCTCAGTCCCTTCTTAAAAAGCCAACATCACCCATCACTCACACTTATATAAGGAAAAAGGTAAAGAAGGTTCCTTCCCTTCTTGTACCTTCACCCACAAAGCCTTCAAGCCCTCTAATGGAGCATTCTTCATTAGAGAATATCCAAAGGGAAACCACAGGGGTGTCTCCCAACCCCAAGAAGGTGCTCAATAAGGAGAAGGAAGAGCATATGGGCTGTAAGGCTCACACTACTGACTTTGCACAAAGTGCAGGGCAGGACAGTGTGAACATATCTAAGACCTTCCCCATGGCAACTTTGGGTGAGCAATCATCCAAAGGTCCCAGGTGCCAAGAAACCAAGGGGGTAGAGGGTGCTTCTATTAGGCAGAAGACCTCTACTACTAAAAGATCCAAGGATCCTTCAAGGGTGGTAAACACACCCAAAGGAGGTGAGGACAGATATAACTACCAGGAATTGATAGATTCTATGGGAAACATTAATCTTGATGTCATCAAGCAAGACTCAGATATAGAGGAGATGAAATTGGTAATTCTATCTCAACAAGCGCAGATTACCAAATTGAAGAAGATGGTGATGAAGTTGGTACAGAAAAAGAAAAGAAAGCAACATGTCTTGAAAAAGAGGGGAGATGCTTTCAACAAGGGGGAGAAACAAGATGAAGGGGAGAAACACAGTCCTATTGGTATGGAAGCTCAGTTTGAGGGGGAGCTGAATAAGGAAACAGAAAATAGCAAAGCAGCAGAAACTGAACCAGCAACAGTAACTGAGAAAGAAGTAGAAACAGAGAAAACTGCAGCAGAAACATCATTGTCCAGAGAGGAAATAGAGATTGCCGAAACCTTGGTCAAAGCTAAGAACGATACTCCCAAAGCCACTCAAAAGGATAAGGGAGTAATAATCAAAGAAGGAGGTTTAGAAAAGAAAGGAAAAGAGGTCAGTATGGAGGATGCAAAGAAGAAGGGAAAGGAGAAGATGGTTGAATCTGAGCAACCTTTAAAGAAAAAGAATCAGATAGAGTTAGATGAAGAAGTGGCCAAACAGCTTCAAGCAGAGTTGGAAAAGGAAGAAGAAATCCAATCTATCAAAGACATAGAGCTTGCACTAGATATGGCTAAAAGGTTGAATGAAGAGTTTCAAAAGAGTTTGAAGACTACAGCTGCTACTAAGATAGTTACAAAGAAGGCTTCAAGGCAAAGGCTGGCATTAAAGCAAAGACAGAGACAACCCTCAAAGACCTTCCTGGCTAATCAAGAAAGGAGGAAAATGATAAACTTCCTAAAAGGAGCTCCTGGAGTTCCTGAAGGAATGTTTACTAACATGGCCTATGGTAGGATAGAGGAGTTGTACTCAAAGGAGATGGCAAATCTGAAAGGGGACTTCACTCAAAGGGTTGAGTTTGAAAGACAAATGAAAGAGAGACATGATCTCAATATCCAACAACCCTTCCCTGAGAGTGAGGAAACCACTCCTTCAAAAGAAAAGGCTGAAGAAAAGAAGGAAGAACATGTTGATGTGGAAGTCAAATCTGCCAAGAGAGTGAAAACAATAGCTTCCAAGAAACTGTTTAAGAAGCCAAGGGTTGCAGAAGCTGAGAAAGAAACAGAAACATCTGTTACAGGTCAAGCTGAGCAATCAAGTCAAAGTGCACAGCAACCAAGTCAATCTAATGTGCATTTTGAACTTTACATGACTGTAACAGATAATGATCCAGTGAAGGCAGATCCTATTTCAGTCCAAGCCCCTGAAATCATCCACTGGGATATTCTTGAAGATCAAGGCAAAGAATATTTCAGAATCAAAAGAATGGGTGATCATTTTGAAGTCTACTCTACTTGGGGGAAGATAGTCAGATGTTGTTCCAGGTCAGGCTTGGAAGAAATGTTTAAAGTGGGAATGAATCTGTATGGATATGTGCTGAAGACTCCAGGGATGAACATCAAGAAACTAGCAATGGAGTATTTATGCATGATGTTCAGTCCAGATCTTGTCAAGCATGTCATCAAAGATGTCTTCAAGTCTGTGGACAACTGAATGCTCATAGAAAGGTGTGGGGTGTATATCTTGACCATAGATAAAAGCTTTCATGAATATTATCTGGTGGATAAGATATATGATCACAGCCTACCCAAGCTACATGGGATGCTGAAAGCCAAACTAATCTGTCCTCAAGGCTCAGAAATGGTAAGGATTGTGGTTAGCAGGATCATCAATCAAAGTCTGGGACTGGATCCAAATTTGAGCAACTGAGATGAAGTGTTGAAAGCATCATGAAGACCATATCATGAAGAACTTAACTTCTCTTTCTGAAAAGTTAAGTTAGGGGGAGATTGTTGGGTCTGATTATGCTAAGTATGGTTTATGCTGCTGATTAATGTTGCTAAGTGATTACTACTGCCAGACTATCAAGATTACTACTGCTAGTAGAATTAATACTGCTTGAAGAGTTAGTGCTGTTACTTGAATAGTTAGTACTGCTTGGAGAGTTAGTACTGCTGAAGATGGTTAATACTTCTGAAGATAATTAGTGCTGCTTTTAAAGATAAAGATGATTTGGAGATAAAGACAAGCTGGAGATAAGACTGAAGATAATTATGGTATTGATGCTGAAGATCAATTGTATTTTGATAATTATCTTGTATTCAGTCTTGTATATATAGTATAGAAGTATTTGATTGTAGAACAATTCATTCATATGTTTTGTTAGAGAGAATTAACTTCAAGACTAATTTAGATCCTTTCTATAGAGAAGTATAGAACGTCTGTTGAGTCTGTTCAACAGATTGAGGTTTTGTGTGTAATCATCAAGTTTGATCAATATAACTTGTGATTTAAGTGCATATACTGTTTCATTGATTGTTAGTGCTAAAGTGGTTTTCCGCAACTTCTTTAGAATTGTTTCTGAGTGTGTGTGAATTAAATTCTTGTTTGAATTTCGATCCTGACATCGACCGATAAGGTCTTCGACCGATAAGGTATTCGAACGATAAGGAATTCGACCGATGTCACCACGACCGGGGTATATACGACCGGTATGGGGCCCGGGCGACCGGTGTAAAACACAGACCGGTGTGAACCTAATGTGACCTAGGTCACCAGGTCAACCGGTGTGTCCAGGTTTTCAACAACAGAAAATAATCCATACCAATAATCAATAACAAATATAGAATACGAATCTCTCGATCATACCATAGATATCTTAGTGAAAGCAAATCAAACAACGAGCAGAGGCCCAAATCGACCGGAGTCGATGGTAGGGGGGGCATTAATCGTCGACCGGGGTCGATTTAAATCGAGATCGACAGAGAGAGCGGGAGAGCGAGAGAGATAAAAGAGAAAGATACCTGTCGTCGATCGAATGCTAGAAAGAGAGAGAGAGTCCGTGCGAGGGAGACGGGAGATCGAGAGAGCGATTGAGAGAGAGAGAGAGAGTGATATGGATCGAGAGAAAGAGTGAGGGAATAAGGGGAGAGCCCGGGGTTTTAAATCCCCAGGTCGCGCGATTAGGGCAAGACCCAAGCGGGTCGAGGCACGGGTTGGATGTGGGTCGGGCCGGGAGTAAGTTGGGTCGGTCCAAACTTAAAAACGTTTTTTTTAAATTAAAATAAATAAAGAACTTAAATAAAACAAACCTAAGGATGAACTGAATGAAGTAGGGATTAAAAGGAATAAAAAAAACTTAAGATATACGAAATGCTCTCCTCGGACAGGAATCACTTACGCTAGAGAGGATTCTCGTTCCCCTTGACTATTACCAAGATAAGAACTTACCTGCTCCCCCTGGGAGTGAGACCTCAAAACACTTACAGATATGATGCGATAGTGCTCCCCCTTGACACATGAACGACTCAAAACTTCACCACCAACGACATTATTACAGATATGATACGATGGAAGCCTCTGTTCTTCTACTCCCCCTTGACAGTAGGTTCCTGCAACACATGATCAATTTTAGGTTTTGGTGCCCACTGGAATTTGGGTCCATGAATGTTAGTTGCAGTTCGAATGGAAGTAATGGAATAAGAACCATACCAGTAATGATCACTAGTCTTGTGAATAGGATCATGTGTACGGCAATAAGAACAATAGTATTTCTTACCTGACAACCTGATTGATTGACCTCTCGAGTAGATATGATCAGATTTACCTTTACGCGCATTTTTCCTTTTGGCTTTGTGTGTATGTACACATGACTTCTTACCTTTCAGCTCATCTTTCTTCCCATCTTTCTTCTTATCTTCAATTGGTGTCTTCTTCCAGACCAGTTTCTCTTCCTTGTAACTCCTTCTTCGTCGATGTGTACCTGAACCATCTATATTTCTATCATAGAAAAGGTTAGTACTACAAATCTGATCAAAAGATGTAACTGACCGCTTAGAAGAAACAGTTTTCTGAGTTGAACTTGATGCTGTCTTTTCAAGTTCTTTAATCTTTGAAGCAAATCTGTCTCTCTCTTTGACAAAAAGGTCAATCTTCATCTCGCATTCAGACTTCGTTTTCTTCTCTTTCAGCACACTTTCAGATAGTTCAGATAGCTTCTCGGTAAGCTTTTTGATCTCAGCCTCAAATATGCTTCTTTCTTCTTCAAATTCCTTCTCGGCATCGTTTCTCTGGCCAGATATTTCTTTGAAGAATCCCACATTCTTTTGTTCAATGGCCTTCTTCTCTGTGGCAAACTTTTCTCTTTCCAATATTATTACTTTCTCAAAATCAGAAACTTTCTGAGAGAGCTTGATACATTTCAGCTCAACTGCTTTCTTCTCATCAGCACATTTTCTTGAAAAATCTGAGAACTTCTTTGCAAATGATTTCTCAAATTCGGATTTATCTTTAGCATGCTTTTGCTCCAAATCAGATATTTTCTTTTGAAGCTCAATATTAGCATCCTTCAGATTCTTAATCTTTGCCTCATAACTTTCAACGGATGCTTTCTGGATTTGGATAATCTGATCTTCCAAGTTCAAGATTTTTCTTGTCAGCTCTGTGTTCTCAGTTTCCAAACTCAATACTTTCTCATTTTTCTGCCCAGAAGTTTTTTTCAAAAGAACTTCATTAATTGTCTTTAATGCACTAACTTCTTCTTTCAGTATGTTGCTTTCATCATTATATTGTTCTGATTTCTTCAAGTAGAAAGCAACAGATAATTCAAGATTTTTGTTCTCTAATTCGAGCTTTTGAACTTCAGCATAATATCCCATCTTGACTTATCTAATTCAAGCTTTTGAAAAACTTGACAATAGATGAAACTTGAACGGGTTTAAATTTTAATCTTAACTGCACTGTAATGATCGTGAGACAAACAAGATGATCCAAAAACAATATATATATATAATAAATAGGACAAGGACCTGGTCGAGCAGAGGTCCGGTCGAAGCTAGGGTCCGGTCGCACAAGGTACCAGGCGCAAGAAAAAGGTACCGGTCGAAACGGGGTACCGGTCAAGCAATGTACCAGTCAAAATACGAGTCCGGTCAACCAAAGTACCGGTCGCCAAGGCGATCCGGTCGAGTCAATGTAACGGTCAAGAAAAGTTACCGGTCAAGACAATATATCGGTCAACAATGTACCGGTCGAGGCAAGTTATCGGTCATAGAAGCTCCAGTCAATAAAGAACCGGTAGAACAAGGTACCGGTCAACAATATATCGATCAAGCATGTATCGATAAACTAGATATCGGTCAACAAGGTATCGGTCAAGGCAAGTACCGGTCAAACAATGGTCCGGTCGATATCCACTAACAGATAAACATATAGACTTCGATTAACAGATAGACTTAAAGGACCGATAAAATCGAAGAACTTGAAGAACGATTGACCCAGAAAAAAACAATCGCTCGACCTCAAAATCCGATATGGTTTTTACAGAAAATCAATCGATTAAGCATAAACCAGTTTAATCCAGAAAAATTTCCAGAACCTCAAGAACTTATGCAGACCGATAATCAAACCAGAACAAACGGACCGATAAAAAATTGATTTTTTCAAGAACACAAACTATCAAATTACTATTTTTCCAAAAAAAAAAAAACTCAGACCGATAAACAACCCATAAATTCAGACCGATAAAAATTCAAGACACAGATCAATTTGACTACTGTTTTTCCAGAAAAAAAATCGATTTAATTTCAGAAAACAGATTAATCAAATCTAGCAGAACAACCAATCCAGAACACAAACTATGGCAGATAAACAGATAATACGATTAAAGCAAATAGTCGATTAAAGGGTTTTAGACAAACCTTTTTGGATCAAACCTTCAGTCTCTTTGCTCTGATACCAATTGTAGATCCTAGTACAATGCAATCAACATATAATAATATCAATGAAGAACAATAATGTAGCCACAACCTCTAGTCATATGATTAATATTCAATGAAAGGGTTTAGGTTTACAGAGAGAATATCTGATCAGTAAATGTAAACCTATTGACTAGAGAATTATGAATAATGAGACTAAACTAATAAGGAAACTAAATAAGCCTTTATATACTTAGGCTTTACAAGATAATGGGCTTATAGGCTTTAGGCCAAACTAACAATTAAAAGTATTAAAGAATTACATTTTTCACCCTGAACTTCTATTTAACATATAAATCACCCTAACAGAAGTTGAGAATACAGAGTTGAAAAGAAAGATCTCAGTC
This sequence comes from Arctium minus, assembly GCA_954870635.1. Classification (NCBI taxonomy): domain Eukaryota; kingdom Viridiplantae; phylum Streptophyta; class Magnoliopsida; order Asterales; family Asteraceae; genus Arctium; species Arctium minus. The sequence goes on from OX941087.1 coordinate 33,452,075, forward strand.
GTGGAAGATAAATGGTTGGAATATGAGAAATTAAAGACTGAGAATTCTGAGTTAAGGCAGAAGATGTCAGAGATGGAGAAAGTTATAGATTGCAATAAGAATGAGGAGAAGAAAAAGAGTTTGGAAACTGCTAATGTTGAGCTTCAAAAGAAAATATCAGATTTGGAACAAAAGATAATCAAAGAAAGAGATAATTTTGAAAGTGAAAAGAAAGGGTTTGCAAAGAAGTTTTCTGAGTTTTCGAGGAAGAGTTTTGAAGAGAAGAAGATGGTTGAGCTTAAATTAAGTTTTCTCAACAAGTATCTGACTTTGAGAAAGTGATCATCCTGGAAAGAGACAGGTTTCAAAAGGAAAAGAAAACCATAGAACAGAAGAATGTTGGAATCTTCAAGTAGATATCTGGTCAAAGAAACAATGATGAGAAGGACTTTGAAGAAGAAAGAAACATGTTTGAATCAGAGATAAAGAAGATTACTAACAAGTTATCTGAATTGTCTACAAGTGCACTGAAAGATCAAAAAGCGAAGCCTGAATTCAAGAAAGAGATTGACCTGCACATCAAAGAAAAGAACAGTCTATCTTCAAAGATAAAAGAGCTTGAAGAAATTGTTTCTACGGTGGTGGTGACTGAGAACACGACTCCAGAGTCAAAAATCCACACACCTAGAGATGATTCAGCTGATTTTGAATGTTCATTCAAGACAGTTGCAAGTTCACATCATAGAACTGTTTCTACAAGAAGGTCAGTTAATTCATTTGATCAGATTCGTACTACCAACATTTTCTTTGATAGAAATGTAGATGGTTCAAATACATTTAGAAGAAGGAGAAGAAGAAGATATGAAGAAGAGAAGCTGGTTTGGAAAGTGAAACCAGTTGATGGTGAAAAGAATGATGAGAAGAAGGATGAGAAGAAAGGAAACAAGTCATGTGTACATGCATCAAATGCAAAGAAGAACAAAGTGCAAAAAGGTAAACCTGATTTTGCTTACTCGAGAGATCAATTAATCAGGTTGTCTAAAAAGAAGTATTATTCTTACTGTCGTACATATGATTTTGTGCATAAAACTAGTGATCATTACTGGTATGGTTCTTACTCGATTACTCCTAATAGAACTGCAGATCACAAATATGGACCCAAATACCAGTGGGTACCAAAGCCAAAGAATGATTCTGTGTTGCAGGCACCTCAAGTCAAGGGGGAGTAAAAGAATCGAGGCTTCTGAATAAATCAATTCAGAACCCGTGCTTCAATGAACTAAGGCTTCTGAATACTACAGTTCAGGACCCGTACCTCAATGATAAAGAGTTTGACTTCTAAACAGAACAGTTTAGGACTCGCTCTTCAATGATCAAAAGAGATGCTACTTCTGGGCTGATAAGAGATTATACTCCGATACTTAAATGAGGAGATCAACCTTCAAGGGGGAGTACATATTTTTATTGAAAATATGCATCCGCAATATATGATGATCTACATTTCAGGGGGAGTTGTAGATCTCTATCATGTTTTTCACTGACATATTTTATGATGCATAATTTCAGGGGGAGTATATGATTTTTGATTACATCTGATCAGAACTCGTATTTTAAACGTTTTATTGCTTTATGTCATTTTGTTTTCAATAAATTTTGTGAATAAAGCTTTGTACTTTGACGACTTGTGATTTTTGCAGAATTGAGAGACAGCTTACACGATCATATCAAATATGATTTTGAGCTGACTTGATGAGATTAAAGACTGGGCAAAAAGGTTTATTTCTAATCTTAATCTCATACGTGTCTGAAAGACGGACAACTTTCAGATATGAAAACATGTTCTTAAATGTTCAAACCACTTCTGATTCTTAAAAAGATTTCATGAATATAGAAGTGTGATTTTAAATGTTTTCATTTTTTCATGAGCTTTAATGATATATAAACCGTGTGTTTCCAAAGATAAATACTTGCGTATTATCTTTTCCATATACTTTCAAGTATTCACACACACTGTTTAATTTTTTGTTGAATATGTTATCACCATGTCTCAAATTGAACAAAATTTTCGATGGTGATACATCCCGATTGAACTTCAAAGTTTGAGCGTTGATTTCATTTCGAAACATTTCTTTCAAGAATGTCTATATCTTGATTCGTATAGACAAAATCCAATTTTTGCTGACCTAAGCTTTAATTGCTAAATCATTCAGATATTGATCCTTTTCATACAATGTCAGAATTTCAAACAAGTTTCTTGTATTCATTTTATTCATTCAATATACTTGTTTTGAAATATCTTTAATGTTTAAAATGCTCAAATATTCATGATTACATCGATGAGCATACAAACATCTGACATGTATATACATTGTTATTTAACTGCAAAGTTAAACTGTTTGAGCAACATGTTCTTTTAGGAAAATAACATGGGTTCATTGTGTGAGAACTTAAATGAAACTTCTATGGATTCACGTTAACCAGTGTTTCCTACCCAAGAAGTTAATCCTTGAGTGATCTAGTGTGAGGAGTCAAAATAACTGAGTGTGGGTTGTGCGATGAGGTAAAAAATGGAAATGAGAGTTTGGTTAGACGTGAGCTTAAATATTAAAAGAAAGAGGGTGAGAGAACAGAGTAAAATAATATCAAACTCTGCACCAAGTTTTTCTGAGTCGGGCAGCTGTATTTCTAGTGTTTCACAATTCTTCGTGAACGTTATTGAAATAGGCAACTAGCCCATGCCAACTCTTGATAAAAACCCCACCAACTACTCATCTTCTTCTCAACAAGAAGATGTTTTAATTTTTAAAGGGCACGCAACACATATGTTATCTGATTTTCATTTGGAAAATCTGGATATTGAAAAAGAAGGAAGTCTGTCCCAACTTCGCACTTCGATCATGTACAATTGAGTCTGTGTTTAACTGTTGTTGTCTCAATGGTTTACACAATTTTGAGCCTAATAAAAGCAATCATCAGTGCTTAATTCTTTCAAACACAAGCACGTACACAGAGAATTTGTTTTTCTGTCAAAACGTTCATAGAATAAACTTGTGTTATTCGATGATTGAATGTAAGACCTGGGGGAGTGAACATCACATAAACTCCTTTCCAATGTGTATTCGTTACACACAGTGACTTCGTGTTACTGACAGACACTTTAACTGATTAATTTGTTGATTCAGGTGTTACACTCATAATTTGTCTGAATTTGCAAAGATTTGGATGGATATCTTTTTGGATCGATGAATAATCAGAGGCTCGTTTTTAAAAGATCAGTGGTCAGAACAAATCAACGACATTTCTTGTTAAAGTTTTGATGATTTCATGCTTCATTCATCAAAAAGGGGGAGAGATAATAAAGAAATGTTATAGTTGGGAGAAGCATTCAAGAAATGTTAAGGATGGAAGAAATGGTCAAGAATTGATTGTGAAAGAATGTTGTTAAAGAGAGTTAATTGCATGAAGATAATTTCTTTCTTGTATCTGAAAAAGGTTTTATAACCTTAGGAAGATTGTTCTGAGAATAAAAAGGGAGATTGCACTTCAATGCTTTTTTCTCTGGAGATGATCTTTATTGTAAAAAATCTACAAAGAGGGAGATAGTTTGTGTTATACAGAAAGAGGGAGATTACACAAATTGAGCTTAAAGGGGAGATAAATTTTTTAAAGTTCTTTATTGCAACGAAAGGGGGAGATTGAATTGCAAAATCTTTTTAGAGATGATCTTGCATCCAAAGGGGGAGATTGTTAGTGCACGTATTTGTTGGATACAAGATCATGATTAATGAAGCTGAAAGTCAAGCAAGTCAAATGCTCAAAGTCAACTCTCAAAGTGAAAGTGAAAGTCATTGTAATAAAAGTCAAAGTAGTTGTGTTTTGTTTTCTTGTTGTTGATGACTAGTATAAATAGTTCTCAGTTCTTGTCTTTGTAATCAGAGAATACACGTGGAGCTTATTAGAGAAGAGGTTATTTTGTACATTCTAGTGAGAGAAAGTAGAGAGAGAGAGAGTGATTGTAATCTGTGGAGATTAAATCAATGACATGTGATTACGAAATTGAATCATCTTGTTTGTGTTGAATTAGTAGTAAGAACTTGATAATATGGGAAATAACAAGTGTCATATGAAAAGTTAGGTTTCAAATTTCTAAGTACACAATTCACATCTCAAAGGATACGATAAGTGAGAAATTCGCATCGTTCATCATACGAATTTCTGAAATTCGCATCTCTCATCATACGGATTTTGGAGTTTTCGCATAGAAAAATCGAAAATTTTCTAAGTGTGGAATCCGTATCGATACGGAAAGTTTGAGATAATCGGAATTTCGTACTTCTGCTGGATCCTCCCTATCTCCTGATCGAGCTTGTGTAGGTAGATGTTGTCTGGTAGGGCCGATAGTAATACACTGTGTGGGACGGAGTAAGGGCAGCTGCCGAGTCAGCCAGTAAGTAAGCAGGTAATAGTCAGCCAGCAAGCTGGGCCCAAAGTGTGACCTGTTAGCCCATAAGTAAGTACTGTGATGAAGCGGCTGTTGCTCATTCAAGTAGGTGCGGAGGACACGTCAACAGCCAAATGCTTGCCAAGAAAATCATGAGGCAAGGCCCCCTTACGATGGCTCCTTCCTAAATAAGTTATCTAAAAGTCAGTCCCGTTGTGGGTAAACGGGAAACCCGACTCTACGAACCCGAGGAAAGGTTGGCTAAGTATAGAATCTGCATAAGAAGTGTACGAAAAGTTTGAAGTTTGAAGTCAAGAATTCGCATCTTAAAACGTGCGAAAAGATAGAACTCGCATATAGTTGAGTGCGGAAAGTGACTTCTCGCATATAAAGGCATGCGGATTTTGGTTCCTTGTGCGAATTTCAAGCTACTTGGCGTGTGAATTACTTTTGGTGTGCGAAAAGATTGTGTTTGGTGTGTGAATTTTGAGAAATTCAGTGGTGTGAGGATTTCTGCCTTAGAAAATTTTTGCTGGAAATTTTTCTGAGTTGATCTTTGTTGATTATTCGAACTAACGATCATTCCAAGTTCTTATTCTACAGATCTCAAGATATCTGAGGGATACAGTTATGATTTTGGAAAGATGAATATTTCTGAAGCTAAAGCGAATGTTAAGCAACTTGCTGGACAGTTGTCTATCTACACTAGAATGGCTAATGATTGCTTAAGAGAAAATACAAAGCTTAAATCTGAGAAAGCTGAATTGGAAAATAAAGTCTATGTTCTTGAATCCGAGATAAAAGATCTGAAAAGCAAATCTGAAAGCCTGGATCTTAAAGCGGAAAGAGAAAGTTTTTAGCCTTGAGGTGGAGATTAATGTGCTAAAAGAGGAAGCTTCTCAAGTGAATGACAACTCTAGTGTACAAAATGAGCTGAAGAAAGTTGAAGAAAATAGAAAAGTTTTGGAAAGACAGAATGCTGAGCTGAAAAAGAAAATTTTGAAATTGGAAGCTAAGATTGTCAAATTCAAGAATGAAGACTCAATCAAGAAGAGTGAGGACATTGTCAAAGGTTTAGAATCTGCAAATGTAAAGCTACAGAAGAAGTTATCAGTCTTGGAAAAACAGATCTCTAAAGACAAAAAAGAATTTGACAATGAAAGAAAATCTTTTGCTCAAAAGTTTTCAGATTTTTCAAGAAAGTCATTTGAAGAGAAGAAATTCGTTGAACTCAAATGTTCAAAACTTTCTCAACAAGTTTCAAACTTTGAGAAATTTATCTTCTTGGAAAGAGACAAATTTGAGAAAGAGAAGAAGAAAGTTGAGCAGAAGAATGTATGTGTGTTTAAAGAAATATCTGATCAAAGAAAGACTACAGAGAAAGATTTTCAAGAGGAAAGGAAAGTATTTGAAACAGAGATAAAGAAGCTCACAAGAAAACTATCTGAGCTATCAACTACTATAATGAAGGAAAAGAATGTGAAGTCTGAATTGCATAAAAAGTTTGACCTGCTCTCAAAAGAAAGAAAAAGCTTGTCTGCAAAGATAACTGAACTTGAAGAGATCCTGTTCAAGGTGAAATTGACTGAACAAAAGAGTCCAGATACAATTGTTCAATCACCGAGAGATGATCTAGCTGATTCAGAATACTTATTCAAAACAGCTTCAAGTTCATATCATACTCATGTTTCTTCAAAGAGGCCAGTAAAATCTAAAGATCAGATTCGTCCTTCTAACCTTTTCTATGATATAAATGTTGATGGTTCAGGTAAATCTAAAATGACTAATGGAAAAGAAAATTGGATTTGGAGAAGAAAAGGATCCTCAGATGAGAAGAAGGATCAGAAATTATTTGTGCATACACCGAATGCAAAGAAGGACAATGCTCCGAAAGGTAAATCTTTTGGCAAACCTGATCTTCTCTACATTGTCAACTAGTTAATCAAATCAGGTTAGTACAAAAGAAAATTAATTGTTCTTACTGTGGTGCAAATGATTTTGTTAGCAAAAATTATGTGAATTGCTGGTATGGTTCTTATTATGTTTCTCCCAATAGAACTACAACTAACAAATCAGGACCCAAATACCAGTGGGTACCAAAAGATCAATCTGTGTTGCTGGCACCTAAAATCTAAGGGGATAAAGAACATAGACTTCTGAATACAACAGGTCAGAACTCGTACTTCAACGAACATTGGTTTCTGATTACACCAGATCAGAACCCGGTCTTCAATGTTTAAGATGTTTGGTTTTTGAACAAAGCAGTTCAAGACCCGATCTTCAATGATAAAGAATTTTTGTACTCCGAAGCATATAAGATGATCAATCTTCAAGGGGGAGTATACATTTTATTACTTCTGATAAATTTGTGAATGCAAATTTTCAGGGGGAGTTTGACTTCTGAATTTACTTCAATCCTAGTAATTCAGAACTCAGTTTAATGATTAAGGATTATGCAAATGTTAAGGGGGAGATTAATTATTTTATATTTTTACTGATACATTTTCTGATTTTTCAGGAGGAGATTAAAAGATAAATTCATTGTTACATTTAGGGGGAGTTACTATTCTCACTGGAGAATTTGTAACGATGGATTCTGGATAATTCTGTTCAGAACCCGTACTTAAGAGTTTTCATTCCTAAGGAAGCTGAAAATATACATCTTTTTCAGGAAGTTTTATTGTTTGTTTGGGAGGAGTTAGTAAAACTTTCACTGTCATATTTTTAGGGGGGGGGGGAATAGAGAACTGATGTTAATTATTACATTCATATGGTTCTCTGCTAATAATTTGACTTTTTACAGATACAGAGGGGGAGTATATGAGGTTTTTGTCAAAGGGGGCTTACAAGATAAATATTCATTTTAGGGGGAGTTAAGATTTCTACGTTGAAGGTATATCATTCTCAATCTTAATCTCTACACATTTTGAAAGAAGAACGACTTTCGGATGAGAAAAATGTTTTCTTAAATGTTCAAATCACTTCGTGTTGTCAACCGTTTTATGAATTTCGAAGTGTGATTTTTAAATGATTTTCATATCAGTGCTTTCATGATTAACTGACCGTGTGTTTCTTAAAGATAAATACTTGTGTATTGTCTTTTCATATACTGTCAAGTATTCTTACACACATTGGTTCAGTACATTTTTATTGACTTTGTTATTACCGCGTATCAAAAAGATAAATCTTTCGATGGTAATACTCCCGTTTGAAATTCAAAGTTGAGTGAGTATCAGACGTCATTTCTTAATAATTGTGCTTTCATTGGACAATTGTTTATATCTTGTTCATATAAACAAATATTCGTTCTTTTATATCCCAACACATTTTTCTTTATGATATTTGATCTGATTGCATCATTGTCAGATTCTCAAAACAGTTACCTTGACTTCATTTTATTCATTCAATTTCATTGTTTTGAGAAATCTTAAATGTTCAAAATGCTCAAATCTCATTCTTATTTTTAATGAGCATATATTTTCTGATAATGATATCTTGTGCTTATTTGTCAAGATAAACTGTTGAGCAACATTACTTTTAGGACAAAATACATGGGATTAAGTGTGAAAGTTTAAAAGACTTCTATGGATTCACGTTAACCAGTGTTTCCTACGCCGGAAGTTATCCCGAGTGATTAAGGGGTCAAAAGAATAGAGAGTGGGTGTGTGCTGAGGTAAAATGTAAAAGAGAGATTGGTTAGAATCGAGCTCAAATGTTAAAAGAAAGAGGGTGAGAGATTAGAGTAAAGAATATCAAACTCTACACCAAAATTTTTCTGAGTCGGGCAACCATATTATCTGTTGTATCACAATTCTTTCGTGAACTTCATTGAAACAGGCAACTAGCCCATGCCAACTCTTGCATTAAAACCCCACCAGCTACTCATCTTTTTCTCAACAAAAAGATGTTTCATTTTTCTTTGGGGAAGTAACACATCATCTATCAGATCTTCATTTGGAAGATGTTGATATTGAAAAAGAAGGAAAGTTGTCCCACCTTCGAACCTCATTCATGCACATTGAGTCTATGTAATTATATTGTTGTCTCAATGGTTTACATATTTTGAGCCTGTTCAAGCTTTAAATGTTTCAATCATTTCTACAATTGCACGAGCACACAAGGAATATGTTTTCTTGTCTTAACATTCATAAAAAATTCCTTTGTGGTTTTTCAATGATTGAATGGAAGCCTTGGGGGAGTGAACATCAAAAAGCTCCTTTCCAATATACATTCGTTGTACACAGTGGCTTTGTGCTACTGACAGGCATGATAACTGATTTATCTGTTGATTCAGGGTTACCAATCTTAATTTGTCTGAATTTGAAAAGATTTGGATGAATACATTTATGAATTGACGGCATAATGTTCATATCAGATCAGATGGAAATCATATTCTATTTAGGGGAGATTGTTTCTCATGAAGACTTTACTTATCTTGATATTTGGGTGAGATATTTTCAAAGACCAAGTTGACGTTGAAATGTTTTGATGATTCTGATTTCTCATAATTCATCAAAAAGGGGGAGAAATTTCAAGAGTTTCAAAGTCAGAATTACACTGATCTTATCTGAAAGGGGAGATGATTCAAAGTTAAATTTTTGAAGAACGCAAAGTCAAGAGAAAGTCATAAAGTGTTGAGAATTTGTATTTCAAGTCAAAGCAAAGCCTGATTTATCAAGCCGAAGAGATCATTTGAAAGACTGTTACTTATTTGTGACAAGTGGGGGAGATTGAAGAAGATATTAAAGTTTTGAAATTTTCAAAGTCTGTGAAGAAAGACAAAGTTGTTCAAGTTTTCAAGTTATTAAAGATTTCATATTGAAGATTTTGCAACTAGAAGATGACCTGAAGATTATCGTCATTTTTTTTAATCTTGAATCCAAAGGAGGAGATTGTTAAGTCAAGATTGTATTCAAGATTAAATGAGGGGTCATAGTTGTAAATGTTGTATAGTGAAAGGGTTTTGTTGTTAAACTTGTAAGTCAAAGTATTTGTCTTTGACATTAGTTAATTGAGTTGTAAGGTCAACTGTCTTGACCATATATATAGTGTGTTCTTTGTATTTGTCAGAGTGCGTACATGAGAGAATAGAATCAAGAACACGCACAAAGAAATAGGTATATGACACTGAGATCTGTGACACTAAGAAATCTTTGTAATAATAGTTTTAAATCATTACAAGATGATTTCGACTTAATCAGTATGTATTCATAGAGCTTGGATTGGACTTTCAAATATCTTTTAATTTAATAATATTGTAAAAAATATTATAATTACGTATTGAGATTTTTCAAGAATGATGCATCGGAATTTTATTTGTAAATTTTACACCCTTATCTATATTTATTTATCTATACTTCTTTAAAAAAAATCTATTTACGGTTATTTTTGAATTTTTAAAAAGGTACAAATCTTAATTACATCATGTACAAGTTTAAAAGCTTCGAAACCTCCAAATTCTACATGATAATTAAAATTATAATTATCTTTTAGTTTTAAATTACACTTTATATCCTTATAATTAGTTATTTAATTATTTTATATCTCTTCTCTTTTTATTTTTCATTTTACATCATTATCATATTAACATACATAATCGTAAATAAATTAAAATACATTAAGAAATGTGTTTCTTTTTTTACCAAATATATATACTATGATAATTGTCTCATCAAAACTTTCAAAATGAGCTCAATTTATGAGTTTGAAGACCCATTATCGAGCGAGTCCTTTTCAAAATTTTTTTGGCCAATTAACCATGTTGACCTTAAATATATTGCGATTTAAAAATACATAAAACCATAAAATTGGCATCGTGTGATGAAGAATAAAACTGAATATGAAACAAAATAATTTTTTCCAAGTTTTGATATTACATTCGAAATGGTACGTGCCCCATCGCATGTGGGCACGTACCTAGTTTAAAATAAGAAAATTCATACGGTAAGAATTTTTAACCGGTTTGAAAAGGGAAAATGGCTCAGATATCACATTTTGGAAAATGAATTGAGAAAATATCACATTTAACAAGAAATTGTTGATTTATCACCCATTTTCGCCGGTGGCTTTCGCCCGCCGTCGGCCAAAACGAGTTGTGGGCCCACACCTCGTTGGCCCAATCAACAGCTGACACGTGGCTATTTGACCGACACCCACATGACACTTCCCTCTCTTTACCGACAAAACCCTTTTCCGATTTTTTGTATTAAATACCCGATTTTTTTACCAAATACCCGGTTTTTTGGTATTCTATACAACATGAGTCACATAAATATAACCCCTTCACACCCAAAAAATCTTCTTCCTTCCCAATATATCATGATTTGACAACACACTGAAAAAGAAAAACTGATATATTTGACCCTAAATATTTTAAAGAAAATTTAATTTTCTTGTATGAAATACCCGATTTTTTTACCAAATACCCGGTTTTTTGGTATTCATACAACATGGGTGACATAAATACCAATTTTTCGCAAAAAAATCTTCCTACTTCCAAATATATCATGATTCGATGACACACTGAAAAAAAATCACATATATTAGAACAGATTTTTTGTAAAAAATGTATTTTTTTTATATTAAATACCCGATTTTTTTACCCAGTACCCGGTTCCCACTTCCCAAAAAATTTCTCCCCTTCCCAAGAGATAACGATTTGACAAGACAATGATAATAATCAGATATATTTTGGCTAACTTTATACCTGATTTTTTACCCAATACCCGTGTTTTGTTATATTCCAACTATATATAAGTGTTAGGGGGGGGGGGGGGGGGGGACCATCACAACTACACCACTGTGAATCCCAGTTGCAAGTGTATAGATTAAAAAATGAAGAACAATCAAAGTGATTCATCAAACATGGTCATATGATTAATCGATGAACTCATAGGTTTACAGAGAGAATAATGAATTATGCGTACAAACCTAATGCCCATTAACCTAAAACTAGGTTAAACAAAAACTATTTATTCTTTAGAAAAAAAATACATTTTGCACCCCTCTACTTCAATTCAACATATAAAACAAACCCTAACAACCACTTTTCATTCAGAGGTTTCCTCCCCCACCTCCACCGTTGACCGTCGTTCACCGTCGTCTACCACAACCGTTGACCACCGTTGACCGCCATCTACCGCCCCCGTTGACCATCGTCGACGGCAAATTTTTTAAAAATGGTTGACAAAGTGAGTAGGCAAAATGAAATCCCAATTTCTTTCAAAACTATTGTTATTACGTATAACCTTTTTTTATAATACTTTATGTAATGGTTTGTTTCAGGCGCATTCTTATGAGGGGACAGATGAACTTGCTTAAGAAAATTAAGCATAAATTATAGTCAAATCCCCGTCGTCTCGATCTGTTTAGAGATACGTGTTTCGGGAATTGGATGGATATTCAACATTTTCATGGAGATCCTATGTTGATCCATACAATTCTTCGATGTCAAGTCCATTCGGAAAAAGAAAGGAAGAAATTTTGTTTTGCGTAGGAGGTTTTATGTTGCGTTTTTGTAGTTTAGATTTTTGTTTAATTACCGGGCTTCGATTTGGGCCCAAGTTACGGCCACCAAGTAACACACATGTGGCTATTAGAGGTAGACTGTTTTCTCACGTACCTGCGTACAGAGAGATTAAGGTCGCCGATTTTTTAACTTATTTGATAACGACAATTTGTTCAACGCCTTATCGGACGATGACATTATCCGTGTCTGTCTTCAGTTAGTACTTTGTTAGCGCACAGATCTATTGGATTCAAGATCATCCAATCTGAAGATCCAATCTGAAGCTAAAGCCGGAAAGTCAACTCTTAATATAAGTCTAATGTCGTTTGTTATAAAATGTCAAAGTATTGTTTTTAGTATTTTATATTAGTTCCTAAATATCAAGATATTATATTAATTTAGATATTTAGTTAGTTAGATCTTAGTTTAGTTTAATATTGTTTTTGTTTGCAAGTGGTTGTTTTAGTGTGTTAGAGAATCTATCTAAGATATCAGATCACATACATACACACACTAACGGTGAAAAATCAGAGAGAACATTGAGAGCTTTAAACCGAAATCATCAACCTTGTAATCCATTGATTATTAATCAAACAGGTTGGTAATCGTATATGTTGTTGTTTTGATAAGAACTTGATATATTGTGGACCGACAATTGGTATCAGAGCCTGAATACAGATTCAAATCAAGTTTTAAAACTCGACTCTGTGTTCTTCATTTCAAAATTATTTTCAAGTTTAAGTGTGTTTTAGGAGTTGAAATCGATCAGTTTGTGATCGATTTGTGGTCTAGATCGAGTTGTTGTTGATTAATTTCATTATAGCACTTCAATCGATTCAAATTTTGGGATTTTGTTGCAAAACAGTTCACGTCTTTATCTCACTGTTCCATCGATCAAATTCTCAAAAAGTGCTTGTTTTCGAAATCAAAGGCTTGTAATCTGATCTAAATCTGTTAGTGGTCGATTTGTCAAAGTTGGGTCTGCTAAATCGAAGTCTAGATAGGTTTATTTGTCAAAAAAAAGTCGATTTCTCAAAGCACAGGGACGAACTCGCGAGAGTTGCAATATTTGCGCTAGTTCATAGAGAGTTTTGTGCCACATTCAGTTCGCGCAAACTCTTCTTTTGCGCCACACGCTGTTCGCGCAAAACTTCTTTTGCGCCAGCTTCGACTCGCGCAAACCTTCATTGCGCCATTCACACCGTCGATAATATTATCTCCACTTTGCGCCAACAACTTTTAGCGCAAAGTTCGCTTTTGCGCCATCAACATCTCGCGCAAAAGTTCTTTCGTGCAACCTTCGACTCACGCAAAACTCAGATTGCACCACCTATATCTCACGCAAAGTTCATAACGCAAAGTTGATCTCAAGTTCACTTTTGCGCCAACACCTCATAACGCAAAGTTACTTTTGGGCCAGCCTCTCATCGCACAAGTTTGTGTTTTGCGCCACCTTCGTCTAGCGCAAACTTGATTTTTGCGCCACCTTCTCAAAGCGCAAAGTTTGCCTTTTACTCCAGTACTAAACTTAAGCCTTAATCAAACAGAATGACTTCAAGAGAAGCTCTAGCAATTGGAACTGACTTAAAGCCACCAGTACTCTTCAGGGGAGAGTATGAACAGTGGAAAGATCGGTTCATGGACTTCATTGAAAGACATGATTTGGGAGTTTTCATCAGGAAATCAATAGAAGAGGGAGTTATGGCACCATTTTATGAGACTCGTACGGAAGGAACTGTGGCAACAGAGTTTCAACTTAAGTATGAGGAACTAGAAGGTAATAACCTAAGAAGAGCAAAAGGTGATAGATTAGCAAAGTCTTATATTCTTCAAGGCATTCCAAATGAAATATACATGAAGATAGACAGCTATAAGGCCTCAGGCAAACAGATGTGGGATCAGCTAGAAAAGATGATGCTAGGTTCAAAGGTTGGGAACCAGCTCAAGATATCCAACTGCCTAAACAACTATGAAGAATTCAAAGGCAGAGTTGGAGAGTCTCTATAAGAAACATACGACAGGTTTGTGACCTTGCTGAATGAATTAAGCAAGAACAAGGTCACTAAATCACAGATAGAGCTGAATGTCAAATTCCTCAGCATTATCCAGCCTGAATGGAAGAGGTTTGCTAGACAAATGAAGCAAATCAAGGATCTAAACGAGATTCCACTTCATGAGGTGTATGAAACCCTCAAACAAAATGAAGAAGAGGTGGATGAAATCTTGGATGAAAAGAAACAGGGTGAGAAGACAGTTGTTGACTCAGCTGCTCTTGTTGTGAGAAAGAAGAAAAAGAAGATGCTTATGTCTGAATCAGATGAGGTTGAAAATGAAGCAAACTCTGACTCGGACGACTGTGAACAACTGAAGCAGGCTATGTTTATGCTGACAAAGGCTTTTCAGAAGAAGTTCTACAAGAAGCCAAGTTCAAACAGTCAGAGGTATTCTTCTGGACCAAGCAACTATGTTCACAAGGAGAGGGTTGAAGGAAAGAGATTTGAAGGAAAGAGAGTAGAGGAAAGGAAGCCGGAAGAGAGAAGGTATCAAGCTGAAGGATCTAGTCAGTCAGAACCTCCAACGTGCTACAACTGTGGCAAATTAGGTCACTTTGCCAGAGACTGCTGAAGACCCAAAGTCAGAAACTCAGACTACTACAAGAATAAAATGCTTCTAGCCAAGCAACAGGAGGCTGGAAAGGCATTGATGGCAGAAGATGAGTACTGGCTTGATCAATCAGAAGATGAGAATGAAGAGAAGGATGAAACAGCTCACATGTGCTTAATGGGCAAGCAGGAATCAGAAGTTGAAACTGATTCTGATGATGAGGAAAATGAGGTATGTGATTTAACTCAATCAGACTTCTTAAATCAAATGCATGCCATGTTGACTAAACTCGAAGAGTTAGAGTCAAAGCTTAAGCGAGAAAAAGGTGTTATCAATGACAAAAACCAATCAATACAGAAACTTAGCGAGGATATTGCTGAGAAGAAAGTATTGATTAAGACAATGCATAAAAACTTTGATAACTGCGCTAAAAAAAAGACAATAATTCTCAAAGAAATAACTGAAACAAATTCTAAATTGAGAAAGAGTGAGTTTGATTTCAAAGAGCTTACGAAAATGTATTCTTCGCGTACCAAAGAAAACGAATCTTTACTTGCAAAATTAAAAGCTTTGGAAGAGAAGTTATACAAAATGGGTCAAACTGAACAAACCATTCATCTGAACAAACTCAAAGAGGAAACAGAGAGTTGGGGACTCAGTTACGAGAATCCTCATTACCTTAAAAATGCTAAATCTGAAGTGCCTGCACTTTATGATTTTACTTTTATGAAACTAGCTCGACGAATCCCTGAGCTTAAAGTTTTCTGGACTGGACTGTCAAAAGAGGATGAAGCCAAGGAAACAGAAAAACGAAAGAACACATCTAATGTTCAACTTCCATTTCGTTATGCGAAGCTGAATAATAGTTATAATGATGATCCAATATATCAAAAGAAATCTCTTTCAAATGACTTCTTTCAGAGTTATTCTGTCAAAGAAATGGAGGCGAAGCCTATTAAAGGTAAACTATATGTCCCTCCTCTCGTTTTGGAAAGTAAAATTTCTGAACTTGAGACTTCTTTAACAGATGAAAGACTTTTGATTGATATTGAACAACAAGTTTTTTCAACTGTGCTTAAGAGTACTGTTCTTTCTAAATCATCAAAGGCTTCAGAATCTGATGATCTGTTTGGTTTAGCTAATGGAGGGTTTGATTTTCTAAATTCCAATGGTGTTTTAGATGAGTGTATTGATCAATTTGATTTTCATGCCAAACTTCCTAACCATTCATCTTTTGTTGTGAAATCCTTGGGAAAAACCAGTATGGTTGTAAAAGGTGCAAAATCAACGAAAGTTGATAAATCAGTTTCTGTGAAAGCTAAGAATGCAAAAGGTATGAATAATAAATCTCAACATTCACAGAAAACGATCACTACTGGTAACCCAAAGAAGATGCATTCAGTTGTTGCTCAAAAGTCTAACTCACAAGTTTCAAATGTTTCAGATCTGAGCAAGAAAAGGATAGGAGTTAAATCTCAATGGAAACCAAAACAGGAGCTTGAGAAGACTGATAAATCTTTTTGTAGTGTTGATTGTAATAAGACTATGCCTAGTAAAGATGTTTTGAATGCGAATGTTTCTACTATTTTGAAACTAAAACTTGTCGTTTATCGCAAGAAATATTCTATGAAGCAATTATTCAAGTTATCTTTATCTGCTAGAAAGTCTTCATATTATGAAAACATGTTTATGCTTCTTGTCAAGATTCTGATGTTTGGTATGGCACTTATAATGTTCACTCTTATCATACTAATTCTTCATTTGATTCTCAAAAGCAAAACGGACCCAAATTTCAATGGGTACCAAAAACATGTGCTAACACAGTTGGACCCAAATACCAGTGGGTACCAAAAGCTAAATATGTGTTGCAGGCACCCAAAGTTTAAGAAGGAGCATAGAACTTAGGCTTTTGAACAAATCAGTTCAAAACCCGGACTTAAATGTCAAGATGGAGGCTTCTAAGCAATTCAGCTTAGAACCTGTACTTCAAACGAAGTATGACTTCTAGACAAAACAGTCTAGGACTCGTACCTCAAAGAACAATGGCTCTTGAATACATCAGTTCAAGACCCGCACTTAAATGCTCAAAAGTCTTTACTCCAATTTTGTTTTATGGATAACTAAATCTCTTGTTTCGTAATTTCTCTTGTGTAGATCCGTCATATGTGGTACTTGGATAGCGGATGTTCCAAGCATATGACTGGACAAAAAGGTATGTTGACCAACTTTACAGAGAAGTACTGCGGAACAGTTAGATTCGGGAATGATCAGTTTTCACCAATACTGGGTTATGGTGATATGGTACATGACAAAGTCACGATCAAGAAGGTGAGCTATGTTGAAGGCTTAGGACACAACCTGTTCAGTATAGGCCAGTTCTGTGACAAAGGCTTAGAGGTCAATTTCAAAGCCAAGAGGTGTTCTGTTCGCACTAAAGAAGGCAACGAACTCTTGGTTGGCACTCGAAAGTCAGACCTCTACACAATCAATTTGTCAAACGTCCAGACAGACAAGCAGGTTTGTCTACTCTCTAAAGCCTCGATGCAGCAAAGCTGGCTATGGCATCGACGAATCTCTCACCTCAACTTCAGGTACATCAACAAGCTGGTGAGTGGAAAGTTAGTAAAAGGACTTCTAGAGCTGAAGTATGAAAAGGAACGCCTTTGTGCAGCATGTGAAAAGGGAAAGATGAAGAGAGCTCCACATAAACCAAAGCCTGAACCAAGTACAAGCTCTCCGTTAGAGTTGTTGCATATGGACTTATGCGGTTCGATGCGAACGCAAAGTCTAGGCGGAAAGAAGTACATACTAGTTATCGTGGACGATTACTCGCGATACACTTGGGTCAAATTTCTACGTTCAAAAGATGAGACACCAGATGTTCTCATTACATTCCTGAAGACAACCCAGGTAAATCTGCAGAAACCGGTCAAGCTTCTAAGAACAGACAACGGCACAGAGTTCAAGAACAAAACAGTTCAAGAATATCTCGAATCAGTCGGGATATCACATCAATACTCTGTTGCTTGTATGCCTCAACAAAATGGAGTGGTCGAAATAAGAAATCGTACGCTAGTCGAGGCTGCTCGTACTATGCTAAGACAATCTGACTTACCTCTATTTCTGTGGGATGAAGCTATATCGACTGCGTGCTACACTCAGAATCACTCCATGATACACTGCAGATTCAAGAAGACTCCTTATGCGTTGATCAACAACCGAACACCGACAATCAAATATTTCCATATATTTGGGTGTAAGTGTTTTGTTCTAAACGATAGAGAGAGTCTAAACAAGTTCAGTGTCAAGGCGGACGAAGGCATCTTCATTGGTTATTCATCTACATCAACTACATACCGTGTATATCTGAAGAAGTCAAATACAGTTATTGAAAGCGTCAACGTTACGTTTGATGAAGAAATGGCTTCTGAACAACACAGTTGGCTTATGAACAACATAGTTTAGAACCTGTGATAACCGGAGTACTAGCTTCTGGGCAAATCAGTCTAGAACTTGCGTCTCAAGCGAACAAATCAGATGAAGCATCAACGTCTACTAATCATTTATCTGATTTAGATTTATTATTTGAATTCTTTTATGATGAATTTCTTGGATCTAATGTGAAGAAATCTGTTGTGGTTGACAGGATGGAAGACTCAACGACTACTCATCCAACCAGTTCAGATATCTCTATTGAATCCAACTCCTCGATTAAACAATAAATTCCAGTTCAAATGCCGACTCCAACAGTTGAAGCTGTGGTCAATAAGGAAGAGACAGAAGTTGCTGAACAAGTTGTAACTGTTGAGACTTCTGCACCTACTACTTCAACTGCAACCATAATTCCTCCTGAACAATAAGAAGAAGGTACCAGTGGATTCATAGATGATAATATTCATATATATTCATATAATCCACTACCTCATGAACATAAATGGACCAAAGAGCACCCGATAAGCCAGATCATTGGTGATCCAACAAAACCGGTGCAAACTAGGTCAGCGTCAATGAATATGTGTATGCATGAATCCTTTCTGAGCAAGATCGATCCTACTCGCATATCAGAGGCTCTTGTCTATTCAGACTGGGTGACTGCAATGCAAGAAGAGCTTAATCAGTTCGACGCACTTAAAGTCTGGAGACTCGTACTCAAACCTCAAGGTAAATCTATTATAGGTACGAAATGAGTTTTCAAGATCAAGAAAGATGAAGATGGTACCGTTATCAGAAACAAAGCAAGACTTGTAGCCAAGGGATATACGCAAGAGGAAGGAATAGACTACGACGAGACTTATGCTCCTGTGGCGCGTTTAGAGGCAATTCGAATGTTTCTAGCCTACGCTGCTCACAAGAACTTCACTGTCTTTCAAATGGACGTGAAGACCGCCTTTCTGAATGACATTCTAAAGGAAGAAGTCTACGTCTCGCAGCCAGAAGGCTTTGTCAATCAAGAGAAACCGAATCATGTCTACATTCTCGACAAAGCACTCTATGGACTGAAACAAGCTCCTCACGCCTGGTATGATGTCCTATCTCAATTTTTAGTCAAGTCTGGTTTTACAAAAGGTACGATAGATACCACTTTGTTTATTAAAAAGGAAAAAGTTGATATCATTCTTATTCAAATCTATGTGGATGATATTATTTTTGGCTCTACAAATCCTAAGTACTGTAAGAATTTTTCAAACCTTATGGTGTCAAGATTTTAGATGAATATGATGGGAGAGATGAGTTTCTTTCTCGGATTACAAGTCAGACAATTTTCATCGGGGATTTTTATCAATCAATCAAAATACATTCTTGATATTCTTCGAAAGTTCAAAATGGAAAATTCTAAACCGATTGGTACCCCAATGGCACCAGGTACTAAGATTGGCACCGATCCTTCTGGAAAGGCTGTTGATGTTAGGACTTATAGAGGGATGATAGGTTCTTTGATGTATCTTACTTCTAGTAGGCCGGATATAATGTTTTCAACATGCTTATGTGCTAGATATCAGGCCAATCCCAAAGAATCCCATGTGTCTGCCGTTAAGCGCATTTTTAGGTATCTGAAGGGCACTGCAGATCTTGGTATGTGGTATCCTGAAGATACTAGCTTTGAACTAACAGCATATACAGATGCAGATCATGCTGGTTGTATCTTAGACAAGAAGAGCATGTCAGGTCATATATAGTTCATCGGTGATAAACTCGTCAGTTGGGCATCGAAGAAGCAATTATGTGTCTCAACTTCAACGACCGAAGCAGAATATGTAGCTGATGCTAGCTGCTGTTCTCAGGTCTTGTGGATGAGAACTCAACTGCGAGACTATGGTTCTAACTTCAACCATATCCCGATATACTGTGACTCGAAGAGCGCAATCGTGATAACAACTAATCCTGTTCAGCATACAAAGACCAAACACATCGATGTCAGGTATCACTTTATAAAAGATCATGTCGAAAAAGGAACAATTGAACTTTACTTTGTAAAAACTGATTATCAGCTTGCAGATTTGTTTACCAAACCCTTAGACGAAAAGAGATTCAATTTTCTTGTCTCTAAGCTTGGTATGCTAAATCTTAAGACCTAATCGGTGGTTACCTATTAATGTTTCTTATTGTAAATTGTTCTTCATTTCTTCATTTCCGCAAGATATCTGCACTTCAATATTCTGTTCATGATCAAAGGGGGAGTATGAGAAGACATTGATAGATGATCATTGTTATTTTAAGGGGGAGCTCATAAAATTTCTGCATTTACCTTTTATGTCAATTTTTTTTGTAATGCATGATTTTAGGGGGAGCTTTTCAAATCAAAGGAGTATGGGTATGACTTCTGATTATTTCTGATCAGAACTCGTACTTTCATTGGTTTTCTGCTTTTTGTTATTTTAATTTAAGTGAATAAATTTACTTTGACTATGACATAAGACTTTTGCAGTTTTTGAGAGATGCTTACAAGATCATATGTTTATGACTTTAAGCTTAGCTTCATGAGATGTAAGATTGCACGTAAAGGTATAATCCTTTATCTTAATCTCATATATGGTTGAAAGACGGATAACTTTCCATCATATAAAACATTGTTCTTAAATGTTCAAACCACTTCCCGAGTCTTATTCTGATTTCATGATTTGGAAGTGTGACTTTAAATGTTTTCGAGATCTACTTTGTGCTTTAACTGAAATAGTTAAACCATTTTGAGCATCATATGCATCACAGGAAAACATGATTTCTTTGTGCTAGGACTTACTTGAACTTCTATGGAATCACGTTAACCAGTGATTTCTACCCAAGAAGTTAATCCATAGTGATTGAGTGTGAGAAGTCAAAAGAAATGAGTTTGGATTGTGTGATGAGATATAATGCAAAAGAGAGTTTGGTTAGAGTGAGCTTAATGTTTAAAAGAAAGAGGGTGTGAGAATAGAGTTAAAAGAATATCAGAACTTTGCACCAACTTTTTCTGAGTTGGGCAGCCACATTTCTAGTGTTTCACATTTCTTTGGTGAACATTATTGAAACAGGCAACTAGCCCATGCCAACTCTTGATCAAACCTCACCAACTACTCATTTTCTTCTTAACAAGAAAGTGTTTCACATTTTCAAAGGGGAAGCAGCACATTTACTATCTGATTTTCATTTGAAAAATCTGGATATTAAAATGAAGGAAGTCTGCCCCACCTTCGCACTTCAATCATGCACATTGAGTCTGTGTTTTAACTTACTGTTGTCTCAGTGGTTTACACAATTTTGAGCCTAATAAGCAATCATCCGTGCTAAATTCTTTCTATCACATTCACGAACACACAAGGAATTTGTTTCTTTGTCATAACGTTCATAGAAATTTCCTTTGTGGTGTTTCGATGATTGAATGGGAGCCTTGGAGGAGTCAACATCAAAAAGCTCCTTTCCAATGTGTATTTATTACACACAGTGACTTAGTGTCACTGACAGGCATTTTAACTGATTCATTTGTTGATTCAGGTGTTACACGATTATTTTGTCTGGATTTGCAAAGATCTGGATGAATATCTTTTGAATTGACGGATCAGAGGCTCCAAATGAAAGACATTTCTTACTCAGAGTTTTGATGAAATCGTTTCTCTTTTCATCAAAAAGGGGGAGAACCTAAAGCTTGAAGAAATGTTCATTACATTACAAGTTGTCTTTCAAGAGACATTGGAAAAGAGAAGAACTAACCAAGAAATGCGAGAGTTCAAAGTATTCTGAAGACATGCTGATTTTAGAGAAATTTTCTTTGAAGATACTTTGCTAAAGCATTCTGAGCTAAAACCTGGAGATTATTACATATGGAAGATAGAGAAGGAGATTGCATCTTTTGAGCTGAAAAAGAAGACTGAATTGCTAAAATCTTTTTAGTAATGATCTTGATCCAAAGGGGGAGATTGTTAGTGCACAGATCAATTGGATTCAAGATCATCCAATCTGAAGCTAAAGCCGGAAAGTCAACTCTTAATAAGTCTAATGTCGTTTGTAATAAAATGTCAAAGTATTGTTTTTAGTATTTTATATTAGTTCCTAAATATCTAGATATTATATTAATTTAGATATTTAGTTAGTTAGATATTAGTTTAGTTTAATATTGTTTTTGTTTGCAAGTGGTTGTTTTAGTGTGTTAGAGAAGCTATCTAAGATATCAGATCACATACATACACACACACTAACAGTGAAAAATCAGAGAGAACATCGAGAGCTTTAAACCGAAATCATCAACCTTGTAATCCATTGATTATTAATCAAACAGGTTGGTAATCGTATATGTTGTTGTTTTGATAAGAACTTGATATATTGTGGACCGATATACTTGATAGAGTATTTCTCGGAAGACAGAATGACTTCACCGTCCATGATTGGTGTTTAGTTCTGCTTGACGATTTTCATGCATGGAATCGTTACCGTTGGGGTTCGCACATATGGGCTAGAACATTTAATCAACTGTTTAATGCATTTTTAAATAGAAAAGAAAAGAACCTGGCATTGGAAACGTACACACTGTCGGGATTCATATACGCCTTCAAGGTCCGCCATCATTAGTTCTTTGGTTACTCTTATTATTTACCTTGTAATATGCATATTTTAACGATGTTATTGTTGACGTCACAGATATGGACCTTCGAGACATTTCCACAGTCTTTAAACTATGCCAGGTATAGTCCCACCATCCCAATGGCCTGTGGGTGGCATAGAACGAAAAACGTATCTCCCGACGAGTGTCTGAAATTCCTTACTTTCGAAACGGTATGTGTTGTGTTGTAATTAACCATTGTTTTTTAAATAAAATTATTATTTAAAATATATATACCTAACAATTTTTTTAGACTTCCTTGTCCAAGTTATTCTTGTCACCAACTTCGGCGGAGTCAAGATGTGAGTGGTGGATTGTAAGCCACGCGTTTTTTGCCCTTGCCGTAGTTGGTGATTACGAGGCACAACTAGGGGTGTAAAAAAAAGGAAACCGAATAACCTGTTCGAACCGAATAAGTTTCAAGTTATTCGGTTTCGGGTTATTCGGGTTTCGGTTAAAACGGTTCGGTTAACCGAATTAGACTTCCTTATTCGGTTCGGTTTTCGGTTAATATTTTTCCATTTCGGTTAAACCGAATAATAGGTATATTATATTAATAATTTTTATTTTTTTATTATATAGTAATCATAATTAATACTACTTAATTAGTCCTTGGTTAACTAAAAGTCACTTTGGCTTTCTAAAAGCCACTTACGATTTCAAAAAAACACATTTAAAACCTCACCAACATTCATTAATCATTATGAGATGACTTATTACTTATGACTCTTGAAGACTTGAACCTATCAATAAAAAATTAAAAATCTAGTTGGTGTATGTTATCCTACGACTTGAAACTTGAAGGTTGAAGGCTTGAATCATTTCTTCGTCAACTACTGCCTACCGTCTGTCGGAATTCACTGTGATTTTTTTATTCAAGTACTTCTTGTTATAATTATTATCTTCTCTTTATAACACAAGTTCAAACTTCAATCTGGTTATCTTCTCTTTGTTTTTGTTGAGTGGAAGTGGGATTGAAATAGAAAAGCATTAATATAAATAAAATACTTTCTGGTATCTAGGCCTCAATTCTTTGAAAACTGTTTTGTTTCTTAATTCCATTATAAACTCTTCAATCTTCTTTTTGTCTATGTGTTTATGTCAACAAAATCAATTTCCATTATAAATTTGGTGGCCACCATTTTGTTTATTTGAATCATATTTTGTTAACTATGTTTGTATTGGTTTAAATTTTTGTTATATGTCTCAATCAAATGGAAAAGAGAAGGTGGATTTGGTGGATCTTCAAACCAACACCAACATCAAAGAAGAGGAACCCCAAGTGAAACATAGAGCATCCAAAAAAAGGTTGAATGTTTGGGATCACTTTGATGACTTCAAGGATGATAATGGTGCGGAGAAAAGCAAATGCAAACATTGTGGTAATGAATACTTTCCCTCAACAAAAAATGGTACGAGTACATTAAGAACTCATTTAAAAAATTGTGCTATTTATAAGGCAAAATTTAGTGGTGGTCAAACTCAAATTACATTTGAAGGTGTTGATGATGGAAAAAAAATGGTGGCTTGGAAATTTGACCAAAAAGCAAATAGGGATGCCTTGGCTCGTATGATCATAGTAGACGAGCTTCCTTTTATGTTTGTTGAAGGTAAAGGATTTAGACATTATTCAAGTATTTCTCAACCTTTGTTTAAAATTCCGTGTAAACCCACTGTCACAAAAGATGTTTACCAAATGTTCATTGAAGAGAAGAAAAAAGTCCATGACATACTTAGGAGAAACATAGGTAGGATATGCTTGACTACCGATAGTTGGACTTCTACACAAAAGATAAATTACATGAGTCTTACCGCCCATTTTGTTGATAATGAATGGAAGTTGAGGAAAAAAGTGATGAATTTTTCTCTTTTAACAAGTCATCGTGGGGTTAAGATCGGGAAAGCAATAGAGAAGTGTTTGCTAGAATGGGGAATTGATAATGTTTTGACAATCTTCGTTGACAATGCTAGTTCCAATGATGTTGCAATTGACTATTTAAAAAATATTTTTGCAAATTGGGACAAGTGTTTGTTAAAAGGAAAATGGACTCACATTTGATGTGTAGCCCACATTTTGAATTTAATTGTGGAAGATGGTATCGACTTTGCTGGTAAATCGATTGATAATATTAGAGGTGCGGTGAAGTGGGTTCGACAATCTCCTTTAAGAATAGAAAACTTCAAAAAAATATGCCGAAATGGACAAATGTGGGAGCACAAAGAGTTTGATTTTAGATGTTCCAACAAGGTGGAATTCCACCTACTTGATGTTGGAAACGGCCTAAATGTATGAAAGGGCGTTTAATAGATATGATCAGGAGGATTTCCATTTTGGGGACGACCTTGAAAAGGCGGGCTTGGGGGTGCCAACATCATATGATTCGGAAAATGCTAGGAAGTTATCCCGGTTTCTAATACATTTTTGTGATGTTACTTAAAAGGTGTTCGGGACACTTTATGTAACATCACACACTCTTATTGATGATATTACCACTATTCTTGTGTTATTGAATGATTGTATGAGTGATCGTAAAGATGAGGGTCTTTTTAATATGACAAAAAAATGAAAGAAAAGTTTGATAAATACTTTGGAGATATAAAAAAAACTTATATGTTGCTATATATTGCTTCGGTACTTGATCCATGAAACAAACTTGTTTACATGGAGATTTTATTTGGTGATGTATATGGGCAAGAGGAAGGGAAAAAAATGAAGAAAGTTGTAGAGGATTCATTGGAACAATTATTTAATGAATATGTGAGGATTCATATTGGAAGTTCTACTACTGAATCTTCTAGTTCTTCGTCGATATTGGGGAAACGTTTGACATCCGATGATAATGGGTCAAAACCTACGATAATAAATAAGCTAAGAGAGAAGTTGAAAATGGAAATGAATGGGACAATGGACTCAAAGACGGAGTTGGAGAAGTTTTTAAAAGAAAGTGTTGAAGAAGATTATGATAATTTTGTGTCGGTCCACCAAACAATAATGTTTATATCAAGTTCTATAGAAACAACACAATAACGATTACCAACCTGTATTGATTATAACAAATGTTACAAGGTTGATCGATTTAAGCATGAAATGTGTTCTCTGTTTTTCTCTCTGATTTACACCTTTAAGTGTGTGTTTTTGTGTGTGAATTATGATCTGATCTATGAGAGAGTTGGTGAGATAACACAATATCTAAACTAAAGTGTGTCTAACACACTACCTAAGATAATATCTAGATTTAATATCTAGATATTATTTCTAATATAAACTAGAAACTAACTAATAACTAATATCTAACAAACTAAACTATTACAATACTATAACTTAGATATTTAAATCTAAGTAAACTAAAACAATTACATTGACATTTATTACAAACGACATAGACTTTAATATCGAGAGTCGACGTTTTGGCTTTAGCTTCAGATTGCGATCTTCAGATTGGATGATCTTGAATCCAATGAGACTGTGTCTTAACAATCTCCCCCTTTGGATCAAGATCATTACGAAAATGATTTTAGCAATTCAGTCTTCTTTTTCAGCACAGAAGATGCAATTTCTTTCTCTAGCTCTGAGATCAGCATGTCTTTTTCTAACAATCTCCCCCTTTGAAGAGTGGACGTGATTCTTGAAACATGTGATCTTTGCCATTTCTTGTGTAGTCATTCTCCCCCTTTTTGATGTTTAAGTGCAACGACTTCATCAAAATTATTTGTAAGAAATGTCTATCTTGAGGTTAGAGCCCCTGATCCGTCAATTAATAAGATATTCATCCAGATCTTTGCAAATCTAGACAAAATAGTCGTGTAACACCTGAATCAACTAATGAATCAGTTAACATGCCTGTCAGTAACACTAAGTCACTGTGTGTAACGAATACACATTGGAAAGGAGCTGTTTGATGTTGACTCCCCCAGGGCTTCCATTTAATCATCGAAACACCACAAAGGTAATTTCTATAAACGTTATGACAGAGAAACTAATTCCTTGTGTGTTCGTGCTTGTGATAGAAAGAATTAAGCACTTGATGATTGCTTATTTGGCTCAAAATTGTGTAAACCACTGAGACAACAGTAAGTTAAACACAGACTCAATGTGCATGAGTGAAGTGTGAAGGTGGGGCAGACTTCCTTCTTTTCAATATCTAGATTTTCCAAATGAAAATCAGATAGCAAATGTGCTGCATCCCCTTTGAAAATGTGGAACACTTTCTTGTTGAGAAGAAAATGAGTAGTTGGTGAGGTTTGATCAAGAGTTGGCATGGGCTAGTTGCCTGTTTCAATAATGATCACCAAAGAATTGTGAATCACTAGAATTGTGGCTACTCGGCTCAGAAAAAGTTGGTGCAGAGATGTGATATTCTTTTAACTCTGTTCTCACACACTCTTTCTTTTAAACTTTTTGCTCGCTCTAATCACACTCATTTCTTTTTAACTTCTCACACTCAATCACTAAGGATTAACTTCTTGGGTAAAAATCACTGGTTAAGGTGATTCCATAGAAGTTGTGTTAATTCCTAGCACAATGATTCCTTGTTTTCCTATGATGCATGTGATGCTCAGATTGGTTTAACTATTTTAGTTAAAGCACAATTTAGATCATGAAAACATTTAAAATACACTCCCAAAATATAAAATCTGTTTGAAAAAAAAATCGGGAAGTGGTTTGAACATTAAAAACAATGTTTTCAAATGATTGAAAGTTATCCTTCTTTCAACCATTTATGAGATGAAGATATAGAATTATACCTCTACGTACGATCTTCCATCTCATGAAGCTAAGCTTAAAGTCATAAACATATGAACTTGTAAGCATCTCTAAAAAATTATGCAAAAGTCTTATGTCAAGTAAAAGTAAAATTTATTCACTTAAATTGAAAAGACAAAAAAAAAAAACAGTAAAACTTTTAAAGTACGAGTTCTGATCAGAAATAATCAGAAGTCATATCCAAACTCCTTGACTTGAAGAGCTCCCCCTAAATTCTTGCAATACAAATAAATTTGGCATTAAAAGGTACATGCAAAATTTTATTAGCTCCCCCTCGAAGTAATATTGACCACTTGTCAATTTCTTCTCATTCTCCCCCTTGGATTATGAACATTATATAGAAGTGCAGATATCAATCAGAGTTAAGAATGAAGAAATGATGAAAAATTATACAATTTAGAAAACTTTGATAGGTAACTACTGATTAATACTTAAGATTTAGCATACCAAGCTTAGAGATAAGAAAGTTGAACCTCTTTTCATCTAAAGGTTTGGTAAACAAATCAGCAAGTTGATATTCAATTTTTACAAAGATTCGCTGAACAGGATTCCTGTCATCTATGTGCTTTGTCTTTGTGTGCTGAACAGGATTCGCTGTTATTGCGATGGCGCTCTTGGAGTCACAGTATATCGGGATCTTGTTGAAGTGGAAACCGTAGTCGCGTAATTAAGTTATCATCCATAAGACCTGAGAACAGCAGCTAGCAGCAGCTACATATTCTGCTTCGGCCGTGGAAGTTGAAACACAAAGTTGCTTCTTCGATGCCCAACTTACAAGTTTGTCACCGAGGAACTGTACGTGTCCCGGCGTGCTCTTCCTGTCTAACATACAACCTACATGATCTGCATCTGTGTAGGCTGTTAGTTCAAAACTAGTATCTTTAGGATACCACAGACCAAGATCTGCAGTGCCCTTCAGATACCTAAATATGCGCTTCACAGCAGACATATGAATTTCTTTAGGATTGGCCTGATATCGTGCACATAAGCATGTTGAGAACATTATATCTGGCCTACTAGAAGTAAGATACATTAAAGAACCTATCATCCCTCGATAAGTCCTAACATCAACAGCCTTTCCCGAAGGGATCGGTGCCAATCTTAGTACCTGGTGCCATTGGGGTACCAATCGTTTTAGAATTTTCCATTTGGAACTTCCGAAGAATATCCCTAATGTATTTTGATTGATTGATAAAAATACCCGTAGAAAACTGTTTTACTTGTAAACCGAGAAAGAAATTCATCTCTCCCATCAAGTTCATCTGAAATCTAGACACCATAAGGTTTGCAAAATTCTTACAGTACTTAGTATTTGTAGAACCAAAGATAATATCATCTACATAGATTTGAATTAATATGATATCGTCTTTTTCCTTTTTGATAAACAAAGTGGTATCAATCGTACCTTTTGAAAACCCAGACTTGACTAGAAAAGTGGAAAGGACATCATACCAGGCTCGAGGTGCTTGTTTCAGACCTTATAGTGCTTTGTCGAGAATGTAAACGTGATTCGGCTTCTCTTGATTGACAAAACCTTCTGGCTAAGAGACGTAGACTTCCTCCTTCAGAATTCCATTCAGGAATGTTGTCTTCACGTCCATTTGAAAGACCGTGAAGTTCTTGTGGGCCGTATAGGCTAGAAACATTCTGATTGCCTCTAATCGCGCCACATGAGCATATGTCTCATCATAGTCAATTCCTTCCTCTTGTCTGTATCCTTTGGCTACAAGTCTTGCCTTGTTTCGGATAACGGTACCATCTTCGTCTTTCTTTATCTTGAAAATCCACTTCGTACCTATAATAGTTTTACCTTTAGGCTTTGGTACGAGTCTCCAGACTTGAAGTTCATCGAACTGATTCAGCTCTTCTTGCATTGAGATCACCCATTCTGGATCAGCAAGTGCTTCTGATACTTTTGTTGGCTCGAACTTGCTCAAAAAGGAGTCATGCATGCACATGTTTATTGATGCTGACCTAGTTTGCACCGGTTTTGATGGTTCACCAATGATCTGGCTTAGCGGGTGCTCTTTGGTCTATTTATGTTCATGAGGCAGTGGATTAGATGATTGTATGTCTGATGTATCATCTACAAATCCACTTGCACCTTCTTCAGTTTGTTCAGGAGGATTGATGATTTCAGTTGAAGTGGCAAGTTCAGAAGGCTCAGCAGGTACAGCTTGATCTGGCTGTAGATTGATCTGTATAGTATCTCCTACTGTTTCAGCTACTTCTGTCTCTTTATTATTTGACACTTCTTCAACTGTTGGAGTCGGCATTTGAATTGTAATCTCTTGTTGAATCGGGGCGTTTGATTCAATAGGAACATCTGAACTGGTTGGATGAGTAGTCGTGAAGTCTTCCATCCTGTCAACCACAACAGATTTCTTTACATTAGATCCAAGAAATTCATCATAAAACAATTCAAATAATAAATCTAAATCAGATAAATTGTTAGTAGAAGTTGATGCTTCATCTGATTTATTCTGTTGAGACGTAGGTCCTGGACTGAGTTGCCCAGAAGCTAATATTCCTGTTATAACGGGTTCTGAACGTTGTTGTTCGGAAGCCATCTCTTCATCAAACGAGACGTTGATGTTTTCAATCACCGTCTTTGACTTCTTTAGATAAACACGGAATGCAGTTGATGTCGAGGAATAGCCAATGAAGATTCCTTCATCCGCCTTAGCACTGAACTTATTTAGACTCTCCCTATCGTTTAGAACGAAACACTTACACCCAAATATATGGAAATATTTGATTGTCGGTGTTTGGTTGTTGATAAACGCATAAGGAGTCTTTTTGAATCTTCGATGTACCATGGATCGATTCTGTGTGTAGCACGCGGTCGATACAGCTTCTGCCCATAAAAATAGAGGTAAGTCTGATTGACTTAGCATAGTACGAGCAGCCTCGACTAGCGTTCGATTTCTTCTTTCGACCACTCCATTTTGTTGATGCGTACGAGCAACAGAGTATTGATGTGAAATCCCGACAGATTCGAGATATTCTTCAACTTTGTTGTTCTTGAACTCTGTGCCGTTGTCTGTTCGTAGAAACTTGACCAGTTTCTACAGATTCACCTGGGTCGTCTTTAGGAATGTGATGAGAATATCAGGTGTCTCATCCTTTGAACGTAGAAACTTGACCCATGTGTATCGCGAGTAATCGTCCACGATCACGAGTATGTACTTCTTTCCGCCTAGACTCTGAGTTCGCATCGGACCGTATAAGTCCATATGCAACAACTCTAACGGAGCGTTGGTACTTGGTTCAGGCTTTGGTTTATGAGGTGCCCTCTTCATCTTGCCCTTTTCACAAGTTGCACAAAGATGTTCTCTTTCATATTTGAGTTCTGGAAGTCCTTTGACGAGCTTTCCACTGACCAAATTGTTGATGTACCTAAAGTTGAGGTGAGAGAGCCTTCGATGCCATAACCAGCTTTGTTGCATCGAGGCTTTTGTCAGTAGACAAACTTGCTTGTCAGTCTGGACATTTGATAAATTGATTGTGTAGAGGTCTGATTCTCGAGTACCAACCAAGAGTTCTTCGCCTTTTTCATTGCGAACTGAACATCTCTTGGCTTTGAAGTTGACCTCTAAGTCTTTGTCACAGAACTGGCCTATACTAAACAAGTTGTGTCGTAAGCCTTCTACATAGCTCACCTTCTTGATCGTGACATTGTCATGTTGTACATCACCATATCCCATGATTGAAGAAAATTGGTCGTTGCCGAATCTGACTATTCCGCAATATTTCTCTTTAAAATTGGACAGTATCTCTTTTTGTCCTGTCATGTGCTTGGAACATCCGCTGTCCAAGAACCATGTATGACTAGTCTGCATAAGAGAAATTACAAATTTAGATATTTATACGACAACTTTGGAATATTCACTTTGATTATCGAAGTGCGGGTCTTGAACTGATTTGTTCAAAAGCCTATTTTGACTTTGATGTTCGGGTTTTGAACTGCATTATCCAAAAACCTATTTTGACATTGAAGAACGAGTCCTGGTCTGTACATAATCAGAATTCGTCACCTTTTTAAGCTTTGTGTCCCTGCAACACAAATTTAGCCTTAGGTACCCACTGGAATTTGGGTCCTGCTGTGTTAGCACAAGATTTTGGTACCCATTTCAAATTGGGTCCTCTTTTCTTTTGAAATGTATTTGAAGAATTAGTATGAGATGAATGCACATGGTAATTGCCAAACCAATCTCCAGACTCTTGACAAGAAGTAGAAACATGTTTATCATAAATAGAAGACTTTCTAGCAGATAAAGATAATTGAAATAATTGCTTCACTGAATATTGTTTACGAGAAACAGTAAGTTTTGGGTTCAAAATCACAACATCAGCAATTAAAACATCTTTACTAAGCGAAGTCTTACTACAATTAACACTACTAAACGATAAAACGGTCTTGTCAAGCTTCCGTTTAGGTTGCCATTGAGAACTTACTTCTGGCCTTTGCTTGCTCAGATCTGAAACATGTGAAACTGGTGAGTTAGACTTCTGAGCAACAAACGAATGCTTCTTCTTCGGATTACCAGTAGTGTTCGGTTTCTGTGAATGCTGAGATATATTCTTACCTTTAGCACTCTTAGCTTTCACAGAGACTGATTTATCAACTTTCGTTGATTTTGCACTATTAACAGGCATACTGGTTTTTCTCAAGGTTTTCTTAACAAAAGATGAATGGTTAGGAAGTTTTGTATTAAAGTCAAATTGTTCAGAACAATCATCTAAACCACCATTAGAGTTCAGAAAATCAAATCCTTTACTTGATGGACCAAACATATCCTTAGAGTTTGAAGCCTTAGAAATAACAGAATTTGAAAACACGGTTGAAAAAACTTTTTGCTCAATATTCATCAAAATTCTTTCATCTGATAAAGAATTCTCGAGTTCAGAAATTTTACTTTCTAAAACGAGAGGAGGGACATATAGTTTACCTAGAATAGGCTTCGCCTCCATTTCCTTTTCAGTATAACTTTGAAAGAAATCACTTGAAAGTGTTTTCTTCTTTTGATATATTGGATTTTCATCATAACTATTATTCAATTTCACATAATAAAATGGAAGATGAACTTTAGATGATTTCAAACGTTTTTCAGTTTCGTTGGCTTCATCCTTTTCAGATAGTTTAGTCCAGAAAGTTTTAAACTCAGGGATTCTGCGAGCTAATTGCATTGAAAGATGATCATAAAGACCTGGCACTTCAGACATCCCTTTTTGTAGACAGTGAGGATTCTTATAACCGATTCCCCATCTCTCTATTTCCTCTTTGGGTTTGTTCAGAAAAATAGTCTGTTCAGTTTGACCCATTTTGTATAACTTCTCTTCCAAGCCTTTTAATTTTCCCAATAAAGAAAAGTTTTCTTTGATACAAGAAGCATGCAAATTTTTAAGCTCATATAAATCAATCCCACCTTTTAGTAGTTGAGACTTGAGTTCAGAATTCTCTTTAAGAATTATTGTCTTTTCTATTGCGTTGGTGTCATTATCTTTATGTAAAATCTCAATCAATACTTTCTTCTCAGTAATTTCATTGCTAAGTTTCTGTATCAATTGGATTGTCAGTTATGACACCATTTTCTTGCTCAAGATTAGATTCTAACTCTTTTTTTTTTAAACTCATGGCATGCATTTTATTCATGAAATCCGAATCTAATAAATTACATACCTCCTCGTCTTCATTATCTGAATCAGCTTCAGCATCTGATTCTATTTGGCCCATCAAACACATGTTGACGGCTTCATCTTTTTCTTCATCCTCTTCTTCATCATCTGAGTGATCAAGCCAGTATTCATCTTCAGCCATCAGTGCTTTGCCAGCCTCCTGTTGCTTTGCAAGAAGCATCTTGTTCTTGTAATAATCGGAGTTCCTGACTTTTGGCCTTCGGCAGTCTCTGGCATAGTGACCTGTTTTGCCACAGTTGTAGCACGTTGGTGGTTCTGGCTGACTGGATCCTTCAGCTTTGAACTTTCTCTCTTCCGTTTTCCTCTCCTCTAATCTCTTCCCTTCATACTGATATCTTCTCTCTTCAGGTTTCCTCTCTTCTGTTCTCTTCCCTTCAAATCTCTTTCCTTCATATCTGCTTCCTTCAATCCTTTCCTTGTGGATGTAGTTGTTTGGACCAGAAGAATATCTCTGACTATTTAAACTTGGCTTTGTGTAGAACCTTTTCTGAAAAGCACTTGTCAGCATAAGCATTGCTTTCTTCAGTTGGTCATTTTCATCCGTGTCAGAGTTTGCATAAGCTTCATCTTCTTCTGATTCATACACAATCGCCTTGTTCTTCTTCTTCCTGACTACAAGTGCGACTGTGTCTTCAACTGTCTTTCCTTTCTGTCTCTTATCTTCTAGAATTTCGTCCACCTCTTCTTCATTTTGTCTGAGGGTTTCATACACCTCATGAAGTGGAATCTCATTCAAATCTTTGATCTGCTTCATCTGCCTAGCAAATCTTTTCCATTCCGGTTGAAGAATACTCAGGAATTTGACGTTTAGCTCAATTTGAGATTTGTGGACTTTGTTCTTGCTAAGTTCGTTCAGCAAAGTCACAAACCTGTCATAGGTTTCTTCTAAAGTTTCTCCCACCCTGCCTCTAAATTCTTCATAATTATTTAGGCAGTTGGAAATTTTAAGCTGATTCCCAACCTTCGAACCCAGCATCATCTTTTCAAGCTGATCCCACATTTCTTTGCCGGAGGCCTTGTAGCTGTCAATCTTTACATATATTTCATTTGGAATTCCTTGTAAAATGTATGACTTAGCTAATCTGTCGCCTTTGGCTCTTCTGAAGTTATCATCTCCTAGCTCATGAAACTTAAGTTCAACTTCAGTAGGCACATTTCCAACTACACGAGTCGTCATGACTGGTTTCATAACCCCTTCTTCTATAGATCTCCTAATGAAATCACCCAGCTCATGTCTGTCAATGAAGTTCAGAAACCGATCCTTCCACTGTTCGTATTCTCCTTTAAAGAGAACTGGTGGCTTGGTGTCAGTTCCTATAGCAAGGGCTTCTCTGGATGTCATTTTGAGGAAAACATCTAAGTTTGGATTGGAGCAAAGAGGTTTGCGTTTCAAGGTTTGCGTTCGCAAAATGGAGTTTGCGTTTCACAAGGGAGGCGCAAAGTTGAGCTTTGCTTTTCTAGTAGGAGGTGCAAAGTAAGGTTTGCGGTTCACGTGGGACGTGCAAAGTAAGGTTTGTGGTTCACGTGGGACGCGCAAAGTTGAGGTTTGCGGTTCAAGTGGGAAGCGCAAAGTTGAGGTTTGCGTTACTGAGGTTTGCGTTTCTTACTTGTTGCGAGAAGTGATTGAGGTTTGCGTTTGTTTGAGATCCGAGAAGTAAGCTTTGCGATTCACTTGAGGAACGCAAAGTGAAGCTTTACGTTTCACTTGAGGAGCGCAAAGTGAAGCTTTGCGTTTCACTTGAGGAGCGCAAAGTGAAGCTTTGTGTTTCACTTGAGGAGCGCAAAGTGAAGCTTTGGATTTGATGTGGGACGCGCAAAGTTGGACTTTGCGTATGTTCGTCTTGTGGTTTGTGCTTGTTCGTCCTGGACTTTGAAAATTTGTCTAAAAACTTGTTCCTGAAACGATTAGCAATACCAAACTCTACCCTTATGTCTAGAAACACTTCTAGAACTGAACATGAGCACTCGATCTCAATAAAACACACTTTTTAAAATGAAATCGATGGCACAGTACGTTTATCAAACTCGACTTTTTCTCACTAAAATCACAAATTGGAACTCGATTTATGCTTTATAGTGAAATCAAATAACAACAACTCTATCTAGCATGCTAATCGATCACAACCTGATCGGTTTTAACACCTAAAACACATTAAATCTCGAAATCACTTTTTCTTGAAGAACAGAGTCGTTTTTGTAAAACTTGATTTTGATCTTAATCAGGCTCTGATACCAATTGTCGGTCCACCAAACAATAATGTTTATATCAAGTTCTATAGAAACAACACAATAACGATTACCAACCTGTTTTGATTATAACAAATGTTACAAGGTTTATCGATTTAAGCATGAAATGTGTTCTCTGTTTTTCTCTCTGATTTACACCTTTAAGTGTGTGTTTTTGTGTGTGAATTATGATCTGATCTATGAGAGAGTTGGTGAGATAACACAATATCTAAACTAAAGTGTGTCTAACACACTACCTAAGATAATATCTAGATATTATTTCTAATATAAACTAGAAACTAACTAATAACTAATATCTAACAAACTAAACTATTACAATACTATAACTTAGATATTTAAATCTAAGTAAACTAAAACAATTACATTGACATTTATTACAAACGACATAGACTTTAATATCGAGAGTCGACGTTTCGGCTTTAGCTTCAGATTGCGATCTTCAGATTGCGATCTTCAGATTGGATGATCTTGAATCCAATGAGACTGTGTCTTAACATTTTGACATATTGGCATGGTGGATGGTAAATAGCCCAAGGTTTCAAATATTATCTTTGATGGCTAGAGACTTGTTAGCGATTCCCGTCTCAACGGTGGCTTCCGAGCCGGTCTTTAGACAAGTGGGAGAGTTCTAGATTCATTTAGGAGTTCTTTGACTCCTAAGATTGTCAAAAGCGTAATCTGTACGCAAGATTGGTTTCGTACGAGTTCAAACCAAGGTGTTGAAGAAAATTGGGAATTACAAATTCAACAACTTGAAGAAGGTACTTTCGTGAATTTTTATTTTTAATTTATTCACTTATTATCTTATATTATCTAACATATTGACATTATTGATTGTAGAATTGGGCAAGGGTTGTACTTCTAAAAGAGATTGAAGATGATATGAACGAAGGTGGAGAATGACCAATTTTGAAGATATGACGGTTGAAGATTTGAAGTCCATTCTTAGAAATGACTTGAATCTAGATAATGTTTTGCTAATGGTTTTGCTATATAATGTTTTTTTGTTAGATATATGGATTGTATTTTAAGTGATTATGTTGCATATGGAAGAATTTTTGGAGACAAATACTAAGAAAAAAATATGAACTCTATTTGGTTAACCCGGTTACCGAACCGAATAACCCGAAAACCGAATGAACATAAACCGATTAAACCGAACCTTATTTGTTTCGGTTATTGGTTAATTTTTAAAAAGTTAAAAACCGATTAAATCGAATCGAATAAACCAAAAACCGATTTAACTGACCGAATAACACCCCTAGGTGTACATGACGATGATGGCCCATTTGATCTGAACCAGTCACCTCGAGACGGTGGTGCCGCATTCGGTTATTATGAACCACACCGAGACGGGGGTGCTGCCACCGCCGTTTACGAGCCTTACGTCCCCGACGCAAACATATACGGCATGACCTCTCCGTTTTCCGAATTTTCCAATGTGAATGCCGATGATTTTGGGCTAGAATTCCCCCCCCCCCACCCCACAAGTAGGTCAATAGTCGTAGTCGGCGCGACATTTTATGCGGGGCATTCTCAGTATTCTGCTCCGAACGAATTTACCCTTCAGCTTCAGAAATTGAATGAGAAGTACACAGGGATTGATAACAGAGTATCAAATCTCTGCGATGATGTAAGTCTTTTGAAGAAGGGGAAATTCGTTGTGTAGGCACATTCACCATGCGATGATGTACGTCTTTTGAAGAAGGGGAAATTCGTTGCGCAGGCACATTCACCGTGCGATGATGAAGAGGTAAGACCATTTTTAGTTTGGACATATAAATTTGCACGTATATTCTTTTATAATGTTTTGGTAATGTTAATCCAGGACGAGGACGTGGACGTCTTGCCATCGCACTCGGAAAGGGCCCAGTCGATACCATGTAAGTCTTTTGAAGAAGGGGAAATTCGTTGTGTAGGCACATTCACCATGCGATGATGTACGTCTTTTGAAGAAGGGGAAATTCGTTGCGCAGGCACATTCACCGTGCGATGATGAAGAGGTAAGACCATTTTTAGTTTGGACATATAAATTTGCACGTATATTCTTTTATAATGTTTTGGTAATGTTAATTCAGGACGAGGACGTGGACGTCATGCCATCGCACTCGGAAAGGGCCCAGTCGATACCCGTTGAAGTCGAGCTTCCTCGGGAGAAGTGATAACCCTCATTTTTTAGTGTTATTTGTTACTCTTTTCCTTCATTTTATTTACCTTTCTAGTCACTTTCGCTTCCATCTATTTCCTTTGGTCTTTAAAGTTTACAAATATGATGAAAACACCAAAGGATGCAGCTTTGCCAAGAAAATCTCGTTTTTGTGGGACTGTGGGCACTGTCTGCCCACCGAGGGCAACCGAGGATAAATACGGTATTGGTTACGTATTGGTATTCAGTGGGTATTGCAGAAAAGGGATGAAAATTAGCTGGAACATAG
This sequence comes from Arctium minus, assembly GCA_954870635.1. NCBI lineage: Eukaryota > Viridiplantae > Streptophyta > Magnoliopsida > Asterales > Asteraceae > Arctium > Arctium minus. Next base: position 33,489,824 of record OX941087.1, read on the forward strand.
AAGATGGATGCTAGTTGGAGGAATCTTGCTAATCATTGTACTCTTTTACCCAATGGTTATTATCCTTAAAATTTTCGGTATTACCCATTGGGTAAAATCTTGTTTTTCCCTTATAAATAGATAGGTTAGTTTGGTATTAAACATGCATCAACAATCTCCAGCTCCAAGAATTCTCTCCTTGGAAGAGTTAAAGAGTTGAGAAAGTTGTCTTTATTTTTAAGCATTTAATTTCTCGTAATTTCGTTTCTGCCCTCGGTTTCCCACTGTGGGCACGTCTGTAGCTTAACTTTAATTTTATGCAAGTAGTATAACAAGTATTTTCTTTCTAACTTTACGTCTTTTATTATTTCTAAGTCTTTTATTATTTATATGCCGTTTATTATTATGCTTTTTATTATTATTTATTTTATTATTATGTCTTTTATTATTATGAACTAACCATCTTTTGGGTAAGGGTGTGAGCCAACTTGAGACTAGTAGGCAACACTTGGGTGTAGCCATCGTTATTAACTCTTAAGCTTGGTCACTTAAGTCGAGACTTAAACTCAACGCTGATAAGCCGATCACTTTGAAGTGTTAATATTAAATCTAGACCTCGAGAGGGGCGGATTCGAAATACGGCTTAAGAGATGGACAAAGATTTGAGAGAGTCTTTGATAATCACGTAGAGATACGGGTTTTGCATGATTTATTACGGTTCAAACGTCGGAGGAGATTTATATCACAAAGAGATTTGGGTGTAAATCTCTGTAACGGTAGAACTTGAATTATTTCAACGTAATTAAATCGGCAAGATTAAGAGTTGGTAACGATGGACACTTTATGAGCATTTTGTAGGACCGGTCTTTAAAAATCCACTTTCGAGATATTGGGCTTTTTATAGATTTTTCGTACTACAAAAGGCCTAACCATTTGTCACTACTTCCATCTCAAGAAAAGCTTACACCCGTACCCATTTCTTAATTATAGATTTTATTCCGTACTCTTAGCATTAATCAACCACCAAACAAATATTTTTTTTCACTCGAAACTTGTGCAAGAAGTTAATGAAAATCTCTGTTTCTCAGAAAGTCAGTCACTGTGGATACGATACTCGGTACTTGTACCATTATATTACTTGTAGTGATCTCGGTGGTGGTATATACTTGTGCTCTCACTGGGAAGTACTATGCCCACGCTGTACAATGCACGATAATTAGCTACCAAGTTTTTGGCGCTGTTGCCGGGTACTGGCACGATTTTTATCTTGAGATCTTGATTTTCATTTGAGCATGTGTCGCTTGTTTCATTTTTAAAACAATTTTTCGTGTTGTATGCCACGACTGCAACACGGAGAACTTTTACCTCTTGATCTTGAAATCGAAAAGGATTTTAAAAAAAGATGAATAGGTAGAGGAAATCGGCAAAATCCAATTTTAAATCAAACCATGGCGGAAGAGGCGATAAATCCTCCACCTCCACTTGTGGAAACAACGATAAAATTGTCGATGACAAAGAAAGGGGAATACGGGACTATGCAACACCCAAATTTGATCAACTTAAGTCGGGTATTCTTTGGCCCAATATTGCTGCACAAAGTTTAGAACCGAAACCGGTAATGTTTCAAATGATCCAAGCAATGGGTCAATTTGGAGGCTTACCTTCGGAAGATCCGCACTCTCATTTAAAATCATTTTTAGAAATGACGGATCATTTTCTCATTCCCAGAGTTTCCGCAGAAGCCTTACGGTTGACACTCTTCTCTTATACATTGAGAGACAGAGCCAAAGTCTGGCTAAATTCTCAGCCACCTCATTCAATTGATACTTGGACGAGTTTAGCTGAAAAGTTTTTGAAAAAAAATACTTTCCTCCCACCAGAAACGTGAAATTCAGAAATGAAAGTTTAATGTTTAAACAAGAGGAAGACGAGCCAGTATTGGATGCATGGGAGAGATTCAATGATTTAATTAGAAAATGTCCTCATCACGGAATCCCTCACTGCATCCAATTAGAAACATTTTATAATGGTCTTTCTAATGCTGCCAAAATAATCCTTGATGCCACGGCTGGTGGAGCTTTTACTGCAAAAACATACAACGAGGGGTATGATATTTTAGAAAAAGTTGCCAACAATAACACTGATTGGTCGAACCCTCGTGTTGTAATTCCTAAAACCGCGTCAGGAGTTCGTGAGATTGATGTCATCTCCTCTTTAAATGCAAAAATTGTAGCTTTAACTAATTTAGTTAAAAACAATTTGAACCTTAATGGAGAGAAAGGTCAAGTGCAAGTCATGAACCAAACTTCAATTGAGTCGTGAACTTTTTGTGGAGAAAACCATCCTTTTGAGTGTTGCCCCCGTAATCCTGTTTTAACGAACTATGTTGGGAATAATTCTAGAAATAGTCCGTTTTCCCAAACATACAACCCGAATTGGAGAAACCATCCCAACTTCTTGTGGACGGGAAATCAAGGACTTCAACCCCTCGGGGTAAGTCAAGTCCAAAACCGACCACCAAATCCCTCGGGATTTCACCAAAGCCAACCTCAAAATTTCCAACATGGACAATCTTCACAAACACATGCTCCTAGGCAACAAAATGCATCGGATAGTAATGGTTCAATCGAGTCGTTGCTTAGAGGTTTTATAAACCAGACCAATGCAACCTTGATGGGTTTCGAAACCCAACTTGGACAGTTTGCTGTCGAACTCAAGAATAGACCACAAGGGACCTTGCCGAGTGACACTGAGAACCCTAAGGGCGTTCACAAGGAACATGTCAAGGTTGTAAGCATAAAAGAAATTGAGAGTATAGATAAGTTTAGGAAGGTTGAAAAATCACCAGTTGCACACAAGGACTCACATCCAGTTGATTGCTCAAACTTCCCTGACCTATTTCCTTCTCCTAGGGCAGTAGAAAAACCAGAAACCTCGTCCAAAACAGCAGACCCGATTGTTCCTTGCAATCCAACACAAACTGCACTCACTCCAGAGTCACCCATCACATGCACTGCCAATAAAAGCAAGTTTGCCCCAGACTTAAGGGACTTACCTTTTACTGAGAGATTAAAAACCAAAAATGTGGATGAACAATTCAAAAGGTTTTTGGACATTTTCAAACAACTCCACATTAACATTCCTTTGGTAGAAGCTCTCGATCAAATGCCAAGTTATGTTAAGTTTTTGAAAGATATTCTCAACAAAAATTGAAGGCTTGGAGAATTTGAAATTGTGGCGTTAACCAAGGAATGTAGTGCACTCCTTACTTGTAAAATCCCTCCGAAATTAAAGGACCGGGAAGTTTTACCATCCTGTGTTCTATTGGGGGACAAGAAGTAGGGCATGCTCTATGTGATTTGGGGGCAAGCATAAACCTCATGCCTTTGTCGGTTTTTAAAAAAAATTGGGAATTGGTGAAGTTCGCCCTACCACAGTCACTTTGCAACTGGCAGACAAGTCTTTGGCATATCCGAAAGGGAAAATAGAGGACATTTTGGTCAAAGTTGATAAATTTATCTTTCGGGTTGATTTTCTAGTTTTGGACTATGAAGCAGATCATGATGTCCCCATCATCTTAGGAAGACCTTTCCTTGCGACTGGTCGAACATTGATTGACGTCCAAAAAGGTGAACTTACCATGAGAGTAAATGACAAAAAAGTGACCTTTAATATTTTTAAGTCCCTTAAGTTATATGGTGATTTGGAAGATTGTTCAGCCATTAATCTACTAAGTGAAGACCTTGGTCTAGATATTGAAGAGTATGTTGAGCATTTTGAAGAGGGAAGTGAGAATGAGAGAAAATTGGAGAGTCCAGTTAAAGTGCAACCACCAATGAAAGTGAATCAAGGTATGAAAGAAGTGAGGATGGGCCATCATAAACACAAGAAAAAATGGTTTTTGTCGAAAGATGTGCCCTCACCCCCCGTCTTGTCATCCTAAAAATTTGAGTGTTGGGTTGGAAACAACCTTGTAAATAGTCTTGTCTAATTTTAGTAGTTTTGTGTTTTTGTTATTGTGTATTTGCAGGAGTTGGTCGTGATTTTTGTGAAAATGGGCCCACGAAGAATTTGGGTGGGATTTTAAACAAAAGGAGGGTGATTTATCGCTTTCAAAATGAACCCTCTCATCTTCTCCATGGCATGCTCCAAGAAGTTGGTTCCTAACCCTCACCCAACTCCTTCTCACCGATCACGTCGCATTCTGTCGGCCACCACCATACCATCCACCATCGTCGATGCTAGCTCCGCCATGCCACCACAGACGCAACCGTCCACCTCCTTGAGTACCAGATCAATTTTCGTCGTGCAAATCACCGTTGGTTCATCAATAGCCAGCGCTGACGATGACCAAACGCACTCCTCCTCACCGGCGACATTCATCCATAGTTTTGACGAGTGTCACGACATTTCCCATAAGTTCTCCATGCAGCTCCATGCCATACTTCTCATGTTCCAACCTCCAGCAACCGATTGATCTTTTGGTGTGGGAATCATCTTTTGCGAACTTTAACTCTTTTTATGCTTCTTTTGCCTGTTAAGTATTGTTTTGAAAATCCGGAACTCACCCTATCATCGTCCTTTTGTATTTCGCCATCGATGGATTTTCAATCTAATTCTTAGTATGTATTTTGGTCACATTGTGTTATTATGCATCTTATTTTTCAAGTACAACTTTCCGTGGAAATCATTGGCTTTTGCATTTAAAAGGACGTAGGCCATTTTTCGTAGTTCAGCCGAAACACTTCCCCTCGTCGCCAAGCCTTTATGCCCATATTTTTTAACCTTTACCAATGAGGACATTGATGTGTTCTAAGTTTGGGGGATGATCATTGGAAGGCGTTGTGACTTTTATGGTCCTTCACAAATTTTTGATCATAGAAAAAAAAACAAAAACAAAACAAAAACAAAATATATATATATATATATATACATATATATAATAAGTCTTCAAATAATAAGACATGTGGAGTCCAATAAAATAGATTGACCCATATGAAGAAAATATGGGGTTCCATGGCCCAATTCACTAAAGGGGGTGTAGATCCCAGTACAGTGCAATCACGAACAATAATATCAATGAAGAACAGTTAATATGCCACAATCTCTAGTCATATGATTAATATTCAAGAAAGGATTAGGTTTACAGAGAGAATATCTGATAAGCAAAGTAAACCTATTGACTAGAGAATTATGAAAGAGATCTAAACTTCTAAACTGAATTATGAGCTAGAATACGCCTTATGTATGGCGCTTACAAAGCTTAATGGGCTTTATGGGCTTTTGGCCCAACTAATAAATAAAACTATTAAAGAATTCCATTTTGCACCCTGAACTTCTATTTAACATATAAAACACCCTAACAATCTCCCCCTTTAAATAGAAGTTGATAATCACGCCAGTTAGGAACATATGTCTTTCGAAACCCAAAACTGATCTCAAAATATCGGATTGTAGTTCTGTACTCCAGACGCTCTAAGATAAAACCCAGTGCTTCAAGAACAATCTTCTTGTATTTCTGATCCAGAAGATGAATACCTTTTTCATCTTGATCAACTGCACGCTTCAACTTGTCTCTAAGAAACATCAAAGTACCATCGTAGAATCTGGCAATCTGGCTGAATCGGATAAAACGCATATCACCTTTGTTGTTCACGTATGTCATGCCGAATTCTGGGAACATAAGGACAGTGAAGGCTGGTACATTCTAGGCATCAGAAGGAATCCTCAAATCAGGTTTAAGAAGATTGATCTTCGGTTGGTTGCTTTCTAACCCGATCTGAAAATCTTCTACCGAGGAAAGCTTCATTTCACACTTCATGTATCTCTTGACATTTTCGAGTGCATCTGTAACTTCCCCTGGTCTGATAGTTCTGGTCTTTAAATCTCTAAGTAGGAATAGCAAATCCCTAGTTTCAAGACGTGGAAAATCAGCTTCAGAAAAACTCCACTTCTCACCATCTTCTCTAGTTACCACGAAGAATGAATACTTTACGCCCATGAAGAAGCAAGAGTGAATCTGATCGACAGATGTAATTCTGAGCTTTGTCTTGTTGTACCTGTCTTTGAAGTAGTTATACACAAACAAAATTTCACATTGCTTTTCCTTGCTTTTCATCGACTGAAGACCATGAACCACGACTTCATCATATTCACGAATCCAATGGGCAAAGATCTTCTTCTGACTTTCTTCAAGAAATGGAACTTTAATTCTGACTCTTTCCCATTTGGACAGCTGGACTGGCGGAGTACGATCTATTCTCAAAACTGGTGATGCAGGAGGAGATCGTACAGGAATATCTGACTGTGAAAGATCAGGGTGATCAGGTGTATAGGTCAAAAGCGGTACCTCGAAAGAAGGTTGTACACCTGAATGATAATCTTGAGCCATAAATTCGGAATTGATAATCTCATCAATCTCGGCTTGAAGGACTACTAGCGCTCTTTCAGTATTGGCCTGTTCTTCTGTCGGGTCTGAAACAGAATATGGATCGACGATCATAGCCCAATTTTCTGGATCTATCGGTGAACCTCCATCTTGTTCCTCAGGATTTTCAACCGTTGGAATATCATATAATACTAAATCCATCGACTGCTCCTGTGCTTGTCCTTGCCCTTCCGGTTGTGTACCAGAACCCGAAGCCCTTTCCGTTTCCACCTGAATTGTACCCACTGACTGTGTCTTCGGCTCGGATAGTCTTTGGTGCTTATCCACCTCATGGTGATCAGGATCATCCTGATCATCATGTCGGCGCTTGAGTCTCTCTGCCTGGCTGCGGCAGGTGTCTTCCACGGATGATAGTCGTTCAGTCAATACAGATACTGTTTGCTGCAAAGACTGAAGGAGGGCTTGTTGTTGCTGGAAGGCTTCTGGAGATATAGTGGGTTGGGGTGGTGTGGAGTAGGTGTAGATGCTTGGGCACGGAGTAAGGAAAGTAGATCGACATCTTGGGTAGGTTCGATTTGAGATTGGGCAAGTAGTTTGGCAAGGAGGATGGACTTGAGGTCATCGATAGACATATCGGTAGCAATAGTAGAGGGTTGTGGTGTAGGAGGTAGTGGTTCAGGCTCAGTAGCTGGAGCTTTGCCTTTGATCAGACGTTTCAACGCATCTACCTCTTCCCTCATTTTGGCACGCATGATGGTGTGGACAACCTTTAGGGCGCCGTCCATAAATTCCCTTGAGACGAACTCGGGGTGACTAACTCCTGGGTCACTAAGACTTCCAGTTGTGGTGACGACTGTAGAAGTCGCACCACCTACGTTCACAGCTGGCATAATAATAGTTGTGGTAGGACTTCCACCCAATCCTTGTAAACCAACCGAAGTTGGAATTACTATAGGTGTTCCGGCCGGGCCACTAAGGCCTCCAGCAGTAGCCGAGAAAGGTACATGTGTCCTAGGCAAAGGAGATATAACATCGAAGGGCTCTAGACGTTGTGCACCCAAAGAAGGCGAGGACGGGGGTTGTTGTCCTCTTGCTTCAATACCAGAACTCTCCAAGCGAGAGACCGGTAGCGTTTGTGCTAAATCCCCGTGAGAAATTGAAACCAACATCTGTTGAGAGATGGTGGAGTGGCTAGGGGTGGTGTGCATTTGCGTCGCTAGGTCCACGACGGCTCCTTCAATACCTTGTCTCAACACATGAGACTAGGTAGCAGATGCGGCTACTTGGCTTGATGCGGTTAGGTGGGGGTCAACCATAGACGGTTGCCTCATCACTCGTGTACGCTCAGTATCATATTTACTCTTCCTTTCCCTCTCTCTGCTCACACTATCATGTTCGACTATAACTCCCTTCGCTCTCCTTGTCTCTCTAGGTGAGGGCTCATCATCGTCACCATCAGAGTCAGAAGACTCATCACTTGATTCCGATGCTTCGGTGGCTGGTTCTGACTGAGTGTCGGATGTACCTGTTGTCTCCTCAGATTCGGTGGCAGAAGAGGACTGAACGTGAGCGGTTTCTATAGTTGTGTCCTCTTCCACCGTCGGAGATGCTGTTGGTGAAGGTGATCAGTGAGAAGTACTGGCCTGGCTTGGTCTGACGGCGCTGCCCACTCTAGAACCCCTCACAATAATTTCGCTTTGCACACCCTATCTGGGAGCCCCATCCCTTCAGACTCTACCACCTCTCGTATGTGGACCCTCACGTCGCTCAGGTCTCGCTCCCTGGGGAGGTCCTTCCGGTTCTGGATGGACCATAGGAGCTGGTAGGTTGTGTGTGCGCCTATAATCTATCACACTCAGCGCCGTCGGACTAGCATAGGCCAGTAACCCGTCTGGAATAAGTCTGGCGACTAGACCTTCTGGATCAGGACGAGTCGGGATACGGTGAGTCTGGTTTTGCGGACATGTCGGGTGCGAAGATCGGTGCGCAATGGTTGGATGAAGATCCATGTAATTGCAGATGAATATCTGGAGAAAACGCATAAACGGAATGAAGTTATGTCGTCTTGTCGCGTTATCTCAGACTTTCTGAACTAACTCGAACCAGAGAATGTCGGCGTAGTCGGCATGGCGGTGGAATGCCACGGCATGGAACAAGCGGAGGATGTTGATGCTAGTCTAATCGATGCCTTTTGTGATAGCCGACAGGCACCGATTGAGGTACGTAAATAGTGTGTACCAAATGGTAGTCAGATTCTTTCGGTTGAATGCGGATGGGAGGCGTAGAATCGAGCTGTATCCCAAGGACTGAATATCGGAGCAGAGAATTGCGTCGGATACTATATGTCAAAACGGTTTCTCCCCGGAAAAGAAGTTGCATTCGGCAAGTGGAGAAACTGGCGAAAAAGATCTCGCGTGAGCAGGACGGTTGTTGTGTCAATCCGTCCTTCAAGAATGAAGCCATCGTCGGCCTCAACCGGAGTGAGTGAGCACCAGAATTGTTGTAAGTAGATGTGTGGAACGTCGACGGTCTCAGTGAGAGCACAAGAGAGTGGATGGCCTCGTAGGATCTCGACCATCACTTGGTATTGACACTCAGGTCGCGGTTTTAGGTTAGAGGCGGGTCGGGCCGGTGTCGGTACGGGCCGAGGTAGGATTGGGCCGGTCCAAACACCAAATAAAAACGTTTTTTTTTTATAAAATTAAATAAAAGAGCTTAAATCAAAATAAAAGGAATGAAAAAGAAAACCAAACCTAAGGATGAAATAGCTGAAGTAACTTAAAATTTACCTATGAATTTTAAAAGGAAATAAACATAAGAGATACGATTTGCTCCCCCTCGAACAGGAATCACTTTCGTGAAAAGGATTTTCTCTCCCCCTTGACGATTGCCGAGAGAAAAACTTACCTGCTCCCCCTTGGAGTGAGAACTCGAAAAACTTACTGATCGTCTGTCGATAGTGCTCCCCCTTGACACATGAACAACTTCGAGAATTCACTACAAACGACTTACTCTTTAAGTTATCAACCTAATGGACTGCAAAAGAAAAAGAAACACCACGAAGAAAAGAAAACACACGAGAAAAAAAATAGAAACGAACGAAATCTAATTTATTAATACAGAAGTTTGAAACTTGCACAGAACTGGAAGAGTAAAATGCAACAACCAATGAGTGTGGATAGGAGCATCCAGAGACAAGTCACTGGGGCATTAGGCACATTCATTCGTTATTGAATGAAACTCGGCTAGCTCTGTAGAAACATCAAACTTTCAGATTCAACATACCTATCTTGGACACAAGATAATTAAAACGTTTTTCGTCCAAGGCTTTGGTAAACAGTCTGCAATCTGATGTTCTGTATTAACAAAGTAGAGTTCGATGGTACCTCTTTCCACGTGGTATTTTATGAAATGATAGCGCACGTCTATGTGCTTCGTCTTCGGGTGTTGGACGGGATTGCTGGATATGGCAATGGCGCTCTTCGAGTCACAATAGATGGGGATCTTCGAGTAGTGAAAGTCATAGTCTTTCAGCTGGGTGCGCATCCAAATGACTTACGAGCAGCAACTGGCGGCTGCTACATACTCTGCCTCGACGGTAGAGGTTGACACGCAATTTTGCTTCTTCGAAGCCCAGCTGACAAGATGATCACCCAAGAACTGGACATGTCCCGACGTGCTTTTCCGGTCCAGCATATTTCCAGCATGGTCAGCATCTGAATAAGCTGTCAGTTCAAAACCTGTCTCTTTCGGGTACCACAAACCAAGATCAGCAGTACCTTTTAAATAACGAAAAATACGCTTAACTGCAGCTAAGTGAGACTCTTTAGGTTTTGACTAAAATCTTGCACACAAGAAAGTCGAGAACATAATGTCTGGCCGGCTAGCCGTCAAGTACATCAGAGAACCTATCATACCTCTATAAGTTGTAGCATCCACATCCTTTCCGTCAGGATCGGAGTGTAGCTTTATACTGGTGGACATGGAGGTTTTCATAGGTGAAGATTTTTCCATCTGGTATTTCCGAAGAATATTCGAGATGTACTTAGATTTATTAATGAAAATTCCTATTGCTAATTGTGTAACTTGAAGACCCAGGAAAAAATTCATTTGCCCCATCATGCTCGTTTGAAAATGTTTACTCATGAGGGCTGAGAAGTTCTGACATTACTTGGGGTTTGTGGAGCCAAAGATTATGTCATCGACATACATCTGTACAAGAATAATATCCCGCTTTTCTCTTTTAACAAAAAGGGTTGTGTCGATCTTACCTTTGGAAAAACCAGATTTGACTAAGAAGGATGAAAGTGCATCATACCAGGCTCGTGGCGCTTCCTTAAGACCGTATAAGGCTTTGTCAAGAAAGTAGACGTGATTAGGGTTTTCAGAACTCACGAAGCCTTCGAGTTGCGAAACATAAACCTCCTCCTTGAGAACGCCATTCAGAAATGCGGATTTCACATCCATTTGAAAGACAATGAAGTTCGTGTGAGCGGCGTAGGCAAGGAACATGTGAATCGCTTCAATTCGTGCAACCGGTGCAAACGTCTCATAGTAATCTATTCCTTCCTGCTGGCGATATCCTTTAGCTACCAGACGCGCTTTGTTCCGGACTATGATTCCATTTTCGTCCTTCTTGTTCTTGAAAATCCATTTCGTCCCAATCACCGTCTTATTCTTTGTTCGGGGAACAAGTCGCCATACTTTGAGGCTCTCAAATTGGTTGAGTTCCTCTTGCATAGCTATTACCCAGTCCAGATCATTCAAGGCTTCGGAGACGGTTGAAGGCTCGATATGGCTAAGGAACGAAGAGAATAAGCAGTCATTCGCGGTAGTGGATCGAGTCTGTACAGGTGTATTGGGGTCACCGACGATCTGATGCAGGGGATGAGCGCGAGTCCACTTGGTGGTGTGCGGAAGAGGTTGATATGTATGTTGTGAGGTATCAGAATTCACATAACCACCTGGGGGTAAATCCTGAACTGCTTCGAGGGATGACGGCCTGTGAGGTGGAAACTCCTTAGCTGGAGTCATGCGTGTAGCAGAGGACGACTCAGAGGGTGATGAAACTATAACGGGATCCGGGATTGCCGGAGAGGGAACTTCGTGAGCACCTTCAGAAGGGGTCGGTTCAGGAGGTACTACTGTTACCAGTGCTTCAGTAGGAACTTCAGAGATAGGAGGGGGATCACTCGAGCTCGGGGATGCTGATTCATTGACAGTAGAGGGGGAAGCACCAGGCGAGGTTGGCCCACCTGAGTCAGATGGACCAGTGACTTGTGTCACTTCTGGTGCTTGAGCAGCATTCCTGTTACATGATATAGCATTAGTCTTAGTATTAAAGAAGTCATCATAGAAATACTCAAAAAGTAAATCCAAATCTGAAAGATGTGCTCTTGACGTAGACGCTTGATCTGGATTTACTGGAGTTTGTGTAAATCGTGGACGTAATTGTCCAGAAGCTAGCACACCAGTTAAAGCGGGTTCTGAACTGAGGTGTTCAAAAGCCATATCAGCGGCCTCGTCAAAAGTCACGTTCACACTCTCAACGACGATCTTTGTCCGTTTGTTGTAGACTCTGTAAGTTTTGGCTTGTTGTGAATAGCCGATGAACACTCCTTCGTCCGCTTTTGGGCTGAATTTGCCGAGATCGTCCTTGCCATTCAGTACGAAGCACGTGCATCCGAATGCATGGAAATAGTTGATGATCGGAATGCGTTTGTTGATAATCTCGTATGGGGTCTTGTTGAACCGCTTGTTGATGATAGTACAATTTTGAGTGTAGCATGCGGTAGCAACTGCTTCTGCCCATAAATATAGCGGGAGCTTAGACTGAGATAACATCGTGCGTGCGACTTCGACAAGAGTTCGATTATGGCGCTCTACTACCCCGTTTTGTTGAGGAGTACGAGCAGCTGAGAAAGTGTGGGTAATACCCACTTATGTCAGGTAACATAATGAGCACTTGATTCTTGAATTATGTGTCGTTATCCGTCCTAATGGTCTGAACTGATTGGTTGAGACTGACTTGAATGCTCTTCAGGAGAGAAATGATCAGCTCGGGGATTTCATCCTTTGAACGAAGGAATCTAACCCACGTGTAGCGAGAAAAGTCATCAACCATCACTAGGACATACTTCTTGTGATTGATACTCTGAATGCGCATCGGTCCACACAAATCCATATGAATGAGTTCAAGGGACCGAGAAGTACTTGGAGTGGCTTTGGGATTGTGAGAAGCCTTCTTCATCTTGCCCATTTCACAGGCGGCATACAAATGATCTTTTTCAAACTTAAGATCTGGCATTCCCCTCACGTGTCCACCGAGCACCAACTTATTGATAGTCTTGAAGTTCAGGTGCGAGAGTCTACGATGCCATAACCAGTTTTGTTCATCTGAGGCTTTGGACATCAAACAAACTTCCTTATCTACTTTCAGAGACGAGAGATCAATCGTGTAGAGATTTCTGCGATGCGTTCCAGCAAGAACTTCTTTTCCATCTTCAGTCCGAACGCTGCACCTTTTTGCTTTGAAGGTGACCTCTAGATTCTTATCACAGAATTGACCGATGTTGAACAAGTTGTGACCAAGACCTTCGACGTAGGACACTTTCTTGATTGTGAGATTGTCCTTAACGATATCGCCATAACCCATAATGGGAGAATAATGATCATTCCCAAATCGCACATTTCCACAAAACTTCTCGGTGAAGTTTGTGAGAAGCTCCTTTCTTCCGGTCATGTGCTTGGAGCAGCCTGAATCTAAATACCACACATGACCGTCCTGTAAAACAAGTTAAGGCTTTTTAGGTACCCATTCGTAAATGGGTCCTTTTGGATTAGACTTAACACCCGACTGGGAGACCCGTTTGGACTTGGGTCTGTTCCTATGGCGGGGAGCATCAAACTTTGAATGATAATTAGAAACATGATACGACCTAAACCAATCAGATGCAAATCTACGATCAACAAAATCATTCAATCCACAGTAGGAGCAACAAATACAATCATGAGACAGCTGAAGTAATTGCTTAATGGAATAAACTTTTAAAGGAAAAAATCCATTACATTCAACCAAAGGTTTAGAATTAAAAACATCATGACTGTTATTGTTTTTCCTAGAATTTAAAACGGGATTAAGTAATTCTGTCGTCGTCGTGCTCTCCTTAGACTTCTTAGCTACCCACTCGTACTTGACTGCTTTGCGTCGACCAAAAGTATCTGAAAGACCGTTAAACCCATAGTCAGAAGATTTGAATTTTGATGATTGTTGCTTTCTAGAGCGACCGGTCTTTTTCTTCTTCTGTGAACGTCTTTTGGATTTAGAATTTGAAGAATTATTCACAGAAGAGGTTTGTGGGGCAGATGTGGAACATTCACCCTTGTAAAATTTTACCGGAGGCTCACAAGTAGAAGTTAGAAAATCAACGTGACTTGGTAGAGAAGGATTAAAATCAAATTGGTCTAATTGGTTGTCTAGACACACCTCAGAATTCAGAAAGGCGGAAAATTCCATTTCCTCATCAAAATGAGCCTTATCACTTGACGAATTTAGGATATTGGAAGGATTTGTTTTAAGAGGATCATAGGCGGAAGCGTTTTGAAAATCAGAACAATGATCCATTTCTAAAGATTGAGGCTCTTTTCCTTTGTTTGAAAGATTTGGTGATGAGTCACCCAAAAAGGCTTTACAGGAAGATGTATCCGAGGATGGATAGGAGTTTTCAGACAGATGAATTTTCTCAACTTGGAGAATTTCAGGCTTAGCTTGAGGCTGAGCTTTGTGAAGTCGCTCTTTCATCAGATCTGTTGCCACAGCAGCCAGTTGTGAATTAAGCTTCTTTATTTTTGTCTGAAAGAATTCCTTTTCCTCCTCCGACACAGTTTCCTTTTTATCGGAATTGAGACACTCAATTTGGGATAATAGCTCTTGTTTTTCCTTTTGAAAAATGTTCCTCTCCTGTTCAAATGACTTTTCTAGCTGAACAATTTTTTTTCTAAAATCAGAGGTGGAACATAAACTTTATGCTATATTAGTTCCTCCTCAGTTTCAACGGTTTTAGCATCTAGTTCAGCTTGAGTGTAGCTTCGAAAATAGTCATTTGACAGGAAACAGGATTTTTCAACGTTGTAAGATGCATTCAATGAATCATAAACAAAAGGAAGTTGCATTTTGGTAGAGTTCTTCCTTCGCAAATTGTCCTGTTCCGTGTACTCATCATCAAGTGGCTTGGTCCAATTGATTTTGTACTCTGGGTAGGTTTTATCTATTCCAAAAAATTCGAACGCATATAATGTAGGAACTTTGGATAAGGACTTTTTCAGATAACGTGGATTATCGTAACCGATACCCGTCTCTGAATATTTGAATTCTTTTGGTGTAATTAGATTCAGCGTTTGATGAGATTGACCAACTTTATAAAGTTTCTGTTCAAGATCCTTTAACTGAGTGGATAACCTTTGATTCTTATTTTTATAAGTCACGCTTTGAGTTACAATATCAATTTTCTCATTTTCTGACATGCGAAGCTTATAGGTAAGATCATCTACTTTGGTCTTTAACTCTTTTGATTCTTTTGAACAACTCTCACACTCTTCTTTAAGGTTTGAAATTATGCACATGTTGCCAGCAATTTCTATGCTTTGTTTTTCAATACATTCAGACTGTGATGACACACGTTTTTTCAGAGATGAGATGAGTTGTTCATTTTCTTTTATGGTTCGCTTGCATGAGTCTAATTTTTGCATAGTGATTTTCATATGATCAATTAAGGCTTCTTGGTAAGGAGCACATACCTGGCATGGGGAGTTACGATCATCATCATCAGTATTGGACTGTGTTGAATGCTTGCCCATAAAACACAAGTGTGCTTCTTCATCAGCTTCTTCTTCATCAGATACATTTAGCCAGTAGTCATCTTCTGCCATGAGAGCTTTACCTGCTTCCTTTTCTTTGGCCAGCAACATCTTGGCTTTGTAGTAATCTGAGTTGTGCACGACAGGCTTTCGGCAGTCTTTGGCAAAGTGACCCAACCGACCACAGTTATAGCATTTGATCGGCTCCTCTTTTGCTTTCTCTTCAGGTTTTTTCTCAGGCTTCTTACCTTCATCATCACGTCTCTTCCCTTCATACTTCTCTTTATGATCACGTCGATTGAGAGGAGTAGTGGAGTATCGTTGCTTGTTTGAGGAAGACTTGTTGAAGAACTTCCTTTTCTGGAATGCTTGGGTTAAGAACAGCACTGCCTCTTTAATCTGAGTGTATTCTGGATCTGAGTCACTGTCAGGGTCTTCGGGTTCAGAATCACTTTTCACTGGCTCCTTTTCAGACGAGCGGCTGACAGATTTACCTCTTTTATCTGAGACAAGTGCTAACGGATCAACCACCGTCTTTTCATCTTCTTTTTGATCTCCCATCAACTCAAGAACTTCCTCTTCATCTTGGAGAATCATTTCATATAGTTCAGGTAGTGCAATCTTCTCCAGGGCTTGAGTATGACAGATATGAGAGACGAACGTCTTCCACTCTGGCTGAAGATTGTTCATGAACTTGATGTTGTTCTTGGTGTTCGTCTTCGTGATTTAGTTTTTATGCAGATCGTTCAGAAGCAGGTTGAACCGTTCATAGGTTTCTGTGAGCGTCTCGCCTTTTCTAGCTTTGAAGCCATCATATCGGGTGATGCAATTTGTCACCTTCACCTGAGTGTTTATTTTGCTACCCATCATCATCTTTTCAATCTGGTCCCACATTCCTTTTGCAGTCTCCTTGTAACTATCGATGCAAGCATATATGTCGTTGGGTAGACTTTGTAGAATATAGGACTTTGTATGCTTTTCAGCGTCACACATGCTATTTTCTGGAGGGGTAAACTCACCGAGAGTTTTCCGAATACGATGGTCTGGTCGACCTTCATCTTGGATTTCAGGGAGAACTTTCACCGGCCAGGGTTGCGGCCCCTCCTTCAGACACTTGAGTATTTCCTCGTAGTCTGATTTCGCTTCGATAAAGTTCATGAAGCGATCATGCCATTGTGGGTATTCTCCCCGATAGAGCACCGGAGGTTTTTGATCTGAACCAATGGTTAGGGCGTCTCTCGAATTCATCTTAACTTTTAACTCTTGAAAGCTTAAAAGCACTGTAGCGATCGTGAGACAAACAAGATGATTCAAAAAATAATATATATATATATATATATAATGACCAGGACAAGGACCCGGTCGAGCAAGGACCCGGTCGAGCAAGGGTCCGGTCGAGAGAAGGTCCGGTCGACAAGGCACCAGGCGCAAAGTACAGGTTAGCTGGGTACCGGTCGCGTACCGGTCAACTGGGTACCGGTCGCGTACCGGTCAACAAGGTATCGGTCGATAGGGTCCGGTTAAGCAGGGTATCGGTCAAGACAGGATACCGGTTGAACAATGTATCGGTCAATAAATCATCGGTCACCAAAGCGATCCGGTCGAGTCAAGGTATCGGTCAATACGGGTACCGATCAACACAAGACACCGGTCCACAGCAAGGATCCGGTCGCAGTACACCGGTCCACAGCAAGGATCCGGTCGCAGGGTCCGGTCAATAGGGTCGGTCGATAACAGATAATCACCGAAAACAGATAATTCGATCAAATTGATAACAGATAATATGCCGATAAACTCGATGAATTTGAAGAACGATCGACCCAGAAAAATCAATCGACCAAGCAACAAATTTTGCAGTAAACCCAGAAAACTCAAACCAAAAAATTTTTATTTTTTTTTAAGAACACAGAGTCGACCGGAAATCAATTAATCCAGGAAGAGATCGACCGAACTTTAACCCAGAAACAATTATGTAATCGATTCTGCAAAAATCTTAACTTAGATTCACTAACCCAGAAATCGATTACTTGATATGGCAGAAAACAGTAAGTCAATTTCTCAGATCAAATCGATAAACAAATATCAATCCAGAAAACAATTTATCGACAGAAAACAAACACTCAGATAGATCAGAATAATGATTAAGAGTTTTAGACAAACCTTTTTGGATCAAAACTTCAGTCTCTTTGCTCTTATACCAATTGTAGATCCCAGTACAGTGCAATCATGAACAATAATATCAATGAAGAACAGTTAATATGCCACAATCTCTAGTCATATGATTAATATTCGAGAAAGGATTAGGTTTACAGAGAGAGTATCTGATAAGCAAAGTAAACCTATTGACTAGAGAATTATGAAAGAGATCTAAACTTCTAAACTGAATTATGAGCTAGAATACGCCTTATATATGGCGCTTACAAAGCTTAATGGGCTTTATGGGCTTTAGGCCCAACTAATAAATAAAACTATTAAAGAATTCCATTTTGCACCCTGAATTTCTATTTAACATATAAAACACCCTAACAGGGGGCCCAATTTTGAAAGAAAAAAAACCCAAAGCCTTTTTTTTTTGCTTACCACAAGTTTGGGGGAAGAGAGGAGAGACAAATCATAGCCATATACACAAACCAAACTCAAGCCCAACCGATTAATTACAAATGCGGTGATTTCCACAATGAAAGTTTGTACCTATTCATGAGCATGACAGATGCATCAATACCTTTGTAAGTTTTCTTCGTTTCTTCGTAACATTCTTTGTGTTTCCTTTTCTTTCGTCACTTGAGGACAAGTGACATCTCAAGTTTGGGGGTGTGATAACCCTCATTTTTTAGTGTTATTTGTTACTCTTTTCCTTCATTATATTTACCTTTCTAGCCACTTTTGCTTCCATCTATTTCCTTTGGTCTTTAATGTTTGCAAATATGATAAAAACACCAAAGGATGCAGTTTTGTCAAAAAAATCTCGTTTATGTGGGACTGTGGACACTGTCTGCCCACCGAGGGCACCCGAGGATAAATACGGTATTGGATACGCATTGGTATTCAGTAGGTATTGCAGAAAAGGGATGAAAATTAGCTGGAAAGTAGAAGATGGATGCTAGCTGGAGGAATCTTGCTCATCATTGTGCTCTTTTACCCAATGGTGATTATCCTTAAAATTTTGGGTATTACCCATTGGGTAAAAGCTTGTTTTTCCCTTATAAATAGATAGGTTAGTTTGACATTAAACATGCATCAACATTCTCTAGCTCAAAGAACTCTCTCCTTGGAAGAGTTAAAGAGTTGAGAAAGTTGTCTTTATTTTTAAGCATTTAATTTCTCGTAATTTCGTTTCTGCCCTCGGTTTCCCACTGTGGGCATGTCTGTAGCTTAACTTTAATTTTATGCAAGTAGTATAACAAGTATTTTCTTTCTTACTTTACGTCTTTTAATATTTCTAAGTCTTTTATTATTTATATGCCCTTTATTATTATGCTTTTTATTATTATGTCTTTTATTATTATGCATTTTATTATTATGTCTTTTATTATTATGAACTAACCATCTTTTGGGTAAGGGTGTGAGCCAACTTGAGACTAGTAGGCAACACTTGGGTGTGACCATCGTTATTAGCTCTTAAGCTTGGTCACTTAAGTGGAGACTTAAACTCAACGTTGATAAGCCGATCACTTTGAAGTGTTAATATTAAATCTAGACCTCGAGAGATGCGGATTTGAAATACGGCTTAAGGGATGCACAAAGATTTGAGAGAGTCTTTTATAATCACGTAGAGATACGGGTTTTGCATGATTTATTACGGTTCAAACGTCGGAGGAGATTTATATCACAAAGAGATTTGGGTGTAAATCTCCGTACCGGTAGAACTTGAATTATTTCAACGTAATTAAATCGTCAAGATTAAGAGTTAGTAACGATGGACACTTTATGGGCATTTTATAGGACTGGTCTTTAAAAATCCACTTTCAAGAGATTGGGCTTTTTATAGATTTTCCGTACTACAAAAGGCTTAACCATTTGTCACTACTTCCATCTCAAGAAAAGCTTACACCCGTACCCATTTATTAATTATAAATTTTATTCCGTACTTTTAGCATTAATCAACCATCAAACAAATATTTTTTTTTCACTCGAAACTTGTGCAAGAAGTTTATGAAAATATTTGTTTCTCAGTAAGTTAGTCCCTGTGGATACGATACTCGGTACTTGTACCATTATATTACTTGTAGCAATTCCAGTGAAGGTATATACTTGTGCCCTCACTGGGTAATACCGTGCCCCTGCTGTGCAGTACACGATAATTAGCTACCAAGAAGCGAGAGACCAAAAAATCCCGGTACTTTAAATCCCCCTTTACCGTCCTGCGCACCAAGAAGCGCAACAAGAAGGTGGATCTACCGCCTCCCACACCGACTCCCCTACCGACGCCCGCACCCGTTGAGGAGGTGGATGTTGAGGCGTTGTACAACGCTGGGGAACTGCCAAAGTTTTGTAAGTTATGGATATTATGGAAATGGCAAGCAGATTATGAATTTTGGGGATGGCTCTTGGGCAAAAGTTATTCTGTGTACTTTGAAAACACGGGTAGTCAAGTGCAAAATATATTTAGTTTTAAACGTATGGACATGTGAATAAAAGTTAAATAACTTATTTTTGTGTTTGATTAACGACATATTCAGACGTGGGGCAAGTACATGTTGGAAGGGAGGCAACTCACAAAAACCGTCTGGCAGGTGGACAATTATGCCGCCCGGTTTTGTAGACAATTTGGAAAATTTAGGCCCAAAAAATTTAAAAAACAAGTCCAGTGGGGCAATGGATCAGAAAAAGATTATCTACCATGGCACACCATCGACCACGTCAGGATAACTCTTTGGAATTATTTGGCACTTTTAATGTATACAAATGATGCATTTGTTAACTTTTACTTTTTTTATTCCAGGTATTCATCCCATTCAATTTGAAGGTGACACATTGGGTTTTAGGTGTGCTAGACCTGCATTCCTGACAGTTGACCCTCTATGAATCTGGCGGTATAGGGGTGTTCACAAGGTGGGTTACGGAGAGGGAGAAAGTGCTACAAACACAACTATACGAGTACCTATGAATTTTTGGGTACTATGATCGCGTGTACGGACTGTGGGCCATATTATTGTATGTTTCTCGAGCAGCTGATCAAGGGAGAACCGGTACACGGTGAAGAGCCGACATCGGAATATGCTATGGCATTCCGTCGTCGATTTGCCTCCATTTGTTATCCAGCACGTGAAACATGATGTATTATTATCAATGATATTGATGGTTTCTATAAATGAGTGTCTAGGTTATTTTATATGTTCTCTATATATGATTGTCTAAGTTATTCGATAAACTTATACTTTATAAAGTTGACAACAAATTTAACCACCATTACTACTTAAATAAAAATACCAAATACACCGTTGCAAGAAACAATAAAACCCCGCGGGAAGTTAGATCAAGTAGAAAAATAGATTATTACAAAGAAGATCCAACTTACAACCAACATGGTTTTCATCCTTCAAGCTTCTTTAGTTACAGCAACAAGAGATGCTTCAAGGGTGTTTTTTTGATCTTAATAATCCTGGAATAATGACCACGGATCGAGGACACATGGGTGGGTCGACCCAATCAATAAACCCACAGTTGTGTCCCTAAAACAATTATCAAAAAGTTAGTTGAGAGATTGATGAAATCAATAGTAATTTAAAAATTAGAAAACATTTCAACAAATTAGTAAACATGTTAGAAAGTAAAACCTTATAGGTAACGAACAATAGAAGAATCGACGACCTGGGTTAGAGTCCGTCCATGATGTTCGGAATGTTAATGTACATATGTGTATTAGGCCCAAGCCCGTGGGCCCATATAGTCTGTGTAAATATTTCTCTTGTATCTTGTAGTTTAGGTTAAGCCGCTATTTTACTTTCATCATATTGTACTTTTCTCTCAATCAATATATCGAAGTCATCAAGCCTTCAGCATAATCATCGTCTGTTTCAATTATCATCATCATATTCTAACATGGTATCAGAGATGTAGGTTTGCTTTCTTCCTCTCTCTCATCGTCACCATCGTTCTCTCGCCGTCACCGTGGACAGCGGAAAACCCAGCCGCCGACAACCGCCTATAAACCCTAGCCATCGCCGCCCTCTCTGTCTCTCGTCGCCTTCGAATCGTACGGGAACAAGTCGACAATCATCGCCGCCCTCTCTGTCTCTCGTCGCCTTCGAATCGCACGGTCCGCCCTCTCTGTCTCTTGTCGCATTTGAAATCCTAGCCGCAGTACCGGAAGAACTCCGGTCGCAAACTCCATACCGGTCGCACCACTCTACCGGTCGCACCACATACCGGTTCATACCGGTCGGTCCATATACCGGGCGCATATACCAGTCTTCATACCGGTCGCATATACCGGTCACATATATCGGTCCATACCGATCGCATCCTACCGGTCGATCACACCCTACCGGTTCATACCGGTCGCACACTACCACCGGTCCATACCGATCGCTCACCCTACCGGTTCATACCGATCGATACTACCGGTCGCATCCTACTGGTCGATTCTACCGGTCGCACACCATGGCTGCCAATCTCGCTACTGATAGTGTCCTCTACACTTCCCACCCCAAGTCCAAAGGCAAATGGACCAACAGCAACCATCCCAAATCTGTGGGAAAGACGAACACATCTGAGTGTGCTTTTTGCCATTCTATTGCTCATCTTCTTCTTGATTGTCCTATTCGCAAGTGCCGTCAGTATGGCATCACTCATCCTCGCCATTATGAGTCTGATTGCCCTAAGAACTCGAAGAACACTGGTCCTCAGAACCGGACTCACGCTGTTGTTGGATCTACTTTTACTGATAACACCGCTTCAGGCTCCTCACCTGACCTCATGAAACTGATGCGTCGCAATCAGGAACTCATGGAGCAGATCATGTCTGGTGCTATGGGTATGAATTCTCAACACTTAACTGCATCAGGTAACTCATGGCTTTTTGACTCTGGGTGTTGCAATCATATGACACCCTGCACTGATGGTTTTGTTTCTAAGAAACCACCTTAGCATTTTACGTCAGTACGAACTGCTGACAACACTGGTCTACCGGTATCCTTTAGTGGAAATGTCTCCACTCCTCATATTCAATTACCGGGTGTTCTCAATGTTCCGAAACTATCTCTGAGCTTAGTTTCAGTTGCGCAGCTTTTAGAATCTAACCTGATCATTTTATTTCATTCTTCTGGTTGTATTGTACAGGATCCAAAGACCAAGAAGATCCTTGGACTCGGCCGTAAGGTTGGACGGATTTTTGAAGTGGTCTATCTCTGTCTGCCGTTACCATCTTCAAATCTTTTTTCCTCCGTTTCCAGCTCTTCTTCCTTTGAATTGTGGCATGCCCGGCTAGGTCACTTATCTCTAGCCAGAATAAAATCATTAACTAATTCAGGGGTGTTAGGAAATTGTGTGTCCACTGACAGTATTTCTTGTTTATCATGAAAACTTGGAAAACATCATGTTTTATCCTTTGAAACAAATGAGTTTAATTCTACTTCTGCTTTTGATCTTATTCATTCTGATGTATGGGGACCAGCACCACATCCATCAATGGGGGGTGCTCGATATTTTGTTATTTTTGTTGATGACCATACACGTTTCACATGGATATATCTCATGAAACATCGTTCGGAGCTACCTAAAATTTATATTATGTTTGCTCGGATGATTCACACTCAATTTTCAAAATCTATAAAGATTCTTAGAGTTGATAATGCTATGGAATACAAAGAGTCCTCTCTTATCTCCTTTCTTCAATCTCAGGGGACTCTCTCTCAGTACTCCTGTCCCGGCACATCTCCTCAAAATGGTCGTGCCGAACGCAAATACCGTCATATACTTGATACAGTTCGCACTCTTCTCATTTCTGCTAAATGTCCGGAACGGTTTTGGGGGGGAAGCTGCTTTCACTGCAGTTTATACTATCAATCGTTGTTAGATCTGTTTTTATAGTAATCATTGTATTTATTTTCTAGCTTTTACTGTGCTTATTGTTCTTATCTGTATTGTAAAGGCTAGGGGTATTTAAGTCCCCTTAGAGCCTTTGTTTTGTAACTTTGGCACTCACTTTTCAATACATCAGATTACGCTTTGCGTTCCATAATTTCTCTCTCTACTTTCTCTCTCTAAAGATTTAGAGATTCTTGGACTCTCAATTGGTATCAGAGCATTCTGAATCTTGAGAGGATTGAGAGATTAGTGATTTAGTTTCTGGATTTGTGAATTGAAGCAGAAAACTCGATCGATTTTCTTGATTTTTCAAGAAAATCTCGTTTTTTGCTTCTTCATCAAATTTGGACAGGATTTTGAACAATTTGTGTTGAAATTGAACTTAATTGATTCGTTTTTGCTAATTGATCATAATTTATTCTTTGTGTTTCGCATAAAAATCTTGTTTAGATAATCAATTTGCAGATCTTGTATTTTCTGGAAAAATGTCGTTCTCGTTCTGTTCTTTGTCAAAATTTGTGATTTTGTTGATTTTAATCGATTTTATTGATTAAAAGGTGTTAGAAAGGTGTTTTCGATATTAAGTATGTGTTCTCTTTGCATAAATTTCTTAGTTTGATTTGTTCTTGCAAAAATCTGTGAGTTGGTAAAGTTTGCGCTTCATTCATATAAGTTTTGCGCCTCATTCATATATCTTGCGTTTCATTCATATGAGTTTGCGTGTGATTTATAAGCTTTGCGCCTCATTCATATATCTTGCATTTCATTCATATGAGTTTGCGTGTGATTCATATGCTTTGCGCCTCATTCATTCATTCATAGATTTTGTGATCTAACTCGTGTGTTAGTGAATTTTTCAGGTTTGCGATTCACTTTGGAAACGCAAAGTTTCAAGTTTTCGGTTCTAGTCTAATACGCAAACCATTAGTTTGCGTTTCACTCTGTAAACGCAAAGAGATTTCGCGTTTCTCACTTCAAGCGAAAAGTCTTCGTGCATCAAGTTTACGTTTCATACCTGCAACGCAAAGTCTCAACCCGCAAAGCTTCATCTTGCGTTTCACTTAGCAAACGCAAAACTCAGTTTGCGTTCCCTTCTGCAAACGCAAAACCCTCTTTGCGCTCCTCATTGCATACGCAAACCTCTAGTTTGTGGGTCTCTCATACTTAGAATTTTTTTCTAAATTGTCTGATTTTTTTCACAAGATGTCTCTACAAGCACAAATCTACAAGAATGATCTCATGATGTCTTTGGGGTCTGATACTCGTCCACCAGTTCTCATCAATGAGAATGAATTCGAACAGTGGCAGGATCGGTTTATCAACTTTATTGAAAGGCAACCAAATGGGGAGAACATGATGAAATCACTGACTCAGGGTCCTATGGAAATACCAAGGAAAGTTGTTCCAGCTACAGCAACTTCTGTTGCTACCTCTGTTGAGAAAGCTTTAAGAGAATATGATGCTGATGAGATGTTACGACATCAAGCTGATAGCCAGGCCAAATCAAATATGATCCTTGCTCTTCCCAATTCCATTTATAACAGAATCGATTGCTTCAAACAGAATCCTATGCTGATGTGGACTCAACTTGAAAAGATTATGCTTGGTACTGCAATGTCAACTCAGTTGCGTCAGACTAGGTATATGAACAATTTTGAAAAGTTCAAGGCCAAGGATGGGGAAGTTTGAAAAATGTTTTTGATCGATTCTGGGTTGTTATCAATGATCTCTACAAGATTAAAGTTACCAAGACTGAGTTGGAGGCTAATTTGAAGTTTCTGAATGCACTACAACCAGAATGGAACAAGTCATGCCACAGAATGAGAAACGATGTCAGAATCTCAACCATGCCAATTCAGGAGTTATACGAAATCTTGATGACAGATGAATCTATGGTAATGGAGAAGAAGCCTAAAATGGATAAGAAGAACAAGCCTCTGTCAGTAGATCCCATTGCTCTTATAGCTAGCCAACTGGCTGAGCAAGCCTTGACCGAATCAGCTTATGATGGATCTACAGATGATGATGGCGTAGCACTCGAAAAGGCCATGATACTGTTGACTCAGCACTATCAGAAGAGATTCAAGCACAAATCTGGTTCAAACAACCTGCGGTTTACTTCTGGTTCTAAAAAGATAGAACATGGTGCTCCTTCAAAGACATACACTCCAAAGTATGAACCAGCTAAGGTGGTTGAACAGAAGAAGAATGAGAAAAAGGTGGTTAACTGTTTTAACTGTGGGAAGCCTGGACATATGGTTAAAGATTGCAGAGTCAAAGTGGTAAAAGATGCTGCTTTTTACCGAAAGAAGTTGGCTCTAGCTGAAAAGAAGGAAAGTGGAACCATCTTGTTGGCCGAAGAAGAATACTGGTTGGATCATTCAGACAACGAGGCTGAGAACGAGGAAAATGCGGCTATGTGCTTTATAGGTGATGACAATTCTGATGATGAAGAAGAGGATATCTCATCTGATGGTTCTAAGGTAATATCAGAGTTTAACTATAATTTCTTTTTATCTCAAATGAATGCTTTTATCACTGCTTTGCATGAATTGCGCTCAAAGTTTGTTTCTGAAAAATTTAAAAATCAAGAAAAGTCTGATTTAATTGATAAACTGCAAATTTTTTTAAATGATGAAAAATCAATTCTAATTGATACAAAAGAGAAATTTCAAAAGCAGTTAGTTGATCTAGAAAATTCAAATCAGACTTATCATGATTCGTTGACTGAAATGACTTCTTCAAATAAAATTCTTTCTGACAAGATAATTGTTTTAGAAAGGAAATTGTATAAAATAGAACAGTCTGAGCAAACCATTTACATGAATAAACCAAGGAGTGAAGAAGCCATAAAAGAAAAGTGGGGACTTGGTTTTGAAAACCCACATTTTTTAAATCATGCTAAAAATGAAGTTCCTGCTTTATATGAATATGATTACTTTACTCTTGCAAGATATGCTCTTCAGTTTAAATTCTTTTGGACAACTGAGAAACAAATTTTGGAAGAAGAAAATGTGAAAAGAATGAAAAACAAGAGGATGGAAATGCCATTTGTTTACACTTCTGAAAATGCAAAGTATTTTCCTGATCAATCTAAGAAATCCAGAAAATTTCAAAATCTTTTAAATGTCAAATCTTCCAATAAATCTTCATTTTCAACATATTTTGTTGATATTTTTACTAACACTGAAATGGAAAATGTATCTCCGGTGTCTTATGATACTAAGAGATACATTCCCCCATTAGTGTTAGAAAGTAAGATTGTTGATCTTAAAGATAGATTGGAAGAACAAAATCTTCAAACTTGTTTAGAAAACGATTTATTTCTTTTTATAATGAAAACAAGTTTTGAAGATAAAATTTCTTCTGGATTGTCAATAGATTCTAAGGAAAATTCTAAAGTTTTACAAAATAATGGCCATTTGCGTTCCATGTTGGAAACGCAAACTGAAAGTTTGCGCATGCAGTTAGAAACGTAAAGCTCAGTTTGCGCCTCCAATGGGAAGGGCAAACCTCCTCCAGACTTGTGCAATTTTGAAAATTTTCACTCCGAGGCTAGTTCTTCAATGTCAAATGCCAAGACTGATTTCTTTGATAAAGTTTCTTCTTCTGATTCAATTATTGATAATTCTTTACTGCTAAATGCTCAATTTTATAAAAAGAAGCATAAAAGAAGAAGATCAAAGAAGTCAAAGAAACATGATACTGTCTTATCTGAAAATTCTAATGTTTCTGATTTTTCTTCTTCAGATCGGACTGTGAGGAAGTCACCAAGGCAGATTTGGAGGATGAAACAACCAATTTTAGAATCTGAACTGTTAGGAGTTGACTGTGTAGACAATCTTTGTGATACTGATACATTTTCTACATGTAATAAAAACTCAAAATATTCTTTTCAGCAAATGTTTGATATATCAAAGAATATCTCATATGCTTCTTCTAGTTCTGATTCTGATAATTGTGTTTTATCTTCTATTGATAATTGCTTTCATTCTTGCATGAAAATTAAATCTGTGAAAAATAAAAGACATAAATCTAACAAGGGACCCATAAGCATATGGGTACCTAAAAAGGTGTAGTTTCTGTGTGTGCAGCTTAGTCAATTATGGTATCTGGACTCGGGATGTTCAAAACATATGACTGGCAACAAATCTCTTCTGTCTAATTTTAAAGATAAATGTTACGGTCGTGTGAAATTTGGTAATTGTGAGACAGCTCCTATTCTTGGTTATGGTGATCTAGTTCAAGGAAACATAACTGTCAAAAGAGTAAGCTACGTCGAGGGTCTAAGTCACAACCTTTTCAGCATAGGACAATTCTGTGATAAAGACCTTGAAGTCAGCTTCAAATCCAAAAGAGTTGCAGTGAAGAATGATAATGGCAAGGATCTTTTAGTAGGAAAAAGGCAATCAAATTTGTATACCATTGATCTTTCCAAGATCAAAATTCCTTCAGATATCTGTTTGCTTTCTAAAGCTTCAATTCAAGAAAGTTGGATTTGGCACAGACGTTTAGCTCATCTCAATTTCAAGTCTATGGATCGCCTGGTCAAGAATGATTCAGTGAGAGGTCTTCCAGTTCTCCGTTTCCAGAAAGACCATCTATGCCAGGATTGTGAGAAAGGAAAAATGAAGAAAGCTCCTCACAAGCCTAAACCTGAACACTGTACGTCGGCTATTCTTGATCTTTTGCATGTTGATTTGTGTGGTCCGATGAAGACTAAGAGTTTAGGACATAAGAAATATGTTTTGGTGGTTGTTGATGACTACTCCAGATACACTTGGGTAAAATTTCTGAAGTCAAAAGACGAGACTCCTGAAGTACTCATCAACCTCATCAAGACAACTCAGACAAATAAGCAGAAGCAAGTGAAAGTGGTAAGATCTGACAATGGCACTGAATTCAAAAACAGTACTCTTCAGGCATTCTATGAATCTCAAGGAATACAACAACATTTTTCTGTTGCACGTACTCCGCAACAGAATGGCGTTGTTGAAAGAAGAAACAGGACACTTGTTGAGTCCGCCAGATCAATGCTCGCTTATTCCGGTCTATCTTTGTCTTACTGGGCTGAAGCAGTATCAACTGCCTGTCATACACAGAACAGATCAATTCTGTATAGTCATTTCAACAAAACACCGTATGAACTTATGAATGGGATCAAACCGAACATCAAGTATTTCAAGTCATTCGGGTGTAAATGCTACGTTCTGAATGACAGGGAGAATCTCAACAAGTTCAGTCCAAAGGCAGACGAGGGTGTATTCGTGGGTTATTCTTCAAACTATGCTGCTTATAGAGTTTTTCTGATCTCTGCAAGAAAGGTCATAGAAAGTGTCAATGTAAAATTTGACGAAGCTGCTGATTTGGTTTCTAGTCACTCAGGCTCAGAACCCGCTTTTTCTGGAAATTCAGTTTCTGAGCAAATCAGTTCAGAACCTTCTCTTTCACAGGATAACCAGGATTCTTCTACTCCCTCTCCTAATCTTTCTGATCTTGATTTTCTGTTTGAAAAATTTTATGATGATGTTCCTAGATCTAACTCTGAAAATATTTCTAATGTTTTGAATCAGGAAACTGAGAGCTCATCTATTCCAAATTCCGCTGCATCTATCTCTAACAATGATGCTGCTCCAGTCTCTCCTGTTCAACAAGAACCGGCACAGCAAGTTTTTGTTCAATCAGACAATGTTCAATCAGAAACTGAGCTCATTCATGAAGAACATACTCAAGAAGAGTCAATTCAAGATCAACCTATTCAAGAGGAATCACTTCAGGAAGAAGTACAGAATGATGTTATTCAACAAACTGTTCCCGAATCTGATTCGGAGATAGTTGAAATACCTCCTCCTGAAGTTGAAACTATATCTATCTCTTCATCTGATGTAGAAGTTTCTGAACCTCCCTCTCTTCATTTATAAGTGGTTCAAGATGTAATTGATCCTCTCCCTCATACAACAAAATGGACAAGATCTCATCCAATTCATCAAACTATTGGAGATCCTCAAGCAAGTGTTTCTACACGCTCCAAATCGGATACTTCCAACGAATGTCTCTTCACTTGCTTCCTAAGCAAGATTGAACCTACAAAAGTTTCTGAAGCATTGGAAGACCCAGATTGGATTATTGCTATGCAAGAGGAGATCAATCAATTTGATGCGCTCAAAGTGTGGAGACTTGTACCGAGACCGAAAGGAAAAAGCATAATTGGTACAAAGTGGATATTCAAGAACAAAAAGGATAAAGATGGTATCGTCGTGCGGAACAAAGCAAGGTTGGTATCCAAAGGATATCGACAAGAAGAAGGTATTGACTACGATGAAACATTTGCACCCGTTGCAAGATTGGAAGCTATCCGAATGTTTCTTGCCTTCGCTGCTTATCGAAACTTCACAGTATATCAAATGGACGTCAAGACGGCATTTCTCAATGGCAAACTTAAAGAAGAAGTATATGTATCTCAGCCAGAGGGATTTGTTGACAAAGATCGTCCAGATTATGTATATTTTCTCGATAAAGCATTGTATGGTTTGAAACAAGCTCCACGGGCGTGGTATGACGAGTTGTCAGCTTTCTTGGTCAAATCCGGCTTCACCAAAGGATCTATCGATACTACTCTTTTCATTTATAGAACTAATCTTGATATCTGCTTAGTACAAATATACGTAGATGATATTATTTTCGGTGCGACTAACAAATCTTTGTGTAATTGGTTTTCTGATTTAATGACCTCTAGATTTCAGATGAGCATGATGGGAGAAATCAATTTCTTCCTCGGCTTACAAGTGAAGCAGCTTCCTGATGGTATCTTCATCAACCAGTCAAAGTATGTATTTGACATTTTGAAGAAATTCAAGATGGACAAATCTACTTCAATCGGCACGCCGATGGCTCATGGTGTCAAACTCGGACTTGATCCAGATGGAAAAGTTGTGGATCAAAAGACATACAGAGGGATGATCGGATCACTGATGTATCTAACTGCCAGTCGCCCGGACATAATGTTCTCCACGTGCTTGTGTGCCCGTTTCCAAGCTAAACCAAAAGAATCTCATCTTTTAGCAGTCAAACGCATTTTTAGATATATTAAAGGAACTCCTTATTTAGGATTAATGTATCCTAAAAGTTCTGACTATAATTTGATTGCTTATTCAGATGCAGATTTCGGGGGTAATCAATTGGACAGGAAGAGTACTTCTGGTCATCTTCAGTTTTTAGGTGACAGACTGATAAGTTGGGCGTCGAAAAAGCAAAACTGTGTTTCAATATCAACAGCCAAAGCTGAATACGTCGCTGCAGCTAGTTGTTGTGCTCAAGTACTCTGGATGAAAATGCAACTTCGTGATTACGGGATGTTGTATAAGACAGTGCCAATTTATTGTGACAGCAAGTCCGCAATTGCGATATCGATCAATCCAGTCCAGCACACCAAGACCAAGCACATAGATATGAGATACCATTTTATAAAGCATCACGTGGAAGAAGGTACTGTTGAATTATATTTTGTACCAACTGAATATCAACTTGCTGATATCTTTACAAAAGCCTTAGATGAAAAACGTTTCAATTTTTTGCTTTCAAAATTAGGCATGTTGAATTTAAAAGTTTAAATCTTTACAAATTTTATTCTATAAAATAAAATTTTACATATTTTCTTTCTTTTGAATAAAACGTATGTTTAGGGTCTTTAACAAGTTATTTGTTTATATTAAAGTTTTATATGTTCAACTTTCAAGTCTTACAAAAGTCGAAAAGTCAGCAACATGTTTGT
Organism: Arctium minus; assembly: GCA_954870635.1. Lineage (NCBI taxonomy): Eukaryota > Viridiplantae > Streptophyta > Magnoliopsida > Asterales > Asteraceae > Arctium > Arctium minus. Next base: position 33,520,846 of record OX941087.1, read on the forward strand.
AGCTTTTAATACTGCTTTAAAGATATGTGAGTCTGAATTTTTATAGTTTACTTTTCTTAGACTACCTAAATGATCAGAATTATAGATCAGAATGAAAATATGGGCTAAGCATTTAGACGTTGATCTGAGTGATTGAGATGAATAATAAATTCTTAAAATACAGAAATCTCTGGGTTTAAAAGTTTGTACCTGTGACCTTTCTGGTTTGGGAAAGTAAGTTCCGTGGGATGCTCGTCATCTGGTCCCCTAAGGTCATTTGGTCTGGGAGTGATCGAACAGAAATCCTTCTATAGAATCAGATCGAAAGTCATGTTTTACTGGTATGAATGGGTTTAGAATATGTCGATGTAGCCTTTCTGATCCGGGAAAGTAAGTTCCAAGGGGTGCTTGACACCTAGTCCCCTAAGGCCAGCTGGTCTGGGAGTGGCTGACCCAAATCCTGCAATAGGGTCAGATAGAAAGTTACGTTTACGACATGTTCTTTACTTAATAAACTCTCTGATTAAAAGATGCCAAAGTGCACGCGCTTAAAAGATGCCAAAGAGCACACTCATGTTAAGATGCCAATGTGCACACTGCTAAAAAGATGCCAATGAGCACACATCTCATGATACTTGGTGATATGTTTGAGTTGTGATAAACCTGTAAATTTGTTAAAATCTTAATTTTTGATGACTTAGTGTAAGTACATGCAAAGTTTTATATAATAATTTTAGAACTGCATTTTTCTTGGAGCTAATTGAAGTTCACATGCGAGCACACTGAATAGACAAATGGAAGTTTTTGAAACTGAACATGTCTTAACTTGATATGCAATTATACTTGTTCTTGCATCCAACAATATATGCTTGATTTCAACTGATTGATAAATTTGTGAAATTTTACTAAGTAGATTTTAATTTGTTTAGTATTTAAAATTTTATATGTTCAGTTGTTACAAAATTTATATTCAATATGATCATCTTTCATACTGATGTCTTTGTGTTTGAGTATCTGTATTTTTTGTATATGGTCTGTGCAATTTTCAAGGGGGAGAGCTTATCTGAAAATGTTATCTGAACTTTTCTGTGGTTGAGGGGAAGTAAGTAAGAAAATTATCTGTGCTGATCAGAAGTTAAACAGGTATGTTTCTCAGATTTTTCTACACATTTGCTATACTAACAGGTAAATATTTGTGCATTTGTGTAGGGGGAGTGAAAGGATTTCAGGTATATTTTTTTTACAATTTTTTTTATTTTTATTTTTTATGTTATTTTTTTTAGATTTAATTTTGTTTTAGTTTTCTAGGTTTAAATAGTGTTTTTCTTTTCATTTTCTCTTTCCCGCCTACCTATTCTTTGCTATCTGACTTTTCGGCTCCTATTCTCTCTATCGCTCTCTGAGTTCAAATCCTAATCTGATTTCTTTCAGTTTTTGTTACTCGAAATCAAGGTATGTCTTTCATTCTTCGTTTTTGATTTGGTTTATATTGAATGTTTACTCGATTTGAATGCTCTTTATCTGATTCTTATTGTTTTCGAACTGTTCCTTTTCTCAGATTCATTTTGTGGTTGTGTGTTGTTTGAATTGGGTATTGGGTTTTACTTAGAACAGATAATCGATCATCAGGTATGTTTTCTCTTACTTTAATTCATGTTTTCTTGTTTTAATTTTGTATTTTTGTGGTTTTCGGTTTGTATCTCGCGAAAAAGAGGTTTCTGAACAAGGATGATAGACCCGCAAAGTAAACTTTGCGCGTCTAGTTAGAAACGCAAAGTGAACTTTGCGCATCTAGCTAGAAACGTAAAGTGAACTTTGCGTGTCTAACTAGAAATGCAAAGTAAACTTTGCGCATCTATCTAGAAACGTAAAGTCTACTTTGCGCTTCTAAATTGTTAAACAAACCTTTTGTTCTTTCAAGTGTAGTTTACATATCAACTAGGACACGCAAAGTCTACTTTGCGTCTCCTCTTTGACACGCAAAATCTATTTGTGTGTGTGTTTCTTGTTTTAGTTTTTATATCGTTTGTTTGTCCCGCAAAGTGAACTTTGCGCGTCTAGTTAGAAACGCAAAGTGAACTTTGCCCGTCTAACTAGAAAGGCAAAGTGAACTTTGCGCCTCTAACTAGAAACGCAAAGTCTACTTTGCGCTTCTAACTTGATACGCAAACCTTTCTTTGTGTTTTTGTGTGTTTTGTTTTGTTTTTCTAAGTATAGTTTTCGGATCATGTTAGACACGCAAACTTACCTTTGCGTCTCATGACTAAAACACAAACCTTGGTTTGCGCTTCTAACTTGGCACGCAAACCATACTTAGAATTTTTTTTTTATTATTTTGTCTAATTCTTTTCATTTTTGTTTTCCAGGTCTATTATGTCTTCTAAAACCAATACAGATCCCATGATTCAAGACAAGAATGCCATTCTCGATGATCCGTCTGATCGAGCTTCTCATGATACTCCCATGCCGTCACATCCTTCTGTTGGAGTCGATTTTTCTGCTTCTCGTCGTACACCAAATGATGTGTTCCCAACCATCATGTATATGCCCAAGCCGAACAACTATCACGTGGACTTTAACAAAATCAAGATACATCTAGTGATACGAGCAATTCTCAAAGGTCATCTACTTGGCCCTGCTCTTTCTTACTGCGCAGATGTTCCTGAAGTGTATCTACAGCAGGCTTGGCATACAATAAAAAAAAATGAAATGGCTCGTCCGCATCACTTTCATCTTCAAATCGATCAATTTGAATCTTTCCTTTCATACAAGCGACTGAGATTGATACTGGAGCTTCCTGAGCCGAACTCCAGACCAGGTCGTACTACCTATGACAACTTTCCATCTGAAGAGGAAGTATATGAAGGGATACGGAATCTTGGATATGTTGGTACTTTGAACAAACCTACAGACTTTGACAAGTCTAATCTACCTCCAGTATGGTATGCACTGTTCTCAGTTATCATTAGGTGCCTGACATCGAAGCATTCTGGCACAGACAGTGCAAGTTTACTGTATCTCCGATTGTTCCATACAGTCGTCTATGACTTGCATGTCGACTACACGTTTATTTTTTGGACCGAACTCTCGGAGGTGGTACATGACAAGTTCACCAACAAGAAACGGAAGTTCATTCCGTTCGTTAGATTTCTGAAGCTTATTGTTCGAAGCATGCTCCGCAGCAATCCAGCTATTCCTCGCAGGTTATCTTGGCCTCAGGTTCCAGACTCTGAAATGACTTACATTCAGAAGCAGAAGAGGTCTTTCAACTATTCTATGACCATTCTGTATGCTCTTATTGCCAACTACGCTGATGTTACAGATGAGGATGTCATAGAATATTATATGGAGAATGAGTTTGTGGAAGCTGTACAAGATGAGCCTTCTCATAACATTCAAGCTGTTGCTGAACATGAAGTTGAAGTTGAAGCAGCTGCTGATCAAGAAATTGAAATAATTGTTGAAACTGAAGTTAATATAGCTGTTAATCAGGAGATTGAAGTATATGCCACACAAGAAGTTGAGGAAACTGTTGCATCTCAACAAATTGGATCTGTTATTGCTGATATTGGTACTGAAGCTACTGCTTTTGATGTTGAAGATGAAGATGATTCTGCTGCTGATACTGATCTTTCTAGTGATAAAGATGATGAAGATTCTGATCATGATGATGATGATAGTGATAAACCAAGTCTTAAGGTTTATGAAAGGAAGGTTAGGACACCGGAAGTAGTTGTCTCAACAGAAGTTCTCTCTGAAGATGATTATGTTCCTGTTAATCCATCAGTTGCACATCTTCAAGTAGATGAATTAGATACAACTTTTGATCAAGCTTTAGCTCCGGTACAAAGTCAAGCTCCAGCATCTTCACTTGCGGCTATTCAAGTTCCAGCTGTAGAGCTTACTTCTGATCAAGCTCGGGTTTCTACTGACAAATTCTCTACGTTGAATGATGTTATTCGTCAGTTATCTGAGAAAATGGATGCAGAAAAGGAAGCTCAAATTCTAAAGTTGAAGACTTTCTTTAAAGGAAAGATGCCTGAGATTGATACTTCAGTGATTCCTCCAGAGATTCCTTTCAGACGACCAACTGGAGTAGTTCTTCGTGAACCTTCTTCTGCTGTGCCTACATCTACTTCTTCGATTGTTTCTCTTCCGTTTCCTTCGATGGTTTCTTTATCTGCGGGAATTCCTATGACTGCTCCTTCTGGTACATCTTCAAGGTCTTCTCTTCATGATCTTCCTATTTCAGAGTTGACAAATTTGCTCTATGCTCGACTTCTCTCTATGTCGCCGCCTGAACATCAAGATCAAGATCTTCTTTCTTTGCTTCAGAACTTCCAATCTACGCCGCCTCCAGTTCCTTCTTCTGAATCTAACCGGATTACAGCTTTATCTGATGAGTTTCATGTATTCAGATCAGAGGTTCAATCAAGTTTTGCTGATCTCAAATCGTTTATGTCTCAAGCCTTCTCTGATTTATCTTCAAGGCTTGATTCTCATGAACAAAGCTGCAGAACTGAGGCTGGCCCGTCTCTTAAGCGCCGACATGACCAAGATGATCCTGATCATCAAGGTCATGAGGGGGAGATGGCAAAGAGACCAAGAGTTGAAGGATCTTCTGAAGATAGAGAAGATATTCAAGAAGAAGTGGCTGGTGATAAAGGAAAGGGTGGTGAATCTGTTGAAGACTGCAACATTCAGAATTTAGTGAATGTTATGATTGAGAATATTGATCTGTCTTCTTTGCATAATGAACTGAACATTTCTGAGAGTAATATTAACAATAATATGCAAATTGTTGTTTATATGGATCCAGATGTTTCTGCAAGTATTCATGAAGTTGAAGAATCTGAAGCTGCAAATGACATGAGGTCATTCTTTGCTAACTTCATAGAGATTAATTCTGATGATGATGAAGATGTCAGGTTTGAAAAGATTTTTCAAGTCAATGAAGAAGACTGTGATGACATCATTATCATATCAGATACAGAAGATGACTCAGTGTTCATGGATGCTAAAGACGAAAAAGAAGCAGATTTGTTATACAGTGATCTTTCTGCTCACGATGAGATTCCTGAATCAGCTAATGTCACATCTACTCCTGTTGCTAGTTCAGCTCCGACTACCACTATTTCTTCAAGATCATTTGAAGTTGGTCAGTCGTCAAGAGCAGAAGCTGATGTTCCATCTTCTGATCCTGTAATTCCACCATCTATTTTAGAAGAAGGACCAGCTTTATCGAGACGTCAAAGACAAAGGAATTTGCAACGTAGATATTTGGCATCAAGGCAAAGATCAGCCTTTCTTGAAGACACTCAGAAAAACATCTTTGTATCTAGAAGAAGGGCGATTAACATCTATGCAATCCTTGGAGTGGAGAAAGAGTCAGATGCCTATCAATATGAGTACTTGATGTTCATCAAGTGTCAGCGCAAAAGGAATAATACCGTTTCTTCTCAACACTTGATTGTTCGAGTCATCAGTGTCACAATCAACAAGTTTGTGAACATTTGGTATCCTGATTTTGAAGTTGAAAGAAGAGACTGCAAGCGGTATAAATTTTCAGAGGCAGACTTCACTGACCTTTCTATAGATGACATTAAATTCTTATATGATCACTTCAGGAATCTGTATCATAGAACATAGGATATTTCTCAAGCTTTGTTCGTCATTAAAAGATTCATACGACGACAAATCCGATTCTTCCGAGTTTTTGATTTTCAGATGGCTGTCGAAAGTTTTCAACCAGTTGTTAATCTTCTCAGGCCCAACCAAAGCTTACCGAACCTAGAGTCTTATCCTCTTCTCACCATTGTTGAAGATCCATATGGAGTGGTGTACAAGAATGGGTCTAATGAAAAATGCTTTCTCAAGTTTGAAGAAATTGCTCACTACTCCGATGGAACCTTAAAGGTGATCAAGCTTCAGTTAGAACAACGTCTGAAGGAGGCCAAAAGAAGATTTTTGGAATCAAGAAAAAATGCATTCCTGGTTGATAATGATGAAATCCGACTTATCCAGAAGACTTTAGATTCAATTCAAGAGAGATTGAATCTCCGCTCAACTCTAAGACGACTGGAATTTTTAGTTGGTTTGAATCGACTTCGTCAAAGAGAAGAGCGTCAGTAATTCTCCAAAGTCGCCTGGTTAGTCTATGCTGTTTTTGAAGATTGTTTTTGAAGATCACGGCGCCAATGATTACTAAGGGGGAGATTGTTAGATCTGTTTTTATAGTAATCATTGTATTTATTTTCTAGCTTTTACTGTGCTTATTGTTCTTATCTGTATTGTAAAGGCTAGGGGTATTTAAGTCCCCTTAGAGCCTTTGTTTTGTAACTTTGGCACTCACTTTTCAATACATCAGATTACACTTTGCGTTCCATAATTTCTCTCTCTACTTTCTCTCTCTAAAGATTTAGAGATTCTTGGACTCTCAATCGTCATCCTACTCCTCTTCTTAAACATAAGTCTCCTTACGAGGCTCTTTATGACAGCCTCCCTGCCTATGAACTCCTAAAAGTTTGGGGTAGTGCCTGTTTTGTTCAGTTACAACCCCATGAACATACCAAACTTGAACCTCGCTCTAGACTTTGCTGCTTCCTTGGATATGGTATTGAGCACAAAGGCTATCGCTGCTGAGATCCTATCTCCCAGCGTCTTCGTATATCGCGTCGTTACCTTCTGGGAACATGTTCCTTTTTCCTCTATATCCAAGTTTCGTGAGTCTCCCAATTTCACCACTCTGTTCTTCATTGATGCTTCCGTCTCATTGGACTCACTCCAATCTGACATCATATTTCCTCCACCTATTGTTCCACCACAGTCTGAATCTGCCTCTCCTTCAGAGTCTCCTGCCCCTACACAGCCTGCCTCTTCTAGTTTTCCTGATCAACATCAATCATCTCCTCCATCCGCACAACCAACATCTGAGGTTCCTGCTGAGTCTTTGGCTCCTGGAACGTCTCAATCTCAGAATGTTAGACGATCAGATCGGGTAAGACAAGTTCCTTCTCATCTCCGTGATTATCATGTTTATGCTACTATGCTGTCAAATCACGAACCTACTTCCTACAAGGAAGCCTCCTCTAACCCTGATTGGCAGAAAGCTATGGATGAGGAACTTTAGGCTCTTGACAAAGCTCAGACATGGGAATCTGTCCCTCTTCCTCCGGGTAAGTTACCCATTGGCTCCAAATGGGTGCTTAAAATCAAGACAAAATCCGATGGGTCAATTGATCAGTACAAAGCTCGCCTTGTGGCCAAGGGATTCAATCAAGAGTATGGTATTGATTATGAGGAGACATTTGCACCTGTTGCTCGAGTCACTTCTGTTCGCAGTCTTCTAGCCATTGCAGCTACCAAACAATGGCCTCTTTTTCAGATGGATGTTAAGAATACCTTATTGAATGGTGACTTATCTGAGGAAGTCTACATGACACCTCCTCCGAGCGTTCGACTTCCACAAGGTCATGTTTGTCGACTTCGGAAGGCTCTTTATGGACTCAAGCAAGCTCCGCGAGCTTGGTTTGAGAAGTTCAGTTCCACCGTCATCTCTCTGGGTTTCGCACCCAGCAACTACGATTCAGGACTGTTTACTCGGACCACTGAGGTTGGCACAATCTTACTTCTGTTATATGTGGATGATATGATTATTACTGGAAGTGACTCTACTGGCATAGCTTATCTCAAGACATCTCTCAGCTCCTGTTTTGAGATGAAGGGTGTTGGTTCTTTACACTATTTTCTTGGTCTTGAGGTGATCTCAGATCCGTCGGGAATTTATCTTTGTCAAGCCAAATACACCTCCGATCTCTTGACAAAAGTTGGGCTTACTGACAACAAAACTGCATCCACTCCTCTTGAGCACAACCTTCATCTGGCTCCAAATGTTGGACCTCCTCTGCATGATCCTACTCTGTATCGACAGTTAGTGGGGTCACTTGTCTACCTGACAGTGACTCGACCTGACATTTCCTATGTTGTCCATACAGTCAGTCAGTTCATGTCCGCACCCTGTTCAAATCATTATGATGTTGTCCTTCGCATCCTTCGATATTTAAAGGGGACCATGTTTCACGGTCTTCATTTTTCATCCGCATCCTCATTGACTTTGCAAGGATTTTCTGATGCTGATTGGGACAGTGACATTACGGACCGTCGCTCTACTACTGGCTACTGTTTCTTTCTTGGAGACTCTCTCATCTCTTGGAGGAGCAAGAAACAATCTCTGACAGCTCAATCCAGTACTGAAGTTGAGTATCGAGCACTAGCTGACACGGCTCAAGAACTTGTGTGGTTACGCTGGCTACTCTCTGACATGGGGGCACCTCAACATTCTTCAACCCCTTTGTGGTGCGACAATAATAGTGCTCTTCAGATTGCTCACAATGACGTTTTTCACGAGCGAACGAAGCATATTGAAATTGACTGTCACTTTGTTCGTCAACACGTGACTCATCAGACTATTCAGCTTCTTCCTATTTCAACTATTGATCAACCGGCCGACATTTTCCCTAAAGCTCATCTACCAGGACGGTTTCGTGATCTAGTTTCCAAACTCCATCTGGCTCATTCTTCTCCCGATTGAGTTTTAGGGGGATGTTAATGTACATATGTGTATTAGGCCCAAGCCCGTGGGCCCATATAGTCTGTGTATATATTTCTCTTGTATCTTCTAGTTTAGGATAAGCCGCTATTTTACTTTCATCATATTGTACTTTTCTCTCAATCAATATATCGAAGGCATCAAGCCTTCAGCATAATCATCGTCTCTTTCAATTATCATCATCATATTCTAACACGGACGATTGCATTTGCGCCGTAGTTGCAACGTTTCGCCATTTTTACCTGTTGGAGAACGCAGTTCTGCTCTATATTGATACGATAATGAAAGATGATGAGAGTTGGTAGGAAGAAGTGATAGGAATGCACCATCTATTTATAGGGAAAGATTGAGAGAAAATATCAAGTTTTGAAGATATAAAATTACAGCTCAAATACAGCACATAGATATAGAGAAAAGATAAAACCCTGGGAATTATATTAAAAAACTAGGAATACACCATGCTCAGGCAAATGTCAGACTCCTGCTACATGAGGGACTGTCTATTCTGAGCTGACTCATCTTAAGCTCGGGAGAGATTTCTTTTGAAGTGCTGCAATTCTTTTTTTCGATGTACACTTCAATGACTGTATGGCCATCGACGTATTGACGTATATTCACCACATCGTCTTCAAGCAGCAACAGTCATAGTCTACGCTCTAAGTATTCACTAGGTTTTTTAAAATACATTTTCAAATGTTTGGGTTCTTCATAACCTATTTCTTTCATTATTTGGTGCAACAATTGCATGCTATGATCGTCATCATCCAGCATGTCAACGTAGGTTTCAATACCACCTACGTAAGACATCATCGATGGTTTTGTAAAATACCCATGATGATAGACCTTCATCGTGAACAACTGGGGATATTGAGTTGTTGAAGAATAAATATAAAAAGTTACATGTTTTACAAAATATTTATATGTATAAGAAACATAAAGAAATACTAACCATACAACTCCTTGGTTGTATCCGAAAGCGGTCATGGTAGACATCTTAAACTCCACACATGATCATATCTCGATGTCATTTTCACTAGAAGGGATATATAATCTTAAGAAATTTATATGACTAGTCATGTGTAAAACAACGATATAATATTAAGGTTTTTATAGGACTCGTCAGCTCCCTGACAAGATTCGTCTGCAAGGTCTCGTCCCATCACGAGTTGTCGGCGTCGGCGAAAATTAGACAAGATTCTCTTGACATGATTCGTCTGATATGATTCGTCTGCAAGGTTTCGTCCCATCATGAGTTGTCGGAGTCGGCGAAAATCAGACAAGATTCGTCTGAAAAGATTCTTTTGCACTGTCTTGTCCCATCACCAGCTGTCAGCGTCAGCGAAAACCAGACAAGATTCGTCTGAAAATATTCGTCCGCACCGTCTCGTCCCATCACCAGCTATCAGCGTCGGCGAAAACCAGACAAGATTCTTCTGAAAATATTCTTCTTTGGCAAGTGATGACAAGAGATTGTGGTGTGTAAGGCTTTTTACAAGCGAATCTTTGAATAAAACGATGTGTTTTTTTCCCGTTTTGGAACCCAAATTACGGATATTATATAACCTAACAGTATATACATTATTATAGTATTTTGTACTCCACTATCAAGGGTTCATGTTGGTATATTGGACATCTAAATCTTCCATCGTATGAATGAGAAATTAATCACCAAAGTCGAGTAGTTGAATGGTTTATAAAGAGTTGACCGAAACAAACTTAGAAATTGATATAGTTCGAAAACAATCGGTATAACATGAAGAAGTTCAGCTAAACAAACTTCAAAACGACAACATTAAAGCAAAAGGATAGAACTAAACCAGTACAACGGAAACATACAGTGCAACAATAACAAGTACAACGAAGCAATGAAACAACAACATTTCTCTAACGATAGAGTGATTTCAACTGCTCGAGCAGTGTCATTTCTCCTCGTACTGCTCCATAAATTTTGGAATTTTTTTGCTCATCTCTTTGGCACGGGCATCATCTTTTTCAATCTACTTATACAGCTTCGCAATGGCTTTGTGTTTTTCGTCTATTGAGGAAAGAACCTCATCCCTTGCTGCAAGAGCGTTCGTCCACTTCTCGTCTATGTCATTTATCTCCGCTTCAAGTTTTTGGATTGCTTCTAAAATCTTTGCAGGAATGCCCTGTGAAGAGGGAGGGTTTGAAGACGATACGTTTCGAACCATGTTTTTCTGCTTAGTAAGTAAGAAGAAATTTTTTTCCTTACATATGTGAATGTTGTTAATTGTTGTGATACATGGATCTCAAAGGCCATTTTATATAAAAGTGACGGTGGATGCTTTTAAACTTTTTAGTGGCGGATCTTTAGGCTTTTTGCAGGCAAAGATGTCAGCGTCAGCGAAAACCAGACAAGATTCATCTGAAAATATTCGTTTGCATCGTCTCGTCCCATCACGAGCTGTCGGCGAAAATCAGACAAGATTCGTCTGAAAAGATTCGTCCGCAAGGTCTTGTCCCACCACGACTTGTCAGCATCGGCGAAAATAGACAAGATTCGTCTGAACAGATTCTTTTGCACTGTCTTGTCCCATCACGACTTGTTAGCGTCGGCGAAAATCAGACAAGATTCGTCTGCTCCGTCTCGTCCCATCACGAGTTGTTTTTTCAGGCTCCGTTTGGCTATAAATACTCCTGGGATTTCTATATAACATCAATTACACTTCAAAATACCACTTACAAGAGAATGCCTAAGGAGACTTAGAGGGACATTTGAACCGCTTGTGAATTGGATCGACGACTTGATTTGTTAGTAATTATGTTTCACTTCCATAAAATTCTAACTTTTATTCCATTCAACAGGTCACTATCCATTACTATTCACGATGAAGGTTTACCATAATGGCTATTTGACACCACCACCGGGTAGGTTTTATGTCGCTGGCATGGAAGTTTTTGTTGACCTAGTAAATGCTGAAGATCTTTGTGTTGCACACATGCATCAAATAATGTCAGTAATGGGTTATGACGAACACGAACATTCTAGAATGAAAATGTATTTTAAAACACCGAACGGTGACTTAGATAATGGATTAAAAGAACTTATGGTTGACGAAGATGTTCTAGATATAGGTAATTATGCGGACAGCGAAACCATCATTGAAGTTTATCTGGAAAGTGATGATGAATATGCAAGCACTCCTGGGAGACCGTCTGTATTCGACGAGGGGGCCAGAGATTAGGTCATATTCTTGGTGTTGTACCCGTTTTTATGTTTAAGTGTGTTTTAAGTATCTGTTTTTATGTTCATTTTTATGATGTACTTGGATTTTTCAATTTATAGCTTTATGGTTGTAATGTCAACTACTGTTTTTAATCCATTTAAGTGTTTTTGCCCTTCACGCCAATTCCCCTTAAAAAAGGAATGGATAAAAAAACATGTGTTTATTTTGTGCGCTTAAATAATTTTGTTACCTATACTTGTTTTGTAGTAGTCTAAAAATAAAAGCTCATCAAAACACAAAACAGATTAAACGATTTTATCCACGAGACAGGATTCGTCTCCACCGTCTCGTCACATCACGAACTGTAAGCTTCGGGAAAAACCAGACAAGATTCGTCTGCACCGTCTCGTCCCATCATGAGTTGTCGGCGTCGGCGAAAATCATACAAGATTTGTCTGAAAAGATTCGTCTGCACCATCTCGTCCCATCACGAACTATTGGCATCGGCGAAAATCAGACAAGATTCGTTTGCACCGTCTCGTCCCATCACGAGCTGTCGGCGTAGGCGAAAATCAGACAAGATTCGTCTGAAAAGATTCATCTAACTATTGTTTTTTGCTTTTAATTTTTATGATATGTATCAAACCAGGAGCTTTTTTTTTCCTTATATAAAGAACCCAACCCATTTGGAAACAAACACATCATCTTTCATCTTCAATTTATCTCATCTTAAAGTTATCCCTATATACACTATTAAGATCTCCTTTCATATTTGAATCAAATATGAATTCTCTTCCTAGTGAAACCGTTAGAATATATCTTCAGAGTGGTGGTTTGTTAGTAAAAAACAATGGTGTTACGAAGTACATTAATGGCGATCCGAAATGTTTATTACCTTTGCCTTCCCCCTTAACATATTCTTCATTGTGTAAGCAGGTGGCGAGAAGATTACGTTTAATTAGTGAGTTCAGATTATTTTACGAAAACTCTCTAATGGGTGGTGAGATCTTCTCATTTAATGTTGAAGAGGATGTTCCGGGGTTGACATACATGGTCAACAACATTCTGCCACAAACGTTGACGGTTTTTGTTGTCGGTGGTGGTGAAAATGGTGGAGATGGATCTGGTGGCATGATCAATCCTACCCCATACGGAGGCAGCGATGGAAACCCATATTTGTCCGGAAATCAAGCAACTAATTTTTTTCCATCTACTGGTTATCAACAGTTCCAACAAGAGTACCCACAAACCTTTACACAATAATTCCCACAACAGCCCAACTTTGAACCTACGATCAACCATGACAGCATCCTCATCCCAGATTTGAACGAGACTCCATATTTGAACGAGGGGGACATAGAAGATGAAGTTGTCGTTGACTATGAGATTTTGAATATTTCACCAGAAGAAGAAGAAGAAGATAGATCCGATCGTTCACATGATGAGGAAATTGGGATAAGGAATAATTTTTGGGGTATTCCTGACCCATTACCCTGCCCAACCCTCGTTATAAAACCTAGAAACACCATGTCTTACCAACCTACATCACATGTCAAAGTCCTACATACGTTTAAGACAAAAGAAGCGTTGAAGTTTGCAGTAGGGTTAAAATGCCTTCATGAGAACTTCCAAATGAGGGTAAAAAAATCCAGTCCAAAAAATTATGAGGCGGTTTGTAACGTCGAAGGATGCAAATGGCGTTTAATGGTGGTTGTTGTCGATAATAGCAGTCCCTGTTTCAAGTAAGAAAACTGCATGACGAACACACTTGTTCAAGAACCCAAGTCCACCCCAACAACCGTAATGCAACACCAGAGGTTTTGTGTCATGTATTGCAGGGGAGTTTGAAGGACTGTAGGAGGTTATATCGTGAAAACGAAATCATCGATGACATCAGGCAACACTTAGGTGTAAACATCTCCTACAACCAAGCATAACGAGCAAAGATGCATGCATTGCAGCCGTTGAGGGGGACCCAGAATCATCATTTGCCCAAATCCCTGTCTATTGCCACTATCTGAAACTACACAGTCCCGGGACTGTGGCTGAAATCGCCTTAGATGTTGCAAGACGGTTTGATATGCTGTTCGTGGCACTCGGTGCTTCGGTAAAGAATTTTAATTAACTTACTCTACTTTACTAATTGTTTAATGTTCGTACATGTGACTTTAAGCATCTGCAGATTCGGTCGTTTTTGTATGGTCTACCACCGTTGATCATAATGGACGGTGCCCATCTGAAGGATACATATGTCGGCACCATGTTCCTAGCGGTTGCAATGGATGGGAACAACCAGATCGTTCCCATTGCGATGGGAGTGGGGAAGACAGGAAGTGGCCCTACTTGGACTTGATTCTTAACGAAGCTGAGAGAATGTATTGGTAAACCAACCGACTTAACGTTTGTTACTGATCGGGCAGTTTCAATCTATTTGGCCATCAGAACAGTATACCCAAATGCCCATCACAGTCTTTGTGCTCGACATCTACTCGTTAACTTGAAACTTACCTCAAAAAGAGAGAAAGCAAGGAAGTGGATGTTCTGGGAGGCATGCAAAGCGTACCGATTATCAGACTTCGAGAGTACAATGCATTTGATGCATCATAGTCTACCGACCGCGGCTGCATACCTTCAGGAGGCTGGTACGAGAGATGGGCACGATCAATGTTTTATGGCCTGCGGGACAGTGCAATGACTTCGAACAGTGTGGATTATGTGAACGCGTTGAGTCGATTTGCGCATTACCTGCCGATTACAATGTTGGTCAACTTTTACCGTTTGACGTTGCAGCAATGGTATTACAAGTGCGGCCACGATGGAGGTATATTTATATACTTAACTACGTATTCCAAATTGAAATTTGTCAATTTAGTGTAACGTTTTATCGTTTTTCCTATAGCGTAAATCTAAACCGTACTGACACAGTGGGCGGCGGCAATGATCGAGAAAAGAATCAATAGGAGGGCAAGATGGAGTGTGTATCCCATTTCTGAAGCAAAATTCAAAGTTCATAACTGGCATAAGAATGACAGAGTTTATTTGCAGTCTCAGACATGTACATGCATGCAATGGAAATTGTCTGGCGTCCCGTGTGGTCATCTGATAGTGGTTACGCGATAACTCGGTCATACAGATTGCAACCAATGGGCTTCAAGGTGGTTCACAATGCATGCTTATCGGGCAACATATGACGAGCAAGTGAACCCTCTTCCGCCACCGTCTGAATACATGTTGCCCGAAGAACGTATGACATGCCTCCCGCCTCCCATGAACATACGAAACGCCGAAGACCACACAGCTGCGACCGTATCCCGTCACGAGACGAGGAACCAATCGTGAAAACCTGCAGTCGTTGTGGCCATAAGGGGCATTTTCGTTACAATTGTTCCTACCCGATGCCAGCCCCATCGCGTACATCTGGAGCGTATAGTAGTCGTAAGAAACCCGAGCCTCGTACCACCCAGTATCATCCATCACAACCGGATGATACACAAGACTATGTTCACCCAACTTATGATCTGTGGTTGTAAATAAAGTATTTGTTTTTATAAATGTAATTCCTTGCTTTGTTATATTTTACGTTTCGCAACATACGGTAGAACATGAACAAGACTAACATTGACATACAGGCGAAAACGAAACCAAGAACGTTCATTTAGATTAGATATTCCCTGATGCCAAACAAACATTAAAGTCCGAAAATAACATAAAATAAAGCCGGTAATAACGAGTTCATCAAACAACTAGAGTCCCTCTGGATACAGTGCCTTACATGAGGCTATCCAGATATATTTTTCATTGATCATTTCTTGCATGATAGGATATTGATCAACCAACTCTTTCACACGTTTTTGATCAACACGAATCTCTCTTTGCATCAACTTGACGTGATTCTTTTTTTCCCTGTTCTTCCGCCCTTGACCAGCTATCTCTTCTATCTCTACTTGAGCCTTATCTATGGATTTTTTTCATCCTGGAAAGCATGATCTGAGACGAAGGAGGGTTTGATGTCGATGGAAACTTTTCGGGCACTATTAGGGGTCTCTTTTCAGCTTCTCTTTTATCGTAAATCGCGTTGAACATCTCCCACTCCTCGGCTCTAGACACGGGAACACTCAACCAATCCTCGTCCGCTGTTGGTGGTTTATATCCAGAACGAGATGTTCCAACCATTGTTTAAAGGTTGATGAAATTTTTTGTGTGAAAATGAGATGGATGGACCGACCATAAATAGCCTGAAAATTGCCGACGGCGGTCACCGGTGGTCAATGATGGCGGCCGACGGCGGTCCACGGTGGACAACTATTGCGGTCGACGGTGGTTAGTGGTGGAAGTGGGTGGAGGAAGGAGGGAGAGGATGAATAAGTGGTGATAATGGTGATGTTGCTATGGTTCCCCCCTCCCATATATATACTCAAAAAATACCAAAAACTAGGTATTTGGTAAAAAAAATCGGGTATTTAATACAACAAATCGGAATTTCGGTAAAAAAATCAGTTACAAAAATGGTCAAATCATAAATTAATAATTTTCTTTTTGGCTGACGTCAGCCCTAAACACACTGATTTGTCCATGTTAGTTGAAAAGTCAAAAAAGAAGGGAATAAAGGGTCACATCGGCGAAACATGGGGGTATTTTCGCCGACGGCGGTGGTAGGGGGTAAAGGGTTTTGTCAGAAAAGAGGGGGAAGTGTCATGTGGGTATCGGTCAAACAGCCACGTGTCGGCTGGTTATTAGGCCAATGAGGTGTAGGGCCTGTTAATGCCAAAATCACCCTTAGAATGACTTAAGGTTAATGTGGAGCTTATACCAACTAAAGAAAGTAACCTAACGACAATACGTACAACAAGGGGAAAAAATAAAGAGACAAAGAATTTGGTGGCGCAAAAAAACCTCTACGAGGAAAAAACCGTAGATGACAAGAGGAGTCGTCAAAGCACTAAGATCGCCAAACAGGTGCGATATCCTTACGTATTACAATGCTTCACAAGATAAATAAGAAACACAAGTGTAGAAAGTAATAATAATTAGGTGTCGTGTATAAAACACTTTGATCACGTGTGTAGTAATGCAGTCGTGTATTCTTCGAGAGATAGTTGAATGAGTTCTACGTGTAGCTTGTAATTTCTGAGTTCTAGTGTCTTTTGTGAGGTATGGATCCTTGGTATTTATAATCTTGATCGTCATAAATGTATCTTTGAATTATTGGATAACGGTCGAAGATCTATAATGACCTTAACGCCTTTGATCTGTTATAGACGTTGGTCTTTAAGAGCATTGAACCTGCATTGAATAAACAAAGGAATAATGTTTGGTCGTCTGTTAGTATAATCGCGGTCATGAAGAGTCTTGTGACGGTCGTGCGACTAACGCTCGAATTATATCTTCAAAAGTGTCGACGTGTTTTATAAATACATATGGTCGACATAACCTCATCTTAATACAAGATCTATCGTGTGAAAAATGTATCATCAATACTTCTTGTCGTGGTCGTGAATTTTGACCCAAACAGTTTGCCCCCAAAATTTAAAATGAGGCAGCAATTTTGAATTTTAAATTTTAAATTTATATCGAAGATTTTTGGTGGTCGCCATGTGTCAATTGGGGAGAGGCTTTAGTCACTTCAGAACTGAATCGGTTCGTTTCTAACTAGACCCATGATGGTCTAACTAACACGAGTGATGTCATGGAGGCGTGGATATCATGTGTGACAGTTATCAGGACAGGTGTCGAAGATCTAGCGATGCACATGAAAAGGCGTTCGACATGTGTCGATCATCGATCGACTCGATTTGACACATTCGAGTGTATAAATAGGGGTTCTTGGGGGATCGTTTCCTTTTACGCCTTCAGTTTATTTTAGAGAGTGATTTCTTTCGATCTCCCCCACGAATATGTTCCAAAATCCTGCAAAATCTTTGCCATTAGTTTGAGGTTTAACGCGACTATTTAAGGTACGATTTCTTTATCCTTTTATGCGTCTTAAGACTCTAGCTAGGAACCTTTGGAGAGACTGGGATACACTAAAGCTTTCTGAGTTGAAAGTTTGTTTGACAGGTCTAGCAATGTCGAGAGAACCTGCTAGTTCGATTAAAGATCAAGACGATCTTGATGCTTTTAGGAGATTAGCGCACATTCCTTCAAGTGTTAGATTAAACACCCCTGGTCAAGTTTGACCTGATATGTTCCCGGAGGGATACTTCGTGATTTACGAGTATCCCTTCAAAATTTGCTTTATATGGCCATACTCTCCTCTATCGAGGCTTTTCATGATGATGTTTGACCTTGCACCGGGGCAACTTAAGCCCCAATTCTGGAGGGTCGTTCAAGTTATTGAACGACTTATTGAGGGTTGGGGGTCGCCCTTCGATGTGAACGAACTCCTCACGGCGTATCAGGTCAAGACGGATGGATTCCATCGATATAGCATCTTCTCCAAGTACAGAGGCAACCGTACTCTGGTCATGAATACTGCGGTCAATGATCGTAAGTGGAAGACCAGATACGCGTTCGTGCGCCTTGCGTCACTGGATCCAGACAACGACTGGATTGAAGCTGACTGGAACACATCGAGTAAGAGTTTTAACTGTTTCATCTTATATGTAATATTTGTTTTCTTTGTCTTCTAACGATCTCCTTTGTTTTTTATGTCGTTAACCATCAAGTTTGACGAGGTGAAGCCGAATAGTGACTCTATACTCAAGATCACTAAATTCTTGAAGTACAGTATCGACGAGTGTTCGTATTTCTCACGTTATCTTATAGACAACGACGATGAGGACGTGCCTATTATCGAACCTTTAGAGGTCGAGGTCGAAGAGGTTCGAGACGAGGAAGAAGAGAGAGAAGAGGAATAGGAGGAGAGAGAAGAAGAGATGGCAAGTAAAAAAGATTTTTAACCCTCTTTCTTTCTTTATCTCGTCCTGAGGATCTTCTAATATTCTTTTCGTTTTAGGAGGTTCACCCGTGAAGGCATCAAATGCGACCGCTAGGAGGGCAGCCCAACTGGAGTTGGCCTAGAAAGGTAGAGAGAAGAGGAAGGGGGCCTCAACAGCTGGGTCAGGGTTGCTCAAGAAGACAAGGATGACGGTCCCGAGGGAACCGTCGTCGAAGGGTGGCGAT
The DNA here is from genome assembly GCA_954870635.1 of Arctium minus. NCBI lineage: Eukaryota > Viridiplantae > Streptophyta > Magnoliopsida > Asterales > Asteraceae > Arctium > Arctium minus. The sequence continues at coordinate 33,539,743 of OX941087.1, forward strand.
GTGTCGAACGTCGCTACCCCTAAGAAGGTGAAGATGTCTGAGGACGTGATAATGGCAATCCCATCAGTGTGATGCCTTCGGCGGTGAACCCCCCGGGGCTGTCAAGTGCTGACCAACCGTCACCGGAGAAAGAACAGGCGAATCCAACCTCTACCTCGATCCCTTTGCCGGCCGACAAAGGGAAAGGACCTGCCCAAGTCCAGACGGTCAACTTCAATTTGCCGTCGGACTTTATGGCGGATGATGTCCTTGACAGGGAGAATATCTTTCCTCATCTAGGGAAATATCATCTTCCGTCCTTCAAGGAACGTTTTGAGGGTATGTCGGTCGACGACATAGGGTCCAATGTCATTGGACTCGCGTTCATGGTAAGTGTCGTATTTTTATACGTGTGTTTATTTTTGTTTAACTGTCTTATATTTATGTTGTACGTCTTCTTTCGGCAGACGTTCCAGGTCGCGCTCAGTCACTACGGCCACATGGAGAAGGTGAGGCGTCTACTGTCGAAAGCTCTCAAAAGAGAAAAGGCGGCCCTAGAGAGGGAGCAAGCGGCTCTAGCCAGGGAAAAATTGGTTGTGGCTCACGCAGACTCTCTGTCCACACGACTTGACGATTCCCACAAGGTTCTAGAGGTCACCGGACACCAGAGGGTCGGGTTGCAAACGCGCCTCCATCAATCGTGCGAACTTCTAAAGGGGTCGAGGGCGGAGCTAGAGAAGACCCATGAGTCTTTGGCCGAGAAAGAAAAAGAGGTCAAGGACTCCATGGCGAGGGAGTCCGAGCTAGTGGCCAAGGTGGAGGAGTTGAAGGAAGAGCTTAAGTCTGTCGAGGCTTTTACTCGATGGACTACTAAGGCAGCGATCATGAGGCGACATCTGACGGGGAAGAACCCTCTTGCCAAAGCCTCTGAAGAGCTAGAGATCTACCTATCGAACGTTCGGAGCGAGAAAGACCTAGATTCCGATGACGAGAAGGAGGAGGAAGTGCTTGAGGTCGAGGACGAGGCTCTCGTGGACGAAGCTTCAGTGTCGCAGTCAACAGACGATCCTCCTCTGTCTTGAGCTTTTATTTTTTAAGTTTTTTAATGGTCGACCGTTGGAGGTCGAGCCTTCTACTGTAACCGTTAATTTTGGATTCAATACAAGCGGTTTTTATCTTACCACTTGAGCATCTCATGAATAGACCAAAACACGCGACATCACATGATAAGAATACAAGTTAATCAGTAGAATACTTGTATTGAAAGTACTTTGAGTTTAGAGATTTTTGCAATTGTAAGGATCGTGCGACCAGGCAATCGATGTCTAACACAATTTCATATAATTCAATCCAAGGATACTTACGACTAACATAATCCAAATAATTCAATCCAAGGATACTTGTGAATAAGGCATTCATTCAAAGTATAGTAAAATTTTCCTAAGTTAAAAACTTAGATTATATATCTTGGGTTTACAAGACCAAGCTGTGTAATAGACTTATAGTTCTGAATGTGTCGTGCGATCCTGCGAGAAAACAATGTCAGAGGTTGGTCGTTGGCTATTCAACGACCCTCTGATGCTTAAGTAGTATTGGTTTTAATAAATAATCATAGGGAAAGAGAATAAGGGACTTAGAAAAAAATCCTCTTAAGATGTGTTGTATTCCAACTACGAGGGATATCTTGGTCGTCGAGGGTTTGGAGCCTATAAGCACCTTTTCCCACGACTTTGGATATGCAATAGGGACCTTCCCATTTGATGGAAAGTTTACCTGCGTTCTATTCTTGAGTGTTTTGAAACACTCGACGTAAGACATGATCGCCTTCTTGAAAGACTTTGGTTTTTATGTTTTTATTAAAGTGACGTTCGACCGATTGTTTCTGAGACGCCATCCTGATCAATGTTGATTCTCTTATCTCTTCAAGGGCATCGAGATCATAACTTAGGTCGACCAGGTTATGATCGACCGAGTCGTGTCTTGATGTTGGGAGCTGGACCTCGACTGATAGAACCGCTTCGCAACCATAGACCAAGGAAAATGTGGTTTACCCTGTAGACGTACGTGGAGTCGTACGATTTGCCCAGAGTATTGAAGGAAGTTCTTCGACCGATTTTCCTTTTGCTGCTTTTAATCTTTTCTTGATTGAGTTGATAATGGTCTTGTTGTTCGATTCTGCCAGTCCATTTGACTGGGGATACCGAGGTGTCGAGGTCATCAACTTTATATTGCAATCTTCACAGAACTATCGAGTCCTGTCACTTATGAATTGAGATACATTGTCGTAAACAATGTCAGATGGTATTCCAAACTTGCATATGATGTTAGTCTGGATAAAAGATATAACCTATTTGTCCCGGACTTGAGAGAAAGCGGTTGCTTCTATCCATTTAGAAAAATAATTTGTAAGTACTAATAAAAATACTTTTTGCTCGAGGGCAGGTGGTAATTTACTGACAATATCCATTCCCCACCTCATGAGGGGCCATGGGATTAATGTCGAATGTAAGGGTTCAGAAGGTTTATGCGACGTACCTGAGTATCGTTGACATGCGTCGCAACTTTGTACATACCTGATGGCGTCTTGTCATAATGTCGGCCAATAATAACCTTATCGTGATACTCGATTGGTTAGACTACGACCACCTGAATGATTACCACATTTACCGTTATGCATTTCTTGCAAGATATTCTGGGCTTGGGTTTTGCTAGTGACACATCGTAGGTTGAGCCCATTTGACGATCGTCGATAGAGCTTGTCTTGGATCACGACATATCTGGATGCCTTAAATCTGATCTTTCGAGCTTCCATTTTGTCTTCGGGAAGTTGGTCGTGCACCAGGTAATTCATTATGTCGTTCGACCAATCTTCTTCTTCATGATTGATCTGGACAATGTCGTCATGGTCGATGGATGATGTCGAGAGGTGGATCATGGGTATTGTATCGAACAGAGGTTTGCTGAGTGCCAATCCAAGGTTGGACAAAGTGTTTGCTTAAGTATTTTGATCTCTTGGGATTTGTTCGATCGAAAATGGCTTGAAATTTTCTAATTTTGCTTTGGCTATTTTGAGGTATGTTGTCATCTTTGAGTCTCTTGCTACGAATTATCCATTCATTTGGTTCACGATGAGGAGGGAGTCACTCTTAACGTGCAACCCTTTTGCCCCCAAATCATGCGCTATGTTCATTCCCACGATCAAGGCTTCGTACTTTGCTTCGTTGTTGGTTGCTTTGAAATAACATCGTATGGAGTATACCATTTTGCCCCCCTGTAGTGACTTTAAGACGACACCAAGTCCTGTTCCTCTAGCGTTGGACGATCTGTCGACATGTAGAGTCCAGGGTTTGTCGTCGAGAGTCGCCACAGAATAAGTCTCGTCTTGCGCTTCTTTCTCTAGTTCAGGACTAAAATCGGCGGCGAAGTTTGCCAAGACTTGTGATTTGATCGCGGTCCTTGGCTTGAAGTCGATGTCGTAGCTGCTGAGATATATACTCCATTTCGCTAGTCGACCTGTAAATTCTGGTTTTCTCAAAACAAACTTAAGTGGAAAGCTAGAAACGATAGTTATTGGATGTGACTCGAAATAATGTCGTAGCTTTTTAGCAACTGTGACTAAGGACAATAATAATTTTTCCATAGAGGAATACCCGGTCTTAGCATCGAGCAGAGATTTACTTACATAATAAATAGGCAACTGATGTTTGTCGTCTTCCATTACCAGGACTACACTTACCGCATTAGGACTAACGGTCAGGTAAAGTTGTAAGACCTCATGGTCTTTTGTTTTCGATAGTAATGGAGGCGACACCATGTATTCTTTCAATTTTTGCAGTGCTTACTCATGGTCGTTCGTCCAATGGAAGCCCTTTTTTTTTGGCAAAACGTTGTAGAATAGATGACACTTGTCTGATGATCGTGAGATAAATATGTTCAAAGCTGCTACTCGACCAGTCAGATGCTGGACTTCTTTGAAATTCCTTGGGGACTTGATCTCAATTATAGCTTTGATCTGGTCAGGATTAGCTTCGATCCTTCGTCTGGTCACCATATATCCCAGAAACTTCCCAACACTTACACCGAAGGAACACTTTGTCGGGTTTAGCTTCATATGGTATTTTCTGAGAATGTCGAACGATTGTCGGAGATGTTCGACATGATCGACATTTTGTCTCAACTTGACGAGCATGTCGTCAATGTACACTTCCATGGTATCGCCAAGTCATTCCTTGAACATTTTGTTGACCAGGCGCTGGTACGTGGAACCTGCATTTTTTAAACCAAAAGGCATGACCTTATAACAATAAATACCTCTGTCTGTCATAAAGGCAGTTTTCTCTTAATCGTCGACGTGCATAAGTATTTGATTGTAGCCTGAGTATGCGTCCATGAATGTCAAGAGATCATGTCCAGTGGTCGCATCAACTAGAGCATCGATGTGTGGCAAAGGACACAGATCCTTTGGACATGCTTTGTTTAAGTCAGTGAAATCTATGCACACCCTCCACTTGCCCTTTTTCTTTTTTATGACCACGACTTTAGCTAGCCAGTCAGGGTATTTAACTTCTCGAATCTTCCCAGTCTTGAGAAGGTGATCGACCTTGTCATTGATTACTTTGTTTCGTTCTGGAGCGAACTTTCGATGTTTCTGTTTGATAGGTTTAAATGACGGGTCCACATTTAATTTGTGCGAAATAACGTCGGGGTCGATGCCGACCATATCTTCGTACGTCCAGGCGAAACAGTCAGCATGCTCCTGCAAAAAAGAGATTAGTTCTTTTTTAATGAAAGGATCGAGGGACAAACCTACGAAGACGACTTGATCGGACTTATTTTGATCCAGGACGACTTCCTCTAAATGATAGTCGTCGATAGTGTCGGGGGCATCTTGGTCCTGTAATTGCTAAATGGATTGCTTTTGAGGCTTTATCGTGCTCTTATAGCAATTACGAGCAGCCTTTGGTTCGCTTTTGATCTCCTGGATTCCCCATGGCGTGGGAAATTTCATCGTCTGGTGGAACGTTGAAGGGACCGCCTTCATGTCGTGGATCCACGGTCGACCAAGAATAACATTATATGCTTATGAGCAATCGATGACGCTGAGTCTGGTCTGCTTGTTGATCCCTTTAGTGTAGACTGGCGGAGTGATTTCTCCAAAGGTGTTCGTCGCATCTCCATTAAAACGTACCAAGGTCGTCGAACGTCGAGTGATCTCTGACTTATCGAGTCCCATGGCTTTGATGGTGTCGAGAAAGATTATGTTCGTTGAGCTGCCTCCATCAACCAACACCCTCCGGGTTAAGCAATTGTCGATCTTGAGTTGAATAATCAACCAGCGTGATGTCTCTGATGTAAGTCACCCAGGTCATCTCGATCAAACGTTATCTTCATTAATTCCAACTCCAATTCTTCCTTTGGCCGTGAAGATCAAGGAATCGGTTGATCATGTGTTCCTCGACTAGCATGCCTCTTTGCTGCAAAATAGGTCAAACAACATACGTCATAACCTTTCGTAACACAGTTCACGATTTTTTCATGAACAGGAGACGGTGATCGAACGTCATTGACGGGCACTGTTGGTTCCTCAATTATTTCTTTGAGATTGCCTTTCAAAACGTGCCAATCGAGCTCCTTTTTTAGAGCAATGCAATCATCTATCACATTACCATGATCACTATGAAAGTCGCACCATTTAGTCTTGTCCTTCTTGTCATCGCCTTTGTCGCTTTTTCTCGGCCATCGGATGGTCGCTTGTATACTTCTCAAGGCCTCAACCAAGTCCTTGGAAGTCCCTTTGAATCCATAAGATGAAATCTTAGGGTACTGAGGGAGTTTGGTCATGGTCAAGGTCTTCTTTTTATCGAATCGTACGTTCGAGATTTGTCGTGATGGTTCAAGTTTGAGTGTCGATTTGCAGGGGGTCAGCACATCCAAATGTAAAAAGGTCAAAGATCAGGGCTTTAATCTCTTCCAAGGTATAGTCTCTCGTGTAATTTACTTTACATGGTAATTTGAGCTGTCTGAAATTTGTGTATGGGAACTTGATTTTATAAGTTGCTTTCTCAGCATTTTGATTGACTAGGATAATGAAGAAAATGCATGATGTGGCTGTATATGTGGAAGTTATGATTCCATATAAGATAACTGGCTGCGTAGGAAAAATGTAGTGCGGGTTCAGAAGCTAATTGTAATCGATTAAAGTGGTATGCCTACACCAAAACATGATCCATGCATGCAAATAGTCGAATGCAACCGATGCTCCCAAGGAGTAAAGTATAACGTGAAAAAAGAATTAGTAAACAATTATGTTGCTTGATGCCAATGCCAAAAAGGTAACACATACCCTAATACGAAATGGTTTTACGTAAAAGTCAAGCAATAACTTTTATTACTCTACCAAATATCGCTACGTTTGTAAGCCTCAATCACGGTCTTGACATCACAGTTGCGGATACTGATCATCTCTACGTTAAAGCAGTTAAAGTAGCTTCGGATGGATTCCCCAACCTACTGCATGACGTAATACAGGTTGCTAGTCTGCTTCTCCATCTTATGACTCATTGCAAATTGTTGGGAGAATTGGTTTCCCCGTTCAGCGAATGAACTGATGGACTTGGGCTTGAGATTGATCAACCATTGGAGGGCAACACCTGTGAGGATCGCCTCAAAACACTTGCACATATAAACCTCTTGATATTGATGCGGGATCGACACAGTCCACATCAATTGCTTGTACTACGCAATGTGTTCTGTCGGGTCTGAGATGCCAGAGTATTTAGGCGTGAACGTCGGGATGCTGTACTTCTTGGGGACGTCGACCATGGCTATCTCGTCAATGAAAGGCGACACTTGAAATCCAGTACGAGGCTCGACATCGACAGGTACTGCTGCCCCTGGTAACTTAGCAAGTAGCGACAATACACGTTCGTTATGTTCCTCCAGCATTTTCAGTAACTGAGCGACTGGATCATCTTGATTAATCCCTTGGGTCGCCATAGGGACGTGCCCAAAGGTCTGAAAGCCATTCCGCTGCAAGGAATCAGAAGTATCTCCATTGTGGTGGAAGGTCGGCATTGGCATCGTAGGAATTGACGTCGCAGGCGGCATCGTGGGAATTGGCATCGTCGTATTGAAAAAAGTTGGTGGCGGTGGTGGCATCGTTGGTATAGGTTGACCAGGATATGAAGGTCTTGGGTAATTGGGAAGAGGAGGTCCCGACCATTGCATGCTAGATGTTCTAGTACCATTTTGCGATCCTGATGCGCCGTTCAAATTTTGATTCCTCAAGGATGCGATGGCCTCAACTGCCCTTAAGTTTTGGTTACCCAATTCATCGATGCGTGAGCGTGCATCTGTCAATTCCATATTCATTTGAGCGATGATGTGTTCATAGGTCCCTTGTGGGTTAGCCATTATCCTGCAGATAAAAGACACTCGAGAAAATTATTAGTACAATGCACGATTGTCGAGGATTTTCTTTAGATGGGGCCCCACGGTGGGCGCCAAACTGTTAATGCCAAAAATCACCCTTTAGAATGACTTAAGGTTGATGTGGAGATTTTACCAACTAAAGAAAGTAACCAAACGACAATACGTACAACAAGGGAAAAAAATAAAGAGACAAAGAATTTGGTGAAGCGGAAAACCTCTACGAGGAAAAAAAACACGGACGACAAAGAGGAGTCGTCAAAGCACTAAGATCGCCAAACAGGTGCGATATCCTTACGTATAACAATGTTTCACAAGATAAATAAGAAACACAAGTGTAGAAACTAATAATAATTGGGTGTCGTGTATAAAACACTTCAGTCACGTGTGTAGTAATGCACACGTGTGTAGTAATGCAGTCGTGTATTCTTCGAGAGAGAGTTGAATGAGTTCTATGTGTAGCTTGTAATTTCTGAGTTCCAGTGTCTTCTGAGAGGTATGGATCCTTGGTATTTATAATCTTGATCGTCATAAATGTATCATTGAATTCTTGGATAACGGTCGAAGATCTTTAATGACCTTAACGCCTTTGATCGGTTATAGTCGTTGGTCTTTAAGAGCAATGAACCTGCATTGAATAAACAAGGGAATAACGTTTGGTCGTCTGTTAGCATAATAGCGGTCGTGAAGAGTCTTGCGATGGTCGTGCGACTAACGCTCGAATTATATCTTCAAAAGTGTCGACGTGTTTTATAAATACATATGGTCGACATAACCTCATCTTAATACAAGATCTATCGTGTGAAAACTGCATCATAAATACTTCTTGTCGTGGTCGTGAATTTTGACCCAAACAGGGCCCACAACTCCTTTTTGCCGACGGCAGGTGAAAGCGACCGACGAAAATGGGTGATAAATCATCAATTTCTTGTTAAATATGCTATTTTCTTGATTCATTTTCCAAAATGTGATATCCGAGCCATTTTCCGGTTTGAAAAACCAGGCCCGAATCCTATTATAATCAAGTCGTACATGGTTGAGGGACGATATTTGTAATTTGGTGTTTTGACTTTTGAGCGGATAAATCCTTCATTGCAAGAGCAAGAGGCATCGTAGACGCCACGGAGGGAAAACAAAACATAAACATAAAAGAGAAGCTAATCATGGTTTGCATACGCTGAAAAATCATCGACTTCCCATCAATCAGCTAGTGTTGTTAACAGAAAATCATACCGGATTTGATGAACAAGTAAACTTTAACAAAGTATTCATTTTCATCTGACAAACTTCAAACAAAAGGAAGAAGAGGAGGCTATGGATTGCTCATGGAAATCAACAAGCAAAAGGAGATTGAAGAAGAACTAGAGGCTACCTACCCATGAAATCAATCGCAATCTCAAACTCAGTTCCATCGTCACTTTTTTTAGCGCCATACGTTAATGGTTGTGGTTCATCTTCCAAGATTGTTGCCCAGAAGAACAAGAATTCCCAATCTCCTAAGGTCAGAGTTCTCCATTTTCTTCGTTTCTTACTGCACTGAAATCATATTGCTGCCATAGATGTTCTGACGGATTATTATTTGCCTCTCAGCGACTTGTTGTATTTCCAGCATTGTAAACTTTTAAATTAAAGAGTTTGTCGTTCGATTCATTTTATTTGGTGCCAGGAGATTTGGTCAAAATATCATAATTTAGTTTGTAATTTAAGAATGGATGACTTGAAACACTTGAAGATTATTTAGGGTTTCTTGTTGGATAATAATTTGTGAATTCAATTGTTACCATAGACTATTAACTCTTTGAGATCAGAGTCAATTGTTTTTACCTTGTCCTTGTGGTTCTGTTTTTTTCTAGGCTTTCTTTCTTTCTTTATTTATTTCAAGTGATTCAAGTGTATTAAGTAATCATAATAGTGTGGCAACTGCTCAATAGCATGAACCTATATCATAATACTTTCACACACACGGATCGCCAGCAGTAGGAAAGCAACATTATGTTAGTCACGGGGTTGATTCAACTTTTAGAAGGCCTGGTTTTAGATCAGAAATGGGGTTCACGTGAGGTCCAATGAGGGTTGTTAGATCTGATTTGACTTCATGTAGGAAGATTTAGGACCCTACAAGTCCATAAGGAGGTTTGATTAGGAGTTGTGTAGGGATCTTTGAGGTGCCAGATGGTTGCAACAAGGGATTCCAATACTTGTACAGGTCGATGGTGCTAGATGGCTGCAACAAGGGATCTATGGTACCAAAAAGATTGGACGGCCCTAGAAAACATTTCCTTCAAGCAGACTAGTGTATTCTCTATGCGGGCTTACATGATGGTTCAAGTCAAACACTCTCCTGGGCTTATCTAGAAGAAAATCTTTTAGAATTTCTTTAAATGCATGATCTTCTTATAGATTTTTTGACATTCTTGTGTTAAGAGACATTCTTCTGTTAGGCAGAGGTGTTCTTAAATCTGTCAGAAGGTCATTCATTGTAAAAAAAATTCTTATCAGAAATTCAGAATGTTGTTCTCCTAAACAACCCCACTCCATGACCCATTTTCTTGTTGGAAATTTCCTTTCAACTACTGATGTCAAATAAAAAATATTGCAGAGCTCAAGGGAAACACCCAAATACATGTCTTGTCTATTTACTTGAATAATATAACAAGTGCCTGAGTTCAATGGCCCACCTTAACTTCTTATACATATAAACAGGTTACTCTCTTTTGACAATAATTGTTAGTATAAGTAACTCATGTATCACGATAAGTTCTTTCCTTTAACAACCTTTATTGCAATAGGGTTCTGAGCCACCTGCCAGGATTACATCAAATGTCAAGCAGAATTTGCAGTTCTTGAGGTTATGGAAGGTGACTTACTAAATGGTGCTCGTATTCTTTTTCCAGAATCAAGTTTGTATCGTCTGTTAAAATTTGGATGAAACTTTTGTACTTATAGGAGTATCAAAAGAGGAAATCTAGCACACCCAAGCCTGCTACTAGTTACCGTAGGAAGAAGGTGGAGAAAGACGACCTTCCGGATGATGATACCGAGCTCTATCATGACCCTACTTTGACCCTTTATTAGTAATTTTCTTTCACAGTTTTGTTTTGATTGAAATTTTTATACTTAATTCATCTAAATTAAATAACTATCTGGAAAAGCATCGCGATTTTCTAAAATTATTGAACAGTACAAACCAGGGTGTAGACACTGCCGTCCCTGTGTTGCTTGTTGATGGTTATAATGTCTGTGGCTATTGGCCGAAGCTCAAGAAACATTTCATGGGTGGAAGACTTGACCTTGCTCGCCAAAAGCTTGTTGATGAGCTGATAACCTTTGGAATGCTAAGAGGTTTGTGTAATTTTATACCATAGGGCACTCTTGTTTCTGCTAGAAAGTCGAGTTTATTTATCAAATGATTGTTAAGCAGCTTCTACAACAGCAAACACTAGTGGGTCTTGATCAAAGGGTTTCACGAAAATGTATCTATACAAGAAATGAATTATTTCACAATTCGTACATTGAATATGCAAAAATAATTTAATGTGAAAGTTTAGGACTTATTAGTTTTATACTTTCTGCATATTATGTTCATATTAATCTAAATCATCAGGAAAATAGTTTGTAGTGTTGCCTCATTTCTGTCTTGTTCTCCGTTAAGTCCTGTATGGATAAAGCTGACTGTATGGATTAATCTGTCTGTATAGATTCGGAGAGTTTTTTCATAAATGAAAGGAGTGTGCTTTTAATTGGAGGGGCAAGTTCGGAAAAAAACTTGGCTTTCTGCATAAAGCTCCCCCTAGAAGCTTACCGAATAAGCCACTTTCGATATCTATAAGCCACTACCAAACAATCATGTATAGCTACCGAATAAGCTGTGGTCCCATTAAGCTCATTAAGCTGTTAACAAACAGGCTCTGAGAATCATAGAGTTTAGGTTTATTTCTGATACTAGTATGATAGAATACGAGTTTCACTGAATGGAATGATCAATGTAGAATAATGTTGGCCTACTTTCGAGAGGTAGGCTTCTTGCCCATGATGCACGATTTAATTCCTGAGTATTCTTATCAAATCAGCCCTTTAATTATGGAAAAAACAAAGTTTCCTTTGAAATAATTAATTCTAGAGCCCTTTAATCAACTACCTCTCCAACCTTCTTGGTTATCTCCAATTTGACAAAAGTCAAAGGAGTTTTATTGGACGATGCTTAATTTAGTTCCAAAGTATGATCAAAGCAAGCTTCTCCCCTAATTTCTCTTAGTCCCTTCTTATAGAACCCCTTAATTATGATGAGACCAACTAATTAACCCTAGGCTTACGCATAAAGTGACCAACTAGCTATGTATATTGCAAGTTTTCATCTTCTATTTGTTTTCTGTAAAAGAAAGACCAAAATTTCCCTTCCGTATCCCCATGCTCATACCTTGTTAGTCAATAAGTTGGGGATAATGTCAAGGCTGCATTGGGTGTTTACCCTGCCACACACTCCAAGAAACTATACCTTCAAAGTATTCGATGGAAGGATTTGGCTAGGTAGAAGAACCCGTGCTTCTTACCTTACACCAGAGTAATAGAACATGTATGTCAAATGAATGAAATGAAGAATGCAAGAAAATGAAGATATATCTGGAGGGATCTGAGTTCTACTCCTTCAAACACTTCAATCACGTTGCAATATCTTTGTACAGTGTGTTATAATTGTCTAGATACCCCAAGATTACCCTTGTCGCGAATGCTTTAGTGGTTGGATTAATGCTGTAGTCATTAACATCATTTTCATCCCTAACAAAAGAGAAACTCTTTAGAAGTTTATGGTTCTCCTTTTGATCACTAAACTTGTAACAGTTCGGTATTCACTAATCCAATGTATTTTGCAATCAAATTTTTTAGTAGAACTAGAACCACTCTTGTTCTACACAATGGGACACTGTTTGCGTTCATAGGTCCAATAAACTAACTTTTAACTTCAAAATTGATAAGAATTCTTGAAGTTTTAGTTAAATATCTAGAAACTACATTTGAACTTCATAACATATTGTATCTTTTGAAAAAGTTTAGAGTTAAATTTGTAACTAAATGAAATCCAATTCAAGTTTAAATATTGAGAGTACTATGCATGACCTTAAATCCAAAAAAAAATTCTCTTTTCGGATTGGGTGTAAGAATACTATTAGTTGTTAGGTTGCTAGTTATTTTTCTTGCATTCCCAAAATGTTATATTTTCATGATTTCAGATTATGAATGTATGTCTTCCCACTGAAAATTTGTGCAGAATGATATCCTGCCTTTATTGTCATATACTTGTTTTGACATGGAATTATATTTTCATTGCATATGGACATTTACAGAGGTGAAAGTGGTGGTTGTTTTTGATGCTATGCTGTCTGGGCTACCAATGCACAAAGAAAATTTTGCTGGGTATCACTCATAACCTAATGTTTAATACTCTTGCTGCATTGTTTGAGATTTTTAATTGTCCACTAGATGGTGTTGTATATTGAATAATGTTTGATCGTAATGCTTAATGAAATTCACGGATCCTTTGTACAAGGGTCTCAATTTTTTGTTGGTAATGGTGTATTTGAAATGAATAATAAGCAATTTGTTACCATGTTTCCCTATTTGGCTTATGTGGTATATATGCTAGCATTACCTGTATTATATTCATTTCCTCTGGTTGTGTTTTTCTGTTTTAAATTTATAACAAAATGTAGTCGTAATTAGAGGGCGTCTGATGACTACATTGCCAAGCTTCAGCATTTAACTTTTGAGTTGTTGGGATACTTTCTACGAGTTCTGATGCATTCTGACACCTTATATTTTGCAGTGTTGATATAGTTTATTCAACTGAAACATGTGCTGATGCATGGATAGAGAAAGAGGTGAGTAGTAAAATATGATCTTATTCTTATAAGACCTGTAATTTGATATTGTCCTACTCAAAGCCAATCATTTATAATGGGATGTGGCACATGCTCATAGAGTCAGGTTTATACGAGAACATTAACTAAATAAGAGAATAAAAAACAGTCGAATCACATGATTTTACACTAAATATGACCTGAGGTCGCAGGCTAGGTCGCCCGCATACCCTTGCGTTGACCGTTACTGTAAAATCATTTGTGATTTTGCATATGATTTGGCCGTTTTCGTATTCTCTTATTTAGTTACTGTTCTCGTTTGAACCTCCATGCTCATATATATATATATATATATAATAGGATAGGTTCAAATGAGAACCATAAATAAATTGAGAACCCGGGGAACCAGCTATTTATGATGAATTTGTGATATATAATCTTGATGAAAAATATCCATAATGAAAATACATGATATTAATGATAAAGTTACACGAAATTTATGATAAAAATGCATTAAATCACAAATAAGAAAATGCATGATGTTCATGATGAATAATATCATAATTATTCAATGTTATTCATCATGAATAATTGGTAACCCGGGTTGTCAATAAAATTGAGGTTTCCAATGGAACTAACCTTATATATATATTCATCATTGTGGATGAGCGAAGGGGGAGGTTTAGGAGTTGGCAGGTAGGGTATCAAGGCCTGTGTATGGGTAGAGGGGCAGTTTGTGTGTGTTCTCTTACTTCGTTTGTGTTTTTTATGCTTTCTTCCTTTTTCTTTGTTTTTATATTGCTTACTTTGTGCTACTCTTGACTATTCTTCTTGCTCTTGTCTTTTACTTTTCGCTCACCCTTTTGCACAAGCCGGGGGTCTTCTCGGAAACAACCGCTCTACCCTTTAGATATAAAGGCTAGGTCTGCATACGTCTCACCCCTCCGAGACCTTGCTTTTGAGTGGGATATATTGGTTTGTTTGGTTATTCATCATTGAACTTATATTTCTCCGGCGTGTTCACTAGCCTAAACGTGCCTCATCGCTTGTATCCGCCTCTAAGCCTTACACATGAACAAAATCGTGTTTGAGTGGGATTGACTTATTCAAAGGCGCCATTAGTTCTCTATGATTGAACTAACTCAGATACCATATTGGATTTTTGGGTTCCAACTAATTGGATGTAGCCCTAATCATTTATAAAATTAGATGTATTTCCTTGACAACAACTTCAAAAGAAAACCCCTGTATGCATTTTTGGTGGAAAACCAATAGCTTCCTTGCCAAAAAGAGATGTAGATTGACTTTTAAGATCATTCCATCACCTTCTATTTTAATATTGATATGGATTTTATTTCGAGTTTTTTACAATGTTTTTATATCGGTAGCATTTTTTCATATCATTTGACATAATCATAAATGTTTTTGATGAAACTTGAAGTCGGAACAGAGGGAATGGTTCTATAATCAATATAACCCTTAATTTATTGAAAGGTTGCAGCCTTGAGGGAGGATGGTTGCCCAAGAGTATGGGTTGTCACGTCTGATCGTTGTCAGCAACATGCAGCACATGGGGCAGTATGTCTCCCCCTCATAAATGTCTTTCAGTAACATAGTCTGTTTCCATGGTTATCTTTATATTTCATCCATTTATGAGGAAGTAAAATCCTTATCTTTACTACATAAACTTGCTTAAATTATTAATTTATTCTTTGCATACTTAGAGCATCCACAATGGAAGCTTTTTCAACGATTATTCAAAAGCTTTTTGGCCACCTCGTATCTTGAAAAAGCCCCGACGACAAACAAAATTACTTTTGCTTGTAACTGCGCAAGCCTTCAACAAGTAATTTTACTTGGCTACCTCATATCTTGAAAAAGCCCCGACAACAAAAAAAAACTTACTTTTGCTTAACTGCGCAAGCCTTCAATAAGTCATTTTACTTGGCCACCTAATTGGATCCCACTTTATTGAAAAAGCTCATGAAAATGCATACAATTCTGGATGCTCTTAAAATGCTTTCTGACCCGTATGGTTTTGCTTTTAGGGAGCTTTTGTTTGGAGTGCAAAGGCATTGGTCTCGGAGGTACACCACCTGTTCCAAATTCATGCTAAACTCTAACATGGGTCTTTTCTCTTGCTTATTTTCTTAAACATTATGATTATAATTTTTGCGTGTTTGCACACACTCCTATGTTACTATGCCCATTTTCTCACCTATCTACTTGTACTTTTGTTTTTGTTTTTGTTTTGCAAGCCGGGGGTCTTCACAGAAAGTTAGATACAACCTCTCTCTATCCTTTGGGGTAGAGGAAAGTTATGTGTACATCTTACCCGCAGACCTTACCTTTGTATGGGATATACCAGGTTCGTTTGGTTTACAAGCGTACACTCTCTCACGCGCACACACACACACATATATATCATGGATAGCTGTATTGTGATATAAATCAAATTGATTATTCAACTTTATCGATAATTCGCACCCGTAATCGAATGCTTATAAAACAAGAAGTCCTGACCTTCGAGACCTAGGTAATCTCCCAGACTAATGTCTTTTCAAAATAAAACCTACCCCTAACCCTAGGGTAATCGACCCTTATATGGGAACCGATCCCTCTCTCCTAAATCGACAAAATTAGGAAACAAAATCATTCTCTCTCCTAAATCGACAAAATTAGGAAACAAAATCATAATTAACTAATCAAGACAATTAATTTAAAAAATTAGCAATCAGCTCCCTGGAGTTAGCCAACTCCCCTGTGCCTCAGCGCCCCTTGCGGTTCGTATGCACGTTTTTGGGAAGGGGCAGTCAACCATAGTCGAAATCTTTGAAGGATCGGCCATAACCCCGTTCTTAGTAACATTATGACCCAAATAATCCACCCAGTCCGGCCCGAACACACACTTTTTCCCGTTACAGTAAAGTTGTTCAACCCTCAAGCAGTCGAATACCACCTTCAAATGATCGATGTGCTCTGCCATGCTTTTACTATAAACCAGGATGTCTTCAAAGAATACCAACACAAACTTCCACAGATACGGCCGAAACACTCTATTCATCATTGACTGAAACGTAGAGGGCGCATTAGTCAAGCCGAACGGCATAACTAAAAACTCATAGTGACCCTCATGCGTGCGAAAAGCGGTCTTATGGATGTCAGCCTCTCTCATTCGTATATGATGGTATCCCGATTTCAAATCCAGCTTACTGAAAACCACCGCAACATGCAACTCATCCAATAACTCGTCGATCACAGGGATTGGAAATTTATCAAGAACCGTGGATTTATTGAGGGCACGATAATCCACACAAAACCTTCAACTGCCGTCTTTTTTCTTAACCAACAAGACGGGACTAGAAAATGGGCTAGTACTCGGCCGAATAATCCCAGCCTCGTTCATCTCCCCAACTAAACGTTCAATCTCATCCTTCTGTAACTGGGGATACCAGTAGGGCAGTACATTGATCGGTTCCGTTCCTCCCTTGAGCGTGATCGCATGCTCATGATCCCTCGGGGGTGGTAAGCCTACGGGTAACATAAAGACATCTGCATATAGGGTTAGTAAATCATCCCGTGTACTTGTGACCCCCCGGTTTCAGTCACTAATAAGCTAGTGAGGCCAACCAAATACCCCTCACTAATGTCCGGTATAGCCCGGGCTAAAGCCTGTAACGATGATTCTGACCTGCGCAGGCCCGATTCACCCCTCAGTGTTACCCGTTCCTTTCCATGCTGAAAGGTCATAGTGAGCTCCTTCTAATTTACCCGTGTATCGCCCAACTGGCTCAACCATTTGATGCCCAAAATCACATCCATGCTCCCTAGTTCCAAGGGATAGAAGTCCTCAGTTACACGGATCCCGGGTAGTTCAAGTTCCACCGCCCGACAGATTCCAAAGCTCTATTCAGTTTTTCCGTTCCCCAGCGTCACTCCCGTACCCCGACGCCTCGTGACCTGCAGATGTAATGGCACGATCAACCGTAAGGACAAAAAATTATGGGTCGCCCCACTGTCAATAAACACCACCACCTCCTTACCCCGAATGGTTCTCTGAGTTTCATGGTGTGGGGAGAAGTAATGCCTACTACCGAATGTGCCGACACTTCAACCGCATCTAAATGGACATCATTTGGTTGACCCGCCTCCTCTTCTGAATCACCTTCCCTTTCATAAATGACCATAACCTTTAAAGTTATGTCCGGGCATTTGTGTCCCGGCGTGAATTTCCCGTCACAGCGAAAACAAAGACCCTTCGCCCGTTTATCCTCCATTTCCGTCTCGGTCATCCGTTTAAAAGCCGGTCTTCCCTCAACCGTCGGAGGCCGTTGCCCCCAGCCGGGGTAGTTCCCATCGGCCTAACCCCTCCCCCTCCAGTGGCACGCACCGCCCCACTTTTCGGGCTGCTCTTTCCCTGTTCCTCAAGACCCCCCATTTGATTATCGTCAATCATGATAGCTAATTTGATAGCCTCCAACCCCTCTGGTTGCAAAACCCGCACTGAGGTGCGCAAATAAGATCTCAACCCCTTTAAGAACGTACCCTCCAATACTTTTTTCAGAAATTCCATCCAATTGAGCAGATAAAGACTCGAACAGACTGACATATTCTCTCGCCGTTCCTTCCTGTTTCATTGTCATAAACTGTTTGTATAGATTTCCATCCTGGGACGGTTGGAAACGATCTAACAGGCGGGATTTCAAGTGTTCCCAACAACGGAACAGTTCTCGCCGGTCACTCCAATAGTACTATGACAAAGCTTGCCCCTCAATACACAACACCGCTGCCCTCATCTTTTCCCCCGTAGTCATAAAACCCTGTATGTCAAAAAATCGTTCCACCTTATACACCTAACCATACACGTCCTCCCCCTCAAACAGTGGCATTTTCAATTTCCTCAAACGATAATCATCTCCCACTAACCACACTTTTTCTCGGGGCGGTCCCGACCCCGGATCCGACCCACGGCCCCATGGTGGCAGCCCAGTTTGTCCCCATGAAAAATTCTCCGGTCCCGAATACGATACTCCTTGACTAGTAACTAGTGGAAACTTACCCGAAAAAGAGCTATTGACCTCCTGGAATTGCGGAATCGGAAACCCGTGCTCATCAAGAACCAGGCCCGACGATTGGATAAGCGGCTGGGTGCTAACCGCCGCCGTTGGTACGGCCTGGAGGCCTGCGCCTGCAGCAGCAACAACTTCATCACCTCCGCGTGTTGCTTTGCCGTTTCTGCCCTCAAGGATTCAATCGAGTTCTCCAGTTTTTTGAACCTTTCCCCTGCCTCCGTCTTGTATTGCGCCAAATCATTCTCCACATCCACAATCTTCGTCATGGTTGCCCAAAAAAAAATCACAGATTGGAGGATGACGGCTCTGATACCAATTTGATATAAATCAAATTGATTTTTCAGCTTTATCGATAATTCGCACCCGTAATCGAATTCTTATAAAACAAGAACTTCTGGCCTTTGAGACCCATGAATAAGTCATTGTCTGATAATGAGCAAGGAATATCCGTCTTTCTGCTAAAGATGATGTATTGAACTTATAATTCATTAGATACTTTCGGTGCGGGCCGCGAGAGCGGTACCAAATCGAGGCTAGCCCGCGTGCGAGCCCCCCCCCACTGGGGGCCCACTATGCCAAAAGGTAATCTCCCAGACTAATGTCTTTTCAAAATAAAACCTACCCCCAACCCTAGGGTAATCGGCCCTTATATGGGAACCGATCCCTCTCCTAAATCGACAAAATTAGGAAACAAAATCATAATTACCTAATCAAGACAATTAATTTAAAAAATTAGCAATCAGCCCCTTGAGTTAGCCAACTCCCCTGTGCCTCTGATAAGTCCGACCACAGCGCCCCTTGCGGTTCGTATCATATTGCTACACTCTGACATTAGAAAATTGTGTTATACCAAACAATGAAACTGGTCATATCTATGACCGCTTAGAAATACTATATTACGCTTCACAAGCCAATTATCAGTGCGAGAGGACCAAATTATAGAGGCTATGTTTTCTTGGCCTGTCAGGTCCTCAACTCCCTAGCTAGACATCGTATACATACTCCCCTACTGGGATGTTATATGTTTTTTTTTATAATTCTTTTCAAACTTTCCTACTAGTAGACAGATTTGTTTCCCTTATTTTGCATTTGTTAGAAGGTTCTTAAGATCTGGTAAATTATCTAATTTAAGAGTTAGATTTTTTTGTGAGGAAAGGATGGTCTTATTCTTGGTTAAATACGCATTCTAATGAAATTTCAACCAGACGCATCAATGTTTTATCTTGCAATCCCTTGAGAAAGCCAACGGTAAAATGTACTAATTAAACACTATGCTTTTTCCCTTCTTGCATTTCATAACATTCTACTTTTCAACTAATCCATGCACCATCATCTTTATGTATTTCCAAGGGGTAAATTCTCTATTAACCCCATTTTTGTACCATCTGTTTGTCTATCTTTCTCTCTTATTCACATATCTCAATCTTTCTTTCTCTTCCTCTTATATATATATATATCTATATATATATTATATATCATTTTTTGTTCAATTTTTTTAAATTGTAGTTTCTATTTCTAGGTTACACATTTTTGTTTTTGCATTTTCTTAGATGAATGTACATAGTAAGAAAACTGAATTACATAAAAGTACTCTAAAGTTTTAGCTCTATTCAAAACCTGTGTAAATTACTTGTGTAGCCTTTTTTTTGTATACTAGTCTTGGTTCTTCTTTTCAAAAATACTTCCTATTTTTTTGTTAAATACTTGGCTACTTCTCAAATGCTTCAAACTTTTTTGCCGAACTTTCTAAGCTTTCAGGTCTTCTCCAAAACCTTTTCGCAAACCGGGGTGTCTTCTTGGATACCGCCCATCTACTTTTTGGGGTAGAGAAAAGGTCTGTGGATTTAATTTCACCCCACAAACCCTAATTTTGATGGGGATATACTTGGTCTGTTTGGTTTTGTTTACGAGATACTTTGTGGGGTACCTCCCCAGACCCTACCTCTTTGTGGGATGAACACATCGAGGTTGACTGACCGCAGCAGATCTCCCCATCCACATGTGGACCTGAGGTAGCTGATTCAGATCTATTTCATTTGTGGCTAGTCGAGTATGGCAGATATTTATGCTGCAAGTCTCCAACCAGGGGCGGAGGGGAATATGGTGTCCCGGGCCATTGCTTCATATGGTCCTGTCGTAGTAGAAAAAATTTACGTTCCTTAAGGATGTCACCATATATTTCTTAAAAACTCGACTTACGACAGAAGTTTGTTGTTGCTGAGTTGGTTTACGTGGCTGGATTGAAGTTCATGTTCGAAACAGCGCTTGTTTGAATCCCGTGTTTAGCTACTTTCTTGTTTTTTAGCTTTTAATTTTGGTATTTTTCTGTTTGTTTTTTGGAAAAAATATGAAATAGAGGTCCATGAGAAGGATCGAACACGGTACCTTTCCTTGCAAATTCAAGGAATAAACCAATAGATTTACACAATAATTTTGTGTAAAATGGTGCAACACTTATAACTTTCATTCTTATGGTCAAATGGTGTCACCGCTTGAAAAAATTCCTTTGTGTCGAACCATGGAGCTGTACACAATGCTGCAATTTATGTACCTCATCTTTATAGGGATACATATTGATTAAATAAATTAGTTTTCCTAGGCTATGTATATTTACCATTATAACCTTGGCTCCAAATGTACCCTTAGCATGATGAAAACAGATCCATACACAATCTCTTTATCTTGCTAAGCTCCAAAACAACCTCATGGCCCATTTGGTTTGATGTAATGTTCTTTTAGGGATTTGGATTTCGTGGAAGGATTTGGAATCTTTGTTGTATTTGGTTTATAGGATTAGGAATGAGATTGAATTCCATTCTTTATAAAAATCAATTGTAAAAAAATATAAATATAATTACATTACCTTTTTATTAATTGATTATAATATTAGAAAACAAATGTTTTTATCATATTTTGTAACATTATTACAAACAAATCCTATGAAATCTCGTGAATTACCAACTAATCTCATGGGATTTCTAAATCCCATGTTTGTGGGATTTCAATGAAATCTCAGTATTTCAAATCCAAGCATTCATTCAAACCAAACATAGGACTGGAATGAAATTCAATTCCAAATCCATTGAAATCCTATCAAATTCTGCAAATCGTACGGGGCCTCAGGGTTTTGAATCTCTTTGTGATTCAAGATTTTCTCTCCTGTAGCACCAAAGCCTAGGAGATCCCTGAATACTTTCCTTCATTTTCATAAGAATGGTGATGCATCTGTACCACCTTCTCTATATTTTCTTGGCGTAGCTTTGCATTTGATTCATTGCAAATTAAAGCTATGAATCAAGTAGCTTGTAAATTAAAATTGGAACCGGCATAATTCACAGAATTAGAGGCTCTTTTTTACTATAGTATCTCTAGCTATGACCTTTGTCATTATCATACGTTGTCTTTGTAATTTTGAAGCTCATTATTTATGGCAATATGTCTCTTCATTGACTAGCATGCTTTTACAAACCAATCTTGTTACATGGAATGATAAACCAAACAAGTTATCTAATTCCCATTCAGAGGTGGGGTGGGGGGGTGGAATTTTTGTTTACCTGTCATTTAACCCAAAGAGTAGAGCAGCGGATTTAGATGTACATTTTTTATGTTTTATCCTGTTTAACCTATTTTGTGCATTTCAGATCAAGACTTCTCAAAAGGAGGTAGAGAGAATGCTTCAAGAACACAAGTGAGTTCCATAAATGATAACCAAATATATGTTCATTTAATGAACCATCTAGAATAAAGTAGATCTTGGTAGATCAAGCATTGTTTGCTCACAATTCTTGAAGAATGCATATAGCCATCGTAGAAAGCTTTAAATGTTTGCCTAAAAACAACATATACCTAATTCCATGGACCTTGTTCAGGAACACTTTATACTAACTCCAAATAGGCATTGTAGACTACCTAGGTCCATAATCAAGTTTTTAAAACGGCCAATACTGTGCCAAGAAAAGCTCGTGAATTCGGTTTTTTAGATGAATAACCTTTTGACATATTTTGAGGCATTCATGTGTGTCAGGAAGAAGCATTCTACCTAGTCATTGTACGCTACCTAGGTTGATCATATTGCTTAAGACAGCCGAAATTGTGCCAAGAAAAGATCGCCTGAACCAATTATTTATGAGAACAACCTTCTGACAGTTTTTTTTTTCAATGCATGGCCTTCAGATAGTTTTTGAGGCATTCTTCTGTTAGACAAAGGTATTCTTAAATATGTGAGAAGGTCGTGCATATATACAGGGACGGACCCAGAAATTTTTTTATACGGTGGCACCACATAATATAAACAAAATTTTTTACAAAAAACACGGTTTTATCGATGTGTATTCATCTTTTTACCGACGTTAAACATTGTTTGATGTGTTTTTTTTGGCCTAATTCCACCATTTCGAGGAATTTTTAAAGTTTTTTGCTTAATTTCGACGAATTTTTAACCTTTTTATTGATTTTGAGGGATTTTTTTCGGTTTTTTTGGTTGATGTCAGGAGTTTTATTCGGTTTTTTGGTTGATTTCAAAAGGCTTTTTTTGGTTGATTACAAGTTACGGTTGCACCTTCTTGAAGTTTTCAAAATAATACGGTAGCACCTTCCAAAACGATACGGTTGCACCTTTCACGAACCTAAAAATCTTACCCTTCGTCGGAGAAAAGATACGGTGGCACGTGCCACCCATGCCACCATGGTAGCTCCGTCCATGCATATATATATATATATATATACGGCCAGATTCAGGGGAAAACCGCAAAAAAATGAAAAACGGAGGAAAACCTGCACACGTGCATACTAGTAATTTGTAACATGAACACGTGCATATGCATATGTGCTTAAAAACCAAAAAACAACTTCAATTACTTGTATGCACAAGTGTATACCGTCAGGGTGTTTCTCGGTATTTCAATTTTCTAAGGTATTCCCCTGAACCTCCCCCCCCCCTTCTCTCTCTCTCTCTCTCTCTATATATATATATATATATATATATATAAGATCAGGTTGAGTGGAAAAACACAAAAATATTGCAAAAAAAAAAGAAATGTGCATAGAAACTATGAAACATTTTAAATTATTTTGTATGCATATATGCATACCGTACAAATGAATGATGTTATCAGGGTTTGGGGGTTTTCCCCTTAACCTCTCTCTCTCTCTCTCTCTCTCTCTATAAGGTTGTTCTCTTAAATAACCCTGCCTGTGAACCTCTATAAATTAAGAAAAATAATATGCAAGGCTGTTGAGATTTTAGATAATTTGGTAGCTATTTACTGTTTACAAAATTATTCTGGTTTTGCATTAATGTATGGTGTTACTGTTCAGATCAACTTCAGTACAGGGTAAGCTGTTGAAGCACAATCTTGATTCTGGGGTAGTTGATGCTCTCAAGGATCTGCGAAACAAGCTCTCTGGAACCGAATCACATGATTGAATCGGTGTAAAAGAGTAAGAGCAACTTAAAAGTGTTCTGCAAACCTTCATTTACTTCTGTAAAATATGTTTTTATTATTTCCTACATGTTAGGTATTCCCCAGTTTCAAACAACTATGTTATATTTTGGGGAACACATTTCAACCCATCTTGGGTACGACTATTTGTTTATAAAATTATTTTATATATTAAAAATACAAACTAATCTGTAAAACAATTTAATAATGTTGGAACTTCTTATTGTCTCATAACTCTATCAGTGACGGATCCAGAAACTTTGGTGACGAGGGACAATTTTACTGGGGTTGGGGCACAAAAGAGAGATCCTTGTTTTAATTATTTTTTTGCTGGGGGCACCACGAATCGTACACATAGGCCTGCCCCTGATCGTCGTTGCCTCCACCATTTCACACCTGCTAGCATTTTTTCATAAAACATAAAATTACTTAAATCCAGGACTTTACTTGGGTAAGTGCTTAGTGGATGTCAGTATGAGCCATAGCAAGGATAGAGAATCTTACCCGGTAATTGAGGGAGAAGTCTCTTACTTGGTTAGCACTTACCGGTAAGAGATACCGACCAACAATCCATTTGATAAACGACCCCTTACATTCTCTCACTTGTTAAGAATGATATCCTTTAATGCTTAATATTTTGAACAAGGAGCACAAATTTTAAGTCAATAGTTTCCTCAAAGAAGTTTATGCAAGTCATATCGGTTCTTCGGCGTTCCAATATTTTTGAAGCTGTTGTTACACTTTTTTTTTTTGGTAACCGTGAGTTTCTGGGCCAGCTTACGCTCATCGACTAATCCTCGGGCGACCACGTATGGCCTGGAGTCATCGCAGGTGAACCTCCATGGCCACTGTTGTTACACTTATAGGTGTCGTTTGTTTTTTAAGAGGTCTAAAGTCTGAAGTCTTATTTTAGTTATGATTAATAAGAGGTGGTGTGTAAAAAGATCTGAACGATTCAGACTTAAGAGTCATTAAGAGGTTTTTTAAAAAAAACAAACAACCCCATAATAAGCATATAATAAGCATATAGATTGACCTGATAATTTGTAAATAAAATATAATATAAAAGTTGATACCATATATTATGGGGAAATCGTATCAAAATGAAATCAAATTTAGTCTTACTCCTATTTTGAGGACTAACTTTCAAAAGATCTTTTTAAGATCTTGACCAAAATTTTTATATATGTAAGGGTCTTATTTATGTGATGACCTCTTAGGTAGCGTTTGGTACGCAGATTAGATGGGACGAGACAGGACGGGACGGGACTAACTGTTTGTTCCACGTTTAGTTTAGGTTTAAAATCATATGTTTGAAAGAGGGTAATACTGTAATCTTACATTTAGTTCCATGTTGTTCCACCTATTTTGGTGGAACTAAAAAACGTAAGTTTTATCCCATGAAATCTGATTTTTGTCCCATGTGATTTTTGTCTCATGGCATACCAAACATGAGACTGTTTTTTTTGTCCCGTCCTGTCCCACGCAGTCTGCGTACCAAACGCACCCTTAATGATGACATGACTTGGTAAATTGTCTTCGTCTTCGAAAATTAAAAAAAAAAATCTTAAGGGATGGCAAACACCCATAATTATGATTTGAAACATATTTTTTTTTATATTTGAGAACTAAAATCCCATGTCATAATATAAATTAAAAAAAGTACTCAAAAATTAAAAAGTTCTTATACATATTGGCTGTTTGATCGTTTTTCATCGAGTATGACCATGCTGCACTTTATCGATTGTTTGCTGTTTGTTTTCCTAAACAAAAACCAACCCATATTTCTCTAAGGGATTGTTTGTTTTTTTTTAAAAACCTCTTAATGACTCTTAAGTCTGAATCATTCAGACATTTTTACACACCACCTCTTATTAATCATAACTAAAATAAGACTTCAGACTTTAGACCTCTTAAAAAACAAACGACACCTAACCCATTTAATCAAATACCTTATTTGCATAAAAATGAAACATACAATCACACATGCTTATTACAACTTAGAAAAGAAAAAAAAAAACCATATCCGAAATGCTTGGATGAAACCCATTTGACAAAAAAAACTCATTTGCTGAAATTCCATCTTTGGTACCATCGATTCCTAATATGATCAAAATCTTTATTGCAAAATTTGTTGTTGGTTTGAGTATAAAATAATTGGGATTTCATATAGGCATGCTTCCAAACAATGCTGCAAATCTTCCAAGCTCAAACAAATGTGTTGGTAATTGTAATTTTAGTGAGACTATCAAGCTATTTGTATATATTTTTTTTTGGAAGGGTGTCCTAGCCTATGTATAGACTAATCCCTTGGCAAATTATGACTGTAAGACATCAGCCCTGATTAAACCTCAGTGGCCACAATTGTTGTGTACGTCTGGATTCGAACCCTGGACAGATAGGATATTCCACTACATCCCCCAGGGCTTAACCAGTATGCCACCACCCTTGTGGTTAGCTATTTGTATAATTAGATTTATAAGAAAACAAACGGGGTTAATAATTAAGCTATAATGCGGTTAGCAGGTGCAAAGTATACACTCGTATATAGGGGTGTTTAAAAACACCGTCGGACCATTCAAATCAGTCACACCAAGTTAAACCGGACCGTTTTTGGCAATTAAAGCAGTCTGGTCTCATCTAAAAAATAGTCAAACCGTTCAGTGCGGTCTGATCTGCGATTTGAACGTTTTTTTAGTGGTTTGGACCGAACCGTCCACCAAAATGCACATGTATTAATTATAATTAATCTACATGTTGTAGGTTTGTTAGTCCCTTTTTATCTTGTAAAAGGTATTGTAAAAGAAAGTGTCAGAGTTCCAGAGAAAGTCTCCCAGAAGAACATCTAGAGATGCCTAACTAATCAAAGCCTGACAAGCCAGAGCCCCTGCCATCTCTCTCTCGAAGATACCCTCTGGACTCAACACTATTTATGGTTACACAAGGATGTAACTCCTAAAGCTTAACCGTTCCCGCCTAAAGTTTGTTAGTGCACCTTTATACGTGGATGCTTCTCATTGAATGGTGTGAAAGCAAGATCGATCTAAATCTTAGAGAGAGAAAGTAGAGAGAGAAATTAGAGAGACGTAAATCTGTGTTCTTGATATTATGCGCTTCAAGTCTTACAAACACAAAGGCCACAAGGGACTAAAATACCCTTGGCCAATACCAGATATAAAAGCTCTAAAACACAGTATTAGCAACAAGTCTATAAAAACAATGATTACTATAAAATCTGACTTAACAATCTCCCCCTTAGTAATCATTGGCGCTCCGGTCTTCAATGTAGGCTGTTACATCCATCTTTGAAATCAACATAGACCTTCTAAGCGTCTTAGCGTAGCTTCTTAACTAAATTTTTTTTTCTTCTCGGCATCTTTCAATCTATGTTGTCTTTGTTGCCTTGACAAGACTGGACCAGTAATAAGCTTGTAGAAACAATCAGTTCAGAAACAGGAACATCAGCTTGTGCTCTAAACGACACACCTCTTTTAAATGTACTTTGTAGAATCTGTGGTGGTCGGAGCTGGAACAGCAAAAGAACTAGTATAGCTGAAGAAATTAGAATCTTGAGCAGATAAACTTTGAACTCTTTGTCTCCTTCTCTTTAACTTCTCCCCCTCATGACCTTGATGATCTGAATCAACTTGGTCATGTTTATGCTGAAGAAGAGACATCTTCAGATCTGCAAGATTGAGTCGAAGAAGCTAGCAAATCTGATTGGGACATGAAATGATTCACCTGTTGAGCTCTTTTACTCCCCCTACAGAAATGCACTTTCCAATGTATTCACACTATGTATTCCCCCTCGAAATGAGATATGAAATGTTCTTTCAGAATTTTCTTCTTTTTCACTCCCCCTCGAAATATGCACAGACCAATTTACAAAGATATGGGAACACAAGCATCGAATCATCAATTGTAGAAAGAAAAAATATACTGATTATGTATTTTGAAACAACTAAATATATAAAATTTTAAACACCAAACAAATGAAATTCTATTCAGTAAAATATCACAGATTAATCCATCAGTTGAAATCAAGTATGTGTTTTTGGATACAGATACAAGTTTCATTGCATATCAAGTTAATACATGTTCATTTTCAAAAACTTTCATCAATCTATTCAGTGTGCTAGCATGTGAACTTTGATTAGCTTCAAGTAAATGAAATTCTAAAAATATAATAAAGAACTTTGTTGTTACTCACATTAAACTGTCAAAAATTAAGACTTTCACAAATTTATAGGTTTATCGCAACTCAGAAATATCACCAAGTATCATGAGATGTGTGCTCATTGGCATCTTTTAGCGTTGTGCACATTGGCATCTTTTAGCGTTGTGCACATTGGCATCTTGACATGATTGTGCTCTTTGGCATCTTTTAAGCTTGTGCACATTGGCATCTTTTAATCAAAAAGTTTTGTAAGTAAAGAACATGTCGTAAACGTAACTTTCTATCTGATCCTATTGCAGGATTTAGGCCAGCCGCTCCCAGACCAGTTGGCCTTAGGGGACTAGGTGTCAAGCACCCCTTGGAATTTACTCTCCCAGACCAGAAAGGCTACATCGACACATCCTAAACCCATTCATACCAGTAGAACATGACTTTCGATTTGATTCTATAGAAGGATTTGGGTTCGATCACTCCCAGACCAATTGACCTTAGGGGACCAGATGACAAGCATCCCACGGAACTTACTTTCCCAAACCAGAAAGGTTACAGGTACAAACTTTTAAACTTAGAGATTTCTGTATTTTATATATATAATTCATCTCAATCACTCAGTTTTACATCTAAGTGCTTAGCCCATATTTTCATTACAATCCATAATTCTGACTTTTTAGGTTTTCTAAGCATTGTAAACTATAAATATTCCGAATAACACAACTTTAAAGCAATATCAAAAGTTTCAAACATGTTGCTGAGTTTTCGATTTTTGTTAGACTTGAAAGTTGAACATATAAAACTTAGATATAAACAAAGCAACTTGAAAATTTATCCTAGACACACATTTTATTCAACATAATGAAAAATTGTAAAAACTTTACTTTATAGAATAAAATTTGTGTAGGTTTAAACTTTTAAATTCAACATGCCGAGTTTTGAAAGCAGAAAAATAAATCGTTTTTCGTCTAAAGCTTTTGTAAAAATATTGGCAAGTTGATATTCAGTTTGAACAAAATATAATTCAATAATACTTTCTTCCACATTATGTGTAATAAAATGGTGCCGCATATCAATGTGATTGGTTTGCACTTATTCAGGGTCTGATCAAACGAACTCAGATTCTTGAATATCTTGATGTAACTGGAACAACAACACTGTCAGAGATAGATGCAGCGGAATTTGAAGTAGATGCGCTCACAGTTTCTCATAAGCACATTGAAGATAAACACATTGAAGAACGAGTCCTAAACAGATATGTTTAGAAGTCGTAGTTGAAATACGGGTTCTAAGTTGATTTACTTAGAAGCCTTCTTTCTCTTACTCCCCCTTGACATTATATGCCTGCAACTCAGAATTAATCTTTTGTTTTGGTACCCACTTGAATTTGGGTTCATATTTGTTAGTTGCAGTTCTAATGGGAGTAAATTTGTTAGATTTGACAAACAAAACATGAGAAAGATTATCAGAGTAATAAACATAATCATCTGTAGAGGACGAAGCATAATCATCTGAACTAGAACCAGAGGAAGAATATGAGACATCTTTTGCAATTCGAATCATTTGCTTTATTGAGTATTTTGAAATTTTATTACAAACAACAAATGAATCACTATGACAAAGATTATCTCGACATTGATCCTCAATAGTCACAGAGTCATCAGATTTTTGCTTGACCCTCCATATCTGCCTTGAATACGTCCTCAAAGTCCTATATGAAACATTAAAATCAGAAGAATTAGAATTTTCAGAAATGACTGACTCTTTCTTCTTTGACTTCTTTGACCTTCTTCTTTTACGCTTTGGTTTATAATACTCATCATTTAGCATAAAAGATTCATCAAGAAATTTTGAATTAAAATTTGAATGTGAAGAAGAAATTTTATCAAAGAAACCAAACTGATCATTCATCGAATTTGAACTAGCCTCGAAGTTATATTTTTCGGAAAAACACAAATCTGGATGAATTTTGCGCGACCCACTGGTGGCGCAATCTGTACTTTGCGCTACCAACTGCTGGCGCAAACTATCAGTTTGCTCTACCAGTGGGTGGCGCAAACTATCAGTATTTGGAACTTCATGCATATTTTCCTTAGAATCAGTAGAAAATCCAGAAGTAATTTTGTCTTTAAAATCTTTCTTTTGAGAAATTAAAATTTCTTCAAAACTTGATTTCATAATGAAAAGAAATAAATCGTTTTCAAGTTCATTTTGAAGACTTTGATCTTCCATTTTAACTTCAAGATCAATGATTTTGCCCTCTAACACTAATGGGGAAATATATCTCTTAGAATCATAAGAAACTGGATATATATTTTCCTTATTAGCATTAATAGCATATATATCGAAATAATCGTTTGGTAATGAAGTATTAATAGAAGATGTGACATTTAAAGCATTTTGAGATCTTCTGGACTTCTTTGATTTTTCAGGAAAATATTTTGCATTTTCGCTAGTATAAACAAACGGTAGTTCCATTTTCTTGTTGTTCATCCTTTTCTCATTTTCAATTTCTAAAACTTGCTTTTCATTCATCCAATCAATTTTGAATTGAGGAGCATATCTAGCAAGATTTAGATAATCGAATTTATATAAAGTAGGGGATTTTTCTATAGCATTGTCTAAACAATGTGGATTTTCAAAACCAAGTCCCCATCTTTCCTTTATAGACTTATAACTCCTCGGTTTATGCATAAATATTGTTTGATCAGTTTGATCTCTCAAATATAATTTTTCTTCCAACTCATTTATTTTATCAGAAAAACTATCTTTTAATTTGGTCATTTCTGTCAAAGAATCAATATAAGTCTGATTTGATATTTCCAAGTCATTCAATTTCTTTTGAAAGATCTCTTTTGTATGAGTCAAAATTGATTTTTCATCTTTCAAAGAAATTTGCAATTTTTCAATCAAATTTGACTTTTCTTGATTAATATGTTTTTCAGATAAAAACTTTGAACGTAAGTCATTTAAAGCAGTTATAATAACGTTCATTTGAGATGAAATAAATTTGTAATCAAACTCGGAAGGTACCTCAGATTCATCAGTTTCATCATCATCATCATCACTGTCATCATCTCCGATAAAGCACATAGCTGCAGTTTCCTCATTATCTGCTTCGTTATCGGAGTGATCTAGCCAGTATTCGTCTTCGGCAAGCAGAACGATTCCATTCTCTCTCTTTTCAGCTAGTTCCATTTTCTTCCGGTAGTATGCCGAATCCCAAACCACCTTTACTCTACACTCCTTTGCTATGTGACCCGGCTTTCCACAGTTGAAGCATGCAGTAGCTTTCTTATGCTCGGGTACTTTGGCAGGCTCGTTCTTTTTAGAAGTGAAGCGAAGGTTGTTGGAACCCGACCGATGTTGGAACTTCTTGTTGTAGTGCTGAGAGAAAAGAATCATCACCTTTTCTAATGCCTCGCCATCATCATCAGTGGCCCCGTCATAAGCATTTTTCAGACAACGCTTGTTCAGCCAATTGGCTCGTGAGGAGTGCAACTGGGTCCACAATCTTTGGCTTGTTCTTCTTATCAATCTTGGTTTTCTTCTCTTTGACTATGCTCTCATCTGTCATCAAAATCTCATAAAGCTCTTGGATTTGCATTGTAGAAACCCGGACATCATTCCTTAATCTATGACAAGATTTGTTCCATTCCGGTTGAAGAGCGTTGAGAAACTTCAGATTAGTCTCTAACTCAGTCTTTTCCACTTTGATCTTTCGCAGATCGTTCATCACAATGCAAAACCTGTCAAATACATTCTTCAAAGTCTCACCATCCTTTGCCTTGAACTCCTCAAAATTGTTCATGAATCGTGTCTGCCGGAGTTGTGTTGCAACCGCTGACCCAAGCATGATCTTTTCTAACTGGATCCACATCATCATCGGATTTTGCTTGAAACAATCAATTCGATTGTAGATGGAATTAGGCAACGCTAGCATCAGGTTAGACTTTGCTTCATGATCGACTTTTTCTCGTGAAAGCTCTTCAGCAGTCAAGGGAATATCGTTCTTAGGTTTGACGAATGGTCCTTCAGTAAATGACTTCATCATGTTCTCTCCGTTTGCTTGACGCTCGATGAAGTTTATGAACCAATATTGCCATTGAGTGAACTCATTCTCATTGATCAAAACTGGAGGACGAGTATCCGTTCCCAATGACATCATAATATCGTTCTTGTAGAACTGAGCTTGAAAAGAGAATTTTGACATATCCATAACTTCAGAAAATCTGAGAAAAATACCAAGTCTTGAGACAGAGAGAAGCTAGCGCAAACTAAATCTTGCGCGAGAAGTAGATGGCGCAAAGTATGTTTTGCGCGAGAAGACGGTGGCGCAAACTTGTTTTGTGCGAGACGTTGGTAGCGCAAAGTGTACTACACTTTGCGCTAACAGAGACTGGCGCAAACTTGTTTTACTCTAGTAACTTGTTTTGCGCGAGAAGAAGGTGGCACAAACCGTACTTTGCGCGAGACGTAGATGGTGCAAAATTAACTTTGCGCGATGAACTGATGGCGCAAAAGAAACTCTTCATGAAGAACTTGTGGCGATTAACTCACTTTTACTCCAGTAACTGAACCCCTGATGAACTGGCGCAAAGTGCAGATGAACTCGCGCAAACTTTGGATCTGGCGCAAAACCGTGAGAATCCTTCCAAAATTGAATACAAACTCAAATCTACTAAATTTTAACTACTCTGATATGATCGATTATACTTTGCTAAACCAAAATTACAAACAATTCGAACAAACTTCACAGAATCAAAAATGTACAACTTGAACAGTACGCCATTATCGAACAACTCAAAAACTCGAAAATTCTCAAAATTAACTACAAAAACTGAAATTCTTGCAAATTGATGTGAACCAAAAATATTTTTCTACTGAAACCGGATCGAGCGAACCAATCTACAAGAAAATTCGATCAAAACACAATCTGAATTTGATGAAAAATCAAAAAATGAGATTTTCTTGAAAAATCAAGAAAATCAATCAAATTTTCTGATTTAAACACGAATTCATAAATCAAATCTTGTTTCTCTCAATCCTCTCAGATTCAGATTAGGCTCTGATACCAATTGTGAAAGCAAGATCGATCTAAATCTTAGAGAGAGAAAGTAGAGAGAGAAATTAGAGAGACGTAAATATGTGTTCTTGATATTATGCGCTTCAAGTCTTACAAACACAAAGGCCACAAGGGACTTAAATACCCTTGGCCAATACCAGATATAAAAGCTCTAAAACACAGTATTAGCAACAAGTCTATAAATACAATGATTACTATAAAATCTGACTTAACAAATGGTGCATTGACTTAGCTTCCTTAGGCCTATAAATAGAAATTATTTCCTTTTGGTTTTTAAGCTTTTGGAATACACTTTTAACACATACGGTTTTTAGAAATATTTGAGAGACGTGATGATTAATCATTCAAGTGTAATTCAATCTTCAAATCAATACAGATGATGATGATGACTATGATATCCTGGTGATCTAGTTCTTACTTATCATTTACTATTTTTGCCATATAGATCTTATTTATGCTTCCGCTTACCTTTCTAAATTAGATCTATAAATTGAGAAATCTGGACCAACAATTGGTATCAGAGCAGATTGATTGATTATAATCAAACGATCAAATCTATTTTAGATCAATTTCTTCATTCGTTTGGAAATTTCTTCAAATTCGCTATTCACAACGTTAAATCCATGATTTTCACAAATTTCGTTGTTCGAGCTTAAATCCTGTGATTATAGTGTTGATTATAAAATCTAAAGAACACATATGTATTGTTCTTGATTAATCATGGCAGATCCATCTTGGAATTCTGCTTATAGTGTTGATTCTCTCACCAAACAACTTGTTAGAGCATAAATCTGTTGGATACAAGATCATGAAGACTGAAGGTCAAAGTACAAGAAGTCAAAGCTGGAAAGTCAACTCTCATTAAAAGTCAAAGTCATTTTGTAATAAAGTCAAAGTTACTTGTGTTGTATTTGTTTGTTTTCCTTGTTTTAGTTGTGGGTATAAATACCTTTATTTGCTGTTTAATAGATAGATGACTAGAGTTTGAGTTTACATTTTAGAGAGAATTTATAGAGAGAGAAAGATACGTCTAGAGAGAGAAAGTGATAAAAGTTGTAATCTTTGAGTTTTGAATTGAAATCAAACAGGTAATCGTAATCATTCTTGTTTGTATTTGATTGTTTGCAATTAGAATCTTGAATCAGGGACACACAATTGGTATCAGAGCAGATTCAAATGGAATGAAATTCAAGAAACTGAGTTTGACACTATGTTCGTCGAAGTTAGAATTGTTTTCGAGTTCTAGTGCGAATTAGGAGTTGAAATTGATTAGGATTTGTTTAAGTAGTGATTTCGATCGAGTCTGTGTATTTTGATTTGTTAATTGCACTGTAATCGTACGTAATTTTAGGAATTTGTTGAATTTTGAGTTATGAGTTCATGAGCACTGTAAATCGAATCAAAATGTTACAATTTATGTTTG
Source organism: Arctium minus (assembly GCA_954870635.1). NCBI lineage: Eukaryota > Viridiplantae > Streptophyta > Magnoliopsida > Asterales > Asteraceae > Arctium > Arctium minus. The sequence continues at coordinate 33,574,195 of OX941087.1, forward strand.
TTTTCGTAATTCTTGTATTGTAACCTGTTCGAGTATTGAAATCGAGCATCCCTACAAAGTTTCAAGTCAATTGGACAAGTTTTGGATCGAAATCAGTGAAAAAGACTTAGTTTTTGTTCGAAAACTCCAAGAACATGCAAGATCCATCAAACGCACAAGTTCATCGGAAAAACACGCAAGCTGAAGAATTTGATTTTTGGACAAAACGCGCAAAGTGTGGTTTGTGAGTTCTAGAAACGCGCAGATCGAAGCCTGCGAGTTTAGCTCTTCAGTCTGCGAGTTTGAAAATTGGGAAAAAGTTTCTAAGTGTTGAAACGCGTAAGTAGACCTTTGCGAGTTTTCCAAACGCGCAAGTAGACCTTAGCGAGTTCTCAAAACGCGCAAGACTAAGCTTGCGAGTTTGTCAAAATGCGCAAGTAGGAATCTGTGAGTTTTCAAAACGCGCAACGCTTTGTTTGCAAGTTCCAGCGAAACAGTAGTCTGCGAGTTTATTCGGTCTGCGAGTTCTCAAAACACGCAACCCTTTGTTTGCGAGTTTCTCAAACGCGCACGCCTCAGTCTGCGAGTTTATCAGTGAATAGTAGTTTTCGAGTTTAGGCGTCTGCGAGTTTCAAGCATTTTTTTTTGTGTTTTGCAAGTTTTAGTACTTAGTAAAAATTTTGTTTATCCTTGTGATTTCATTTGGACTAACGGTCAATTTCAAGTTTCTTATTGCATATATTTTTCAAACAGGATGACTTCAAGAGACGCTCTCTCGATTGGCACTGATGTCAAGCCCCCGGTGTTGTTCAAAGGGGAATATGAACAATGGAAAGACAGATTTCTCGATTTTATTGATCGGCAAAAGAATGGAAAGAATATTCTAGCATCAATAGAAGATGGTCCATTGCCACAAGTTTTTGAGGAGATTCCTGTTGAAGGTAATGATTCAGATGGATCTCCGAAATCAAAGAGAATCGAGAAGGGATATGCAAAATTCTCTGATGAGCAAAAGAATCGGTTTGATGCTGATAAAACTGCCAGATCTTTGCTTTTACAAAGCATCACCAATGAGATCTATGTGAAAATAGACAGCTACAATGCAACTGCCAAATCTATGTGGGATCAACTTCAGAAGATGATGATGGGTTCAAAAGTTGGAAATCAAATGAAGGTAGCCAATTGCATAAACAACTACAAAGAGTTTAAAGCAAAAGATAATGAGAGCTTAGAAGACACATATGAACGGTTTGTCCAGCTTCTGAATGAACTGTCAAAGAACAAGGTGAAAAAGAAGCAGATTGAGAACAATGTTAAGTTTCTGAGCATCTTGCAACCTGAATGGAAGAAGCATACACGCAGGATGAAACAGATGAAGGATCTAAGTGACATTCCGTTACTTGAGGTGTATGAGACATTATGACAGAATGAAGAGGAAGTGGAAGAGAAAAGAGCTGAGAAAAAGAAGGTTGAGAAAGTACCAGATCCTATTGCATTAGTGGCTGGAGAGAAAGAGAAAGAAAAGAAAGAGAAGAAGAAAAAGAAGAAGACAGTCGTTTTCAATTCTGAATCAGAGTCTGAATCTGATGGAGATGAGGGAGAAAGTCTTAAACAAGCAATGTTGTTATTGACCCGAGCGTTCCAGAAAAAGTTCTACAAGAAACCAGGGTCTAATTCTCAGAGATATTCTTCATCAAGTTCAAAGAACCACGAGCATAGAGAAAGAGTGGAAGGAAACAGAATTGTTGAGAAGAAGCCGGAAGAAAAGAAGAAGTATGTGAATGATTACACCAGTACTGAGAAGACGACTAATGATCTGATCAAATGCTACAACTGTGGCAAGTTCGGACATTACGCAAAAGAGTGTCGGAAGCCTAAGGTTCGCAACTCAGAGTATTATCAGAACAAAATGCTCTTGGCCAAGCAATAAGAAGCTGACAAGGCATTAATGGCTGAAGATGAATATTGGTTGGATCATTCTGATGAGGAGGAAGAACAAGAAGAGACTGCTCATTTATGCTTGATGGGAAAAGAAGTAAAAGATGATGATTCTGATGATGAGAATGCTGATGAGGTAATGAACTTAACTGAAAAAGATTTCATGACCAAAATGGAAGCCATGATGGTCGAACTTCAAGACCTTCAATCCAAACTAAAAAAGGAAAAAGACAGAGTTTCTAGGAGAAATCAACAAATCTTTGAACTTAATAAATCAGTTATTGAGAACAAAGATTTAATTGATTCTCTACGCAAATCTGATTCTGTTTTTAAAAATGAAAAATATTGTTTTGAAAGTAAGATTTTTGAATTGCAAAAACAATTGTCTAAGTCTGATTCTGAAAAACAAGAATGTGTTCTAAAATCGTTTAAACTGCAGGTTGAGAACAAGACTTTAGAGAAAAAGGTAAATGGTCTGGAAGCAAAACTATATATTAGAGGCCAAACAGATCAAACGATTTTCTTAAATACACCTAATGAAGAAGCTGATTTTAAAGAAAAATGGGGACTAGGTTATGATAATCCTCATTACCTAGAAAAAGCTATCAGAAAACAGCCAGGTATATATAATGCAAATTATATGTATGCTGCTGATGAACATCCTCATTTGAAACCCAAATTTATTACCAAAGCATCAAAAGAAGTAGAGGACAAAGAAGATGAGAAAAGAATGAATTTAAAGAAAATGCAACTACCATTCTGTTATGAAAGACTGAATGATAGTTATCTTTCTAAAACATCAAAATTTATTTCAAATGATTATTTTGCTAGTTATTCTTCGACTGAGATGGAGGCAAAACCTGTTCAAGCTAAAATTTATGTATCTCCACTTGTCTTAGAAAGCAAAATAATTGAATTAGAAAATATTTTATCTGATGAAAGAATTTTGGGTGATCTAACACAAGATGTATTTTCTACAGTGTTAAAGAACACAGATTTTCATTTTAAATCTAAAGTGTTTTCTCCATCTTCTAAAGTACTTCAAACTTCTGAGACTGTTTTTGATGATTTATTTGAGTCTGCAAATGATTTTCTAAATTCTGATGAAGGGTGTATAGAGGAAATTGATATGTTTGACTTTAATGTTCCACTTCCAAATCATTCTACTTTTGTGATAAATGGACAAGATTTACCAAGTGTTCATGAAAAAGGTGTATCATCAACTAAGGTTGGTGAATCAGTTTCTGTGAATGCTGATTACTATGCAAAGGGTAAGAAACATAAGAAACAACGCTCACAGAAACAGAATAACACTGGTAAACACAAGAAAAATCAATTTTAGAAATATGATTTTCCTAATAAATCTAAATCTTCTGTTTCAGATATAAGAAACAAAAGGTCAGAAGAGAGATCTGAATGGCGACCTAAAAGGAAGAGTGATGAGAAGGCAGAATCAATTACCGATAGTTCTTGTAATAGATCAACTAGTAGTATGTGTGATGTAGTTGGTTCTATTGCTTCGACAAATAAAAACCTTGTAACTGATTACAAGCGATATTCTAATAAACAATTGTTCCAATTATCTTCTACTACTACTAAATCTTATTCTTATCAGTGGAATGATTTTGCTTATCATCATAATTCTAATGATTGGTTTGGATCTTATCATGTTTATTCTTCTAAATCAAAAGTTTTCAAAAGAAAAGATGATCCATATTCAAATGGATGCCAAAAATTGTACTAATCTGTTAGGACCCGTTTTTAAATGGGTACCTAAAATTGTTGTTTCCTGATTTCTCTTGCAGACCCGACATATGTGGTACTTGGATAGCGGTTGTTCCAAGCATATGACCGGGCAGAAATCTTTATTGTCTAATTATACAGAGAAATTAAGCGGAAATGTACGATTTGGGAACGACCAGTTTTCACCAATCTTAGGATATGGTGACATCATTCAAGACAACATAACGATTAAGAAGGTGAGCTATGTCGAAGGCTTAGGGCACAACCTGTTTAGTATTGGTCAATTCTGTGACAAAGGGTTAGAGTTCAACTTCAAATCTAAGAGTTGCTTGGTTCGTACTGAAGACGCTAAAGAACTCTTAGTCGGAAATCGAAAGACAAATCTCTACACCATTAATCTTTCAAAAGTTCAGAATGACAATCAGGTTTGCTTACTGACAAAAGCCTCGATGCAACAAAGTTGGCTTTGGCACCGAAGGTTATCGCATCTGAATTTTCGTTATATAAACAAACTGGTTAGTGGAAAGTTGGTGAAAGGACTTCCGAAACTAAGATATGAAAAAGAATACTTGTGTGCAGCATGTGAAAAAGGGAAGATGAAGAGAGCTCCACATAAACCGAAGCCTGAACCTAGTACCAGTTCTCCATTAGAGTTGTTACATATGGATCTTTGTGGTCCGATGCGAACACAAAGCTTAGGCGGAAAGAAATACGTGTTGGTTATCGTGGACGACTATTCGCGATACACGTGGGTCAAATTTCTCCGATCAAAAGATGAGACGCCCGAAGTACTCATTACATTTCTGAAGACGATCCAGGTGAATCTTCAGAAACCAGTCATGCTTCTCAAAACTGATAATGGCACAGAGTTTAAGAACAAAACTGTTGAAGAGTATCTCGAATCGGTCGGGATATCACATCAATACTCTGCTGCTCGTACGCCCGAACAAAATGGAGTAGTCGAAAGGCGAAATCGAACGCTAGTTGAGGCCGCTCGTACTATGCTCAGCCAATCTGACTTACCTCTATTTATGTGGGCAGAAGCTATTTCGACTGCGTGTTACACTCAGAACCGTTCCATGATACACTGCATATTTCAAAAGACTCCATATGCTTTGATCAACAACCGAACACCAACTATCAAATATTTTCATGTTTTTGGGTGTAAGTGTTTTGTGCTCAACGACAGAGAGAGTCTGAACAAGTTCAGTGCTAAGGCAGATGAGGGCATCTTCATTGGATATTCTTCTACATCTGCTGCATATCGAGTATATTTGAAGAAGTCGAAGAATGTTATTGAAAGCGTAAATGTTACATTCGATGAGGAAATGGCTTCTGAACAAATCAGTTCAGAACCCGTGATAACTGGAGTATTAGCTTCTAGGCAAATCCGTTCAGAACCTGTACTTGCAAAGAACAAATCAGATGAAGCTTCAACGTCTACTAATCATTTATCTGATTTAGATATTTTATTTGAACTGTTTTATGATGAATATCTTGGATCTAATGTGAATAAACCTGTTGTGGTTGACAGGATTGAAGATTCAACGATTAATCATCCAACTACTTCAGATGTTTCTACTGAATCAAATTCCCCAATTCAGCAAGATATTCCAGTTCAAATGTCTACTCCAATAGTTGAAGTTGTATCTACTAATGATGAGACAGAAGTTGCTGAGTTAGTAGGATGTGCTGTAAGGACAGATCAATAGACTGAACAAGCTGTACCTACTGAAGCTTCTGCACCAATTACTTCAACTGAATCCCTCCCTCATGATGTTCAAACTGAAGAATCTGAAAGTGGATTTTTAGATGACAACCATGATCAATCTTCATCTACTCCACTCCCTCATGAACATCGCTGGACCAAAGAGCACCCTCTTCACCAAGTAATTGGAGATCTCAACAAGCCGGTGCAAACTAGGTCAACAACTTTGAATCAATGTATGCATGATTCATTCCTCAGCAAGATAGAGCCCACTCGTGTATCAAAGGCTCTAGCTGATTCGGATTGGGTGTATTCTATGGAAGAAGTGTTAAACCAGTTCGAAGCCCTGAAAGTCTGGAGACTAGTGCCAAAACCAGAAGGAAAAACCGTTATCGGCACTAAATGGGTGTTCAAAAATAAAAAGGACGAAGATGGTATTGTTATAAGGAACAAAGCAAGACTTGTTGCCAAGGGATATAGGCAAGAGGAAGGCATAGACTACGGCGAGACGTATGCTCCAGTAGCGCGTATAGAGGCAATTCACATGTTTCTAGCCTACGCAGCTCACAAGAACTTCACTGTCTATCAGATGGACGTGAAGACTGCCTTTCTAAATGGAATACTTAAGAAGGAAGTCTACGTCTCTCAACCAGAAGGGTTTGTAAATACAGATAAGCCAAATCACGTCTACATCTTGGATAAAGCCTTGTATGGTCTGAAACAAGCACCTCGCGCCTGGTATGATGTTCTATCTAAATTCTTGGTCAAGTCAGATTTTTCAAAAGGTAAAGTCGATACCACTTTGTTTATTAAAAAGGAGAAAGCTGATATCATTTTTATTCAGATATATGTAGATGATATTATATTTGGTTCTACAAATCCTAAATACTGTAAGAACTTTTCAAATCTCATGGTGTCACGTTTTCAGATGAGTATGATGGGAGAGATGAATTTTTTTCTCGGATTACAAATCAAACAATTTTCAACGGGGATTTTCATTAATCAATCTAAGTACATTTTTGATATTCTTCGGAAATTCAAAATGGAAAATTGCAAACCTATTGGAACCCCAATGGCACCAGGTACTACGATTAACACTGATCCTTCGGGAAAAGCTGTTGATGTTAGGACTTATAGAGGTATGATAGGGTCTTTAATATATATTACTTCAAGTAGACGAGATATAATGTTTTCAACATGCTTGTGTGCTAGATATCAGGCTGATCCTAAAGAATCCCATTTGGCTGCTGTCAAACGGATCTTTAGATATCTGAAGGGGACTGCAGATCTTGGTCTGTGGTATCCTAAGGATACTGGGTTTGAACTAACTGCTTACTCAGACGCAGATCATGCAGGGTGCATGTTGGACAAGAAGAGCACTTCAGGTCACATTCAATTTCTTGGAGACAAGCTCGTTAGTTGGGCGACAAAGAAACAATTATGCGTTTCCACATCGACTGCTGAAGCAGAGTATGTAGCTGCTGCCAGTTGCTGCTCTCAAGTATTGTGAATGCGAACACAACTTCGAGACTATGGATTCAAGTTTGATAAAATACCGATCTATTGTGACTCGAAGAGCGCTATCGCCATATCAGCTAATCCTATGCAACACACTAAAACAAAGCACATTGATGTCAGTTATCATTTTATAAAAGATAATGTATGTTATTCCCAGATTCAAGTTTCTAAACACAAACAAATCAATAAAACAAGATTTATCAATCAATTACCTTTTTGATTTCAATCTCAAATTCAACGATTACAAGTTTCTCTCTCTAGAACACTCTTTCTCTCTCTCTCAGATATGAACTTCTCAACTTGTTCACCAACTTGTTACGACTAAAAATAGAAAAACACAAGGTATTTATACCTACAACTAAAATACAAAGAAACTAAAATACAAATACAAATACTTTGACTTTTATTACAAATAGACTTTGACTTTGATGAGTGTTGACTTTCTCAGCTTTGACTTCTTACACTTTGACCTTTAGTCTTCTTGATCATGTATCCAACATATATATGATCTAACAATCTCCCCCTTTGGATTCAAGATCACTATTTAAAGATCTAGCAATTCAGTCTTCTCTTTTAAGCTCTGTCAGTACAATCTCCCCTTTTTCTTTGATGAGATTCTTTCCAAAACTGTCTTCAAACGATTAACAATCTCCCCAAAACTTTCACAAAAATACATTTAGACTTTGGAAACAAATTATCTTCAGAATCAGCTCGAATTGCTTTAGCAGATAATCTTCAAAGAAAATTTCCTCAAATCTTCAGAAATTCTTTAATCTTCTTCAAATCTTTACTTTGAACTTTTCTGACTTAGACATTTCTGAAAATCATCTCTCAAAACTTTATCATTTCTTGATACCATCTCCCCCTTTTTGATGATTTAAGCATCTATATCATCAAAACTTTTCTTCCAAGAAATGTCTTTGACCATTCTGATTTGTCAAACTGAGCCTTTGATTCTATGATCCATAACCAAGTATTTATCTAGATCTTTGCAAATCCAGACAAAATAAGAACATGTAACTCCTGAATCAACAAATGAATCAGTTAGAATGTCTGTCAGTAACACAAAGTCACTGTGTCTAACGGATACACAATATAAAGGAGCTTTTTGATGTTCACTCCCCCAGGGCTTCCATCCAATCATCGAAACACCACAAACGCAATTTCTATGAATGTTATGACAAAGAAACAAATTCTTTGTGTGTTCGTGCACGTGTAGAAAGAATTAAGCACGAATAATTGCTTTTTAAGGCTCAACATAGTGTAAACCACTGAGACAACAGTAGATAAACACAAACTCAATGTGCATGATTGAAGTGCGAAGGTGGGGTAGACTTCCTTCTTTTTCAATATCCAGATTTTCCAAATGAAAACCAAATAGATTATATGTTGCGTCCCCTTGAAAATGTGAAACATTTTCTTTTTGAGAAAAAAATGAGTAGCTAGTGGGGTATAGTCAAGAGTTGGCATGGGCTATTTGCCTGTTTCAATAACGTTCACCAAAGAATTGTGAAACGCTAGTAATGTGGCTGCCCGACTCAGAAAGTAGTTGGTGCAGAGTTTGATATTCTTTTACTCTGATCTCACACCCTCTTTCTTTTAATCATTAAGCTCACTACTAACCAAACTCTCTTTTCCATTTTATCTCATCACACCCACACTCATTTCTTTTAGACTCCTCACACTAATCTCTATGGATTAAGTTCTTGGGTAGAAATCACTGGTTAACGTAAAGAACCCATATAATCCTATGAAAGCATAATGTTTCTCAAATGGTTTAACTTTATTAGTTAAATCTCATATACAAATGTCAGATATGAATATGCTCAGAGATATAATCATGGAATTATGAGCATTTTTAAACATTGAAATATTTTCAAACAAGTATATTGAATGAATGAACATGAATGCAAAAGGCTTGTTTGAAAATCTGACATTGTATGAAAAATGATCAGAAATGAATGATATAACAATCAAAGCTTAAGTTCAAGAATAATGGATATTGTCTATACGAAACAAAAATATAGACATTCTTGAAATGACGTTTCGAAATGAAATATTGCTCAATTTTTTTTTAAAGTACAAGCGGGGTGTCTTACCATCGAAAAATTGTTTCAATTTAGAGACATGGTAAGAACAAATTGATCAAAAATTAAACCGATGTGTGTGAATACTTGAAAGTATGTAGAAAAGACAATACGCAAGTATTTATCTTTGGAAACACACGGTTTGTTTATCAATTAAGCACAAAAATAAAATGAAAACATTTAAAATCACACATCCAAATTATAAAATCTGTTTAAGAATCGGGAAGTGGTTTGAACGTTTAAGAATATGTTTTCTATATCTGAAAGTTGTCCTTCTTTCAGATACATTTGAGATTAAGATAAGAAATTAACCTTTCCGTGCCATCTTAGATCTCATAAAGTCAGCTGTAGTCATTAAGATATGATCTTGATAGCTTCTCTCATTCTGCACAAGTCTCAAAGTCATGTCAAAGCAACTTTTATTCACAAATTTTAGTCAAATGTAAATGACATAAAGCAGTAAAACGATTAAAGTATGAGTTATGATTTGAAATAATCAGAAATCATTGTCTTACTCCTTTTGGTATGAAATATAAGCTCCCCCTAAAATCATGCATTACAAAAAATTTTGTCATTTAAGTAAAATGCAGAAATTAGTTATGCTCCCCCTCAAAATAATGTAGATCATCTAAAATCTTCTCTTACTCCCCCTGAGATTATGAGCAAACAATTAAAGTGCAGATATCCTTCATACATAAAGATAAAGAAAATGATGAAAAATAACAATACGTAACTTTATTAGGTAACAACCGATTATGTCTTAAGATTTAACATACCAAGCTTAGTGACAAGAAAATGAAATCTCTTTTCATCTAACGGTTTGGTAAATAAATCTGCAAGCTGATAATCTGTTTTTACAAAATAAAGTTCAATTGTTCCTTTTTCGACATTATCCTTAATAAAATGATACCTGACGTCAATGTGTTTAGTTTTCGTATGTTGGATAGGATTAGCAGATATCGCGATTGCACTCTTCGAGTCACAATAAATTGGAATTTTATCAAACTTGAATCCATAGTCTCGCAGCTGTGTTCGCATCCACAACACTTGAGAGCAGCAACTGGCAGCAGCTACGTACTCTGCTTCAGCAGTTGATGTGGAAACGCATAATTGTTTCTTTGATGCCCAGCTAACGAGCTTGTCTCCAAGGAATTGAATGTGACCTGAAGTACTTTTTATGTCCAACATGAAACCTGCATGATCTGCATCTGAATAAGCAGTCAGTTGAAACCCAGTATCCTTAGGATACCACAGACCAAGATCTGCAGTCCCCTTCAGATATCTAAAAATCCGTTTGACAGCAGCCAAATGGGATTCTTTAGGAGCAACCTGATATCTAGAACATAAGCATGTTGAAAACATAATATCTGGTCTACTAGATGTAAGATACATTAACGATCCTATTATACCTCTATAAGTTCTAACATCAACACTTTTACCTGAAGGATTAGTGCTAATTTTAGTACCTGGTGCCATCGGGGTTCCAATTGGTTTGCCGTTTTCCATATTGAACTTCCGAAGAATATCCAAAATGTACTTAGATTGATTGATGAAAATCCCCGTTGAAAATTGTTTAACTTGTAATCCGAGAAAGAAATTCATCTCTCCCATCATACTCATTTGAAAACGTGACACCATGAGGTTAGAAAAGTTTTTGCAAAATTTAGGAGTAGTAGAACCAAATATTATATCATCAACATATATTTGAATAAGAATAATATCAGCTTTTTCCTTTTTAATGAACAAAGTAGTATCAACTTTACCTTTGGAAAAACCTGACTTGACCAAGAATTTTGATAGAACATCATACCATGCTCGAGGGGCTTGTTTTAAACCATACAGGGCTTTGTCCAAGATGTAGACATGATCTGGCTTATCTGGATTCACGAACCCTTCTGGTTGAGACACGTAGACTTTCTCCTTAAGAATGCCATTCAGAAAGGCCGTTTTCACGTCCATCTGATAGACTATGAAATTCTTGTGAGCTGCGTAGGCTAGAAACATGCGGATTGCCTCTATACGCGCTACTAGAGCATATGTCTCATCGTAGTCTATGCCTTCCTCTTGCCGGTAACCTTTGGCAACAAGTCTAGCTTTGTTCCTTATGACGATACCATCTTCATCCTTCTTGTTTTTGAATACCCATTTAGTGCCTATCACGGTTTTACCTTCTAGTTTTGGAAATAATCTCCAAACCTGTAGGGCTTCAAACTGATTGATCTCTTCTTGCATAGCAGATACCCAATCCGAATCAGCAAGAGCCTCTGATATTCATGTAGGCTCTATCTTACTGAGGAATGAGTCATGCATACATTGATTAAGAGTCGCTGACCTAGTTTGTACAGGCTTGTTGAGATCTCCAATTACTTGATGTAATGGATGCTCTTTGGTCCAGCGATGCTCATGAGATAGTGGAGTAGATACTGATTGAACATGATCATCATCTAGAAATCCACTATCAGGCTCTTCAGTTTGAATAATAGGAGAGGGGTTTGCAGTTAAAGTTTCAGGTTCAGAAGCATCAGTTGGAACAGCATAATCTGGCTGTTGAGTAGACTTTGTATCACACCCAACTGATATATATACTTCTGGTCCAACAATTACTTGTATATCTTCAACTGTAGGAGTAGATGTTGGAATGTGAGTTTCTGACTGAACGGGGGATTCAAGTTCAGTTACAACTTCTGAAGTGACTGGATGATTGCAACTTGTGTCTTCAGACCTGTCACTCACAACAAATTTAGGTACATTAGATCCTAGAAACTCATCATAAAATAATTCAAATAACAAATCTAAATCAGATAAATGTGAAATTGAAGTAGAAGCGTTATTTGAATTATTCGCTGTAGACGCAGGTTCTGGACTGATCTGCCCAAAAGCTAATACTCCAGTGATCACGGGTTCTGAACTGTGTTGTTCAGAAGCCATGTCTTCATCAAATGTTACATTGACGCTCTCGACAACTGTCTTTGACTTTTTCAGATAAACACGATATGCTGTCGATGTTGAAGAATAACCAATGAAGATACCCTCGTTCGCCTAAGCACTGAATTTATTCAGACTCTCTCTGTCGTTAAGCACAAAACATTTACACCCAAATATGTGAAAATACTTGATTGTTGGTGTTTTGTTGTTGATCAGCTCATATGGAGTCTTTTGAAAACGGCGATGTATTATGGACCGATTTTGAGTATGACATGCAGTTGACACAACTTCTGCCCACAAGAATAGAGGTAGATCGGCTTGGCTGAGCATAGTACGAGCGGCCTCGACTAGCGTCCTATTTCGCCTTTCGACTAATCCATTCTGTTCAGGCGTACGAGCAGCAGAGTACTGATGTGATATCCCGACCGATTCGAGATATTCTTCAACTATCTTGTTTTTGAACTCTGTGTCGTTGTCCGTTCGAAGAATCTTGACTTGTCGCTGCATTTTCACCTGGGTCGTCTTTAAGAAAGTAATGAGAACTTCGGGCGTCTCATCTTTTGATCGAAGAAATTTGACCCACGTGTATCTTGAGTAATCGTCCACAATAACCAACACGTATTTCTTTCCACCTAAGCTTTGTGTTCTCATCGGACCACACAAATCCATATGCAGTAACTCTAGTGGAGAACTGGTGCTTGGTTCAGGCTTCGGTTTATGAGGAGCTCTCTTCATCTTACCCTTCTCACATGCAACACATAAGTGTTCTTTCTCATATTTCAGCTCAGGAAGTCCTTTTACCAAATTTACACTAACCAGCTTGTTGATGTAATGAAAATTCAGATATGATAGTCATCGGTGCCAAAGCCAACTTTGTTGCATCGAAGCTTTTGATAATAAGCAAACGTGACTGTCATTCTGGACCTTTGAAAGATTGATGGTGTAGAGATTTGTCTTTCGCTTGCCTGCTAAGAGTTCTGTGCCGTCTTCAGAACGAACCGCACATCTCTTAGCTTTGAAGTTGACCTCTAACCCTTTGTCGCAGAATTTACCGATGCTAAACAAGTTGTGCCCTAGACCTTCGACATAACTCACCTTCTTAATCGTTATGTTGTCTTGAATGATGTCACCATATCCTAAGATTGGTGAAAGTTGATCGCTTCCAAATTTGACATTTCCACTGAATTTCTCTATATAATTAGACAATAAAGCTTTTTGCCCAGTCATATGCTTGGAACATCCACTGTCCAAGTACCACATATGCCGGGTCTGCAAGAGAAATCAGGAAACAATAGATTTATGTACCCATTTAAAAACGGGTCCTAACAGATTAGCACAAGATTTTGGTATCTATTTGAAACTGGATCCTCCTTTTCTTTGAAAACTTTTAAAAACATTTGATTTTGAAGAATAAACATGATAAGATCCAAACCAATCAGAAGAATTATGAGAATAATCAAAATCATTTCTCCGATAATGATAAGATTTAGTAGTAATAGGAGATAATTGAATCAATTGCTTTATTGAATACCGCTTGTAAGAAGTTACAAGGTTTTGTTTATGACAAGCAAGTTGATCAACTACATCATTATGACCCCTAACTGATCTATTACAAGAGTTATCGGAAACTGATTCAGCTATCTCAGCATTCTTCCTTTTTGGTCGCCATTCAGTTCGAGCTTTCGACCTTTTCTTGCTTATATCTGAAACAAAAGATTTAGATTTATTAGGAAAAGCAAATTTCTGAGATTGAGTTTTCTTTTGTGTACTAGTGTATTTCTGTTTCTTTAATCGCTGTTTCTTATGTTTCTTACCTTGAGCATAGTAATCAGCAGTTACAGAAACTGATTCACCAACCTTAGCTGATGATTCACCAATATTAAAACCACTTGGTAACACTTTTTCACTTATAAGACAAGTAGAATAATCAGGAAGTAAAGCATTGAAGTCAAACATATCAATTTCTTCTATGCACCCACCATCAGAGTTAAGAAAGTCATTTGCAGACTCAAATAAGTCATCAAAATTATCAGATGAAGTTTGAGGTGCCTTTGAAACTGTAGAACACTTGTAGATTTAGTTTGAAAAACAGTGTTCTTTAAAACTGTAGAAAACACACTTTGTTCAATATCTACCAAAAGTTTTTCATCAGATAAAACATTTTCAAGCTCAATTATTTTGCTTTCAAGAATGAGTGGAGGAACATAAACCTTTGCAATTGCAGGTTTTGCCTTCATCTCAGAAACAGAATAACTAGCAAAATAATCGTTTGAAAGAACTTTTGGTGTTTCTGAAAGATAACTATCATTTAACTTTGCATAGTTAAATGGTAGTTGCATTTTCTTTACATTCTTTCTATTTTCAGTTTCTTTGGCCTCATCTTCTTCTGATAATTTGGTAACAAATTTGGTTTTAAATGAGTATGTTTACCAGCACAAGCAAGAAAATCAAAATTATAAAGTGCCGGTTGTTTTCTGATGGCTTTCTTTAAGTAATGGGGGTTTTCAAAACCAAGTCCCCATTTTGCCTTAACATCAGCCTCTTCGTTGTGTGCATTAAGAAAGATAGTTTGATCTGTTTGGCCTCTTGCATAAAGTTTGGCTTCCAGACCATTTACCTTCTTATTCAAAAGCTTGTTCTCAACCTGCAGTTTATGAACAGTTAGTGCAGATTCTTTCTTCTCAAACTCATACTTAGAAATTTTAACTTCAAAATCAGAAATCTTCTTTTCAAAACAATCTACTTGAAGTTTAGAATCAGAAGCAGACTTACGTAAAGAATCAATGAGATCTTTATTCCCAATAACAGACTTATTAAGCTCAAAGATCTTGTTGTTTCTTTTAGCAACTCTGTCCTTTTCTTTCTTCAGTTTTACTTGAAAATCATTAAGCTCAACCATCATAGCTTCCATTTTGGTTATAAAATCTTTTTCAGTTAAGTTTAATACCTCATCAGTTGTCTCGTCATCTGACTCATCATACTTGACCTCTTTTCCCATTAGACAGAGATGAGCAGTTTCTTCCTTTTCTTTGTCATCCTCTTGATCATAATGATCCAACCAAAATTCGTCCTCAGCCATTAATGTTATGCCTGCTTCTTGTTGTTTGGCCAATAGCAGTTTGTTCTGATAGTACTGGGAGTTTCGAACCTTCGACTTTCGACAATCTTTAGCAAAATGTCCAATCTTGCCACAGTTGTAGCATTTAATTGGATCATTTGCTGGCTTTACAGCAACAGTATAATCATTCACAAACTTCTTCTTTTCTTCCGGCTTCCTTTCCATATACCGGTTCTCTTCGTATCGCTTTCCTTCAACTCTTTCTCGATGTTCATGATTCTTGGAACTTGATGAAGAATATCTTTGAGAATTTGATCCCGACTTTTTGTAGAATTTCTTTTGAAATGCATGGGTCAATAACAACATTGCTTGTTTCAGGCTTTCTCCATCATCACCATCTGATTCTGATTCTGATTCAGAACTTGTAATCACTTTCTTCTTTTTCTTCTTCTCTTTCTTTTCTTTCTTCTTCTCTCCAGCTACCAATGCAATAGGTTCAGGAACTATCTCTGCCTTCTTTTTCTCAGCTCTTTTCTCTTCCACTTCTTCCTCATTTTGCCTCAGAGTCTCATATACCTCATGTAACGGTATGTCATTCAGATCCTTCATCTGTTTCATCCTGCGTGTATGCTTCTTCCACTCTGGTTGTAGTATGCTCAGGAATTTGACATTGTTCTCAAGTTGCTTCTTTTTCACCTTATTCTTGGACAACTCATTCAGAAGCAAGACAAACCGTTCATAAGTATCTTCTAAGATTTCATTCTCTTTGGCTTTAAATTCCTCATAATTGTTGATGCAATTAGCCACTTTCATCTGATTCCCTACCTTGGATCCCATCATCATTTTCTGCAACTGATCCCACATCTTCTTAGCATTTCCCTTGTAGCTGTCTATCTTGACGTAGATGTCATTTGGGATACTTTGAAGAAGAAGAGATCTTGCTTGCTTGTCTGCTTTATATCGGCTTTTCTGTTCCTCTGAATATTGACTATACTCTACTGGAATTGTTTTCATCTTCTGTTCTCTTTCCTCAGTACCATCTTCACTATCAGATGAGTCATCATCAGGGATTTGAACTGTGACTGGTACCATAGGACCTTCCATGATAGACAAAAGAATATTTTCTCCATTTGTGTGTCGGTCCACAAAATCCATAAATCTGTCTTTCCACTGTTCATATTCTCCTTTGAACAGTACTGGAGGTTTGACATCAGTGCCGATAGAAAGAGCATCATTAGAAGTCATCTTTATTAAACCTGTTTGAGAAATATATGCAATAAGAAACTAGAACTGATCATTAGTCCAAAATAGAAATCTCAAAAATACAAGACATCTTAAAATAGAAATTCAGGAATTTTGATCACAATCAGAATTTTTCCCCCTCCGTAGACTTAGCACGGGGGTCCCGCTACCCGGTTAGCGGGTGGGGTCAAGGGGCAGCGCCCCTAGAGAAAAAATTTTCACTATTAAAAGGCATATTACAATTTTAAAAAAATTGTCTAAGTATAGAAAAGTTTGCGCGACGAGAAGCTTGCGCAAACCAAACTTTGCGCGACGCACAGCTTGCACAAAGCTAACTTTGCGTGACGTGAAGAATGCGCAAACGAGACTTTGCGTAACCCGAGACTAGCGCAAACAACGCTTTGCGTAATCCAAATCTAGCGCAAACCAAGACTGATATGGAACTGATGCAAACCAACACTTCGTGTGTCCTGTAGATGGCGCAAGGCTAACTTCTCGTTACACCAAGCTGACGCAAGACGAACTTTGCGTGACACGAAGATAGCGCAAAGTACACTTTACATTTCCTGTTGATGACGCAAAGATCACTTTGCGTTTCCTGCTGATGACGCAAACCTTAGAACGATCACTTGGCAAGTCTCTCGATGAACTGACGCAAACTATGATTAACTTGCGCAAACCTTGACGAACTAGCGCAAACTTTAGATCTCACGCAAATCTCTAAAATCGATCAAATCTTCTTCAAAAACTCATCTAGACCTCGAATTCTAATCTGAAACTTTAACAATTTGCTCGCCTAAACATCTAGAACCAAAATCTATCATTTAATCTCGATCAAAAACACAAATCGATAGAAATTGACTCGAACACAGTGTCTAGAACTCGTGAACTCGAACTCAACAAAAATCACAAATTCATACTCAATTACAGTGCAATTAACAAATCTATCCAGACATACTCGATCGATTATACTATATGAACAAAACCTAATTGATTTCAACTCCTAATTCGCACAAAAACTCAAAAATCGATTTGATCTTCGATGAACAGTAACGATGAACAGTGTCAACGAACTTTTCTTGAATTCTTGATCTGATTTCGATTTGGATCTGCTCTGATACCAATTGTTATACCCAGATTCTAGTTTCTAAACACAAACAAATCAATAAAACAAGATTTATCAATCAATTACCTGTTTGATTTCAATCTCAAATTCAACGATTACAAGTTTCTCTCTCTAGAACACTCTTTCTCTCTCTACAGATTTCTCTCTCTCTCAGATATGAACTTCTCAACTTGTTCACCAACTTGTTACGACTAAAAACAAAAAAACACAAGGTATTTATACCTACAACTAAAATACAAAGAAACTAAAATACAAATACAAATACTTTGACTTTTATTACAAATAGACTTTGACTTTGATGAGTGTTGACTTTCTCAGCTTTGACTTCTTACACTTTGACCTTCAGTCTTCTTGATCTTGTATCCAACATATTTATGCTCTAACAATGTAGAAAAAGATACAATAGAATTTTACTTTGTAAAAACTGATTATCAACTTGCAGATTTGTTTACCAAACCTTTAGATGAAAAGAGATTCAATTTTCTTGTATCTAAGCTTGGTATGCTAAATCTCAAGGTCTAATCAGTAATTACCTATTAAAGTTTCTTTTATTGTAATTTTCATCATTTCTTTATCATTATTTCTGAAAGGATATCTGCACTTTAACATATTGTTCATGTTCTCAGGGGGAGTGATACAAGATTCTAAGATGATCAATTTTATTTTGAGGGGGAGTTTATAGAATTTTATTGCTAAATTTTTGTGATGCATGAATTTAGGGGGAGTTTATGCTTACGACAAAAGGAGTAAGGATATGACTTCTGATTATTTCTGATCGGAACTCGTACTATAATTGTTTTACTGCTTTATGTCTTTTACATTTGAATAAATTTTGTGAATACAGTTGCTTTGATATGACTTTGAGACTTGTGCAGGATGAGAGAAGCTTACAAGATCATATCTTTATGACTTCAGCTGACTTCATGAGATTTAAGACTGAACGATAAAGGTTAAATTTCTTATCTTAATCTCATATATGGTTGGAAGAAGGACGACTTTCAATCATAGAAAACATGTTCTTAAACGTTCAAACCATTTCCCGATTCTTAAACAGATTTCATGAATTGGAAGTGTGGTTTTAAATGTTTTCAAGATTTACTTGTGCTTACATGATTATAAACTGTGTGTTTCCAAAGATAAATACTTGTGTATTGTCTTTTCTATATACTTTCAAGTATTCACACACATCGGTTTGAATTTTTATTCATTATTGTTCTTACCATGTCTCAAATTTGAAACATATTTTTTCGATGGTAAGACACCCTGCTTGTACTTCAAAGAATATTGAGCGTGATTTCATTTCTGAACGTCATTTCAAGAATGTCTATATTTTGGTTCATATAGACAATATCCATTATTCTTTACCATAAGCTTTGATTGTTATATCATTTCTGATCATTTTCATACAATGTCAGATTTTCAAACAAGTCTCTTGCATTCATTTCTATTCATTCAATTTACTTGTTTGAAAATACTTCAATGTTTAAAAATGCTCATATTTTCATGATTATATTCTGAGCATATACATATCTGACTTGTATTTGCGCTTTAACTGTTAAAGTTAAACCATATTGAGCAACATATGTTTTATAGGAAATATGGGTTCTTTGTGCTAGGAGTTAAATGAACTTCTATGGATTCACGTTAACCAGTGTTTCCTACCCAATAAGTTAATCCATAGTGATTGAGTGTGAGAAGTCAAAAAGAAATGAGTGTGGGTTGTGCGTTGAGGAAAAATGGAAAAGAGAGTTTGGTTAGATGTGAGCTTATTGATTAAAAAGAAAGAGGGTATGAGATCAGAGTAAAAGAATATCAAACTCTGCACCAACTACTTTCTGAGCCGGGCAGCCACATTACTAATGTCTCACATTTCTTCGTGAACGTTATTGAAACAGGCAAATAGCCCATGCCAACTATTGTTAAAACCCCACCAGCTACTCATTTTCTTCTTAAAAAGAAAGTGTTTCATATTTTAAGGGGACGCAACACATACTCTATCTGATTTTCATTTGGAAAATATGGATATTGAAACAGAAGGAAGTCTGCCCCACCTTCGCACTTAAATCATGCACATTGAGTCTGTGTTTATCTACTGTTGTCTCAGTGGTTTACACAATGTTGAGCCTTTATAAAAGCAATCATCATATGCTTAATTCTTTCAACACTTGCACGAACACACAAGGAATTTGTTTTCTTGTCATAACATTCATAGAAATTTCCTTTGTGGTGTTTCGATGATTGGATGGAAGCCCTGGGGGAGTGAACATCAAAAAGCTCATTTCCTATGTGTATTCGTTACACACAGTGACTTAGTGTTACTGAGAGGCATATTAACTGATTTATTTGTTGATTCAGGTGTTACATTTCTATTTTGTCTAGATTTGCAAAGATCTAGATAAATACATTGTTCGAATTGGCAAAGAATCAGAGGCTCGTGAATGATCAGTGGTCGGAACAGATAATGACATTTCTTGATAAGAAAGTTTTGATGAACCAGATGCTCTATTCATCAAAAAGGGGGAGATGATTTACAGAAATGTCAGGATCAAAAATTTCAAAGATTTGAAAGTTTGGATAAAGAGTTGAAGAAGACAAAGTTCAAAGTTTGAAAGTTTGAAAGGTTGTTCAAGCAAAGTCAAAGAAATTCTGAAGATGTGCTGATTTTCTGAAATTTTCTTTGAAGATTATTTGCTGAAGCAAGTCGAGCTAAATCTGAAGATAATTTCTTTCCGAAGTCTGAAAGTGTCTTGATAATTTTGAAGAGATTATTAAAAATCGTTTCTATCATCTTTGGGAGAGATTGTTGGTATTTCTTGAAGATAGACTTTGGGGAGATTAAAGTTAAAGATCAACCAAAAGAGGAAGTTTGTACTCAGATTGAGTTTAAAGGGGAGATTTAAATTTCTTCAATGCGACTAAAGGGGGAGATTGTTTTGCCAACTCTTTTTGTGATGATCTTGAATCCAAAGGGGGAGATTGTTAGAGCATAAATCTGTTGGATACAAGATCATGAAGACTGAAGGTCAAAGTACAAGAAGTCAAAGCTGGAAAGTCAACTCTCATTAAAAGTCAAAGTCATTTTGTAATAAAGTCAAAGTTACTTGTGTTGTATTTGTTTGTTTTCCTTGTTTTAGTTGTGGGTATAAATACCTTTATTTGTTGTTTAATATATAGATGACTAGAGTTTGAGTTTACATTTTAGAGAGAATTTGTAGACAGAGAAAGAGACGTCTATAGAGAGAAAGTGATAAAAGTTGTAATCTTTGAGTTTTGAATTGAAATCAAACAGGTAATCGTAATCATTCTTGTTTGTATTTGATTGTTTGCAATTAGAATCTTGAATCAGGTCTTATCCTTGAGGAATATCTACAATGGAAAATTCAGATGATCAATTTCCTAGAAGGATTGGACTCTAAGCTATTCAAATATCTACTAAATGATCCTTATGTTCCTTTAATAACAATCCCTAGAGAGCCTGCTACTAACAATACTCCTGAAATTGCTGCATATGAAAAGCCTAAAGATGAATCAACATGGGACAAGGATGAGGTTGCTCAAGTTGAATGCGATTGTAACAACCCAAAAACGAGGATAACAAAATTCCAAAAAACGGAAATGTGGTATATGAAATTGCCATAGCAAAAGCCTCCCAAAAATGGGGAATGTATAAAACATGTTTAATTACAGTTTGTAATTTAACAGCAATAAACAACAACCATCTAATCTAATTTATACGACATAATTAAGATTACAAAAAGGGTGTCGCCTATAGACCCAATACTATATTCACAAAAAGTGCGCCCATATGAACTTCCCCAAAGCTCTCACAAAGTCCACCTAAACCTTCTTAGGCGCGACGCCACTAGAACCTGAGATACACATAAACACCAAGCAAGTGTTAGGCCAAAAAGCCTGGTGAGATTGAATGACGATTAATATATGCATGTGGTCAAATCCAATATTTAATTTCCAAAGGATGTATTCATTAAATGGAATCAATGGGGGAGACCTATAACACCAATCAAATTCCACCTAAGAGACAAGATACCCTAGTGTCAAACTCCAAGAGTGACACCCCAAGGCCCGACATATTCGGGGGTACAACACAGGCATTGCCCTAAATAGCGGAGGTCTAGGCATACACCAACACTGTGGCGCCCAAGATTATGTCCTCCTAGTGTCCATTTGACTTGGTTCATCCACACAATTCATTTGTGACCAAGGAGCACATTATCTCTCACAAGGTGCATTCAACACCAATGTATGTCGTATGTCCCAAATATTTTTACCCATCAACAAGTAGGTGCAAGGAACATATTATCATACACATCATGCTTATTTATATATATATGACCATAAAGGAAATCTGCTCAAAGTGAGGATATTCCCCAACACATGAATAATCATAACATAAAGTTGTATCAACATAAACATCACTCTTTACTTGTCCACATTACCAACATATGCACATTTCCACTATTCAAGTTAACCCTTCACAACTTAAGACAACATTAGGTCAAATAAGTAAAATGTAAATAAACACTAAATTCCATGAAATAGAGGTACCAATAAATATGTAAATAAATACACGTATCTCATTTGTAAAGATTTAGAACACTCACAATCTAGGTTTTAATTAAAAACCTAGAAAAGTTGACAAAACCCTAGAAGAGATGGAGATGAGGTCTTGAGACTTGAAATCTTGCACCCTTCCACAATAATTTCCCAAAAGCTAGCTTAGATCACTTCTTAAATGTCTCCAACAACCCAAAGATGGATTTAATGAATAGAGAGACTTGGGAGGAAGAAAATTCGCTCCCAGAGACACAAAATCCGCCAACAAAACGATTTGAGGGAGAAAATGAGGTCAAAATAAGTCAAGGGTCCATTTTATACTATCAGGCTCCCGACGACGACTGTGCCCGGCGAGAGTGCCAAGGGCACAGTCGCGTGGCACTATCGCCACACTCGCCTCACTCTCGGTACATCACCGGCGAGAGTGACACGCGAGAATAGGGATGGTAACGGGGCGGGTTTGGGGCAGGTTTCACATTCCCCGGCCCCGTCCCCAGTTTATGGTAAAGGACCCCGGCCCCGACCCCGTTCCCCGGTGGGTACGGGGATCCCTATCCCATCCCCGGTTTGTAAGGTGGTCAAACCCCGGTTAATACCCGATCCTCTCCCTGTCCCCATCCCCGTTTCAGACCCGACCCCCGACAAGGCAATGTTCCCTTCCAGCAGATTCAACTGCCACAACACAGTAGGTTGTAGAACCCAATGGAAGTCTAATTAAAACTAAATATCAGAGGTAGATGTATGATAGAACTAGTGTAATAGAAATGAAATAAAAAACCAAATCAATATCATATCTCAAACGCCCAAAAGAATGGTGAAAAATTGCTATATGTATCATAATGTAGAGGATGGAACCTACCTGGAGGCTGGAAATAACAATGGAGGATGAAACCTACCTGTAAATAACAATGGTGCCAGACAAGGGGTGGCCGACGAGGACTCAAAGTCGGAGTCGACGAGGGATCTGCAACTTTGTCTCTGGAATTTGAAGTCTAAGACTCAAAGTCGATGCCTCTGGACTGGAAGTCGATGCCTTTGGATTCTGGAATTCGAAGTCGAGAGCTGGAGTAAGGGAGTCTGGATGCCGGACGCTGCTGGAATTCAAAGTCGAGGAGACGTCGATGACCGAGTCTGTGTAGAAAGGAGTGGAGGCACCTAAACCTAATTTAGAGAAATAATACTGTAAATAACAATATA
Source organism: Arctium minus (assembly GCA_954870635.1). NCBI lineage: Eukaryota > Viridiplantae > Streptophyta > Magnoliopsida > Asterales > Asteraceae > Arctium > Arctium minus. The sequence continues at coordinate 33,597,291 of OX941087.1, forward strand.
ACATATAATTTAAAATAAATAAATAATACATTACATATATATACCGGGTACAGGACGGGTCGGGGGACATGTTACCCAGCCCCGACCCCAACCCCGGTTTGAGGCTATCGGGGATCCCCGGCCCCGGGACCCGTTTTAGCGGGGAATCCCCGATCCCGTTCGGGGCGGGTGAACCGGGTTCCCCACCGGGTCGGGGCAAATCACCATCCCTACGCGAGAATGCTCTCGGGTACTATCGCGGTCACTATCGCACGGTATGTACCGCAAGCCCTTAGCCCACTGCAACCTTGAATCGCGACTGTGACACATGTCACAGTCGCCCGACACTCTCGCCCGGTTCAGACCCGAGCCTGATTTCCGTCCGACCTAGGTTTCTTAACCTCGAGTCTAGTGGATTCATTTAAACTAAATGTGTTTCATAACTATTTGGCTCAACCGACAAAGAAATTAAAAGAAAGGAATACAATACTCCAACAATTTACTTAGTAGATTTGTGGATGTTACAATCCTCCCCACCTTGGACAAGATTTTGTTCCCGAAATCTCGCCTTAAATGAATAAGTGAGGGTATCTTCTCTTCATATCTTCCTTGGCATCCCATGTGACGTTAGCTCCCCTATGATGCTTCCATTGAACTTTGACCATGGTCACTTCCTTGTGACGAAGCTTTTTCGTCTTGGACTCTAGTATCGCTTCCGGTTCTTCTACGCACCGATTTCCGTTGTCCACTTTTATCTCCGTCAATGGAATGACGCTTTCTTCCTCAGCTAGACACTTGCGAAGATAACATACGTGAAAAGTAGGATGTATCCCATCCATTTCCGGTGGCAAGTCTAACCAGTACGCTTGGAGACCAATCTTCTCTAAAATAACAAAGGGTCAAAGGAAACGGGGACTAAGCTTCCCGCGTTTCCCAAAGTGGATTATCCCTTTCCATGGTGACACTTTCAACATCATCCAGTCGCCAACTTGGAATTCGATCGACCTTCTCTTCTTGTCCGCGTAGCTTTTCTGTCGGTCTTGAGCCGCTTTTAGACGCTCTCGGATTTCCTTCACTTTATCCACGGTTTCTTGAATGATTCCCGACCCGGCAAACTGTTTCTCCCCCGCTTTGAGCCAACAAGTCGGGGTCCTACATTTTCGGACGTAAAGAGCTTCAAATGGAGCCATCCCGATGCTCGAATGGTAGCTATTGTTGTAGGAAAACTCCACTAACGGTAGATGCGAGTCCCAATTTCCCCCGAAATCAATGACGCACGATCTCAACATGTCTTCGAGGGTTTGGATGATCCTCTCACTTTGTCCGCCCGTTTGAGGATGGTAGGCCATGCTCAACTTAACCTTGGCACCCAACTCTTTTTGTAGACCGTCCCAAAACTTCAAAGTGAATCGGCTATCTCGATCCAACACAATAGATAACGGAACACCATGCCTTAACAAAATTTCATCGATGTATAGCTTGGCTAATTTGTCCATTGGCAACTTCTCTCGCATCGCCAAGAAGTGTGCGCTTTTGGTGAGTCGGTCCACCACTACCCAAATTGTGTCGTGCCCTTTCAAGGTTTTCGGTAGTTTGGTCACGAAGTCCACTGTGATATGCTCCCACTTCCATTCCAGAATTGACAAGGGTTGCAAACTCCCGTAGGGTCTTTGATGCTCTGCCTTCACTTGCAAACAAGTGACACACTTATCCACATATTTGGCCACGTCGAGCTTCATCACCGACCACCAATAATTCAACTTGAGGTCTCTATACATCTTCGTGCTACTGGGGTGTATGGAATACTTGGATTTGTGGGCTTCTTCTAGGAGGATTTCACGGTTTCCTCCAAACTTTGGTACCCAAACTCAGCCTTGGAATAACTTCAAGTCGCGACCATTTTCCGTCAATAAATCTTGTTGCTTTACCATAACCTCGGCTTTGAGGTTTTCTTCTCGAAGTGCTACTAATTTACACCTCTTGATGTTCTCAAGTAGGCTTGACACAACATCAATCCTAGTAAGTGATAAAATGGCACCGCTTCCATGACTCCTTCGACTCAAAGCATCTGCTACTACGTTAGCCTTACCCGGGTGGTAGAGCAATTCGCAGTCATAGTCCTTTAGTAGCTCAAGCCATATTTTTGCCGCATATTGAGCTCTTTTTGATCGAAAATGTACTTCAAGCTCTTGTGATCGGTGAAAAGTGTACACTTGGTCCCATAGAGGTAATGACGCCATAGCTTTAACACAAACACCGCCGCTGCTAGCTCCAAGTCGTAGGTCGGATAGTTCTTCTCGTGATTTTTCAGTTGGCGTGATGCGTAGGCTATCACCTTCCCCTTTGCATAAGTAAACATCCAAGACCCATCTTGGAGGCGTCACTATAAACAACAAAATTATCTGATCCCACGGGTAGGGACACGATTGGTGTTTCACAGAGCTTCTTCTTGAGAGTACGGAAAGCTTGCTCTAGAGTGTCCGTCCATAGAAACTTGTCATTATTCCTTGTCATTGACGTAAGTGGCGAAGCGATATTTGAAAAATCTTGGATAAATCTTCTATAGTATCCAGCCAAACCTAAGAAGCTACAAATCTTCGTTAGGCTCGTCGGTGGTTCCCATCCCATCATTGCTTCGATCTTCACCGGATCTACCTTTACTCCATCTTTAGACACCACGTGGCCCAAGAATTGGACCTTTTGCAACCAAAATTCGCATTTTGAGAACTTTGCGAATAGCTTTTCATTTCAAAGGACTTCCAATACTTACCTCAGATGCTTCCCATGCTCCACTTCGTCTCGCGAATAGATAAGGATGTCGTCGATGAAGACTATCACCAACTTATCCAAGAAAGGTCGGCATACCCGGTTCATCAGATCCATGAACACGGCGGGTGCATTCGTCAACCCGAATGGCATTACTAAGAATTCGTAATGCCCATACCTTGATCGAAAAGCTTTCTTCGGAATGTCGTCCTTCTTCACTCTCACCTGATGGTATCCCGACCGTAAGTCAATATTTGAAAAGCATCCCGCTCTTTGTAGTTGATCAAAAAGGTCGTCTATTCGGGGAGGAGGATACTTGTTCTTCACCGTGACTTTGTTCAACTCTCGGTAATCAATGCACATTCGCATTGACCCGTCCTTCTTCTTCTTCACGAACAAGACTGGGGCTCCCCATGGTGACGAAATTGGTCTAATGAAGCCTTTCTCTATAAGCTCTTGAAGTTGGGACATCATTTCTTGCATTTCCGTCGGCACTAATCGGTAGGGAACACGGGTTATCGGGGCCGCTCCCAGGGTGAGATCGATCTAAAACTCCACTTGACGTTCCGACGGTAAACCGGGTAAATTCTCCGGGAAGACATCCGGATAATCCCGAATGATCTTCACATCTTCTACCGACTTCTTTTCCAACTTTGCATCCACTATATAGGCTAAGTATGAAGAGCATACCTTTGCCAGATGGTTACAAGCCCTTAAGTAGGAAATCACGGGGGTGGATCCCCTCCTCTTCTCTCCATAAATGATAACAGTGTCGCCATTTGCCACAGACACTCTAATCATCTTCTTAGAGAAAATAATTTCGGCACAGTTCTTGGTCAACCAGTCCATGCCTATCACTACATCGAAACCCGCAATCGCCATCGGTAACAAATCCACCTCGAAACGTTGACCATATAATTCTAAAACACAATTACAATAGTGCCATCAAATAAACACTTGCTCCCCATTGGCTACTTCTACCACTAAGGCATCAGAGAGGGTACTAATGGGAGTAGAGAACATTGAGCAAAAAGAATTCGATACAAATGACCGGTTTGCACCCGAGTCAAACAAAATTTGAGCAGGCAAAGAGTTTACAAGGAACATACTCGATACCACATCGGCGGTCTCCCTCGCCTCCTCGACGGTCATCTGGAAGGCTCGTCTTGGTACCTTTGGTGGGTTCTCCTTCTTTGGGGCCGACCCACTAGAGAAACCGCGGTTGATCCCGGTTAACTTCGGGCACTCTCTCTTCATGTGCCTCGGCTCTCATCACTCGTAGAAAATGAGTCCTCGGATAGGACAATCATGGGTCATGTGGTCCTTCTTTCCACATTTGACACATTCGGGTGGACCCGAGTAGGTTCTTTGGTTACACGGACCACTATGCTTGCTCTTACATCGGTGACACCATCTCACATCTCGTCGGGGGTTAGTTCCCCTCCCCCCGTAAGCCGGTTTGAACTGATGGTTAGGTCCAGATAACCCTTCCCACTTCCTTTTCTCGCCCCCTAGCCTTCGCTCTTCCTTCCCCGCAACTAGACCATCCTCCACAAGCAAGGACTCCTCTATTACCTCCTGCAATGTCCTTCCCCTAGCGATCCTCACCGTGGTCCTCATCTCGGTCGGCAACCCACGTTGATAGGCTTTGACTTTTGATCGTTCATCGGGGGCCAGGTGCACCACAAGGTTCAGTTTCTCCATGAACCATTTGGAGTATTCGGTGACAGTCAATGCTTCCTTCTAAAGACTTCTGAACTCTTCCTCAATCTTATCCAAGGATCGTTCGCTGCAATACTTTTCCAAGATCTTTTGTTTGAAAGTTGGCCAAGTCAACTTAGCCAAAACTGCGGGTGTAAGGATGGATCGGGTGAGGTTCCACCAAATCAAGGCTTCACCTCTTAACAATTGGGAGGCGAATTTGACCCTTTGCGAGTCATCACACTCGCTCGACTCTAAGACCATCTCCACCTCTTGGATCCAGTACATGCACGTCATCAGATCGGTTGAACCTACAAATTCTGGCGGTTTGCTTCCCAGAAAAGCCTTGTACGTGCATCCTTTGTCTTTTCCCTTGTTTTCGGCTACCACATGCTCCTCGGTGCCGACACCATTTCCACCACCTCCTGACCCAACCACAACGTTTTCCGACACCGTTTCAGGTTGGCGGTGACTGGCGTCGCGATCTTCCAAAAGCTTCATGAAGAACTCCTGTTGTTGTGCCATGGCTACGTTCATGGCTTGCATCATGCTACCCATCATTCGACTCTCAAGTGTTACCTCCTTGATAATCGGTCCGGTGGTAGAAATATTGTTCCTTGGGATTTTCTCCACTCCTCCGCCTAACTCAGGTTGTCCGGGCGGAGCGGTGGCAACCACGGCTGTCTCCGGTTGATCGATCGTAGATGCCGAAGCCACATCACCTTCCGGGGGTGTTGGCAACCTGCTCTGAGTGTTAACCCTAATGGTCTGCCATACATACGAGAAGAAGATATGAGATAGACTAAATATACATACTACTGCATTCATTAAGTATCACAACAACAATGACTCATGCATGCTCACGTAACAATATACTCATAATTACAGTAGTTAAGTAGAATTATGAATGTATTATACACAAGGATTCTTAATATCATCGCAACAATTCTCAATTCACACAATTCTGTAAGTCCTAACGCTCTCCCCACCTAAAAATTTTACCCATGGGTGGGTGTCTCACTATAAACGTTTACAGTCTAAGTCTAGGCATGCTAAGGTCAATACCTAGTTCACTTAAACTAAGGCTTAGATACCAACCTGTAACAACCCAAAAATGAGGATAACAAAATTCCAAAAAACAGAAATGTGGTATATGAAATTGCCATAGCAAGAGCCTCCCAAAAATGGGGAATGTATAAAACTTGTTTAATTACAGTTTGTAATTTAACGGAAATAAACAACAACCATCTAATCTAATTTCTACGACAGAAATAAGATCACAAAAAGGGTGTCACCTATAGACCCCATAGTATCTTCACAAAAAGTGCGCCCATATGCACATCCCCAAAACTCTCACAAAGTCCACCTAAACCTTCTTAGGCGTGGCACCACTAGAACCTGATATACACATAAACACCAAGCAAGTGTTAGGCCAGAAAGCCTAGTGAGATTAAATGACAATTAATATATGCATGTGGTCAAATCCAATATTTAATTTCCAAATGATGTATTCATTAAATGGAATCAATGGGGGAGACCCATAACACCAATCAAATTCCACCCAAGAGAGGAGATACCCTAGTGTCAAACTCCAAGAGTGACACCCCAAGGCCTGGTACATTCGGGGGTACAACACAGGCATTGCCCTAAATGGCGGAGGTCTAGGCACACACCAACACGGTGGCGTCCAAGACTATGTCCTCCCAGTGTCCATTTGACTTGGTTCATCCACATAATTCATTTGTGACCAAGGAGAACATTAGCTCTCACAAGGTGCATTCAACACCAATGTATGTCGTATGTCCCAAATATTTTTACCCATCAACAAGTAGGTGCAAGGAACATATTATCATACACATCATGCTTATTTATATATTTATGACCATAAAGGAAATCTACCCAAAGTGAGGATATTTCCCAACACATGAATAGTCATAACATAAAGTTGTATCAACATAAACATCACTCTTTACTTGTCCACATTACAAACATATGCACATTTCCACTATTCAAGTTGGCCCTTCACAACTTAAGACGACATTAGGTCAAATAAGTAAAATGTAAGTAAACCCTAAATTCCATGAAATAGAGGTACCAATAAATATGCAAATAAATACATGTATCTCATTTGTAAATATTTAGAACACTCACAATCTAGGTTTTAATTAAAAACCTAGAAAATTTGACAAAACTCTAGAAGATATGGAGATGAGGTCTTGAGACTTGAAATCTTGCACCCTTCCACAATAATCTCAAGACATGTGGTACCGTTATCAATCGTATCCGACCGAGACAGTCGTTTCACTTCTAACTTTTGGCATGGCTTGTAGAAAGAATTGGGTACGAGGGTGAAGTTGAGTACGACCTATCACCCCCAAACTGATGGCCAAAGTGATTGGACGATTCAAATGTTGGAAGACATGTTGAGGTCATGTGTCATCGACTTTGGTGGTAGTTGGGACTCTCACATACCTCTCGTGGAGTTTACAATAACAGTTACCACTCCAGTATCAGAATGGCACCATTCGAAGCTTTGTATGGGCAGAAGTGTAGGACTCCGGTGTGTAGAAACAATTTGTCGGCCCCTAGATCGTCCACGAGACCGCCGACAAGGTGAAAGGAATCCGCGAGCGGTTAAAGGCGGCTCAGGACCGACAAAAATGTTACGCCGATAAGAAGAGAAGACCAATAGAATTCCAAGTGTGTGATTGTAACCCCCGTAAAATTTCTCAAGTAATTGTGTTCCCCATCTTGAATTCTTAGTTGTTTTATGCTGTAACTTTCGTTTATGTTAATTGGTATTGAAATAGTTTAATCTCTTGAAGTCACGCTCGAATCGCCTTTGAACCGAACGTTTGAGAAGGCTCAGTACAGGGTTGGCGAAAGTGACCGGTAAGAATGACACATGTCACAATCGCCGGGGGGGGGGAGACACTAAACTCTCGGTATATGTTTAGCGAGAATGACCGGCGAGAGTGACACATGTCACAATCACCGAGTCACAATCGCGGGGGGGGGGGGGGTATCATCGAACTTACGGTACCATTTTGGCGAGAGTGCCACGGGCACAATCGCCCGAGACCACCTGACGGGATTTAAATGCCTTTTTCCACCTTTTCTTCACATTAACACCAAAGATCAGATACTGTTAGAGAGAGAAACCTAGAGGGAGATTTTTGGCTCAACTCCACATCTCCTTCCCCTACTTTACTTGCAAAGCATTAATTGTTAGTGGTTGGGAAAAGATTCAAGATTCTTGGAGCAAATATTGAAGGGTTTCACCAAGGGTTCCAAGTCCTCAACATCAAGTCTTCACCACCTCATCTTCTCTAGAGTTTTCAAGGTTTTTTAGGGTTTTCTATAAAACCTAGATAGTGTGTTCTTTACTAACTATTTTAAATGGGATACACTTCTTAATAAGCTTCTTGTTTCTCTATCTATGTCAATCACCTGATAAGTTGACCTACATTTTCATATTTGGTAAATATTGGGGGTTTTGGTTATTATTCATTATATGAGTTTCTATGAGGGTATTTGTTGGCAAGAGTTGGGACGTACTATGTGATACTATGTGAATGAAGAATGTTATTGGTGAACTTACATGATTTATGGTTTTTGAACCTAAATTGGGATTGGAATTATTTGGAGTCTTATACATGCATTGTACTTAATATGGGATATGTATAATGACGGATGTTGTAAGTATTGGATGAACCATGAGTAGGCACTAGGAGGATGTAGTCTCAGGGTGCCACCATGACGATATGCACCTAGACCTCCGCCATTTAGAGTAATGCCTTGGAGGTAGTCTTAAAATGTGTCGGGCCTTCGGGATGTTGCTCATGCGAGTGAACATCAAGGTACATTGACTTGAGGTGTAGCTCATTGGTGTGATGGGTCTCCCCCGTTGATTCCTCTACGGCTCTTTTTGTCTATATTTGATTAAAGATTATGCCATGTTATTGTTCAACTCACTAGGATCGTTTGGCCTAACACTTGATTGGTTTGATGTGTATCTCAGGTTCTAGCGACGCTTCCGCCAAGAAGGTTTAGTGACCGTAATTGTGAGCTTGGGGAGCATTTTTGGGACGCCAACCATAGAAGACAATTGTTTTGGAATTTAGATAACAACTTGATGTAATCTCTTTTCTAGATAGAAATTAGATTAAAGGGTTGTTATCCCTCATTGCATATTTATTACAAACTTGTAATTAACAGGCATGTATTGTTCCCTTTTGGGGAAAGCTCGTGCTTTGGCCTTATTTTTATATACCACATTTCCATTTCCGGAAATTTTTGCTTGTCCCAATTTTTGGGGTGTTTCAAGTTGGTATCAGATCTTTAGTTTAAGTGAACTAGGTGTCGACTCTAGTATACCTAGACTTAAGTTGTGTATGCCTATAGTGTCACTGTCCATACGGGTAGAGCATTCCTAGGTGGGGAGAGTATTAGGACTATGGAAATGCATTGATTAGGAAATTGTGATGATGATAACAAGAACTTTTATGTAATGTACGTTCACGATTTCACTTGGCGAGTGCTATTATGAATTTATGAATACGTGAGTGTGCTTAAAATTGTACGTTCACGATTTCACTTGGCGAGTGCTACGCGTGACTTGGAGCTAACGGCGGTGGTATTTGCCTTAAAGCTATGGCAGAACTACCTTTACGGGAAGAAGTGTACATTATTCACTGATCACAAAAGCTTGAAGTACATATTTGACCAAAAGGACCTCAACATGCGGCAAAGGAGGTGGTTGGAGCTTTTGAAGGATTATAATTGCTAATTGCTTTACCATCGCGGTAAAGCCAACGTGGTGGAAGATGCTTTGAGCCAATAGAGTTATGGGAGCGAAGTCAAAGTAACCCTTACTAGAATTGACGTGATATCAAGCCTAGTGGAGGACATCAAGGTGAGTTAAGTCGAAGAACTTCGTGAAGATAACCTCAAAGCCAAGATGATGGTGAAGCAATGGGAGCTACTAAGAGAAGATAGTCGCGGTCTCAAGTTATTTCAAGGAAGAATATGGCACCGAAGATTGGAGGGATGCGTGAAGTGCTATTGACGGAAGATCACAAGTCTAAGTACTCGATACATCCCGGTAGCACTAAGATGTATAGGGATTTGAAACTACACTATTGGTGGTCAGTAATGAAGCTCGATGTGGCCAACTATGTGGAAAGGAGCATCACTTGCCTTCAAGTCAAAGCGAAACATCAAAGGCCTTATGAGAGTTTGCAACCGCTAGCCATTCCGGAATGGAAATGGGAAAACATCACGATGGACTTCGTCACCAAACTACCAAAGACCTTGAGGGGACACGACACTATTTGGGTAGTGGTGGATCAACTCACGAAGAGCGCGAACTTTTTGGCGATGCGAGAGACGTTGCCGATGGACAAATTAGCCAAGCTCTACATTGATGAGGTGGTATCACGTCATGGTGTTCCACTATCCATAGTTTCGGATCGGGACAGTCGGTTCACTTCCAAGTTTTGGGATGATTTACAAAAGGAGTTGGGCACGAGAGTCAAATTGAGTACGACCTATCACCCTCAAACGGACGGTCAAAGTGAAAGGACCATCCAAACTATCAAGGACATGCTTCGTTCATGTGTCATAGACTTTGGGGGGAATTGGGATTCACATTTACCATTGTTGGAATTCACGTACAATAATAGCTACCACTAAGCATCAGGATGGCACCGTTCGAAGCGTTATATGGACGAAAATGTAGAACACCGGTGTGTTGGCTTGAGGCGCGGGATAAACACTTTGCGGGTCCGGAGATTGTCCAAGAAACGGAGGAAAAGGTGAAAGGGATACGGGAACGTTTGAAGGCGGCTCAAGATCGACAAAAGAGTTATGCAAACAAAAACCGAAGATCGGTTGAGTTCCAAGTGGGAGAACGGGTTATGTTGAAAGTATCACAATGGAAGGGAATTATCCATTTTGGAAAGCGCGTAGATCTTAGTCCCCGTTTCCTTGGAACCTTCACGATATTAGAAAAGATTGGGCTTCAAGCTTATAGGTTGGATCTACCACCGGAAATGGATGGGATCCACCCTACATTTCATGTGTGTTACCTTCGTAAATGCTTAGCCGAAGAGGAAAGCGTCATCCCTTTGATGGAAATTCGGGTGGACAAGGAAAACTGATGTGTGCAAGAGCCAGAGGCCATTTTGGAGTCGAAGACAAAGCAATTGCGACATAAGGAGGTGACAATGGTTAAAGTTCAATGGAAGCACCATCGGGGTGCCAATGTGACGTGGGAATCTGAGGAGGACATGAAAAAGAGATACCCACACTTGTTTGTATAATGCGAGATCTCGGGGACGAGATCTCATCTAAGGTGGGGAGGATTGTAACGCCCATAAAATTTCTCAAGTAATTGTGTTCCCCATCTTGAATTCTTAGCTGTTTTATGCTTTAAATTTCATTTATGTTAATTGGTATTGAAATAGTTTAAGCTCTTGAGGTCACGCTCGAATCGCCTTTGAACCGAACGTTTGAGAAGGCTCGGTACAGGGTTAGCAAAAGTGATCGGTGAGAGTGACATATGTCACAATCGCCGAGTCACAATCACCGGGGGGGGGGGACATTGAACTCTCGGTACATGTTTAGCGAGAGTGACTGGAGAGAGTGACACATGTCACAATCGCCGAGTCACAATCGCAGGGGGGTATCACCGAACTTACGGTACCATTTCGGCAAGAGTGCCACGGGCATAATCGTCGGGCACAAAACGCCCGGGACCACCTGAAGGGCTTTTAATGCCTTTTCCACTTTTTCTTCACATTAACACCAAAAATCAGATATTGTTAGAGAGAGAAACCCTAGAGGGTGATTTTTGGCTCAACTCCACATCTCTTTCCCCTTCTTTACTTGCAAAGCATTAATTGTTAGTAGTTGGGAAGAGATTCAAGATTCTTGGAGCATTTATTGAAGGGTGTCACCAAGGGTTCCAAGTCCTCAACATCAAGTCTTTACCACCTCATCTTCTCTAGAGTTTTCAAGGTTTTCTATAAAACCTAGATAGTGAGTTCTTTACTAACTATTTTAAATGGGATACACTTCTTAATATGCTTCTTGTTATTTCTTCTTGTTTCTCTATCTATGTCAATCACCTGATAAGTTGACCTACATTTATATATTAGGTAAATATTTGGAGTTTTGGTTATTATTCATTATATGAGTTTCTATGAGGGTATTTGTTGGCAAGAGTTGGGATGTACTATGTGATACTATGTGAATGAAGAATGTTATTGGTGAACTTGCATGATTTATGGTTTTTGAACCTAAATTGGGATTGGAATTATTTGGAGTCTTATACATGCATTGTACTTAATATGGGATATGTATAATGACAGATGTTGTAAGTATTGGATGAACCATGAGTAGGCACTAGGAGGATGTAGTCTTAGGGTGCCACCATGACAGTATGCACCTAGACCTATGCCATTTGGAGTAATGCCTAGGAGGTAGTCTTCAAATGTGTCGGGCCTTCGGTATGTTGCTCATGCGAGTGAACATCAAGGTACATTGACTTGAGGTGTAGCTCATTGGTGTGATGGGTCTCCCCGTTGATTCCTCTACGGCTCTTGTTGTATATATTTGATTAAAGATTATGCCATGTTATTGTTCAACTCACTAGGCTCGTTTGGCCTAACACTTGATTGGTTTGATGTGTATCTCAGGTTCTAGCGGCGCTTCCGCCAAGAAGGTTTAGTGACCGTAATTGTGAGCTTGGGGAGCATTTTTGGGACGCCAACCATAGAAGACAATTGTTTTGGAATTTAGATAACAACTTGATGTAATCTATTTTCTAGATAGAAATTATATTAAAGGTTTGTTATCCCTCATTGCATATTTATTACAAACTTGTAATTAACAGGCATGTATTGTTCCCTTTTAGGGAAAGCTTGTGCTTTGGCCTTATTTTTATATACCACATTTCCATTTCTGGAAATTTTTGTTCGTCCCAATTTTTGGGATGTTTCAAGTTGGTATCAGAGCTTTAGTTTAAGTGAACTAAGTGTCGACTCTAGTATACCTAGACTAAAGTTGTTTATGCCTATAGTATCACTGTCCATACGGGTAGAGCATTCCTAGGTGGGGAGAGTATTAGGACTACAGAAATGCATTGGTAAGGAAATTGTGATGATGGTAACAAGAACTCTTATGTAATGTACGTTCACGATTTCACTTGGCCAGTGCTAATGGCCAGGCAAATCGACTCGTTATCGCGCAAAAAAGTTAATTTTTCGGAACTCGGGAGGCCTGGAGCGACAGTGACAGCGACTGTGACAGTTGTCATTATCGCCGGTGTCACAATCGCTGGCTAAGGGATGCCCATGGTATAATCTCAGCAATTGTGCCATAGGGCACTCTCGTGAGGCACTCTCGCACCCGGGGGTCTTCTCTCGGTACAAAGTGGGTGACAATGCCCACGATTGTGACAGTTGTCACTACCGTGTGGAACTGTCGCAGTTGGGGAACAACAGTGTATTAAATGCCTAGATCGACCCTTTTGAAAATTTATCACAAAATTAAGTTTAAGACCCGACTTCTCTCTACTTTTAGGGTGATTTTCACCTACCAAACTTCACTGGTCATTGATTCCATGTTACAGTCACCCAAGATCCTCCATAACTTCTCATCTAGGGTTTGCTATCACCTAAAAGGAAAGAGTTCAAGCGTTTGGTCAAGTTTTGGTGTCATCCTCCTACTAGAACTTGGTGGTTCTAGGTTTAGCCAAAACCTAGTATAGTGAGTTCATCCTACTTCTTTCCAAATCTTTATACATGTTATAAATGCTTCATTATGATTCTTAAATGCTTTTATTTAACTATTTTCATTTTGGATGAGTTTGGAAAAGTTAGGTCAAAAACTGGGTTTTGACTAAACTTGGTATTTTGATGAAATGATTATGAAGTATGGTTTTGCATACGTAAATGATAGTTACTCATTGATTTTGACGAGTTTTGGTAAACAAAAGCAAATTGGTCATATTTATGGTTTGTTGACAAAATAGGGATTTTCCCTCATTGTTGGTTCATTTTATGCAAATGTTTATATGTTGGCCATATTATGGTATGTCTTGAAGGTATCTAGTTGTTAGACTATAGTGTGATGGATCCATAGGCGCTAGTCAACCTTTACGAAATGATATGTTTGTTCCCCTTTATGGCTTGACATGGGAATTATATCATCGGGGGACTCGAACTATAGACCATGGGTGGTTGAACTCAATGACCGTGTGATCCATGATACTTGTCTTCTAGCAAATGAGTCTTTCTTAGATCATTGGGAACTCAAACTATAGACCGTGGGTGGTTGAACTCGATAAAAAATGGTGCGATAATAGAAGTTCTAAAACATTGTAATGTGGCTTACTTTTGTGTTCTGTCACTGTCAATGGTAAATCGGGTCTCCTCCGTTACTTTCTGAATCCTTATTTCCTCCCAAGGGTAAATGAGGCTTGAACTAATAATGAACTCTTGTTGATATCATGCTTTGGTATTAAATATTTTCTAATGTTGTTTTATATAACTGTTTGAACTCACTAGGCGAAAGTCTAAAGCTTTCTTTTAAATGACATGTATATTCAGGTTTTTTAGGTGGAGGGGCTTCCAAGGCTTGAGAGGTGCGTATATTTGCCATCTTGGGAATTTTTGAGGTTGATAGCTTTTGTTAACAAGAGATACTTGGAGATGATAGTGACACCCGTCTTTAATCTAGCTTAGTTTAGTTGAGATTAGTATGTTGTCGTTTATCATTTATATTCGTATTGTAAACGTTTTTAGAATTTCCCCTTTTTGGGTGATGGCTTATATATTTTGTAGCGGTTTTTTCGGTTAAATCCAAGTTTTAATTTACTCCTATTTTTAGGGGTGTTACAGTATGTCATATCTCTGAACCTATTAACTCTATTCTTGAGTTGACTGTTCAAAAACCCTTTGAAGATTTTCTTAAGATTAAATAGAAGCTTAGAATGAGAAAAATGAGAGAAAGAAAGCGGAAGAAGGAATGATTTTTTTTAAAAGAGAAAAAGGATTTTTGGAAGAAGAGAAAGAAAGAATTTTGAAAGAAAATGAAAAGAAAGAAATGATAAGAAAATCAGAGGAAGGGGAGCTTATTGAAAAAAATGAAGGATTATCAAGAGAATTCTGAAAAAGAAAACAAACTTAATGATTCTAAGTCTGAAAGACTTAACTCAGTTTGCATTGAAAAAACTATTCCCGAAGGAGAGATCTCTTACATCAGAGATTACTTTCAAAAGGAATTTTGATTAAAAAATGTCAAGATGCACATGATGTGCATATAAAGATAAGGTCTCAAATGGACAGACAAGGCTTAGGATTCAATGATCTTGATTCCTTTATAGAGAACAAGAAGACAAATATTTCATCAACCATAAGAATTGGATCTATTCAAAAGCCTAACTTCCTATCATTAAGAGTATCTTCTACATTCAATAGGATTATGGAAATAACTCTGAAAAATCAGAACTTGACAAAGATTCCTTATTTTCGAAAACCATAAGTTAGCTTCTGAAGCTTCAGTTTCTTTGTCAAGTGATTCAAAACAAGAACAGAGCCACAAAATTCATCACATTTTTAACTTTGATTCCTTCAAGTCACGAACCCTCTGGGTCAAGTACTTTTGAATCAAATGTCTCTGAATCTATATCAGAAGATAAAGTACTCAATCTAAAAGCAGTTGAATTTGTACCTTAAGGCAATTCAGAAGAAGAAAGTCAAGAAAGTACTTACAAGGAATCCATAATCTTTGATGAAAAGAACTCTATTCACAAATTCTCAACTAAAACTTTGGTTGAAGTGGAAGAAATGGCAACCTATTTTTAAAGATACGGAGAAGGATATGGTATTTATAGATCAGAGCCTGCTCCCATCTCTAGGAAACCTAAAAAGAATTTTCGTGACTTAGACTCAGATGAGGAATCATCTAATGTCTTTCAAGAGATAATGGAAGAAAAGGATGACATGTCAATACTTAAGAATGAAATTCTGAACAACCCTATTTTGAGCAAAGATCATATTCCAAAAGTCCCTTTCTACTTTGATTTTATAAATATTTGTCTAAAAGCCAAATCTTCTCTGGAACTAGAGAAAAAGTTGAAAGAAAAGTCTAAACAGTCTAGAGAGAAAATTAAACCAATGTCTTACTCTTTCAAACCTATCAAATTTACTCTAGAGCAAAGAGACAAAGATGTTTTAATTGATAAATCTGATCCATATTCCTCTGGAATAGTGAAAAGAGTAAAGAAAGAAGAAACCTAGAGAGTTAAAGCTCCAAGAAAGAGAAGAAAGCCAAAATACCAAAAAAAATAAAGTCTCTGAACTAGATAAAAAGTTTGTACAAATATCTAATGCTAGTTCAGAAGTAAATCATAAGGCAAAAACTTATAGTTTTTATAATAAAAAACGAGTTTCTAAACAATCATCTCAATGTCACTTTAATTGCAAATGTTTAGATCTCATGATCCAACTGAAGGAACACTTTTCTAGTCAGAAGTGTGGTCGTTCTGAGTTCATGTCTAAACATTAATATGTTAAAACTCAGAGACCCCAACAACAATAAGAAGTCAAATATGTTAAGACAGAAAGACAAAAAAAAGTCACCATCCAAAGCTTACCAAGAAGGACCCATTATGAAATAGATACCTAAACCTCCTTAATTGGTCTTGCGGAACTAGCATGAGCAGGTAAGGTTGCTCACGGGTTGGGTTGATCAGGTTGAAGGCATTTGAACAACCCAACCCAATGTTGGCGGTTTGAAATTTTTCAACCCAACCCGTTCGGATTGGTCGGTTTGGTCGGGTTGTGTTTGAACAAAATAAAAACAACATTGAAAACATAAAAATAAGGAACTATTCCTTTGAAATACGATCAATCATTCAAGAGAATATACGAGTTCATCATATATATAGGTATTACATGTAACTTTCCAATAATGTTCTCTTATGAGTTCCATTGCCCGTCATTGCCGAGTTGTTTTTGTTAACTTATACATATTAAAGAGAAATACAAATAATTCTAGAGAAGTTGCTAAAACTTTTATCGGGTTGGTCGGGTTACCATGGGCCTAACCCACTATCAACCCAATAGATTCGGGTTTCCCTAATTTCGTATCCATTATATGGCGGGTTACCTCGGGTTGATTTTTTTCGGGTTGAGTTGATCGGGTTGGCCAAATTTTTTAGCACCCCTATGAGCAGGTATGGTATTTAGATTCTAGATGTTCAAGGCACATGACTTGTCACAAAAGTTTACTAACCTCATTCAAAGAAAAATTAGGAGGTTCTCTAACTTTTGGGGACAACAACAAAGAAATCATCAAAAGTTATGGTGTACTTTCAAAAGAAATATCTCTGTATTAAAAGTTGCTTATGTTGATGGTCTCAAACACAATCTTTTGAGCATAAGTCAATTTTGTGATAAGAGATTTGATGTTAAGTTTCACAAAGAGCATTGCATAATTTCCTACAAAAAAATCTGCTTTCATGTTAACTTTTTAAGCATGGTAGAACCTAAGAAGGTCTCTGGATCCCTATAAGACCCAAACTTGATAAATAAATACTTTTCTGGTTTGAAACAAACAAGGTCTGGTCTCTGGTTCCTCTTTCTAAGGACAAAATATGAACTAAATAGGTGTTCAAAAACAAGAAAGATAGGGATGGCATTGTAGTCAGAAACAAGGTCATACTAGTTGCTAAGGGATACTGTCAAGAGGAAGACATTGACTTTTATGAGACATTTGCTCATGTTGCAAGGCTTGAGGCATTAAGAATATTTCTAGCCTTTCAAGCATACAAATGATTCAATGTTTACCAAATGGATGTCAAGACATCTTTTCTGAATGGAAAATTACAAGAAGAAGTCTATGCAGTTTGCGGTTTGGGAAAATGCTCAAACCACATATGCGGTGCGGTTTGCGGTTTTGCCCCAACCCACACCACGAACACCCCTAGGAGGAATCGATGGGCAGCCTTCGGCTGCTGTCTCAAGTGGAAAAAAATATTTTTCAGAATACCTTTGAATAGATTTGATGGTAATAACGATGAAAGGTTGTTGATTACGTTGGTTGATGATTATTAAAGATCTGAATTTGATACAATGGAGGTTTGAGGTTTCTTTCAAGTAAAAAAAATATTTTTCATAATACCTTTGAATTTATTTGATGGTAATGATGATGGATATTGTTGATTACGTTGGTTGATGATTATTAAAGATCCGAATTTGATACAAGGGAGGTTTGAGGTTTCTTTCAAGTATTGTATTTTTAGCAAATCATATTTATTAAATTTAGTTCTGTTTTAGAATAAGATTTGAGTATTTTTTTTTGATATTGTTGGCTAAGTGAAAGTATTGGATTGAATTTCTTGAATAAAATTTGTGGCTTTTTATTGAAGTAGAGAATGTTGAATGGTTAGTTATAGATTGAGATTATCTTGATGTTCTTGTTTTAAATAAAGTTTCTGTGAATTGTTCATTGAGAACGATATGTGATAGATTGTTAGATTTGAATGATTTTGTATTCACGTTATTTCGTTAGTCATAAGGTTTCTATTTTTATTCGTTTGAGAGTTTAATACAACTCACAATCCAAATATTTTGAAGTAGTGTTATTTGTAATAATTAGATTTTGGTTTTAGGCTAGGTTATCATTGAGCTTAATCGATAAATTAAATAATCCATCTTTGTGACATACGTGCAAATCAGTTTAACACAATCAGTTAACTTGACCACTGACTCTCTGAGAAGAACGATACCCGACTTAACATCTTATCTTTACTGATATAAATTAGGTTTATAAATTTAAACCTTGTTGTGTATTTAATGATACGTGCAACAATTGTATTAATTATGAAGATATTACACCCTAATGATATTTTTCCCATTTATGACATACACACATATATTACTCAATGTGGGGATTTATTGCCTATGGAATTGATTTGTTTGCATATTATAATTGTAGAGTTATCCATGATGTTCATATGAGAGAAAGGGACTCTTAGTGAATGAAATCCTAAGCGTATGCATTAAGGTTGTTGAGCCATGAGGTAAAACTCGGAGGGGTAGGACTAAGGTCAACACAAACCTTGAAATGAAACTCTAATGGAGGTCTGTAGGCATTAAGACGGAGGTCTTGAGTTGCTACGCGATAATATTGACATCATGGCCTATTTTTGTGTTCTGCCATGCTTAATAAAAACGGGTCTCTCCCGTATGCATAAGATTGAACGGACGCTTGGGACTCTTGTTATTGGTGCTTGGAGGTGAATCCATATGAGTTATTGGGAAGATATACTTGAAGTGTTATGGAACGTTCTATTACGCATAAGAATTTATTGGTAGATTTACATGCTTGAACTCACTAGGTTTGTTAGTCTAACACTTGTTTTATTGACTTGTATCTCAGGTTCTAGTGGCGGGGCTACTAGAAGGATTTAACTTGTTGCTTGTTAAAGGCACATAGTGGTGATAGTAATTTTTGGGACCCCTTCCTCGGAGATAGTAATACTTTTGGAGGTTTTTGAACGAGTTAGATTAGGAGGTTATTAACCTTAAACCTAATTGCTTTCTTATGTAATAACTAGCTTAACTTACCCCCATTTTTTTGGCGGAAGCTTACATTTATTATTTTTATATACCATATTCTTGTAAATTGCTTTTCTCCTCATTTTTAGGGTGTTACATGTTGGGTATGTCATGTATTACATGGTGGTACCACCATGTATCGAAATATGATTTGTCCCTGCTATATTACGGAGTGATGTCACTTGAACCCATATTTACATGATGCTGAGGAAACACATGCATGCTTAGATAATCAATATGTGGTTATCGAAATTCATTTTATCAGTATATTCAAAAATCAAGAAACTAGGGATTGGACATAATGGGGATGACACAAACCATGTCTCGTGTTCATTCTAGGCATCAAGGACAAAGGGATACGACATGACACTGATAATGATCTCAAGTTCTTGATTAGTTTTTTTTTTTGAACAAAAGTTCTTGATTAGTTGATCACTAAACTTTATGATTTAAGTAAGGATGATGTAATTCTAGATGTCGCTTTTCGTTTATAGTATGATTCATAAGTATTGCCAACATCATAAAGTATTATTCGGGTATTGCATCGAGTGTAATCAAATGACGATTAAGGAGGCCGAATAATTAAAACGTTTAATTATTCTAATATAATTTGACAGTATTAAATTGCTAATTAGGATAACTTTATATCTAATATTGACTAGGCATAAAGATAGAGGGTGAAAGTCGCCAATGGTTAAAACTTATGAACTTTAAATAAATATAGAAGAGATGTCATATATATGTACTCCTTAATCACATATGAAATAGTTATCATATGATGGAACTCCTAGTATATACAAATGCTAATGGGACGCTTTCCGCTTAAGCTTTTGGCAAAACCCTACTCCTCTAGATACACAACCGTCTAATCCAAACTTTGAGCATTTATGAAGGATTAACTATTTTTTTTTTACCTCTTTAAAAATGGTCGTATGTTTGACCATCAAGGGAGCTAGAGTGGTTAGAGCATCTCCAATACCTTCTTCAAAATGGAGAAGTAAAAAGTGAAAATCTCCAAAAAAATCACCTTCATCTCCAACAGATTCTCCATTTTGGAGATTACACAATTAATTATAATATTAAAATATTCAATACAACTCATAAAATATTATTTCTCTCTCCTAAACATTTATTTTAAGCCAATCTCATTGGTAGAATGAATAAAAAATAATTTCTCTCTCATTGTAATCATTTTTGAAGATATCTCCAAATTTGGAGATTTTCATCTTCTCTCTCATGTTTTCTTCATTTTGGAGAAGATTTTGGGGAAGCTGTTGGAGCAAAAAAACCCAAAATCTTCATTTTAGAGAAGCTGTTGGAGATGCTCTTACATCATCAAAATTGCATATATGTAATTATTGTGGTAGGACGTAGTTCATGATATTTTTCTTAGATTCATGGATAGCATTTAATGGTATCCTGTATTCGAGTCTCTAACATATTGAGCAAATTGCATAAAAATGCGATATACTTGTTCTAATTCCTAAAAGCAATGTATTTTCAAAATCTTCACTTTGGTACGTCATATGTGAATTCTCAAACATTTAGATCAACATATGTTCCACAAATAGAAATTGAATCAACATACGTTGTTTTATACAATATCAAATGTAAGTCTTGAGACTCCTCCATGCATATCAACATAAGTTCGAGTTTCCTCAGGACCATTGAGAATTTTTCTGATTGAAATTCCTTTCACTCTCCCTCTCCCGCTTATTCATTAGGGCGAGCAGCTGTTAATTTCAAACATGGTATTAGTTGGTTATAAAAAAAAGTATGTTATACCAAATATAAGTGACAATGAATTTTAATGCAATTTCCGTTGTTAGAAGTAGATTTTTACACGATTTAAGATGGAGTGAATGACGATTGTGAATTTTGTTAACTAATATTAATGCTACGAACAACATGGGCAGTCCTATGAAGCCCAGAGAAGGTCGCATACACCCGCTCAATTTATTCTCATAAGTAAAAAAAAATTGGGATATTAAAGGTGCACCCATTAAGCTTTGAAAGTGCTACCAGATATTAGAAAATACACGGGACATCAACCAAAAATAAAAGAGGTCACTCTCAATCAACCAAAAAACCAAAAAAGTTTCAATAAATCAACCATGCAAAAAAATCGAAAAGGCCCTCCAAAACAACCAAAAAACTTAAAAAAATCTTTTGAAACGATGGATTCGATTAAACACATATCCGCTTGATAAAAATCTTGGGTCAAAGAGCTGTGGAACAGCAAATTAAAGAGGGAAGTAGCCATGGGGTTAGGCACGCCGGCAACCATGCGGTATCCGGGCCCATGCGAAAAGGAAGTAATAATGGTAGTTAGCCCAACCCCACGTCCCCACCCTATCTACCTCATACAAGACTTTTCAGCTATTGCCTCCTCGCATTCATCTGGACCAGAACCCTAGAAACAAAGAAAGAATGTAGTAGTTGTTGTCAACTAAAGACTCGTACCCACTGACACAACACACAAACACACACACACACACGGATAAAGACAATCGACTTCCCAAGTTTTAAATTAACCATTTACCTTTGTTTTTTCTTGTTTGTTTTGCCTCTTAAAACTCAACATATTCTTGTGGATCACCAACTTGCATGCATATTTCATGGGGGTTTCAACTAATGGAAATTTAAAATACTATAATTTAGATGATGGGAGAATTGAGTTCAGGTGTGGTGAAAACATCTGATAACTTTTGATTTAAGAGACGATACCAGAAGTAGTACAGCAGAAATGTTTTGTTGTGTGTTTGAGTGCAAGAAAGCTCACAATAATGAAGAAATAGTTGTTGATATATATATATATATGTAGACAGAAAACCAAATTTTGCAAGTCCTTGAAGCGCAAGTGCAGATAGCTACAGGATGTCCTTTTTGGTGCAAAAGTGGTAGGGGTTAAGTTTTGTCTGGAAACAAAAGTTAGCTAGTCTGAATGATGCACTTGCACAGGATGCAATATGTTATATCTACAACTAGAATTATGATAGTTTTACTAATCTAGAAGAATGAAGAACACAACTTAATTTGCTGAGTACGGTGAAGATTATACATGTTTTTTAATTAAGGATATGCATTGAACCCATTTAAGAGATCGATATAAGATATGGTTTTCTCCTTTAGCTAGCTGGTGTGGACATTGTTGTAACACAGCAAAGTATTTGCCTTTTCAAAGAAAATTAAAGACTTTCTAGTTTATATATATATATATTATATGTGGTGGGAGGTTCAAACGAGAATGATACTATTTAAGAAAACAACAAATCATGTACAAAATCATATATGATTTTACATTAATCCAAAAAAACGGACGCGGAAGACTAAAGTCGTGGGCAAAATCGCGTGAATCATATATGATTTTGTATGTACACGGTTGTTTTCATGTTTTCTTAAATAGATGATGTTCTCGTATGAACCTACCATATATATATATATAAGAAACCGATCAAGATCGATCAGTTAATGGACAAACTCGTCAAAATGTTTGGAATTTAATGAGACTACTTTGTAAAGGAGCCTTTGATCGAGTAGAGAAGGGATGTCCCTATATATATATTGAGGAGTAATAATGCATGTCTAGTTGATGTGGACTCCAACACCAAAGGAGGCTAGAATGACCCAGTGTTTGGAGATCGAATTGCAGGCCGTGTACTGTATTTACTATTTAGGGGCGATCGACGAGTATCGAATCTGTCCTAGCTAGGGTTTTAAAAATAGGTTGTGATGACTGATGTTCGAATTAGATATATATATGCATTTGGGACTAGATATTAGTGAAATATTGATGATTCCAAATATATTGCTAGATCAATATTTAATTACTCTGCAAAAGTGGCTTTGAGGAAAGAATTGAAGAGAGCTTATATATATATATATATATATATATATATATATATACACACATATATATGAAGAAAATAGTGAATATATTTAGATTAATCATAAAGGCATCAGCTCATTGAAAAGCAGTTTAGTTGCTAGTGAAATTAAGAAGACTGACACAATGTGATCTATTAGAAAGTTTCCGCGACACCTTTGTTGCAAGAACTCTGGCTGCATAACAAACACCAAGAAGAAACACTTGACTGCATGTCTAAGTTAGTCAATTAAATATATAGAGGGCTCTCATGGGGTGTACTTAGTCCACTGCTATATTAGCCTTAAGCTTGGGATAATTGTAATTCTTGTATTAGGATAACCATCTGATGGACATCTGTCAATCTATATATATATATATATATATATATATATTATTGTGCACATCCAGTAGTACTGTTGTTAATTCAAACAAGACCTAAAACAATTAACAACTGTTATTTAGGTTTATTCATATTCATTTCATGTCACCATGAAGTAAATATGAATCTCTACTATATACATACATACATATACATGTAGAGGAAAGTTCCGATAGAAATTAGAATCTCAAAATAGATTAGAAACCCGGGAACCGTCTACAACGCGTCATGTGTCTCTCTTCATGATTAATCTTGATCATTAATAACACAAGTATGATAAATATGGGAGTGATAGACGTGTTATTAATCATGAATCACACATTAATTTATGAATATATTACAACATTAATAATTAATACGTTCATATTTCAGATGAATATATCACATATCGTTGTGGGCGATTCCCGTATTCCTAATCAATTTTAGTGTCCTAATATACCTTCCCAGCTCTGTAAGATCTTTGGAGGAATGGATCGTCATAAAGGCTATCATATGAAAGATAACTTCTAAACCCTAACTTTATGTCTTTATGCATCAGTGCTTGTCAGCTCCACATGCTACAAGTGCATGCAAGTAGCTTAGAGATATATATCCTCTCAAACTTAACTTACATAGCCATATATATATGAATGTCAATAATTAAGAATGATAGCCTCTTAATTAATTTCACTATTTAATTAACGTATTATATATATATATATATATATATAGATAAAATTACTTGAAAGGATTGGTGTAATCCTTGTTTCCTTGGGTCGGCATTGGATTCCAGTCCCAGAGGCGCTCAGGAAACGTGGAGACCTGAACCTCTCCTGCCAAGTTATTAAGAGCAAGAAGTGCTTGCGAGTGCGGTTGCATTTGCGATTGCGGTTGCAGTGGTTGTGGTTGTGGTTGAAGTTGCGGTTGCAGAAGCAAATTATTATTCGGAGAGAATTTATGTTGATTATAGTTATGATGAATATGAAAAGGCTGAGAGGTTGGATTATTGACAGAAGCTTGTTGATAGCTTATGATTCTATGAAGATCATCGACCGAGTTAGGGAACAACGAGGCGGTTGGGGTGCAATGTGGGATTAAAGAGGAGGTTTGTGGCGGAAACGAAGTAATAATGTTGTTGTACGACGACGGGTTGATGGGGCTCGAGAGGCCAAGAGCCGTTCCAACGATGTCCGTGGAGCTACTACCACTCGTTTCGCTCAATTTGTCATCATTTTGGTTGGAAGTTTGGCCATCAAAAGAGTGGAAACTGAGCAAGTTTTGAGAATTTTGCTTCTTATCGCCATGTGAAGTTCTTGATGATGTAGCCCTAGTTGTTGGGAGAGTGCGAGGGAGAGATGGGTGATCTTCTACTCCAGCTCGCTTGTAAACCCTACATAGTGATATCTCAGCCTGCACGCAAGTAAAAAAACAAAAAGAAATCCACAATTAATTACTACTATAATACTAACATGCATTCAAAGCTATATATATATATATATATAGCGGTGATAATGATTAAGAGGAAAGAGACATGCATTTAAAGCTAGCGGTGATATTGGTCATCACTTTAGGTTTCACTTTAAATGTTTGGATGAGTTAAAAAATAACCCCACAAACCATAACCCAAGTTAAGAACAGACATTCATTAAAGAAAATAGGTTCAATACTTCATGTTGATTTTGGTCTGATTGTCAAAATTTCTGTTTCTAGGCTTAGTTTTGATGCAACATAAGTTGGATTCTCATGGGTATATATATAAAGGGGAACGTTCCATTAATAAAAGAACCTAAAATTGGTTAGAAACATGTGAATCACCAATAGCGTGATACGTGGCATCGACATGTTATTTGTCATGAATGTCGTAATACGTTCATCATGAATGTGTGATTCATGATGAATAACATGTCAATATCCATCATGATTGTATGATTCATGATGAATTTTACTTCTATATTCATCATGAATATGTAATTCATGATGAATATCGACACGTGCCGCGTTACGGACGGTTATTGGGTTCCTAATAAAACTTTCCTATATGCATATGTATACACACACACATATATATATATAAGAAAGATCGTACGAGAAGTTAAACATTTTACGAGAATGGGAGAAGTATCAATATCATATATGATTACACTCCCTTTGGATGTGTTTAAACATATATGATTAAATGTCTATATATTATCAATGTAACGTGTGTTTAATCATATATGATTTAGTTTGTGTATCATCATATATGATATCACACTTCTCGTTTTCTCACAAAAATTTTAGATTCTCGTTTGAACCTGTCCCTATATATATATATAAATATATATTGGCTTTTAGGGTTTGGTTTTGTGGGACTTCTTTTGGGGTTCGAAGATCTTGGATCACACACT
Organism: Arctium minus; assembly: GCA_954870635.1. NCBI lineage: Eukaryota > Viridiplantae > Streptophyta > Magnoliopsida > Asterales > Asteraceae > Arctium > Arctium minus. The sequence goes on from OX941087.1 coordinate 33,622,980, forward strand.
GATGATTTCAGTGGTTGTTTCAGGTTAAAAACATTTATTTGCTTAGCAAGAAGAATCGAAAATAAGAGACTTAATTAGGTTGGGTATATATATGTAAAGAGAAAAGACAGACCTTCTGTAACCTTTCGGTTTCATGTGGAGGCATACGATACTCATTCATGATCCAACTCGTTCGAATGCCTTTAGGAGCTTTTCCGGAATAAAAGACGAGGGTTTTCTTTAACCCAATGGACCTTAAATTTTCTGTTCGGATCATTCTATCAGCTCCAGTAGCCTTCCAGTAGCCTGAAGTTGTCACACGGTTTGGGCGATCTCCGTTGCGATACTTTCTATCTCTTGGAACATAGAAAAACCATTCTTTCTCTCCAATTGCTGCTAAAGCTACAATCAAATGCATAAAGAAAAAACAGCAAATTATAGATTGGTATGCATAACTATTTTAATCAATATACATCATTCCCTAATGTAATCATGTCAGATGTCAATATAAATCGTTTTTAATGGACGAACTAAGATGGAAATCTAACTACAAATAGGGTTAGTCTCCAGCACCAAGAACACTTCATGTCTATTGAACGAATAGCTGATTGAGCTTCTTTCCACTCATAAAATAAATAAACCAAGAGAAATGATTAGGGGAAAACAGGTAGTAGTAGTAGTAGTAGAAGAAGAAGAATCTCATGGGATAGTTTATGAGAGAATTGAAGAAGAAATGTAAATTCCAGTAACAAAACAAAGTACACACCACACACATAATTGTGCATATATAATTCAAATAGTTGACAACCAAGACAACCAAATCATTAAAATTATAGCAGATACCCGCAAAAATGGTGAAACGAAACCTCACACACATCTTCTTCATCAACTGGAAAAAGAAGCAAATGATATATGATGATGATGATGATGATGATGATGAATATTATTGCATCTCCGGTTAAGTTGATGATATATGTGTATAGAAATGAAGTGAAACTATCAGAAAGGAAACCAATTACACACAGTGAAGCAGAAACCACATAATTAAATTGCTAATGGATCAATATAACCATGACCCACTAAACTCTAACAAATACCCACATAAATGGTGAAGAAAAAACAGACACCCACATCCCCATTAGCTGGAAAATGAAGCAGACGATGGTTATGATGATATACAACTATGAAAACCATAAGTTGCACTTTAGGTTTAGTTGATGACAGATTGAAGTATAAAAAAATGGGCAATTCTTTAAGAATCATAACAGATTGATCATAAATAGACGAAAAAAGGGGGAAAAAGAAAGACACAAATTAATCTGATGATATATATATATAGGTAGGTAGCTAAATAGCTAGGTTAAGTAAAGAAAAGTATACCTGGAAGTTCCCATGGATCATAACGATAAAGATCAAGAAAAGTGATGAGTTCAACATTGAATCTCTTGCCCTCTACCTTACGGCGAAGGTAGAATTCTACAAGCTCTTCCTCCGTTGGATGAAATCTAAAACCCGGCATCACCATGTCGTTTTCATGATCATCATCATCTTCATCTTCTTGCTTATTTTGCTTCCTCATGCTACTCATCTCTTCCTCCTGGTTCATCATTCCTACTGCCATAAACTACTGATTCATCTTTCCTTTTATAAATGCCTGCCTGTAATAATTCTCATATATCCCTCATTTTAATTTAATTAATAATTAAAACAAAATATAAGTCATATAAGTACAAAAAGAAAAGAAAAGGGAAAAAAAACAAAGAGTGGACTATATAGTTGAAGATATAAATATATTGTGATGGGGTTAACTTCTCTCGGAAAAAGGTTTAAATCTTACCTCTAAAACTTTTTTTTCATATTAGCATATACTCGCACGATGCAGCGGAATGTAAGTAAAAAACGAACAATTAATATTACTTTCTTATAGACATGTCATCAACAATCAACCATAACCTAAAAATCACAACTTATGAAACCTTAAACACATAAAGATATTCAATAATTAGTTTATATTACAATTATTGACGAAAAAAATTATAATGATATAATTTATAATAAGAATGAAAACATATTTTACGATTATGTATTTTTAATTTGCTAACGATAGAAAAAAATAAAACGTATGAATAGAAAAAACAAATTAATTCGTAGATATTCATGATATTTAATAGTACGGTTAAATTAAAAAATATTCAATATTGGGCTCGTTTTGAAGGTATTAACAAGACGATTATAATGATATAATTTTTAAAAAAAGAAACGTATTTTTTCATTGCATTTTTGTTCATATACAATTATTTGTGTTAATATAATAATGGTGTAAAATGAAAAAAACAAGAAATATAAAGTAAATTAAATAAGTAAGTGTGAGGATGGTAAATGTAACATTGTACAAGAAACCACTTTGTACAAATAACTGTTTTAGAATCTTTATAATATAGTACAGATATCGGGTTTATTTGATTCTATCTTGTTTAATATTTTAATTAATATCAAGTTTTATACTTTATGAAGATACCTATGTAGACATTACTAATCAAGGTATACATCAATACCGACAAGTTAATTTTAGGATAAAAACGTTTGTAGATATTGATTTTTATTTCTTTTTTGTTTTTTTAGAAAACGTTTAGATTGCTAGAAAACCGATATTTGTATTTTTATATACGATACTCATGATTTTTATTTTGTATTTTTATTAATTGAGCAATACAAATCAATATTAAATTCATCGCCAAGTCTGTTGCCCAAAATATATATTTCTCAAAAGTATTTATTTAAATTAAAAAACTAATAAAAAGATATATTTTAACCTTTTTTTATTGGTTTCAAAATTTGTTTACTGACACATTAAACTATAACTACAACTCAACAATAACCACACAAGGCTTGTGGCGTACTGGTTAATGCTTGTGGGAGATGTGGTGGGATAACCCATCCACCCCAAGTTCGAATCCAGGCGTACGCATCATGTGGCCACTGAGTTTAATCTCAGGGCTGCATGCTTTCGCAGTCGGTTGTTTTGCCAAACGATTAGGAACACCCTTTACAAAAAAAAAAAAAAACCTACAACTCAGACAAAATCTCTTTGGTTATTATTTATGATAAGAAATGGACTAAGGAAAAAACTACAACATCATAATCAACATATCAAAATTCATTTACGAACCAACGAATTGAAACCCCATAATTAATTACATATATATTATTAGTTTATGAATTCCATATCTATATATGTGATCGAATGTAAAACTCAAACTTAGCAATTCACTTAACCATAGGGTTGTTACCACTTAAATAATTAGGAGTCATTATGCATTTCTTATAATTGCTAGATGTTTTTAATGTTCACATTAATTATAATAAAATAATCATTTTTTAGAGTCAGGGTTCCTTTGTATTACTTAATTAATCAGCTTAATTAATTGTTTAGATATGTCAATTAGTTGAGCACCATTTTTTTTGTTTAATTATTAACAAATGTTTGAATTGAATGAATATTATGTATTTATTGTTAATATTAAGTTATTTTACTACAGAGAAATACTAATAGAATACAATAAAAATCCATTTATATACAGAAAAAAAAACAAAGGGTTTTCCTTCTCTTTTACTGATTAAGATTTTAAAATTTTATATATTTAAATCGAACAAATTAAGCTTTCAAGAATGAGGTTAACAATATACTTTAGAGGTGAAGAGTACTTAAATGAAAGATGTACATAGGTTTTTGTGGGGCAACAATTAGAGGTGGTTTAAGATAGAAAATGACATCTCAAAAGGAGATGAACTGGGTGGACACAACCCCATAGCGGTGGCTTTGGACCTTTCTTTATTCCATCATTTATTTGTATTTGTATTTGTATTTGTATTTATACGTAAGTAAATCATTGATTAATTAATTAATTATCATGTTTTATTACTCTTTTTTTGTTCTATATCTCAAACATGCACTTACAAGAAAATAATGATGCCATTTAAGTGCTTGATATGTCCAACTAAAACACATCATATTTTAAATAAGTGAAATAATTTATAATTTGTGAAGAAATTATACAAAAATTAAAGTTACTTTCATGAAATTTCAATTCTTAATAAATTATTTTCAAAACGAATATATTTAATTCAGGTATGGTCAATCCGTCAGAAATTACACAATAAACGTATTTTCATTGTATTAATATTTTTTATAATACTCTCCAAATTTACCTTTTTAGATCTATATATAGGTTAAAGATGTATATATAAGTTATTTGATTATATCAACGGTTATCTAAAACATCATACATGCTGGTTTGTACGTACATCAACGCTTATCTAAGAACTCAGATGCAAAATAAATTTGATTATTATTATTATTATTATTATTATTATTATTATTATTATTGTACTTCAAATAATTAAAAAGTTAATTTGTTTTGGTGGTATGAAGAGAGGTTGAATATAGAGAGAGGGGTGTGGGGAATTTTGGTGTGGAGTCTCTACTTTTATATTTTTGTTTGTGTGTGGGTCTGCAATAGTCAAGTGAAGCCCGTGACCCCGATCACAACCACAAGTGTATGTTTTTCAACTTTTTTTATTTTTATAGTTTTTTTTTTCTTTTATTTTAAACAACTGTTAACAAATTCAATATATTTAATTGACTAAATATGAAATCTTATAAATATCTCTCGAAAATATATACCCAGTCTAGTTAAAGGAAAGTTTGTATATCTATACTATATTATAAAGTACGGATAAAACATTCTTAAAAACAATTTCTAAAGTATAATGTATCGTTATTTAATGTTAATTACTTAAAATTTATTACAAACAATCATTAAAGATTTATATACTACATTTAATGTTATTTATTAACTTTCAATCGTTATCTCTAACCACTTTAACTCATCTAAAATCACTCACCATTTTAATCCCCTAAAATCACTCCCCTATATAATTAAATAAAAGATAAAAATCAAATTTTAAATATAAAAAATCTAATATATAATTAAGAAAATCTAACATAATATTTAATGTTTATTTTAAAAAAACATTATATTATTAAATCTAAAATAAATTATGGAAATTAATTAAAATACCCGTATCTCGATCCCGTATTACCTAAATACCCCAAATCTCTCTCATTTTGCCGAATTACCCTTTTTTCCGGGATCGTGGCCGGGATTGACACCCATCCCGGGGTTACCTTCATCGGCGGCATGAATAGTGGCCGAAATACCCCTTTTGGCCGGGATCGTGGTCGGGATTAACACCCATCCCGGGGTTAGCATCATCGGCGGCGTGAATAGTGGTTTTCCCGGCGTTAAGCCGGGATGAATAAGGGAATCCCGGCATTAGTCCGGGATGAACAGTAATTTCCCGGGGTTGGGGGCCGGGATGGAAGAGATGTCTTGATCAAAATAAAATCGACGGTGGGATTAACTTAAATTAGGTTTAGAAGTGTTCCCCCATTATTATAAAAGCATATGGTCCCCAATTCAAACCCCACCCCACACAACCACTTCCTCTCTTCTACTTCTAACTCTCTCTTCTATCTCGTGTATATCACGCTCGAATTTCGACTCGAGTTATTGGAGTTTTAGCAATCTTCGATATGTCTCGTCTACTTACTTTGGTAAGTTTTCTTTTAACCCCATTGTAGTTTTATATTTTATAAAATATTTGTTGTATGTTATTTAGACTATGTGTTTGATTATGCGTTTATTTTAGAGATTATGTGTTATGTTTATGTTGTTAATATGCTAGAGTATTTCGTGTTTTTTAGAATGTTGCGTTAATTTTAGAGTGTTACGTTAATTTTAGAGGTTGCGATAATTTTAGAAATTGCGTTAATTTTAGAGTGTTTCGTTAATTTTAGAGGTTGCGTTAATTTTAGAGAGATTGCGTTAATTTTAGAGTGTTGCTTTAATTTTAGAGTGTTGCGTTAATTTTAGAGTGTTGCGTTAATTTTAGAGGTTGCGTTAATTTTAGAGTGTTTCGTTAATTTTAGAGTGTTGCTTTAATTTTAGAGAGATTGCGTTAATTTTAGAGTGTTGCGTTTCATTTAGAGTGTTGCGTTAATTTTAGAGTGTTGCTTTAATTTTAGAGTGTTGCGTTAATTTTAGAGGGTTGCGTTAATTTTAGAGTGTTGCTTTAATTTTAGAGTGTTGCTTTAATTTTAGAGTGTTGCGTTAATTTTAAATATTTTAGAGATTGCGTTAATTTTAGAGTGTTGCGTTAATTTTGAGTGTTGCTTTAATTTTAGAGAGATTGCGTTCATCTCCAAGTGTTGTGTTTATTTTAAATAACTATAATCATAAACCTTTTAATCGCAACATATCGATTTGGATTTTGTCAAACGGGTGTAAATAACCCTAAGGTTTGTAGGGATTTAAGCAATCCATGTGATTCCCCTACTACCTGGAAGTCCAATAGATTGAGTGTTTTATTTTCTAAACTTAATAAATAGACGAAATCAACAAAACGTAGGTATCCTTGACTTTGCAAAAAAACAGAAATATTAACTATAACCAAAAGTCGTTGTCTTTTATTCGTTACTATGTAGGAGGATTTTCTTTACGTCGATCTGTCTTTCAAAACACACCTTGGGTTCGCCAAGGAAATTAGAGATATTTTTGCAGCATGTCCACCAGAACGGGCACAAAACTTACATCAAATATTCGGACGGACACCGTTTGGTCCATGGCTGGAGCTTACCAATACTGCGCAGGACCCCCTCCTAGTGTACATGTTTTTACAGTTCGAGGTTGACGTAATGAATGCCGATGAGGAGGAAATGTATTTCGATGTGCGTGGGAACCACATGCGCTTTGGTCGTCTTGAGTTTTGTCTTATAACAGGACTCCTTCTCGGACAAACACCCGACCTTCCTGTCATATCGGAAGGGTCCTTCGTCAGGAGGCTTTAGCCTAATCACGCCCCCACTAATTTGAAGATGAAAACCATCGTCCAGACGATGAGAGGCGGCATGCAGGAGCTATCTGATGAGGATGTTGTGCGTGTTTGCTTGGTAGTGATGTTGGAAATCATGTTCATGGGTCGTGAGCTGAGTCAGGTGGTTACCGAAACTGTCATTAGGGCCGTCGATGACCTTGTGACATTCGACAACTACCCATGGGGTAGCCACATCTGGAGCCACACATACAGGTCTTTACACCACGCCACCGCCAGACGCCATTTAGAAAAGAACAAGAACATCAACAAGAGTACTTTGAATGGTTCGCACACGCTCTGAAGGTTAGATAAGTAGTATAACATAAATATTATGTCATCTTTCGTTTTTTTTTACTTACTTCTCTATGTTGTGTAATTCCAGGTTTGGATCTTGGAGATGTTTCTTGTCTGCCGTCACCATTTCACCAGTCGTAACGACAGGGCCATTAGGAGAACTCGTTGGGACCGGAAGATTGTACTGAATAAGGCTGCATGCGTTGCAATCTTCAACTCAGTTTCGGACGTACGCTCTATTACTATATTTCTAATTTTAGTAAGTAAACAATTAACTGTTTAACTTAGTCCTGCATATTAAATCTTATATGTTTTACAATATATTTAGGTGAGGCATCCGGCTCTCGAGCGCCTCACTCCTACGGATGTCGAACAACAGAGTCGTTGGTATCTATCCAGCGTCGCCTATTTGGAAAGAGAGTAGGCCAGGCGACCGACGAAGAGGTCCCGACGAAGAGATACTGATCACGATGACCACGATGAGGACAATGATGACGATGATTATGAAGATGATGAAGATGACGATGATGGCACGGGATATCAGGCTCCCCCTAGCTCCTCCCATCATGGAGCGCCGCCTCCCGACCCATACCAATACATATGGGTACGCTACGATGCGCTGCACGATTACGTCCACGGGTCCGTCGAGACACGCCTAAGAGATCTCGAGGCCCTCACCGCACACCTTCGCCACACTCAGGTTAGTGTTTAACTTAATTTGAGGATATTATGTTCCATACTTGTATATTGGTTTGTATATTGATATGACGCTTAATACTTGTATTAGTTGGCAACGAGCTCGGTGCCGACCTACACGTCCCCTGGGTACGGACACACGTCGGCTGCGTACGAACAGACGTCGGGTGGGTGGGGACACACGTCGGCTGGGCACGGACAAACGTCGGGTGGGTGGGGACACACGTCGGCTGGGCACGGACAAACGTCGGGTGGGTGGGGAAACACGTCGGCTGGTTACGGATACACGCAGGCCGATTGTTACATACCCCAAATGATGACGAGCGACAATGTGTCAGGGCCGCCGTACGTGACACCGCCAGCACACCTCGATCAGGGTAGGTCATTCCTTAGCGATATGGTGGAATATTTTTTGGGACCTTCCATCCCGGGTTCGTTGGGTTCGATAGGGTCGACGGTTGACACCACCCAGGTGCGACTCCGCTCTCCTATGGGTAGTGATATCGTTGAGTGCCACTTCGAGGATGATGCTCCCATGCTTGACCAGTTGGAGGTGGTAACACTTGGGAGGGGGAGACGAGACATTGTAGCAGGCCCAAACTTACGTTCCCCATATACCCAACAACCTTCGACCACACCGGCCCCTCCGAGAAAGACCAAGCCAAGGGTGAAGGCAAAGGGTAAGGGGCAGGTTGTGGGGTCCACTACGATGACTTCAACGGGACAATCGATGCACGTTTCGGCGGCACAGATCGTGGACCAATGTCAACACAATCAGCTCCCCAACCTGTGTTGTCCATTTTATGGCGACCTTCAAATGGATACCAGTTTTTTCATGAAACTGCTTGTTGTAGGTTGTAACAGTGATTTGGAGGATTTGGTTAGTATTTAAATATAGTCATATAAACAACTACATTTGTAGTTACAGGTCTAACAATCTATGTTTTGTGTATAGCACATCGACGCTTGGGTCAAAATGATCCAAGACTCCCGCTCTCCACATGCGACATGGGCGGTGATGGACAACAATTTTTTTGAGTGGCTCACCCTGCCGGAGCAAGGATACAAGTCCGTATACGAAACATGCAATGGAATGACGGGAAACCATCCATATTGGAAGGACATCGAGCGGGTATGGAAATCGATTTAGATAATTTTTGTTTAACTTGTTTGTTACTAACTATTTGTGTGTTACTGTAAAATCTCAGGTATACATCCCAATCTGCATTATGGACAAACATTGGGTGCTTGGAGTTCTGTTGCTTAACGAAATGACGATGGTTATATATGACAGTTTACGAGCGTCCATGTACACCAGTCCCTTGGAAGAACGCCTTAAGATCTTCAAAAAACAATTGCCAAAGTTGTTAAATAAGATCCGCGACACACCGGGTCGTATAAATGCCAACAAGAAATTAAAGTATCAGTATGAAAATGATGCACCACAACAGGCAGGGGCGTTTGGGGATTGCGGTGTCTAGGTGTGTCGTAATTTATCCAAGTTTGTTGAAGAAATGCACCCATCAGTTGCACCAGATGCAACTGAATCTGTGGCCAAGGAATGGCGGCGTTACATGGCGGAGACCTTATATGCGTTGTCTTTTCGGTTAGACGAGTAGATTGTTTTTGCTGTTCTTTTATGTATGTAATACAATTTTTATATATATTAATATTGTTTTCATAGATTTTTCTTGTCGAGGGACATAAAAAGAATTAAGATTTGGTGAACTAAACGAACTTAGAAACTGATAGGTTTCGAAAACGCAGAGATCATTTTCATAATAACTCCATAAATAAGACGTCTCGTCACATATAACATCTAAAAAGACTTTGAAACAACGACATGAAACAAAGTGATTAGGTCACATTATTGGTCATTTAAATGTCAAACTACGGCTACACGATGCTTGGTTTTTGGGGAATCCCCAACGACTTCTTATATGCTCTGGTGATACGATTCTGGTAGTGTTAAGCTCCACTTTCTCGCTGTACACTTCAATGACGGTATGGTCGTCAACATACTGACGTATATTGGTGACATCTTCGTCGGTAGCCATAGGTTCCAGTCCGCTCAATAAGTCTGCATTTGGACGTTGAAAATACAACTTATAATATCTAGTGTCATCGTAGCCTGGCTCTTTCATGATCTGGTGAAGCATTGACATGCAAAGATCGTCGACATCTAACATGTCAACATAGACTTCTAGACCACGGAAGTATTGTCTTCTAGGTGGTTCAGTGAAGTACCCTTGATGGTAGACTTTCATGGTGAACATTTGTGGATACTCATCTGTTCATGGTAAGGGTTAACAACGTTAGCCTTACAAAATATTCAACGCAAGCAAAACCTTTTATAATATAAACACTAACCATATAACTCGGTGGTAGAGGCTAGAAGCGATTGAGATAAACATCTGAAATGCCATACATGAAGATTTGGGGATGCCATGTAAGAATATGTGTAATACTTTTTCCTTGCTATAAACCGTGTTTTGTTTTCTATGGTTTAGGACCAACCAGATCTCTTTATTTATAGCCAAAGGTAGTGATTTGGAAGGCCTTCCAGATTCGCCTGAAAAAAAACTTATAGATTCGTCTGTAAAAGGCCTTCCAAAGTCTCCTTTCAAAAAGCTTCCAGATTCGCCTGTAAAAGGGCTTACAGATTCGCCTGTGAAAAAGATTCCAGATTCGCCTGTAAAAAAGCTTATAGATTCATCTGGAAAAAGGCCTTATAGATTCACATCGTCTTGTACCAGTTGTTTTTTTACTGTATGAATTTATAATTTTGTAGTATAAAAATATAAACGCATCAGACCACAAAATACGTTAGACGATTTTATTAATGAAACAAAAGCATAGAAAGTACAAGTACAAAACACCAACACATAAACTCCGGGTACAAACTACCAACATAGGAAACTCCAAACACGAAACCAAAAACACAAACACCATCTAAGGATATAGTGCTTTACATTTATCAATCCAAGTTTGTTTCTCTGTTACCTGAGCTTGCAGTGTTGCGAAGTCTTGCATAATCTTGTTGACTTGTTCATTGTCGTAGCGGATTCGGTCTTCTTTCTCCATCATCTCCCTCTTCAACCTTTTTACCTCCTCCTTGTCCGCGTCGATCCTTCTCAAGTGTCCGTCCTTCTTCGCCATCATTTCCCTCCACTCTTGAGTGAGTTTCTCAATCTCTGCTTCACTTTTCTCTATCGTTTTTTTCAGTCTCGAGGGCATTATTTGTGAAGATGGTGGGTTTGAAGATGATGCATTTCCAGCCATGTGTTTGGTGAAAGGGGAGACTTATGATATGAAAATGGTGTGTGGTTGTTGTGAATTTCACAGTTGCTATAAAACGGGTATTTATAGCCACAAGGAGCATTGTTAAAAAAAAAACGAATCGTTTAAGTCTTTGCATAGACATCTTTCAGGATATGCAGAAGGCATCATTTCAGGCTTTGCAGAAGGCATCATTTCAGTCTTTGCAGGAGGCATCATTGCAGGCTTTGCAGAAGGCATCATTTTAGGCTTTGAAGAGGTATCTTTCAGGCTTTGCCGAGGCATCATTTCAGGCTTTGAAGAGGCATCTTTCAGGCTTTGAAGAAGGCATCATTGCAGGCTTTGAAGAGGCATCTTTCAGTCTTTGCAGAGGCATCATTTCAGGCTTTGAAGAGGCATCTTTCAGGCTTTGCAGAATGCATCATTGCAGGCTTTGCAGAAGGCATCATTTCAGTCTTTGCATAAGGCATCATTTCAGTCTTTGCAGAGGCATCTTTCAGCATCTTTCAGGCTTTGCAGAGGAATCGTTTGACCATGTGCACAAACCTATCTTCGCATGGACTATAAGTAGATGCTCCGGTGAAGTAGTAATTCACAACTTGCTATCTATCATTTCTACTCTCTTCGTCATTTACAAACATTCTCTACATTTTCATAACTTAATGGCTGGAGGTTCATGTGGGAGGGGGAGAAGGTCAGCGAATGGGGTTGGCACTTCACGCTCCGCCTACAGCGAACAATTAAATGATGAATCTACGAGGGTTGACTGGGGAGTACCAGACACAACGGAGGAATGGGCGCAGTTTGGGATAAGTGCTTATGATGAACCAATTACGCCGCAAGAGTGGGAAAAGTATGATTTTGCACGAGAGGCATACTACAATGCTCATGGGGGACAATACCTACCTACGTATCCCACTAACCAGGGACTGAGTCTACCAATGTCTCAAGTACTGCCTACAAAGTTGAAAGACTCATGTGATGAGGCAAATGCGGAGATACGACATATCGGCAGGAACTGGCTACGCAACATGGAATTGCAAAAAGAGAAGGAGGCCATTATTTCGGAGCAGAAGGAGTTCTTGGAGATGATGAAGCGGGATGTTAGGGAGAAGCAAAAGGAGATTAAAAAATTTGAAGATGAATTGGTAGAAATCAAAGAAAACTACACCGGCATGGAGGAGCAGATGAAGGCAAAGGCTGGTTGGGTCAAGAGCATCCGAGAAATCTATCCGTAGTAGGTTTCTCAAAGGGTGGTTAATCTACCCGTAACGATGGTCTAATGTTTTCTTTTCTTTATTAATGTTTACTTTATGGATGCTTTAATAAAAGGATGCTTTAATGATTAGCTTGTTTTTACACAATATAATTCCACAACCACGAAAAGGTATATTAAATGAACAATGAAGATAAATATCATATCACTTCGCATACAAGATGAGGTCGTTACAATCAAGGGAAGTCAATGTTAAGGTCAATGCTATCATGCCTTAGGGTTCCATGTGGTTCTAGGTTCGATGGCCCCTGAGAGCGAAATCTTTGGCTACTTGAAGCTCTACTCCTGGGCACGGTTGAAGGGGCAGGAGTTGGACATTCACCACGAGTATGTCCTACTGCTCCACACCTAGTACAAGTTCTCTGTATCGGATCCTCACCCCGGGATGGACGCCGATCGTTCTTTCTTGGCCTCCCCGCACGTCTCTTTGTTATTAACGGTGGATAGCATGGCGGAAGGGGGACGTGTGGCAAAACCCATGATTGAGGGGGTCCAACTGGATTGATTACTTCATGATATGTTGACCGGTAAGTATGGGACGTGAAGTAACCTAGAGCTAGATCGCTGCAATCTCTACGGTTCATAGACCTTGCAGCTGTGATGGCATGACCACATGGTAACCCAGAATATTGCCATTGTTTACATTCACAAACACGGTTGAGCATATCGACAATCGTGTGTCCACGGGTATCCCGAACATCGAACTTATCATATCCAATCCCTCTTACCTTCCATTGCGCAGACTTTCCCGCCCTTTTGAGAATCTTCGCCTCCGCCATTGGAGTGAGATGATTACGCATTTCACCTACAAACATGTGAGTGTTAACTATGGTACGAATTATAAATAACACAAGAAGAGAAAATAACATATAAGTTCAAGATTTCAAAGTTTATCAACCTCCCTTTTGTCGACGAAGTAGGTACCACTCTTGTTGAAAAGATCGGACGTACTCCATAAGCCCGACAATCGGTAACCTACGAGCAAAACGGGACAGTGCATTCACCGACTCTGCACTATTAGAGGTCATTATGTTATATCGATGTGCAGGAAAATGGGCCCTTGACCACCTCTCCTTCCCAGCAGTGTCCATAACTTGTGCTTCACGATCTACTTCATATCGTAGTGCATCCATGTACCGGTCAAACTACGTAACCGTATATGCTTTGCATGCCTTCCAGTAGGTCGGGCGGTTTGTAGTAATACGCCTGTACGCTCTTTTTACGTTCATCTCCAAATGTCGACAACATAGGGCATGAGGGGTCGATGGGTACACGACAGAAATTGCGGCACTTATTGAAGGAGACCTGTCAGACATAAACACCAGCCCTTCTGGGACTCCGATACATTCTCTCAACCTGGACAGAAACCAACCCCACTCCTCCCCCGTCTCGGACTTGCCTACTCCGAAAGCCAAGGGCACGATGTTGTTATTTCCGTCCATGGCAACCGCCAAGAATATCATACCTAGGTAAGGTCCCTTTAAATGGGCAGCGTCTATTACGATGACAGGACGCAGGTTTTCCAAAAACGTGCGGATCTGCAAATAACGTACAATTATTGTACATATACGTGGATCAACTTTGTAAATGTTATAATTTATAATATGTAAAGATATGGCGTGTTGATATACGTACCGCACATCCAAGAGCAGCGAAACAAAACTCAAAACGTTCGTGCGAATCCGTCTTTATTCTGGTGTGTGTACCCGGATTCTTCAACTCCAAACTATATAAGTACATAGGGAGTCGTTCGTACGACTCCTCGGGAGTGCCTCTCACCATTAGCAGGGCCTTGCATCGCGCACGCCATCCTTGGTGGTAACCAATATTGAGCCCGTACTGCTGGTTGATATCGTCGACGATGTCATTCGGCCGAAATGACCTGCTAGCGTCAATAAACTTCCCTTTCAAAATGTGGCCCAAAGTCCTTCTGTTGTCCTGTCGGTGTCTGGAATTCAGCTGCGTCCTGGAACAAGTATGCACGTCGTTCAGTTTCCTAACGACAAACATCCCTCCTTTTGGGCCCACGGACTTCGCCGACATACGCCACTTACAATTTTCTTGCTCACAGACAGCCACGTATCTGCTATTGTCGGATTTATCTGTTCTAAACACAAAACCCTCTCCCAAGAACTTAATTCCGAGCTGTATGGCCATTTCCTCCTTAGTATCAAATAGTTGTCCTTCATGTATGCTTGTACCGCGATTGTAAGGTACGGGTTGGTAGGGTGGTATATTGGTCTCCGGGTTTGGAAGGGAAAGAGGCATATCAAAATAATCGTTATACTCACCAAGTGATTTATTGCTAGGGGTATATGTTTCTTCTTCTTCGTCCTCATCGGTATCGGTATTTGATCTGTCCAGATCAGATATACCCATTGTGAAAACATGGGTTTCGTCATGAGCAACTCCAGCAAACCGTCTTTCTTCGTCTTCTTCTTCTTCTTCTTCCTCTGCTTGTTGTTCTTCTTCTAGTTGTGTCTCAGGAACAACATCGGGATAAGAGTCGTAAGGACGATATGAATGATTAGAATAAAGTGTGGTGTCGTAGGATTCCTGAAATTGAGAATCAGGCTCCTGTTGACTACCACCGAGATGGATTTCGTCATCACCTCCGGCATCATCTTCGTCATCACCTTCGTCGCACATCAATGTTGCCTCATACACAAAGACTTTTGGAGGTGTTTCTGAATCGGCTGCAATTTGCATAAAACCAAGGATTAGTTCATCGCTGTTTAGCTCCACTAGTGAGCGATCTTCACGTTTGAACACCAACTTGCAAGTAGCAGAATCTTCGATTCCACATTTTCCCATGGCGTAATGAAGAAACCTCTTATATGTATAGATTACTGGAATCTGTACACCACGCTTTGTGTACCCAATATAATCCCACTCATTGTTGTTTTGAACCCACTGACCATCGAAACATAAATAGAGCTTAGCTTTTACAACAGATGAACTCATCTTTCCAATTGTATGAAAAATGAAGCAATTCAAACAATGAAAGTTGAGAGAAAGAAAGAAAAATGCAATGGATGTGATGAATGCCTTGCATTATACTGATCTTTAAAGGCAAAATTTATAGCCAATTATTATTAGTTCAAGGACAAATACAATTCAATGACAAGTACAATTATTGTATGACAGAGTAGAAAAAAATAGTAGAAAGAATCAGCAACAAAAACGTGAAAAACACTGGAATCACATGAAATCATAGGACCAAACCCTCTTTTTCTCAAACCCTAACCCTAAATTACCCAATCCCGGCCCCCATCCTGGCCTCCATCCCGGCCCACATCCCGGACTAACGCCGGGATTTCACTATTCATCCCGGCCTAACGCCGGGATTTCACTATTCATCCCGGCCTAACGCCGGGATTTCACTATTCACGGCGTCTTTGAATGTAACCCCGGGATTGGTAAGCATCCCGGCCACGAATCCCGGGAAAAAGGGGTATTTCGACAAAATGAGAGAGATTTGGGGCATATTGGTAATACGGGATTCAAATACGGGTATTTTAATTAATTTCCCAAAATACATTATTATTAAACTTTTATACTATGTTATAAAGCACGTATAAAAACTATTAAATGATGCATGAGTACAAATTTCTAAAGTTATATGTTTGAATTCATATCTAACTAATAAACATAACCAAAACAGGATAAAAAACTCAATTTAAATATAAATAATTTAAAATATGTAAGATAATCATTGAATTCTAACAAAATACTTAATTTTTTTATATAAAAAACATTATATTATTAAGCCTAAAATAAACAAATTTATAAAAAAATCATTATCACTCTTTCAAAACCATCCAAAATCGTACCGTAAATCGACAAAAAATAAAATGAAACATTAAAATCGTGATGTATCTCGCTGCATTGCGCGAGTACGATTCTAGTATATATATATATATATATATATATAGAGAGAGAGAGAGAGAGAGAGAAAGACGAATAATCGTGTAAGAAGAAAAGTTAAGGTGAAAAGGTAAGAAGAGATTTGGACCCTTGATCACTTTAATCTCACCCTCACCCATGAATTGCGCTTCTCACAGGAATTGATCCGGTGCATCTCGATACATCTCAAGGGTGGAGAGCATCCAAAGGTGGAGATCCCTTCTTCCCTTTCTCACTATAACTTTCATTCTTACGGGAACTCAACCCTATAAAAGATATATATATATATATATATATATATATATATAGTTGCGGTGAGAATGAAAGTTATAGTGAGAATGGTAAGAAATGATATTCATCTTTGGATTAATCCTAATTGAAGATCAACACTAATGAGATGCACTTGATTAATTCATTTCTAAAGCGCAAAACACTAATGAGACCATGGTTTTACACTTGAAGCTAGGGGTGTTCAAAAAAATTGCTGGACCGCTCAAACCGGTCGAACCAAGTCAAACCAGACCGTTTTTGGCGGTTTGATCAGTTTGGCGTTCCGGTCCGGTCTGAAAAATATCCAAACCGCTCTGTATGGTCTGGTCTACGTTTTGACCATTTTTTTGAGCGGTCTGAATCGAACCAACCGCCAAAAATACGCATGTATTAATCATATTTAGTGTTCATATTATAGGCTTAACTTTTATATATGGCTCAATTAAAAAAAGTTCGTCAAAGACATTATGCTTTTAGTTTTCATTTTCTCAATTGATCGTGTTATCTAAATTGACAATGTTCTAAAGTCCTTCAAAAATTAAATCTAAATCCAAATCGTCCTTCGACTTGCTTAATATTTGTTTAAAATTCAACTATTGTTGGTAGACTTGTTTAATTTTTTTCAAACTTGCTCAATGTTTTTTTTATATATATATAAATGTTTCTTTTATAATTAGGTATTCTATTTCTTAATAATGGTATATTGGTAGAAAATTTATTTTGGATATAGAGTTTATGTTTTTTAGTGTAAAGCTCATACGAGGCCTAAACCGCCTAAACCGGTCAGACCATACCACTTTTTTGTGGTCACTTGTGTCAGTCCTAGATATATCAAGTTCTTATCAAAACAATAACACATATGATTACCAACCTGTTTAGATTAATAACAAATATTACAGGATTGATGTTTGCGGTTTAAAGCTCTCGATGTTCTCTGATTTACACCTTTTGTGTGTGTTGTGTGTTTTCTAATATCTCTCAACTTGCTTGACACACTAACATTAAACAAACATAAACATAATAATAATATTAAACTAAACTAAACTAATATCCTAAACTAATATCTAAATAATAATATCTAGATATTTAAGATAATAATAAAATACTAAAAACAACTTTGACATTTATTACAAACTGACATTAGACTTATATTAAGAGTTGACTTTCCGGCTTTAGCTTCAGATTGGATCTTCAGATTGGATGATCTTGAATCCAATAGATCTGTGTGCTAACAATCTCCCCCTTTGGATCAAGATCATTACTAAAAAGATTTTAGCAACTCAGTCTTCTTTTTCAGCTCAGAAGATGCAATCTCCTTCTCTGTCTTCCATATGTAATAATCTCTAGGTTTTAGCTCATAATGCTTTAGCAAAGTATCTTCAAAGAAAATTTCTCTAAAATCAGCATGTCTTCAGAATACTTTGATCTTTCGCATTTCTTGGTTAGATCTTCTCTTTTTCAATCTTGTAATGTAATGAACATTTCTTCAAGCTTTAGGTTCTCCCCCTTTTTGATGAATAGAGAAACGATTTCAACAAAACTCTGAGTAAGAAATGTCTTACATTTGGAGCCTCTGACCCGTCAATTCAAAAGATATCCATCCAGATCTTTGCAAATCCAGACATAATAGTCGTGTAACACCCGAATCAACTAATGAATCAGTTAAAATGCCTGTTAGTAACACTAAGTCACTGTGTGTAACAAATACACATTGGAAAGGAGCTTTTTGATGTTGACTCCCCCGGGGCTTCCATTCAATCATCAAAACACCACAAAGGCAATTTCTATAAACGTTATGACAAAGAAACAAATTCCTTGTGTGTTCGTGCTTGTGATAGAAAGAATTAAGCACTTTGATGATTGCTTTTAAGGCTCAATATTGTGTAAACCACTGAGACAACAGTAAGTTAAACACAGACTCAATGTGCATGATTGAAGTGCGAAGGTGGGGCAGACTTCCTTCTTTTCAATATCCAGATTTTCCAAATGAAAATCAGATAGTAAACGTGTTGCTTCCCCTTTGAAAATGTGAAACACTTTCTATTTGAGTAGAAAATGATTAGCTAGTGGGGTTTGATCAAGAGTTAGCATGGGCTAGTTGCCTGTTTCAATAATGTTCACCAAAAAGTTGTGAAACACTAGAATTGTGGCTACCCGGCTCAGAAAAAGTTGGTGCAGAGTTCTGATATTCTTTTAACTCTGTTCTCACACCCTCTTTCTTTTAAACATTAAGCTCACTCTAACCACACTCATTTCTTTTGATTTCTCACACTCAATCACTATTGATTAACCTCTTAGGTATAAATCACTGGTTAAGGTGATTCCATAGAAGTTGTGTTAAGCTCTAGCACAATGAAATCATGTTTTCCTAGAAAGCATATGATGCTCAAAATGGTTTAACTATATCAGTTAAAGCACAAAGTAGATCTAGAAAACATTTAAAATTACACTTCCATTCATGAAATCGGTTTGAGATTCGGGAAGTGGTTTGAACTTTTAAGAAAAATGTTTTCTATGATTGAAAGTTGTCCTTCTTTCAACCATATATGAGATTAAGATAAAGAATTATACCTTTACGTACGATCTTACATCTCATGAAGCTAATCTTAAAGTCATAAAGATATGATCTTGTAAACATTTCTCAAAAACTGCAAAAGTTTTATGTCATAGTCAAAGCAAATTTATTCACTGAAAAATAAAATGACAAAAAGCAGAAAAACAATTTAAAGTACGAGTTCTGATCAGAAATAATCAGAAGTCATCACCTTTTTACTCCCCCCTGAAATTATGCATCCAAAAATATGTCAGTTAAAAAGATATGCATTAAAATTTCAGACAAGTATGTACTCCCCCTTGATGGTTGATTTCCTCATTCGAGTATTGGAGTACAATCTCTTATCAGCACAGGAGTAAGGTCTTTCGATCATTGAAGTGCGGGTCTTGAACTGTTGTATTCAAGAGCCATTGTTCTTTGAGGTACGAGTCCTAGACTGTTTTGTCTAGAAGTCATATTTTGTTTGAAGTACGGGTTCTAAGCTGAATTGCTTAGAAGCTTCCATCTTGACATTTAAGTCTGGGTTTTGAACTGATTTGTTCAAAAGCCTAGATTCTATGCTCCCTCTTAAACTTTGAGTTCCTGCAACACAAATTTAGCTTTTGATACCCATTGGAATTTGGGTCCAACTGTGTTAGCACAAGATTTTGGTACCCATTGAAATTTGGGTCCGTTTTTCATTGGAAATTCATTGGAAGCATTAGAATGATAAGAATGCACATGATAAGTTCCAAACCAAACATCAGAATCTTTACGAGAAGCATAAGCATGTCTATCATAATTGGAAAACTTTCTAGTAGATAAAGATAACTCGAATAATTACGTCATAGAGTATTTCTTGCGATAAACGACAAGTTTTGGTTTCAAAATAGTAGCAACATTCGCTTTCAAAACATCTTTACTAGACATAGTCTTATTACAATTAACACTTGAAAAAGATTTTGCATTCTCGTCTATCTTCTATTTTGGTTTCCTTTCAGACTTAACTCCCTGCCTTTTCTGGCTCAAATCTGAAACATTTGAAACTTGTGAGTTAGACTTTTGAGCAACAACTGAATGCATCTTCTTTGGGTTACCAGTATTGATCGGTTTCTGTGAATGCTGAGATTTCTTCTTACCTTTCGCATTCTTAGCTTTCACAGAAGTTGATTTATCAACTTTTGTTGATGATTTACCTTTTTCAGACATACTGGTTGATCCAAAGGATTTTACAACAAAAGATGAATGGTTAAGAAGTTTGGCATGAAAATCAAATTGATCAAAACAATCATCTAAAACACCATCGGAGTTTAGAAAATCAAACCCTCCATTAGCTAAACCAAATAGATCATCAGATTTTGAAGCCTTTGAATATTTAGAAAGAACAGAACTCTTAAGCACAGTTGAAAAAACTTTTTGTTCAATATAAATCAAAAGTATTTCATCTGTTAAAGAAGTCTCAAGTTCAGAAATTTTACTTTCCAACACGAGAGGAGGGACATATAGTTTACCTTTAATAGGCTTCGCCTCCATTTCTTTGACAGAATAACTCTAAAAGAAGTCATTTGAAAGAGATTTCTTTTGATATATTGGATCATCATTATAACTATTATTCAACTTCGCATAACGAAATGGAAGTTGAACATTAGATGTGTTCTTTCGTTTTTCTATTTCCTTAGCTTCATCCTCTTTTGACAGTCCAGTCCAGAAAACTTTAAGCCCAGGGATTCGACGAGCTAGTTTCATAAAAGTAAAATCATAAAGTGCAGGAACTTCAAATTTAGCATTTTTAAGGTAATGAGGATTCTCGTATCCGAGTCCCCAACTCTCTATTTCCTCTTTGGGTTTGTTCAGATGAATGGTTTGTTCAGTTTGACCCATTTTGTATAACTTCTTTTCCAAAGCTTTTAATTTTGCAAGTAAAGATTCATTCTCTTTGGAACACAAAGAATACATTTTCGTAAGCTCTCTGAAATCAAACTCACTTTTTCTCAATTTAGAATTTGTTTTAGTTATTTCTTTGAGAATTATTGTCTTTTGTTTAGCGCAGTTATCAAAGTTTTTATGCATTGTCTCAATCAATACATTATTCTCAGCAATATCCTCGCTAAGTTTCTGTATTGATTGGTTTTTGTCATTGATAACACCTTATCTCGCTTAAGCTTTGACTCTAACTCTTCGAGTTTAGTCAACATGGCATGCATTTGATTTAAGAAATCTGAATGAGTTAAATCACATACCTCATTTTCCTCATCATCAGAATCAACTTCAGCTTCTGATTCCTGCTTGCCCATTAAGCACATGTGAGCTGTTTCATCCTTCTCTTCATTCTCATCTTCTGATTGATCAAGCCAGTACTCATGTTCTGCCATCAATGCCTTTCCAGCCTCCTGTTGCTTGGCTAGAAGCATTTTATTCTTGTAGTAGTCTGAGTTTCTGACTTTAGGTCTTCGGCAGTCTCTGGCAAAGTGACCTATTTTGCCACAGTTGTAGCACGTTGGAGGTTCTGACTGACTGGATCCTTCTGCTTGATACCTTCTTTCTTCCAGCTTCCTTTCCTCTATTCTCTTTCCTTCAAATCTCTTTCCTTCAACCCTCTCCTTGTGAACATAGTTGCTCGGACCAGAAGAATACCTCTAACTGTTTGAACTTGGCTTCTTGTAGAACTTCTTCTAAAAAGCCTTTGTCAGCATAAGCATAGCCTGCTTTAGTTGTTCACAGTCGTTCGAGTCAGAGTTCGCTTCATTTTCAACCTCATCTGATTCAGACATAAGCATCTTCTTTTTCTTCTTTTTCACAACAAGAGCAACTGAGTCAGCAACTGTCTTCTCACCCTTTCTCTTTTCATCCAGTATTTCATCCACCTCTTCTTCATTTTGTTTGAGGGTTTCATACACCTCATGAAGTGGAATCTCGTTTAGATCCTTGATTTGCTTCATTTGTCTGGCAAACCTCTTCCATTCAGGCTGGAGAATGCTGAGGAATTTGACATTCAGCTCTATTTGCGATTTATTGACCTTGTTCTTGCTTAGTTCATTCAGCAAGGTCACAAACTTGTCATAAGTTTCTGCTAGTGTTTCTCCAACTCTGCCTTTGAATTCTTCATAGTTGTTTAGGCAGTTGGATATCTTTAGCTGGTTCCCAACTTTTGATCCTAGCATCATCTTCTCTAGCTGATCCCACATCTGTTTGCCTGAAGCCTTATAGTTGTCTATCTTCATGTATATTTCATTTGGAATGCCTGAAGAATAAAAGACTTTGCTAATCTATCACCTTTTGCTCTTCTAAGGTTATCACCTTCTAGTTCATGATACTTAAGTTCAAACTTTGTTGCCACAGTTCCCTCCGTACGAGTCTCATAAACTGGTGCCATAACTCCCTCTTCTATTGATTTCCTGATGAATACTCCCAAATCATGTCTTTCAATGAAGCCCATGAACCGATCTTTCCACTGTTCATACTCTCCCCTAAAGAGTACTGGTGGCTTTGAGTCATTTCCGATCGCTAGAGCTTCCCTTGAAGTCATTCTGATTTAAAAAGACTTAAGTTTAGGAATTGGAGTAAAAGCACAGGTTTGCGCTTAATGAAGGTGGCGCAAAAATCAAACTTTGCGTAATAAGAAGCTGGCGCAAAAGAGTTTTGCGCGAGAAGCGGGCCGCGCGAACTTGAGGTTTGCGCGAGACGAAGGTGGCACGAGCTGAGGATTGCGTGAAATGTAGGTGGCGCGTTTATGAAGATTTGCGTGAACTGATGGTCGCACGAGATGGTCTTTTGCGCGAGTAGTTAATGGCGCAAACTGGAGGTTTGCGTGAGATGTAGGTGGCGCGTTTATGACTTTGAGCGAGTAGCTAGTCGCGCGAAATTGAGTTTTGCACGACGTGTTGATGGCGCAAAAGTGAACTTTGCACTAAACGATGTTGGCGCAAAAACTCGCTATGAACTGGCGCAAATCTCACACTCTCGCGAGTTCGTCCCTATGTTTCGTAAATTCAATCTTTTTGCTCAAAGAACCCTGTTGTTCAAGTATTAGCAGTACCAAAATTCGACAAATATACCACTAACAGTTTTAGAATAGATTACAACCCTTTGATCTCAATAAAAATCACTTTTCAAATATTTTATCTATGGAACAGTGACGTAAGGTCGAATACTGTTTTGACACTAAAATCACAAAATGGAATTCAATTGATGTGTTATACTGAAATTAAACAACACCAAATTGATCTAGCACCCTAATCGATCACAACCTGATCGATTTCAAACCCAATAACACTCTAAAACTCGAAAAATGAATTTGAGATGAAGAACACAGAGTCGAGTTTTTAATAACTTGATTTGAATCTGTTTTTCAGGCTCTGATACCAATTGTCGGTCCTAGATATATCAAGTTCTTATCAAAACAATAACACATATGATTACCAACCTGTTTAGATTAATAACAAAGATTACATGATTGATGTTTGCGGTTTAAAGCTCTCGATGTTCTCTGATTTACACCTTTTGTGTGTGTGTTGTGTGTTTTCTGATATCTCTCAACTTGCTTGACACATTAACATTAAACAAACATAAACATAATAATAATATTAAACTAAACTAATATCCTAAACTAATATCTAAATAATAATATCTAGATATTTAAGATAATAATAAAATACTAAAAACAACTTTGACATTTATTACAAACTGACATTAGACTTATATTAAGAGTTGACTTTCCGGATTTAGCTTCAGAATGGATCTTTAGATTGGATGATCTTGAATCCAATAGATCTGTGCGCTAACAACTTGCTACCAAACCGTTCAGTTTGAAATTTTCCTAAACCGCTATGTGCTTTGGTTTGTGGTTTGGGGGGTTAAATAGCTCAAATCGAACCGCGAACACCCCTACTTGAAACTTCACAGCAAAACATTGTGAAGGTAAAAAAACATTGTGAAGGTTTTTACCTTCACAGTGTTTTGTTGTGAAATTTCAAGCGTAAAAACATGGTCTCACAGATCTCACGAGAACAGGTTTCCAAGTGTATATTGTTATGCTCAAATGAAGAAATATATTTATGCTAAGTGACAATCATCCTCATCAAATAAATATATAGTAGATTTAAGTTTAAATATATAACTTTATATTTATGTTAAGTAAGTGATAATCATTCTCATTAAACCGCCTAAGGGGGTGTTTACTTGTGGCTTAATGAGCTTAATGATAAAAATGGCTTATTCACACAAACGTTTGGAGCGTTTACTTGTGGCTTAATGACTTATTCGTGCAGACAAAAGTGGCTTATTCGCTAAGTGGGTAAGGGAGGTGTTGTCCCCATTAAGCCAAAAATTAGACAATTCTACCCTTTAACAAAAAAAATAGAGAAAAACCTATCAGACATAACCTAATCTATTCCTCCCACATACACCTCCATCATCGTTGCTTTCCCTTACAAACACACACATCATGAGACCATCTTTCTGGCGATCGGCGAACGGCTTCTTCCTCATCAGCAACCTCCCTCTTTTCCGGTGACCATCAGCTCCCTCTTTTCCGGCGACCTTGCGTCTCCTCCCTGACGTGCGCCTCCCTCTTTTCCCCACCTCATCGTTTGAAGTTTCTGAATCGGTTTGGATTATGTTATCGATTGCCTTCCAGATTTCTGAAGTTCGATTCAGATTTGGAGTCCGTATTTGATTTTGTTCCAGATTTTATTTTGAAGGTTTTGGAGTTCGATTCAACGAGATTCTGAAGTTCTGTTCCAGATTTTATTTCTGAAGTTGGATTTCATATTTGAAGTTCGTTTTTTTTTTGTTCCAGATTTTGTTCTAGATTTCATTTGAAGTTTTTGAAGTCGATTTCATTTATGAAGTTCGATTTTACTTTTGAGTTTGATTTCGTTCCAGATTTCACACGTATTCATTGACTGTTCATTCCGATTGTTCAAAGTTTAGATAGTTTCTGTTTGTTCAAGTTTAGATTACTCATGGATTCCTATTTTTTTTTATGTTTATCTGATGAACTATGGGTAAAACGGTCATTTTCATCCTTCAGCCGGTTGATTTAGTAAAAAAAAGTAAATAACAATAGATTTTTATCTGGACAGACAAATTTATCCATACAGAACTGAATGAAAAATTTGGTAAACAACCCCTAAATATTATATACTATATAAACCAATCTTAATCGTCCGTGTAAATTATTAAATCAATGTCAAAGATGTAGATTAAATCAGTTCTGAAATTTACTTTCAACCTTAATTGTAACTGATTTGGTAATTGTCTAACAATTTCAAAATACACAAAATTAATCTAGGGCCAAAATTAGTTTTTATGGTGTGTAATATTTAGGCAGTTTGTATTTGATTTGTGTTATATATATATATAGGGGTCTAATCAAACGAGAACTGTGTAGTTTGTGATAACTGTGAGATCTAATATGGACCAATCATTTAAGATAATTAATATTACTTACTAAAATAAAATAAAGGGTAAATTTGTAATTTAAGTTTGTTTGACAACTCATCAAACCCTAACATTTTTCCAACCGTTGCACTCCAAATACTGCACATACTCTTATCCTTTTCATAAAAATCTGATAGTATTAACAGGAGACTTCATCCTGGAAGAGTCTCCACGCCGCATAACATCTCTCGTAGGATAAACTTATTAAACAATGATTTCTCCGCAGAAAATCAAAGGGAACAATATCAAACATCTTTCCTTCTATGGCTTCTTTGACGGTGCCGAGATGTTGTTACTAGACAACCAAGCCATCCACCGTTCTTGAAAACCAGGTATGAAAACTCCATTGAAACCATGTATGGAAGCTTCAGATCTCTAACCCCATCGAAGCAGTCCACCATTCTTGAGTCTCCATCTTCATGAAAACCAAATAATGAAACTCTAGATTTACCAATATTGAAGGTTCTGCATCAAAGAAAATGTATCGATATCGAAGGACTCCCTCATACCCAAAACTAAAAACCCTATATCTCCATTAAACTCCAGATCTGAAGAATCAAAGTTTATGCGTCAAAGAAAAGTTTTGATATCAAAGGTCTGCATCATTTACATGTGTTATCACAATGTATCAGATTTGATATCACAGTGTATCACATTTTGGTATCACAGTGCATCACTTTGGTTTTGTATGTATTTTTGGTATCACACTGAGGATAGAGGTCCGGATCTTTGTATGTAATTTTTATATCACATTTGGTCTTGTATGTATTATGGGTGGTCTTGTATGTATTTTGGATATCGAAGTCTGCATCGTTTCTTTCTGGGTATCACAATGGCATCACATTTGGTATTACAGTTGTATCACATTTCGTATTGTATGTGTTACTTGATGTTCACCGGAATAACGTTTACCGACGAGAGGAGAAAGGAGAGAATTTTTTAGCATACCTAAAACGCCCTTTGATTAAAATTTTAAGTCAAATTATCAAAATTATTAATTTCCTAATTTATCCATTGATTTGTGGTTGATATTGGATCTCACGGTTATCACAAACAATTGAGTTCTCCCTTGAATGACCCCCTATATATATAGGGAGGATCAAACGAGAACAATAACTATTTAAAATAACACGAGAACTAAGAAAATCATTAGTGCTTTTAAATTAACGCGCAAAAAATCCACGTGGACCTAAAGTCGTAGCCAAAGTCCTTTTTTCATATGTTAATGTAAAATCACTAATGATTTTGTTAGTTATTGTGTTCTTTTAAATATGTACTGTTCTCGTTTGAACCCGACTCTCTCTCTCTATATATATATATATATATGTGTGTGTGTGTGTGTGTGTGTGTGTGTATAGTCATAGGTTCAAATGAGAAGTGGTTAGTGTGTCAAAGGTAGATAAGTGATCCTAGTCCTTCATCCGGTCAACATTAGGTCACATGGTATGCGGATGATAGAGTGGTCTTGTAACTTTTACAAATAGTCGGCAAACGGGTTCATATGTGAACCCTAGTGATCCACATATGAACTATCTATGCATATATGAACCCTTGTGATTCATATATATGAACCCGTGTGATTCACATATGAACTGTTTAACTAATCCACAACTTATTATGTGAATCAGTTCATTTGTTCATATTTGAATCATAAGGGTTCATATATGCACACATAGTTCATATGTGAATCACACCAGTTCACATATGAACCAATTTGCCACCTATTTGTAAAAGTCACAAAACTACCCCTCTATTTTTTTGCATAGCCGCAAATTTTGACCAGATAAAGCTGCAAATCTTGACTAGTTAAAGCCGCAATTCTTGACCAATTTTGATCATATGAGCTAGGATCACTTTTCTACTTCTCACAAACTTAATACTTCTCATTTGAACCTCTCCCTATATATATATATACATATATATATATATATATTTATATATATAGAGTCTTATTCTTTTATTAACCAACCCATTGGTGTTAACCGTATTAATTCAATTACAACCAATCAAATTACAACAAACTTTCATATCTCACTACATTTCTCAAAAAGTTAATAGGAGTAGTATTGGTACATTTTTTCAAAAGATTTTAATATTATTTAAATATAGTAGTTATTTTAATACATTTATCCAAACAACCAAATTCCATCAATTACTCTTTTTCTCGTATTTAGTGGATGATTCTTATAAAATTTCAAAAAAATTGTAATATTAGGTAAATAGTTTCCATATTTTTATAGTGGTAAGTTTTTATTTTTTCCGAAAGATGGTGTATATGTGCACTTATGCACAGTGACTTATAACTGTGCATCTTAGGCATTAGTGTTTTTCGGGACATTTTTACAGCATATTCTGTCTATATGCACGATCTTTATACAAAGTGTTATTGTACACATTCTCCAGTCAGTAGTGTTCTCCTCTTCTGATCATTCTCAAGTTCACAAAATTTGATACTAAAAATCCATCTCACATACCACAATTTATGTTCAATTGATATTTGTATTGTTCACATATGCACATTGCATTTGTGCACACATGCGGTTTTTTCTGGTAACCCGTGGTCTTTCCTTTATGACCGGAGTGTTTTTTGGTAACCGTGGCTGGAATCCCTAATTGACCGGAGTGTTTTTTGGTAATCCATGGTCTTTCCTTTATGACTTGATATTGTGTTTTTACTTAATTGCCCTTGTGCACATATGCAGTTTTTTTTCTAGCGCGTGTAATTGATAATATTTAAAATAAAAAATCTGATTATTGTGAACCATGGGTCTTAACAATCAACGGATGAGATTGATTATTAATTAATACGATTAACACTAATGACATGGTTAATAAAAGAAGGGGACCCTATATATATAGGGTTGGGTTCAAGTGAGAAGTTGAGTTTATGGTGAGAAGCATGAGAAGTGGTTAACAACCGTTAGATGAGAAATAGACGCACATTAGGATGAGATACACGAATATAAGATACACACAAATGCACCAAATCAATTCCCTTCTAAGCCCAATTCATGGGAGGGCTTGAGATTAAAAGAGGTCATCGGTTCAGATCCACTTCTCATATTAACCACATGCCCTCCCATGAATTCCGCCATAGAAGGGAAATGATCTGGTGCATCTCGGTGCATCTCATCCTAACATGCGTCCATTTCTCATCCAAAGGTGGATAACCACTCCTCACGCTTCTCATGTTAGCCTTAACTATCATCGCAACCCAACCCTACATGAGTTCCGGTGAAAAGTTAAGGTTATATAAGGTAAGGTTCAGGGGAAACCGCAAAAAAATAAAAAAATTGATGAAACATTGTTATTCCCAGATTCAAGTTCTAATTTCTACAAACATTCAAGATGAGAATTCCAAATCATATGTCATTGATTTAAACAACAAAGAATACAATTTCACAACTTTCTCTCTCTAAAATCTCTCACTAGAATAATGTTCAATTTGCTCTTCTCTCATAAGCTCTCTCAATCACACTATTACACACTTACAATGACTTACTTACTCATAGAATTACAAAGGAAACAAGGTATTTATACCCTTGACAATTACAGAGGAAAAACAAAATACAATTACATTGACTTTGACTTTATTAACAAATGACTTTGACTTTGATGAGTGTTGACTTTCTCAGTTTTGACTTCTTACACTTTGACCTTCAGTCTTCTTGATCTTGTATCCAACATATTTATGCTCTAACAATTTCCCCCTTTGGATTCAAGATCACTGTTGAAATATCTATCAATTCAGTCTTCACTTTTAAGCTCTGTCAGAACAACGATTAACAATCTCCCCAAAACTTTCACAATAATACTTTCAGACTTTGGAAAGAAATTATCTTCAGAATCAACTCGAATTGCTTTAACAGATAATCTTCAAAGAAAATTTCCTCAAATCTTCAGAAATTCTTTGATCTTCTTCAAATCTTTAAATCTTTACTTTGAACTTTTCTGACTTGGACATTTCTGAAAAACATCTCTCAAAACTTTATCATTTCTTGATACCATCTCCCCCTTTTTGAAGATTTGAGCATCTAAATCATCAAAACTTTTCTTCCAAGAAATGTCTTTGACCATTCTGATCTGTCAAACTGAGTCGTTGATTATGTGATCCGTAGCCAAGTATTCATCCACATCTTTTCAAATCTAGACAAAATAAGAACATGTAACTCCTGAATCAACAAATGAATCAATTAAAATGTTTGTCAGTAACACAAAGTCACTGTGTGTAACGGATACACAATATAAAGGAGCTTTTTGATGTTCACTCCCCCAGGGCTTCCATCCAATCATCGAAACACCACAAAGACAATTTCTATGAATGTTATGATAAAGAAACAAATTCCTTGTGTGTTCGTGCAAGTGTAGAAAGAATTAAGCACGATGATTGCTTTTATAAAGGCTCAAAATTGTGTAAACCACTGAGACAACAGTAGATAAACACAGACTCAATGTGCATGATTGAAGTGCGAAGGTGGGGCAGACTTCCTTCTTTTTCAATATCCAGATTTTCCAAATGAAAACCAGATAGATTATATGTTGTGTCCCCAGAAAAATGTGAAACATTTTCTTTTTGAGAAGAAAATGAGTGGTTGGTGGGGTATTAAGCAAGAGTTGGCATGGGCTATTTTCCTGTTTCAATAACGTTCACCAAAGAGTTGTGAAACGCTAGTAATGTGGCTGCCCGGTTCAGAAAGTAGTTGGTGCAGAGTTTAATATTCTTTTACTCTGATCTCACACCCTCTTTCTTTTGATCATTAAGCTCACTACTAACCAAACTCTCATTTCCATTTTACCTCGTCACACCCACACTCATTTCTTTATAGACTCCTCACACTCAATCACTAAGGATTAACTTCTTGGGTAGAAATCACTGGTTAACGTCATTTCATAGAAGTTCATTTAAGTCCTAGCACAAAGAACCCATAATATCCTAATAAGCATGTGTTGCTCAAGATGGTTTAACTTTATCAGTTAAAGCTCATATACAAATGTCAGACGAATGTATGCTCATAAAATATAATCATGAAGATTTGAGCATTTTTAGACATTGAAGTATTTTCAACCAAGTATACTGAATGAATGAACATGAATGCAAAAGACTTGTTTGAAAATTTGACATTGTATGAAAATGATCAGAAATGAAATGATATAGCAATTAAGGCTTATGGTCAAAAATAATGGAAATTGTCTATACGAAACAAAAATATAGACATTCTTGAAATGACGTTTCTAAATGAAATATCACTCAAAATTCTTTAAAGTACAAGCGGGGTGTCTTACCATCGAAAAATTGTTTCAATTTAGAGACATGGTAAGAACAATTTGATCAAAAATTAAACCGATGTGTGTGAATACTTGAAAGTATGTAGAAAAGACAATACGCAAGTATTTATCTTTGGAAACACACGGTTTATTTATCAATTAAGCACAAAAATAAAATGAAAACATTTAAAATCACACTTCCAAATTATAAAATCTGTTTAAGAATCGAGAAGTGGTTTGAACATTTCAGAACATGTTTTCTATATCTGAAAGTTGTCCTTTTTTTTAGATATATTTGAGATTAAGATAAGAAATTTACCTTTTCGCTCAATCTTAATTCTCATGAAGTCATGCTTAAGTCAAAATAATATGATCTTGTCATCCTCTCTCATCCTGCAAAAATCTCAAAGTCTAGTCAAAGCAACTTTGTTCACAAATTTATTCGAATGTAAAAGACATAAATCAGTAAAACAATTAAAGTACGAGTTCTGATTTGAAATAATCAGAAATCATAGGCTTTTACTCCCCCTGAAAATATGCATCTGAAATTTGGCAGTAAAAGGCACATGATAGAGATCTACAACTCCCTTTGAAGTGTAGTTCGTCATATCTTCCGAATACATATTTCCAGAAAAATTTATGTACTCCCCCTTGAAGGTTGATTTCCTCTTCTGCGTATCTGAGTACACTCTCTTATCAGCCCGGGAGTAGCATTTCTTTTTCATCATTGAAGAGCGAGTCCTAAACTGTTGTGTTTAGAAGTCAAACTTCGTTGAAGTACGGGTTCTAAGTTGATGTACTTAGAAGCCTTTGTTCTTTTACTCCCCCTTGACTTGTGGTGCCTGCAACATAGAATCAGTTTTCGGCTTTGGTAGCCACTGGTATTTGGGTCCATGTGTGTTAGTTTCAGTTCGAATGGGAGTAACTGAGTAAGAACCATACCAGTAATGATCACTAGCTTTATGAACAAAATCATAAGTATGACAATAAGAACAACATCTCTTTTTAGATAACCTGATCAATTGATCTCTCGAATAAGCAAGATCAGGTTTACCTGTCAGCACTTTGTTCTTCTTGGCTGTTGATGCATGTACAAATGATTTGTTACTCTTCTTCTCTTCCTTCTTTCCTTTCTTTTCTACCTTATTCTCATCATTCTTCTCATTTTTAACTGGTTTTATCTTCCAAACCAGCTTCTCTTCTTGATATCTTCTTCTTCTTCTATGTGCACCTGAACCATCTACATTTTGATCATAGAAAATGTTAGTTGTACGAATTTGATCAAAAGATTTAACTGACCTTCTTGTAGAAACAGTTTTCTGATGTGAAATTGAGGTGGTCTTGTTAGAACCAGCTGAACTATTTCTAGGTGTGTGGATTTTTGACTCTGGAGCCGTTTGCTCAGTCACCACCACCTTTGAAACAATCTTTTCAAGCTCTTTTACCTTTGAAGAGTAACTGTCTCTTTCTTTTACAATAAGATCAATCTTCGTCTCAAATTCAGACTTTGTTTGCTGCTCTTTAAGCACACAAGTAGATAGCTCAGATAGCTTTGCAGTTAGCTTCTTTATCTCTGCTTCAAATAAGCTTCTTTCTTCCTCAAAGCCCATTTCAGCATTTGTCCTCTGACCAGATATTTCTTTGAATATCCCAACATTCTTTTGCTCTATTAACTTCTTCTCTTTGGCAAAATTTTCCCTTTCCAGAATGATTACTTTCTCAAAATCAGAGATTTGTTGAGAAAGTTTTAAACATTTCAGCTCAATTGTCTTCTTTTCATCAGCACATTTTCTGGAAAACTCGGAGAACTTCTTAGGAAACTCTTTCTTGTCTTTCTCAAAAACTGATCTGTCTTCAACAATTTGCAATTCTAATTCAAAGATCTTCTTTTCATTAGTACACCCTGTTTACTGAAACTTGACAATGTGATCTTCTAATTCTGAAATCTTGTTTTTTAACTCAGTGTTTTCAGCTTCCAAAAACAAGACCTTTTCTTCATTAAGCCCAGAAGTCTGTTTCAGCAGATCTTCATTTATCTTTTTTAATACACTGACTTCTTCTCTCAGTAGCTTCCTTTCATCAGAATATCTCTTTGACTTCTTTGTGTAGTAGTCAACTGAGGAAGCAAGATTTTTGTTTTCTAATTTGAGCTTGTGAATCTTCTTTTCATCACCATCAGAAAGATATCCCATCTTGAATACCTGTAAACAAAAAGAACTTGACAAAAATGATCGTTAATCCAAAATATGAAATCTCAAGAAATACAGAAAAACTTGAAATAAAAATTCAGAAATTTTGATCACAATCAGAACTATGTCCCCCTCCGCAGACTTAGCACGGGGGTCCCGCTACCCGGTTAGCGGGCGGGGTCAAGGGACAACGCCCTTGCGGGGTCGATGGGCAGCGCCCCTAGAGAAAAAAATTTCACTATTAAAGGCCATATTACAGTTTTGAAAATTTCTCAGAAAAAAAATTCTAAGTAAATCAAGCTTTGCGTGTCAAGTGTGATGCGCAAACCACGCTTTGCGTATCTAGTGTGTTGCGCAAACCACGCTTTGCGTATCTAGAGTGTTGCGCAAACCACGCTTTGCGTATCCAGTTACTTGCGCAAAGCTAACTTTGCGTGTCAAGAGTATTACGCAAAGCTAACTTGTCGATTTGAACTCCAACTTCAGCTTTTTGCAACCCGTTTAAAACGCAAACCTTATCTTGCGTTTCCTGTTGAATACGCAAACCTCGATAACAAACACTTGATGAATTTTCTCAATGAATCTTGCGCAACCCTCGGATGATCTTGCGCAAACCTTGATGAACTTGCGTAAACTTCAAAAATCGAACAAATCTTCACCAAAAACCACTCTAGACCTCGAATTACAATACAAAAATTTGAGAATTTACTCGCCTTAACATCTAGAACACAATTCTAACAACTAATTTCGATCAAATACACAAAGTGATACAAATTGATTTGAATACAGTGCTTTCGACTCGTGAACTTCAAACTCAACAAAAACCAAAAACAAAGATCGATTACAGTACAATTCTTGAAACAAACTATACAGACTCGATCGATTATACTATACGAAAAAACCCTAATCGATTTCAACTTCGAATTCGCACAAAATCTCGAATTTGATTCTGACATCGATGAACATAGAGTCGAACTTTCTGTATTTTCTTGATTTTCGATTTGGATAGGCTCTGATACCAATTGTTATTCCCAGATTCAAGTTCTAATTTCTACAAACAATCAAGATGAGAATTCCAAATCATATGTCATTGATTTAAACAACAAATAATACTGTAGGGTTTTAATAACAATTTGTAACCGTTATACGCAGCGGAAATTAAAAAAATTTATTTTTGGTTACAACCTAGAAAACTTTTCTAAACAATTAAAACCCAAACGGATCCAATGATGTATTTAATTAAAACTTAAAACCACACCATAGGGTGTTTAGAGATGTACCTTTCAGATCTGTTGTGGTTGAACTAGTTGAGCACTTAGAAACCAATCTAGGTTTCCTCTAGCGGTATCCACACACGAACACGCGAAATTCCACAGGGTGCTAGCCCAATAACCCTAGATCTATATGTGTTTTACAGAAAAGAAAAGGGTTTCTTTTCTGTATTTTGTGAAAGGTTATTCTAACTCAATTGTCAATCAAATGGTTTAGCCTAACCCCTTATTTATATCAGAAGAATTATAGTTAGACTATAATTCAACTAACAATTAAATAAGGTTTAATTATTATATGTAATATTCAAATCATATTCAAATATATATATATGTATATATATATAATTATCCTTTTAAACTTTAAAATATAATTATATAAGTATATATAATTATCCTTTTAAAATTTAAAATATAATTATATAAGTATATATAATTATCTTTTTAAACTTTAAAATATAATTACAGATAATACCCCGTAATTAACATAATTACGTTTTCACCCTGTAATTATCATAATTACAGTTTAACACATATTTTCATTAAATCCGGGTTTCTACAAATGGAAACAAACGCATTCTTTGTGTGCGACCCTATAGGTTTACACACTCCTCAGCAGTATTTCTGTGTGACACATGTCGTGGGCATATAATAACTTACATTCTCCCACTTGCACACGATACACAGTAACACAGATGATGGTAAGCGTCTAGCAACACGTCACCGCCCCCAAGGCTATGTAAATGTGCTTTTACCTTCGAGCAATTTGATTGATATAATCAATCATATAGTAGAATCATTCATTATCCTTTTGCTTCACGATATTTTATTTTGAACTTAATGCATAGATCTATCTCATCATTTATAGTTCAAAGATTGTGTTTCTCGATCCCAACATATTTGATTATACAAGTGTCATTAGTCTAACTAATCCACTTGTTCATGCATGTAAATCAGAATATGTAATCGAGGGGCCCAGAAATATCTCTCTCATCTTGAGAGAAGCAAATCCCATATTGCATGTACACGATTAACTACATAATTCATGTTATACCTAATATAGCCCTTATGATTACCCGGTCAAGGGAAACGTTAGACTATATCAAAGTATAACAATCCTTGTGTATTAGATCCCAATGCACATCTCAGGTCTGAGGATAAATAGTGTTGTACTATTTCAAGACTCACCTTATGAGGTGATCTTGACCGTGGGTCTTGTCCAACGCCTTGTGCTCCGACAAGCGCATGTGACTCTGGTTGCACCTAGTGCACTTCCAACTTGGACTATGACCAGACTTCACAATGATCTTGATTTATTACTAGTCCCCTAGTAATAAGTGATCAAGGACAGTTTTAAATAATATGATCATCATATTCATTTAAGGATACTTAAACATGCTAATAAATAACACAGGAATGTTGTAATGTATATACTCATACCCAGTATGCTATATCAGATAAAACATAACTGTTTTAATGTTCCAAAAAGTTTAAAGTTTTACTAAAATTATTATTCAAAAAAAAAACTTTAAGCCTATAACATGAACATCATGTTTGTTTTGAGACATAGGCTTGACAAGTAGATTTGTATGTAAACTCTTATAGCTCATAGTACATCCGTTCAATACATATATCCCTATTACAATTTAAGTCATTAAGGTTGGTTTGGAAACTAGCATCTATGCATCCTCAAACACACAGATCTCTTTCCTAACCGTTGTATAGTAAGAACATATCTTTAGTTATCCTTAGATACCTCATAATGTTCTTCATTGTTATACTGTGAGCAACACTTGGTTTGACTAATATCTGCTCGTCATACACAGGGTATACGAGACATCCGGTCTTAGTACATTAACATGGCATACATGTTTGAACAGTTGGCTGAAAACACCGGGAACACCCTTTATACAGTTCATGTCCTCTCCAGTGCTAGGACTCTGAGTTATACTCAGATGTACACTATGTTCTATTTGCAAGTTTCCTTTCTTGGAACCCTTCATCTTGAAGTGTTTCAAGATCTTGTCAATGTATGTACTTTTGCTTAATCTAATTAAGCATTTTGATCTGTTACGAGAGAGATCTTTATACCAAGGACTTTGTCTCTTCTAGATCCTTCATCGCGAAGTACTATCTTAATCCATGATTTTACACCTTCAAGCATTGGGATGTCATATAGGATCTAGAATATTGTTATGCTCCCACTGACCTTCTTGTATACAAGTTTTCAATTACGAGATGATTGTTCTAGTCCATAAATGGACTTTTGCAACTTGCACTTTTAGGTTTGATGTTTTAAAGCCTTTTATACGTCCTCGCTCAATATTCCTTTTAAGGAATGTGGCTTTTGACATCAGTCTTCATGGCATCTTGCCATTTTTCAGTAATCCGATCTTCGGATTATCTTGTATCTCATTTTATTATCTTCAACAGTTTGTTGAAGCTCAATATCTTGTTGAATGTCAGTGTCAACCATCGTCCCATCTTTGTGGTTCTTGAATTTCTTCAAGATCTACTGTGTCCCCATTTGTGATTCTTGACAGAAAATCTTTTCTTAAGAACTCACCAGGGTGCGTTAACAAAACTTTTGTTCTCGCTAGACCTGTAGAAACAATATCCAATTGGATATCACATAAAGATGTACCTTTTGGACCTTTGAATCATGCTTTCCAAAAGCTTTATGCTTAGCTTAAGCATTATAACCCCATATTCTTAAATATGATAACTTTGGATCTTCCTAGTTCATTTAAGAGAGTGGGTTTTATTGGTCCTTGTTGGTTGCTAGATAAACTAATATTCGGGCAACTGTTTCTAGGGTATAATCCTAGAAACATTTAGGCAGAGTGGTGAGATTCATCATAGAGTGAACCATGTTCAACAGGGTTCTATTTCTCTTCTTGGATACACCGTTGTGATGCGGTGTCACGTGAAGAGTCAACGGGGATACAATCCCAAAAATCTCTAGGATGATCAATCGGCTTAGATATTCATGACCTCGATCTAACCGAAGCATATTTATCCTTTGCCAAATATACTCACTACTTCTTTCTAAAACTCTTTGAAAATTTCAAAGTTTTTATATTTGTTCTATTAGGCAAACATACCTATGTATACTGAAGTTATCAGTAGGATGTAATGAAGTAGTGATGACCGTATCTTGTGACATAACTATAAGTCTCACATACATCAGTATGGTTAACCCCTAATAGCTCTTGTGGCCCTTAAAGGTTTACCCTTTGAAGGCTCTTTTGTCATCTTGACTAACAAGATACACATGTATCATATGAATCATCATATGATTCCAACTCTCCGTCCGCCTGGAGTTTGGCTATGTGTTTCTTGTTTAAATGTCACAAATAGATCAGTTTTAAGCCCCGCTTAATTCGTTATAATGATTTATAATTACAACTATTAATTTCATAAAACATTTATTAAGATAAAACGAAAATTTATTTCTAAAACATAAATTCAGTTCGTTGTAATTGAGAAAAATGAAACTAAATTCCTAGTAGCACTAGGTACATGATGACACTTGCTAAGTGTTAATGTAAGACCATCTGAAAAGTTGATATCATATGTCCCTTTGAGCAACAGCTAACTTAGCTTCATTTGGTCTGGTTTCATCTTCTCTTCACTTCTTATTTCCTGAAAAAGTAGTACTAATATGAGTATGATACTCAATATGTAACACTTAGTCAGAAGTGAATTAAATCAAATGGTAAACATACCTGAAGGCCCGGCTCTGGTAGCCTTTTGCTTTTTGATTTCTGCCAATCGGGCTGGACAAGTTCTCATTTGGTCCCCATGGTGAAAACAATTATACCATACTGCAACCTCAGGAATTTCTCCTTTGCCCTTATCTATGCTGGATCTTCCAACATGTGTTTTACCCTTGGTTAACTCCCCATTTTTCTTGATTATCCCACTGTAAGGTTTGATCATCAAAGCCTGTTTTGGTTTGATTGAACCCAACTTGGATTTCATATCCTTCTCAGTAGTTTTAAGTAAGCTGTAAAGGTCTGTGAGAGTTTTATTCAAACCTTTCATATTATAGCCCTTAATAAACTGTTTATATGTTTTGGGTAGAGAGTTGAGAACCATATCGATTTCCAACTCTTGACCCAGTGGGAAACCAAGACGAGTCAGTTGGTCAAAGTACCTTTTCATTTTCAAAATGTGGGTACTAACTGACGAACGCTCAGTCATTTTACAAGCACACAATGCTTTAATTATATCAAATCTCTCCCATTTTATTTGTAACCGAAACATAGACTTCAGTGAAGATATCATATCCCAAGCAGTCATGTTTTCATGATCCCGTAATAATTCGGGAGTCATGGTGGCTAACATTAGGCAACCAACAATCAGAGAGTCATCTTGGTACTTATCATAAGCAGTTATGACTTCAGTTGGAGCATTTCTGACAGGAGTATTTGGAGGGGGGGTTTCAAGAACGTAGAACTTCTTTTCATACCTAAGGACTGCCCTTAGGGAGTGAAACCATTCGATGAAGTTCGTTCCGTCCAATTTTTCCTTATCTAGGATTGACCGTAGTGTAAATTGGGATAAATTGTTTGAGTTTGAATCTGAGGTAGACATCTACAAAAACATGATTTAATTTTAGTAACTTTAATATCTCAAATAAATGGATTAACCTTTCAAAATCATTTGATTTGAGCTAAGATCCATATTTCACTTACTTCCATAAATGGCCAAGCAACTGTCTATGGAATTAGGCTATTTAGGTAGGCATCATCCAATTATGTTCAACATAACTCTTAGATATCGTGGGATCCTATTCAATATATCATATATTGAAATTGGCACGTTTAATCCCACTTCAACGCCTTGAAAATACTCATAAATGGTCAAGCAACTGTTTATGACATTCTCAAGTAAACAAACCATACTAAGGTATCGTGATCCCACCTAAATACTGGACTTAGGGTTTATTGGGATCGGTCGTCCAAAATACGACTATTTAAGTGAATGGCCAAGCAACTGTCCACTTAAATCTCAATATTTTGGCTCCTTGTCTAACACTACATTCAACCGGCATGATTGGCTGAGCACTAACCACCCCAGAATCCTGTATGCTTGACAAGTACCTTAAATGGGTGGCATTAAATTTACATTTTGTAAAAGGTTTAATTTTAGAAAATATTCTAATTCCCTTTTTAAAACGTTTGACTTTATCTCTAAAATCTTGTTTTAAAAGTTTATGTTA
Source organism: Arctium minus (assembly GCA_954870635.1). NCBI lineage: Eukaryota > Viridiplantae > Streptophyta > Magnoliopsida > Asterales > Asteraceae > Arctium > Arctium minus. Next base: position 33,662,539 of record OX941087.1, read on the forward strand.
TTAAATCGGTTTAAATTTGATAAACATATCAAATATATAATATCATATTTTATTTACCGATTTAAAATTTATTTTGCGTTTGATTTTATTTTAAAACGTTTGCAATTATTATAACAATAATAAAGCAATAAAAGCAAGCACAAAATAAACAATCACAACAATAATATATGGATTTACCCCTAATGTGGTGTTGTGAGCCAACACAACAACCACGGTCAATTTTAAGGATGTCTTCAAGCTCCCACTGGCCTCGCCATCTTGGTGAACTCCAGGGACTCCGTCTTGACCTCTTGGAACGTCGACTTCAGATTTGAAAAATAGAAAATACAACATGTCTATTCTATTTACATTTGTTCCTATCTAGGAAATTTAAAACCGAAAAATACATCCCATGCAATTATTACATTTTAATTTTCCATGAATAAAATAAACAACCAATCCAAACCACGGGTCTTCACGAGGCAATCCATATACTATTTTATTTTAAACATAAAATAAAACATTCGGCCAAAATAACTAACATAATTAAAAGGCCGATTTATAATTAACATAATTAAATGACCAATTTAACTGGAACAAATTATTATATGGCAAATTTAAATTTATTGACCTAATTTAATTGTTGGTTAACAAACCAAACCCAAAAGAGAGTTAACCCAATAAAACGGGCCTTGGGCCGTCCTACGATCAAGTCGTTCAGGACACAAGTCCAACAAGAAAGCTAGGGTGAAAAATATTTGGGCCTACTAGCCGGAGTCCAACACCCAAACTAAAGATTTGGCCCAAAACATTAGTCACGAAACCGTTGAATTTTGGGGACAAACTAATCGAAACAAAATCGACGATTTAAGTTGTGGATTAGGCCGATGAGCTATATGGTCCTAGACCGTGATCCTATCATGTGGCAACAACACTGATAGCTTGACCATGGATCACGCAATCAACTATCCATGGTGAGGGAAAGAAAGAAACCGACGATCAACAACCCTTTAGTTGTAGTTCAATGAACAATGGCAGCAGCCGATGACGGCAACTTTGGGCCAAAGCCCTAGTCCCACCACTGTTCCACTATTAACACGAACCCAGACTATCAACAACAACGATTTGACCATAAACCGTTGTTTGGCTCGATGGCTAGCATTGGAATCTTGTAAACAAAAAGGAAAACCAAACTCCACCCGCTTGGAGTGGCGGTGTGGTGAACAAGGAAAAATACGGCAGCAGTCGTTGGACCCAACCAGAAAGCGACAACAGCCATTGAACCTAACCGGAAATCTTCCAGTTTGCAATAAAATCAACCACGGTGTTCAAAAAGTAGCCACTAGTTACTCAACAATCGATGTTTATCGAGAAACCCACGACCATGGTCGTGGTTCATGGTGACGGTGGCATCAACCATAGCCGATCGTCGATGGCCTTAGATGAAAAATAAACGAGACAAGAATCAATCACGCGATGAGGCTCGTTCAGCCATGTAGGGTAATAACCCATCGACAAGGAACGACAGCCGGCGGCACTCAGCCGCAGTCGGTCGCCGATGACCAACGAAGGGAATCGCACCTCGCAAGGAGGGCGAACGCCAGGGATTGGTGGCAACAGCCATGATCAACCTGCAACGTACCTCAAGTGGTCACTGTGACGAAAACGACGACGGCCGACAGTGACCGGCAAAATAGAGGCAAAGACCGCGGTGCTCGTGGCTACAAAAGAGAACCGACAACTAAAAACGACGGCGATGAAACCTGTTCAGGTTGTCGCCTCTTTGTGATGGGAGGGAGATATGCGATGGGAAAACCGGCCAGCGGCGGGCGGCGATGAAAAACACCGGCAGAAGCCAGCGGCGACTCAAACCCAAAAAAAAAGATGGAGGCCACATAAAGTTGTGATCTCTCAGATAGCAAATATTAGGGTTTGCAACCCTTTTAAAATTCCTATTAGACTTTTAGACCCAATTAAAACAAAATAGGTCCAATTAGATTTTTAGGTTAAATTTAAAATTTTAATTTGCCATCATAACAGTATTGTTCCTCTTTTGATTAAATGACATCAAAGTGGCTCTGATACCACTGTAGAATTTTAATAACAATTTGTAACCGTTATACGCAGCGGAAATTAAAAAAAAAATTGGTTACAACCTAGAAAACTTTTCTAAACAATTAAAACCCAAACGGATCCAATGATGTATTTAACTAAAACATAAAACCACACCATAGGGTGTTTAGAGATGTACCTTTCAGATCTGTTGTGGTTGAACTAGTTGAGCACTTAGAAACCAATCTAGGTTTCCTCTAGCGGTATCCACACACGAACACGCGAAATTCCACCGGGTGCTAGCCCAATAACCCTAGATCTATATGTGTTTTACAGAAAAGAAAAGAGTTTCTTTTCTGTATTTTGTGAAAGGTTATTTTAACTCAATTGTCAATCAAATGGTTTAGCCTAACCCCTTATTTATATCAGAAGAATTATAGTTAGACTATAATTCAACTAATAATTAAATAAGGTTTAATTATTATCTGTAATATTCAAATCATATTCAAATATATATATATATATGTATATATATATATAATTATCCTTTTAAACTTTAAAATATAATTACAGATAATACCCCGTAATTAACATAATTACGTTTTCACCCTATAATTATCATAATTACAGTTTAACACATATTTTCATTAAATCCGGGTTTCTACAAATGGAAACAAACGCATTCTTTGTGTGCGACCCTATAGGTTTACATACTCCTCAGCAGTATCTCTGTGTGACACGTGTCATGAGCATATAATAACTTAAAATACAATTTCACAACTTTCTCTCTCTAAACTCTCTCACTAGAATAATGTTCAATTTGCTCTTCTCTCATAAGCTCTCTTAATCACACACTTACAATGACTTACTTACTCATAGAATTACAAAGGAAACAAGGTATTTATACCCTTGACAATTACAGAGGAAAAACAAAATACAATTACATTGACTTTATTAACAAATGACTTTGACTTTCTCAGCTTTGACTTCTTACACTTTGACCTTCAGTCTTCTTGATCTTGTATCCAACATATTTATGCTCTAACAAACACCCTGTTAACCATTCATCTGAACGGTATGCAAATGTGCATATTAGTAATTTGTAACATGCACACGTGCATATGTACACGTGCATATGCACATGTAACCATTCATATGGACAATATGCAAATGTGCATATTAGTAATTTGTAATAATCACATGTGCATATGCATAGGTACATAATGCATACGTGCATAAAAACCAAAAAACATGGTATTCACATGTGTATACCAAACAAATAAACGACTATCAGGGTGTTCATTAGTTTTTCATTTTTTTAGGATTTTCTCCTGAACCTCTCTTTCTCTCTCTATATATTTATTATTTAATACTAGTCATATACCCGTGCGATGCAGCGGAATGTAAGTAAAGAACGAACAATTAATGTTACTTCCTTATAGACATGTCATCAACAATAACAATGACCTAAGAATCACAACTTATAAAACCCTAAACCCATAAATATATTCAATAATTAGTTTATATTACAATTATTGACGAAAAAAATTATAATGATATAATTTATAATAAGAATGAAACGTATTTTTAATATATTTTATGATTATGTATTTTTAATGTGCTAACGGTGGAGAAAAATAAAACGTATGGATAGAAAACAAATTAATTCGTAGATATTCATGATATTTAATAGTACGGTTAAATTAAAAAATATTCAATATTGGGTTCGTTTTGAATGTATTGACGAGACGATTATAATGATATAAATTTAAAAAAAAACGTATTTTTTCATTGCATTTTTGTTCATATACGATTATTTGTGTTAATATAATAATGGTGTAAAATGAAAAATGAAAAATGAAAAAAATAAGGGATATAAAGTAAATTAAATAAGTAAGTGTAAGGGTGGTAAATGTAACATTGTACAATAAACCACTTTGTACAAATAATTGTTTTCTTTATAATATAGTTATATGGCGGGTGTAAAAGTTTATTTTTATCTTCTAAATTTATTTAAAAAGTTAAATAAAGGAAAAAAAGACAGTTGAAGATGGACGTAAATTCCAATAATTTCAAGTTTATAGCATAATCAAATCAAGGATAACAAATATCACTTCGCTATACATAATTCGCTAGTTGGTGATTTATGTGAACTATTTCAATAATTTGTTATGTGTGTTACAATGTAACTTTTTCAAAATAAAATGAATTGATTAAACGTGTTTTTAATATATTTTAGTTGGTTTAAGTATTTTTAATATGTTAAAGGTGAAAATAAAATAAAGTGTAAGGATATAAAATAATCTTATTTGTAGATATTCATGATATTTAATAGTACGGTTAAATTAAAAAATATTCAATATTGGGCTCGTTTTGAAGGTATTGATGAGACGATTATAATGATATAATTTGTAAAAAGAAGAAACATATTTTTTTATTGCATTTTTGTTCATATACGATTATTTATGTTAACATGATAAGAGTATAAAATGGAAAATAAGAAAATAAGGGATATAAAATAAATTAAATAACTAATTGTAAGGGTGATAAACGTAACATTTAATTGAATTAGGAAGTGGAACATGTGGAGAAAATTTTAGCTTTCAAATGTTTGTAAAAAACTATACTAGAATTTTTATAATATATTAGAGATTATAGTGATGTAATTTATAATAAGAATGATACGTATTTTTAATATATTTTACGATTATGTATTTTAATGTGCTAACGGTGAAAAAAAAATAAAACGTATGAATATAAAACAATTTAATTCGTAGATATTCATGATATTTAATAGTACGGTTAAATTAAAAAAATATTCAATATTGGGCTCGTTTTGAAGGTATTGACGATACGATTATAATGGTATAATTTGTAGAAAAAATAACGTATTTTTTCATTGTATTTTTGTTCATATACGATTATTTGTGTTAATATGATAATGGTGTAAAATGAAAAATGAAAAAGTAAGGAATATAAAGTAAATTAAATAAGTAATTGTAAGGGTGATAAATGTAACATTGTAAGGGTAGTAAATGTTATTGTACAAAAGATTGTACAATAACCGTTTTAGAATTTTTAGAGCATCTCCAACAACTTTGCTAAAATAGAAAAAATTGGGTTTTTTTTCTCTAAACCTCTCCAACAACTTTGCTATCGTGTTTGCTAAAATAGAGAAAACTTCAATTTTTTTCAAAGTTTAGAGAATTCTCTATAATTTGATGGTTGGAGAGAGAAATGATTATTTTATTCAATCCCACCAATAAGATTCAATTTTTATCAGTTTAAATTATGTTTTTTTAAACGTGTATTGGGATGATAAATTAAAGATTATTATAATAATATAAGTTGTTTTAAAAATTTTAAAATAACAAATCTATTGGAGTTGAATGTAATAATTTTTAGAGATTTTCACTTTTGATTCTCTATTATAGCAAACAAGATAGCAATGCTGTTGGAGATGCTCTTATATAGTAGTATAGATAGTAGAGATAGATATAGATATAGATAATATATATATATATATATATAATGTTACACATTTATGCTACCCATAAAAATATTCAATAATTAGTTTATATTAAAATTATTGACGAAAAAAATTATAATAATATCATTTATAATAATAATAAAACGTATTTTTAATATATTTTAGTTGATCTACGATTATATATTTTTAATATGCTAACACTGAAAAAAAACGTATGGATAGAAAACAAATTAATTCATAGATATTCATGATATTTAATAGTACGGTTAAATTAAAAAATATTCAATATTGGGCTCGTTTTGACGGTATTGACGAGACGATTATAATGGTATAATTTGTAAAAAAAGAAACGTATTTTTTCATTGAATTTTGTTCATATACGATTATTTGTGTTAATATAACAAAAGTGTAAAATGAAAAATGAAAAAACAAGAGATATAAAGTAAATTAAATAACTAATTGTAAGAATGCTAAATGTAACATTGAATTTTGAAAATAACCATTTTAATATAATATTATAGATATAGATATAGATATAGATATAGATATAGATAGTATATATATAATGTTACACATTTATGCTACCCATAAAAATATTTAATAATTAGTTTATATTAAAATTATTGATGAAAAAATTATAATAATAATGAAACGTATTTTTAATATATTTTAGTTGTCTACGATTATGTATTTTTAATATGCTAACGGTGAAAAAAAAACGTATGGATAGAAAACAAATTAATTCGTAGATGTTCATTATATTTTATATTACGGTTAAATTAAAAGAATTTTCAATATTTGGCTCGTTTTGAAGGTATTGACGAGACGATTATAATGATATAATTTGTAAAAAAAAAGAAACGTATTTTTTCATTGCATTTTTGTTCGTATACGATTATTTGTGTTAATATGATAAGAGTGTAAAATAAAAAATAAAAAAACAAGGGATATAGAGTAAATTAAATGATTAATTATAAGGGTGGTAAATGTAATTAATATGGAAGAAATGAATGACTTTCCAAAAACCGTTTTCTAAAAACTGTCTAACTATATTATAATTTTAATATGATAGTATAGATAATTTCATAAATTGTATGTATTAAAATAATAAAATACTTATCATTTTTATAAAATCGAAGTTCTAAATATTTCAAAACATATTAGATCACTTTCAATCTTTTTTTAAACTATTTTTTCTATACAACTCAGCTCGTTAGATAAAATATAATTAAAATAATTAATTAAATTTGTTAAGATATAAATTAAAAACGTTTTCTTCATAACCATCGTTTAATCGATAAAATCCTAAATGGTCAAATAAAAAGCTTGCAATATGAATTACTGTCACCATTAATTTACTATTCGAAAGTTTATATTAATTACTATATATTAATTAGTCGATGTGTATATAAAGTAGTTTGCACAAAACCAAATTTAAAATATCATATATATATATATATATATGGAAACAAACATGCACGTATGAGATGTCAATGGAGTTTCAAATGCATGTAAGCTTTTATATACGAGTTTGTAATGAAAAAGCCAAACCGTGTCTCATTAGGAATACAAATACGTTAAAAAGCCAATCGGTCATGTGCACCTGCACCCCCCCTTCTATTTTTCAAGAATTATTATGATCGTGATGGCTTCGTGTTTTTTAACGTCAATATATATATATATATATATATATATATATATATTATCATAACAAAAAAGTTGGATATAAATTTAGGGGTGTTAATGTTTCCATTATTTAACGAGCTAGCTCAAGCCACTACAAAAATAACTACTTTTGCCGAAGGAAATTGTCGCCGGCAAAAGTCTCAAAAGTCGTCGGTAAAAGCTCAAAACCCTTTGCCGTCGAACTTTTCCGTCGGCAAAAGTTGTCATGAAAAGTTGGCCGCTATAAAGATTTTTGCCGGCTAACAACATGGGCCGCCGACAAAGATACCTTTGCTGGCGAAAGATAGTCGTCGGCAAAAACTAAAGTCGTCGGCAAAAACATCTCTCAAGTAATCATGTAAAAGTCTTTTCCCGACGACTAAATACTTTTACCGGCGTAATTATTTCCGTCGGTAAAAAGTTTCATTAGACAATTTTTGGTCAAATATTTACCGACCCAAATATTCGCTGGTAATAGTTTTATTTTATTTTAATGTCAACCTCTTTACCGATGTAAAAAATAGACGGCAAAAGATTGATTTGACTCTTATGGTCAACCTTCTAACGAAATATTGGACAAACATTTGTCAACGAATATAAAAAAGGTAAATTTCTATCGATTTATTTATACTTTTCTATGCTACAGTAATTTTAATTAATAAAACAAGTCTAAAACATAAACAGACTAATTAATAACAAAAAAATTAAATAGATATATTTTAAACATAAAGCAAACCAAAATATCTTTTAGATACATTTAGCAAAATAAAGATAAAATGTAACTATTTAAGATTTTGTACATCATCTTCCCCTCATTGACCGGTTTGGATAATTGACTACTAGTAGTGACATTATTGAAGATAATCTTCGAAGACGAAGGTCCAGCAAGAGATGACTACTAGTAGTGACGTTACTGAAGATAATCTTCGGAGACGAAGGTTCGGCAAGAGACCACAAATGTTGTGTCACACTCAACCCAGGTACGATGCCTTGAATCTATTGGAACATTAGTTTGCATCTCTTGTGCCTGTTTCATCAAAAAATCGTTTTCCGTTATGATTTTGTCAAGTTCAACCTAATTTACATCATGAATTGAAGCCATCTAAGGGACTAAATATTACAAATATACATACAATATAAATTTTAAAAAAACTTGTACCAACACAAACTATTAGAAGCAACACTAGTACCTTTGGCAAAAGCTTATTGAAGGTCCAAGAAATGGTTGTTGCTTTCAACTTTCACTCACGTGGACAAGTATCCACCCTTGGTTTCCAATGTTCCCCTAACTGATTCTTGACCTAGCATCACAATACCAAATAGATAAAAAGATAAATATAAACGAAGCCGCAAGAAGTTGCTAACTACTCAAGGATATAGATTTTAGCTAGCTTCAACTTTGTATCAATCATACAAGGGTACATTCAAATTCTTGCTATTCCATTGGATTTTCACATAAAGTTCTTTGGTTTATAGTTCTCCACAAATATAAATAATTAAACTACCAATGCCTCGTAGCATAAAACATGGTGAAAAACAAAACGCAGAGGGAATGGCTAAATATAGAGATAGGAAATGAATTGTAGTTGAACCTGAATTGGAAAGAGCTTCTTCATAGTTTGTTCCAATGTCTCCCTGGCCTTGCAGAAAACTTTCTGTGAAGCATATGTCAAGTAAACCATACTAACATAGATGAGATAAGTGAAAATCTAGTGAAAATGGCATAATTTTATTTTATGTCTCATAGTTACCACTTCCATCTTGTTTTATATGTATCTCTTGTATGAAAGAAAATGACCACTGTGACTAATATGTATTAAAGAAAGTTAGACATCGAGTCACTGTTTGTGTTAAATCAAATGCACTATTAAGTGTCTCACTTAAATACATTACTCAATTTGATCAATTTAAACCCAAGACAACTAACTAAAAATGAAAACTACATGATACAAATGGCATAACTTCAAAAAATTGGATTTTGGGATTGCATTAACCTACTAAACACATAAAATTTAGTAACAATCAAACTAAAAACTCAAGGATCACCAAATTTAAATAACCACTGAAACCATAAGTGGATATCTATAAACAATTTAAAGCAAATGAATTAAACTAACATCAACTCATTCAACGAACATTCAAAAAATCCCTACTAAAGTTTTCCCATATGAGAAACAATTAAAAAAAAGTCTTACCAAAGTGTTAAAAAGGAATAATCATCTACAACACGTACCCAAAACTTCAATCAAAACTAAATAATAATTGAGAAACTCAAATATTCTTCAAGCCTAATATCTAACAATTGCATCCAAGTACTATATCCAAACTAAAAATCATGAATTCAAGATGACATGTCATAATGAAGGGGTAACTTTTAGCCATGAGAACAAAGAAAAAAACCATAAAAGTATGGAAGGTTTCTACCTTTGTAACTCCTGGTCAATATTTCTTGTTCACAATTTGATCGACCCAATCTCCCTTGAAATAGAATCCTTTGCTTCTGTGTAAAATAGATAACAGAAACCCTTCCAAAAGTCTAAGTTTTTTTTCCTTTTTTGAACAGCAGCAAAGAAAAATATTATTGAGGCCAACCAAATGTAAAAAGAAATTACACAGGAGAAAAACCAGAACGAAAAGGCATCGAAACAAAACCGAACCATATGGAAAAACCGACCACAGCGGCATCAGCAAGAGGGACGAAGTTGCACTCTGTTGCAGCAGAAAGTTTGCAAGACGCAAACAGAATCAGCAACATCAGCTTCTAAATTTTGTTTGATAAGTTTGCTTGCTGAAAAAAGCCCCAATGTCCTGAGTACTACTCATAACTATCTCAAAACCCCCCGACGTGTATCACTTTCGATCGAAAACGCCTCTTTTTATCGTTGTTGCAACTGTGATTTAGGGTTATGAAATAGAATCTCCCCAAGAAAAAGAGGAGAGATGGTGATGAAAATGAAGAAATAAGGAATCAGTGGTTGGTTTTCTTTGAATCACTTTTTGGAGAACAAAAACCGGGAAAAGGAAAACAAAAAGAGTGGGCAAGGCGGGAAATTATATTTTTGGAAAATTTTGGATTATTATTTATTATTTTATAAACAATCTATGTGTTTTTAAAATAGAAAAAGAAATCTTGTATGTATATATGGAGTTTAGCTGGCATCCGTTAGCTGATATTTATGATCTTATAAATTATAATATTAATTTTCAATATCTATGTCTATTCTATATCTATATCTATCTATACTATATTATAAAGTACGGATAAAAAACTCTTAAATACAAATTATTAGGCACAAGGTACCATTATTTTATGCAAGCTTTTAAAAATCTATTAATTTACAAGTATCAAAGCACAAGATACATATTACTACTGCAGATTTCTAACATCCACCAATTTGGTATGTGTAGAGTCTTCCTAAACATATTATTTAAAGTTTATTTTAAAATTTATAATTACAAATATATATATATAACATGTTTGTGTAAAACATAAATTTTAATTTTTTTTTAAAACCGGGTTAGGCCTAGGATCCAATGTTTGACCAGCCCGATGGGACCGGGATCAATATGGTATTAGCCTTCTCCGATTGGGTTTTGGCCGTCATTTACATATATATATATATAGGCGAAGGATCGAGTTAATGGTGAGAAGTTGAGTTAATGGTGAGAAACGTGAGAAGTGGATCTAAACCATTGATCTCTTTTCATCTCTCAATCCCTCCAATAAATTGTGGCTTAGAAGGGAATTGATTTGGTGCATCTCGGTGCATCTCATCCTAATGTGTGGTCATTTCTCATCTAACAGTCGATAATCACTTCTCACGCTTCTCACCATTAACTTACTTCTCACCGGAACTCTGCCCTTTATATGTATATATATATATATATATATAGAGAGAGAGAGAGAGAGAGAGACTTGGAAACACGTGGAAAATGAATTTTGGTGAGAAACTTGAGAAGTAGTAAAGATACCATTATGGCATTATCTCATATTGGAGTGATAAATTGATAATGGGTCATTTTAGGTTATATGGGGTTGTATATGGTTTTTTGGCCTATACTGAGTTGTATTCTGACGTATCGGATTACATTGGGTTATAATGGGTTGTATTAAGTCATGTTGTCGTATTAGGTTCTATTAGGTTTTCTAGGGTTATACTGGATCGTATTGGCCTATTGGGTGATAATGGGTTATATTTGGTTGTATATGTTTTTTTTTTGGATTGTAATGGGTTGTATACTGACGAATTGGGTTATAATGGGTCGTATTGAGCCATGTTTGTCTTATTAGGTTCTATTCGGTTATATTGGTCGTACTAGGTAACATTTAGTTATAATAAGTCGTATAGTGATGTATTGAGATACGTTGGGTTATAATGGATCATATTGAGTCATGTTGGTCGTATTAAGTTTTATTGGGTTATAATGGGTTGTATAGTGACGTATTGGGTTATAATGGGTCGTATAGTGACGTATTGGGTTAGAACGGGTCGTACTAGGTAATGCCGATCGGATTGGGTTCTATTGGGTTGTATGACTCTTATAGCGACATATTGGGCTTTATTATGTTGTAATGGGTCTTATTAAACGGTAAGGTGTCGTATTTGGTTGTTGGTTGTAATGGGTCGTATTGTGACATATTAGGTTATAGTGGGTTCTATCCGGTTATAATGACCGTATTAGGTTGTAATGGATCGTATCCGATTATATTGTGTTGTAATGATAAAATTCAAAACGCACTTGTCGGCGAAGTTGGGACATTCGCCGACAAAAATGTCGGTAAAACAAGTATTAATAAACGTAGGATACTTTGCCGACGAGTTAGTGAAGGTCGATGGTAAAGTTATCGTTAAAACAATAATTAAACAAGTAAAATACTTTCGGTGGCAGGGTTTGAAAAGTTTACCGACATAAGTTTAAATACAAAATGTTATTGATGAAATTAAAACGTCTTTTCGGTGACATATGGAAGTCGGTCGGTAAAAATGTACGTGAAAAATATATTAATAACATTAAAATACTTTTGCCGACGAATTAGTGAAGTTTGCCGGTAAAAATTTCATTAAAAATAATTAAAATGTTAAAAATACTTTTGCCGACGAGTTTGAGAAATTTGTCGGTAAAGATACTTTTAACGATGTCATAGATAAAATCTGCCGGTAAAAGTTCATTTTTGCCGACAAAATTTTTCGTTGGTAAAGGTTAAAACTTTTACCGGCGACTTTAATCAAATACGCCGGCAAAAGTTACTTTTACCGACGAATTTCCCAAACCCGCCGGTAAAAGTTCATTTTTGCCGACAAAAATTTTCGTTGGTAAAAGATTAAACTTTTACCGACAACTTTAATCAAACACGCCGGCAAAAGTTACTTTTACCGACGAATTTCCCAAAACCGCCGGCAAAAGTACATTTTCTTGTAGTGAGCTTAGGGGTGGAACCAAACCTTTTTCAGCTACGTGTTTACCGAGTGTCACTTATCTTATTCGGTGAGAATGATAAAGTCTGAGAATAAATAATATCTGCTAAAATGAAAAATCAAGGACCGAAAATCTTACCAAGTAAATGAGATGAATACTCTTACCAAATAAGTGCTTACCGGGTAATAGATACTTACCTACAATATATTTTGATGACTTAAAATAAAATCCAATAAAGTGAGTGATTGTGGTAACTCCTGCCGGTAAGCATTTGATAAACGACTCATTAGTAATTAATTTTTGAAAACAAGTTGTTATTGAATAAAAAATAAAGCTCATTTTAACTTAAAGAGTGGAACTTCTCGTAACATCAATGTTCAACTCTTCTCGTTTGATAGCTCGATTAAATTTTTCGATTCGAGTCAAGCCATATAATTATATAACATATACATGTTTTAATTAAAGTTGAACATGTTTATAAAAGTTAGCAAAATTATATAAATTTTTCGATTCGAGTCAACTTTTTTCCTTTTTCTTAATTACATAAAATGAGTGGTGGATAAAATTAGTTGTATTTGAACACCCCATCTCTTTCTCTCTCTCTCTCTCTCTATATATATATATATATATATATATTCAAATGAGAACCACAAAAAAACTATAAACCTATGAGACTTGATATAAAAATATTTTTTACATAATATGTTTTCATCAAAAGCAATGAATTAAGATATTGTTTATGTTTGTGTTCACATGTTTATGTTTATGTTTGTGTTCATATTGTGAAAAAAATTTCATGTGAAACTTTTTTTTGTTGACTTAGTGAAATGAATAAAAAATATTCACATGGTGAAACAAATACATGTGAAACTATCACATTATGAAACAAATATATGTGAAATAATATCTTAAAGCCTAACATTTGATTAAAAAATAATGTAAAAAATTGTTTTTAAATCGGTTCTCACGGGTTTCTAACCATTTTGCGCTTCTCATTTATTAACCCCCCCCCCAACACACACACACACACACACACACACACACACACACACACACATATATATATGTAATAACCGGGTTAAAAATCAAAGAATTTAAAAGTTTGGGGTAAATGATTGGAAAGGCCATAGTGAAAGGGTCTAGATTGAAAAGTGGAAAATAAGAATTTAACCCTAGAGGTAAAGGTGAGTGTGTGTTTGTGGCGGTTGAAATTTTTGGAGAGGTTCATCTGAGCGATTTTAGAGAAGACCGAGAAAGGAGGAGGTTCTTCAAGAATTTCAAGATTGGATCGATTTCGTTGAAGGTAAATCTTCTTGTGACTAGAACTCTCTATCTTCTTAAATGGTTAATCAAAGTAGCTGTAATTTGGGGCTGTTTTATTTGAATATGAGGTTTGAGTATTTGGGTTGGTTCTAGCACTGGCTGTATATTTATGTTGCGATTAAGGAAATTTTGTTGAATCGATTTCTGCAGTTGGAGTGGGTTTTGGATTTGGGTTATTATTAAATTATGGTAATAAGTTGAATCTGTGGTACATGTTGTTAGGGCTATTTTGATAGTTAAATAGAAGTTCAGGGTATTTTATGTCAAGTTTTCATAGTTGTAAGCTTGTTGGGCCTAAAAGCCCATAAGCCCATTAGGCCTGCGAGCCTACGTATTTAAAGTTAATTCTATTTCATTTGTTAGTGAAGAAATTCATTATTCAGTTTACTAGTCATTAGGTTTACATATCCTAATCAGAAATTCTCTCTGTAAACCTTAACCCTTTGAAGTTATATCAATCATATGACTAGTTGTTGTGGCCTATAATCTGTTAATCATTGTTCATATTTACTTGTGATTGCACTGCACTGGGATCTACAATTGGTATCAGAGCGGATAGGCAAAAATGTTTGATCCAGTAAAAAGTGCTCTTAAGTTAAGAAGTAAAGATGAACTCAAGGGATGCTCTAGCCATCGGTTCTGACCAAAAGCCCCCGGTGCTCTTTCGGGGAGAGTATCCTCAGTGGCATGACCGATTTATGAACTTCATAGAAGCAAAATCCAACTATGAAGATATCTACAAATGCCTGACTGAGGGTCCACAAGATTGGCCAATGAAAGTGGTACCAGCAAACCCAGCTGAAGGATGGCCAGAGCGATAGATTTGGAAATCTATTGTTGATTTTACTACGAAGGAAAAGGAAATGTACGAGGCAGAAAAGCTAGCAAAACCGTACCTTCTTCAAAGTCTACCGAATGATATCTATGCTTGTAAAGATAGCTTCAAGGATTCATCGAAAAAGATGTGGGACCAAATAGAGAAGATGATGATGGGAAGCCACATCAATAACCAGCTAAAGGTGACCAACTGTATCACCAGATATGATGGGTTTAAAGCAAGAAAAGGTGAAACGCTGACGGAAACCTACAAGAGGTTTAATATGCTTCTGAATGATCTTCAGAAAAATAAGATCACAAAGACGAACACGGAAAACAACATAAAGTTTATGAACAACTTACAGCCTGAGTGGAAACCGTTTGTCTCCCATATACGCCACACTCAGACCCTGGAGAAGATGTACCTTCACGAACTCTATGAAATGCTGCTCCAGGACGAAGAGGAAGTGATGGAGCTTATTGGGAAAGCAGAGGAAAAGTCAGCAGCTGATCAAATAGCACTCGTATCTGAGAGAAGAGGCAAGTCCGTCAGCCGATCATCTGGAAAAGAGGCCGTGCTGGGTGATTCTGAACCTGAAGATCCCGATAGCGACTCAGATCCAGAACTTGCCAAGATGAAAGAAGCAATGGTGTTTCTCACCCAAGCATTTCAAAAGAGGAAGTTTTTTAACAAGTCCTCCAACAAGCAAAGAGTCTCTACTCGACGTGATCATCGAGAAAAGTCTGAAGGTAATAGTCGCTTTGAAGCTGGTAAGAAGTCTGACAAGAGGAATGAAGAAAAGCCGAAAGACGAGCCGATCAAATGCTACAACTGTGGTCGGTTAGCTCATTTCGCCAAAGATTGTCGCAAGCCAATTGTGCGCAACGCCGACTACTACTGAGCCAAGTTGCTTCTTGCCAAAGAAAAGGAAGCCGGTAAAGCTCTAATGGCTGAAGACGATTACTGGTTACAAGTGTCGGATGAAGAACCTGAGGATGCTGAAGCTCATTTGTGTTTCATGGGCAAACATTCATCACCATCCGATACTGATGAAGAAGATCGCAATGCTCCTTGCCAGGTATGTGCCCCTTTTCATGAAGCTTTACTTGATCAAATGCAACTCTCATTGCACAAACTTGATTCTTATAAGCTACTTTTAAAAGAAAAAGAACAACTTCTCTCATCTTTAGAAAACCGCGTCACTAAACAGTCTGACTTTATGGAAAAACAAAGCTTAGAAATTTCTAGCTACCTGTGCACGATTTCTAATTTAAGAGAAGAGAATGTGAGTTGTTCAACAGAGTCACAAAAACTAATGACCAAAGTAGATGACCTGACCGTTAAGCTTCGTACGTCTGAGACCGAGAAAATTGATTTGTTAAATCAAAATGTGGCTTACAAAAATGAGAACATAAGGTTATCTAATCAGTTAAAGGAGATGGAAAAGAAACTTTATAGACTTGAGCAATCTCAACAAACGTTACATCTAATTACACCAAAAGAACCCAAGCATGCGAATAGGGGTATCGGTTACGATAACCCATATTATTTGAAAAATGCCTTATCCCAAGTTCCGACGATGTACGCATCCGAATTTCTTGGATTAGATAAGACCTATCCAGAATACAAAATCAATTGGACCAAACCAATTGAGGATGAGGATTGGGAAGAGGATGAGTTAAGAAGGGAGACCTCCACAAAAATGAAACTTCCTTTTGTTTATGATTCCTTAAATGCTTCTTACAACGAGGAAAAACCTGTTTTTTTGTCCAATGACTACTTTCGAAGCTATACTCAAGCTGAACTTGATACTAAAACCGTTCAAAATGAGGAGGAACAACCAGACCATAAAGTCTATGTTCCACCTCTGATTTTAGAAAGAAAAATTGTTCATCTAGAAGAGTCGTTTGAACAAGAAAGAGACAGATTTCAAAAGGAAAAACAAGAACTTTTATCCCAACTTGAGTGCCTCTATTCCCCTAAAGAGGAAAATGTGTCAGTTAAGGAGAAAGAATATTTTCAGACAGAAATAAAGAAGTTAAATTCACAACTGGCTGCCTTGGCAGCAGATCGCCTGAAAGAGCAATTTAACGAGGTTGAACCTCAAGCTAAGCCTTCAAATCTCCAAAGTGAGAATACTCATCTGTTTGAAAATTCTTATCCTGCCTCCGATACATCTTCCTGCAAAGCTTTTATGGGTGACTCGTCACGAATCATTCCAAATAAAGGAAAAGAGTCTCATGTTTTTGAAACGGATCAGTGTTCTGATTGTAAAAATGCTTCCGCAAATGATCCATTCCTAACAAACTCTTCCGCTGTCCTGAACTCCTCAAGCGATAAGGTCCTTTCTGATGAGGAACTAGAATTTTCCGCATTCTTGAATTCTGAAATGTGTTTAGATAGCAATTTGAGCCAATTTGATTTTAATCCTTCTCTACCTAGTCATGTTGATTTTTTAAATGAGTCATGTGAGCCTCCGGTTAAATTTTATAAGGGTGAATGTTCCACATCTGCCCCGCAAAAACCTTCTGTGAACAATTCTTCAAAATCTTCCAAGTCTAAATCTAAAAAGCGTTCACAGAAGAAGAAAAAGACCGGTAGCTCTCAAAGGTCACAATCTTCAATTTTCAAATCCTCTGACTATGGGTTTAACGGCATTTCAGATACGTATGGTCGGCGGAAAGAAGTGAAATATGCTTGGGTAGCTAAGAAGTCAAAAGAGAGCTCGACAACATCAGAATTAGTTGATCCTGTCTTAAAGTCTAGAAAGAACAATAACAATCATGATGTTTTTATTTCTAAACCTCTAGTTGAATGTAATGGAATTCTTACTTTAAAAGTTTATTCAATTCCGCAATTACTTCAACTGTCTCATGATTGTCTGTGTTGCTCTTATTGTAGATCAAATGATTTTGTTGATAGTCGTTATGCATCTGATTGGTTTGGCTCATATCATATTGCTCATAATCATTCTCATTGTGATGTTTCCCGTGATAGACAAAGACCCAAATCTAAACGGGTCTCTAAGTCGGGTGTTAAATCTAACCCCAAAGGACCCATTTACGAATGGGTACCTAAAAAGAAATAACCTGTTTTGCAGGACGGTCATATGTGGTATCTAGATTCAGGTTGCTCCAAGTACATGACCGGAAGGAGGGAGCTTCTCACAAACTTCACCGAGAGGTTTTGTGGAAATGTGCGTTTCGGAAATGATCACTACTCTCCTATCAGGGGTTACGGGGATATTGTCAAAGATAACATCACTATAATGAAAGTCTCTTATGTCGAAGGTCTCGGCCACAATCTCTTCAGTATCGGTCAATTCTGCGACAAGAATCTCGAGGTTACTTTCAAGGCTAAAAGGTGCAGCGTTCGAACTGAGGATGGTAAAGAAATACTTGCTGGAACGCGACGCACCAACCTCTATACGATTGACCTCTCGTCCTTGAAAGTCGACAAGGAAGTCTGTTTGTTGTCCAAAGCATCTGCTGAACAAAGCTGGCTATGGCACCGTCGTCTCTCGCACTTGAACTTCAAGAATATCAACAAGTTGGTGCTCGGTGGCCATGTCAAGGGTATGCCAGATCTAAAGTTTGCAAAAGAGCATCTGTGCGCTGCCTGCGAAAAGGGCAAAATGAAAAAGGCGTCCCACAAGCCTAAAGCCGTCCCTAGTACTTCTCGGTCCCTTGAGCTAATCCACATGGACTTATGTGGACCAATGCGCGTTCAAAGCATAAATCACAAGAAGTATGTCCTGGTGATGGTTGACGATTTATCTCGTTACACTTGGGTCCGTTTTCTCCGTTCAAAGGACGAAACTCCCGAGTTGATTATATCACTTCTGAAGAGCATTCAAGTCAGTCTCAACCAAGTAGTTCAGACCATCAGGACAGACAACGGCACTGAGTTCAAGAATCAAATACTCACCGGTTATCTCACTTCAGTGGGGATCTCGCATACTTTCTCAGCTGCTCGTACTCCTCAGCAAAATGGGGTGGTAGAGCGTCGGAATAGAACTCTTGTTGAAGCAGCGCGCACGATGTTATCTCATTACAAGCTACCTCTATTTCTCTGGGCAGAAGCCGTTGCTACCACTTGCTACACTCAAAATCGGTCTATAATCAACAAGCGGTTCAACAAAACACCGTACGAGATAGATCATCAACAAGCGCGTCCCGAACATCAACTACTTTCATGCTTTCGGATGCACCTGCTTTGTCTTAAATGATAAGGATGATCTTGGAAAATTCAGTCCCAAGGCGGATGAAGGAGTGTTTATCGGCTACTCCCAGCAAGCCAAAGCTTACCGTGTCTACAACAAACGGACGAAGACCGTCGTTGAGAGCGTAAACGTGACTTGTGACGAGGCCGCTGACATGGATTCTGAACATCTCAGTTCAGAACCCACGCTTACTGGTGTGTTAGCTTCTGGACAATTCAGTTCAGAGGCTACACAATCTTCAGTAGATCCAAATCATGCGTCTACGTCAAGAGCACATCTTTCTGATTTGGATTTGCTGTTCGAATTCTTTTATGATGACTTATTTAATGTTAAGTCTAATCCTACGTTATGTGACAGGAATACTGCTCAAACACCAGAGGTGACACAAGTCACTGGCCCTACCGACTCCGGTGGTCCATCCTCGCCTGGTGCTCCATCTTCTACTGCCAATGATCAATCTTCCCCGAGCTCAAGTGATAGACATCCTCTTGCTACAGTTCCTGATGACGGTGCTCCTGAACCGACTCCTGTTTCAGTTCAACTTCCTGAACCGACTCCTGTTGAAGGTGCTCCCGAAGCTACCTCTCCGGCAATCCCGGATCCTCCTATAGTTTCATCTCCAGCTGAGTCGTCCTTTACTCCTTGTTCGACTCCCACTAAGGAGCTTTCACCTCACAGGCCATCATCCCTCGAGGCAGTTCAGGATTTACCCCCAGGTGGTCATGTGGATTCCGATACCTCCCATCAGACATATCAACCTCATCCACACACCACCAAATGGACTCGAGTTCACCCCCTGCATCAAATAGTCGGTGACCCCAATACACCCGTTCAGACTCGATCCACCACCGCGAACGACTGCTTATTTTCCTCGTTCCTCAGCCGTATCGAACCTTCCACCGTCTCTGAAGCGCTGAATGATCCGGACTTGGTAATTGCTATGCAAGAGGAACTCAACCAATTTGAGAGCCTCAAAGTATGGCGCCTAGTTCCCCGACCTAAAAACAAGACGGTGATAGGGACTAAATGTATTTTTAAGAACAAGAAGGACGAAAACGGCATCATTGTTTGGAACAAAGCGCGTCTAGTGGCTAAAGGATATCGCCAGCAAGAAGGAATTGATTACGATGAGACGTTCGCACCGGTTGCCCGCATTGAAGCGATCCGCATGTTCCTCGCCTACGCCGCTCACAAGAATTTCATCGTCTTTCAAATGGACGTGAAATCCGCGTTCCTCAATGGCGTTCTCAAGGAGGAAGTGTATGTCTCGCAACCCGAAGGCTTCGTGAGTACTGAAAATCCGCATTACGTCTACTTACTTGACAAGGCCCTCTACGGTCTTAAGCAAGCGCCACGAGCCTGGTATGATGTACTCTCATCCTTCTTAGTCAAGTCTGGCTTCTCTAAAGGTAAAATCGATACTACTTTATTTATTAAAAGAGAGAAGAAAGATATCATTCTTGTACAAATTTATGTTGATGATATAATCTTTGGCTCCACGAACCCCAAGTATTGTCAGAACTTTTCTGCCTTAATGAGTAAACATTTTCAAATGAGCATGATGGGGCAAATGAATTTTTTCCTGGGTCTTCAAGTAAAACAATTACAAACAGGAATTTTCATTAATCAATCTAAGTACATCTCGGATATTCTTCGGAAATACCAGATGGAAAAATCTTCATCTCTGAAAACCCCCATGTCCACTACTCTAAAGCTTCACTCCGATCCTGACGGTAAGGATGTGAATGCTACTATTTATAGAGGTATGATTGGCTCTCTGATGTACTTGACGGCTAGTCGGCCTGACATTATGTTTTCGACATTCTTGTGTGCAAGATTTTAGTCGAAACCTAAAGAGTCTCATTTAGCTGCGGTTAAGCGAATTTTCCGATATTTAAAAGGTACTGTTGATCTTGGTTTGTGGTACCCAAAAGAGACAGGTTTTGAATTGACAGCCTACTCGGACGCTGACCATGCTGGAAACATGCTGGACCGGAAAAGCACGTCGGGTCATGTTCAGTTCTTGGGCGATCGTCTTGTCAGCTGGGCTTCCAAGAAGCAAAACTGCGTGTCCACCTCCACCGCCGAGGCGGAGTATGTAGCAGCCGCCAGTTGCTGCTCGCAAGTCATCTGGATGCGCATCCAACTCAAAGATTATGGATTTAATTACTCCAGGATTCCCATCTACTGCAACTCGAAGAGCGCTATAGCCATATCAAGCAATCCCATCCAGCACACGAAGACGAAGCACATTGATGTGCGCTATCATTTTATAAAAGATCACGTGGAAAAAGGTACTATCGAACTCTATTTTGTTAATTCAGAGCATCAGTTAGCAGACCTATTTACCAAAGCCTTGGACGAAAAACAATTTAATTACCTTGTGTCCAAGCTAGGTATGCTAAATCTGAAAGTTTGATTCGTTCGCAGCTCTCTACGAGTTTCATTCAATAAACGAATGACTGTGAAAACTGCACCAGTGCCTTGACTCTGGTTGCTATTATCCACACTCCTTGGTTATTGCATTTTACTCGTTCAGCTCTGTGTCCGTTACGAACTTCTGTATCAACAAAGTAGATTTCGTGTTTTTCCCGCTTCTTTTGTGTTCGTGTGTTTGTTTTTCGTGATTTTGTGTGCAGTTTATTTCTTGTTCTCTGAAAAGTGCAAGTTGATTGTGGTGGATCTACAACCCGGTAATGTGTTCAGGGGGAGCACTAGCGTCAGATGGTTGGTAAGTCTCACGAGTCCTCCATTCGAGGGGGAGCAGGTAAGAGGTTATGTGTTTGGACCCCCTCTTGGTAATCATTCGAGGGGGAGCTTAGTCTCTTGTCTTTTCCATTTTTTCTCTCCATAGGTTAATTTTTTTTGTTTTTCCCCTTAGGATTTTTTTTAAGTTTTTTTTATTATAGATTTCACCGAAAAATACAAAAAGATTTTGTGGTTTTTTTTTTTTTTTTTTTGTTTTTGTTTTTGTTTGTTTGGTTGTTTTTGTTAGCCCAGGCCCACGATTTCTCCGGCCCAGGTGTTCACTCTTCCCAGGCCCAAGCCCAAGATCGGGGGTTTATAACCCCGGTCGAACCCTCCTCATCCTCCTCATTCGATCAAATCCCTCTTCTTACTTTCTTTCTCATCGTCTATCTCTCTCTCTCGCCCGGAGACCTATTCGACCGAACCCCAAACGACCGAACACCTTCGTCTTCATCTTCTTCAATCGATCAGGTAGGTGAATCGATATGTTGTTTTTCAGGTTGCATCGATCGATTGTAATCGATCGATTTTAAGTTTTGTTCTTCAATCGATCTGTTGTCGATTCGACTCTCCGGGGGTTTTTCCTCCGATCTAGGGTTATGCCCCGGTCGACCTCACCCCCGGTCGAATGTTTCCTCCGGTCGAACACCCTATCCGATCGAATAAATGCCTCGGTCTTATGAGACCTCCGATCGAAGACCATGCCCGATCGAATGACCTCCGGTCTTAGTGACCTCCGGTCTTAGTGACCTCCGGTCGAAGACCTTATCCGGTCGAACATATATCCGGTCTTAGTATCCTCCGGTCGAAGACCTTATCCGATTGAACACTTATCCGGTCTTCGTAGAACCCCGGTGGAATCTTATCCGGTCTAATCTCTTATCCGGTCGAATCCAAGTTTATGGTGCTTATAGTTTGATTTTTTTTCAATCTGTGTGGTAATGAGATGTTTTTGGTGGTTATATGTGCTGGTGCAGTTCTATGCGCCGTGGTGACTGACCCTAATTCACGAGTAGGGTTTGTTCTTCCATTATTTTTTTGGAGTTAACATCTGTTGTGGTTTAAATCATGCCTGTATAACTCCAACGGCTATTATCTGTTTCCAAACCTGCGTACTAATCGATTAATTCTTCACAGGTACAATGGCACAAAACCAGCCACCAGCGATTGATCCAATCGCAGATGCGGAACTGATTCCCGAGGATCAGTTCCTCCCTCTTACAGCCAATAACTACCATCTCGATGTAACCCAACCTGCTATTCAATATCAGGTCATCATTGAGATACTCAGGGGCCATCCAATCTCTTATGCTCTAACGGAAACTGCAACCATACCAATCTTATACTTACAGCAGTTCTGGAGTTCTCTCCATGCGTTAGAGGCCGATGGCGGATTCCATCTTGAAGGTCGGATAGATCACACACCAGTGCTTCTCACATGTGATCTCTTCCGACAATTCCTTCGGTTACCGACCGCCGGATCCGTAGCAGACCGAGAAAACTTCGATCCGATGGTCACTGATGCTACTCTGTGCAACGACCTTCTCTCTTTAGGCTACGGCGCCGAACTTCGCATTCCATCAACCTTCAACCGCAAATACCTATCGACGATCTGGTACACGTTGTTCACATACATCAATCGGTGCCTCTCTTCTATAACGAAGGGCATTGATCAAACGAGCGCCCCGATTCTTCACATATTTCACGCGGTGGCCTTCAATCGCCACGTGGACTTTGCCGACTTTCTCTGGTTTGAACTCATTCAGAGAGTTCGTTCTACTGCATCTCGCTGATCAAACTTCATTCCATTCATGTGGTTCCTACAGATCGTTATCCGGAACTACATGAACCTGTATCCCGAGATACAATGCCGTTCTACGCACCCGACGTGCCCGCATCATCCAACACGCAAGATTCCTTCCCGCGCTGATCCGGAAGGTGTTGTCGCCCGACAAATCCCAGTCGGGGTACTAGACCATGATCGTCCCACGGTACTGAGTGTGATAGCTTATAGGCACACACACCACATTCCAGCTCCTATGGTCCGGCCAGGACCGGCAGGACCTGCCCAGGGAACAAGACCTGAGCGACGTGAGGGTCTGCGTCCACGAATGAGAGGCGGGAGCGTCCGGATAGTTGGGGCTTCCAGACAGGGCGTGTCGAGAGCTATTATCGTGAGGGGATCTGGCGTGGGCAGTGCCGTTGGAACGAGCCAGCCTAGTTCTTCAAGACAACCATCTTCGCTGCCACCAACCGAGACTCAAATGGCAGAAGAGGCAACAGATTCTGAAGCCTTTCATGTTCAGTCCTCTTCTGTCGCTGCTACTGAAGACACGACAGCCAATTCCGACTCGGAAGAAACCCAAATTGCAGCATCGGCATCAGCTGAGTCTTCTGACTCAGATGGTGATGATGATCAGCCCTCATCCGGAGAGATAAGGAGAGCGGAGGGAGTTATGGATGAAGATGATATGCTAGTGAGCCGAGAGAGGGAAAGAAAGAGAAAAAATGACACTGTGAGTACACGAGTGACGGGACAACCATCTTCGGTTGTATCCCCCATAGCCATGTCTAGCCAGGTAGCCACATCTGCTACCCAGTCTCATGTGTTGGGACAGGGTATTGAAGAAGCCGCCGTGGACCTAGCGGCGCATTTGCACACCCCATCAAGCCACTTCACCATCTCTCAACAGATGGTGGTTTCACATTCTCACGGGGACTTAGCACATCCGCTATCGGGCTCTCACTTGGAGGGTGCCGATATTGAAACAAGAGAACAGCTGCCCCCGTTCTCGACATCTTTGAGTACACGGAGTCTAGAGCCATTTGTTATACATGCCATTCCTAGGACACAGATTCCATTTTCGGCTATCGCCAGTAGCCTCAGTGGCCCGGCCGGAACATCCATAGTAAATCCGCCTTCGGGTAGTTTACGAGGATTGGGTGGACGTCCTACCACGACTATCATCACGCCAACCGTGATCGTAGGTGGCTCGACTTCTACAGTCGTAGCTACAATGGGAAGTCTAAGTGACCCCGGAGTTACCCCAACTGAGTTTGTCTCAAGGGAATACATGGACGGCGCCCTAAAGGCTGTCCAATCTATGATGAGGGAAGAGATGGATAACATCAAACGACTGATCAAAGGCAAAGGTCCCGCGACTGAGCCTGAGACCACACCCATTCCACCTTCCCTACCAGCCACAGATCTTTCAATACCTGAGCTCAAATCCATCCTCCTTGCCAAATTACTAGCCCAGTCTCTAACCGAACCCACCCAGGATGCCGATTTGATATCTCTACTTCGTTCTCAAGCATCCACACCTACCCCACCCCCCAACCTATTGTCTCCACTGAAGCCTTCCAGATCCAGCAAGCTATGCTTCAGTCACTTCAGCAAGCCATAGCTGTTTTGACTGAACGCCTATCAGCAGTGGAGGATACCTGCCGTAGCCAGGCAGAACGGCTCAAGCGCCAACATGATGATCAGGATGATCCTGATCACCATGAAGGGGAGAAGCGCCAACGTATATCTGAGCCAGAGACACATATAGTGGAATCAGAACAAGTTGAACAGGGTTCGGGTTCTGGTACTCGATCAGAAAGGCAGGGACAGGAACGGGAACAATGTATGAACTTAGTGCTGATTGATATTCCAAGGGTTGAAAAGCCTGAGGAATTTGATGAAGGTTCTTCGATAGTCCCTGAAGACTGGGCATTAATACTTGATCCTAATGAAGTTTATGAACCGGCGGAAGAATGTGCTAATACTGAACGAGCGCTGGTAGTCATGCAAGCCGAAATAGATGAGATTCTTCATTCGGACTATCAGCCAGACGATCAGATTTCTGTTGCGGTTCCTCTTTTGACCTATTCTGTTGTTAATCCTGATCTTACTGAAACGGATATTCCCGTCAGATCTCCTCCAGCATCACCAGTTATGGGAACGGAAAGTACTACACCAGTTCGTCCATCTAAGTGGGAAAGAGTACGAATAAAAGTTCCTTTCCTCGAAGAAATCCAGAAGAATATTTTTGCCCACTGGATACGTAAGTATGATGAAGTTGTACTGCATGGTCTACAGTCAATGAAAATCAAGGAACAACAGCGTGAGCTCATATTCGTGTACAAGAAGTTTCAAGTCAAAAACAACAAGACAAAGCTGAAGATTACATCGGTTGATCAGATATTATCTAGTTTCTTCATGAAAGTAAAGTATTCAGATTTCATGGTGACTAGAGAAGATGGTCAGAAGTATTGTTTCTCTAAAGCTCACTTTCCGTATCTTGAACCACAAGATCTGCTGTTCATTCTTAGAGACTTAAAGACCAGAACTAACAGACCCGGGGAAGTCATTGATGCACTTGAGACAGTAAAGAGATATATGAAGTGTGCAATGAAGCTTGCCTCGGTGGAAGATTTTCAGATTGGGTTAGAAAGCAACCAGCCAAAGATTAATCTGCTCAAGCCTGATATGAAGATTTCGTCTGATGCCCAGAGTGTATCTGCATTTACTGTGATAAAGCTTCCAGAGTTTGGCATGACCTACTTGAACGACAAAGGAATTATGAGATTCATTCGTTTTAATCAGATTGCCAGATTCTGTGACGGTACGTTGATGTTGCTGAAAGAAAAGTTGAAGCGTGCACTTGATAAAGATGAAAAAGGGGTTCAGCCTTTGGATCCTAAATACAAGTCACTTGTTCTTGAAGCACTGGGTGTAATTGAAGAGCGACTGGAGTACAGGACTCAGATTCGATATTTCGAGATCATCTTTGGTTTCCGAAAAATTTATGTTCCTAACTGGCGTGACTATCAAATTCTATTTAAAGGGGGAGATTGTTAGGGCTATTTTGATAGTTAAATAGAAGTTCAGGGTATTTTATGTCAAGTTTTCATAGTTGTAAGCTTGTTGGGCCTAAAAGCCCATAAGCCCATTAGGCCTGCGAGCCTACGTATTTAAAGTTAATTCTATTTCATTTGTTAGTGAAGAAATTCATTATTCAGTTTACTAGTCATTAGGTTTACATATCCTAATCAAAAATTCTCTCTGTAAACCTTAACCCTTTGAAGTTATATCAATCATATGACTAGTTGCTGTGGCCTATAATCTGTTAATCATTGTTCATATTTACTTGTGATTGCACTGCACTGGGATCTACACATGTGCATCATTTTCGGGGTTTCGTTCGAGTAGATAGACACCGGTCGACGTTGGGTCTATGTGTCTTCGGTCCCCGGGGTCGGTGTGATGGTTGGCACCGGTTGTGGTTAACACCGGACGGTAGCAGTGTAGGTTTAGACCCCGGTCGGTGGGAGATCGGTCGACGGGGGGGGGGGGGGGGGAGACCCCGGTCAGCGCGGGAGAGACCTCGGTCGGGGCAAGGGGGAGACCCCAATCGCTTTGGCACTGGGCGACCACTTCCAGTTCTCGGGTTATGCGAGTGGGCCGAAGCCCATGTTTCTTTTGCGGGTCTTTTGTTGTTGGGTTGGGTTTAGTATTAGGCAGGCCCATTTTTATTTTAATGCAAGGACCCAATTGCTCATCCTCTCAATTAGGTGTTTTAGTGAATTAATATTCTTTTAGGACTAGGAAGTTGGAATTTTGGGGTTAAGGTCAAACTTGTGTAAAAATAGAAAGAATCGGGTGTTCACCGGTCAATGTTTCCTTTATAGGTTTCGGATCGAATTATAGGAGTAGACGCGAGATTCGAGCTAAGGACGTCAGGTGAGTTTTTCTGAACTAAATCCTTTTGTTAACGAAAGCATGTGAAAGTTTCATTTTAAACTTTGATTTATATATGATGGCATGAGTATTATGAAATTATATGCAAGCCTTGAAATGATGTTATTTTAGTGTTTACTTGCGAGACTTATTTAAATGTTAAAGATGATTTTCTCATTGTTGTCAAAGTGGAAATGTATGCATACATGGTCCTAAGTGTGAAGGCTCAAAGTCGGGGGGTGTGACCCACCTGTGCTCATACCGGGGGGTGTGTTCCGTTTATGCCGTTGGGGGTGTGTCCCAACAAAGGCAGTGTGAGTCACAGACACGCTGTCACCCTAGGGTGGCGGTAGTGTGAGCGGAGAAGTTTGCTGAAAGTTAAAGGTTTACTGGAAGCTGAAAACTGTTTATTTTTATGATAAATTCTTGAATGTTTTGTTGAATTAAAAACTGTTGCAAGAGGGGACTCACTAGACCTTTCGGTCTAACCCTCGTTCTCTTCAAATCTAAAACCCTTTTTCAGGTAAAGAGTGGCAGTAGAAGGAGCGGTTGAGTTTTAGGAGAAGATGCGAGCTGGAGCTGAACTAGAGGACCTCCATTGTAGATCCTTGTCAGTGTATTATCAATTGTGTATTATGTTGTCTTTCCACAACCTTGTATGTTAGATATTGTTTTTGGGTCGCTTGGCATTATTATTTAAGATTTAAGTTGCTATCTTGTCATTTGTGGTTGGGTTGTTATAATATATATATATATATATATATATATATATATATATATATATAGGGTTGGGTTACGGGGAGAAGTTGAGGTTAACGTGAGAACCGTGAGAAGTGGTTATCAACCGTTGGATGAGAAATTGATGCATTTTAGGATGAGATGCACCGAGATAAGATGCATTAAGATGCACCGGATCAATTTCTTTCTAAGACGCAATTCATGGCAGGGAATGAGATTAAAATTGATCAACGGTTCAGATCCACTTCTCACATTAACCTCAACTTATCACATGATCATTCACCTATATATATATATATATATATATATTGAGAAATGATTATCAACTGTTAGATGGGAAATGGATGCACCATTAGGATGAGATGCACCGAGATACGCCAGATCAATTCACTTCTAAGCCACAATTCATGGGAGATCATTTGATTAAAAATGATCAACGGTTCAGATCCACTTCTCACTATTCTCACGTTAACCTCAAGTTTTCACCCAATCTTTTGCCTATATACATATAGGGTCAGGTTCAGGAAAAAGCCTCAAAAAAATGGAAAACTGAGGAACACCCTGGTAACCCTTCATCTGGACGGTATGCACTTGTGCATACAAATAATTTGTAACATGCACACGTGCATAAAAACCAAAAAACCAACTTAATTACTTGTACGCACAAGTGCATACCGTCCAGTTCAAGTGCTACCAGAGTGCTCCTCAGTTTTCTATTTTTTTGAAGTTTCCCTTGAACCTCCATCTCTCTCTCTATTATGACGTGATGTGGAATTTTATTGTAAATTAAAAATTAATATACGTTGTCCAATAATATGAAATTCCAAAATTGATAGAGTATTTACCTATTTGATTTGATGAAATATTTTTGAAGAATTTGGATTTTATGCAATGATTTGGCTTTGGAGGATTTGAAATTTGAATGATTTAGATATTTGTTGTGTTTAGTTTATAAGATTGGTTATAGAATTGAATTTGATATTGTATAAATAATTTATAAACACAAATCATAATTATGAAAATAATTAAATTATTTTTTTCCTAATTGATTATTATAAAACGAGTGTCTTTAATATATTTTAAAACATTATTTTAAACTTATCCTATGAAATTTCATAAAATGCCAACTACCTTCAATAGATTTTTAAATCTCAATATTTGTCAGAATTCAATGAAATTCCAGAATTTCAAATCTAATCGATACTCCAGACCAAACCTAGAATTAGAATGAAATTCAATTCCAAATCTTATCAAACCCCATAAACCAAACAAAATCTTAGTTATTGATTAGTTTTAAATAAAGCTTCAAATGTATGTAATAATATATTGTAAAATTAACTTTAACTTTAATTTTTTTTTATAAAATTCATGAATTTAATGTTTTCATAATTAATTACATACTAGAAGCGTACTCGCGCAATACAGCGAGATACATCACGATTTTAATGTTTTATTTTATTTTTTTGATTATCTTATATATTTTAATGACACCTAGAAAAAATTAACCAATTACATGTTTAATAATATAATTAAAACAAAATTATAGTAATATAATATATTAATTAATAGTGATACATGAAAAGATCTGTATAAAAGGAAGGCCCTGCACATACCAAATTGGTGGGTGTTAGAGCATCTCCAACAACATTTTCAAAATTTCTCCAAAATGGAGAATTAAAAGTCAAAATTTACATAAAAATTTACATCCATCTCCAACAGATTCTCCATTTTGGAGATGAAATCATTACTTATAATATTAAAATATTGTATAAATCTAATAAAATATTATTTATCTCTCATACCCATCTCATTTGAAAAAATCTTATTGGTAGAATATAATAAAAAACAATTTCTCTCTCATGGTAATCATTTTTGGAGATTTTGGAGAGTTCTCCATATTTGGAGAAAATTACATTCTTTCTCCTACTTTCTCCATTTTGGAGAAAGATTTGGAGAATCTGTTGGAGCACAAAAATGTCTAAAATCTCTATTTTCTCCATTTTGGAGAAGCTGTTGGAGATGTTCTTAGAAGCCTGCATTAGTAATATGTATCTTGTGCTTTGATACTTGTAAATTAAGAGATTTTTAAAATCTTGCATACCTTGTGCCTAATAATTTGTATTTAAGAGTTTTTTATCCGTACTTTTATAATATAGTATAGATATATTGACTTTATGAAAGAAACCATAAATTGAGGAGTTGCAGTTGACTTGGATTTTGTTGTATCCAGAAAAATCCTTCTATTATTTTCAATGCATGAGATGTATGAAGAGGGTGGTAGAAGTTTTACACTTGTTTATATCCGTCCAAGCACATGAGAAAAAGTCAGCACCTACAACTCCATAATATGATTTGATTTAGGTTTGAAAATTTTAACTATTAATTAGGTATTTTAAAGTTGGGATTTCATTTAGTTTTCATGCACTGTTTGATACATATATGGAATTCGAGCAGTTATAATGGTCTCATGGAAACTCGACACCCGTATCAAAACGAAACATTATTTGAAAAATACAAATAGTTTCTATTAAAAATAAAATTAAAGTATTTCAAATTCTCCTGATCCCAAACATTGAAAATCTAAAGACACGAAATAAGAAAATCCAACATTTCTGCATGGTTTGAATTCATTCTTTTTGCATCGAAACCCCAAAG
Source organism: Arctium minus (assembly GCA_954870635.1). Lineage (NCBI taxonomy): Eukaryota > Viridiplantae > Streptophyta > Magnoliopsida > Asterales > Asteraceae > Arctium > Arctium minus. The sequence continues at coordinate 33,693,371 of OX941087.1, forward strand.
TTCCTATCTAGGCCGAAAATTAGCTGCAAATTGAAATCAAATTTAAGTATGACTTATTCATTAACCAATTTTAGTAAATGTGGGTGTCCGGGCTAGTTTGCGTGTATATCGACTAATCCCATACAACTCTTAAAATAATAGTTAAGAAATTTTTAATATTTATTTACCAGTTCAGCTAGCCCCAGAGTTTAGTCGCACCATTTTTGAATCGACTAATCCCATACAACTCTTAAAATAATAGTTAAGAAATTTTTAATATTTATTTACCAGTTCAGCTAGCCCCAGAGTTTAGTCGCACCATTTTTGAATCGACTAATCCCATACAACTCTTAAAATAACAATTAAATTTTTTTTACCAATTAAGCTAACACCAGAGTTTAGTCACACATTGTTTAGATTGAATTTGAGGTTTTCAATATTTTTAGATTAACCAATCCACAAACACTGTCACAACTCCGAACATGTAGCTAATAGAGAAATATATAAAATATTAAGGTTTATATATTGTTTTCTTCCATAAAATATATTTATCGGCACTAGTTGTGTATCTATATAAAACTGTAGGGTTTTAATTTAAATTTGTAACCGATAAATGCAGCGGAAATTAAAATAATTTTAGTTACAACGAAAGAAAAATTTCTAAATAATAAAAACCCAAACGGATCCAATGATGTATTTAATCAAAACTCAAAACCACACCATAGGGTGTTTAGAGATGTACCTTTCAGATTTGTTGTGGTTGAACGAGCTAAGCACTTAGAAACCAAACGAGGTTTTTTCTAACGGTATCCACACGAACACGCGAAATTCCACCGGGTGCTAGCCCAAAAGAAACCTTAAAGCTAATTTGTGTGAAAGTGTATATCAGATCCAGAGGATTGAATCTGCTTGTTAAACTGTCTGGCCTATCACCCTATTTATATCGTCGGGTGTTCCAGACAGTTTATAACTCTTATAGAGTTAATTATTATCTGTAATTAATTAAATAATTATTTGAATTCAAATAACTATTTGAATTTGAATAATTATAAGAATTTGAATAATTATAATTATTTGGATAATTACTAATTATTCATATTTACAGATAAAACCTTGTAATTATCATAATTACATTATTTACACATATTATATAATTATCCTTCATGAATAATCATTTAACCGTCAAACTTGACTTTACCCAGTTTCTTTCTAATGGAAGCAAACGTATTCTTTGTGTGTGACCCTATAGGTTTACATACTCATTGGTAGTATTCCTGTGCGACACGTGTCGTGGGCATACATTAACCTTCAGTCTCCCACTTGCACACGATACACAGTAACACAGACGGTGGTAATCGTCTAGCAACACATCACCGCCCCAAGGCTATGTAAATGTGCTTTTACTTTTAAGCAATTCGATTGATCCAATCAATCATATAGTAGAATCATTCATTATCTTTTTACTTCACGATATTTTATTTTGAACTTAAGGCATAGATTTATCTCATCATTTATAGTTCAAAGATTGTGTTTCTCGATCCCAACATATTTGATTATACAAGTGCCATTAGTCCAACTAATCCACTTGTTCATGCATGTAAATCAAACTATGTCATCGAGGGGCCCAAAATATCTCTCTCATCTTGAAAGGAGCAAATCCCTTATTGCATGTACACGACTAACTACACAATTCATGTTATACCTAATATAGCCCTTATGATTACCCGGTTAAGGGTAACGTTAGACTACACCAAAGTATAACACTCCTCGTACATCAGGTCCCAATGCACATATCATGTTTGAGGATAAATAGTGTTGTACTATTTCAAGACTCATCTTATGACGCCGATCTATGAGGTGATCTTGACCGTGGGTCTTGTCCAACGCCTTGTTCACCGACAAGCGCATGTGACTCTGATTGCACCTAGTGCACTTCCAACTTGGACTATTATCAGACTTCACAATGATCTTAGTTTATTGTTAGTCCCCTAATAATAGTCGATCAAGGACGGTTTAAAACAATGCGATCATCTTATTTGTTTAAGGATTATTTAAACATGCTAAAAGGAACACATAAATGTTTAATGAAGATACTCATATCCAATATGCCATAACATGTAAAACATAACTGTTTTAATGTTCATAAGTAAAGATTACTACAATTTTACAAATCAGACTAAATTATTACAAAACCTCAAGCCTATTGAGCTAATGTAAGCATCATGCTTGCTTTGACTCAAAGGCTTGGTAAGAGGATCTGTTGGATTGTCTTCTGATCGAACTTTACATATCTTTATGTCACCTCTTTCAATAATCTCCGAATTAGGTGATATCGTCTCATGATATGCTTGGAGCGCTGATGTGACCTTGGTTCCTTTGCCTGCGCAATGGCACCCTCATTGTTGCAATAGATCTCGACAGGGTCACATATACTAGGGATTACTCCCAAATCTGTGATGAAATTATTCATCCAAACAACTTCCTTTGCGGCATCCGACGCTGCAATGTACTCTGATTCTGTGGTTGAATCTGCTATTGTGCTTTGTTTGTAGCTCTTCCAGCTCACAACACCGCCGTTTAACAAAAACACATATCCCGACTGTGATTTATAGTCATCTCGGTCGGTTTGGAAACTAGCATCTGTGTATCCTTGAATACACAGATCTCTTTCTTGATCGTCGTACAGTAAGAACATCTCTTTAGTTCTTCTCAGATACTTCAGAATATTCTTTACTGCTACCCAGTGAGCATCACCTAGGTTTGACTGATATCTGCTCATCATGCTTAGGGCATACGAGACATCTGGTCTAGTACATAACATGACATACATAATTGAACCGATGGCCGAAGCATAGAGAACACCCTTCATGCGGTTCATGTCCTCTTTAGATATGGGACTCTGAGTTTTGCTCAGATGTACACCATGTACCATTGGCAAGTTTCCTCTCTTAGAACCCTCCATCTTGAAGCGTCTTAAGATCTTGTCAATATATGTACTTTGGCTTAATCCAATTAAGCGTTTTGATCTATCACGATAGATCTTTATACCAAGGATATAAGCTGCCTCTCCTAGATCCTTCATCGCGAAACACTTCCCTAACCAGGCTTTTACACCTTTAAGGGTAGGGATGTCATTTCCGATGATCAATATATCATCGACATATAGGATCAAGAATACTATTATGCTCCCACTGACTTTCTTGTATACACAAGGTTCATCTTCGTTCTTTAAGAAACCAAATTCTTTAATCTATTCATCGAAACGAAGATTCAAACTACGAGATGCTTACTTCAGTCCATAAATGGACTTTTGCAATTTACATACCTCTTCAGGAAAATTTGGATGTTTAAAACCTTCTGGTTGTACCATGTACACGTCCTCGCTTAAAGTTCCATTAAGGAACGCGATTTTAACATCCATTTGCCATATTTCATAGTCATGAAATGCAGCAATGGCAAGAAGTATCCTGATGGATTTAATCATGGCTATTGGAGAAAAAGTTTCATCATAATTTACTCCATGAGTCTGAGTGAAACCTTTAGCTACCAACCTAGCCTTATAGGTATGTACAATCCCATCCATGTCAGTTTTTTTTTGAATACCCACTTGCACCCTATGACTTTGCAGCCGGTAGGTGCATCTACCAAGTTCCAAACTTGGTTATCTGACATGGATTGTATTTCAACCTTCATGGCATCTTGCCATTTATCAGATTATAAACCTGATACAGCTTCCTGGTAGGTTACGGGTTCATCATGAACCGTATCGTCATTGCTAATGAGATAACCATATCTCTCAGGCTCTTGACGACTCCTACTCGATCTTCGGATTGTTTGTATCTCGTCATTACCTTCAACAACTTGTTGAGGCTCAACATCATGTTGATTGTCAGTATCAACCATTGTTTCATCTTGTGGTTCTTGAATTTCTTCAAGATTTACTATGTCCCCCGTTGTGGTTCTTGATAGAAAATCATTTTCTAAGAACTCACCGAGGCGCGCAACAAAAACTTTGTTCTCGCTGGGTTTATAGAAGTAATATCCAACTGTCTCTTTTGGATATCCTACAAAGATGCATTTTTCAGACCTTGAATCAAGCTTCCCAGAAGCTTCTTGCTTAACATAAGCTTCACAGCCCCATATTCTCATATATTACAGTTTTGGGATCTTCCCAGTCCATAGTTCGAAAGGAGTTTTATCAATATTTTTGGTTGGCGCACTATTTAGTATTCGTGCAGCTGTTTCTAGGGCATAACCCCAGAAACTTTTAGACAGATTGGTACGACTCATCATAGAGCGAACCATGTCCAACAAGGTTCTATTCCTTCTTTCGGATACACCGTTATGTTGCGGTGTTTCGGGAGGAGTTAATTGGGATACTATCCCGTTATCTCTTAGATGGTCAATAAACTCTTGGCTTAGATATTCCCGACCCGGTCCGATCGAAGTGTCTTTATCTTTTTTCCAAGTTGATTCTCTACTTCATTCTGAAACTCTTTAAAAAACTCAAAGCTTTCAGATTTGTTTTTCATTAGGTAAACATACCCGTATCTACTGAAGTCATCAGTAAAAGTAATGAAGTAGCGATGACCATTTCTTGTGGTTGAACTAAAGGGCCCACACACATCAATATGTATAATCCCTAATAGTTCTGTTGCCCTTTCGGGTTTGCCTTTAAAAGGCGTCTTTGTCATCTTTCCCATTAAGCAAGATTCACATACATCATATGAATCATCACATGATTCCAATACTCCGTCCGCCTGGAATTTGGCTATGCGTTTCTTGTTTATGTATCCAAGACGACAATGCCACAAATAGGCCTGGTTTAAGCCTCGCTTAATTCGTTTATTGTTTACATTGTACATTGATTCATAATTACAACTATTTTGCATATCAATTTCATAAATACCATTGTGTGGTTTGACCACAAAATACAAAACATTGTTAAGATAAGCTGAAATTGAATTATTACTGAAAGTAAACATAAATCCAGTTTGTTGTAACCTAGGAAAAGAAATGATATTCCTAGTAATGCTAGGTACATATAAACACTTGCTAAGTTCTAAAATAAGACCATTTGGCAGCTTCATATCATAAGTCCCCTGAGCAATAACAACTACCTTAGCTCCATTCCCCATTCGAAGCTCCATTTGGTCTGGTTTCATTTTCTCTTCACTTCTTAGTCCCTGAAAAGTAGTACAAATGTGAGTACCACACCCAGTATCCAATACCCAGGAATCAGAGTCAGAAGTGAATAAATCAATGGTAAACATACATGTAGGTCCGGCTCCATTAGCCTTCTGCTTCTTCATTTCTGCCAATAGGGCAGGGCAGTTTCTCTTCCAGTGTCCCTTCTGGTTGCAATTGAAGCAAACTGCTTCCTCAGGAATCTTTTCCTTGCCCTTTTCCTTGTTGGAGCTTCCAACTTTTCCTTTACCCTTGGTAACCACCCTTTTCTTCTTGTTTATCCCACCTTTAGGTTTGATCATCAACACCTGTTTTGGTTTGGATAAATCCAACTTGGATTTCATATTTCTCTCAGCAGTTTTAAGCATGCCGTGAAGCTCCGTGAGAGTTTTCTCCAAACCATTCATATTGTAGTTTAGAACGAACTAGTCATATGATTTGGATAAGGAATTGAGAACCATGCTAGTTGCCAATTCTTGACCCAGTGGGTAGCCAAGACGGGTTAATCGGTCAATATACCCTTTCATTCTCAAAACGTGGGTTCTGACTAATGAACCCTCAGTCATCACACAGGCATGCAATGCCCTGATTGTATCGAACCTCTCTTGCCTTTCTTGTAACTGAAACATGGATTTCATAGAGGATATCATATCCCAAGCATTCATGTCTTCATGTTCCCTCAGTAGCTCGGGAGTCATGGATGCTAGCATCAGACAGCTAACATCTAGTGAGTCATTGAGATGCTTATCATAAGCAACCCTGACCTTAACTGAAGCATTTCTAGCAGGAGGGTTTTCAAGAACGTACAACTTCTTTTCGTGCTTAAGGACGACCCTCAAGAAACGAAACCAATCGACGAAGTTCGTACCGTTCAGTTTATCCTTGTCATGGATTGATTGTAATGTAAATTGGGATAAGCCGTTTGTGCATACGGTTTGGTTGGAGGCGTTAGCGGCCATCTACAAAATAAGTTCAATTTTAGTAATTCTTTTAAAATCTCAAATTAATTAATTTAACCTTTCAAAAATTTAATTTGAGTTAAGATCCATATATCACCTATTTCCATAAATGGCCAAGCAATTGTTTATGGAACTAGGTTATTTAGATAGGCATCATCCATTTATGTTCAACATAACTCTTAGATATCGTGGGATTTCTATTAGTATATCATATATTAAAAAACATGTTTAATCCCACTACAACGCCTTGAAAATATTCATAGATGGCTAAGCATTGTCTATGATATTTTCAAGTAAACCAACCATACTAAGATATCATGATCCCACCTAAAGTTTTAACTTAGGGTTTATTGGGATCAGTCGTCCAAAATACGACTATTTAAGTGAAAGGCCAAGCAACTGTCCACTTAAATCTCGTTATCCTGGTGCCTTGTCTTACACTACAATCATCCGATATGATTGGCTAAGCACTGACCATACCGAACTCTTGTAAGTTTAACAAGTATCTTAAATGGATGGCGCATAATTTACATTTGTGAAAGTTTTAAATTTTAGAAAACTCTTTTCGTTTAAAACGTTTGATTTTATTTTAAAATCTTGTTTTAAAAGTTTTATTCAAATCGGTTTGTTTTTAATAAATATATCAGATTTAAAATATCATATTTTAATTACCGATTAAGATTTATGATGTGTTTGATTTTATAAAAAAATTGTTTGCAATTATCATAATTATAATAAAAGCAATAAAATAAAAACGAACACAAAATAAACACACAAAGATAATATATGGATTTGCCCCTAATGTGGTGTTGTGAGCCAACACAACAACCACGGTCAATTCTAAGAACATCTTCAATCTCCCACTGGCCTCGCCATCTTGGTGAACTCCAGGGTCTCCGTCCTGATTTCTTGAAACTCCGTCTTCGTATAAAATAGAAAAATACAACAAATTCTATCTATTTACATTTGTCCCTATCTAGAAAATTAAATTAAAAATTACATCCCATGCAATTAATACATTTTAGTTTTCCGACATAAAATAAAACAACCACGGGTCTTATCGGGACAATCCATATATTACACAATATTTTAAACATAAAATAGAACAAAAACAGCCGAAATTTAAATAATATAATTAAAAATGACATTAATAATGGGAACAATTATTATTTTGCAAAATAAAATTGACATATTTCAAGACCCAAAAAGAAAAATTCCAAAACCAGACCTTCGCTCATCCTTTATCCCTCGCTCATCCTTTATCCCAAGAGACCACCGGGAAAAAAAATGACCAAAACATGACCTGCCGCTTGGCTCTATTGCCAGAGGCGGTGGCTAACACGGTACCAAAAACACGTCGACCTGGCCCCGGTGGTAGCAACCAGCGGTGGCCACCACAATACGTGCTGACTTTCTGTGACAGAACAAAAACCATCAGCAGTGAACGACGACAATCTGGACCGCCTGTCGACCGCTTAGACCCATAGTCTAGCGGTGTCACATTAATGGCTCAAGGACAGAAAGAAAACCGTAAGGCTGACCACCACCACCACCGAGCTGTCGACCGATGACAGTGGTGGGTGGTGATGGAGCCCAAGAAACCGAGGTTCAAGCGGCGTTCCTTAACGGTCGAGTAAGAGAAAAAGAGAGCGACTACCAGAAAGAAACCTCACTGTTTTGGATGGTCGAGCAGGAAGACCACCGCCCCCCGACGGTCATGGTCGTGGTCCAGGCGTCGACTAGGCGGTCATGGCTGTTGACCATGCAGCGGCTAAACGCCGAGAAGGAAAGAAAGATGAACCGTCGATGGCTAAACGTCGCGACCGGCGATGTGAACCGCCGGCGACAGCCCACCGATCACCCCAAAAAAAGAAAAAAAATGCGGCTGTGTCTCTAAGATGCGAAGGAGGAGGACCAAATTAGGGTTTTCATCCCTTTTAAATGAATAGCAATCAAAGGAGAGGATTAAAAAAAACTCACGTGAGTCGTGACCACTGACCACTAAATCCATTATTTACAACGAAAGAAAAATTTTAGTTACCGATAAATGCAGCGGAAATTAAAATAATTTTAGTTACAACGAAAGAAAAATTTCTAAATAATCAAAACCCAAACGGATCCAATGATGTATCTAATCAAAACTCAAAACCACACCATAGGGTGTTTAGAGATGTACCTTTCAGATTTGTTGTGGTTGAACGAGCTAAGCACTTAGAAACCAAACGAGGTTTCCTCTAACAGTATCTACACACGAACACGCGAAATTCCACCGGGTGCTAGTCCAAAAGAAACCTTAAAGCCAATATGTGTGAAAGTGTATATCATATCTAGAGGATTGAATCAACTTGTTAAACTGTCTGGCCTATCACCCTATTTATATCGTCGGGTGTTCCAGATAGTTTATAACTCTTATAGAGTTAATTATTATCTGTAATTAATTAAATAATTATTTGAATTCAGATAACTATTTGAATTTGAATAATTATAAGAATTTGAATAATTATAATTATTTGGATAATTACTAATTATTCATATTTACAGATAAAACCTTGTAATTATCATAATTACATTATTTACACATATTATATAATTATCCTTCAAGAATAATCATTTAACCGTCAAACTTGACTTTACCCAGTTTCTTTCTAATGGAAGCAAACGTATTCTTTGTGTGTGACCCTATAGGTTTACATACTCACTGGTAGTATTCCTATGCGACACGTGTCGTGGGCATACTTTAACCTTCAAAAACAATAGGAGTTATTGTAAACAGAAGATAGAAAACTGAATTTAATTATTTTTTTAGTGTGAATTACAGATTTGGTGTTTGGTTTATCAAAAATTATCACCAACGTCCCAATTCGAAAAATTATGGATTTGGTTTCAATAGTTTTCATTTTTTTATGGATAGTATCCCTTTGACTAATAGAGTTAGAAAAATCCGTTAACCTAATTAATCCAAGGGGGATTTTGGTCTTTTTAATCCTTTTTTCATATTTTATGTGTGTGTGTATATATATATATTCATGGAACACGTACCTGAAGACAGGGACCAAGTAACTCCGTCGATTTCACACGACCATCCATTTACCGCCGCCTCCATATGTCTTCTCTGCCTTCACCTCCATCACCACCTCTTCCTCTTCGATCCCCTTTTCTACTCGAACTCTTTTCTACAACTTCCATTCATGCATCTCTCATCTAATAATTGATCTGTGGGGATTGGGATAGGGAACACATACGAATTTGATAACCACCATTGGACCGAGTTAAAGGTACCATCTCTCTCTCTCTCTCACACACACACACACACACACATACACACACATGCACTCTCTGATCACCACCATGGATCTATTTCTACCTGATCTGTATCTATACTGTCACAATATAAAAAGAAAACAAAGAATGTTGGTCTTCGTTATGCTTCTACTTGTGCACTCTAGCATCGAGGAAATGAAACAATGATGAGAGGTCTTTGTTCTGGTCGATTCAGACCTATAATGGAGATGTTAATAGAAGATTGAAAGCATAACAAAAAAATTGAAAAAAATCTAGGATTTTGATTTTCATTTGGGTTTATTTTTCTGCTCTTTTTTTTTTTGAGATTTTTGATTGGTCGATTCAAACCTATAACAAGTGTTGTTGTTTTGATTGTTGATGATGATGATGATTGTTGCATGAACAAGTGTTACTGTTGATTTTATTGTCAATCACACAATTAGAATTGTGTTTCTCGCACGATTTAAAGTTAATCACTATACTTATCGCATGACTCATAGTTATCGCACACCAAAGCATTCATGGTTGTCACACGTTGCATGTAGGATTAGTCTGTTGCATGAGTAGTGCGAGAAACTTGATATTGCATGAAACCTGTATCGCTTAATTCTTGGTGTTTTTCGATGGTCTTTAGTCGATAAAAGTTTTTCATGGTTGTTCATCACAAACATTTCTTTCATGGTTGCTTCATGGTTATTGGATTTCATTTAAACACATAGATTACATGGGTTGTTTCATGTGTTCTCCATGGTTGTTGCAGGTTTTCAAAAGGAAGGAGATGACACTGTTCCGTTAAGTGTCCATTTGTGTCTTTAATGTTGTTGCATTTTTAGTCCTTTTTCTGTTAAGTCTGTTAAGTCCGTTAAATATTTTTAATTTTTAGTCTTTTTTCTGTTAAGTGTTGTTAACTATGTTTGTGTTAACTTTTGTTAGATTTTCTTTACAAAGTTAGTCCTTTTCCGTTATCTTTGTTAGTTTATCTTTCTGTTTTGTACATTTAGTTCCTGGACTTTAAAGTTTCATATATTGTCACTTACAATCCCTGGACTTTAAGGTTCAATTTTTGTCACTTTTAGTCCTTGGTTTGGAAATTTTTACTTTTCCAGTTCTTGTACTTGTGTTTGTGTAATTTTGTGTGGTTCAAGTGCGCACAATTTAACTTCTAATCATTTGTCTTCTTGTAACAATGTCTTCACAACAAGAATTATTACTTTCAAAGACAAGGTTGCAATTCTTGAAGCAAAACTAGAAAACAGGTTGAAATGTATTTAGAGATTTAATCTTGATAAAGCGTATCTTCAGGAAGATTTGAAGAATATTATAAATGAGAGCAAAGCTTATCGTGATGTGTGTGCTTTACAGACAAGCAATGAATGACTCAAGGAAAGGAATTCCAAACTTGAAAAAGCAGCTAGAAGTGGTTCATATTCAATTATGTATGCCAAAGCTTCAAAGCAAGTATCTAAACTTGAAAGCAAGATTGCAGATTTTCAAGCCAAAGAAGAGAAGAATATGGAACTTCAGAAATCACTGCTTCAGGCTGATACAAAGAAGAATGCAGAAAAAGGAAGAGTTTTGGAAAGTGAAAAATCTTGAGCCGAAGAAGAAAATATCAAATTTAGAAAAAGAAATTGCTAAAGAGAAAGAAAAGTTTGAAAAAGAAAGAGTTAAATTTTCAATTAAAAAGAAAAGTTTTGAAAAGAAAACTCTTAAGGAAAGGAAAGCTTTTGAGCTTGAAAGTTTAAAACTTTCAAAGCAAGTTTCTGGTTTTGAGAAATTCTTGATGATAGTAAGAGATAATTTTGAGAAGGAGAGAAAAGGTTTTGAAGCGGAAGAAAAGTTTTTGAAATAAAATTTGTTGGAGTTTCATTGAAAATATCTAGTTTGGAGAAGCTATTATAAAGGGAAAGAAAGGAATTTGAGTGTAAGAAAACTGCTTTTCAAGAAGAAAAGAAAGAGATTAAAAAGAGAAATGTTGAGATTTTCAAAGAAATACATGATAAGAGAATGAGTGTAGAAAGAGATTTTGAGACTTAGAGAAAGATGTTTGAGACTGAGATTAGGAAACTTTCAAAGAAACTATCTGAATTAGCGACAGAGGTTATGAAAGAGCTGAACACAAAGTCTGATTTACAGAAGAGGTTTGATGTTAGGGTTAAATATTTGTTAAATAGAAGTTCAGGGTATATTTTGTCAAGTTAACAATAGTTATTAGCTTGTTGGGCCTAAAAGCCCATAAGCCCAATTGGTTGTAAAGCCTATGTATATAAAGGCTTATTTACTTTCATTTACAAGTAAGTCTCATTATTTTCAGATTACTAGTCTATAGGTTTACTCTCTCAGATCAGAAATTCTTTCTGTAAACCTGTAACCCTTTGATTTCATATTAATCATATGACTAGTAGTTGCGGCCATATAATTGTTCATCTTTGATAATATTTGTTGCTCATTGCACTGTACTGGGATCTACAATTGGTATCAGAGTGAAGAGACTAAAGGTTTGATCCAGAAAAAGGTTTGTCTAAAACCCTATAATCAAGTATATGTGTTAATCGATTTTATCTGTCTTTAAGTAATTATATGTGTCTGTGTTTTATCGATCTGTTTGATTTCTGTCAATCTGGGTTGATTGTTTATCGGTCTAATATTATTGTTTGTGTCAGGATCGAATTCTTAACAAGAATAAATTCTCAGAAACTAATATCAAAGAAGTTTGCGGAATAACACTTTGATATTCACTAAAACAGTAAACCAAAACAGTATATAATCAACAACTTGTAAACTTGTATTGAATGCTTGAAGTTACAAGATTAAACATACAACCTCAATATTGATGAATAGGCTCACCAATACGAATTCTACTTCTCTAGAATTAGGATCTATGCCTTGAGGTTGATTTTCTCTTTAGAACTAAAACTTAGAATGAATGAATGAATTAATCTCTCTCTAAACTATTCTATCAAATCTGTACATATACTGAATAAAAAGATAATTACAATAAATAAAATATCTTCAGTATATCTTCCATCATTATCTTCAAGACTTCCATGAATATCTTGATTCTTTCCAGCTGTCATCCTTTCCATCCGGTTCTTTAAGTCATAAGCAGTACTAACTATGCTCAGCAGCATTAATTTCTTCTAGCAGCATTAACTTGGTTTTAGCAGCATTAACTACTAAGCAGTACTAACCACTAGCAGTACTAACTAATTAAGCAGTACTAACTTTGTTCAAGCAGAACTAACTTTGACTAGCAGTATTAATTCTACTAGCAGTAGTAATACTCAGCAGTATTAACTTTGAAGTCTTCTAGCAGTATTAATTCTGAACTAGCAGCATTAAAGACTTGTTCACATCTTCAGTTCCCAACAATCTCCCCCTAACTTGACTTTTAGAAAGAGAAGTCAAGTTCTTCAAATGCTTCCAAAATCTTCATTGATCTACTCCAATGTTAGGATCTAGTCCCATGCTCTGATTAATAGTTCTTTGAATTAAGTACTTTGCCATTTCTGAATTTGGTGCACAACTCAACTTCTTATTTAACATGGCATGAAGCTTCAGATTTGTATGGTTGTATACCCTATCCACCAAGTAATACTCCCTGTGAAAAGTATCCAATGCTAGTTCGTAGACTCCACTCCTTTCATATAAAGTCCATCCTCTAACAGCTTTAAATACATCTTTTATCAAATGCTTTACTGCTTCTGGTTTGAACAACATACACAAATATTCCATAACTAGCTTCACAATTGGTAACCCTGGAGCTGTCAACTGATCTGCATGAACTTTCATCCCCACTGCAAACATTTCTTCCAAATCAGATCTTGAACACTCTCTGACAATTTTGCTCCACGTGTTGTAGACTTCATACCTCTCATCCTTTCTTTTCAATCTGATGTACTCTTTACCATCCACCTCCACAGTATCCCAGAGGATAACTTCAGGAGGTTTGAATCCAACAGGTTCAGCTGAAATAGGCTTTGGAATTTTATCCATTACTACCATGTACATGTTTACACCTGAACTCTGTGGTACTTCTTCCTGAGATTCAACTTTCTTTTCTTCTTCTACTCTAGACTTCTTGACAACTTTCTTTCTGTTGGCCATCATTTTGGTTCTCTTCAGAATCCTTTGCCCTTGTCCTATAGTAGCTTCCTTCTTCTTTTCTTCCTTTTTCCTTTCTTCTGATCTAGGGCCTTTAAAAGCAATAGACTTAACTCTTTTTATCTTCTTGATCTTCTGAGCTAGAGTCTCTTCTTCTTTAATCTCTGCCTTTTTCTTTGTTGGAGTTCCCTCTTCACTTTCAGGGAAGGGTTTATTGATATTCACATCATGCCTCTCCTTAGCTTTCTTTTCAAACTCCATTCTGTCCTTTTCATTATTCTTCAACTTTCCCATTTCTTTCTCATATAGTCCCTTGACTTGATCAAAAGTCATCTTTATGAACATTTATTTCTTCACACCAATTGCACTCCTCAAGAAAGTTATCATCTTGTTCCTTTCCTGAGTTGCAAGATAAGTTTGTGAAGGTCTTCTCTTCTTTGCACTTGATCTGGCCATCATAGCCTTTCTCAAGCTTATTGCTCTTTGCTTAGCTTTCTCTGTTTCCAACCCTTTCTGAAATGCTTCATTTAGTTCATTGGCTAGTGCTCTTGCTATCTCTCTGTCTTTCTCAACCTGCTCTTTTTCTGCTTGCTCTAACTCTTCTTGCAGTTTCTTGGCTAATGCTTCATCTGATTCAATCATCTTTTGCTTTTTAGTTGGTTGATCAGTTTCTATCATCTTTTCTTTCCCTTTTCTTTTTATATCTGCAGCCATGTCTTTCTTTTCTGATTTCTTTGCTCCCCCTTCATTTATGACCACTCCCTTTGCTTTGGGAGTGTCATTCTTTGCTTTTACCAGCATCTCTGCTACTTCAACCTCTTCAGATGTCAATCCTGTTACTGCTGCTTGTGTAGTTTCAGCAGCACTAACAGTTTCTGCTGCTGGGGTTGTTACTGCTGCTGGTGTTGTTTCTGCTGCTGCCTTTTCTTCAACAAATTCAGCCCTTTCTTCAACAAACTCCCCCTCAAACTGTTGATCTATCTGTTCTGAGCTAGAATTCTCCCCCTTTTTGGAAGCATTTTTCTTATTTGACCTCTTCTTTAAAACAAACTGTTTTCTCCTCTGCTTATGCACCAACCTTGTCACCATTTTCTTTAATTTTGCAATCTGGATTTGTTGTGACAAGATGACCAACTTCATCTCTTCAATTTCTTTTCCTTGTTTGAGAACATGTTGGTTGATGTTCCCCATTGTTTCCATCAATTCATAGTAAGTATATCTGTCCTCACCCTCTCCAGAAGTGTTACCCTCTTTTGAAGGATCATTGGATCTTTTTGTAGTGGAAGTCTTCTGCCTAGCAGAAGCACTATCCACCCCCTTGATTTCTTGGCACCGGGGACCTTTGAATGATTGCTCATTCAAAGTTGCCATGGGGAAGGTCTTATGGATGTTACCACTGACCTCCTCTGAGCTAGCAGGAGTAGTGGCAACATTCTCTCCCATATGCTCTTCCTCCTCCTCAGAGAGCACCTCCTTTGGGTTGGGAGACACCCTTGTGGGTTCCCTGTAGATATTCTCTACTGGAGAATGCTCCAATAGAGGGCTTTGAGGCTCTTGGTTAATAGTAGGTACACCAAGGGAAGGAGCCTTGTGTACCTTTCTCTTGACATAGGTCTTGGATATTATGGGAGTGGGTTTAGCAGCAAAGGACTGAGGGAAAATTTGAGAGATGGAAGGTTGGGATTGGCTAGCAGTGGGTTGGTCTAATGGGGGCCTTGACCCTGCTACCATACCTTCATTAGTTTGGGACACTACCATCATTGTAGAGAACAATGGGGTGTCTACTCCTTCCGAGTCCCCAGCAGATCTTCTCATATTTGAGAAAACCTTGCCTTTAGGGGGTTTTGGTACATATATTCTATTAGAATGAGGAATATCCGTCAATTCATGGTTGATTACTGCTTGAACAAACCTGGGATACATATAAAAGCTCTTTTTGTTTCCCATGTTTGAGACAAGATCATTGAAAATCATTTGTGAAAAATTGTACCTTCTGGCAGTGGCCAAACAAACCAAAGCATAAGCAATGGGACTGCTGAACTCACTCCATCCAGTGGTCTTTTTAGAAATGCAGTGCATCAAGGTATGAACAAGAAAACGCCATTGGGGGTGAGAATTTAGCTTTTGAGAACTTAAAAACACCCAATGGGCCTCCATACCCCATTCTTGTAAGAGTAGAAAACAGTTCATCATTAGGGATAGAAGTTATACCAGAGGCATCGTCTAGACGTAGACTGATGCAAATTACTTCTTCAGTAACTGTCAATGGCTTGCCACATACTGTCGTCTTGATCATTTGCACACCATCCTCAGTAACAATGGTGGCATGTGCCCAGAATTGCCTCTGATGCTCTATGAAGATAGTAGGAGACATAGTGAGAGCATGGGCAATGTGGCTAGACTTCAGAAAGTCGACTATCTGATGAAAACCTTCAGCTTGCTTTGGCTTTTGGAGCATCGCGATTTCATTGTGCTCGTCAATGAACGCCATTGATGCCATTGACCTTGAAGATTCTTGCCTGAAAACTTTGAACTTTGAGAGAGAAAGGGTTTAGAGCGCAAGTGAACAGTATGCAAAGAGTCGTTATGAGCTTTTAGGCGGGCAAAGAGTATTTATAGTATTCGGAACATAAGCAGTATTAACCTAGAGCAGTATTAACCACTAGCAGTATTAACTGAAAGCAGTATTAACCACTAGCAGTATTAACTGAAAGCAGTATTAACTGAAAGCAGTATTAACTACTAGCAGTATTAACTGAAAGCAGTATTAACTACTAGCAGTATTAACTGAAAGCAGTATTAACTACGAGCAGTATTAACTACTAGCAGTATTAACTAACTAGCAGTATTAACTGAGAGCAGTATTAACTACTAGCAGTATTAACTAACTAGCAGTATTAACTGAGAGCAGTATTAACTATACTTACTCCTTTAATCTTGCGAAATACTGAGTACTGCTATACATATCCTGAAAAAGAAGATTAGTAACACCAAGAATAAACAATATACAGGTATAAAACCACTTTTTAAGAAGGGGCTTATTCAGAGTTGATCATTCCCACACTTGTTACCAAGAAAGTGAATCTACCCACATCAAAAGCTTTAGTGAATAGATTAGCAAACTGATTATCAGTGTGAACTTTTACAACTTGAATAAGTTTCTTTTCATTACAGTCTCTTATGAAGTGATACCTAATCTCAATGTGCTTGGTCTTTGAGTGCTTGACAGGATTATTCACAATGCTAATAGCACTGCTATTATCAATAAAAATTGGAGTGTGTAGAAAGGTTACCCCATAATCCAACATTTGATTCTGAATCCATAAGACTTGAGAACAGCAACTTGCAGCTGCTATGTACTCTGCCTCTGTTGTAGATGTGGATACTGTGGTTTGTTTCTTGCACTGCCATGAAACTAGTCTTGCACCCAAAAACTGACATCCTCCAGAAGTAGATTTTCTGTCCAAGTTTGCTCCACCTAGATCACTATCTGAGTATGCAAGTAGGTCAAAGGATGAGTCATGAGGATACCAAAGTCCCAATCTGGGTTGCCCTTTGAGATATCTGAATATCCTCTTAACAGCTTGATAGTGAGATTGCTTTGGCCTAACTTGGAATCTTGCACACACACAGACTGGAAACATTATATCTGGCCTAGAGGCTGTAAGATACATGAGAGAGCCAATCATGGATCTATAATGATGAACATCCATATCCTCCCCCTCAAGATCTGCTGTTATTTGCTTGTGTGTTTCCATAGGTGTGCTAACAGGTTTTGAATCTGAGAAACCAAACTTGGTTAGAATGTCCTGCACATACTTGGACTGACAGATGAAGATTCCATCTGACTTCTGTTGAACTTGGAGTCCAAGGAAGAAAGTAAGTTCCCCCATGGAACTCATTTTGAACCTTTGATGCATTAGTTCCTCAAACTCCTTGCACATGTTGTCTCTTGTTGATCCAAAGATAATATCATCAACATAGATTTGGACCAGCAAGATATCCTTCTTCTTTCTTTTGATGAATAGAGTCTTATCAATGACTCCTCTTTCAAAGTCATTTTCCAAGAGATAGGATGACAGAGTGTCATACCATGCTCTTGGAGCTTGATGTAGTCCATAAAGTGCTTTCTTCAATTTGTATACTCTGTCTGGATAGCTTGGGTTTTCAAACCCCGGTGGTTGACAGACGTATACTTCTTCTTCAATTGAACCATAAAGAAATGCACCTTTCACATCCATCTGATAGACTCTGAATTTCATGTAGGAAGCATAAGCCAGGAATAATCTAATTGCTTCTATCCTTGCCACTGGTGCAAATACTTCTTCATAGTCTATCCCTTCTTCTTGTGTATACCATTGAGCCACCAACCTTGATTTATTCCTTATCACTATACCTCTTTCATCTCTCTTATTCCTGAAGACCCATTTTGTTCCTATTTCCCTATGGCCTTTAGGAAGGTCTACCAGATCCCAAACATCTTGCAGCTTGAACTGCAATAGCTCTTCTTGCATGGCTTCTATCCAACTAGATTCTTTCATAGCATCATGTGCCTTTTTAGGCTCAAGCTGGGATAAAAAGCAAGAAAGCACTGTGTGTTGTTGATCTTGTATTTCTTGAAGTCTACTTTGATTTCTAGTCATCATAGGAGAGGATATATCTCCTATTACCAGCTGTGGAGGATGATTCTTTTGTATTCTGGTGTGATAACTAGGTTCTTCATTAAGTCCCACCTCTAGATTAGAGTCATTCAACTCAACTGAAGTGTTTTCAGTAGCCACTTCTGGTTCTTTATTTTCTTGAGTCTCCTCATCTCTACTTTCTTCTTCACCTTGACTTGGTCCAGTAGATGGTTCCTTTTCACAGTCTTCAACAGGATTCACTGTGGGTATGGGAAATATCACAGATTGAGATATACTTTCTGAGACTTGTGTAGTCCCTGATCCTCCAGTCCCTGTACCTGTATATTCATCACTACTGAAACCAAAAGAGTTAGTTAGTGAGTCAATGTCAAATAGCCACTGAGGACCAGACCCAATTGGATTTGGTGTGTTCTCATTGCATTTGACATTGTCACTTTCTTCAATTATTCTGGAAGAAGAGTTAAAGACTCTGTAGGCCTTACTTTGAGATGAGTAACCAACAAGAAATCCATCATCTGCTTTGCTATCAAACTTACCTAAGTGAGATTTGGTATTGAGAATAGTACAAGGACACCCAAAAGGTTTGAAAAATCCAATGAAAGGTTTTCTTTTATTTAAAAGCTCATATGGGGTCTTGTTCTTTTGTTTGACCACTAGTACTCTGTTTTGGACATAACAAGCAGTATTAACTGCTTCAGCCCAAAAGGTAATTGGTAGTTTTGAATCAGCCAACAGAGATCTAGCAGCCTCTATTAGTGTCCTATTTCTCCTTTCAGCAACTCCATTCTGTTGAGGAGTCCTAGGAGCACTATATTGTCTCTCAATACCTTTCTCTTCACAGAAGGTGTTTAGATCAAGATTTTTAAACTCAGTTCCATTATCTGATCTAATGACTTTTACTCTTTGATTAGTTTGGTTTTCAATTCTTAGAATAAAGGATTTGATCAGTCCACTTGTCTCATCCTTAGTCCTTAGAAAATATACCCAAGTAAATCTGGAGTAATCATCAACAATAACTAAGCAGTAAGATTTCTTGCCTATACTCATAACATTTGTAGGACCAAACAGATCCATATGCAATAACTGGAGACAAGATGAAATAGAATTTAACTCTTTGGTCTTATGAGAAGTTTTGTGCTGTTTGCCTTTAAGACAAGCAACACAATGATCATCACATGAAAAGACTTTTGAAGGTAAACCTCTTACAAGGTTGTTTTTAACAAGTTTGTTCATAGTCTTGAAATTCATGTGACACATCCTTCTGTGCCAAAGAGAGGATTCATCCACAGAAGCTTTTGAAACAAGACAGTTTAGGGATGAATCACTATCAACATTGTCCATATCTAGACAATAAACATTGTCCTTTCTTGGAGTTCTAAGTAGTATCATGCTTTCATCAACTACTTTGAACCCTGGAGCAAGGATCATACACTCTGTGTTTGTAAATAATATGCTATGTTGTTTGTCACAAACCTGTGATACACTTAACAGGTTGTACTTCAATTGATCAACATAGTAGACATCCTCAAATGTCATCTTACCTTTTGTGACATTACCTTTGCCACTTATTTTACCACCAGTAAGATCATTTCCAAAAGCAACATGTCCTCCATTGATATGCTTGAAATCCTGAAGGCATGACATGTTACCTGTCATGTGCCTAGAACAACCACTATCAACATGCCAAATGCTCTTTCCCTTGAGCTGTTGATTGCCCTGCACATTAGATAAGTCAGTTAGTTTGAATAAGGAACCCAAGCCAAAGTGGTCTTGGGTACCCCTTTCTCATCAAAATACTTGCATTCTTTCTTGACAAGATTTTTAAATTTTGATTCCTCATACTTGGAGTATTTTGTCACAATAATAGGCTTGGAAACATTTTTGCTAGAAGCAATACTGATTTTAGAAGTACTTGCATGCTTAGCAGTACTAACCTTGTTAGCAGTAGTAACTATGTTAGCAGCATTAATATTTTCAGCAGTACTAACACTGTTAGCAGTAGTAACTGTGTTAGCAGCACTAATATTGTTAGCAGTACTAACACTGTTAGTACTTCTAGGTACCCATAGTAAAATACTTTCTTTTAAAACCTTATTTTTCAAAGGGCCTTTACTTTCAACAGATTTCTTCATCACATGTTTCTTTCCAGCCTTCCTATAACCAACAGGTTTTTGCACAAATCTTTGAAAGTTCATCTGTTGGTTAATAGGGTTAAAGTAACAATACTTAGCCAAATGATTCAACTTGCCACATATGAAACAAGGTTTTGGTCTATTGATTTTATTCAGATCAACTCCTTGTTTCTGAGCCCATTGATTATTCCAGTTTCTTTGATTACCTCTTTTTATACCAGAATTTAGGCTCTTAGTTGTATTGCAAGCACACTGTTTACAAGATCCAGGATTCACAACCGTGGTTTGTTTATAATGGACCTTATTATCCTTTCCTTTTGTCTTCTCTATCTCCTTGGACTTGACCCAGATTTTCCCACATCCCTCATTGGTGATAATATTGTTATCTAATGGTATCTTTTTACTCACAGTATTATCCCTATTCTCACTGGCTTCTTTCTCAGTCAAATCCTTAACTACTACCTCATCCAAAGGATCTATCTTAAAAGCTTCCTCAGACAAATCCTTTTTCTCCTTAGTTTCTAACAAGTCTGATGTAGGAGAGATATAGTTGTTGTTATAAGGAGGGGGTGTATTGTTGTATCCAATACCAGGCTTCATTTTATCATGAATCTGAGCCTTTAGAAGAGAATCCATTGCTTTTGAAGCATATGAAAACTTTTCTATGTCAAGCTTAACTTTAGACAGTTCCTCTTTCAGCCTATCATTCTCTTCTAAGGACTTAGACAGTTTGGTTTCTAACTCATTCTTTTCCCACTTCCAATAGTTTGTGTCATAAGAGTGTTGCAGTTCATTAGCTTGAAAGCCTTTGATTTGTTTTTCAAATCTCTCTACTATCAACACATAATCTCTTCTATCCTTTTCTAATCTTTTGAGGTCATCACACATACTTTGATTGTGATCCCTGTATCTTTTGACAGTGTCTATGCAAGATTTAGTGCAAAGATTAGAAATTACCTCAGAGGGGAGATCAGACACTTCTGCCATAAGAGCTTGATTCTGAATGGCTTCCTTAGCTTGATCACTCCAGTCAAATCCCATTCCTTGTTGAGAAACAAGGGCTTGAGCAGGATTCTTGTTTTGATTGTATCCTCCATTCTGAGCTTGTTGGTGGTTGTTGTTTGGAACAACACTCCTACACTCTCTAGTAAAGTGTCCTTTCATGTGACACTTATAGCATTCCACCTTAGTCTTGTCAAAACCATCTCCATCTTCTCTTCTTTGAGAGAAGTTGTTCCTTCCTATTCTTTTAATAAACTTCTTCACTCTCATAGATAACATGGCCATCTGCCATTTAATGTCCATCTCCTCCAGGTCATCAGGGTGAAGTTGATCTAGATCATCATTAATCAAGGAATTGTTGCTATGACTGGACAAAAAGGCTTCAAAGATAGTTCCAGTGCCTTTTTCTGAATTTACTCCACTGGCAGTACTAACTGCTTCAGGGTTAGCAGTAGTATCAGTAGATGTTGAAAGAAGTGCAACATTGTGGATATAGCCAGTGGGATTCTTCTTGGATCCTACCTCAGATTCAAAAACTCTTAGATCATTATATAGATCATCAAGTTCCTTCTCTTCCAGATTGTCACTCTGTCTATATGAGACAGTGTACATAGTCCATTCATTCCCAAGAGATCTGAGGAACTTTCTGTTGATATCATCTTGTTCCATCTTCACTCCTACAGTAGCCAGTTCACCAATGAGCTTGTTGAATCTATCAAAAGTTTGAGTCATAGACTCATTCTTTGAAGAAGTGAAGTTCTCATACTGCTGCTTTAGAACATCTCTTTGATTTCTTTTGATACTTTTAGTTCCAGCAAATCTTTTCTCTAGAGCATTCCAGAGAATCTGAGCATCAGTGCAGTTGCAAAATTGATGCTGATATTCATTTGGAATGGCCAAGAGCAGAGTGCTCAATGCCTTCATCTCTGTCTGTCTGATCTTTTTATCACCATCTGTCTTTGGTGGAGGTCTTTTCCCATCTGGTCCTATCTTTCCTGCTTCAGAAGGACCATTCTCAATGATATCCCACATTGAGTAGTCAGTGAGAAGAATGAATTGTCTAATTCTGATCTTCCACATGTCAAACTCACTGGGTTTGAGCATTGGAACCTTAGAGACCATAGTGCTGTTTGATTCTGCAAGGTTTTCCATGATGAATGAATAGATGTTTCTGAGAGAGTTTGGCTCTGATACCACTTGTCAGGATCGAATTCTTAACAAGAATAAATTCTCAGAAACTAATATCAAAGAAGTTTGCGGAATAACACTTTGATATTCACTAAAACAGTAAACCAAAACAGTATATAATCAACAACTTGTAAACTTGTATTGAATGCTTGAAGTTACAAGATTAAACATAAAACCTCAATATTGATGAATAGGCTCACCAATACGAATTCTACTTCTCTAGAATTAGGATCTATGCCTTGAGGTTGATTTTCTCTTTAGAACTAAAACTTAGAATGAATGAATGAATTAATCTCTCTCTAAACTATTCTATTAAATCTGTACATATACTAAATAAAAAGATAATTACAATAAATAAAATATCTTCAGTATATCTTCCATCATTATCTTCAAGACTTCCATGAATATCTTGATTCTTTCCAGCTGTCATCCTTTCCATCCGGTTCTTTAAGTCATAAGCAGTACTAACTATGCTCAGCAGCATTAATTTCTTCTAGCAGCATTAACTTGGTTTTAGCAGCATTAACTACTAAGCAGTACTAACCACTAGCAGTACTAACTAATTAAGCAGTACTAACTTTGTTCAAGCAGCACTAACTTTGACTAGCAGTATTAATTCTACTAGCAGTAGTAATACTCAGCAGTATTAACTTTGAAGTCTTCTAGCAGTACTAATTCTGAACTAGCAGCATTAAAGACTTGTTCACATCTTCAGTTCCCAACAGTTTGATTCTGGGTTTAATTGCTTATCGGTCGAAATTGTTCTGGGTTGTGTTTGAAGTGTTCTTCATATTGATCTGGGTTGTGTTTGAAGGTTAATATCGGTCTAATATTGATTTGGGTCAAAATTGATCTGGGTCGAATTTGATCTGCATATTGGTGTACTTGGTTTATCGATTTAAATTTCTGGGTTTGATCTCGATCGAGTTCCAGAAATCATCGAGTTCATCGGTGGGTTCTTCGAGTTTATCGGTCTTATCTATTGTTTGTTTTGGGTTTATCTGCTGTTTGTTAAGTTTCTGTAATCGACCGATAGTACTTGACCGGTGCTTTGATATTATCGGTCTTTCATTTGACCGGTATATTGTTGATATCGGTCCTTTATTCGACCGATACACTGATTCGATCGGTACCCTGATTACCGGTCTTTGTCCTGTGACCGATATATTGTCCCTTCCGGTCCTTTGGTTCGACCGGATTTGTTAGACCGGTGCGTTGTTAATACCGGTCCTTTGCTTGACCGATACGTTGTCAATACCGGTCCTTTGCTTGACCGGTACATTGTCAATACCGGTCCTTTGCTTGACCGGTACGTTGTTAATACCGGTCCTTTGCTTGACCGGTACGTTGCCTTTTCCGATCCTTTGCTTGACCGGTACCCAGTTCGACCGGATTTTTGCTAGACCGGGTCCTTGTCTTTTTCTGCTTATTATTATTATTTTTTTTGGATCATCCTACTTGTCTCACGATCGTTACAGTGTTTTTAAGTTAAGAGATTGAAGATGAATTCAAGAGACGCATTAGTTATTGGTTCGGATCAGAAACCCCCGGTTCTCTATCGAGGGGAATATCCTCAGTGGCATGATCGCTTCATGAACTTCATTGAATCGAAACCAAACTATGAAGCCCTTTACAAGTGTCTGACAGAGGGACCGCAAGACTGGCCAATGAAAGTTGTACCGGGAAACACAGAAGAAGGTCGACCTGCGCGCAATGTTCCAAAATCTGTCAGTGACTTCACAAATCAAGAAAAGGATTTGTATTATGCTGAAAAGCAAACAAAGACATTTCTTCTACAATGTCTACCCAACGACATCTATGCTTGCATCGACAGTTACAAGGAGTCTACAAAGAAAATGTGGGACCAGATTGAGAAGATGATGATGGGGAGCCACATCAACAATCAACTCAAGGTGACAAACTGCATCACCAGATATGATGGCTTCAAAGCAAGAAAAGGCGAGACACTGACAGAAACATATGAAAGGTTCAACTTGCTTCTGAATGATCTCCAGAAGAATAAGATCACGAAGACGAACACTGAGAACAACATCAAGTTCATGAACAACCTCCAGCCTGAATGGAAACCGTTCGTCTCTCATATTCGTCATACTCAGACCCTGGAGAAGCTTTTTCTACATGAACTTTAAATGCTGCTCTAGGATGAAGAGGAGGTTATGGAACTAATGGGGAATCAGAAAGCTGAAGAAAAGCCGGTAGTTGATCCGTTAGCACTCGTATCTGAGAAAAGAGTGAAGTCTGTCAGTCGTTTGTCTGAAAAGAAGCCAGTGCAAAGTGAGTCTGAACCCGAAGATCCTGATAGTGATTCGGATCCTGAACTCACTAAGATGAAAGAAGCTATGGTATTCTTGACTCAACAATTCCAGAAAAGGAAGTTCTTTAACAAATCTTCCAACAAGCAAAGGTTTTCCACTCGCCGTGACCATCAAGAGAAGTCTGAAGGTAAGAAAAGTGTTGAATATGGAAAGAAGTTTGACAAGAGACACGAAGAAAAGACAAAAGATGAGCCGATCAGATGCTACAACTGTGGTCGGTTAGGCCACTTTGCCAAGGATTGTCGCAAGCCTGTTGTGCGCAATTTCGATTATTATAGAGCCAAGCTTCTACTGGCCAAAGAGAAAGAAGCAGGTAAGGCTCTCATGGCTGAAGATGACTACTGGCTACAAGTCTCTGATGAAGAACCTGAAGATGCCGAAGCACACTTGTGTTTCATGGGCAAGCATTCATCACCTTCTGACACTGATGATGAAGATCGAAACTCTCCATGTCAGGTATGTGCTCCTTATCACGAAGCTTTAATTGATCAGATGCAACTTGCCATGAATAAACTAGACTTTTTCAAGCTACTCATAAAAGAAAAAGAACAACTCATCTCATCTCTAGAAAAACGAGTTGCTGCACAGTCTGAATGTATTGAAAATCAAAGTTTAGAAATCTCAAGCAATCTGTGCACAATTTCTAATTTAAAAGAATAGTGTGAGAGTTGTTCAAAAGAATCACAAGAGCTAAAGACCAAAGTAGATGATCTGACCAGTGAGCTACGCATGTCCGAGAATGAGAAAATTGATATTGTGTCTCAAAACGTGGCTTATAAAAATGAATATCAAAGATTATCTAATCAGTTAAAGGAAATCGAAAAGAAGCTTTATAGAATTGGTCAATCTCATCAAACGCTAAATCTAATTGCACCAAAGGAACCCAAGTATGCGAATACGGGTATCGGTTACGATAACCCATATTATCTGAAAAAGGCCCTATCCAAAGTTCCTACGATTTATGCGTCTGAATTTCTTGGAATAGACAAGACATTTCCAGAATACAAGATCAATTGGACCAAACCAATTGAGGATGAGGACTGGGAAGAGGATAAGTTGAGAAGGGAGAACTCTACTAAAATGAAACTTCCTTTTGTTTATGATTCATTAAATGCATCGTACAACGAAGAAAAACCTTGTTTCCTATCAAATGACTACTTTAGAAGTTATACTCAAGCTGAATTTGATGCTAAAACAGTTAAAACTGAGGAGGAATCTCTAGATCATAAAGTTTATGTTCCACCTCTGATTTTAGAAAAGAAAATTGTTCAGCTAGAAACGTCATTTGAACAGGAGAGGGACAATTTTCAAAAGGAAAAACAAGACCTTTTATCTCAAATTGAGTGCCTCACTTCCAATAAAGAGGAATCTGTGTCCAACAAGGAAAGAGAATACTTTCAGACAGAAATAAAGAAGTTAAACTTACAACTGTCTGCCTTGGCAGCAGATCGTCTGAAGGAACAATTTCACAAGGCTGAGCCTCAAACTCAGCCTACAATTATTCAAAGTGAGAAACCTACCCTGTCTGACAATTCTTATCCTGACTCCGACACATCTTCCTATAAAGCCTTTTTGGGTGACTCGTCACAAAAATTTTCAAATAAAGGAAAAGAGCCTCATGTTTTAGAAATGGATCATTGTTCTGATTTTAAACATGCTTCCGCCTATGATCCACTTCAAACAAATTCTTCCGATGTCGTAAATTCCTCAAGCGATAAGGTCCTTTCTGATGAGGAAATGGAATTTTCAGCATTCTTGAATTCCGAGGTGTGTCTAGACGGTGATTTGACCCAATTTGATTTTAATCCGTCTCTACCAAGTCACGTTGATTTTCTAAACTCGTCTTGTGAGCCTCCGGTAAAATTTTATAAGGGTGAATGTTCCACATCCGCCCTACAAAAACCTTTTGTGAACGACTCTTCAAAGTCAAAATCCAAACAACGTTCACAAAAGAAGAAAAAGACCGGTCGCTCCAAAAGACAACAATCTTCACATTTCACATCTTCTGACTATAAGTTTAACGGTCTTTCAGATACTTTTGGTCGGCGCAAAGAAGTAAGATATGCTTGGGTAGCTAAGAAGTCTAAAGAGAGCACGACAACAGCAGAATTAGTTGATCCAGTTTTAAAGTCTAGGAAAAACAATAACAATCATGATGTTTTTAATTCTAAACCTTTAGTTGAATGTAATGGAACTTTACCTTTAAAAGTTTATTCTATTCCTCATTTACTTCAACTGTCTCATGATTGTATTTGTTGCTCTTATTGTGGATCGAATGAGTTTGTTGATCGTCGTTTTGCATCTGATTGGTTTTGCTCGTATCATGTTGATAATTATCATTCTCAGTTTGATATTACCCGTCATAGGAAAAGACCCAAGTCTAAACGGCCATCCAAAACGGGTGTTAAATCTAACCCCAAAGGACCCATTTACGAATGGGTACCTAAAAAGAAATAACTTGTTTTGCAGGACGGTCATGTGTGGTATCTAGATTCGGGCTGCTCCAAGCACATGACCGGAAGAAAGGAGCTACTCACAAACTTCACCGAGAAGTTTTGTTGGAATGTACGGTTTGGGAATGATCATTATTCTCCCATCAGGGGTTACGGAGATATCGTCAAGGATAATCTCACGATTAAGAAAGTGTCCTACGTCGAAGGCCTTGGTCACAATCTCTTCAACATTGGCCAATTCTGCGACAAGGATCTAGAGGTCACTTTCAAAGCCAAGCGGTGCAGCATTCGGACTGAGGACGGAAAAGAAATCCTTGCTGGAACGCATCGCTCCACCCTCTACACGATTGACCTCTCGTCTCTGAAAGCAGATAAGGAAGTTTGTTTAATGTCTAAAGCCTTTGCCGAACAAAGCTGGTTATGGCATCGTAGACTCTCGCACCTGAACTTCAAGACGATTAATAAGTTGGTGCTCGGTGGACACGTTAAGGGAATGCCTGATCTTAAATTCGAAAAAGATCATTTGTGTGCCGCCTGCGAAATGGGCAAGATGAAGAAGGCTTCTCACAAGCCTAAAGTCACTCCTAGTACTTCACGGTCCCTTGAACTCATTCACATGGATTTATGTGGACCGATGCGCGTCCAAAGCATCAATCATAAGAAGTATGTCCTGGTGATGGTTGACGATTTTTCTCGCTACACATGGGTCCGATTCCTCCGATCAAAGGATGAAACTCCCGAATTGATTATCTCTCTCCTGAAGAGTATTCAAGTCAGTCTCAACCTATCAGTCCAGACCATAAGCACGGATAACGGCACCGAGTTCAAGAATCAAGTGCTCACCGGTTACTTGACTTCAGTGGGCATAACACATACTTTCTCAGCTGCTCGCACTCCTCAGCAAAACGCGGTAGTAGAGCGCCGGAATCGAACTCTTGTCGAAGCAGCTCGCACGATGTTATCTCAGTCAAAGCTACCGCTATTTTTATGGGCAGAAGCAGTTGCTACCGCTTGCTACACTCAACCGCACGATAATCAACAAGCGGTTTAACAAGACACCGTACGAGATCATCAACAAACGCATCCCGAACATCAACTATTTTCATCCATTCGGGTGCACATGCTTCGTATTGAATGTCAAGGATGATCTCGGAAAATTCAGCCCCAAAGCGGACGGAGGAGTGTTCATTGGATATTCTCAGCATGCCAAAGCTTACCGTGTCTACAACAAACGATCGAAGATCGTCGTTGAGAGTGTGAACGTGACTTTTGACGAGGCCGCTGATATAGCTTCTGAACACCTCAGTTCAGAACCCACTTTAACTGGTGTGTTAGCTTCTGGACAAGTTCGTTCAAGAGCTACACAATCTCCAGTAGATCCAAATCATGCGTCTACGTCAAGAGCACACTTTTCTGATTTAGATTTACTATTTGAGTATTTCTATGATGACTTATTTAATATTAAGTCTAATGCTATGTCTTGTAACAGGAATGTTCCTCAAGCACCAGAAGAAACACAAGTCACTGGTCCAATCGACTTCGATGGCCCATCCTCGCCTGGTGCTCCATCATCTTCTGACAATGATTCTGCATTCCCGAGCTCGGGTGATACTCTTCCTATCCAAGATCCTACTGTCACACTGGAAATAGTAGGCCCTCCTGAACCGACACCTGTGGAAGGCACTCCTGAAGTTCCCATTCCGGCAATCCCGGATTCTGCTTCACCTGCATCTCCTGCTGAGTCGTCCTCTGCTGCACTCTCGACTCCAACTAAGGAACTTCAACCTCACAGGCCGTCATCACTCGAAGCAATTCAAGATTTACCCCCGATGGTTATGTGGACTCCGATACCTCTTAACAGACATATCAGCCTCTTCCACACACCACCAAGTGGACTCGAGCTCACCCCCTTCATCAGATCATTGGTGATCCCAAGACGCCTGTTCAGATTCGATCTACTACTGCCAACGATTGCTTATTTTCTTCGTTCCTCAGTCGTATCGAACCTTCCACCATGTCCGAAGCGTTGAATGATCCAGACTGGGTGATCGCTATGCAAGAGGAACTCAACCAATTTGAGAGCCTTAAAGTGTGGCGCCTTGTTCTCCGGCCAAAAAACAAGACGGTGATTGGGACGAAATGGATTTTCAAGAACAAGAAGGACGAAAATGGAATCATTGTCCGGAACAAAGCACGTCTAGTGGCTAAAGGATATCGCCAACAAGAAGGTATAGATTACAAGGAGACGTTTGCACCGGTTGCACGCATTGAAGCTATTCGCATGTTCCTCGCCTACGCCGCCCACAAGAATTTCATCGTCTTTCAAATGGATGTGAAATCTGCATTCCTGAACGGCGTTCTCAAAGAGGAGGTGTATGTCTCGCAACCCGAAGGCTTCGTGAGTTCTGAATCTCCGAATCATGTTTATTTTCTTGACAAGGCCTTATACGGTCTTAAGCAAGCGCCACGAGCCTGGTATGATGCTCTCTCATCCTTCTTGATTAAATATGGTTTCTCTAAAGGTAAGATTGATACTACCCTATTCATTAAAAGAGAAAAGAAAGATATCATTCTTGTACAGATTTATGTTGATGACATAATCTTTGGCTCCTCAAATCCCAAGTACTGTCAGAACTTTTCAGCCTTAATGAGTAAACATTTTCAAATGAGCATGATGGGGCAAATGAATTTTTTCCTGGGTCTTCAAGTAAAACAATTAGCAACAGGAATTTTCATTAATCAATCTAAGTACATCTCGGATATTCTTCGGAAATACCAGATGGAAAACTCTTCTCCTATGAAAACCCCCATGTCTACTAGTTTAAAGCTACACACCGATCCTGATGGCAAGGATGTGAATGCTACAACTTATAGAGGTATGATAGGTTCTTTGATGTACTTGACGGCGAGCCGGCCAGATATTATGTTCTCGACATTTCTATGTGCACGATTTCAGTCGAAACCTAAAGAGTCTCACTTAGCTGCGGTTAAGCGTATTATCCGATATTTAAAAGGTACTGCTGATCTTGGTTTGTGGTACCCAAAAGAGACAGGTTTTGAATTGACAACCTACTCGAATGCTGACCATGATGGAAACATGCTGGACCGGAAAAGCACATCCGGTCATGTCCAGTTCCTGGGAGATCGTCTCGTCAGCTGGGCTTCGAAGAAGTAAAACTGCGTGTCCACCTCGACCGCCGAGGCCGAATATGTAGCAGCCGCCAGTTGCTGCTCTCAAGTCATCTGGATGCGCACCCAGCTGAAAGACTATGGATTTAACTACTCGAGGATCCCCATCTACTGTGACTCCAAGAGCGCCATTGCAATATATAGCAATCCAATCCAGCACACGAAGACGAAGCACATTGATGTGCGATATCACTTCATAAAATACCACGTGGAACAAGGTACCATCGAACTCTACTTTGTTAATACAGAGCATCAGTTAGCAGACCTGTTCACCAAAGCCTTGGACGAAAAACGCTTTAATTATCTTGTGTCCAAGCTAGGTATGCTAAATCTGAAGGTTTGATTCTTTCACAGACCTAATCGAGTTTCATTCAATATCGAATGACTGTGTCTAATTCCCCAGTGACTTGTCTCTGGTTGCTCCGATCCACACTCCTTGGTTATTGAATTTTACTCGCTAAGTTCTGTGTCAATTTCAAACTTCTGTATCAATAAAGTAGATTTCGTTTGTTTCTATTTTTTCTCGTGTGTTTTCTTTTCTTCGTGGTGTTTTCGTGTTTAGTTTTGCAGTTTGTCCGTTTGTTCTCTGAAAGCATGAGTCGTTTGTGGTGGTCTTTAGAAGATGTTCATGTGTTCAGGGGGAACACGAGTGTACGATGTTTGGTAAGGTTCTCTAGTCCTCTATTCGAGGGGGAGGAGGTAAGTTTCTCGTGTATCTCGTCGAGGGGGAGCATTTTTCTCATAAAGCATTCAATGTTCGAGGGGGAGCATTTTTTTTCTTAGGTTTTAATTTTTTCCTTAGGAGTTTTTTTAGGTTAATTTTTTTTAATCAGAAAAATACAAAAATATATTTTTTCCTGTGTCAGTTATTTGTTTTATAAAAAGTAAAATTTCAAAAATATGTTTCAAAAATTTGGACCGGCCCATATCAGGAACCGGCCCAATCCCTTCCTCGGCCCACCACCAGACCCGATCCAACCGCACAACCCGGGGTTTAAATCCCCGGGCTACTCCCTTTCCCTCATTCACACTCTTTCATTCGATCGATATCACTCTCACTCACTAAATCTCTCGCACTCTTCTCTCTCGATCGATCGACCGGGTCTTCTCTCTCCCTTGTTCTCGATTACCTCAGGTTTGTCTCTCTCTCTCTTATTTCTATCTCTCTACATCGACTCTGGTCGAATGATTCCATCGACCTCGGTCGACGTTCTACCGGTCGACTGGTTTCTAGGTTTCGGTTTATGTTTACAAAAGGTTATTCGATCGATTGGTTCGATTGGTTTCAGTTTGAATCGACTTTGGGTCTTGACTTTAAAATCTGTATTTGTCGATTCAATTTCCCCGGTCGTTTTGGGATTGTTTCTCTTCGACCTATATTTTATCGGTCCAATAGGTATATACCGGTCGAATGCTATTACCGGTCGAATACCAATACCGGTCGAAGAGACCTTCCGGTCGAATGACCAATACCGGTCGAATGCGTTTACCGGTCGAATACCAATACCGGTCGAATGCGTTTACCGGTCGAATACCAATACCGGTCGAATGCGTTTACCGGTCGAATACAAATACTGGTCGAATGACCAATCCCGGTCGAAGATCAGTACCGGTCGATTGTGTTACCCCGGTCAAATTGTTTCTCTTCTGGTCGAAGGACCTTTCCGGTCTAAGACCTTTACTGGTCGAAGCTTGACCCCGGTCCTTTTGGTGTTCTGAAATGCACACAGTATTGGGCTTTAGCTATCTGTGCTTAACTGCTTTGTTTCTAGACTGTAAGATTGTGAGGCGACCCTGTGAGTTGATCTTTTTCTATGTAGCGGTGCGCGAATTGGTTACAGACCCTAATTCACGAATTGGGTTTGTTTTTTCAGTATTTTGGAGTTAGCATAGGTTGTGGTTTAAAGCATGGCATTGTAACTCCAACGACATCTTGATTTCCATGTTCCTAAAATCTAACAAGCTTATTCTCAACAGGTACAATGGCGCAAAATTCACCCCCTGCGATTAATCCAATCGTCGATGCCGAACTGATTCCCGAGGATCAGTTCATTCAGCTCACACCAAACAACTATCATCTCGATGTAACCCAACCTGCCATTCAATATCAGGTCATCATCGAGATCCTCAGTGGGCATCCTCTATCATATGCTCTATCGGAGACAGCGGAAGTGCCGCTATTATACCTACAACAGTTATGGAAATCTCTACATGCCTTGGAGGCCGACGGTGAATTCCATCTGGAAGGCCGAATTGATCACACACCTGTGCTCCTCACTTGTGATCTTTTTCGACAATTTCTTCATCTGCCAACCGCCTGTTCAGTCCAGGGGCGAAATAGCTTTGACCCGCTCGTATCGGACGCCACTCTATGCGCTGACCTCTTGTCCCTAGGACACGGCACAGATCTATGTCTACCATCAAGTTTCAACCGCAAGTACCTGTCCACGTTATGGTACACCATGTTCACTTACCTCAATCGATGTCTTTCGGCTATCACGAAAGGCATCGACCAGACGAGTATTCACATTCTCCGACTATTCCACTTAGTGGGATTCCATCGCCACGCGGATTTCGCCGACTTCATATGGTGCGACCTTGTTCAGAAAGTTCGGTCGAACGCGACGAAGAGACAGAACTTCATACCGTATATGACGTTTCTCCAGCTGATCATTAGAAGCTACATGACTCTGTATCCCGAGATACCTCGCCGTACCACGCACCCTACTTGCCCGCATCACCCGACCCGCAAAATACCAGCTCGTACTGATCCGGAAGGGATCGTCGCCCGAGAAATCCCCATCGGGTTGCTGGCCTATGCTTGTCCTTCGGCACTGAGTGTTATAGCGTATAGGCACACACACAATCTTCCAGCTCCTATGGTCCAACCAGAACCGGTAGGACCTGCCCAAGGAGCATGACCCGAGAGGCGTGAGGGTCCGCGTCCCCGTACGAGAGGTGGTAGAGTCCGGATAGCTGGGGCTTCCTGACCGAGTGTGACGAGAGAAATCGTTGTGAGGGGAACTGGAGAGGGTAGTGTCGTTGGATCGGGACAAGCCAATACTTCACAACG
This sequence comes from Arctium minus, assembly GCA_954870635.1. NCBI lineage: Eukaryota > Viridiplantae > Streptophyta > Magnoliopsida > Asterales > Asteraceae > Arctium > Arctium minus. The sequence goes on from OX941087.1 coordinate 33,726,898, forward strand.
ATCACCTACCCTACCATGGGAGACATCTCCGATGGTAGAAGAGGACACAACTACTGAATCCGCCAACGTTCAGTCCTCTTCTGCCAATGCATCGGAAGAGGAAACATCTGCTGAAGCTGCCACCGACTCTGAGGAGGCAGCAGAACAATCCGGCAGTCAGTCGGAACCAGCCACCACCGAATCGAAATCAAATGAAGAGTCTTCTGACTCTGATGGTGACGATCATCAGCCCTCGCCTGGAGAGACAAGGAGAGCGGAGGGAGTATTAGTTGAAAATTTAGAGGTGAGTAGGGAGAAGGAAAGGAGGACCAAGTTGCATCATGAGCGTACACGAGTGACGGGGAAACCATCAACGGTTGTACCCCCCTAGCCACATCCACCCAGGTAGCCACATCTACTATCCAGTCTCATGTGTTGAGATAGGATATTGAAGAAGCCGCCGTGGACCTAGCGGCGTAACTGCACACCCCACCCAGCCACTCCGCCATCTCTCAACAGATGGTGGTTTTAGCTTCACACGGGGATATAGCACAAATGTTGGGAACTGAAGATGTGAACAAGTCTTTAATGCTGCTAGTTCAGAATTACTACTGCCAGAGGACTTCAAAGTTAATACTGCTGAGTATTACTACTGCTAGTAGAATTAATACTGCTAGTCAAAGTTAGTGCTGCTTGAATAAAGTTAGTACTGCTTAGCTAGTTAGTACTGCTAGAAGTTAGTGCTGCTTAGTAGTTAATGCTGCCAAGACTCAGTTAATGCTGCTTCTAAGATAAAGTGAAGATAATGATGAAGAGATCGTGGTTAAAGATAAACATGGAAAGCTGAAGATATTAATGGAAGCTTAGAGATAATGATAGAAAATATTCTGGAGATATTGTATAAACTGTAATTATCTTTTATCTTCAGTATATATATTGTATAGTTTAGAATAGTGATACAACTTTAATTTAATTCATTCTAAGTTTATGTTCTAGAGAGAATCAACCTCAAGGCATAGTTCCTAATTCTAGAGAAGTAGAATTCGTCTTGAAAGAGTCTGTTCTTCAAGATTGAGGTTGAGTGTGTAATCTTGTGATTTGATCATTGAATACAAGTTTACAAGTTGTTAATCATATACTGTTTGTTTACTGTTATATTGAATATCAAAGTGTTATTCCGCAACTTCTTTGATATTGTTTCTGAGACTTTATTCTTGTTAAGAATTCGATCCTGACAAGTGGTATCAGAGCTAGTATTCTCAGAAACATTCATTCAACATCAATCATCATGGCAAAAAAATCAGAATCGACAAGCACTGCCATTCCCACTGAGGTAACATCTAATCTTTGCTCTAAATTCTGTATTGAAAATGTTCAAAGGTACAGGGATCACAATCAGGGTATGTGTGATGATCTTAAAAGATTAGAGAGAGATATAAAAGACTATGTAAGAATAGTTGAGAGCTTTGAGGAACAGATTAAAGTTTTCCAAGCCAATGAACTTCAACATTCTTATGATACAAATTACTGGAAGTGGGAGAAGAATGACTTAGAACTTCAGCTGAAAAAGTCTAAAGAGGAGAATGAAAAGATAAATAGTGAGTTTGAGAAAGCCAAGCTGGATATTGAGAAATTTTCCAATGCTTCTAAAGCAATGGACTCTTTGCTCCAAACTCAAATCCATGACAAACTTAGAAGAGGAATAGGCTATAACACCACACCACCACCATACAACAACAATTACATTCCTCCTATATCAGACTTGCTAGAGACCAAGGATAGGAAGGAATTATCTGATGGAGCCACTAAGGTAGATCCATTAGAAAAGGTGGTGGTTGAAACAGACTCTGAAGAAGAGAACTCTAATGATAAGAGTAAGGAGAACACTGTATGTGGTGAGATTCCTCTAGAAAATCACATTATCACCAATAAGGGATGTGGAAAGACTTGGGTCAAATCTAAGGACATAGAGAAGACTGAGAGAAAGTCTGAGAAGGTCCATTATAAGCAGACCACAGTTGTGAATCCTGTCCCTTGCAAACAGTGTGCTTGCAATAAATCTGAGTCCCAAAAACATGATAAACCAAGGGGAAATCAGAGAAATTGGAATAACCAGTGGGCACAAAAACAAGGGGTTGATCTAAGTAAAATCAATAGACCAAAACCTTGTTTTATTTGTGGAAAGCTGAATCACATTGCCAAATACTGTTATTTCAATCCCATTAACCAAAGAGTCACTTTTCAAAGACAACCACAAAACTCTTTTGGTTATAGGAATCAGAGAAGGAATCATATGGCTGAGAACAGAGCACCTATAAGATCACATGCTCAGAACAAGTTTGCTAAACCAAAGAAAAATACTCCAAATAAGCCAAGGAGTAATTTAAAGACAAAGAAAGCAAACAACTTTGTTCAAGTTTGGGTTCCAATTGTAAAGAAACCTGTTAGTACTGCTATCCCAGATAGTACTGCTAACAGAAATAGTGCTGCTGCAACCAATACTACTGCTAACAAGGATAGTGCTTCTACTAGTATTAATGTTGCAAAGCCTATAATCTTGACAAAGTATTCCAGCCATGAGATTCCTAAACAACTCATCCAGACCAAACTGACAGATTATATAAATGAGAAAGGACAACCCAATACCACTTTGGCTTGGGTTCCATCCAAGACTAACTGATTTATCAAGTGTGCAGGGAAACCAAAAGCTCAAGAGGAAGAGCATTTGGAATGCAGATAGTGGTTGCTCTTGGCACACAAAAGGTAACATGGACTGCCTTCAAATTCTTCAAAAGATTTGATGGAGGACATGTTGCATTTGATTCAGAGGGAAGTAATAATAAATGCTCAGAGCATGAGTTAAAAGATAAGTTGCCCTTGGAAGATTTCATTGAGCATGATACTACTAACCTGTGTGTTTAAGTGTTTCAGGTTGAAGTTAGTAATACTCCAGAGGGAGTAATGATCATGAAGGATCAAGAAGAAAAGAATCAGGGGATGAACAAAGCAATAAAAAGTATGAGTAAAAGGATGGTGTCAAAAAGTGTAAGTATAGTGTTAATACTGCCAGTGCATTGTTAATACTGCCAGTGCATTGTTAATACTGCCAGTGCATTGTTAATACTGCCAGTGCACAGTTAATACTGCTAGTTAGTTAATACTGCCAGTGCACAGTTAATACTGCTTTCAGTTAATACTGCTTTCAGTTAATACTGCTTTCAGTTAATACTGCTTTCAGTTAATACTGCTTTCAGTTAATACTGCTTGTCCGTTAATACTGCTCTAGGTTAATACTGCTTATGTCCCGAATACTATAAATACCCTTTGCCCGCCTAAAAGTTCATAACGACTCTTTGCCTACTGTTCACTTGCGCTCTAACCCTTCTCTCTCAAGTTCAAAGTTTTCAGGCAAGAAACTTCAAGATCAATGGCATCAATGGCATTTATAGACGAGCACAATGAAATCGCGATGCTACAAAAGCCCAAACAGGCCGCTGGTTTCCACCAGATTGTGGATTTCCTCAAGACAAGCCATATTGCCCATGCTCTCACTGTATCGCCATCCATCTATATCGAGCATCAAAGCCAATTCTGGGAAAATGCCACCATTGTTATTGAGAATGGTGTGCAAATGATCAAGACAAAGGTGTGTGACAAACTCTTGACAGTTACTGAAGAGGTAATTCGCATCAGTCTACGTCTAGACGATGCCTCTGGTATAACTTCTATCTCTAATGATGAACTGTTTCTACTCTTACAAGAATGGGGTATGGAGGCCCATTGGGTGTGTTCAAGTTCTCAAAAGCAAAATTTTCACCTCAATGGCGTTTCTTTGTCCATACCCTTATGCATTGTGTCAGGATCGAATTCTCAACAAGAATTAATTCTCAGAAACAATATCAAAGAAGTTTGCGGAATAACACTTTGATATTTAATCAAACAGAAAATCAAAACAGAATATAATTAACAAACTGTAAACTTGTATTGAATGCTTTGAAGTTACAAGATTACTCACTCAACCTCAATATTGATGAACAGGCTCACCAATACGAATTCTACTTCTCTAGAATTAGGATCTATGCCTTGAGGTTGATTTTCTCTCTAAAAGAATGAAGAAAACAAAAGTTAACTCATTATTCTAAACTATACAATATATATACTGAATACAAAGATAATTACAATAAATAGAATATCTTCAGTATATCTTCCATGTATATCTCTAAGCTTCCATAATCTTCAGATTATCCAGCTGTCATTCTTTCCATCCGAATCTCTTTAGCAGCACTAACCATGATCAGCAACATTAACTTCTTCTAGTAGCATTAACTACTAAGCAGCACTAACTACTAGCAGTACTAACTAGCTAAGCAGTACTAACTTTGTTCAAGCAGCACTAACTATGACTAGCAGTATTAATAGTACTAGCAGTAGTAACACTCAGCAGTATTAACCTTTAAGTCTTCTAGCAGTAGTAACTTTGAACCAGCAGCATTAACCATACTTAATGAATTCTTCAGTTCCCAACAATCTCCCCCTAACTTGACTTTTAGGAAGAGAAGTCAAGTTCTTCAGAATTAATCTTCAAGATGCTCCCAAAACTCTATCATGGCCTAAATTCCAGTGTTTGCATCCAATCCCAAACTCTGATTGATGGTTCTTTGAATCAAGTATTTAGCCATTTCTGAATCTGGAACACACCTTAACTTTTTCTTCAGCATGGCATGTAGCTTTAATCTGCTATGATTATACACTCTATCCACTAGGAAGTATTCAGTGTGATTTAAATCCAAAGTCACTGTATATACTCCACTAATTTCATATAGAGTCCAACTGTTGACCGACTTGAACACATCCTTGATCATATGCTTTACTTCTTCATGTTTGAACATCATACACAAATACTCCATTACCAGTTTTGTAATTGAAATTCCTGGAGCCTTTAGAATATCTGCATACAACTTCATTCCTATCTCAAACATTTCTTCAAGATCTGATCTGACAATTTTTGCCCATGTGTTGAACACTTCATACTTTTCATCCTTTCTTTTCAGTCTTATGTATTCCTTTCCATCCACTGTCAATGTATCCCAGAAAATGACCTCAGGAGGCTTAACTCCTACAGGTTCTGCTGAAATTGGTTCAGGCACTTTGTCCATCACTACCATATACAAATTTACATCATCAGTGTTAGCTGGCTCTGTCTGTTTAGATGACTCAGGTGCCCCTTCTTCTTCAGCAACCTTCTTAGCCTCTTCTTCAGATACTTTAGGCTTCTTGATTGGCTTTCTCCTTGCCATCATTTTTGTTCTCTTTAAAGTTCTTAGACTTTCTCCCAGAGTGGACTCTTTCTTAGGAGGTGTTTCTTGCTCATCTGGAAATGGCTTTTGACAATCAAAATCATTACTTTCTTTTATCCTCTTCTCCATCTCCACCCTAGCAGTTTCATTTCCCTGAAGCTTTAACATCTCTGAATCATAGAGCTCTTTGATCTTCTCAAAAGACATTTTGGAGAACATCTCCTTTTTGACTCCTACAGCACCTTTAAGAAATATAATCATCTTGTTTCTCTCTTGGGTACCTAGGAATGTCTTTGAGGGTTTTCTCTTCTTTGCAGCTGTTTTCACTACTGATTTCTTCATACTTGCAGCTTTCTTCTGTGCAATTTCAGTTGCCATACTCTGTTGATAAGCTTCATTCAGTTCAGCAGCTAGAGCTTTTGCCATTTCCCTGTCCTTTTCCATCTGAACTCTTTCTTTTTTTTCAAAATCCTCCTGCATCTTTTTAGCTAGGGCTTCATCTGATTCAACCAACCTTTGCTTTTTGATTGGTTGATCAGATTCTACCATCTTTGCTTTTCCTTTGTCTTTGCTCATTGCCTTTTTACTATTATCTTTCTTGATCACTTCACCTTGTTCTTTTATGATCACACCTTTGGTCTTTGAAGTGACCTTGGGAGTATCATTCTTGGCTTTTAGTAAGGTTTCTGCAATCTCAAGATCTGTTAAAACTTCTTTCACAGTTTCTGCTGCTTTATTAATGTCAGCAGTAGTAACTGTTTCTGCTGCTTCTTTTGATTCTTTTGGCACTGAGTCTGTTTGTGTTTCTGCTTCCTGTTCCCCCTCAACATCAAGTTTTTCTCTATCAATCTCCCCCTTTCTTGTGACTTCTTCCATGTTGATCTCCCCCTTTTTGGGAGCATCATTTTCAGACTTCCTTCTCCTTAGTTGGAATTGCTTTCTCTTCTTCCTTTGTACCAGACTAACCACCATCCTCTTCAGCTTAGCAATCTGTACTTGTTGTGACAGAATGACTAGCTTCATTTCTTCAATTTCTTTGCCTTGTTTGAGAACATCTTGATTGATGTTCTCCATTGTTTCCATCAATTCATAGTACGTATATCTGTCCTCACCCTCTCCAGAAGTGTTACCCTCCTTTGAAGGATCATTGGATCTTTTATTAGTGGAAGTCTTCTGCCTTGCAGAAGCACTATCCACCCCTGTGGTTTCTTGGCACCAGGGACCTTCAAATGATTGCTCATTCAAAGTTGCCATGGGGGAGGTCTTATTGATGTTACCACTTTCCTCCTCTTACTAGCAGGAGTAGTGGCAGCCTCATCACCCATATGCTCTACCTCCTCCTCAGAGAGCACCTCCTTTGGGTTGGGAGACACCCTTGTGGTTTCCCTTTGGATATTCTCTAGGGGAGAATTCTCCCTTAGAGGGCTTATAGGCTTAGTGGGTAATGGTACAAGAAAGGAAGGAGCCTTCTTTACCTGTTTCCTCTTGTAAGTTTGGGTGATTGGAGAGGTTGGTTTTTCAAGAAGGGACTGGGGAATTGATTTTGAGAGGGAAGGTTGGGCTTGGCTAGCAGTGGGTTGGTCTAATGGGGGCCTTGACCCTGCTGCCATACCTTCATTGGTTTGGGACACCACCATCATTGTAGAGAACAATGGGGTGTCAACTTCTTCAGAGTCCCCAACAGATCTTCTCATATTTGAGAAAACCTTGCCTTTGGGGGGTTTAGGTACATATATCCCAACAGGTTGAGGTATATCCGTCAATTCATGAGTAATAACTTCTTGAACAAACCTGGGATACATAAAAAAGCTCTTTTTGTTTCCCATGTTTGAGACAAGATCACTGAAAATCATTTTAGAAAAATTATACTTTCTGGCAGTGGCCAAGCACACCAAAGCATAAGCAATAGTGCTGCTGAACTCACTCCATCCAGTAGTCTTTTTGGAGATACAATGCATAAGAGTATGGACAAAGAAACGCCATTGGGGTGAAAGTTTTGCTTTAGAGAATTTGAAAACTCCCAATGGGCCTCCATACCCCATTCTTGTAAGATTTGAAAACAGTTCATCGTTTGGGATAGAGGTTATACCAGAGGCATCGTCTAGACGTAGACTGATGCGAATAACCTCTTCAGTAACCGTTAGTGATTGATCACAGATTCTTGTCTTGATCATCTGCACACCATTCTCAACAACAATAGTTGCATTAGCCCAGAACTGCCTTTGATGCTCAATATAGATTGTAGGGGATACAATAAGAGCATGAGCAATGTGGCTTGACTTGAGGAAATCCACAATCTGATGAAATCCTGCAGCTTGTTTTGGCTTTTGTAGCATTGCAATCTCGTTGTGCTCGTCGATAAAAGTCATGGATGCCATTGATCTTAGTGAAAAGCTTGCCTGAAAACTTCGAACTTGAGAGAGAAAAGGTTTTGAGCGCAAGAGAACAGTATGCAAAGAGACGTTATGAACTTTTAGGCGGGCAAAGAGTATTTATAGTATTCGGAACATAAGCAGTATTAACCTAGAGCAGTATTAATTGAAAGCAGTATTAACTACTAGCAGTATTAACTGAAAGCAGTATTAACTACTAGCAGTATTAACTGAAAGCAGTATTAACTACTAGCAGTATTAACTGAAAGCAGTATTAACCATTAGAAGCAGTATTAACCACTAAAAGCAGTATTAACCACTAAAAGCAGTATTAACCACTAAAAGTAGTATTAACTAACTTACTCCTTTTAAACTTGCTAAACACTGAGTACTGCTATGCATATCCTGAAACAGAAGATTAGTAACTCCAAGAATAATATACAGATATAAAACCACTTTTTGAGAAGGGGATTATTCAGAGTTGATCATTCCCACACTTGTTACCAAGAAAGTGAATCTACCCACATCAAAAGCTTTAGTGAATAAATCAGCAAACTGATTATCAGTGTGAACTTTGACAACTTGAATAAGTTTCTTTTCATTACAATCTCTTATAAAGTGATACCTGATCTCAATGTGCTTTGTTTTTGAGTGCTTGACTGGATTATTCACAATGCTAATAGCACTGCTGTTGTCAATAAAGATTGGAGCATGTAGAAAGGTTACCCCATAATCCAACATTTGATTCTGAATCCATAAGACTTGAGAACAGCAACTTGCAGCTGCTATGTACTCTGCCTCTGTTGTAGATGTGGATACTGTGGTTTGTTTCTTGCACTGCCAAGAGACTAGTCTAGCACCCAAAAACTGACATCCTCCAGAAGTAGATTTTCTGTCCAAGTTTGCCCCACCTAGATCACTGTCTGAGTATGCTATTAGGTCAAAAGGTGAGTTATGAGGATACCAAAGTCCCAATCTGGGTTGCCCTTTGAGATATCTGAATATCCTCTTAACAGCTTGAAAGTGAGATTGCTTTGGCCTAACTTGAAATCTTGCACATACACAGACTGGAAACATTATATCTGGCCTTGATGCTGTGAGATACATGAGAGAGCCAATCATGGATCTATAATGATGCACATCCATATCCTCCCCCTCAAGATCTGCTGTGATCTGCTTGTGTGTTTCCATAGGTGTGTTGGCAGGTTTTGATTCTGAGAACCCAAACTTGGTTAGAATATCCTGCATATACTTGGATTGACATATGAAAATGCCATCTGACTTCTGTTGAACTTGGAGTCCAAGGAAGAAAGTAAGTTCCCCCATGGAACTCATTTTGAACCGTTGATGCATTAAATCCTCAAACTCCTTGCACATGTTGTTTCTTGTAGATCCAAAGATAATGTCATCAACATAGATTTGGACCAGCAAAATATCCTTCTTCTTTCTTTTAATAAATAGAGTCTTATCAATGACTCCTCTTTCAAAGTCATTTTCCAAGAGATAGGATGACAGAGTGTCATACCATGCTCTTGGGGTTTGATGTAGTCCATAAAGTGCTTTCTTTAATTTGTATACCCTGTCTGGATAGCTTGGGTTTTCAAACCCTGGTGGTTGACAGACCTATACTTCTTCTTCAATTGACCCATAGAGAAAGGCACTTTTTACATCCATTTGATAGACTTTGAAGTTAATGTAAGAAGCATAGGCTAGGAATAGTCTGATTGCTTCTATTCTAGCCACAGGTGCAAACACTTCTTCATAATCTATACCCTCTTCTTGAGTATATCCCTGAGCCACCAGCCTTGCTTTGTTCCTTATGACAATACCTCTTTCATCTCTCTTGTTTCTGAAAATCCACTTTGTGCCAATTGCTCTATGACCTTTAGGAAGGTCTACCAGATCCCATACATCTTGTAGCTTGAACTGTAACAGTTCCTCTTGCATTGCTTCTATCCAGCTAGATTCTTTCATAGCATCATGTGCCTTTTTAGGCTCAAGCTGTGATAGAAAACAAGAAAGCACTGTATGCTGTTGATCTTGCATTTCCTGAAGCCTGCTTTGATGTCTAGTCATCATAGGAGAAGAGATATCTCCTATTACCAGCTGTGGAGGATGATTATTTTGAACTCTGGTGTTATGACTAGGTTCTTCATTCAGTCCAGCCTCAAGATTAGATTCATGCAACTCAACTGAAATGTTTTCAGATGCCACTTCATTATTTTCTTGAGTCTCCTCATCTTTAGTGTCTTCTTCACTCTGACTTGGTCCAGTAAATGATTCCTTTTCACAGTCTTCAACAGAATTTACTGTGGGTATGGGAAAAATCACAGATTTAGATATACTTTCTTGAACTTGTGTGATCCCTGATCCTCCACTTCCTGTTCCTGTATACTTATTACTGAAACCAAAAGAGTTAGTTAGTGAATCAATGTCAAATAGCCACTGAGGTCCAGACCCAACTGGATTTGGTGTGTTCTCATTGCATTTGACATTGTCACTTTCTTCAATTATTCTAGAAGAAGAGTTAAAAACTCTGTAGGCCTTACTCTGAGATGAATATCCAACAAGAAATCCATCATCTGCTTTGCTATCAAACTTACCTAAGTGAGATTTAGTATTTAGAATTGTACAAGGACACCCAAAAGGTTTGAAGAAACCAATGAAAGGTTTTCTTTTATTTAAAAGCTCATATGGGGTCTTGTTCTTTTGCTTGACCACTAGAACTCTGTTTTGGACATAACAAGCAGTATTAACTGCTTCAGCCCAGAAGGTAATTGGCAATTTTGAATCAGCCAACAGAGATCTAGCAGCCTCTATTAGTGTTCTATTTCTCCTTTCAGCAACACCATTTTGTTGAGGAGTCCTAGGAGCACTATATTGCCTCTCAATACCTTTTTCTTCACAAAAGGTGTTTAGATCATGATTTTTAAACTCAGTTCCATTATCTGATCTAATGACTTTTACTCTTTCATTAGTTTGGTTTTCAATTCTTAGAATAAAGGATTTGATAAGACCACTTGTTTCATCCTTAGTCCTTAGAAAATATACCCAAGTAAATCTGGAGTAATCATCAACAATAACCAAGCAGTAAGATTTCTTGCCTATACTCATAACATTTGTAGGACCAAACAGATCCAAATGCAGTAACTGGAGACAAGAAGAAACATAATTTAACTCTTTGGTCTTATGAGAAGTTTTGTGTTGTTTGCCTTTAAGACAAGCAACACAATGATCATCACATGAAAAGACTTTTGAAGGTAAACCTCTTACAAGGTTATTTTTAACAAGATTGTTCATAGTCTTGAAATTCATGTGACACATCCTTCTGTGCCAGAGAGAGGATTCATCTACAGAAGCTTTTGAAACAAGACAATTCAGAGATGAATCACTATCAACATTGTCCATATCAAGACAGTAAACATTGTCCTTTCTTGGAGTTCTAAGTAGTATCATGCTTTCATCAACTACCTTGAACCCTGGAGCAAGAATCATACACTCAGTATTAGTAAATAATATACTATGTTGTTTGTCACAAACCTGTGATACAATTAGCAGGTTGTACTTTAATTGATCAACATAGTAGACATCCTCAAATGTCATCTTACCTTTGGTGACATTACCTTTTCCACTTATCTTACCACCAGTAAGATTGTCTCCAAATGCAACATGTCCTCCATTGATATGCTTGAAATCCTGAAGGCATGACATGTTGCCTGTCATGTGCCTAGAGCAACCACTATCAACATGCCAAATGCTCTTTCCCTTGAGCTGTTGGTTGCCATGCACATTAGATAAATCAATTAGTATGAATTAGGAACCTAATCCAAAGTGGTCTTGGGTACCCCTTTATCATCAAAATACTTGCATTCTTTCTTGACAAGATTTTTGAACTTTAACTCCTCATTCTTGGAGTACTTTGTTACAATAATAGGCTTGGAAATATTTTTGCTAGAATTAGTACTGGTTTTAGAAGTACTAACTGCCTTGGCAGCACTTGCATGCTTAGCAGTACTAACCTTGTTAGCAGTAGTAACTGTGTTAGCAGTACTAATATTGTTAGCAGTACTAACACTGTTAGTACTTCTAGGTACCCACATTTTGACACTTTCTTTTAAAATCTTTTTCTTTAAAGTGCCTTTACTTTCAACAGATTTCTTAATCACATGTTTCTTTCCAGCCTTCCTATAACCAACAGGTTTTTGCACAAATCTTTTAAAGTTCATCTGTTGGTTAATTGGGTTGAAGTAACAATACTTAGCCAAATGATTTAACTTGCCACATATAAAACAAGGTTTTGGTCTATTGATTTTATTCAGATCAACTCCTTGTTTCTGAGCCCATTGATTATTCCAGTTTCTTTGATTTCCTCTTTTTAAATCAGAATTTAGACTCTTGGCTTTATTGCAATCACACTGTTTACAAGATCCAGGATTCACAACTGTGGTTTGTTTGTAATGGACCTTGTTATCATTTCCTTTAGTCTTCTCTATCTCTTTGGACTTGACCCAGATTTTCCCACATCCCTCATTGGTGATAATATTGTTTTCTAATGGTATCTTTTTACTCACATTATTATCACTGTTCTCACTGGCTCCTTTCTCAGTCAAATCCTTAACTACTACCTCATCCAAAGGATCTATCTTAAAAGCTTCTTCAGACAAGTCCTTTTTCTCCTTAGTTTCTAACAAGTCTGATGTAGGAGAAATATAGTTGTTATTGTAAGGAGGGGGTGTATTGTTGTATCCAATACCAGGCTTCATCTTATCATGTATCTGAGCCTTTAGAAGAGAGTCCATTGCTTTTGAAGCATAGGAAAACTTGTCTATGTCAAGCTTAACTTTTGACAGTCCTCTTTCAGTCTATCATTCTCTTCTAAGGACTTAGACAGTTTGGTTTCTAACTCATTCTTTTCCCACTTCCAATAGTTTGTGTCATAAGAGTGTTGAAGTTCATTAGCTTGAAAGCCTTTGATTTGCTCTTCAAATCTCTCTACTATTAACACATAATCTCTTCTGTCTTTTTCTAATCCTTTGAGGTCATCACACATACTTTGATTGTGATCCCTGTATCTTGTAACAGTGTCAATGCAAGATTTAGTGCAAAGATTAGAACTTACCTCAGTAGGGAGATCAGACACTTCTGCCATAAGAGCTTGGTTCTGAATGGCTTCCTCAGCTTGATCACTCCAGTCAAATCCCATTCCTTGTTGAGAAACAAGGGCTTGAGCAGGATTCTTGTTCTGATTGTATCCTCCATTCTGAGCTTGTTGGTGGTTATTGTTTGGAACAACACTCCTGCATTCTCTAGCAAAGTGTCCTTTCTTGTGACACTTATAACATTCCACCTTGGTTTTGTCAAAACCAGCTCCATCTTCTCTTCTTTGAGAGAAGTTATTTCTTCCAGTTCTTTTAATGAACTTTTTCACCCTCATGGATAACATGGCCATCTGCCATTTAATATCCATCTCCTCCAGATCATCAAGGTGAATTTGATCAAGATCATCATTAATCAGAGAATTGCTGCTATGACTGGACAAAAAGGCTTCAAAGATAGTTTCAGTGCCTTTTTCTGAACTTACTCCACTGGCAGTACTAACTGCTTCAGGGTTGGCAGTAGTATCAGTGGATGCTGAAAGAAGTGCAGCATTGTGAATATAACCAGAGGGCTTCTTCTTGGTTTCTACCTCAGTTTCAAAAACTCTTAGATCATTGTATAGATCATCAAGTTCTTTCTCTTCCAGATTGTCACTCTGTCTATATGAGACAGTGTACATAGTCCATTCATCCCCAAGAGATCTGAGGAACTTTCTGTTGATATCATCTTGTTCCATCTTCACCCCTACAGTAGCCAGTTCACCTATGAGTTTATTGAACCTGTCAAAAGTTTGAGTCATAGACTCATTCTTTGTGGAAGTGAAGTTCTCATACTGCTGCTTTAGAACATCTCTCTGATTTCTTTTGATGCTCTTAGTTCCAGCAAATCTTTTCTCTAGAGCATTCCATAGAATCTGAGCATCAGTGCAGTTGCAAAATTGATGCTGATATTCATTGGGAATGGCCAAGAGCAGAGTGCTCAAGGCCTTCATCTCTGTCTGTCTGATCTTCCTCTCACCATCTGTCTTTGGTGGAGGTCTTTTCCCATCTGGTCCTATCTTTCCAGCTTCAGAAGGACCATTCTCAATGATATCCCACATTGAGTAGTCAGTGAGAAGAATATATTGTTTGATTCTGATCTTCCACATGTCAAACTCACTTGGTTTGAGCATTGGAACCTTAGAAACCAAAGTACTGCTTGATTCTGTAAGATTTTCCATAATGAATAACTGTTTATGAGAGAGTTACGCTCTGATACCACTTGTCAGGATCGAATTCTCAACAAGAATTAATTCTCAGAAACAATATCAAAGAAGTTTGCGGAATAACACTTTGATATTTAATCAAACAGAAAATCAAAACAGAATATAATTAACAAATTGTAAACTTGTATTGAATGCTTTGAAGTTACAAGATTACTCACTCAACCTCAATATTGATGAACAGGCTCACCAATACGAATTCTACTTCTCTAGAATTAGGATCTATGCCTTGAGGTTGATTTTCTCTCTAAAAGAATGAAGAAAACAAAAGTTAACTCATTATTCTAAACTATACAATATATATACTGAATACAAAGATAATTACAATAAATAGAATATCTTCAGTATATCTTCCATGTATATCTCTAAGCTTCCATAATCTTCAGATTATCCAGCTGTCATTCTTTCCATCCGAATCTCTTTAGCAGCACTAACCATGATCAGCAGCATTAACTTATTCTAGCAGCATTAACTACTAAGCAGCACTAACTACTAGCAGTACTAACTAGCTAAGCAGTACTAACTTTGTTCAAGCAACACTAACTATGACTAGCAGTATTAATAGTACTAGCAGTAGTAACACTCAGCAGTATTAACCTTTAAGTCTTCTAGCAGTAGTAACTTTGAACCAGCAGCATTAACCATACTTAATGAATTCTTCAGTTCCCAACACATTGTATCTCTAAAAAGACTACTGGATGGAGTGAGTTCAGTAGCACCATAGCCTATGCTTTGGTGTGCTTGGCCACTGCCAGAAAGTATAATTTTTCTCAAATGCTTTTTAATGATCTTGTCTCAAACCTGGGAAGTAAAAAGAGTTTTTATATGTACCCCAGGTTTGTACAAGAAGTAATAACCCATGAATTGACGGATATACCTCATTTTGATGGGGTATATGTACCAAAAATTCCCAAAGGTAAGGTCTTTTCAAACATGAAAAGATCCCCTCTGGACTCGGAAGGAGTTGACACCCCATTGTTGTCTACAATGATGGTGGTGTCCCACACTGATGAAGGTATGGCAGCAGGGTCAAGGCCCCCATTAGACCATTCCACTGCTAGCCAATCCCAACCTTCCCACTCTAAATCCATTCCCCAGTCTCTTCTTGATAAACCAACTTCACCAATCACCCAAACTTACAAAAGGAAACAGGTAAAGAAGGCTCCTTCCCTTCTTGTACCATCAACCCCTAAGCCTTTAAGCCCTCTAAGGGAGGATTCTCCCTTAGAGAATATCTACAGGAAACCACAAGGGTGTCTCCCAACCCCAAGGAGGTGCTCTCTAAGGAGAAGGAAGAGCATATGGGTGAGAAGGCTGCCACTACTCCTGCTAGCTCAGAGGAGGTCAGTGGTAACATACATAAGACCTTCCCCATGGCAACTTTGGGTGAGCAATCATACAAAGGTCCCAGGTGCCAAGAAACCAAGGGGGTGGATAGTGCTTCTGCTAGGCAGAAGACTTTCACTATCAAAAGATCCAAGGATCCCTCAAGGATGGGCAAAACATCCAAACAGGGTGAGGACAGAACTGACACTGATGAATTGATGGCAAAACTTTCCAAGGATCCTTCAAGGGTGGGTAAAACACCTAAAGAAGGTGAGGATAGATATACTTACTGGGAATTGATTGAAGCATTAGCCAACATTAATGTTGATGTGGTTAATCAAGGAAAGGATATCAAAGAATTGCAGCAAGTGGTTCTCTCCCAACAACAGCAAATTTCCAAACTCAAACAAATGGTGGGAAAGCTCATGGCCAAGAAAAGAAGAGGTCAGTTTGTTCTCAGAAGGAGAAAGGAGGCAACCAACATAGAAAATGTCCATGCTTCCAAAAAGGGGGAGAATTCTAGCTCAGAACAGATTGATCAACAGTTTGAGGGGGAGTTTGTTGAAGAAAAGAAATCTAACACAACACCAAAGAAAATAGAGAAGAAAAGAAATCTGCAGACACAACACCAGCAGCAGTTACAACTAAAGAAGCAGAAATGGTTACTACTGCTGAGCCAAAACAAGCAGCAGAAACTGTTAGTACTGCTGAAACTTCACAAGAAGCAGTAACAAAGTTAACACCAACAGAGATTGAAGTAGCTGAAATGCTCATCAAAGCAAAGAATGACACTCCCAAAGCAAAGGGAGTGGTCATAAATGAAGGGGGAGCAAAGAAAATAGAGAAGAAAGAAATGGCTGAAGATGCAAGGAAAAAGGGAAAAGCAAAGATGATAGAATCTGATCAACCATCTAAAAAGCAAAAGATGATTGAGTCAGATGAAGCATTAGCAAAGAAAGTACAAGAAGAGTTAGATCAAGCAGAAAAGGAGCAGGTTGAAAAAGACAGAGAAATGGCCAGAGCACTTGCAAATGAGTTAAATGAAGCATTCCAGAAAGGGCTGGAAACAGAGAAGGCAAAGCAAAGAGCAATGAGCTTGAGAAAGGCTATGATGGCCAGAACAAGTGCTAAGAAGAGAAGACCTTCACAAACTTACCTTGCCACTCAGGAAAGAAACAAAATGATAACTTTCTTGAGGAGTGCAATTGGTTTAAAGAAAGAAATGTTTGTGAAGATGACTTTTGATCAAATCAAGGATCTCTATGAGAAAGAAATGGGGAAACTGAAGAGTAATGAAAAGGATAGAGTGGAGTTTGAAAAGAAGGCCAAGGAGAGACATGATGTGAATATTAATCAACCATTCCCTGAAAGTGAAGAGGGAACTCCTATCAAAGAAAAGGCAGAGAAAAAGGAAGAAAAGATGAAGGAAGCTACTTTAGGGCAAGTTCAAAAGACTCTGAAGAGAACTAAAATGATGGCTAAAAGAAAGAAGATTGTAAAGAAGCCTAGAGTAGAAGAAGAGCAAAAGGTTGCTGAAGAAGAAGAGGCACCTAAGAATGAGGCTGAAACTCAGGAAGTACCACAGAGTTCAGATGTAAACATGTACATGGTGGTAATGGATAAAATTCCAAAGCCTATTTCAGCTGAACCTGTTGGATTCAAACCTCCTGAAGTTATCCACTGGGATACTATGGAGGTGGATGGAAAAGAGTACATTAGATTGAAAAGAAAGGATGAGAAGTATGAAGTCTACAGCACCTGGAACAAAATTGTCAGAGAGTGTTCAAGATCTGATTTGGAAGAAATGTTTGAAGTGGGGATGAAAGTTCATGTAGATCAGTTGACAGCTACAGGGTTACAAATTGTGAAGTTAGTTATGGAATATTTGTGCATGTTGTTCAAACCAGAAGCAGTAAAGCATTTGATAAGAGATGTATTTGAAGCTGTTAGAGGATGGACTCTATATGAAAGGAGTGGAGTCTACGAACTGGCATTGGATACTTTTCACATGGAGTATTACTTGGTGGATAGGGTATACAACCATACAAATCTAAAGATTCATGCCATGTTAAATAAGAAGTTGGGTTGTGCACCAAATTCAGAAATGGCAAAGTACTTAATTCAAAGAACCATAAATCAGAGTATGGGACTGGATCCTAACATTGGAGTAGATCAATGAAGATTTTGGAAGCATTTGAAGAACTTGACTTCTCTTTCTAAAAGTCAAGTTAGGGGGAGATTGTTGGGAACTGAAGATGTGAACAAGTCTTTAATGCTGCTAGTTCAGAATTACTACTGCCAGAGGACTTCAAAGTTAATACTGCTGAGTATTACTACTTCTAGTAGAATTAATACTGCTAGTCAAAGTTAGTGTTGCTTGAATAAAGTTAGTACTGCTTAGCTAGTTAGTACTGCTAGAAGTTAGTGCTGCTTAGTAGTTAATGCTGCCAAGACTCAGTTAATGTTGCTTCTAAGATAAAGTGAAGATAATGATGAAGAGATCGTGGTTAAAGATAAACATGGAAAGCTGAAGATATTCATGGAAGCTTAGAGATAATGATAGAAGATATTCTTGAGATATTGTATAAACTGTAATTATCTTTTATCTTCAGTATATATATTGTATAGTTTAGAATAGTGATACAACTTTAATTTAATTCATTCTAAGTTTATGTTCTAGAGAGAATCAACCTCAAGGCATAGTTCCTAATTCTAGAGAAGTAGAATTCGTCTTGAAAGAGTCTGTTCTTCAAGATTGAGGTTGAGTGTGTAATCTTGTGATTTGATCAGTGAATACAAGTTTACAAGTTGTTAATCATATACTGTTTGTTTACTGTTATATTGAATATCAAAGTGTTATTCCGCAACTTCTTTGATATTGTTTCTGAGACTTTATTCTTGTTAAGAATTCGATCCTGACAACAAATGCTACCGGTCTCTCACTTGGAGAGTTCCGGTATTGAAACAAGAGAACAACAGCCCCCGTTCTCGACTTCTTTCGGTGCACAAATTCTAGAGCCGTTTGATATAATTTCTCCTATTCCTAGGACACAGGTCCCTTTCTCGGCTACTGCTGAAGGCCTTCGTGGCCCAGCCGGAACACCTATAGTAATTCCATCTTTGGTTGGTTTACGAGGATTGGGTGGAAGTCCTACCACAGCTATCATCACGCCAGCTGTGAACGTAAGCGGCTCGACTTCTATAGTCGTAGCTACAACTGGAAGTCTGAGTGACCCAGGAGTTACCCCAACTGAGTTCGTCTCAAGGGAATATATGGACGGCGCCCTAAAGGCTATCCAAACCATGATGAAAGGGGAGGTAGCTTCACTGAAACGTATGATCAAAGGCAAAGGACCAACGACTGAGCCTGAACCACTACCTCCCACACCACCCCCTTTCATTCCTGCTACCGAAATGTCAATCGAGGACCTCAAATCCATACTTCTTGCCTAGCTTCTTGCCCAATCTCAAACAGAACCCTCCCGAGATGTCGATCTTCTATCGCTTCTACGCGCTCAAGCATCCACACCTACCCCACCACCCCCAACCCTCAATATCTCCCGAAGCCTTCCAACTACAGCAAGCCATGCTTCAGTCTTTGCAGCAAACCGTAGTTGTATTGACTGAACGCCTATTAGCCATGGAGGACACCTGTCGTAGCTAGGCAGATAGGCTCAAGCGCCGACATGATGATCAGGATGATCCTGATCACCATGAGAGGGAGAAGCGCCAACGCCTAACAGAGCCGGAGATACAGTCTGTGGAAACAACTCAAGTGGGAACGGAACAGGGTTTGGGTTCTGGTACTCGATCAGAAGGGCAGGACAGGAACGGGAACAGTGTATGGATTTAGTGCTGTATGATATTCCAAGGGTTGAAAATCCTGAGGAATTTGATGAAGGTTCTCCGATTGTACCTGAAGACTGGGCGTTAATTCTTGATCCTTATGAAGTCTCTGAACCGACAGAAGAATGTGCCAACACCGAACGAGCGCTGGTAGTCATGCAAGCCGAAATAGATGAGATTCTTCATCCGGATTATCAGCCACATGATCAGACTTCTGTCGCAGTACCGTTGTTGACTTATCCTGTTGATCACCCTGATCTTCCTGAATCTGATATTCCCGTCAGATCTCCTCCAGTCTCACTAGTTAGGGAATCATAAAGTACTCCATCAGTTCGTCCGTCCAAGTGGGAAAGAGTCAGAATCAAAGTTCCTTTCCTTGAAGAAAGTCAAAAGAAGATCTTTGCCCACTGGATTCGGAAATATGACGAAGTTGTACTTCATGGTCTACAGTCTGTGAAAAACAAGGAAAAGCAGCGTGAACTTGTATTTGTGTATAAGAAGTTTCAAGGCAAGCACTCCCAGACAAAGCTTAGGATTACATCAGTTGACCGGATTCAATCTGCATTCTTGATGAAAGTAAAGTATTCAGACTTCATGGTAACGAGAGAAGATGGTCAGAAGTATTGTTTTTCTGAAGCTGACTTTCCGTGCCTTGAACCACAAGATCTACTGTTCATTCTTCGAGACTTAAAGACCAGAACTATCAGACCCGGGGAAGTCATTGATGCACTCGAGACTGTAAAGAGGTATATGAAGTGTGCGATGAAACTTGCCTCGGTGGAAGACTTTCAGGTCGGGTTAGAAAGCGACCAACCAAAGATAAATCTGCTCAAGGCTGATTTGAAGATTCCGTCTGATGCCCAGAGCGTACCTGCATTTACTGTGATAAAGCTTCCAGAGTTTGGCATGACTTATGTGAACAACAAAGGTACTATGCGGTTTATTCGTTTTAATCAGATTGCCAAATTATGTGATGGTACGTTAATGCTGCTGAAAGACAAGTTGAAGCATGCACTTGACCAAGATGAAAAAGGGGTTCAGCTTTTGGATCCTAAATACAAGCCACTTGTTCTTGAAGCACTGGGTGTAATTGAAGAGCGACTGGAGTACAGGACTCAAATTTGATATTTCGAGATCAGCTTTGGTTTTCGAAAGATTTATGTTCCAAACTGGCGCGATTTTCAACTTCTATTTAAAGGGGGAGATTGTTAGGGTTAATTATTTGTTAAATAGAAGTTCAGGGTATATTTTGTCAAGTTAACAATAGTTATTATCTTGTTGGGCCTAAAAGCCCATAAGCCCAATTGGTTGTAAAGCCTATGTATATAAAGGCTTATTTACTTTCATTTACAAGTAAGTCTCATTATTTTCAGATTACTAGTCTATAGGTTTACTCTCTCAGATCAGAAATTCTTTCTGTAAACCTGTAACCCTTTGATTTCATATTAATCATATGACTAGTAGTTGTGGCCATATAATTGTTCATCTTTGATAATATTTGCTGCTGATTGCACTGTACTGGGATCTACATTTGACCTAATTGTTGAAGAGAGAAATAGTTTGTTTTCTAAGGTGAAGGAACGTTTTTTTTCTTTTTTTGAAGTATATAATAATTATATATGACAAATACAAAAAATAAACTCATACACCCTCCTCAGCTTTGGTGAGGTTTAAACCCTTGACCTCCTAGGAGGCCAGAGGGTCCGATACCGCTAGGCCAAAGGCCCTTTGGTCTAAGGTCAAGGAACTTGAAGAAATAAATTTCAAGGTTGAATTAACTAAACGAAAGAGTCTTGATACTATTGTTCAATTACCATATGATGATTCAGCTGAGTCCGAATGTGCATTCAAGACTACTTCAAGTTCACATCATACAAATGTTTATTCATGGAGGTTATTCAAATCTAATGATCATATTCGTACTTCTAATCTTTTCTATAGTCGTTATGTTGATGGTTCAGGTAACAATCAAGTTTTTAAGAAAGTGAAGATGTGTGGAGAAAGAAATCAACTACAGAGGATAATGATGGCAACAAGATATATAAATCTCCTGTAGTTGATGCAAAGTCATTTTTGTCCAGGTCTGATTTTCCTTATTTTTGTCAGGTCTATAAATCAGCTGATCAGTTTAAGCCAGAAGAAGAATTATTGTTCTACTTGCGGAACACATGATTTTATAGATCAAAGGTAAATTAATAGATGGTATGGTACTTACAGTATCCCCGATTCCCTTATTAATGCTAAAGCTAACCTCCGAGGACCCAATAAAGCTTTAGTACCAAAATCTTTCTGATCTATTTTGTAGGAAAGTCATGTGCGTTCTTATTCAGAATATTTATAGTATATGACTGATCAATCAAAAGTTTATGCGATTTTTAAGGGGAGTACCATATTTTTGTAAGTAAATGAATTTTATTTTCAACACACCATGGTAATTCAATTTGAGAAACTTACTTATGTTTGTTTCTTTTCTGATTTTATCAGTTCTGGAATTACCATGTGTTATACTTTCTTGAAATACTTATTTCCACATCTCAAATATTCGTTGAATTTTCGATGGAAATACGCTCATTTGAATTCCAATTTGATTTCAATTGACGTCATTTCATTTCAATGATTCAATACTTATTTATATTAGAGTAAATTACATTCTCGGTCCTTATGGTTTGGTGATATTTTGGATAGAGTCCCTAATTCGCGTTTATTACATTGGGCGTCCCTGTGGTATGATAAGCGCACGCGGAGAGTCCCTCCCTCTAATGGAATCCAAAATATTCCGTCAACCCAGTTAAGTGTAAGGGTATTTTTGTCTTTTACCCTATCTTTTTGTATTTTATCACAAGGACCAAATCTATAACTGATCATAATATACTATTTTTTGTCTTTTATCACATCATATAATTTACTCTTTTATTTATTTATTTTCATTAGAATATATACATATATATATATTTACATCATCATCTTCCCCAATTCCTGCAACCACGACCCCATCATCATTGGGATCTCTGAAAGTGGCTTTTAAAATACAATGTCACTGGCTTTTAAGTTCTTTTCTTTCACGAACCGGATCCAACCTCTAGTCAACACGTAGCTCTGACTACTATTCCGGTATGAGTAACAAAATCTCCAGTACACTTTCATCCCAATGTCTTTGAAATGTAAAAGTAATCCTTTAGAAGTGCTTCCGTTTTGCAACGGGAAGTGTTTCTCGGCATGCTTCTTTGGTATCACTAGCCGATTTAGTTTTCCGATGTCACTGGGTGTCACGGTCTTCTCAAAAGCTGTTACCAAGATTTTTTTTGCTGTAAATAATCTTTCCGGTTACTTAATTTCACAAAAAAATTACTTATCAAAAGCACACACCGCCTTTCAATTCATCACCACCACATAACACCACCATGGTTACAACGGCTGTTGCCGGTGGCGTTAGCTTGAAGAAGAAAACAAAAGGCCGGAAAAATATCGAGATCAAGAAAATAGAAGAAACTAACAACCGTCAAGTCACATTCTCTAAACGTCGTACCGGACTTTTCAAGAAAGCATCAGAACTCTGCGTTTTGACCGAAGCCCAGATAGCTATCTTCGTCAACTCTCCCAGCGGTCGAGTCTTTGCATTTGGCCACCCAACCCCGATCTTCTTATTGACGTTATCTCAATCAAAACAACACCAGAGACCACACCAGTATCGTCGTGTAGAACACTCAACCAATGTTGTCCATGAGCCAGTTTAATCAGCATTACGTAGAGGTTTCAAGGGAGTTGGAGATGAGGAAGAAGTGAGGAGAGTTGATTCTGAGAAGGAGTGATGACGGATTATGATGGTACGAGGAGGGTGTTGATGGGATGGAGGTGGAGGAGTTGGAACAATATCTTGGTTCATTAGAAGATGATGATGATGATGTATATATATATATGTATATATTCTAATGAAAATAAATAAACAAAAGAGTAAATTACATGATTGGTCCATATGGTTTGTTTGTGATAAAAGACAAAAAAATAGTATATTATAATTAGTTACATATTTGGTCCTTGTGATAAAATACAAAAAGATAGGGTAAAAGACGAAAATACCCTTACACTTAACTGATTTGACTGAATATTTTGGATTATGTTAGAGGGAGGGACTCTCCGTGTGCACTTATGCATACCATAGGGACGCCACCCAGTGTAATAAACTAGACTTGGGAACTATATCCAAAATATCACCAAACCACAAGGATCGGGAATGTAATTTACTCTTCATATTATTTGTTAGGACTTGTTCTTCACAATTAAACTTTCCAATCATTGATTCATTTGGTGTAAACATTGTTCTTACTGAGTCATTTTATGTAGCGTTTGAAATTGTTCATTGACATTCATGTGTTTCAACAATTCTGGATTTTTGATCATTTTAAATCAGGACTCGATCTTCAGATATAATGACTACTAGACATATCATTCTAGGACTCGTTCTTTAATGACATTGAATTCTGAACTTGTAGTATTTGTTCTGATATGAAACTTTATTGAGTTCCAAAGAATATTATCTTTGATTTTGATCTTGAGTGATAGGAATATAGAAGTTTCTATGATCAATCTAGAGCCGGAAGATCTACCCAAGAAACACATCCTAGGTTAGATGTATTTTGAAAGGGTGTGAATGAGGTAAAATGATTGAAAGCTTGAGTGAAGGGGAAGTTTAAAAGAAAATGGTGAGTGTGAGACATGATCAAAAGAAAAAAAAGATCCTTACCAATCCAAAACAGTTATCCAGATAACCACATAATCAATTCATTCTCATTATTTGGAGATGAATATTGAAACAGACATGGATCTAGTGTCGATAACTCGTGTCACCCTACCAAGATACTTAAGTATCTCTCAAAAGATATTTGTTTCAAAATGCATTGAGAATGAGCATATAATCTATCTATTATTCACTCGGAAGATTTAGATATTGAAACAGAAAGACAACATCTCCGGTCTTCGAACTTCTTATTCTATTCACTGTGTCTATTGATTTTCTAACTTGCGTCCCAGGTTGAATCAATCTTTGAGCATATATGATTATATTTCTTTGACACTTTCACGAGTCTTTGTGATTCAAATTGCATTTTCTTTGTGATTATGCCAGAACAGTTTGAGAAGTGAGTTTTATAACTTTACTTTAGTGATAACTGGAAGTCCTATCAAAGATTCATAATTGCCAACTCTGAATATAGGCCACTAAATTGAATTTATTTCGATTATAGTGACAACAGTTACTAAATGTGTTTATGTATGTTAGATGATTACCGAATTTTCAAGGGGGAGATTGGTTGTGATGGATATATATGTTCATGATAGAGAAATTGTATTTGGAAGAGCTCAATTTTTAAGGGGAGTGAAATTTGTTCTGACGGAGATATACAGGGAGAAATATATTTGAAAGTGTTGTTGTTCATAGGGAGAGAAATTCAAGTCGTTGATTGTTCATGATGCTCAGGATCCTCCTAATCATCATGAGGGGGAGAAAAAATATCAAAGACATGAAGAGATCATGGTGGTTATGTTGAAGAAATCAAGATGTTTAACAAATGTTGTTGATATTGAGCAGAAGTGTTTAAGGGTGATTAACTAGAAGTTTGTTGAATCGATTTGTGAAAGAGAAGGATATTATCTAAATCTTGAGTCTAAGGTTGAAAAGCCATTAGATTTAACGATTGTAGTTGTGATGAAGATGTTGGTACTAAACCGTTGAGATTTATTGATGATTTTTCTGTGAAACCTTCTTTGAAGATTACATGACATATTTGTTTGAAAAACTTGGTGTCTATTGAAGATACAAAAGAAGAATTCATAAATTTTCTGAAGATGATTTCATGTTGAAGATTTCATTCTCGAGATGAGGTTTTTTAAAAGGGAGATTCTTTTTCTTCAGATACAATTGGTTGATAAAGTTTCTTTGACTTCAAGAGAGAAGATTGTTAAAGTTGAAATTCGTTTGAAGAGTGATCTCGAATACAAAAGTTAGGTCCAATATTATTGTATCCAAGATCACAGGATGAGGATATTACAATAAAGATTGGAAAGTCAATGTTGAAGATTAAAAGGTCAAAGCTTGAAGTCAAAGTAAACAAGAAAGTCAAAGTTGTCAACAATTGCAAGTGTAAAATTCTTTAGTTGTAGCTTATTTGTCATTATAATGTAGATGGTATAAATAGCCTTCGTCCTTGTAATCTTGTAGTAAGAACTCATTCATTGTAAATCTAGAGAGAGATAGAGAGAGTCTAGAGAGAGAAAGTGTTCTTCATTCTAATATGTAACATTTCTCAATAAATCAATACAGGATGAAGTTTGTGATACATTGTTACTGATCATGATAGGACTATCAAACTTTACCAAATTTTATTCTGGTATGGAAACATGTTTGGTATGTAAGACAAAGTAAGTTCAAAAATACTATTTTATTAGTATCATACTTCCTTTATTGTTCCCCCCCTGCATATAGAAGGATGGGTTGTGTAAACAAACATCTACATCATATTTTTAAGATATTTAAATGTTGAAATAAAAAGTACAGGCATTCACTAACTAGAAAATAAGATGAAAACATACATTAAAGTTGGAAAGAGACATTTAATGCAATGGTGGCTATAAAAGGCGACCTTTTGTCAATGTCACAACTCATCCATTTTGAAAGGAATTTTGAGTGATAGTTTTTGAGGCAAAATCGGTGTCAACATTTGTAGGACTATCTCAGTTCTTGATATCTGAAGAGTACCTTCTTATACTACTCTTTCCGTCTTTAGCAAATCTTTCACCAACCGCATTGTTTAGGATCAGGTCTTACCTCCTTAGCTTCCACAACAAATTTTTAATTCTTTGTTTTCGTAAACATACATAATTAAAAGTGAGAATCTATTGTGTTTGTATTCAAACTCCCTTCTTTTACAAACACATTATGTGTTAGTCATTACCATTCCAAGACCAACCCTATCTTTTAATCCTTAGAGTCTTGAGATACTTCTATGTTCTGATACAAAAATCAAAAGGTGAACTTTCCTACTGATCCATAACAAATTCGAAGATCAAACTTGCTTCTTTTTCCAAGGTTGATCCTTGTTTGAAAGTTTTAGAAAAACAATATTTTATTAGTACTAATAATAGGATCAATTCCTGTTCCGAAAGCCCAATTACCTTTTTCTTTTGTTCCTCCGAAAATTTGTCAACAATCTTTTGTGCATCTTAATACTATTTACACTTGTGTTTCATTGCATGTATATTGTGATATTAGTTTATTCTCATGTTATTAAAAGGTTTTTTGAGTTTCAAACTTAAGTTTAATTGCATCCATGTCATTCAAATTTTTGTTTTTTTATTTTGACAACATAATCTCTCTCTCTCTCAAAACTCCTTTTCAAGAATTTTTCAGCACAATATTTCTCTATGCACATTCCTTATGTGCTTTAAAATTTTCCTTTTCTATTATGAACAACACCTTTTGTTTTCTCTCCCTTTCTAGTTTATCTTTTAAATCTAAGAAGGAAGCAGTAAGTTTAGTAATAGAATGTTTAAATTCTAGTTCAAATAGAGAAGTAGAATATACATGTTCAACATTTTTAGAGGCTTTATTTCAGAGCCTGTTTCATGGTCTGATATAGAGGCCATCATTCAAAAATGATTTGATGGATGGTTTCCTTACATGAAACAACTTATATGTTGTCTTCTTGAATCTTTTCACAATAATGGATCGATTATGAGTGAAACAAGCTGTAAACTTCAGCCCAAAATATGTTGGCATCTTGGCCTCACTAAGCATATATCAAATAGCTTCAATAGTGGTTTAGTTACTTCGTTCAGCTAACCCATTCTGTTGAGGAGTTCTTGTAGCTGAGAAATTGTGAGACATGTCTTTTCTGTCAAAGAAATTTTCAATGACACATTTTTTAATTCAGTTCCATGATCATTCCTTATTGAGTGTACAACTTAACCATTGAGAACCTCGATCTTTTCACGAAGGAAGTCCATTAACTAGTTCCTTCCTAGACAAATCGTTTAGTGTCATGAATTTAAGGTAAGACAACCTTTTTGTGGCAAAGCCAATTCTGTTCAGTTGTACCCTTTAAATAAATATAGATTTCCTTAGTGTGTGTTGAGTTCATGTCAATAACATAGACATTCTCTATTCTAGTACTAGTCATTGCTAGTTTTACCATCCTTGTTCCAGATGATACACTAAATTTCACCAAAATTCATACATAAGCCTTTATCACATAGTTTTCTTATACTCAATAGATTGTTTTTCAAGCCCTTAAAAAGGGCCACCCATTTGAATGTAGTTGAGCCATTGGTAAGACTAGCATATCCTTTGATATAACATTTTCCATTTCCCCCATAAGTAAATGAAGGACATTTATCTTTCATATACCCACTAAACAAGGACTTGTTTCGCATCATATATTTGATGCACCTACTATCGAAATACGAGATTTGCTTCATGTCCTGCAAACATAAGGAAATTAGTGTTTCTTTGGTACCTATTATACAACCATTGGTTTCACGGTTTTTGATTCTCTATCCTTAGGACAATCCTTGATCAAGTGTTACGTGTTCCCACAAGCATAACACTTTCGATATAGATAGACAATTTTAGAATTACTTGGATGAGATTTTGATTTAGCACGCTAAGGGAGTGGAGTTGGCTTGAAACCTAAAATACGCTTGTTTGTCAGCTTTTGAGAACTACAATATCCCACCACCGTTGAAGTTGATCTTTTTTTTAATTATAAGTCTATGCCATTTATTCTTACAAGTTGAATGAATAACAGATGGCTTTGCCATTTTTAGCATAATATTTTTAACCTATTTTATATAAGAGGTTAATTTTTTATAATATAAATATCATATATAATATATGTTGTATTAATACATTTGAATAAAAATAAGAGTTAATTAATGTAATATAAATACATCACTAAAGTAATAATATTTTTATATATAAATAAATAATGTATTTGCACAATTATATATATACTAAAGCTTAAGCTGGGTTGGGACAACGGCGGATTAGTGGGCTGCCCGTGGATGCCCGATACCGCCGGGGAGGCGTGCGTGCGTGTGTGCGTGAGTTCGTGGTAGGTCGTTCTTTGGTTCGATGCCGCTATGCCTTCCAAAAAAATAATAATATAAATATTAGAGCATCACTATGTAGTTTTTGAGAGGTTTTTAAAAAGCTTTTCAGAAAAACAAAAATCTCGTTTTATGATTTTTCACATAGTGGAGAGGTTGATCATTTGAGGTTTTTATTGAGGTTTTTTGTCATAGGTCATAATTGGACGACCTGGTTTTTTAGAAGATTTTTGTATTTAATCAGTTTTAATTTTATAAGATTTTATGAAAGTTTCTTATTTAATAAGTTTTATTTCTTAATATATTTAAATACAATTATTAAGCAAATAATATAAAATAAATACATAATTATCTTATATATATATATATATAGAGAGAGAGAGAGAGAGAGGTTCATTTGAGAAATGGTAAATATATGAGAAATAGAGAAGTAATCTTAGTCATTCATCTGGTCAACATTTGCGGCTTTGACCGCGAAGCACCGGATAATTCCTTGCGTGGTCTATAGAAGGTAGAGGTGTAATTTCGTAAAATACACGGGATGAGTTCATATATGAACTTGTATGAATCACAAAGATTCATATATGAAGCTGTTAATTAGTTCATATGTGAATCAGTTAATTGGTTCATATATGAATCACAAAGATTCATATATGAATCTGTTAGTTAGTTCAACTGATTCATATATGAATCACAAAGGTTCATATATGAATCAGTTAAAAGAGTTCAGATGTGAATTGCACTGGTTCATATATGAACATATAGTTCATATGTGAATTATACAGTTTCATATATGAACACAGCCCGTGTATTTTGTAAAAAATACGAAAGTGTCCTTCTATTTTTGGAAGAGCCGCAACTTTTGACCAGTCAAAGCGGCAACTTTTGACCAGTCAAATCCGATCTTGACCGTGTGAATGGCTAGAATTACTTCTCTATTTCTCATATATTTACCATTTATCAAATGAACCTAAGACTATATATATATATATATATATATACTATATTATAAAGCATGGATAAAAAACTCTTAAATACAAATTATTAGGCACAATGTACTATCATTTTATGCAAGATTTTAAAAATCTCTTAATTTACAAGTATCAAAGCACAAGAATCATATTACTACTGCAGGTTTCTAACACCCACCAATTTGGTATGTGCAACACCTTCCTTTTATGCAGACCTTTCCATGTATCACTATTAATTAATATATCATATTACTATAATTTTGTGTTAATTATATTATTAAATATATAATTGGTTATTTTTTCTAGATGTCATTAAAATACATAAAATAATTATTGAATTATAACAAAATACTTAATTTTTTTATATAAAAAACATTATATTATTAAGCCTAAATTAAACAAATTTATAAAAAAAACATTATCACTTTCTCAAAACCATCCAAAATCGTACTGTAAATCGACAAAAAAATAAAATAAAACATTAAAATCGTGATGTATATTGCTGCATTGCGCGAGTACGCTTCTAGTATATATAAGTGTATCAAATTTGACATATTCTTATACAACTTTTACAGATTTATTAATAACCCAATTTGTACTTAATATACTTATTTTTAAATTAACTCTTTTTTTATTTTTAAATTATTTATTTTTAAATTTTTTAACATACTTTTATATATTTTTACTATATCTTGATAGTCTAATTTTTTTACATATTTTTAAATGAATTTTTATACTTTACATTGTAAAATAAATACATAATTAAATTAATAACATTTTCTCAATATAAATAAATATGTATTTGTATAATCTTTAATATATTTAATTTTATAAACAAGAATATAAATAATATAAAGTTAATAGGATGGGAACTTAAAAACATGAAAAAACTATAACAAAAACTTGGGTGGAACATTTTATATAATAAAAGTATGTAGGGGTTTTTAAGTTATTAAAATAGTCATAATATGTAAGGAAAAAAACCAAGAAATACCTTATTAAAAAAATCTCAAAATTATGTATGCTCTTATAAATTAAAAATGATGGGTAATAACTTTAAAAGGGTACAGAAAATTTAAAAGAAATATTTCTATTATTATATCAATAGTTAAAATATGAAGTTTTTAGCGTTGTTCAGAGTATACAATCGTGTTTTAACATGTTAAATGTGTGATTTTGAAAATGGTCCCAATTTTATGTTGTTTAGGGCCTTTAATCAACAAAAGTAAATTATTGCCCACCTTCGTCATGCGTTACTAATTTCTATCAGTAGACAAAAATACTACGCGACATCATCACCTTGATAATTTTAATATATGTATCTTTGTTATCTCAGTTTACATTATAATCAAAATATTTAGGTGTAACAGAACCTCAAAAAAGACTAAAACGTCTCTGTCTGAATTCATACACGCGAAGAACCTTGAAAAGAAAAAGAAGAATACGATGCATTTCATTGAAGCTGACGTCATCATCTGCTAAATATCTGAGAAAGCCGTCAAGCAAGTAATAAAAGACAAAAATAATAAATAAAAAAAGCTTGGGGCGGCGAAGTAGCCAAGTTGGGATGGGCTCCCCTCCCCCTTCTTGTCATGAGAATTTGTTACCTGTGTTCATCCACAAATTCCGTTTCCATGGTCTGGACCATTTTGGGCGGTTTTCCTTCCGCCATTTGCATTTAAGCCCTGTTCCAAACAATCAAGGGGATAATTTAAAAAAAAAATCATAGTGTTAGTTTATTTTTTTCATTTTAAGATCTTAATATCACTAATGTCTAATTCGATCAGACATATTATAATACAGACCTGTTTGTTTTTTCATCTGATAAGTTAAAGAAATGATAATCCTATCTCTTAAATCTATTTTTATTTTCATCTATCACCATTCTTTTGATTTCAACGTCAGTTTTAGCTTAGATGTACTCTGAATCTACTAAAAAGCAAAACACGAAAATTGTAGATCTATGTGTTGGCTTTCCAGAACATCTGGAATCACTTAAATCGGGGCTTTGGTGTGTGAAATTTGATTATAACTACACAGTCTCGTAAATCTGTCAACATTCTTCTTTTGTTTCTTTTTTTTTTCGTTCCGTCCTTAGATCACCGATACTTTCTTCAATTGACGTATTTAAGTTGATTTTTTGAGGGATAAAATAGACAATTATATACAGTCTTATTGATTTAAATTTCAAACTTTAGCATCACCTCTTCAAAATCATAAATAAAATCCGATTTCAGATTTTCGAACCTTTTAAAAAACAAACGTCACCTAAAATAATGAGATCAATAAACTCAGAATAATGGAGGTTATATTTTGTTTGGTACGTTTACATAAATATTTAAATTTGTATAAATTATATAAAAACAAAAAGTGTTCTATTTTGAAGTATATATTAGCTATTTCAGAAAAAGTCTTTAAAAAAATGATTAACTATTATATTTTGGATGATTAAGTTTTTAAACTTTTTTCTAACAGATAAATTATCGGATTTTTAGAAATCGAACAAATAAATCCTTAAACTTTTTAAAATGAAGAAACCCAACGAATTTCAATATTGTGAATGATTTAGTCTCTAGACAGTTTTTTGACCCAACTCCTTGCACTTATGAAACGAAAGTTATATATTATTTCTCAATAGATGTATCCAAAACGGTAATAAAGTACAATAAACCAATAAATAAATGATTAAATAACATTTTCATTATACAATAAACCAATAAATAAATGGTAAATTTCTTTCGTTTAGGCATGGGGATTTGCCCCGACCTGGTGTGGATTCACCTGATCCTATTGTGGTCAGCGATTCCCCGTTAAACCGGGTTCCAGGTCCGGGACCAGGGATCCCCGCAAGACTGAAACCGGAGATGGGGTTGGGGCCGGGTAACGTATCCCCCGACCCACCCTATACCCATTATGTATATTTATTTAACTATTACATAAAATTTATTATTAGATTTACAATTTTCAAATTCGGTTTTACGTTTCCTTTTGTAATCGACTTCCTTTCCTTTGTAACACCCGGATTTTTGGTTATGTCCTTATGTTGTGTTTTATTTTCCTCACGCGTTAATTTAAGAGTATTCTGATTTAATTCAATCTACTAGGGTAATTGTTAGTCATGAGGTAGTTTTCCTTGGCATCGCAAGCCTTGGAGGGGTTGAACGCATCAAAAGTCAAAACCCGATGCAGGGCCGACGATAGTTCCCGCGATTATGACACCTTGTCATTATCGTGGGGCACTCCCGCTTGAAATGTACTGAGAGCTCAGGATGGGCGGCGATATTGACACCCTCTCACTATCGTAGGACACTCTAGCGGGAGTTGTACCGCGGGTGGGGTGATACTCGCGACCTTGCCAGCGATTGTGACAATTGTCACAATCGCCGGGCACTCTAGCGATCGGGCCTCAAGCCATTAAATACTCGCCAACCCGATTTTAGTTCATTTTCTCACTTTGGGTGCTTCTTGAATGCGATTTTTGAAGAGAAAAAAGGTAGGGTTTCATCCCTCCTCATTCAATACTTCTAGAAGAGATCCTCACTTGTGTTAATGGATTGATTTAGGGTTGTGGTCATCAATTTAGCACTCTAGAGATTGAGGATTCAAGTCTTCCACCATATCCTTCTCTCAAGCTTTCTCATCTAGGGTATGTTCATATTTTCTAACAAGGTGAGTACATACTTGTTTTACACTTCATACATGGTAATCTTCTAGTATTTGAACTCTTACATACTTGCAAACCATGGGGATTTGGGATTTTGACAAACTCCTGACCTAAAGTTTATTTTAAGAGATTTTGGGGTTTTTGATATGGATAAAGGTATTTGGAAATGTATTTGACTTATGATTTGAGGATATTAAATGTATTTACATGTTTTATCATCATCATATTTGTTTTTATGAAACCTTGAATAAACCCAAGTAAAAATAGGGTTTAGATTTTGATTTAAAGACATGTGTTGCGGCTTGATTATTGAGATAAGCCTTATATCAACATGTGGTGGAATTGATTAAGAGGGTTTCCTCACATTATATTGACAAATTATGTATGGGTATTTATTGGTATGAGATTATACACATGAACCAATGTTGTTGACTTAGTTGTGTAAGTCTTGGTTTTAGTGCAATGGATTCATAGGCACGGTGTTCACAATGTCCCGTTTTGGAAATTAAGTTCACCACTTTTGGCACGGAATAGGCATCGGGTCACGATGGTAAGTAAGGTGTGGACCTATATGGTCGGGCAGCGTCCCATGGGCAGTAAGATGTAGTTTCATTGTGCATGAGTTCCCGTTTTGGAACTCTCAAAAATAGACTAGAGGGGTTGACTTGACGTTTTCGAGCAATAGACTTAAGAGGAGTTGAGCTCACTAAGTGATTGGTGTTTTTTTGTACCATGTTATGATCACTAATAGTTTACTTGTTTGTTTTGATTTAGCTCATGGCTATATCCAACCGTACGACTACAAATGGGTTTATGATTTCCATTTCTAATTTATTTGTTCTCACTAGGCTTTAGCCTAACACTTGTTTCTTTGGTTGTCATGTATGGTGTTGGTCCCGAAGGTGCTTAACAAGTTTGTAGAAGGGGGGGGGGGGGGGTTCAATACAAACACATAATTTAAAGTTTAATAAATTGTTTATTGATAAATCAAACACAATTTACAAGTCTGTTGCGGAATAAGATTAAGTAAAACTCAATCTAAACAAACTTAAGAAACCACTAAGATGGTTGCACAATAATATAGAGAATTGGGGATTTGAGAAGTATAGAAAGCAAGGGTTTCTATATTTTAGAAAGATGAAGGCTAGGGGTATGCACACTCTTCAGATGGAGAGGTAATCTTTCTATTTATACCCTATGCATTAAATGCATGGCAGGGCACTTTACACGTGTCCTTCATTGATTGGCTGAGAGGGTCTGACTTTGGGAGACATGCTTTCGGCCGTATCATGAACAGTGTAGTTGACAGAGTTGTTGTACGAATTGTGGTAGAGATATATCCGTTCTGACACATCGTACTGTTGTGCAGGGAAAGACAAAAGAGACTTGAGGCATAAGCTAAGTGATCATCGATCGCTGAATATCTCTTCCTTCAGAGATATAAAGAGGTTCATCTATCGCTAAAGTTTTTCCTATGGTTTCTTCGCGTATGAGTAGAGTCGTCTTTGCTTCACTGATATCCGCATCAGGTCACTAGTAGACTTGTCTTTGTTCAACAACATCGTCTTCGATTCAGCTATGAACATCTGTTGACGCGAAACTTGTCTTCAGGGATTACGTTTACATCAGAGAACATCAGCGATAACTGAACAAACT
Source organism: Arctium minus (assembly GCA_954870635.1). Taxonomy (NCBI): domain Eukaryota; kingdom Viridiplantae; phylum Streptophyta; class Magnoliopsida; order Asterales; family Asteraceae; genus Arctium; species Arctium minus. The sequence continues at coordinate 33,761,466 of OX941087.1, forward strand.
CAGTCTGATCGCTGATAGTGAAACACTAATACATATGAGCATTTATAAGAAAGATCATCAGTGATAACTGAACAAACTCAGTCTGATCGCTGATGGTGAAACACTAATACATATTAATAAATGTAATTTTCACTAAGTATAGAAGTGGGTCTTTATCAAATCACTGAGAGAGTTTGGATCAACATATGGCAGGTCATCTTAGCGGTGGGGTTCGTCGGGATTGAGTAGACGACCTTGGGGTCGAGAGTGGTCTTTTTGAAGATTTGTTGACCGACACATACGATTTGAGGACTTACCATTTTAGAAGAATAGCGACACCCGACCATAATCTATTTTGATAAACTTAGATTAATAGGTTGTTGATTATTATTCTGCATTCTCTTGGGCTTGTATACGCCACACTTTAATTCCTTGTTTTAGGCTGATGCACTTTGCTTTTGTTAAATGTCATTACAACATTATTCAGGTTTTAATTGACCCTATGATAGGGTGTACATGTTTACTCCAGTTATAGACGTCATATTGCCGAATTTTTGAATTTTAAATTGACCCTAAATTTTAGGATGTTACATCCTCAGTTCCTCTTCTAAGCTTCCATGCTACCAATCCCCACTACAGTCCAATCACCACCACAGTTGGGTCGTCTGTCATCGGCCCACCACACTCCGTCTTCAGCCACCATCCAACACCGTCGTCCAGTCCTCCTTGTCACCAGGCATAGTTTTACTTCTTTTTCTTCCCACTGCCATATTTGGTTATGTTTTGGGTTCAAAATTTCTGTTAATTCAAGAACTAACACTTGATGTATGTTTTTGGTTCAAACTTTCTGTTTATATTTTTCTGCCCAGTGCACATTATCCTATGTGGCTATGTTATTGTTATCTCTGGATGTATGTTTGCGAAATTTAGGAACTAACACTAAGTTAAACACTTCTTTGCTGGGAAATATATACATACAACTTGTTGTGTTGCTTAATTTGACGGGGAATATGTATTTTTGGTGTTGTTTTGCTGCATACATGAATAGATGTGATGACGTTGGGCAATTTCATTTGACAACAATATGTATTATTTTACGACAACTCATTTGACACCCACAAGTGTAATCTTTATTTGTATTTGTGTCTGTTTTCGTACTTTTGTACTTGTTTTCATCAGCTTTTTGTGAATCAAAATGAAAGAAAAATTTTACTAGATACTTTTCTTTAGCTCTTGTTTACTTTCTTTTTCTGTTTCTTTATGTTGTTATGTTTCTGTTTGCCTAATTTCATATTCTAAGATGGGAAACTTCAGAAATATAAACGTAGAAGATATCGGATGCGATGCTACAGAAGGAAACGAGAAAGATCAATCGACTTATAATGACAGTAACAAATCTGTAAGCATGCCTATCGGGTCAAATACGAGTACTGAACCATCAAAAAAAGATTGGAATATGTTGTTTGAAACCTTTTTAAAGAAACATATATATATATATATATATATATTGATGGTGTTCATCGATATGCAAAATGTAAGTATTGCAATAAACAGATGACTGGTAGACCCAATGATGTCGCGACACATTTGAAAGATCATTTCAAGATATGTCATAGAAAAGTTACAAATGACATTAGGCAACATATTCTAGTTCAAGAGCAAACAACTAAGGATGGAAAAACATCTTTGTTGAGTAATTATACGTTTAATGCTGAAATTTCATGGGATGACTTAGGTAAGATGATCCAATTACCTGTTTGATTTATTTCAAGAAATCACAAGATTACACTTTTTCTCTCTAGAACTTTTCTTTATCTCTCAAACTTTCTCTCTCTAATACAAATGTTGACTTTGACTTTTATTACAAAGACTTTGACTTTCACTTGAGAGTTGACTTTCTTCAGCTTTGACTTCTTAAACTTTGACCTTCAGTCTTCTTGATCTTGTATCCAACATATTTATGCTCTAACATTATTCATGATTATCCACTTTCTATTGTTAAGCATCATGGTTTTCGAAGGTATTCACAAAATCTTCAACTTTTATTTAAGGTACCTTGTCGAGCTACAATCAAGAACAACATCATGAAGATATATGAAATAAAAAAAGGTTATACATTACGATGTTTGGATGAAAATGAAAGAAAGATTGCTTTTACTTCTAATATGTGGATAATAAGTAACCAAAAGAACGGTTACATGGCATTAACAACACACACATAGATGCCAACTGGAGGTTACAAAATTGGACTATCAGGTTATTTCCCGTTTTACTATTCTTTAAATCTTTATAATTCAATGTAAATAACTATAATGTTAGTTTTTAATATATTCTATAATGCAACTTTATACATGTTGTAACACCCTCAAATATGGAAATAACAACAATTTAAAATTTTCTAAATACATCGATAACTGATTCATCTAAAACAACAATTTAAGGTTTACTTCAATGAGCACAATTTAATCTTTAGACACGGTCTATAATAGCGACGGATGTTACTAAAACCCAATAACAACCTGTTAGATCACAGATTTATTGGATTTTAGATCATCAAGTTTGAAGATGAAAGATTCAAGAAGTCTAAGCTCCAAAGTGAAACTCAATAAAAGTCTAGGTCCTTTGTAATAAATAGTTAAAGTTATTTCCTTGTATTTTGTGTTTTGTTTGTTTTCTCAAAATAGGTATAAGGTCTTATAGGTGCTAGGGTTGGTGGAGAGGTAAGGTGTGCAAAATTAGAATACATCAGCCGCCAAGTGTTAGTTCAAAAGAGAGAGAGAGAGAGAGAGAGCTTAGAGAGAGAAAATCCTTTCAAGAGAGATTTATAATCTTTGTTTGAGAAATCAAATCAGGTTTGCTAATCTCTTGTTTGTGATTATATATGTTTATGCGATAAGAAACTGAATTCACATGGACAATCACAATCACTATCTCTAAAGTGCGGAAGACTTCACCAAACTACTTACCCTCGTGTAAAACTAGTGCTTATCTCTTCATAGCATTGCTAGAACCATTCCCCAACAGAAACCTGATACACATGCCGACAAATAAAAAGGGTTAGGCTTAACCCCTAGTGAGCTCAAGAGTTTTCATCATAAACATATAAAGCAACAAACTTAAGAATGTTATTTAAATCTTGATTTCCAAAATGAAATACATTAAGTCTGAAAGTAATCTCTTTCCCAACATTCACAATTTTAGTGATTGAAACCACGATACAAAACGTTCTTTCGAATATAGATCCAAACCCAAAACTCACGCAAAACATGACTTATACTTTAGTAACCAAATACCGAAACGTGGATAAACTCTATCATCCAAAACATGGATAAAATTCAATATCCAAAACCTTAGAACATGGATAACAACCTATACTCGAAACGTCACCGAAAACATGGATTATAAAACTCCATACCCAAAACAACACCTTTTGGTGACGGGGGAGACCCGATTACATTGTACGCGACAGAACACAAAAGTGGGTCACATAACTATGTAGAAAACCAAAACGTATGGACTATACTCATAAAACATATCGATAGTTCCATCAAGTCAACCCCTTTAAGTCTATTCTTGAGAGTTCCAAAATGGGAACTCAGTTCCAAAACGGGAACTTATGCACAATGGAATTACACCTTATTGCCCATGGGACGCTACCCGACCATATAGGTGCACACCTTACTTACCATGGTGACCCGATGCCTATTCCATGCCAAAGTGGTGAACTTGTCCAAAACGGGACATTAAGAACAATGTGCCTATGGATCCATTGCATTAATTAAAAACCTTACATGACTCCAAACGAATGAACTAACACATTAAAAACATGAAATTCTCAAATAAGATGCCGTAACTGTAAATCATAACAAATGCTCTACATTGAGCTATCAAAATTGGACAATTGTCCCCAAGATCCAAGAAAGTCCAAAACGAGCCATAAACTCAACAAACAAAAGACCAACTGTTAAAATAATAAAATGAAACCAAACGTAAACAACCTGTATTTATACAAACCCATGCTCTAAAATATAGAGATAACTCCAATATAGTTTTGATTGGGGCAAAACATTTTCCAAGTGAGTTTATAACATTTATCGTTTCAAAACGTCTCATAACACAAAATCAAGCATTTCTCCAAAACACACAATAAAATACATTTATACTTAAAAATCTAATTCCATGAAATAAATCATTAAGATACCAAAATATATGATTTATTAATCAAAATGCCCAAAATCCCAAATGTGGGTGTTTTACAAGTTTATAAAGTTAGACACTTCAAATAATCAAAATTCATCAAATAACTCAACAGTTAATAATTTCATGAAAAACATATAAACACTTTTAAAATTGACATTTTGGCATGTACATTGTTTTCACAAATCAACTTGAACTCATTTTGCTAGATTTAGGCTAAATCTAGATTTTACCCCAACTTGAACTTCCTTGGAGAAACTTGAATCCACAGGCAAAACTTCCAAAAACTTAGATCCACAAGTTCCAAACATAAATGTCCATTTTCAACCATATAGAATCGTTCTCCAAACATTATACATGAAGATCTCAACTTATATCAAAACCCTAATTTCCAAAGATGAAGAAAATAGAAGATTACCTTAACCATAACTTGTATCCACCAGCCAAAACACTTCTAGGTCACCAAAATGAGCCACAAACTTCCAATCTTCAAAATGATGAAAAGGGTTGGGTGAAAACCATAGAAAATTGATGATAAAGGTGAGATGAAGGGTTTTTAGTTCTAACTTCCAAACTCCAATGGTTGAACACCAAACTTGCAATAATTGGAAGAGGAAAACCTTAAGTGTTACAATGGCCGAAATTAATGGTAGGGTTTTGCTTGGGAGAGTTTGGGAAGAAGGTTGGTGGGAACAAGAATGAGAAAATGGGAGGAAAATGGGGTTATAGCCTTCTAGAGCCCGTCGGCGACCTTGACAGGCGATAGTGACAATGTCACTATATTGTCACTATCGCGGGGAATACTCGCCCGCTTGGTAACGCGATTCCTCGACCCTGCGCGACATTGCCATGGCGAGAGTGACAGTGTCACAATCGTCGGACATTGTCTCCCCACTCGTACCGTGGGGTGTTCTTTCCCCGCGACAGTGCCCTGGCGAGAGTGACACTGTCACAATGTCCGGGCATTGTCTCCCCCCACGTACCGAGGCCTGACTTTTGGAGACATTTCTCAAACGATGGCGATTTGATTCACGAGATACTCAGGAACCATCACTAACGACGATATTTCAGATTACAACTCGAGGATTTAAGACGGGGAAACCATTTTAATCACATAACGAAATTGCGAGTGTTACAATCCTCCTAACCTTAAGGTGATTTCGTCCTCGAAATCTAGTTCATTCTAACAGCCTCTGATTACTACAACTGACACCATATGGATCATAGGTCTAATGACGGTTTGTCGCGTACACCGCTAAAAGATAATGCTCTAGCTATATAAGCCACAATCAACGTCATTTTTCATTAAACGACCGATTCTTTTCCTCTGATGATGCGTCTCTAACCCAACTCATTCGTGAAGGGTGTTTGATAACCGCTTGACAAGGCCGCCCCACTGGTTTTTGTGAGGATAATCACACCCAATATCCACCTTGATAAGCCACACGCATGCTAGAGTGAGCGTCGAACCTTATCGGATAGGCTTTCTAACCATACGATCTCGGTCGTCTCCCAACCTTAGATAACACGTATTACCCCATGGAAGCTTGTGACCTCAACTTCTCATGACTAATTCGTTCCAACTCAGCACGATTCTGAATCCGCATTCTAATAATCAACACCAACCCAAAGAATTCCCAAAATTCCTCAATAGTTCATCCTTGATATTGGTAAGGCCTTCCTTCCAAGGACTTACCGATACGCCTTCCGGGAAGTTGGTTAATTCAGATCAAGCTATCACACAACTCCGATCTATTCTCAAACCTCAAACATTTCGCCAATAAGGTTCTTACCACTTCAAGAAAATCACACACATCAACACTTAATTACCCGCATCTAATCTCCCTTTAAGTCCCATCATCGTGAGGCAACAATTCTTATGATCCAACGAGGATACTTCTAAACATTCCAAAGATCATTGACCTCAAAAGAACAAGTCGTCTTGCGCTAAGCCGATCTCCCAAATGACTTAAGGTTGACACCTAATAAGGAAATAAAACCCCAACTCATGCAGCTTTACGGACAACCATACATCATTATTCACAAATACCCATTAAGATGGTACACCATAGACCCATAGCATGTTGTCGCACCATTAACTTACTAATTCAAGTCCATCCATACGTAAACAACCACACAAGGTTTTAACCTGAACTTTACCGAAAGGGAAAGGTTATCGCTTACATAACTGGAAAAATGCACAATTCTAATACTTCAACTATCCACGCGTGCATTGATTCATAAACTGAAACCTATAATTCAGGGTTGCCCACAAGTCAGATCATCTGTCGCTTCAATCTCCAAGACTCCTTTAGTCCCAAACACAATTCTTTTCCTAAGAGGATTTAAATCCATAGCCCCGATTGAGTTCAAGGTTTTTCAACCAACATGCCAACTTGAAATTTTATAAGACTTTCAAATGCAAAAGCTTCATAATAATTAATCGTATGTATAAAATCTACTACCGTTTACTCGGTAGGTATGCAAAGTGGCCGCAACCGCCACACATGTAAGATCATTTCAATAAGCATTTGACCATTACTCATGCTATTGTTGACAATAACAAAAGATGCGCAACAAATTTTCAAATGGGCCACTACTGTCTCTACATGCATCAATTTACGCCATGAATGAGAAATAATTTTACGTGCTAAAACAATGTATAACAAGGTGTTTGTACAAAACTTTCAAAGGGGAAATTCACGTAATCAACTTCCAAAATCTCTTATTTAGCCAAAATATATCATGAAATAAAATTTCCCAACATGACTCGCGACATCAATTTATTCCTCAAAACTAAGAAACAGATGCAAACGATTTGATCAAACGTAAAATGATTTAGGTCGACTTCAAACTTTAGCGCGTGAATAAAATATTTTTGTCCAAATAGTGGTTGCAAAATCAAGTATACCAACGAATCTTATATCATGCATTGCGTGAAACAATAACGATAAAATCAACAACCTAAGAATGCATACAACAACAATTCAACACGAACCATCAGAGGTCCTTTTTATGTTTACTCACACCAAAAGTATAAATCAATTCAAATACTAAATAACATACAACAAAATACTCTTGTATAAAACCCAAAGATAAATCATACAACATTGAAACTTCCCAAAATAACTTATGGGATAACATTCACCAACAAAGCTCTCAAGGCGTCTCTTACAGTTGCGAAAAGAAATGTGCAAAAATCGCAGGAGACAAAATATTAAACAAAAACCCGTAAGTTAATGCACACAACAATTCAAGTATACGCGTTTCAAACTTTATCTACGCGACGCAAAATGTCGTAAAATGGAACTCTAAAAGACCTAATAAAATCTCCATAAAACTCAATGAAACTTAATGACACCCAAAAATCAAATGGTGCCAAGACTTTTGTTCCCAATATTCAAATAGCATAAGACAGAGTGATGACTAAAATGTCATCATTCGAAGATTTTCCTTTTTATTGCAATGTGGTATAAAGTGAAGCTTTTCAACAAAACTCGCATGAAATAAAATCCCAATAAAACTCAAACACCAAAATAGTGGAAGGTAACTTTTCGTCAAAACCTTAACACATGCGGAGGAGATCCAATGTTAAAGTCATAAGTCGCGGTTACTTGTCCAAGACCTTAAATAACATCAAAATACAGACATCACAATATCCGAAAATAGCGTTAGACAACAATAAGAATAAAGAAAGTCTCAACAAAGTTTGCAACCACATGCAATAAAATATCTTTATGCACGTTTAAAATCATGGTTTAAGATTTGGTGTGTGCTATATGTTTTCCAATATCTCATAATATAATTTCACATGATGATTTGGGAACATGAGAAATAATTGATGCAATTTATTTTGAAAAATAAATTTCGTGCATGAATTTGATCGACACTCGTCTTCTCGAAACCATGCTCCTTAAATTCCAGTCGCACTATCGTCATCCAGACGTTCAAACATCTTAAGACAATAATCAAGGACTTCATCGGTTCACCTTAAAATTTCTCCTCGAATAGTGTTGATTCCATAAGTTTATGGTTCTAATCTAACCAATAACCACAACTCAAAATGGTCAACTTAATGTATTCATCATGCTTATCCCTCAGTACAAATAATAATGCAATAAACATCAACTCTCCTATTGGCTACTCGCTTAGAACTTCTCCACTACCCCGATGGTCATCACACCAAGGCAGTTCAAGCATGCACATATAACATGTAGGTTCATCATAACACTGGCCAGGTGCAATTATGAACGCACCATACATGATCATCCTTGCTACCCTCGACGTGATTCCCATTCCTAGTGACTCCAACAACCTCAAAATGTCCTATCTTAAAATGCCTAAGGGTACAATTTCACTTTCACTCACTTAGAAGAACGTTAGTTTGAGTCTATGTATCCGAAATCAACACCTAATTCTCTCGAACTTAAGCTCTGATACCAACTTGTAACACCCTCAAATATGGAAATAGCAATAATTTAAAATTTTCTAAATACATCGATAACTGATTCATCTAAAACAACAATTTAAGGTTTACTTCAATGAACACAATTCAATTTTTATACATGGTCTATAATAGGGACGAATGTTACTAACACCTAATAACAATCACTATCTCTAAAGTACGGAAGACTTCACCAAACTACTTACCCTCGTGTAAAACTAGTGCTTATCTCTTCATAGCATTCTAGAACCATTCCCCAACAGAAACCTGATGCACATGTCGACAAATAAAAAGGGTTAGGCTTAACGCCTAGTGAGCTCAAGAGTTTTCATCATAAACATATAAAGCAAGAAACTTAAGAATGTTATTTAAATCTTGATTTCCAAAATGAAATACATTAAGTCTGAAAGCAATCTCTTACCTAACATTCACCATTTTAGTGATTGAAACCACGATACAAAACGTTCTTTCGAATATAGATCCAAACCCAAAACTCAAGCAAAACATGACTTCTACTTTAATAACCAAATACCGAAACGTGGATAAACTCTATCATCCAAAACGTCCAAAACCTGGATAAAATTCAATATCCAAAACCTTAGAACATGGATAACAACCCATACTCGAAACGTCACCGCAAACATGGATTATAAAACTCCATACCCAAAACAACACATTTCGGTGATGGGGAGACCCGATTACATTGTACGCGACGAAACACAAAAGTGGGTCACATAACTATGTAGAAAACCAAAACGTATGGATTATATTCATAAAACATATCGAGCTCAACTCCTCTGAGTCAATTGCTCGAAAACATAAAGTCAACCCCTCTGAGTCTATTCTTAAGAGTTCCAAAACGGGAACTTATGCACAATAGAATTACACCTTACTGCCCATGGGACACTGCCCGACCATATAGGTCCACACCTTACTTACCATGGTGACCCGATGCCTATTCCGTGACAAAGTGGTGAACTTGTCCAAAACGGGAGATTAAGAACACCGTGCCTATTGATCTATTGCATTAATTACAAACGTTACATGACTCCAAACGAATGAACTAACGCATTCAAAATATGAAATTCTCAAATAAGATGCCGTAACTGCAAATCATAACCAAATGCTCTACATTGAGCTATTAAAATCGGACAATTATTCCGAAAACCCAAGAAAGTCCAAAACAAGCCATAGACTCAACAAAACAAAAGACCAACTGTTAAAATCATAAAATGAAACCAAACGTAAACAACCCGTATTTATGCAAACCCATGCCCCAAAATATATAGATAACTCCAATATAGTTTAGATTGGGACAAAACATTTTCCAAGTGGGTTTATAACATTTATCCTTTCAAAACGTCTCATAACACAAAATCAAGCATTTCTCCAAAACACACAATAAAATACATTTATACTTAAAAATCTACTTCCATGAAATAAATCATTAAGATACCAAAATATATATATGATTTATTTATCGAAATGCCCAAAATCCTAAATGTGGGTGTTTTACTAGTTTATAAAGTTAGACACTTCAAATAATCAAAATTCATCAAATAACTCAACAGTTAATAATTTCATGAAAAACATATAAACACTTTAAAATAAGCATTTTGGCATGTACACCGTTTTCACAAATCAACTTGAACTAACCTTGCTAGATTTAGGATAAATCAAGCTTTTACCCCAACTTGAGCTTCATTGGAGAAACTTGAATCCACAAACAAAATTTCCAAAAACCTAGATCCACAAGTTCCAAACATAAATGTCCATTTTCAACCATATAAAACCGTTCCCCAAACATTATACATGAAGATCTCAACTTATATCAAAACCCTAATTTCCAAAGATGAAGAAAAATAGAAGATTACCTTACCCATAACTTGTATCCACCACCCAAAACACTTCTAGGTCACCAAAATGAGCCACATACTTCCAATCTTCAAAATGATGAAAAAGGTTGGGTGAAAACCCTAGAAAATTGATGATGAAGGTGTGATGAAGGGTTTTTAGTTCTAACTTCCAAACTCCAATAGTTGAAGACAAAACTTGCAATAATTGGAAGAGGAAAACCTTAAGTGTTACAATGGACGAAATTAATGGTAGGGTTTTGCTTGGGAGAGTTTGGGAAGAAGATTGGTGGGAACAAGAATGAGAAAATGGGAGGAAAATGGGAGGAAAATGGGGTTATAACCTTCTGGAGCCCGTCGGCGACCTTGACAGGCGATAGTGACAATGTCACTATCGCGGGGCATACTCGCCCGCTTGGTACCGCGACCCCTCGACCCCATGCGACATTGCCCTGGCGAGAGTGACAGTGTCACAATCGCCGAGCATTGTCTCCCCACTCGTATCGTGAGGTGTTCTATCCCCGCGACAGTGCCCTGGCGAGAGTGACACTGTCACAAACGCCGGGCATAGTCTCCCCCCACGTACCGCGGCCTGACTTTTTGAGCGATTTCTCAAACGATGGCGTTTCAATTCATGAGACACTCAGGAACCATCACTAACGACGATATTCCAAATTACAACTCGAGGATTTAGATGGAGAAACCATTTTAATCACATAACGAAATTGCGGGTGTTACACATGTGTCACCTCTGCACATGACAGATGTATTGTCCCAAGTTATGATTAAATGCCTTATGGATTGGAACATTGACAACAAGTTTTCAACATTAATGCTTAACAATTACTCAACATATGATTATTTGATTGACAAGCTCTTAGGTACTCTTACTCCTTATTTACTAATTTTAAAGGGTAGGTTTGGTTCATATGTGATGTTGTACCCACATCATTAATATCATGCAAGATAGGTTTATAGTAATTGAGAGTGCAATCAAGAATCTTAGAGGTAGTGTCTCATTTTGGACATGTTCTCCTAAAAGAGTTTAAGATTTTAGAGTCTTTGTACGACAACTAGGTGTAGATTGTGAAAAATAATTAGTGCTTGATTACAAAACTAGATGGAATTTTGTTTATATAATTTTGAATGTGGTCTAAGAGTATAAAGATGCTTTTACTCGTTTGATCAAGAAAGAGAAACATTATGTTTGTTTCCCTCGTGAAGAGGAATGGAGAATGGCATCTAATGTTTGTGATAAGTTAAAGTTGTTTTATCATGTGACTAAGGCATTCTCCAGAACCAAGTATCCCACTTCAAACATGTTCTTCCCTTTGATTTGTGACATGAAAGAATCTATTAGGAGTTGGCAAGCCGTTGTCGTTATTAAGATAATGACATCAAGTATGTTGCTTAAATTTGATAAATATTGGGGAGTCATGCATGATGTCATGAACGTGGCTATTGTTTTAGATCCTAGATATAAGCTAAAGTTGATCACTTGTTTCTTCCAAAAGATTTATGGTATTTACTCAAAAGACGAGTTTATGAGGATATGTAGCCTCTGTAATGATTTATTTTGAAGAGTAAAAAAAAGAAGCATGATCACAACAAAGGGAAAGGATAATGTGGAACTACTCACTCAGATGGGGGACATCTTCTTCGAGCAAGTCTTCATGGGAATTGGATTTTTAGAATATATGATCTCCGAGGATGATATGTTTGAAACGGTTGATAAGTGTGTTTACACACCTCTTAAATTTAATTGCAAGTGTATAGGTCGAATCAAGTAATATGTACTGCAAGTACGAGTACCGAACCAAAGGAATTAGAAATTGAGTATCACAATCATTATATTCAATTAACTGGATGGTCAAATTGATGATTTGTTAGAAAATAATTATCTACTAATTAAAATAAAAATTTTAATGAAGACAGAAAGGAAAGTTGGAAACTTTTTTATGAGAAAAATAGTTGAGGGTTGGAATCCTAATGGTTTTCAACAAGAACATTTCACTTATGACAACTATCAGACCATTCCAATTACATGCATATGCAATCACTAACTCTCCTGTTTTTCTCTCTCTAGTAATAACATATTTATTTATGGAAACATAGGTTTTATCTCTCAATCTCAACACATTAATTCAAAAATTCATTAAGATCTAGATTGTAAACAGTACTAAGGTTTACTTGGTATATCTCTATCCAATTTCTCACCTTAGGCATACAAATACAATTCTAATTATAAGTTAATTCTCTCGAATGTAACTCATAACGAATAAATCAATTGAAAGCCTATCAAACACATAAAAGCATAAACTTTAAATTCATATGCTTCATTAATTGAAAAGTCTACGTGATTATATGCTTTACAACCAAAAAGTAATCCAACCCCCAACATCTAAGATTAGTTCATGTTGCGGGTATTATAATGCAAAACAATAAAAGAATTCATGAATCTAAACAACTGTCTCTTGAACAAAAATCTAAAAACCGTAAAAACTCCCTTTGAATCTCAATACCCACGAATAATGGATTGATCTTTGCTAACCGGATGTTCCATGATGATTTTGTTGATTCAATCCGTTGCGTTCTCAATGGAAAAGTGTCCCCAAAATTGCCTCTTGCCGTCCCTTTCAAGATAAGATGTTGAATGAATTGAACCCTAGCTAAAAAAGTGCTAAAAATGCTTCCAGATGTTGGCGCTAGATCCCACGCTAGTAAACTAGCATAGAATCTCGCCCGAGATTTCCAAACTAGCCTGCAGGTCCAAACCGGTGACAAAATTAGCGCTGGCTTTTGTTTTGGCTTCCAACTCTCCAATTTAAGCCTTCACTCATCTCATGACTTGGAAAACTCATGACTTGGACTTTTAAATCAATATGTACTCCATTCTGACTTGATTTGTCCCTTTTAACACTCAATTCATTAAGTTTCCTTTGAACGACCAATTCGTGTAATACTTGAAATAAACTGTAAAAATTGCGCCTCGTTTACTCAAAAAACAAGCTAACATTACACGGAAAGTGGTATTAGAATAATACCAAAAATGGTGTTATCAACAACCCCAAACCGAGCATTGTTGTCCCCAATAAAATTAGCAACACGGAAAAGACTACAACAGTTCAAAAATAAGCTTAATCGACATGAAGGCCTAACGGGTATATTTATCAGATACAATCATCGTGCCAAATAATTGTGAAGTATAAAGAAGAGACAAGTAGAATTTAATCTTATCACAAATAAATGAGGAATAAACATTGAAGATTGAACTGAGAACGGTGACACCATACTGAAGTACAATTTGTCAATCACACATTTGGAGAGGATTTCGCCACGACCCTACCTCGCGGGATACTCTCGATACACTCGAATCCTAGGCTATCACACACATTATTAATGCAGGTGCAATTTATAGACAAGGAAGTTCAAGTGATATTTAAATGAATGACTAATAGAAGGAACTCACAATTAAAATCAAAGTGATCTCAGAACGAATCAAGTAGCAAGATTGGAATATTAGCATAATCCAGTTTACCGTTATAACATTTTCCAGAAGATCAGCCTAGTCTTTTAATGGAACTAATGGTGGTGGCTAAGAATCAAAGGTTAATGTGGCACAAGATCCTAATTGTGTCATGATACGAACCGACCAACAATTTTCCTTCGTTCCCTTTGCCATTCTACTTTTCTGCTCCATAATTACCTTTTATATATATATATATATATATATATATATATATATATATGTTTTCAGGTCTACTGCTTCGCTCTGCTTTACTTGAATGCTCGAGCAAATTAGGTCTTTTTTTTTTTTTGCAGCAACTATGTGACCCATTTGGGTTTGAGTATTTTTTCTCACTCCCTTTTTGCTCCTTTCCTACCCACCACCGACATACTTTCTAACCGTTCCTATTTTACACGTATTCGGACAAGGGTTGGATAGTGTTTAGGTTGGGGTTCAGAAGTGGGTTGAGAAATGAACGTTTATTCAGTGTATGGATGCAATTGGGCGTGCACACTATTAAAGCAAAGAAGCGATATCTGAAAGTAACATGTTTAACACACAATTCCTGGAGTCATGTCTTAAGGTCCACACAATAGGTAAATAAGAATTTTACTCAATATCCTAATAGATGTCTTTGCTACTTAATGCAAGAATATAGTGAGATCATGCTATAATCACAACTGAATACAACTCAACATGTGTATAGGACTAGTATAAATTATATCCCTCAGAAATCGATTCGATAACATATAGGATCAAAATCTCACTAGTGGTCTCCACTAATGTCTCCTAGTTATGTAATTTACTAATTATCATCATACAATATCTTCGTTCTCAGATTCACAAAAAAACGGAAATTTTCAGAAAATATAGGCTTTTCATAAAATTCGATGTCTAGCAGTCCTAAAATTTTTCCAAAAATTGACACAAAATTTTAAAAATTTGGCATACCCGTGCCGACAATCCCAAACCTTACCCCCAAAACCTTACTGATAAAAATGGAGCAGCATCCGGGCCGCCTATGGTAGCATATCTAGACCATTGGCCATCGGTGGTGGCCGAGAGGTGGAGCCAGGTTGCCCCTCTAGATGATACACATCATCATCGTCGTGTGACTATAGCTCTAATTGCTCTTGACATGCTGCCTCTTCTGGTATGTCACTGCAATCATGTTCATATGCTGCCTTGGGTCCAGTTTACGAGAATATGTGACTTGAAGTCTGTATGTGCGCTCGTCTAGATCTCGGGGTGGGGAACTGTATCTTAGTGATGGTACACCTGCAACTTTGCAAAAAATGAGTAACAAAACAAGGAAACGTAAGAACTCTCCTACAACAACAATCGTCGCGTCTAGAATCTCGAGATGGATAATATGATAGATATCTAGTGGCATTGAGTGTTGGAGGCAATAAAGTACGAGATACACTATGGGATCGCCCTCGTTGTTATCCTTAGACAGTTTGATGTTACTTTTCAGGAATATCATCTAGAAGCCGGTATCTAAGTGCAGTTCACTTTTCTTGATGCCATGTCCCTTTGTCCACCAGCTGCTCCCATCTCTCCTCGGTGCACTACATATAATAGGGTGTGGATCCCAAAGGGGTTTAGTAAGGCTGTTTGTATAAGGGGGTTGATTAGAAACATAAATTTTTTAACTTTTCAAATTCTTTTATTGATTATGAGAAGAAATCAATACATGAAAATTTATAGACTATTGCGAAATAAGATAAGGAAGGATCCTAATCTAAACAATCTTAGTTTGATCTTAGAGCACTTAAGAATTTCTGACGATCATGGTAGAGAGAACAGGATCTTGTACATAAATAAAAATAGAGAGAGATAGCTTCGAAGAGTATGAAGTTATGAGAAGAGGAGTCTTCTAAGCTATTTATACCCTATGCATTTAATACACCTTAGCAGATACAGTTCACGTGTTTGAAGATAATTGGAATGTATGACCTTGTCCTTGAGGCAAATCAGACTTTGGCCGCATATGAACAGTGTAACAGATAGTTGGTAAGCACGATGGAAACCATAAAGTAATCCATACTGTAACTTCTCTCAGATTAAGACGCGGGGTTATACTTTGGTGCAAGAGGATAAGACAAAGTCTAATCTTGAAACACAAGATACTGATCCAACATTGAAGTTGTCCCAGGGTGATAAATTTACATGCTGGTAAGACCTAAGACAAATTTTCACAATTCTAAGTTGGACGACTTAACCGATGCTCTAGTAAGACCAAATCTCAGGGAAAGGATGAGACTAAACATGTCAATTAGACATTAGTTGTCTCGAGTCCCAGAGAGACCTAAGCGTTGCACTTGTAATGTAATTGGTACCCGTTACCTACCAATTGAACTTATTATTCTATGTTTGATTAACTGCATATTATAACAAGCTTCAATATGGATCTTACCCTTTACAAAATTAATGTTTTTGGATAAAACGAGGCTAATTAATTTTTAATAGATTAATATTGAAAATACTAAAATAAATGGAACTTTATTTGTTTTGTAGATGTCCATGATACCCGTCAACAACTTGTCACTCGGTTCTCTGTTAGAGTAGGAGAAACTAAACGGTGCAAATTTTCTTGATTGGTATCATAACTTGAGGATCGTCCACAAGCATGAAAAAATATAGCACGCTCTTGATGCTTCTATACCTGAAACTCCTCCGGGTATCGCCACTACTGCCATTAGTAATGATTGGATGATGAAACATTATGAGCAAAGTGGGCATGCCTTATGCTTGCAAGTATGATCCCTGACCTCAAGAAGGACATGGAAAATCTTGAAGCATATCAAATGTTTGACGAGCTGAAGAAAATGTTTCAATAGCAAGCCAAGAAGGAACTTTTGAGACTGTCAAATCGTTCCATGCATGTAAAATGGAGGAAGGTCAATCAGTTAACTCTCATGTCTTGAAAATGAAGAGCGACATTGATCAGCTGGAAAGGCTTGGATCTTATGTGGGCACTGTTAGTCTCAACCATTAGATTTGTGAATAATATAAATAGACATCCAACTATAAAACACTTAGAAATATATTCTTTTTCTTCCCCCAAAAGGATCGTATCCGATACACTCTCTTAATCAGATTTCAAAATCAAACAATGTCTAAATTCGAAGTTCTCAAAAAAACAATTAAGTGTTTTCGAATTTAGGCCATCGGATTGATGACCTTGAATAAATCATAATGGTTGAAATCCGAAAGAAACTTATGTCTTTTGTCAGATTCTGAACACACCTGCGAATTACTATAAGTATTTGATGTTCGATAGACTTTACTTCATAAATTTCTATAACTGGAAACTGTTGTGTTAGTCTCAAAGGGGTTCTACAAGATATCACAATTTGTAGAAGGGGGTTGAATACAAACACACAAATTTTACTTTTAAAAGTCTTTTATTGATTATTGATAAATCAAAATGGAATTTACAGATTATTGCTGAAATAGAAAAAGGTAAACCTATTTTAAACAATCTATGAGAATCACTAAGTTTCTTGCACAAGAAAAGATAAGAACAAGAGAGAAGAGAATTAGAAGAAAAATGAAGGCTTATCAAAGAAGAGGAGTCTTCTATGCTATTTATACCCGTTGCATTAAATGCAAGTTAGAGAGTACAATCCACGTGTCATTAGATGAGTGGATGCATGTCCTTGTCCTTTTAATTTAGCATGCTTTTAGCTGCATGTGTATGTTAGATCATGTTTAATCAAGTTGTTATAGTTAGTCCTTTGTTACATTTTGTTATGTATTTTGTTAAGTTTGACTATTGTAGGAGTCAAGTAAATTGACCCTATGTATAGTCCCTTGTTATTTCCTTTTTAGGTTAGAATATCATTCATAGTATTGTAGCCTCCTTTTGTGAGATATATGAATATAGTATTTTCCCAATCAATGATCTTTTTCCTTTGATTCATATCTGTTATTACTCTTATTATTACTGTGTGTGCTTGATTATGGAACAACAATTGGTATCAGAGCTACCTCAGAAACTCAGATTCAACCAATTTGTGCAGAAATTAGTTCTAGTTTTCCATTTTCGGAAACTTCACTGTTCCATTAGTGATTTTGTGATTTAGTGGTCATTTTGACGCAATTTTAGGTTCAATAGATGCGTATGATGAAGATGAACATGTTTCATGTTGGTTAGAAATAGATTTGATCAAGTTTGATTAATCTATTTGATCAATCTTTGGATTTTTAGAAGTATTCATCTGCGAACTGTCAAGAATCACAAAGTCAGATTTATTGAAGTTTTTGGAAATCAAGTGATTAGGGTTTGCTCACGATCAATCATAGAGCATACTATCAAAATTTGGTATTCATTGAACAAGTATTGCTATGGATTTGGTGAAAAATTGAAGAAAAGGCTTAAAACATAGAGGTTTCGCAAGACACAATGAAGAACTTGCAAAACTCCTAGAACTCGCAGGATTAAGGATTCTCAAGATTGAAGTTGAAAATACTCTAAGTGCAAGATTCGTAGAAGTGTTCCCTGCGAAAGTCAAAAGATTCGCAACCCTCTTACTTGCGAAAGCTAAAGATTCACAACCCAATTGCTTGCGAATCTTGGTTCAAATCCTTTGGTTTGCGAAAGTTATATCCTTTGAGTATCCTTTGCTTATTGTTTGCGAATTCTTGCCTTATTATTCACATTTTTGCATACTTGTTGATTTTCTGTACTTCAATATCTGATTTTCTGACTAAAGATCGCTTCAAGCACATATTTCAGACACACAGGAAAGATGCCATACACAGATGATATGGGAAACACTGTACTTAATCCAAGAGACTGTGCATTATCCTACATGCCAGAGATACCCAAAATGGAAGCTGGGCTTGAAACTCTCAAATGTCAAAACAAGAAATTGAGAGATGAAATGGATGCTTTAAATGTCAAAGTGACAAAGGCTGAAGTTCAAATGAAGTTGTATCAAGACAAAGGTCATGACTGGCTTAAGAGAGTGGATGAGAGAAAGAACAAAGAAAATAGTTGAACTGGAAAAGACTTTTAACTAGAGACTGTCTGATATTTCCAAGAAGTCTAAGTCTGAGAAGAAACAATTAGAGATTAAAATCTCAAATCTTTTAAAACAAGTTTCTTACTTTGAACAACTCATTATATATGAAAGGAAATCCTTTGATAATGAGAGAAAAGGTTTTGAAAACAAAAATGTAAATATGTTCAAAGAAATTTCAGATAAAAACCAGATTTTAGAAAAAGATTTTGAGGAAGAGAGAAAGATTTTTGAAAAGGAAATCTCAAAGCTAACCAGTAAATTGGCAAAATTATCTACTAAGATTATGAAAGAGCAGAGGAGTAAATCTGGAATTCAGACCAAATTTTATAAACCCTGCAATGAGAGATCCAAGTTGTGTGATAACATTCAACAACTTGAGATTGATAATACTGACTTGTCTAACAAGTTAACAACTGATACATCTATTTCATCTTCCTATGATGATGATTCAGCTGAATCAGTGTGTTCTTTTCAGTCAGTATCAAGCATGTTTCAGAAAATTGTTTTTAGAAAACAAACTGTGAAATCTAATGTTTCTAAACCAGATCAGATTAACAATCTAAAGTCCTTTTATGTAAAATCAGCTGATAAAAGTGCTAATTATTTTCAAAAATCTCCAACTGTTGTTCCCGGAGGTGCTTAACAATTTTGTAGAAAGGCGGGGGGGGGGGGGGGGGGTTGAAGTTGAAAACAAACACAAAAATTAAAGTTTAATAAATTGTTTATTGATAAATCAAACACAATTTACAAGTTTGTTGCGGAATAAGATTAAGACAGAGTCAATCTAAACACACTTAAGAAAACACTAAGATGGTTGCACAAGAATATAGAGAATGAGGGATTGAGAGTATAGAAAACATCGGTTTCTATAATGTAGAAAGATGAAGGCCAGAGGTGAGCACACCCTTAGATGGAGAGGTAATCTTTCTATTTATACCCTATGCATTAAATGTATGGCAGGGCACTTTACACGTGGCGTTCAGTGATTGGCTTTGGGAGTTTGACTTTGGGAGACATGCTTTTGGCCGTATCATGAACAATGTAGTTGACAGAGTTGTTGTACGATTTGTGGCAGAGACATGTCCGTTCTGACACATCGTACTGGTTGTGCAAGGTAAGACAAAAGGAGACTTGAGGCATAAGCTTCGTGATCGTTTGATCGTTGAATATCTCTTCCTTCAGAGATATAAAGAGGTTCAACTATCGCTGAAGCTTTTCCTCATGTTCCTTCGCGTATAAGTAGATTCGTCTTTGCTTCACTGATATCGGCATCAGGTCATTAGTAGACTTGTCTTTGTTCAGGAGTTTTGTCTTCGATTCAGCTATGAACATCTGTTAACGCGAGACTTGTCTTCAGGATTTACGTTACTGTTTACATCAGAAACTATCAATGATAACTAAACAGACTCAGTTTGATCACTGATAGTGAAACACTAATACATATAAATGTTTTTAAGAAAGACTATCAGCGATAACTGAACAAACTCAGTCTGATCGCTGATGGTGAAACACTAATACATATTAAACGTAATTTTCACTAAGTATAAAAGAGGGTCGTTATCAAATCACTGAGAGAGTTTGGATCAACAATCTCCCCCTATTTGATAATGACAAAGTAACTGAAGAAAATTACTTTATAGTTCAAAATAAGGAATAATCAGGACTCATAACATACATGTCCGAATTACTATTTTGAGGGATCTTTTACAGTACTGATAGAGTTAAGTATTTCACTGAAATTTTCATTAATTCAAGAAAAGAATTACAAGGTATGAAAATTACAAGTACAAGTGATGTACTAACTACTGTAAGTTTTACTAATAGATTATAGAAAGTCGGAAACTAATCTATTCGCTATCTAAAGAAGATTTAGGAGGATTGATCATATACTCAGGTATTTCTTCCCCTTTTTGCCTTCGATCTGAATATTCTTGAGAGATGATTCCTTGATCGGTTCAGCAGAAGGAGAGAAGTCACACCATAAGCACAAGAGATCCTTGAGATGACTGAGGGGACATATAGGAATTTCATATACTCTTTGAAATCTGAGCTCTTCCTCATCATCTCTGAAGAAGATTCCAAAAGGTTCTTTGAGTACTTGCCCTGAAACATATGGTCCACCAGGGGGCAGAGATAGATCGAGAACTGAGAGATCAGGAGGGGGACCAAACAGAGCTTCTCTTGAGAACTTGATGGAGGTTTCATTTCTGATCACCGCGACATTTTCAGACGAGGAGGAGACAGGCTTACTTTTGATTTGCTCTGACTTAGAAGGAAGATCAGATGGCACTTTTAGGATTGCAGCGACTCTGTTGATGAGAGCATCATTTATCCCTTCAACATAGCCTCTGTAGATTGACTTTGATTTCTTCAGCGCATCTTTGATCTCAAGCCATTCCATGTAGCCGAAGCTTTCCATCTTTGAAATATACATAGCCTTGCAGCTTCCATCCTCTCTGGTAATCTCCATAGTGACAGAAACTTTGTCCTTCTTTTTTCTCCCAGAGATAACAACTAATACGATCTTCATTGGGTCAGAACGATAATTGATTTTATGCTTGCACCAATCGACTGTGTTATCACTGACCGCTAGTTCTTTTGAGCGCTCCTCTTCAATCTCTTTCAATAGAGCAGCCTGGACTTCCACTGGTTTGTTTTTTAGCTTTTTGTCTTTGACTCGAGAGGACTGAATTTTGAGAGCAAGAGAGGCATCTCTTTGGCAGTCAGCTATCAGCTTCTCAGCCCTGACAGATTTTTCGATTTCATCTTCAGTAAGGAACTCTAGATCTGTTGATTGAGTAGGGACCTTCAGTCGTTAATTCTCTAGATGAGAGATCATCTCTGTTCGTCTCTTAATCTCTTCCTCTGACCAGTGAGATGGTCTATAGGGCCTTCCTGGATGTTGCAGGGTTTCTACTTCTTCTTCTTCTTCTTCAATCTCTCTTACAGAGATTGGGATTATTTCTTCATCAGCTTTGGAAGCTGGAATTATTTGTAGTTCTTTACCCTTAAGCATGGGAGAGAACTACCTGGTCAGAAAATAGAAAGAAACAAAGTTAGGTTTTATATTTGGAAGAAGGGAGATAAAGGCTACAAGGGAACAGGGGTAGGGAATTTATAGTAGGATATGGGAACAAGTGAAAGGCATACCTGAGAAGGATTTTCCTCAGATAGTGAAACTGTCTTCAGGCATCCCTCAGCAACTGCATCTTTAGATTTTCTTTGGGAAGAGGTTCCTGTGGATGTTTCATGACTTCCCCCTGCTGTGACACCCTCTTTCGAGGCTATCACTGATGATTTGGCAACTGCAGAAAACCATAGCGATTGATTTTCTTCATCGTCATCATCATCATCTGGGTGTTGCTCTTCATCTTGATCGGAGAGATCAAGATCTTCTTCTTCATCTTCCTCCTCTTCTTCTTCGATTAAGACTTCGAACGGAGGAGGGGCTTTGTCAGCAATCTTCTCCCCCTCAACATGAGAGGGAGGTTCTTCCTGTTGAACCTCAGCTTCAGCAGCATTAACTTCAGCAGCTTTGTCCCTATTTTCTTCAGATGCTTTCTCTCCCTCTTTGTCATTATCAGAGAGGGAGGGAACTTTAGTAATAGAGGAAGGCTATGCAGAGGCCAACTTTCGGACTTCAGCCTCCAGACTATCCAGTCATCCTTCAATCACAGGGATATCTGAAGTAGCTTGATGAATAAATTCAACAGCTATGTGTAGTTGGGTGCGATCGTCCGATGTGAAGGAAGGGGAAGGAGTCGGAGCTGGTGCATTCAGCTTGTCAAGGACTTGCTGAAGAAGAGCTGTGCAGGAATCCACTTTTGTGGATAGAGCATCCATCTGTCACTGAGTATCCTCCTTTACTCTGACAATCTCTTCAAGAAGAGTGGAGAATTGAGAGGATTCAACTTTGGTGGAGCAGACAGCTGTCAAAGTCTTCAGTTCTTCACCAGCGGTATTGATTGCGCTGGTGGTTTCGTTGATAACGGCGGTGAGAGAAACCACCTTTTCACCCAAACTGTTGACATTCGCGTCAACAGTTGCCAAACTAGGACCTGAAAGAAAAGTTAGCGTCTTAGTAACAGGCTTAGATGGAGAGATGGAAGAGGTATAGGCGGGTTTAGGTATACCTGATGATTCAAACATCTTAAAAAATTGCATGTCTCTTTCAAAGGTTTGAGCATCAGGTCCTAAAAATGCAACGTGAGGTTGCTACACGAGAGAAGGAGGGTCAGAGACCAATGAAATAGAGGGATTAGATATGGGGATAGAAGAAGTTGGGATTTGGGTAGTTACCTCGGGTGGTACTGAGATGGGTGGTTGCGTCACTGATGTTGTGACAACGACCGAGATCGCTGGCATGGTTGATGATGTGAGTGCCGAGGATGTGGAGAAGATGACCACGAAATCATCCAAGGAAGTTTGTCGAGAAACTTCCTCAGTCCTTGAACTAGTGGCGCTTGTCTCCTTAGTCACTTTGGCCTTTTTCGAAGGGCCAAAGGAACTAACTGATGGGCGTTTGGAACCGGTGGTAGCGGCAGGGTTAGCAAAAGAATGAACCTCCTGCGTGGCCGCTGAAGTAGAAGAATTGAGAGAGAGGCGAGAGCGTAGGATAGAAATACTTACCTCTTTGTCCAGCGGTTTGACCTCTAGAGAACGCTGACCCACTTTGGCGAAGGAACCATCAGCAGTAGTGGGATAAGCGTTGGTGTAGAGGAACTTCAAGTATGCACAGATGAACCGTACATATGGGATCTTGGGATCCCTCTCCGTCTTCTCGATCTTTGACTTCAGATCATCAAAGATAGCGGTGCCAAAGTCAAAGTTTTGCCAGCGATTACCGAGTAGGCCATTTGGAGCTGTACCTTGCTGGTCTGATCAAGGGAACCACTTTTACCACTCATGCATTGAATGAAGTGAGAAAATATACAGTTCAACTGAGAAGGCATGTTCGCCTTCTTGATGAGAGTCAGCTTCTTGTTAGGGATAGTGGAGCGGGGCTTGTTGTCACAGCAGTACTCCATATCATCCAGAAACTGGATGAGTTCAGCGTTAGTAGGCAGAGCTTCAAAGCCACTCTTAGGTTTGTCAGGAAACCTGAGAGCCTTCCTTAAGCTGAAAGCGGTCATCATTCCTTTGCCGAGGTTAGTGCAGAAGGAAATGGCAGGGACCGGATCACCTTTCTTGTTGGTGATGGTCGATTCTTCAGCTGTGAACCAAAACTGTTGAAGTAGAGTTTTGGAGGGTTTTGGATCAACATTGAGAGCGTAAGCAATGCAAGATTGCTTCAGGAATTTAGCAGCATCCACTAGGTGTGGGTATTTTATTCCATCGAAGTCTAGGCGTCCAAGATGGTTGTTCTTGGGGACTTCAGAGTCAGTGATGGCGAACTTGACGTTCTTGGAAGAAACAAGTGCTGACTGTGCCATTGCTGAATAAGGAAAGAAATAAACAATAGAAAGGAAGGATTAAAGTATAAAAATAAAGAAGTTTTTACCAGATTAAGATAAAAACAAAAATATTTGAAGATTAAGACATTGTTCTTAGTTTAAGAAGGAAGAACAATGAGGAAACCAAAGGTTTTGAAAGAATAAAATCAAAAAGAATGATTTTAGTGAGTAGAAATCTTATAAAAATCGATAATGATGGAACATAAGTAGGATTAAGTAACAATATTTAAGTAAAAGGAAGATCAAAATAACCTGTTAATCCTTAAGGAAGAAGATGCAAATGATTTGAAAGATGTTCTTACAAATGCTTGAGACAGTTCTTGCTTGAAAAGGATATCCAGAGAGCGTAAAAGATAAGAATGAAAAGAAACATTCCTTTTATACGTAGAGAGTAGGAGAGATAAAGAGGAGGGAATACACATGTTCATCAAGACATGGACACGTCGCACGAAGTTGATTGGATAGAAGGGCAACTGACGAACGTGTCAGAAAAAGGCATGTCGTGGATTGTCGGTTCAAATGACGTCATAGGAGAGAGAAAAAAACGTTTCATTTGTCCTTTTTGAAATTATCTCTGAAGAAAAGTCAGAGATGGGTTTTCCTTTGAAAGATTCCCTGATGAAAATTCAGAGATTGATTTTTATTTTAGAAGGATCACTGAAGAGAAAACTCAGTGATAGATTTTGTTTTTCAAAAAGCTTTTAATCATTTGAAGAAACCTTCAGTGATCAAAGTTTTATTTAAAACGTCTTACTGACTGAAGATTCAGTGATTGAAAGTAAGAGAACATACCTGAGAGTTAGAGTTTTAATCAGAGATTGAATGATAAAGGGGAACTTCTAATCACTGACTTAATACATGAACGTTGAAGATTTACTCTTCGAGATTCAGCATTCCAAGCTCACTGATGAGAAAGTTAAACCTTGTCTCATCAAGAGGTTTGGTGAATAAATCAGCAAGCTGATAGTCAGTAGGGATGAAATGAAGTTCAATATCACCATTCATCACATGATCTCTGATAAAATGATATTTGATCTCTATGTGTTTAGTCTTTGAATGTGGCACTGGATTGTTTTCTATAGCGATAGTACTAGTGTTGTCGCAATAGATTGGAATCTTTGATAGCTGAAGGTCATAGTCTAATAGTTGATTTCTCATCCATAAGACCTGAGCACAACAACTTCCAGCGTCTACGTATTCAGCTTCAGCTGTGGAAAGGGACACTGAATTTTGCTTTTTGCTTGTCCAGCTTACTAGCTTTCCTCCTAGGAGTTGACATCCACCAGTGGTGCTCTTTCTATCGAGTTTACAACCTGCAAAATCACTATCAGAATATCCAGTTAGATCGAACTCTGAGTCTTTGGGATACCAAAGACCGAGATTAGGAGTCCCTTTCAGATATCTGAAAATTCGCTTAACAACGATTAGATGAGATTCCTTGGGTTCAGATTGATAGCGTGCACATAAACAAGTAGAGTACATGATGTCAGGTCGGCTCGCTGTAAGATACAGCAGGGAGCCTATCATTCCTCTATTGGCAGTGACATTAACAGGTTTTACAGATGGATCCTTGTTAAGTGTCAGAGGTGGTGCCATAGGAGTCTTCATAGCTGAAGTTTGTGTTAAATCAAACTTCTTCAACATATCTTTAACATACTTAACTTGGCTGATAAAAGTACCTCTGTCAGATTGTTTGATCTGAAGGCCAAGAAAATATGTCAGCTCACCCATCATACTCATTATGTATTCTTTCTTCATTCTTTCAGCGAAGCGAGTACACAGAGATGGGTTAGTAGAACCAAATATGATGTCATCGACATATATTTGTACAAGAATAATATGACATTTTATCTTTCTGAAAAATAGTGTATTATCAATTTTGCCACGTTCAAAGTTTTCAGAGATAAGAAAGGATGAGAAAGTGTCATACCAAGCACGAGGGGCTTGTTTTAGACCATAGAGAGCCTTATCCAATTTATAAACATAATTTGGATACTTAGGATCATAGAACCCTGGAGGTTGTGCTACATAGACTTCTTCATTCAACTTTCCATTAAGGAATGCTGATTTTACATCCATTTGATACACAATGAAGTCTTTGTAAACTACATAAGCTAAGAATTATCGAATTGCTTCGAGCCTAGCCACAGGGGCAAAGGTTTCATCATAGTCTATGCCTTCCTCTTATTTGTATCCCTGAGCAACAAGTCGAGCCTTGTTGTAGGTTACAGTTCCATGTTCATCTAACTTGTTTCTAAACACCCATTTGGTGCCTATAAGAGTTTTATCAGATGGTCTAGGAACGAGATTCCAAACTTTGTTACGAGTAAACTCAGTCAGCTCTTCTTGCATAGCGTTGACCCAGTTTGGATCTCTGAGGGCATCATCAACCTTCTTTGGCTCTATTAAAGAAATAAAGTTAACAAAGAGACAGATATTACCCGAACTTCGTCGTGTCTGAATACCTGCATCGGGATCACCAAGAATTTGATCAATGGGGTAATCTCTGGTCCATCGTTGAGCAGGAGCATGATCGCTTACTTCGGAGATTGGATCAACAACTGGAATGTTCACTGATGATGAAGCTTGAGGTTCATCAGCTATCAAGTGTTGAATGTCAGACATACCATTGTTTTCTGAGAGGTGTTCAGATGAAGATGGTTCTGATGGAAGAAGTGTGTTTAGAGGCTCTGCTGAGATCCATGAGTTGGATTCAGCATTAGGAGGTATGATGTTTGGATCATCATCAGCAGCCGGAGGATTTGAATGTTGATGGTTTGAGAAGAAGGGTTCTGTTTCTCTGTAATGAGAGAACATCCAAGCATTTAATTCTTCATTGTCAGCGATTGGTTTAGAGTTTGCTGAGCGAGTTTCATCAAAAGTGACATGAATTGTTTCTTCCACAGATTGTCTTCTCTTGTTGAAAACTCTGTAGGCTTTGGAGATAGAGGAATATCCAAGAAATATTCCATCATCAGCTTTAGGGTCGAACTTTCCAAGCTGATCTTTGTTGTTTAGAATGAAGCACTGACAACCAAAGATATGAAGAAAGATGATATAAGCCTTTCTTCCATGAAAAAGTTCATAAGTTGTCTTTCCGAATCGCTTTACTATCAGCGATCGTTTTGTTTTTTGTTTCAGCGACTCCGTTTTGTTGAGGTGTTCTTACTGAAGATAAGTTATGAGAAATTCCCTTGTTCTCAAAGAAATTGTTCAGGGAACTATTTTTGAATTCAGTTCCATGATCACTTCTTATTGAACGAACAGCAAGATTATTCAGCACTTCCATCTTTTTAACAAAAGATATCAGTTCTTCTGGAGTATCACTCTTGCAGCAAAGAAAGATAACCCAGGTGTAGCGAGAGTATTCATCTACAATGATAAGCGTATATTTCTTTCTAGCTATTGATTAGATGTTGACAGGGCCAAATAGATCCATATGTAAGAGCTGAAGAGGACTTGTCACTGAGGAAACTTGTTTAGACTTGAAACAAGCTTTTGTCTGTTTTCCTTTTTCACATGCTGAATAGAGAGATTCTTTAGCATATGAGTGCTGAGGAAGACCAAAAACCAGTTCCATAGAAGAGAGAGAATTCAGGGTTTTGAGGTTTAGATGAGAGAGCCTTTTGTGCCATATCCAGTTGACATCAGAAGAGGCTTTAGAGAGAAAACACACGTTCTCAGTGGTAGTAGAGTATATGTCTATTACATAGACATTTTCTTTACGATAACCACTGAGAGCAAGTTTTCCTTTCTCATTCACTATTGAACATGTTTTCTTAGAAAAGTGAACTTCATAGTCTTTGTCACATAGCTGACTGATGCTCAGAAGATTGTGCTTCAGTCCATCTACATAAGTGACTCTTCTGAAGGTAGTTGTCCCATTGCTGAGGACAACAAACCCTCGGGTATATCCTTTTCCATTTCAACCAAAGGTCACAGAGGGACCTTTCTCTTCCTTGTATTCAGTGAGCAGGTCTTTTTGTCCAGTCATATGACGAGAACATCCACTATCGAGATACCAGATGCCCTTTGATCCCTGCAAACATAAGGAAGATTAAGGTTTCTTTGGTACCCACTTTTCAATGGGTCCTTTAGAGTTAGTGGAGATGGAAGGTTCAGTAATCTTCACAACAGATGAAGATTCAACTTCAGTGGTAATCTTCAATTTGGTTAATTTGTTAACCTTAGTGGTATTCTTCACCTTGGTCAATTTTTCAGCTTTGATGACCTTCTCAGCCTTGGAGGCATTAATCTTCACTTTAGCTGATTTATCAGCTTTAGTGGCAGTTGGACATTTGCTTGCAATATGGTTAGTAAATCAACAGTGATAGCATTTTCTATATTTAAAAGTGGTTTTAGGACTAGGAGTGAAAGGTTTTGAGAATTTGAGATGAGCAGGTCCAGCTCCAAGAATGCTTTTCTCATGAGATTTGGGAGGAATTTTGCTCCAAGAATGCTTTTCTCATGAGATTTGGGAGGAATTTTTATTTCTTCAGATCTCTTAGGCTTAAGATCAATCTTTAGCTTTGGAGGACAGAGATCAAAGATTTCTATCACAGAGCTAGACGATTGATTAGCTGAGGGTTTAGAAGGAACTTTCAGCTTTGCTTTCTTGGAAGCCTTCTGAGGACAAAGAATGGATTTTCCTTTATCCGTAGACTTAGAGCCTTTGGATTTTTCCTCAGGGATAGAATTAGAAGAAGAAGAATAAAACTGATTATAAGAAGTGTCAGAGATAGGAGTGACAAATGTTCCAAACTTAAGCATGGAACAGTCTTCTTTAGACTCATCCTGTGGTTTCCAAAAACCAAGACCGGTTTTATCACCATCAGGAGTTTGAGCATTTATTATCTCAGTTATCTTTGTTGAAGAATTGCACCATTTTTCAACAGTAGCCTTTTCTGCTTTTAGAGCAGCGATGGCTTGTTCGCGTTCTATGCTGATGATTTTATTTACAACAACTTGATCTTTTAAACTTTCCTCTAAAAGAGTCAGTTCTCTGATCTTTTCATGGAATTTTTCCAGCTGGTCAGTTAAGTCATTGTTTTTGCTTTCAGCTAGAGATTTTCCGTTTAGAGCATTGTAAAGATCAATCGTCAGCACATCAACTGCGCGACTTCTCTCTGATTCAGGTAGAGAGGGATTAGTAGAGATAGATACCTGAGATGATATATAGCTCATAGAAGTTTCAGTTGGTTCTTCCACTTCTTCTTTAATCTCATCCATGAGGCAGAGATTAGCGACTTCTTCTTCATCAGAACTTGATTCTTCAGATTCAGCCCAGTCGTGTTCTTCAGCAATGAGACCTTTACCTTTTCGCTTGTAGCTTTTCAGCTTTTTATATTTTTCTTTCCGCTTTAGGTACTTGTCATCGCTGGATCTTCTCGAGGTAGAAGGTTTGAAGACTTTCTTCGACCTGCACTCACTTGCAAAGTGTCCAATCTTTTCGCAGTTAAAACAAGTAGCAGTAGCCTTATCAACAGGGGTTAATTTTGGTTTGTCAGTGAGGGATAGAGGTTTATTTCTTCTGAAATTGCTATTTCTTGCAAATCTCTTAAAAGAGTTTGTCAAGAGTGCTAAGGATTTATCAAACTCTGAAAGATCAGTGTCTGATAGATCCTCAGTTTCAGAATCTAACTCAGTGATAGTGAGAGTAGATCGCTGAGATGGAATTATCTCTGAAGAGACTAAAGCAACATGAGTGCTTTTGGAGTCTTTAGAATCTTTTATAAGATTCTTCTTCAACAGGTTTGATTGCTCATAGTTAAGCAATATTCCATACAAGGTGCTGAGAGAAAGAGAATTTAAGTCTTTTGTCAGCTTGAGACAAATTGAATAACTGTCCCAGCATTCAGAAAGACATTCTAAGAATTTTGTTAGGACCTCAGAATTAGAATAGGTCCTACCAATGGTTCTTAGATCAATGATTAAGCAGTTAAACCGCTGATGAACATCAGAGAGAGATTCACTCTTACCAGCGATAAAACTTTCATACTGTCTTACCAAGTTAATCTTTCGAGTCTCTTGGATTTCAGTGGTGCCTTCATATTGAACACATATGGTTTCCCACATTTCTTTAGAAGTTTTAAGATGCATGATGGAATGGAAAACTTCATCAGGCAGAGCCATAGAGATAATGGTCTTTGCCCTTGCATCAATACCAACCTTCTTTCTGTCCTCATCACTCCATTGTCTGATTTCCTTAGCAATATAGCGTTCAGGAATAAATGGAGTGGTGGCAGTAGCTGTAACGGAAGCTATGATTTGGACAGGTTCATATGGTCCATTTGCTACGTACTCAGGTATAGTGGGATCTGCACCTTCAAGAAATAGCATCATTCGATTTTTCCAGAGAGAGAAGTTATCTCTGCTAAATCGAGGAGGTTTAGAAAGTGAACCATTATCATAGTAGTTTGTGTTTGTGTTAAGTGCCATTTTAGAATAGCAAGGAAGGGAATAAAGCAAGATCTTGTTTATCAGATTAGACAGTCTTCTCTGATACCACTTGTTGGTCCCGGAGGTGCTAAACAAGTTTGTAGAAGGGCGGGGGGGGGGGGGGTGAATACAAACACAGAAATTAAAGTTTAATAAATTGTTTATTGTTAAATCAAACACAATTTACAAGTTTGTTGCGAAATAAGATTAAGACAGACTCAATCTAAACAAACTAAAGAAAACACTAAGATGGTTGCACAAGAATATAGAGAATGGGGGATTGAGAGTATAGAAAACAAGGGTTTCTATAATGTAGAAAGATGAAGGCCATAGGTGAGCACACCCTCAGATGGAGAGGTAATCTTTCTATTTATACCCTATGCATTAAATGCATGGCAGGGAACTTTACACGTGGCGTTCAGTTATTGGCTTTGGGAGTCTGACTTTGGGAGACATGCTTTTGGCCGTATCATGAACAGTGTAGTTGACAAAGTTGTTGTACGATTTGTGGCAGAGACATGTCCGTTCTGACACATCGTACTGGTTGTGCAAGTTAAGACAAAAGGAGACTTGAGGCATAAGCTTCATGATCGTTTGATCGCTGAATATCTCTTCCTTCAGAGATAAAAAGAGGTTCAGCTATCGCCGAAGCTTTTCCTCATGTTTCTTTGTGTATAAGTAGAGTCGTCTTTGCTTCACTGATATCCATATCAGGTCATTAGTAAACTTGTCTTTGTTCAGCAGCTTTGTCTTCGATTCAGCTATGAACATCTGTTGACGCGAGACTTGTCTTCAGGAATTACGTTATTGTTTACATCAGAAACTATCCGCGATAACTAAACAGACTCAGTCTGATCACTGATAGTGAAACACTAATACATATAAATGTTTGTAAGAAAGAATATCAGCGATAACTGAACAAACTCAGTCTGATCGCTGATGGTGAAACACTAATACATATTAAACGTAATTTTCACTAAGTATAAAAGAGGGTCGTTATCAAATCACTGAGAGAGTTTGGATCAACAATCTCCCCCAATTTGATAATGACAAAGTAACTGAAGAAAATTACTTTATAGTTCAAAATAAGGAATAATCAGGACTCATAACATACATGTCCCAATTACTACTTTGAGGGATCTTTTACAGTACTGATAGAGTTAAGTATTTCACTGAAATTTTCATTAATTCAAGAAAAGAATTACAAGGTATGAAAATTACAAGTACAAGTGATGTACTAACTACTGTAAGTTTTACTAATAGATTACAGAAAGTCGAAAACTAATCTTTCAGCTATCTAAAGAAGATTTAGGAGGATTGATCATATACTCAGGTATTTCTTCCCCTTTTTTCCTTCGATATGAAGATTCTTGAGAGATGATTGCCTTGATCGGTTCAGCAGAAGGAGAGAAGTCACACCATAAGCACAAGAGATCCTTGAGATGACTGAGGGGACATATAGGAATTTCAGATACTCTTTGAAATCTGAGCTCTTCCTCATCATCTCTGAAGAAGATTCCAAAAGGTTCTTTGAGTACTTGCCCTGCAACATATGGTCCACCAGGGGGCAGCGATAGATCGAGAACTGAGAGATCAGGAGGGGGACCGAACAGAGCTTCTATTGAGAACTTGATGGAGGTTTCATTTCTGATCACAGCGACATTTTCAGACGAGGAGGAGACAAGCTTACTTTTGATTTGCTTTGACTTAGAAGGAAGAGCAGATGGCACTT
This sequence comes from Arctium minus, assembly GCA_954870635.1. Taxonomy (NCBI): domain Eukaryota; kingdom Viridiplantae; phylum Streptophyta; class Magnoliopsida; order Asterales; family Asteraceae; genus Arctium; species Arctium minus. Next base: position 33,794,103 of record OX941087.1, read on the forward strand.
TTAGGATTGCAGCGACTCTGTTGATGAGAACATCATTTATCCCTTCAACATAGCCTCTATAAATTGGCTTTGATTTCTTCAGCGCATCTTTGAACTCAAGCCATTCCATGTAGCCGAAGCTTTCCATCTTTGAAACGTACATAGCCTTGCCGCTTCCATCCTCTCTGGTAATCTCCATAGTGACAGAAACTTTTTCCTTCTTATTTTTCCCAGAGATAACAACTGCTACGATCTTAATTGGGTCAGAACGATAATCGATTTTATGCTTGCACCAATTGACTGTGTTATCACTGACCGCTAGTTCTTTTGAGCGCTCCTCTTCAATCTCTTTCAATAGAGCATCCTGGACTTCCACTGGTTTGTTTTTCAGCTTCTTGTCTTTGACTTGAGAGGACTGAATTTTGAGAGCAAGAGAGGCATCTCTTTGGCAGTCAGCTATCAGCTTCTCAGCATTGACAGATTCTTCGATTTCAGCTTCAGTCAGGAACTCTAGATCTGTTGATTGAGTAGGGACCTTAAGTCATTGATTCTCTAGATGAGATATCATCTCTGTTCGTCTCTTCATCTCTTCCTCTGACCAGTGAGATGGTCTAGAGGGCCTTCCTGGATGTTGCAGGGTTTCTACTTCTTCTTCTTCTTCATCAATCACTCTTACAGAGATTGGGATTATTTCTTCATCAGCTTTGGAAGCTGGGATTATTTGTAGTTCTTTACCCTTAAGCAGGGGAGAGAACTATCTGGTTAGAAAATAGAAAGAAACAAAGTTAGATTTTATATTTGGAAGAAGGGAGATAAAGGCTAGAAGGGAACAGGGGTAGGGAATTTATAGTAGGATATGGGAACAAGTGAAAGGCATACTTGAGAAGGATTCTCCTAAGATAGTGAAGCTGTCTTCAGGCATCCCTTAGCAACTGCATCCTTAGATTTGCTTTGGGAAGGGGTTCCTGAGGATGTTTCATGACTCCCCCTGCCGTTACACCCTCTTTTGAGGCTATCACTGATGATTTGGCAACTGCAGAAAACCATAGCGATTGATCTTCTTCATCGTCATCATCATCATCTGGGTGTTGCTCTTCATCTTGATCGAAGAGATCAAGAACTTCTTCTTATTCTTCTTCCTCCTCTTCTTCTTCGATTAAGACTTCGAACGGAGGAGGGGCTTTGTCAGCAATCTTCTCCCCCTCAACATGAGAGGGAGGTTCTTCCTGTTGAACCTCAGCTTCAGCAGCATTAACTTCAGCAGCTTCGTCCCTATTTTCTTCAGCTGCTTTCTCCCCCTCTTTGTCATTATCAGGGAGGGAGGGAACTTTAGTAATAGAGGAAGGTTGTGCAGAGGCCAACTTTCGGACTTCAGCCTCCAGACTATCCAGTCGTCCTTCAATCACAGGGATATCTGAAGTGGCTTGATGAATAAATTCAACAGCTATGTGTAGTTGGGTGCGATCGTCCGATGTGAAAGAAGGGGAAGGAGTCGGAGCTGGTGCATTCAACTTGTCAAGGACTTGCTGAAGAAGAGCTGTGCAGGAATCCACTTTTATGGATAGAGCATCCATCTGTCGCTGAGTATCCTCCTTTACTCTGACAATCTTCAAGAAGAGTGGAGAATTGAGAGGCTTCAGCTTTGGTGGAGCAGGCAGCTGTCAAAGTATTCAGTTCTTCACCAGCGGTATTGACTGCGCTGGTGGTTTCGTTGATAGCGGCGGTGAGAGAAACCACCTTTTCACCCAAACTGTTGACATTCGCGTCAACAGTTGCCAAACTAGGACCTGAAAGAAAAGTTAGCGTCTGAGTAACAGGCTTAGATGGAGAGATGGGAGAGATGGGAGAGGTATGGCAAAAAGAAAATTATTTTGCTCTTATTTTTACTCTGATAAGTTCACTTACAAAGCACAAGCATATAATAAATCTTATCATCACAATGCTTATCACAGGTATGGGAATCACTCAAAGAAATTCTCAAATATTGACCAAACTGGACCCAAGTTTATCTGGGTACCAAAACCTAAACCTGTGTTGCAGGTAGAGGAAAAAGGAAAAGAGAAGATAGAAGATGTCCCAGTCAAGAAGGACTGAAGGAACAATGACTTCTGATTACTACAGATCAGGACTCTTGCCTCAATGTCAAAACTATGACTTCTAGGTACAACAACTTATGACTCATACTCAACTGTCAAAAGTTGGTGATCTTTTGGAATACAGGGAGTTTCTCTTACTCTCACTCTCTATCTCACAATGTTTGGTATTTTCAACAATTGATATCAACAATTGGTATTTTCAATGTCATATCTTTATGTTGAAGGTATAGGAGGAAAATGAGCTTAATTGATAAATTTTACATGCAGATATGAAGGGGGAGCATGTCTGCACAAACCTTAACAAAGATCCACAATATGTTAAGGGGGAGCTGCAAGAAGCAATTACAAACAACAATGAATATCAGATATTTGACAACAACAAATAGTGTCAAACAAGATGACCCAGATATCAGATCAAGGGGCAGTATTTGATGAACTCAAGGGAGTACTACACTGCTACATCAAGGGGGAGTAAAGATATGTTGTAAGTGGGTGGGTGTGTAAAACCTTTTCTAAATTAAATTGGTTAAAATCCCATTTTTAGAAAGTTTCTTTAAATAGAATGTTTCTTTAAATAGAAAGTTTCTATTTTTGGCAAGTTCTTTGAAAAGTTTCCTAAAATAGCAAATTTCCCCATTTGGAATGTTTTTGAAAAAATGGAAATTGTGCTAAGTCTAGAATTTGCAACCTATTAGTTTGAGAAAGCTTCAGGTTTCGCAAAGTGAACACTTGCGAAAGTTGCATAATTCGCAAACTAAAGGCTTACGAATCTTAGACATTCGCAGAAGTACTATCTACGAATCCTTAAGAATTCGTAACCTTCATGCTTGTGAAAGCTTCAGAATTCGCAGATTACTTGGTTGCGAAAGTTACCTATCTTGCACAGGATTCGTAAATTCGTTCCTTGCGAATCCTCACACACGTTGCTTGCGAATTCTTCAGTGAGCAACACCTTGCCACATCAGCTTACGAAAGTTGAGGTCCATTCCACTTTTGCCACGTGCCTAAGTCATTTTTGAGTATAAATACAACACTTGGTATCTTTTATCCTCACTTTTCAAGTATCCAACCTTTTAGAGAGCAAAAACCCTCTAAAACCCTTTTCACGAGTTCTTCATTCGGCCATTTGATTCCATCTTCATTTTTCATAACAGGTTGATTGTTTGTTAAAATCCTGTTTGTTTTATGTTGTTATTATTAGTGTGATTGTTTAATGTAGGGATTCCACGACTGGATTAGATTTAGGGTTTGATTTGAACATTTTGGACCTTTGGACTTCGAACGAACAAATGATGAAATCTTAATTTTTTGGAACTTAATGTCTAAAACTTGATGTAAATATGATCTCATAACCCTCGTAATACTGTTCTGAAACCTATTGATTACTTGTTTAATCTAAAACTTAAACTTTGGACTCATAAAATCGATTTTGTCGATTGGTTTGCTTTCACGACTACTCGAATGTTCTTAGTCGATTTTCACAAATCAGTGTTTTAATCCGAGGTTAAAAGTCAAATTGATTACATTAATGCAAAGTTTATGGTTCAATCATCGATTTTAATGATTTTTGTAATCTGGGTTTTATGACCGTGTTCTTGGTGTTCTCGAGGACACTTTGAATATTCAAGTAAAAATGTTAAGTTTCTCAAGTTTTTGAAAGACTCATGTGTTTTACGAATCTTTGAGATGTTTGATATTCACGAATCCTTTGTTTTCTCTCTTAGAAAAACCCTAAGGACAGGATTCGCTAACCCTAACCTTGTGAATCCTGAATGCTCTTAAGTGTCAAAATTCTTCTAAGTGAGGAATTTGCAGATTAACAACTTGCGAATTCTGAGTCAAGTCTAAAATTTCCTAAGTGTAGGATTCGCAGAATGCTTCTTTGCGAATCCTGAACACTTTCTTTGTTTCTCCATTCCTAAGTCTAGGGATTCGCAACTCAGTGTCCTACGAATCCTATACTTAGTGAATTTCAGAAAAATGCTTTTCAAATGTCAAAATTTTCAAATATTGTTTCTGACATCTTGGACCTTGTCCAAACCTTTTTGTCTCATCTTTCAGGTCAAATGGCAGCCAACAATTCTCCAAATGTGCAAATGGATGAAAACTCTGTCCATGAGGCTCATCAGGAGCACTCCATTCCATCAAGCAGAACAACTGTCCATCCACCACCAAATGTCAATTCTGACATGTTACTCATCCTACCTTCTGACATGGTGCCTCAAACTGCAAACAACCACAAATTTGAATTCAAGTTAAACATCAATCCACTGGTGAACCACATCCTTCAGAATCACCCTTTGAACAAAACACTGTCTGATAGTGCTGATGTAGTAGAAATATATGTTCAACAGGCATGGAAGACCATCCATCTCACTCACATCATAGTTGGACAAATCAGATGTCTAGTTCTCAGAGTCAATGTTGACTTCTACTCTGGTGATATTTCTCTTGAATTGTTCAGAAGATCCCTTCAATTTCCAGAAGCTAATTCAAGGGAGGCAGAACAGAATTTGACGACTTACCCACTCAAGAGACTGCTCTTACTGGAATTAGAGAGATGGGCTATGTTGGTGAACTAAATAGAGTCAACCAATTCAAGAAGAAAAATCTGCCACCCTTCTACTATGCATTGTTCTCAGTTATCTACCGGTGCTTAACAGTAAAAACATATGGAACGGACAATGCCAACAGCCATATACTGAAGTGAATGTCCTGTTTCTAGATTCTAATCACAAGCAAATCAACAAAACAAGATATGATTAACTATCTGTTTGATTCAATTCACAATCTCAAATTATTTACAACTCTGTTCTTGACTTTCTCTCTCTAGACTCCTCTTTCTCACTCTAGAATTCTCTCTCTCTAATTCGTATACAAATTCTAGTCACTACTCTACTACAAAACAGAAAAAAAACAAGGTATTTATACCTATAAGAATTACAAGGATACAAATACAAAAACAAGGACTTTGACTTTTTATTACAAATTGACTTTGACTTTAATGAGAGTTGACTTTCAGCTTTGACTTCTTGTATCTTTGACCTTCAGCAATCTTGATCTTGTATCCAACAGATTTATGCTCTAACAATCTCCCCCTTTGGATTCAAGATCATTGTTGAAAGATCTAGCAATTAAGTCTTCTCTTTTAAGCTCTGTCAGATGCAATCTCTCCCTTTAACATTGTAATCTTCCAAGTCTGTCTTCGAAGAATATAACAATCTCCCCAAATATGATAAACAATATCTTCAACAATCTCTTCAGTATTATCACAATACTCTTTCAGACTTCGGAAAGAAATTATCATTAGATTCAACTCAGATTGCTTTAGCAAATAATCTTCAAAGAAAATTTCCTCAAAATCAGCACATCTTCAAAAATTCTTTGATCCTCTTCAAGTCTTTACTTTGAATCTTCTGACATAGACATTTCTTTAAAATCATCTCCCCCTTTTTGATGATTTGAGCATCGATATCATCAAAACTTTCTCCAACAAATGTCATTGACCAATCTGATCTGTCAAACTGAGCCTCTGATTCATTGATCTGTAATCATGTATTTTATCTAGATCTTTTCAAATCCAGACAAGTTAGAAAAGTGTAACACCTAAAAAAAATCACTATGGATTAACTTCTTGGGATTAACTTCTTGGGTAGAAATCACTGGTTAACGTGATTCCATAGAAGTTCAGTTAAATCCTAGCACAAAGAACCCATATTTCCTATAAAGCATAGATTGCTCAAAATGGTTTAACTTGAACAGTTAAAGCTCAAATACAAGTCAGATGTATATATGCTCAGAATATAATCATGAAGATATGAGCATTTTTAAACATTGAAATATTTTCAAAAAAGTGAATTGAATGAATGAATATGAATGTAAGAAACTTGTTTGAAAATCTGACATTGTATGAAAATGATCAGAAATGAATGATATAACAATCAAAGCTTATGGTCAAGAATAATGGATATTGTCTATATGAAACAAAATATAGACATTCTTGAAATGACGCTAAAAAATCTTTGAAGTACAAGTGAGGTGTCTTACCATCGAAAACATGTTTCAATATGAGACATGGTAAGAACAATTTGATCAAAAAATTAAAACGATGTGTGTGAATACTTGAAAGTATGTTGAAAAGACAATACGCAAGTATTTATCTTTGGAAACACACGGTTTGTAATCAAGTAAGCACAAATAAAATTTGAAAAACATTTTAAAATCACACTTCCAATTCATGAAACCTGTTTAAGAATCGGGAAGTGGTTTGAATATTTAAGAATATGTTTTCTATGATTGAAAGTTGTCCTTATTTCAACCATATATGAGATTAAGATAAGAAATTAACCTTTTTCGCTTTGTCTTAAATCTCATGAAGTCAAGATGAAAATCATAATGATATGATCTTGTAAGCTTCTCTCATTCTGCACAAGTCTCAAAGTCATGTCAAAGCAACTTTTATTCACAAAGTTTATTCAAATGTAAATGACATAAAGCAGTAAAACGATTAAAGTACGAGTTCTGATCTGAAATAATCAGAAATCATAGTCTTACTCCTTTTGATATGACGTATATGCTCCCCCTAAAATCATGCATCACAAAAGTTTGTCAGTTAAGTAAAATGCAAAAATTAGATAAGCTCCCCCTTAAAAGAATGTAGATCATATTAAAGTTCTTCTCACTTTCCCCCTGAGATTATGAACAAACTATTAAAGTGCAGATAATCTTCAGAAATAATGATAAAGAAAATGATGAAAAATAACAATACGTAACTTTATTAGGTAATAACCGATTACATCTTAAGATTTAGCATACCAAGCTTAGAGACAAGAAAATTAAATCTCTTTTCATCTAAGGGTTTGGTAAATAAATCTGCAAGCTGATAATCTGTTTTTACAAAATAAAGTTCAATTGTTCCTTTTTCTACATTATCTTTGATAAAATGATACCTGGCGTCAATGTGTTTGGTTTTAGTATGCTGGACAGGATTAGCAGATATCGCGATTGCACTCTTCGAGTCACAATAGATCGGTATTTTCTCAAACTTGAATCCATAGTCTCGCAGCTGTGTTCGCATCCACAGGACTTGAGAGCAGCAACTGGCAACAGCTACATACTCTGCTTCAGCAGTCGATGTGGAAACGCATAATTGTTTCTTTGACGCCCAGCTAACGAGCTTGTCTCCAAGAAATTGAATGTGACCTGAAGTGCTCTTTCTGTCCAACATGCAACCTGCATGATCTGCATCTGAATAGGCAGTCAGTTGAAACCCAATATCCTTAGGATACCACAGACCGAGATCTGCAGTCCCCTTCAGATACCTAAAAATTCGTTTGACAATAGCCAAATAGGATTCTTTAGGAGCAGCCTGATATCTAGAACATAAGCATGTTGAAAACATAATATCTGCCCTACTTGAAGTAAGATACATTAAAGAACCTATCATACCTCTATAAGTCCTAACATCAACACTTTTACCTGAAGGATCAGTGCTAATCTTAGTACCTGGTGCCATCGGTGTTCCAATTGGTTTGCAATTTTCCATTTTAAACTTCCGAAGAATATCAAAAATGTACTTAGATTGATTTATGAAAATCCCCGTTGAAAACTGCTTTACTTGTAATCCGAGAAAGAAATTCATCTCTCCCATCATACTCATTTGAAAACGTGACACCATGAGGTTAGAAAAGTTTTTGCAGTATTTAGGATTTGTAAAGCCAAATATTATATCATCAACATATATCTGAATAAGGATGATATCGGCTTTTTCCTTTTTGATGAACAAAGTGGTATCAACTTTACCTTTGGAAAAACCTGACTTGACCAAGAATTTAGATAGAACATCATACCATGCGCGAGGGGCTTGTTTCAAACCATACATGGCTTTATCCAAAATATAGACGTGATCTTGCTTATCTGGATTTACAAACCCTTCTGGTTGAGACACATATACTTCCTCCTTAAGATTGCCATTCAGAAAGGCCGTTTTCACGTCCATCTGGTAGACTGTGAAATTCTTGTGAGCTGCGTAGGCTAGAAACATACAGATTGCCTCTATACGCACTACTGGAGCATATGTCTCATCGTAGTCTATGCCTTCCTCTTGCCGGTAACCTTTGGCAACAAGTCTTGCTTTATTCCTTATGACAATACCATCTTCATCCTTTTTATTCTCGAATACCCATTTAGTGCCAATTACGGATTTTCCTTCCGGTTTTGGAACTAATCTCCAGACCTTCAGGGCTTCGAACTGATTTAATTCTTCTTGCATAGCAGACACCCAATCCGAATCAGCTAAAACATCTGATACACGCGTGGGCTCTCTCTTGCTGAGGAATTAGTCATGCATACATTGATTCAAAGTCGCTGACCTAGTTTGCACCGACTTGTTTAGATCTCCAATTACTTGGTGTAAAGGATGCTCTTTGGTCCAGCGATGCTCATGAGGGAGTGGAGTAGATACTGATTGATCATGATTATCATCTTGAAATCCACTATCAGGCTCTTCAGTTTGAATAGTTGGAGGGGGGTTTGATGTTGAAATTTCAGGTGCAGAAGCATCAGTTGGAACAACGTACTCTGGCTGTTGAGTAGACAATGTATCACACCCAACTGATACAGTTACTTCTGGCTCAGCAGTTACTTGTATATCTTCAACTGTAGGAGTATTCAATGGAATATGAGTTTCTGACTGAACGGGGGATTCAAGTACAGTTATAACTTCTGAAGTGACTGGATGATTGCAACTTGTGTCGTCAGACCTGTCAGTCACAACAGATTTAGGCAAATTAGATCTTAGAAACTCATCATAAAAGAATTCAAATAACAAATCTAAATCAGATAAATGTGAAAGTGAAGTAGAAGCGTTATCCGAATTGTTCTCTGTAGAAACAGGTTCTGGACTGATCTGCCTAGAAGCTAATACGCCAGTTATCACGGGTTCTGAACTGAGTTGTTCAGAAGCCATATGTTCATCAAATGTTACATTGACGCTCTCGACGACTGTCTTTGACTTCTTCAGATAGACACGATATGCAGCAGATGTCGAAGAATAACCAATGAAGATGTCCTCATCCGCCTTGGCACTGAACTTGTTCAGACTCTCTCTGTCGTTAAGCACGAAACACTTACACCCAAATATGTGAAAATACTTGATTGTCGGTGTTCTGTTGTTGATCAACTCATATGGAGTCTTTTGAAAACGACGATGTATCATGGACCAATTTTGAGTATGACATGCAGTCGACACAGCTTCTGCCCACATAAATAGAGGTAGATCGGATTGGCTAAGCATAGTACGAGCGGCCTCGACTAGCGTCCGATTTCGCCTTTCGACTACTCCATTCTGTTCAGGTGTACATGCAACAGAGTATTGATGTGACATCCCGACCGATTCGAGATATTCTTCAACTGTTTTGTTTTTGAACTCTGTGCCGTTATCAGTTCTAAGAAGCATGACTGGTTTCTGAAAATTCACCTGGGTCGTCTTCAGAACAGTAATAAGAACTTCAGGTGTCTCATCTTTTGATCGTAGAAATTTGACCCACGTGTATCGCGAATAATCGTCCACGATAACCAACACGTATTTCTTTCCACCCAAGCTCTGCATTCACATTGGACCACACAAATCCATATGTAACAATTCTAAAGGAGAGCTGGTACTTGGTTCAGGCTTCGGTTTATGCGGAGCTCTCTTCATCTTTCGTTTTTCACATGCTGCATATAAGTGTTCTTTCTCATATTTCAGCTCAGGAAGTCCATTTACCAATTTTCTACTGACCAACTTGTTCATATAATGAAAGTTCAGGTGTGATAGTCGTCGGTGCCAAAGCCAACTTTGCTGCATCGAGGCTTTTGACAGTAAGCAAACCTTATTGTCATTCTGAACCTTTGAAAGATTGATAGTGTAGAGGTTTGTCTTTCGATTGCCAACTAAGAGCCGAACATCTCTTAGCTTTAAAAGATTCATTACCGTCTTCAGTACGAACCGAACATCTCTTAGCTTTGATATTAACCTCTAACCCTTTGTCGCAGAATTGACCGATGCTAAACAAGTTGTGCCCTAAGCCTTCAACATAGCTCACCTTCCTAATCATTATGTTGTCTTGAATGATGTCACCATATCCTAAGATTGGTGAAAACTGGTCGTTCCCAAAACGAACATTGCTGCTGAATTTCTCTGTATAATTAGACAATAAAGCTTTCTGCCCGGTCATATGCTTGGAACAACCGCTATCCAAGTACCACATATGCCGGGTCTGCAAGAGAAATCAGGAAATAACAATTTTAGGTACCCATTTAAAAACGGGTCCTAACAGATTAGCACATGATTTTGGTATCCATTTGAATATGGATCCTCTTTTCCTTTGAAAACCTCTAAAAACATTTGATCTTGAAGAATAAACATGATAAGATCCAAACCAATCATTAGAAGTAAGATGATAAGCAAAATCATTTCTCCGATAATGAAAAGATTTATTAGTAGTCGGAGATAATTGAATCAATTAGCAAGTTGACCAACTACATCAGTATCACTTCTATCAGATCTATTACAAGAGTTATCAGAAATTGATTCAGCTGTCTCATCATTCTTCCTTTTTGGTCGCCATACAGATCTTTCTTCCGACCTTTTCTTTCTTACATCTGAAACAAAAGATTTAGATTGATTAGGAAAATCAGATTTCTGAGATTGATTTTTCTTTTGTTTACCAGTGTTGATCCGTTTCTGTGATTGCTGTCTCTTATGTTTCTTACCCTTAGAATAATAATCAGCAGTCATAGAAACTGGTTCACCAACCTTAGTTGATGATTCACCAGTTTTAAAAACACTTGGTAAACTTTCTCCATTTATAAGAAAAGTAGAATGATCTGGAAGAGAAGCATTAAAATCAAACATATCAATTTCTTCGAAACACCCATCATTAGAATTGAGAAAATCATTTGCAGACGCAAATAAGTCATCAAAGTTATCAGTCGAAGTTTGAGGTGCCTTTGAAACTTTAGAACACTTTGAAGATTTAGATTGAAAAACTGTGTTCTTTAAAACAGTAGAAAATACACTTTGTTCAATATCTACCAAAAGTCTTTCATCAGATAAAACTTTTTCAAGTTCAACTATTTTGCTTTCAAGAATGAGTGGAGGTTTTGCAACTGCAGGTTTTGGAACTTTTGCAACTGCAGGTTTTGCCTCCATCTCAGAAACAGAATAACTAGTAAAATAGTCATTTGAAAGCACTTTTGGTGTTTCAGAAAGATAACTATCATTTAACTTTTCATAGTTAAATGGTAGTTGCATTTTCTTAACATTCTTTCTCTTTTCAGTTTCCTTGACCTCAACTTCTTCTGGTAATTTGGTAACAAATTTGGGTTTTAAATGAGTATATTTACCAGCAACAGCAAGAAAATCAAAATTATATAATGCTGGTTGTTTTCTGATAGCTTTCTTTAAGTAATGAGGGTTTTCAAAACCAAGTCCCCATTTTTCCTTAACAATAGCCTCTTCATTGGGTGTATTAAGAAAAATAGTTTGATCTGTTTGACCTCTTGCATAAAGTTTGGCTTCCAGACCATTTACCTTCTTATTTAAGAGCTTGTTTTCAACCTGCAATTTATAAACAGTTAGTGCAGATTCTTTCTTCTCAAAATCAGACTCAGATATTTTAGCTTCAAAATCAGAAATCTTCTTTTCAAAACAATCTACTTGAAGTTTAGAATTAGAAGCAGACTTGCGTAAAGAATCAATTAGATCTTTGTTCCCAATAACAGACTTATTAAGCTCAAAGATCTTGTTGTTTCTTTTAGCAACTCTGTCTTTTTCCCTTTTCAGTTTTATTTGTAAGTCTTGAAGCTCAACCATCATGGCTTCCATTTTGGTTATGAAATCTTTTTCAGTTAAGTGAATTACCTCATCAACTGCTTCATCATCTGATTCATCATATTTCACCTCTTTGCCCATTAAGCATAGGTGAGCAGCTTCTTTTCTTTCATCCTCCTCATCAGAATGGTCTAACCAATATTCATCTTCAGCCATTAATGCCCTGCCAGCTTCTTGTTGCTTGGCCAAAAGAAATTTGTTCTGATAATACTCGGATTTACGAACCTTTGGCTTCCGACATTCTTTTGTATAATGTCCGAACTTGCCACAGTTGTAGCATTCGATCAGATCATTAGCAGTCTTCTTTTCAGTACTGGTGTAGTCATTCACAAACTTCTTCTTTTCTTCCGGCTTTCTTTCCACATGCCGGTTCTCTTCATATATCTTTCCTTCTACCCTTTCTCTGTGCTCATGGTTCTTGGAAGTAGACGAAGAGTATCTCTGTGAATTTGATCGCGACTTCTTGTAGAATTTCTTTTGGAAAGCTCGGGTCAGTAAAAGCATAGCTTGTTTGAGACTATCTCCGTCATCTCCATCAGATTCGGATTCTGATTCAGAACTGGTAAGCACTTTCTTCTTTTTCTTTTTCTCTGTCTTTTCTTTCTTCTTCTCTCCAGCTACCAATGCTATGGGATCGGGAGCTTTCTCTGTCTTCTTTTTCTCAGCTCTTTTCTCTTCCACCTCCTCTTTATTCTGTCGCAATGTTTCATAAACCTCATGAAGTGGGATATCACTAAGATCTTTCATCTGCTTCATTCTCTGCGTATGTTTCTTCCATTCAGGTTGGAGAATGCTGAGGAATTTCACATTGTTTTCAATCTGCTTCTTCTTGACCTTATTCTTTGAAATTTCATTAAGAAGTAGTACAAATCTCTCATAAGTGTCTTCAAGGATCTCATTTTCTTTTGCCTTGAATTCCTCATAGCAGTTAATGCAGTTAGCAACTTTCATTTGATTCCCGACCTTGGATCCCATCATCATCTTTTGCAGTTGATCCCACATTTTCTTTGCATTTGCCTTGTAGCTATCTATCTTGATGTATATTTCGTTCGGAATGCTCTGAAGTAGAAGATATCTAGCTTGCTTATCTTCTTTAAACCGACTTTTCTGTTCCTCAGAATACTGTGCAAAATCCATTGGAACTGTTCTCAACTTTTGTACTCTTTCCTCATCTCCATCCTCACTGTCTGAGGATTCACTATCAGGGATTTGAAAAGTAGGTGGAATCATTGGACCTTCTGTAATTGAAAGTAGTATGTTCTCCCCATTCGCATGTCTATCCACAAAAACCAGAAATCTGTCTTTCCATTGTTCATATTCTCCTTTGAACAATACTGGAGGCTTGACATCAGTACCAATTGAAAGTGCGTCTTTGGAAGTCATCTTGTATGAACCTGTTTGATTCAATTCACAATCTCAAATGATTTACAACTCTGTTCTTGACTTTCTCTCTCTAGACTCCTCTTTCTCACTCTAGAATTCTCTCTCTCTAATTCGTATAAAAATTCTAGTCACTACTCTACTACAAAATAGAAAAAACAAGGTATTTTGACTTTTTATTACAAATTGACTTTGAATTTAATGAGAGTTGACTTTCCGCTTTGACTTTTTGTATCTTTGACCTTCAGCAATCTTGATCTTGTATCCAACAGATTTATGCTCTAACATGAAGCTCTTCTATTCTATAGTGCATGACTTACACATAGACTATGTTGTAGTATTTTGGACTGAACTGCTTGAGAAGATATCTGCCAAGAGCAACACTGTCAAAGTCCTCAATTATTTGCCATATCAGAGGTTCATGACTATCTTGGTCAGGAGTGTACTGAGAGGGAACAGGCAGATCCCAGAAGGAGTTCTCATGAAGCAGCTGTGGTGAATGAAATGAAGTTATTAGTTAGGCATAAGAAACAGTTTGCTTACTCCATCCCATTCCATAATTGTTACTGAGATTTGTTGATCCAGAGGCCGAGTGTCTTCTAGAGTATAGAGGATCTATGGCACACCCAGAATTGTCTGTACCTACCCAAGGTCCAACCCCTAAGCGAGCGGAGTCTGAGAGGGTACCTGTAACTCAGGGAGTTCGGGTATGGGGTGTGAAAAGAAAAAATACTGAGAGGGGAACCGGAGGAGGTCGGAAACCAAGACTTGAGACTTCAGGGTTACGGGTTCTTACCCCACCTCATGTGACACCTGTAGTCAATGAAGGTCTAGGTTCTCTAAATGACTTGGATCAACAACAACAACAACATATCACTGAACAACATTCTGTGGAAGAACAAGAAAGAGAAGCAGAAGCTAATGAACAACCTGAAACTCAAGCTCTTGAGTTGGTAGATCAAAGCAGTGATGAAGAAGTGCATTCTGCTACCAGTACACCGGAAAAAATCACTGAAAATGTTGACTTGGGAAGAGATGAAATAGATTCTGAGAAAACCATAACTGAAAGAATAGATGATGATGGAAATGATGCGGATGAATCAGATGACGAGGATGATGACAACAATAATGATGGTGGTGCAGGAATTTTAAATGCTAAGGATAATGAACCAATAGATGCCTTTGCAGGTTTCTATAATATGGAAATGGACACCAATACTGCTGAACTTAATATTGCCACTTCTGATGCAGTCATTGATAATGTAATTGGAGGAATAAGGAGAATTGAGGGAGACACAGTACAAGATGAAAGTGAGATTTTGAGAGAAAGGGAGAGAACAGAAATACAAGAGAGAGATATCCACAACCCACTATTCCCGAAGATCAACCAAATCAAACACTTCAGTGCATTTGTTGCCTGAAGCTGTAGACATGAGTAGATCACTCATACAATTGCACGCCCAAACATCCACTCTAATTCCTCTCAACAGGAGTTAGTTTTATTTTCTCATGGGGATTTAACACACAATCTATCAATGTCTCATTCGGAGACATCTGATATTGAAAACAAAGATTAGTTGCCCCCGATCTCAATTCCTTTGAATACACAAGTCCTAGAGCCACGTGTTAGAAATACAATTTTTGTAAATAGGACACTTTTTGCAGGTTTTGATTTCAGTCGTCTTCGTGACCTGAGCGGAACATCCCGAGTAGATTCGCAATCCGGACTACGAGGACCGGATGCAAATCCTGTCATAGCTAACTCCATGCCAGCTATGAGCACAGGTCACACAGTAGAATCATCTACTATTGTGTAAACGGGCAATCTAAGTGATCCCGGTGTTAGATCACCTGACTATGTGTCAAGGGAATATCTCGAAAGATCCCTAAAGGCTGTTGAGAACAGGTGGTCAGAGAAATATGATAGAGTTGAGAAGTAGCTGGGGGATATAAAGAGAATGTTAAAGGGGAAGCATGTTGCTGAACCTGAGCCCACAAGGAGAGAACCAGTAGTACCTATCCCGTTACCAAATACACCAAACCCTGTTGACTTATCCATTGATGAGTTAAAGTCTTTGCTTCTCGCAAAACTTTTATCTCAAGCTCCGGATAACCAACCAGATGCAGATCTTTTTTCACTTCTGCACTCCCACCACCACCACCAACAACAACAACAACAACCACCAATATCTATGCAACCAACAGATATAGGTAGAGCCACAGAGTCAAACTTCTCTGATGCAGATGTACTGAAAGCTTTCACTCTTTTGAATCAAGATTTTCAGTTATCTTGCCAAACCTAAGCAGCTGTTCAGTTCAGAAGGCAAGATCATGATCATGATCATGATCATGAGGGGGAGACAAGGAGAGAACAGTCTGCCTCTGGAAGACAATTGGTTGTGGTGGAGAATTTTGTGCTCATAAGTACTGTATCTGGAAGAGAAAGATCTAACGATCAAAGTGAAGGTACAAGTACAAGTCAGAGAGTTGAACATGTTGAAAGATATAATCAGGACATGGTACAGAATATTAGTGATGATGAAGAAGATTTAGAAGAAGGAAATACAAGGAGCTTAGTTGTTTATGTTTCTAATGATGAGTCAAGGGTTGAAAAGCCTAAGACAACAACTTGTGAAGAAGTGATGGAGGCTATCGGAATCACAGCATGCAACTTTATTGATGTAGATGAACTAGACACAGATGAGCAAGATGAAGCTAAGTATGAAATGTTTTGGAAGGTGAAGGAAGAAGGTGAAAAGGAAATGGATTTTGGTCTACAATGTGCAAGTCATCCAGAAAACTTTGTCAATGCTGAAGAATTTGTCAAAAATGCATCTGAAGCAGAAATTCCTGGAAGTGTTCTAAATGAAAGTGTTTTTGATGACATATTTGGTGATGATTTTGAAAGAGATGATCAATAAGATGATCAAGAAGATGAACCTATACAGAATTCTGAGCCAATACAGAATGTTGAACCAGTACAAGTGAATGTGGCTACATAAGAAGATGAGCCCTACATTCCAACTAGCATTCCAATAGTTTCTCCTGATAGAAACTATGTTTTTCCTACAACTAGTGAAGCCTCTGTTCCTAATGCTCAAAATGTTGCCTTGCCATTGCCCAAGTCTGTAAAAACGGTTTTCAGATCAAATGTCTCAGATCCTTCTGATCCTATCTTGATTGACATAGAAAATATGAGAAGATCTCTGAGTAAAAGAAGAGAAAAGAAGAAAGAGGGAAGCCAGAGAAAAAGAAGAGAAAGAGAAAGCTGACAAAGAAAAAACTGATGCTGAAGCTTTACCCTACATAAGAAACCCTTACAGTCCAAGAATTCTGAGTGCAGCTGAAAGACCAAAGCCTGTGTTTGTAACTCCTATGGAAGCAGAATTTCTTGCAAAGAAACAACAGGATGTTGAAGAAGATCCCTCTGTTCCAGTCAGAGTTGGATCTACACCTTTTACAGGTTATGATGAATAGGGCACTTCTCTAGAGTTTATTCAGCTGATCAGAAAGTCTCTCAGAGTTCCATTCCTTGAAGAATCCATCAAGATTTTTGTGAAAGAACTGATAAAGATTGATCCTTGCAAACTGTATGAAGTGGTTGATAGACCTCTAGAGTACCAAAGAAATTATCTGAAGTTTATTGAGATATTTTCAAGAACAAAAGGATATACTAACAGAGTTGGAATTCTTCAGATAAAGGAAGTCAGAATGAATAATTACTTTGCTGTCTGGTATCCAGAGTTTGATGTTCAAAGGAGAGATCTAAAGGAATCAACCTTCAGTGAAGATGACTTTGAACACCTGAACATAGCAGACCTGGAGTTCATTTACCAAGAATTCAGAAGCAAAGTGGTCAGACCTAGAGTTGTAGTTTTTGCACTTGAAGTTGTGAAGAGGTACATGAGGTGTCTGGTCAACAATTCATACATTCTTGATTTTCAGTTGGGAGCAGACACAAATCAGAATAGTGTAAACCTGACTTCCCTTAACTTCAATCACTACTTGATGAGAGATTTGGAATTCTTCACACCATTTGTAACTCCTGAACTTGGAGTTATATATGTCAACACTGAAACTCACAAGAAACAATTCATGCGAGCAAGTGAAATAGCAAAATTCTGAGATGGAACCTTAAAGATGGTGCTGAGAGAGCTAGAAAAGAGGCATAGACATTCAGAAATGAGAAGACTTGAAATGAGAGATCATATGCCTAGATCTGACAGAATTGCTATGGAAAGTATGATTCAAGCAATCACAGATAGAATTAAATTCAAATAAGGCATCAGAAGATTTGAAAATTTCCTAGATATGAGGAGAACTAGTTTCAAAAGGTGGAACCGTTGAAGATTACAACTTTGATTAAAAGGGGGAGAATGTTAGATCATGTTTAATCAAGTTGTAATAGTTAGTCCTTTGTTACATTTTGTTATGTATTTTGTTAAGTTTGACTTTTGTAGGAGTCAAGTAAATTGCCCCTATATATAGTCCCTTGTTATTTCCTTTTTAGGTTAGAATCTCATTCATAGTATTCTAACCTCCTTTTGTGAGATATATGAATATAGTATTTTCCCAATCAATGATCTTTTTCCTTTGATTCATATCTGTTATTACTCTGATTATTACTGTGTGTGCTTGATTCTGGAACAACAGTGTACAGTAGGGGCGATAGTTGGTAAACACGATTGTAGACAAGAAAGAAATTGTACTATTGTACCTTCGTCCTTTTTTGTAAGAGGATGAGACAAAATCAAATCTTGTAGAACAAGACTCATTAATTAATGATGGCTTGAATCCTTGAGATGCTTTTCAGCTATCGTTGAGCCTTGCTTAGATTTTCACTACTTGTAGACAAGTCATGGTTTCACTAAATTCTGCTTCAAATCATGAATGGACTCTCTCTATCTTCATCTATATCTTCGACATCGCTGAAAGTTTCTTTCGGTGTGAGGCTTGGTCTTCGAGGATCACTTGAGCTAAATGTTACAATGCACGTTCAGCAATCACTAGACATACTAAGTGTTGATCGATGAAACTGAAATAAATAAACCAGAAGGTCCTAAGTAATTTTCACTAAGTATAAGGATCATCATCAAATCACTTGGAGAGTTTGGATAATGTAACACCCCGATTTTCGAAAAGTATCATTTCAAGTTAATACAGAAACTAGTATTTTAAGGGAAAAAGAATAAATTGGATTTTGGACTTGAATCCTAGATTTTATAGTCTTTTTGGATGAAGGATTCAATTACGAGTCCAACGGTTCTTTTCGGAGCAAAATCGGAGGTAAAACGAAGAAGTTATGGCCAAAACAGTGATCGAGTAGAAAACCGAGCGAGTAGTGCTCGGCGCGACTTAGAGCCACCCGGGCGACTTAGGGGCAAGCAGGCGGATTGTGTCATGGGTTAGGTCGCATGGTAACCCGCATGGAGCCTTGTCGAGCAGAAAACTCGATTTTCAGCCCCAAAACTTCATTTTTCTTCATAACTTCTTCATCCCAACTTCGAATTCAGTGATTCTTTTTTCTATGAACTCGTTTTTAAGAGCTTTTCAAGACTAGAACAAGATAGTGGAAGTCTATTGGAAGATCCAAGAGGATTTTGTGGTGGTAAGTTCCTCATCTCTTTCAATGTTAAGCTAGGGTTTTGAAATAAGTTGAAATCTTCATGAAAATGTTTGGGGAACAATTTTATATGATTGAAAATGAATATTTATGGTCGGAAATTTATGGATCTAGGTTTTTTGGAAGTTTTGGCTTGGTGGATTCAAGTTTCTTCAAGGAAGCTCTAAGTGAGGTAAAATCTAGATTTAGCCTAGATCTAGCAAGGTGAGTTCAAGTTGATTTGTGAAAATGTTGTACATGCCAAAATGTACATTTTAAAGTATTTATGTGTTTTACCTGAAGTTATCAACTGTTGAGTTATTTGGTGATTTTGATTACTTAAAGTCTTTAGCTTTATAAACTTTGTAAAACACCCACGTTTGGGATTTTTGGGCATTTTGATAAATAAGTCATAAATGAAAAGTGTTTTGATAAGTTATTGCATAAATGGAGATTTCTTGGACAAAATACACATAGTTTGTGCCATGGGATGTTTTGAAAATACCAATGTGTGCGTCATTGAGTTTTGGTCACTCCCGACCTTGTGAACATTTCGGAAATTGTAAATCTTCTGGTTTTGGGAAAGATATCTTTCAAGTATTTCGTTGAGTAAATCTCAGGTATCGACATTTTAACGAATTATTTTACGAGTGTAAATCCTTTGGTGTAAATGCACTTTTAGTGCGTGTTTTGGAGCAATGTGAAACCTTGTGTTATGAGACATTTTGAAAGAGTCAATGGTATAAACTTGTTTGGAAAAATGATTAGTCTCGATCTAAGTTGTGTTGGAGATTATTTATGTATTTTGGAGCATGTGTTTGCATAAACGTCGGTCAATTGCGTTTATCTTATTTTATTTCTTTGACAACTAGTCTTTTGGGCTAACTGAGCTTGTAACTCTATATTTGATTTTGTTGGGATTGGGGACGTTTGTCCAGTTTTGATAGCTCGATGTAGAGCTTTGGTTATGATATTGAATGAGGAACTCAACGTAAGGACCTTTTATGGTTGAAGTTGATATTCCGTGGGTGTACGTTTAAAGCTACCGAGCCTGGCATTCATTGCGTTTGGAATCATTACGTCCAATGGTGGAATGCTAGTTCTCCCCATTGAGGCACAGACGGTCATCGGATAGGGTATAAGTCCTACGTGCTAAGTACACGATATTGGGTGAGGATGTCAACGTAAGGACCCCATGTGGTTGAAGTTGACTTTCCGTGGGTGTACGTTAAAAGCCACCGAACCTAACATCCATTGCGTGTACTTTATTGTGCATTTGGCATTACTAACATAGTGTGTGGGTTACCTTGCGTCCGCCACATCATATGGAATCGGGTCTCCCCCGTCACCAAAAGGTGTTGTTTTGGGTATTGAGTTTTAGTATCCATGTTTTCGGTGACATTTTTACATTTACGGATTTTATATATGATTTATGGGTTGAGTATTTTTCCCCACCCGTGTTTTGGGTGTTTCGGAATGTAAAGTTTTATCCGCGTTTCATAAATTGGGAGTTCGGTCTCTATTCTTGTTTTGAGTGAGTTATGGGTTGCATCACTTTACAAATGAATGTTTTACTTTGGGGTGTTCATCTATAAAATGTGTGTTGTTGGAGAATGAGTCATTTTCATAAGTGAAGCATATCAGTTTGAAAGGTTATGATTTAAATTGCATTCTTTAATCTCAACGATATAGTTATTAATGTTGAAAACTCTTGAACTCACTAGGCGTTAGCCTAACATTTTTATTTGTCAGCATGTGCATCAGGTTTCGGCTAGGAATAGTTTTAGTGACACTATGAAGAGTAGAGTGCTAGTTGTGTGCTCGAGGAGTGTGTAACTTGGAGAATCCTTCCGCATTTATGATGAGATTAGCAGCTTGTTTTTGGGTTAGATAACACCCGTCTTTAGTTTAGTCCTTTTATAAGACTAAAGTTTATAATTGTTGAGGTTAAATATATAATTTTATTTTGGAGATTTATCTTTTACTGGATGAAATTTTGAAATTTTAATTAGTTGTTCTTTCAAAATTTGAGGGTGTTACAGATAATACCATGGTCGACAAAGATAATACCATAATCTAGCGTGCCTATGACTTCACCAACATTGTAAGAGTCTCTGACTGTCAGGGTTAGATTCACATTGAGAGATCAAGTATTGGACCAAGAACATCATCCTTAGAAAATTTGATGCCATGCTTGTTCTTGTGTGGCGCATCTTCTTCAGTGGCCGAAATAGATTTTCTTCGGCGAGAAAGCTTTATTGGCAAAGGAGATACTTCAATTATTTTTGAAATTCTTTCAAAAAGTTCATTCAGTACATGCTCAACTACTCTTTTTTATTTGCACTTGTACTTTTGAATGGCTTTTCGAATCTCAACCGTTCAATGAATCCATACATCTTCAGAAAAGAAGGAAATTCAGTGAACATGGTATGAGCATCCCTGAAGATGACCATAGACACTAGAATACCTTCATCTTTTGGTCTTCCAGAGATGGTGACAATTATGATCTTGGTCTTCATCAACCTTGATTTCACCCGATCTCTGCACCAGTTCAACTCTTGCTCTTCTTGAGACAGATTCATTTCTCTTTCTTTTTCAGCATTCTTCAGGATTAGAATTTGAGCATATAGTAGATTTTTCTTCTTGAATATCCCTTCAGCATGAGCTTCGACTAAGGGAAAGAATATGTCAGGTTCTCACTGTCATTCATCTGCTTCTTTCTTTCTTCTAACGCTCGTTCAGCTTTCAGGAATTCTTCTTTCTCAGCTTCAGAGAGGAACCCAAGCCCATCGTAAATAGGGGTACAAAGAGGGATTTTACCCTGGATCGATCGAGATAGGTCATAAGTTCAGCCATCCTCTTTGATTCTTCAGTCTCAGATGTAGATGGGAAGTGTGAAGCTCTTCGCTGAAGGTCAGCATCAGTCTCTTCAACGTCCAACTCTAGCTGATAAACTGGAATAATATCTTCAACTCAAGAGATGTTCTTTGGAAGGGACTCAAGCAGGGGAGAGGATGAAATGGAAGAAGTTTTTGGATAAAGGGGTAAGTCCACTATGTATGGAATATTTGAGGGTAAGAAGAGGAAATAGGTGGATAAGGGTTCAACATCAAAGGAGGGAAGGGCGTATAGGGTTAAATCATAGTTTACCTCTTTATGAAAGAGCTCCCCTTCAGATAAGCGAATTATTTTTACCTGTTTCCTTCAGCAGCATGTCCTTTGCCTTTCCCTAAGTAGTATTGTTGCTTTGAGTTCCTCTCCCCTTGCACTGGTGGTTCCCAGATAATGACTCCCTTTGATGGACGAGGACTGATTTGCTGGAATACGAAACCATTAGCATCATCATCATCATCTTTTGGGTTGGTCAATCTCTTCACCAAGGATCTCAGGAATTTTAGAGTCCTCTTCATATTCGTCTTCAACTTCATCAACTATTGTTAGAACTAGCTCAGTCGATGCAGCAACTGAGACGATTGGTAGGGGTGAAGTCAGCATCATGTTTTTCATCTTTTTCCTCTTCATATTCAGCTCTTCCCCCTGCTAGGGGAGGCTCAGCTTGAAGTTGAAGTTACTCCCCCTTGGATACTGCTATCTCTTCTTCAGTAGTTATCTCCTTCTCTACATTCTCCCCCTCTTTTTCATCATCATTTAAAGAGGGAGGAGCCTTTGACTTGAGGGTTAAGACATTAGCCTCAAGATTGGCGAAGGATTCGGTTATCATCCTCCCGGACTTAGCAACTATATTTAAAGACATCATGTCATCAGCGGTGAAGGATGTGGTTAGAGCAGGAGTTGGTTGCTGAAGGATCACTAAGGTGTCTTCCAAAATTGATACATGTTGGATCATCTTTGAAGTACCAACTTCAGATATTGCTGAGACAAATCATTAAAGGGCATTGATGGCATCAGTGTTGGCAATAAGATCAGTTTTGATCTGTGAGACCGTTATTTAATTGTAGCTACAGCTTCAGCGTTAGCTTCGGTTGCAAGACCATCTTTTAGAGAGCTGAGAGAGGTCTACACAACATTAGTCCTAGAGGCGATATTGGAGATGTCAGCAGTAGGAGATGAGACATTGTTTGTCAGCTTTTAGACAATCTTAGTTAAAGCATCCAATTAAGGACCTGAAAAAGAGTTAGTAAAATGAGAATAAGGAAGATCAGGGTCAGTAACCAAAAATGAAAATGGTAGGGATGGTGGAATACATGTAGGGTCTGTAGTAGCATCCAAATGATTGCCACTGAGGAATTCAACAAAATCACGGTCGAGAGGACTCATGCCATGTTGGGGTTAAGTCGATTTCGGAGGGATATCCTCTAGTCCTATGTACTCAATGCCAACTTTGAGAGAGGTAAGGAACGTGACACTAGCATCAATGAGGACAACCACTGATGAATCGTTTGCCCGTGTAGTAGGGACCAATGGAGGAAGAAAGAGAGATTGTTTTTTAGTAGGGGGTAGTGCTTACGTGTGTCAAAGGAGCACTGACGACACTTGAGATAGCACGCTCAGTGATTTGAATCACTAAGGTGACTTGCTTAGATGTCAAAGAAGCTTCATCACTAGAAGGAGGCACTGAAGTGGCTGTTGTGGTTGTTGCAGATGCTGTGGAGCCGACAGCGAAATCAGTGATGGAGGACTATCGAGATTCCTTCACCCGCTTGTGGTGCTTCTCCTTTCGGTTCTTCTTAGCCTTCATCGAACAAAGGATGGTTTTATATTGTTTCCTCTTCGATGAGGATGAGGTTTTAGTGACTTGGGTTAGACACAGGAGGTTGTTCCGTAGTCATTGTCACTAGTTAAAAGAAAATAAGTATATGAGGAGAAGTTAGGGTAAGCAATCTTCAACATACTTAGGAACATGCTCACATCAGCGTATGTGGGATTCTTGTCCAAGTCTTGGCTTCCAAGCTTGAGTAGTTGAATATCTCCATTCTTGGGGTATTTCTTACCTATGATTTTCTGGAAGGTAGCACTAAGGAATCGAACGTAACGGACAAAGCTTTCCCTTTTCTCCTTGGTGAGTCACTAGAGAAGATCATCGAAGATGATTTTGGCGAAGTCGATCTTCCTCCCATGGATCACTGAGTATCCAATGTTCAGGGCCATGTGTATTACTTGGTCATGGCCGCCAATCTTTCCACCCATGCATTTGATGAAGTGTGAGAATAGGAAGTACCATTGAGCAGACATGCGGTACTTCTCAACTTTTGTCAGCGTCTTCACTAGGACACCATTCTTTGTCGGCTAGTCATAGTTGATTTCATCAAGAAAATTGATGATTTTAGCGTAGGTTGGAGTAGGTTGGTAGATCAAGAGCATCTCTGAAGGTATCCAGGCCGAATGCTCCGTTGCCTTCATCAATAATGAAAGAGATATTTGTCACTTCTTGTCCTTTGTCTTTCGCTGATTGGACGACATCAGCAGTGAACCAAAATTGCTGAAGGATTGATTGTATTCCCAAAGTAGCAACAACCAGAGCATGTTTGATGGAGCAGTTCTTTAGAAAGTTGGTTGCATCCAAGAACTGTTCTTTTCCCTTGGGGATGTCATGGAAGACAGATAGTTGTTTACCTTGAAGGCAACATCTTCGAGCTGAAATTGGACAAAGGTAGCAACTTCCATTTCTGAATTGTTAGGAAAGACAAAATGGATAAAAGATGAAGGTGTTAGATACATAAGATAAGTGTTCTAACTAGAATATAGAAAGAGAAGATGAATTTTTTGAAGGTTTGAATATATGAATATAAACCTTGAAAAATCTTGGTTTTTTTGAAGATCATCTAAGAACTTTTTAGGGTATTTAGGGTTTTAAAAATCATGAAGGAAAATGATTTTTAGAAGAACGGGTTTCTTTGTTCTTATTTTAAGAAAAGATTAAGAACAAATAAGGATTTTGAAAGAGAATTAATCAAGAAAAATTTAACACATACCTGTTTCTAGTTTAGGATGAAGAAAAACTTGAGTGCGTATTCTTGGTGTTTGTAACACCCCTAAAAATAGAGGTAAATTTAAACTTGAATAATGACATAAATATGACATCTATATAAATGGAATCACCCAATAAGGGGAAATAGTATAGTGTTTACATTTCAAAAGAATGAAAATTATATATAACAACCTACTAATCTAAACTATGTTAAGCTTAGATTATGAATGGATGTCACTATCATCTTCCAAAAGAATCTATCAGGAGTTTGCACGCCAATTCGACCAAAATATGTATATCCCAAAAAGTGCTTCTAATGGCATCCAACTCTCTGTTCAAGACTTAGGAGCCCCTCCACTAAGAACCTGATATACATGTCATTTAAGAAAAGGTGTTAGGCTTTACGTCCAACGAGAACAAACATCTATAATTAAATAAAGTGTAAATAATAAAATTAGAGTTTTCCAAATTATAATGTAAAGTTTATTTCCACATAAATCACATAGGAACTATACGTTCCAAAATTCATCTTGTGATGACGAGGGAGACCCGATTTCCAAGGATTGTAGCGGAACACAAAAGTAAGCTACATTCCAAGTTATTGAACTCATACTAAGATCAATGGCCACAAGTTCTTCGACTTGCACATTAGATGTGGATATGGTCCCCCGATGATCCTAGTCATACTCATTCATTAGGATTGCATTTACGGTCAATGGCTAGTATCTGGCTCCATATAAGCATATCATTTTGCCCCCATTGACCCAATGTCCAAACTAGTTACAAATGGGAAGCATCCCAATTCAAATAAGCAGACTCCTATACCTATGGATCCAATTGTATAAGTCTAAGGCTCGTCTCTTTCATATTGTGACCAAACTATAATCACACATATAGTTTCAACATCAACATATCCATAAAATGTCTTACTTGCATAAACACTACTACATGAAACTAATCTCATATAGAAAGCTAGTATTTGACCATTTCCAAATCAATAACATGTTTCCAATATAGGTTTCAAAGAGTTTATACACATTAAAATAACCTTAGCTCATGAAATCAATACCCCATTCAATGCTTTACATAAACCCACTTTTGCCAAATAATTTCTCCAATATAGTGATAATGCATAAATAAGTTCCAAATGAATTTACTCAAGTATTAGACCATAAACATGTATAATAACATGATTTTGTAGTATCTAACATAGAACTTTCCATCTTTTCATGAAATGGTGAAAACCCTAATAACTTCTCAAAATGTCAAGTTAGGTCAAAATCCATCCATTGAGAAAATATGGTTAGGAGAAGTTTAAGAGATCAAAATACAAGGTTTTAATATGTAAAAAGTTTAAAATAGTAGTATGAACTCACAATGATTGGTATGGGAGAAAACCCTAGAAACCAAGAAATCTTTAAAATGGAGACAAACCCTTGATCTTGTACTCTAGGTCAACAATCCTTGCTTAGGTGGTGAAGGAGTACTTGAAATCAAAGAAATGAAGCTTTAAATGCCTTAGGGTTTGGAGTAAATGTGAGAAAAAGAAGAA
Organism: Arctium minus; assembly: GCA_954870635.1. NCBI lineage: Eukaryota > Viridiplantae > Streptophyta > Magnoliopsida > Asterales > Asteraceae > Arctium > Arctium minus. Next base: position 33,820,515 of record OX941087.1, read on the forward strand.
GAGGGAATATGAAAAGAAGTAGGTGAAGTGATAAATGAGAAAAGTTGAAAGGATTGCATATATAAGGTTTTAGGCCCTCTCTCATGGCATACTCGCCTAGATTGTACTGAATGGCACCCAGTGCCCACGACTACCCCCGACGACTGTGACTAATGTCACTCTAGCAAGACACTCTCCCCGAATGTGTGCCTAGAGGGCATTTGGCATGGCGATTGTGACTAGGTCACTCTCACCCCAGACCCACCAAACCTCAAAATTTGTCTTTTGTCTCCCTAACGCTCCCGACTCGCTTAAAGATGGAAAGTATAACATTTTCTAAACTATAAGTTGAGTACTATAATATACAAAATTAATAGGAATAACCGTTTCTAATCAAAAGTTTCGGGTGTTAAAATGTTCTTGGTGTTCTTGCTTAGATAGAGAGAGAGAGGGAGAGATTTCTTTCTTTGGAAGTTTTAGAGAGCGTAAAGTTTGAAGAGGTGTGAGTGTGAGGAATTTATAGGTAGGATAAGAGAGAAAGAGGTGAGAGATATAAATGTTTGTTTATGACGACATTTACACGTCCGAGGAGTTTGATTGGACATGAATTGAGAAGGTGTCGTGTGTCAGAGCATGGGGTATTACGTGGGACAGTTGTCTTTCCATTTTAAAAACCAACTTAATGAAGTCCTAAAATAATGGCTCTTCATTATCTTTTTAAAAGATATTAATCACCTAAAGAAATTCAATGATTGATTTTTAGTATTTAAAGAAGAATCGCTGATTGTTAAGTCTCATGGACTAAACTTTCAGTGATGAAGTAAAGAAAACATACCTTTGGAGTTAGATACATTTTAGAAGAGTTCAATGATAGAATAGGAACATTGAAACATTCATTTATATCACTGAGTTAAACTTAAACGCTGAAGATTTATTTTTCAAGTTTGAACATTCCAAGTTTACTAATTAGAATAGTAAACCTTGTTTCATCAAGGGGTTTTGTAAAGATATCAGCGAGTTGGTATTCAGTAGGAATGAAATGAAGTTCAATATCACCATTTATAACATGATCTCTGATAAAATGATATATGATCTAAATATGTTTCGTCTTAGAATGAAGCACTGGATTTTTTGCTATAGGGATAACACTTGTATTGTCGCAATAGATGTGGATCTTTGACAGCTAAAGGTCATAATCAATGAGTTGATTTCTCATCCATAATACATGTGCACAACAGCTACCATCGAAGATATATTTAGCTTCAGCGGTTGATGTGGACATTGAGTTTTGCTTTTTACTTGTCCAACTCACCAACTTTCCACCTAAGAGATGACATCCTCATGTGGTGATTTTCCTATCCAGTTTACATCCCGCAAAATCACAATTTGAATATGCAGTTAGATCAAACACTGAGTCTTTGGATACCAAAGACCTAGGTTCTGTGTACCCTTCAGCTACCTGAATATTCTCTTTACAACGATCAGATGTGATTCTTTGGGTTCAGATTGATATTGTGCACAGAGACAAGTGGAGTACATGATATCAGGTCAACTAGCTGTGAGATAAAGCAAGGAGTTAATCATTCCTCTATAGGAAGTGACATTTATAGGTTTTTCTCATTAGGATCATTGTTTAGTATCATTGGAGGTGCCATAGAAGTCTTCATAGCTAAACATTGAGTGAGATCAAATTTTTTCACATACCATTAACAAACTTACCTTGGCTTATGAATATTCCTTTCTCAGATTGCTTAATCTGAAGACCAAAAAAATATGTTAGTTCACCCATCATGCTTATCTTATATTATTTCTTCATGTGTTCAACGAACCGAAAACACAGTGATGTGTTCATGGATCCAAATATGATTTCATCCACATATATCTGAATAAGAATGATGTAACCCTTGATTTCTTTAGAAATAGGGTGCTATCAATCTTTCCACGTTCAAACTTTTAAGTGAGTAGAAAAGATGCTAAGGTGGCTTGTTTTAACCCATAAAGAGCCTTATCCAGCTTATAGACATAACCTGGATGCTTAGGGTCGAGGAACCTTGGTGGTTGTTCAACATAGACTTCTTCATTGAGTTTTCCATTAAGAAAGACACTTTTTACATCCATTTGATATATTTTGAAATCCTTGTGAGCAGTATAGGCTATGAATAATTGAATTTCTTCAAGCCTAGTCATTGTAGCATAGGTTTCATCATAGTTTATGCCTTCCTGTTGTCTATATCCTTGAGCAACACGTCGAGCCTTGTTTTGGGTTACAGTGCCATGTTCATCTAACTTGTTACGATACACCCATTTGGTGCCTATAACAGTTTTTCTAGATAGACGAGAAACAAGATTCCAAACCTTATTTCTTTCGAATTCGATCAGATTTTCTTGCATAGCGCTGATCCAGTTTGGATCCTTAAGGGCATCATCAATTTTTTTTGGTTCAAGAAGAGAGATAAAGTTAACATAGAGATAAATATTACTTCAACCACGTTGTGTCTTAATACCTGCATTTGGATCACCGAGGATTTGGTCGATAGGGTGACTCTTTGTCCATCTTTGAGAAGGTAATTGAGGATCCAGTTCTAATTCTTCAGTTGGTAGTGGCTCAGGTGCTGAGGAAAAGACTTCACCATTAGGTTCTTTAGCGTTTGGTTCTTCAAAAATCAGTCTAGGAGGTTCATATTGAAATGTATTGACTGAGGGGCGTTTAGAAGTTGAAGATGATTCAACATTTCAAGGATCAATGTATGATAGATCAGAGGGAGGTAAGGTGGTTATAGGAACATCTGAGATCTATTAGGTGGATTCAGGTCCACTGTTTCCATGCTTGAAATGATGGTTGGATCTTCATCTGCGTTTGGTGGTTCAGCTAGGGTATGATTACTAAAGGACGCTTCAGGTTCCCCATAGTGAGAAAACATCAATTGGTTCATTTCTTCGTTGTCAAGAATAGTTCTTGAGTTAGCTGAACATGATTCATCAAAGGTGACATGAATGATTTCTTTAATGGTTTGTCTTCTTTTGTTGAACACTCTATAGGCTTTGGATACTAAAAAAATATCCAAGGAAGATACCATCGTCAGGTTTGGGATCGAACTTTCCAATATTATCTCTGTTGTTTAAGATCTAGCAGTGACAACCAAAGATATGAAGGAAACTGAGAGTTGGCTTTCTTCTGTGGAAAATTTCGTAATCGATTTTCTTGAATCGTTTAACTATCAACGATCGAATTTGAGTGAAGCATCCAGTGTTGACAGTTTCAGCCCAAAATTAAGTTGGTATATGAGATTCTATAAGCATATACCGAGCAGCTACAATGATGGTTCAGTTTCTATATTCAACGACATCGTTTTGCTGTGGTGTTCTTACAACTGAGAGATTATGAGAAATTCTATTACTCTAAAAAAACTTATCTAGAGTACTATTTTTGAATTCAGTACGATGGTCATTTCTTATTGTCTTATTGAGCAATAAGTTTGATTTTTTCAGTACTTCCATTTTCCTTACAAAGGAAATGATTTATTCTGGAGTGACACTCTTGGATCTGAGAAACATTACCCATGTATATCTTCAGGATTCGTCCACGATGAAGGGAGTATACTTTTTGCAGTGGTGGATTGTATGTTTTTAGGGCCAAACAAATCCATATGGAGTAGATGGAGAGGGGTAGACACTAAAGAGACATGTTTGGATTTGAAACTAGCCCTTGTTTGCTTTATTTTCTCACATGTTGAACAGAGAGATTTCTGATCATAAGAATGTTGAGGTAGGCTAGTGACAAGTTCCTTTCTTGATAGGTCATTCAGCGTCTTGAAGTTGAGATGAGAGAATCTTTTGTGCCATAACTAGTTGACATCAGAAGATGCTTTAGAGAGATAACATATATTTTTAGTGCTCGAAACCTCATATGAAGAAGATGTGGTTTATCTTTGTCTCATGGCCAAGATTCAAGAAGTGTAAAATGAAACATATGAAAACTTCTTCTTCCTCCACTCAAACCTCTAACTCCTCTCATGTATCAAAAATGATTGATCCCTTTCTTACCGAAGCCGATAGACGCTTAACGATTGATTCACTGACTGTTGAGTCTTACAATCCTCTAAATGGCAAAACTCAAGATGAAAAACTAAATATTTGCCTAACTGAACAGCTTGAAAAGTGTAATATAAAAATCAAGAGTTGACTAAGATCGAAAAAAAAAACTTAAAAAATCAAGTCCTTGTAAACGAAATAATCATCATTGAATGTGAACGAGTTATAGTTGAGTTGAAATCTAAGAAAGCCACTGCCGAAAGATGGTGTAAATCTTCAACAAAGATAACTGAGATTATAGGTGCTTAGATACTTGCTCAAGTTAAGAGTTATCTAAGATATGATTCTTAAAAGGATGATCCTAACTGATATCGTTCCATGCTTAAATTCAGAATGTTCATATCTTCTATCCCTAAGACCTCATCATCTCAGTGTTATTCTTATTCCAGTCCTTTTGCTGAGGAAACTCCTAAGAGTTCCAAGTGCTTGGAAAAATCAAGTCCATTCCATCACGCCCCATGACCAACAAAGTCCCTAAGTTGAAGAAGCCTTCTTCTAAGCCTTCAGCTAGTCAACCTTCAACTTTTGGAACCAAGATATCTGGATCCTTTTTGAGACCTACTCCAAAGCTAATAGTTGACCTAAAACCAAATCAATCAGAAGAACTAAAATTTCCTCCATGATCTGAGGAAAAAGGCCTTCTTGATCCTGGTCCTACTCACTTAAATATTTCTACCTCTTATTTCGGTCCTAAAGCTACTTTCAGCCATAGGAAATGTTATCATTATGGCAATACTGACCATATAGCCAGTAAATGCCCCAATGCCACTAAAGTTGAGAAATCAGCTAGAGCGAAGAAAATTACCAATGATGAAAAGGCAGCTAAGGTAAAGAAAGTCTTTAAGACTGAGAAACCTGCAAAAGTGAAAAGCACCACCAAGGTTAAGAAATTAACTAATGTGAAGGTTACCACTAAAGCTGAGTCATTAACTGAAGTGAAGGACGTTGAACCTCCCATCTCCACTAACCGAGTTGGACCCACTGTAACATGTGTGAAAATTTAAAATTAATATTCCTTATGAATGCAAGATCTGAAGAGTATCTGGTATCTCGATAGCGGATGCTCTAGACACATGACTGGAAACAAGTCCCTCCTCACTGAATACAAGGAAGAGAAAGGTCCCTTAGTGAACTTTGGTGGAAATGGAAAAGGATACACTGGAGGGTTCGGTGTGCTAACTAATAGAGTAACTACTTTCAAAAGAGTTGCCTACGTCGATGGACTGAAGCACAATCTACTATGCATTAGTCAACTGTGGGACTAAGATTTTTCTGCATTTTTTAAAAGAGCTTATACCATTAGTGGAAAAATGGAACACTTGCCCTTACTGGTACTCGCATGGAAAATGTTTATGTAATCAACATGCTCTTTATCTCAGTCTGCCCAGTCATGATTCTCAGTGAAAAGTCCTTTGCCTTTATGATTCTAGCCCTTCAGCTTTTGATATTTATCTTTCAGGATTTGGGACTTGTCATCTTTGGATCTTGTTGATGAAGAAGGTTTCACAACTTTCTTGGATCTACATTCACTGGAAAAGTGTCCTTTTCTTTCGCAGTTATAACATGTCGTTGAAGCTTTGTCAACCGGGGTTGATTTGGGATTATCAGCGATGTCCAGAGGTTGGTTTCTCCGAAATTTTCTCTTTCTTGCAAATGTCCTAAAGGAGTTTGTTAAGAGCGTCAGTGACTGATCAAACTCTGAAATATCAGCGTCTAATAAGTCCTGAGAGTTAGAAATATCTAACTAAGTGATAGTGAGAGTAGAAGAGCACTGAGGAGGAATAATCTCTAAAGAAACTAAAGCAACAGGAGTGCTTTTGGAGTCCTTTAAATATTTTACAACATTCTTCTTCAGCTGGCGGGATTGTTCATGATTTAGAAATATCCCGGAGAGAGTGCGAGAGACAAGCTTTTAAGGTCTTCTGTGAGCTTGAGACACATTGAATAACTTTCAGGAGACGTTCCAAAAACTTTGTCAGAGTTTCAGAATTGGAATATTCCCTACCTACAGTCCTGAGGTCAATAAGTAGGCAATTAAAGTGTTGGTGTACCTCAGACAGAGATTCGTTTTTGCCACAAATGAACATCTCATATTGTCTTATCAGTTTTATCTTTCTGGTTTCTTGTACTTCAATAGTACCTTCATATTGAACACAAAATGTGTCCCACATGGATTTATAAGTTTTGAGGTTCGTAACAGAATGATATACCTCTTCAGGAAGTGCCATTACAATGATGCTTCTTCCCTTAGCATCAATGGCCACCTTTTTCTTGTCTTTGTCATTCCATTGAAAGAATTGCTTGTTACTTCTCTTGTAGGAATAGCTTCAATAATGGTAGTAACAGGAACAACAACAGCGAGGACAAACGGATCATATGGTCCATTTTTGACGTAGTGAGGAATAGTGGGATCTACACCTTCCAAAAAGAGAGTCATGCAATTTTTCTAGACAGCAAAATTGTCTATTGAATCGTGGTGGTTTTGCAAGAGACCCATTATCGTAGTAATTGGTGTTTGTGTTTAAATCCATTTTAGGAATAGCAAGGAATATATTTGCAAGAGTTTTAATCAAAAATACCACTTGTTGGTCCCAAAGGGATTCTAAAAGAGATCACAGTTTGTAGAAGGGGGGGGGGGTTGGTTTAATACAAACACACAAATTTTACTTTTAAAATTCTTTTATTGATTATTGATAAATTAAAACAAAATTTAGCGATTGTTGCGGAAATAGAAAAGGTAAAGATATTCTAAAAAATCTATGAGAATCACTAAGATCTTGCACAATAAAAGATAAGAACATGATAGAAGAGTGTTAGAAGCATAATGATGGGTTAGCAAAGGAGAGGATTCTTCTATGATATTTATACCCGTTGCATTAAATGCAAGTCAGAAGGTACAATCTATGTGTCATTAGATGAGTGGATGCATGTCCTTGTCCTTTTACTTTAGCATGCTTTTAGCCGAATGTGTACAGTTGGGGCAAATAGTTGGAAAGCACGATTGCAGACAAGAAAGCAATTGTTCTATTCTACCTTCGTCCTTTTATGCAAGAGGATGAGATAAAATCAAATCTTGTAGAGGAAGACTCGTTGATCAGCGATGGCTTGAATCGCCGAGATGCTTTTCAGTTGTCGTTGAGCCTTGGTAAACACGCCTTATAGACAAGTCATGATTTCACTGAATGCCGCTTCAGATCATGAGTAGACAATCTCTATCTTCATCTATATCTTCGACATTGTTGAAGGTTTCTTTCGGTGTGAGGTTTTGTCCTCAGGGATCACTTAGGATAGCTGTTACAATGCATGTTCAGCGATCATTAAACATACTCGGTGCTTATCGCTGAAACTAAAACAAATAAACTAAATAGTCATAAGTAATTTTCACTAAGTATAAGGATCATCATCAAATCACTTAGAGAGTTTGGATCAACATGTCGTATAGTTTATACTTCAGAATAGACTAAATAGGATTTTTCCTTGTAACGTCTTGTAACTATATGTATTGATTAAAGGTGCAAAAGACTTCAACGAAGTCGTAGATTAGTTGAAGAGAGGTCAGGATAGTCACCAAAGCGGATTGGTTTCTTATCTAGCCGAAATAAGATCAATACAAGATATAGTCAACTAGTAGTCTGACAAATACTACTACTGGCAAGCCGGATTTAGAAGTACAAGCTTGTCTAACAATTTGGTTCACCAACTCTACCAATCTCTCATCCTAGTATGGGAACATGCAAAATCATTTCAGCCAAAGTAAGTTCTAAAATATTATTTAGTTACTGTCATACTTCCTTTACTGTTCCCTCTGGGTGCAAAGGATGGGATAGGTTAACAAGTGTCCACATCAATTACAAATGTTGAAATGAAAAGCACAGGCATGCATGGATCAAAAAATCAGATGAAGACATGTATTAAAGTTGAAGAAAAACATTTAATGCAATGGAGGCTATAAAATGTATTTATTGTCATTGTTTACAAATCACCCATTTTGAATGAACTTCTTTGTGAAAGCTTCAAAGTAAATTCGGCATCACAACCTGAAGACCATCTTAATCTTTCAGATATGAAAGAGAGCCTTCTCACTTCCCTTTGTTGAATGTCCCTATCTCGTTGTTACCCGAGCCTCTAGTATAATCTTTATGAAGTTATGCGTGTGATAATGTTTCAAAGTTATTACATCTAAGATATTAAATATGATTTAAGCGAGGCTTGGATCATGCTCATCTGTGACATTGTCATCTGTATCGTAAGAAGTTGAAACACATGACAAAATTGCAGTTAGTAGGAGTATTGACATCATCTAACCTTGAGTTATTTGATTAATGTAATTCATGTTATGTGAAAAGATGATTAGTGAAAATTTCAAAATTCTACTAGAACTAATACATATTGATATATGTAGTCCTTATAGAACTATGTCCAAAGATTGAAAAGTTGCCTTAGTCTCCATCTTTTGAGGATATTCCTTAGATGTAACACCCTAAAATTTAGGACCATTTTTTTGAAATTTTAAATTTTCTGCAATAGGACGTTTATAACTGGAGAAATTTAAACCTGAACATAACGACAAGTATAAAGACATCCTACTAAGTTATACCCAAAAGGAACTGTATAAGCGTTTATAAAACCAAAATGACTGATAAACGACGACCTACTAATCTTAACTAAACTAGCTAGATTAAAGACGAGTGTCGCTATAGAATCCAGAAGTATGTATCTCCAAGTGTCGCTTGTGAATCCCAATTCTATTACTCCAAAAATGGCCAAGATGGTCAACGCACGCTCCCTTCAAACCTTGGAAGCCCCACGACCTAAGGAACCTGGATGTACACACCATTTGAGAAAGACAAGTGTTAGGCTCACGCCTAGTGAGATCAAACATATAAAAATAACTTAAATAAACAATTGATATTAATACATGATTTCAACAAAGGCACATTCGTGGATTTGACCTTGTTCACCCTTGGGAGGGGTAAGGTTCCACAATTAAGCGAGGGAGACCCGGGATTACCATTGAGGTGACGGAACACAAAAGTAGGTCATGTATCAATGTTATAGAGCTTCTATTATAGCACCAAAGGTTATCGAGTTCAACCACCAACGATCTTTAGTTCGAGCTCCTGATGGTCTAAGAATGACTCACTCTCTAGATTATAAATATGACAAGGTACAAGGTTATTGTATTCAACCACCCACGGTCTATAGCACGAGCTCCCAAGTATAAATCCCCCATATCTAGCCAATTAAATATTACCACATATTTCACATAAAATGCCTAGTGCCAATGGATCCATTACACTATAGCCCAACAAAATGGTACTCATAAACAAGTCATGATATGACCAACATATAGGCATTTACAAGAACACGAGGTTCCCAAAAAGGGTAAATTTCCATTCATCAATAATTATGAAATGCAACCAATATATTTTTGTTCCTCCAAAACCCATCAAACTCAAAAAGGGTTACCAATTACACATACAAAATTATCCTTCCCAACCATTTCATCAAAATATCAAGTTTAGCCAAAAACCCTAATTTTGACCTAGATTTCCATAAATCACCAAAAGATGAGAAATGAAGTGAGACATTAAAATAAGTGTTTTTATGACATTTAGCATGTATATTGAGAAGGGTTTGTAGAAAGACTCACTATACTAGGTTTGATAAAAACCTAGAATCACCAAGTAGTGTAGGAGGTGCCACCAAGCTTGACCAAGCACTTGAATCCTTGCTCCCTAAATACTAGCAAGTCCTAGGAGAGAAGCTATAGATGATCTTGAGTGGTTTGAGTCTTGGAGTAATGAGGGTTAGGGTTTGATGGATGAAAATCGACCTAAATGAAGAGAGAGGTCGGCTCCCAAACTGATTTTGTGATAAATGAGGTTTTAAAGTCGAGCTAGGGCATTAATATCACTTAAAAACCCGTCAGTGATTATGACAGGCAACAATGTCAAGGGCATAGTCGTTGGGCACTTTCGCCCGAAACGTACTGCGGGCATCAGGGGGTTGGCGATTGTGACTCGGTGATAATGCCTTGTCACTATCGTTGGGCATTCTCGCCCATAGCGTACCACAAGGCCCCTTAGCCGGGCAACTATGACACGGCGATAGTTCCAGTGTCAATGTCGCCAGCACTATTGCGCCCAGGCCCCCGGTTCCCAAAATCCTTAGCTTCCGAGCTCAAACTTTCGAGATGCGTAAAACGACAAATTATAGATAAAAGAACGACTATAGGATATTCGAATAGGACAAGAGGGTAAAGTGAGGTACCTTTTTACCCGAAATTGCGGGTCTTACATTAGATCATGCCATGATGCATCTATAAATGATTTGAAAGCTAAAGAAGGCAATTAAGACACTATACTGGAAAATGCAAAGCCTATACATGAGGTATGAATTATCTAATCTAGATCTTGAAGTATCAAATGTATATATGGAATATCATTCTCCTACCAAGGACAAAAGGTGTTTGTTGCTTGAAATGCTGAGTAACGAGGGAGAAATCTCTTATTACAAGAAGTAAGTGGGAGCTATGTTGATCCTAAAATATCGATAGAACATATTATACAACGCCTTCTATAGTCACTAGAAGAAAACATGTTGGGCCTGAGCACCTGTTTGCAGAGGCACGACAGAGAAAACACATGGCATTCACAGTTTTGATGGGATTCGTTGAATAACTCAAGGAATACAGATTCCTTGTGCCTATTTGGAGAATCAGGATTAAAAGATTTACCATAAACTCATTTACTATCAAGAAGCTCTATCAGATCCATAATCTAATAAAAGGCTTGAAGCCATGAATACAGAGATGTAATCCATGAAAGACAACCAAGTTTGGAACTTAGTTGATCTTCCACCAGATAGCAAATCTATTGGGTGTAAATAAGTCTTCAAGAAGAAGATTGACATGGTGGAAATGTACATACCTTTAAAGCTCGTCTCATGGCGAAAGGTTTCACACAAACTCATGGTATTGACTATCTATAAACCTTCTCTTCAGTCGCCAACGTTAAAACTATTAGGATACTTAATGCCATAGATGCATACTATGATTATCATATATGGCAATTGGATGTTGAAACCGGCTTCCGAAATGGTCACCTGAGGGAGGATGTATATATGGTGGAATCAGAAGGGTTTGTGAATCCAAAGTACCATAAAAAATGTGTAAGATTCAAATATCTATTTATGGATTAGAGCAAGCATCTAGGAGATGGAATCTTCGGTTTGATGAGAAAATCAATGAGTATGGTTTTACTCAAAACCAAGATGAGCCATGTGTCTACATTAAAGCTTGTGGCAGCACTTTAATCATTTTGATCTTGTATGTTGATGACATACTGCTTATTGGCAATGATATTCCAACCTTGCAAGACGTTTAGTCTTGGCTTGGAAAATGTTGTTCCATGAAAGATTAGGGAGAAGCAGCATATATTCTTGGGACCAGGATCTATAAGGATAGATCGAAGCAGATAATAGGTCTCAGTCAAAGTACATTTATTGACAAAATCTTGAAATGGTTCAGGATACAAGACTCCAAGCGTGGAGCCTTACCAATGCAACATGGTATTAGCCTGAGTAAGTCTCAGTACCTTACTACACCTAGTGACGTGAAATACATGAGTAAAATTCATCGTTTTCCTGCCATTGGATCCATTATATACGCCATGCTATGTACTAGACCTGGTATCTCTCATATATTCTGAGCATGACTAGTAGATATAAATAGAATCTAGGTGAAGGTCACTAGACAGTTGTAAAGAATATGCTTAAGTACATGCGAAGGACTAAAGATATATCCTTAGTTTACGGGGGTTTGGATGAACCAAGAGTAGATAGAGATGTATTATGACAATGTTGGTGATTTGGTACTTGCAAAGGAACCAAGGGTACATAAAGGCAATCGACATATTCTACGAAAATTTCACTATGTTCGAGAAGTTGACGGAACAAATGAGATATGTGTTCTTAAAGTTCATACAAATCAAAATCAAGCACATCCGTTTACAAAACCCATGCCTCATGCTAAGCATGATGATCACACTAGAGGCATAAGAATTTGTTTCGTTCGTAGCTTATTTGATTTATAAATTTTAGTATTTGGATATTTGGAACATAAGTAGTATTTTTTAAAGTTATGAATTGATATACTTATGATCATCTTCATCAAATATTATTGTGTTATATATTAACATGTTTAATCCATGATTAACTACCGGTTATTCTAAACATCCATAGTCGTCATGTTACAGGAGTAATCATGAATGAAGACTAATGTGATTGTTGGTAATATTCATAGGGATGAATATGTATCTTGTAGCAAAACTCACAAGTATTGGTTGTTGGTGAATGCTGGATTGACCCAACCTAAAGATGTTATCGATGTCATTGGTGAATCTTGTAAATGATTGTGTCAGTAAATCCTTAGACCTGAGATATGTGTTGGCATTAAAATAAGTGGATCAATGTTTTGAGGTAGTCATACAATCTTCTGAACAAGACATTTAAAAAGGCTATTATTGGACATAGTGAATCCCATGATAATCGCATATATCAAGATGGGATTTGTTCCTCTACTAGCTGAAAGTATAATATCACTGGACCCCTTGATGAATCGAATAGGTGCGAGTGTATGGCCATACCCAAACAATATATATGTGTGGACATATTGTGCAGTACCACGACGCTTGTATTTCTCTCACACAACCCCGTTTTTACGGTTTAGGTTGTTCCCATTTCGCTCGCCCTGAGCTAAGTAGGCTCACATAACATAGTTGGTCAATCTAGTTTGATGATCATATTTGAGTTCTACATCAACAAACCTAATATTGAACTAATATGAGGAAGATTAGATTTATGCCTTATGTTCAAATTGATATCAGTAACAAAGGACATAAGACAAAAGATAATAATGCAAATAAATGTATGTTTTGTAGAAACTGACATTCATATGTAGTTAGGGGTTGTGGCATGTGGCAAGACACTAATTGCAGTCTATATCGTTAATTGGCCTTGTACCATGTACATGGGAGTCTGCTGGATTAATGTGTAAAAAACAAGACTTTTTGGTATTAACTATATTGCTAATTACATATAAACCTATAGGGTCAGACACAAAGAGCAATAAATGCATCAATTAACACTACAAAACAAATGACTTTCACCGATGGAAAAATCCGTCCGTAATCCGTCGGTGAAAGTCGGATCCATCGGTAACCTTTGTCGGATTAAACGTCGTCGACGATGGTATCACCGATGGATCCGTCGGTGAAAGTCGGATCCGTCGGTGAAAGTCGGATCTGTCGTTAATCCGTCGGTAATTACTGATGCATTTCGACAGTCGTTAATATTTCGTAGGACTTGCCCATTTTTCTAGGAGTGTAAATAATATATGTGTTATATATTATTCAATCAAAAGAGTAAACATTTATTAAGTGAACCTAACTAATTATAAATAAAGTATGGGAATCAATTAGATATATATACATAAAATGTTTGAGGAAGTTTCAAACGAGAACGGTAACTATTTAAGAAAACAAGAACACAACAAAAAACAACATATCATGTACAAAATGATATGTGATTTTACATTAACCCGAAAAAATCGGACGCAAGCGATGTCCAGTACGACCTAAAGGTCGTGTGCATAGTCGCGTGAATCATATATAATTTTGTATGTACTCAACTGTTCTCGTGTTTTCTTAAATAGATGTTGTTCTACCCACTACTAAAATGTTTAAACTAAAAATAACAATGTGAATTATGGTCAAATTGTTTTAATAATAAATAAAAAGGAGAAAAGAGAAACAATAGAAATCACCCGATTTTATCAAATCTTGAAGATAATTGTTAAATGTCATTTTACCAATGTGTCCTTCATGCATCAAATATGGAAACTTAATTAAAACTGTAGGATGTAAAAAATGTTATGGTTGAGATTAGTTCTCAAGGTTCTCATTGATATAAAATCTCAGTTATAAGTTGTAAATCGATTCACATAAATGTTATAATTAAGATTCACATGTAAATCTATATTAGTAAATTGACATGTTCACATATGAACCAATATATACCTAATTATCATCATTTGATAATGTTTTATTGAGATTTTTTTTGTCATTTGTTACTTTTTAAACAACCAATAAATTAAGAATATTGAAGTTCGTTTCACATATGAAATTTTGTTTGACTTCTAAAAAAATTACCCAATATAAACTTAATTCAAGCTCCTTCTAGACATTTTATAGGCCCGGATGAAATGTAAAAATAGTCCCTCGATAACTACGATTTTTTTTCAATATATCGTTTATATCATCAAAAATAACATTTGAATTCATGAAATACTAATTTATGTAAAACGATTTTTCCGGTATTCCTAACGCAAAATCAATCAATAATTATTTATATATTAATATTATCTACCATATCACTTTTACATAACATCGTCAATCAATTCCACCATCAAATATTTTAATATACCTTAAATATATAGATTGAAAGAAAATATCTCTTCCAGAATATTTCCCATATTTAGAGAGAGAGAGCTAGAGAGAGAAGGGGGAGTGAGGAGAGGAGAGGTGGCTCGAACATGGCAGAAAGACGTCAGGGACGTCACCAACGACCATAGATAAGGTCAGTTTCCAACCCGAAACAAGTTATGTTTTTGTTCTTCAACTTCCCGAAAAGTATGGAGATGGGAAGCTTGTGGAAAATATTCAAAAGATACGGCAATGTAACAGACATGTACATGGCTAGGAAAAGACTACGATGTGGAAGGAAGTTCGGTTTTGTTCGGTTTCGAAAGGATAGCGGGAATATATTTCTGGAAAATCACCTGAACAATGTGTGGATCGAGTCTTCAAAGCAGACAGAAACGGAGGTAAGAATGAGCTAGGAATAAGGTCGGAAATAGATCGAGAGGTGGAGAAAGTCTATAGTAGGAGTTACCAGCCAAAGCCAAAGGTACACATACAACAAGGAACGAGGGGTTCTGAAGCAAAGGAAGATAGACAACCTTTTGGTCGACAGACGTATGCAGAAGCGGTGATTGGGAGTAAAAGAGGAGGGGAGAAGAGTGAGAAATCATGTGAAACGGATAAGGAAGTTATAGGTGAATGGATACCCAACGAGAAATCGAAAAATTACCTTAGAGGCTACCTTGTGGGGGAAGTAGAATTATTGGATAACATTGAAACAATAAGGTCGCTGAAGAAAGAAAAAGCAATTGGAGTAGCGGAGCTAAAAATGCTGGGAGGCAGACAAATCCTTCTGAAATTCGACAATGAACCAGACCTAACCGGTGTGTTGAAGAACAAAATCTATGGGCTTCATTATTGGGAAAAGGATCTTCGTAGATGGACTAAAGGTTATCGAAACTCGGAGAGGCTCATATGGTTAAAAATAACAGGAATCCCGTTACATGGTTGGAATGAAAAAGTATTCATGGAGATAGCAAGTAAATGGGGAAAGGTTTTAAGGACCCATAATTGTCATTTAGAGGATAATAACAACTTACTTTGGGGAAAAGTTATGATCAACACATCTATATTCTCCCCGATCAACGCCTTGAAATGTATGAAGATGCGAAACTTCTATTACCGTATCTCGATAGATGAAGAAGAAAGTAGCCTAATGGGGTTGATGGAGGCAGAGGATGACGATCGATCAATGAAACAATCCGACTATGAAAATGACGAGGAGGAGGGAGGCTCATCGATCCCATGTATCTGGTCGGAAGATGGAGAAAAAAGCAACGGGGATTAGGCTATAGAGGATACATGGGAGGAAGATAAAGGAGTAAGGATCCAAGAAAATCTTAGTCAAAAGGCAGAAAAACACTCTTCCAAACACATTGACGATCTGCAGGCCGGAAAAACGACCGGAAGTTCGACCGGAAAAACGAAAGTGAAGACGATCATCGGGCAGGGAGGCGAAGGGTCATGTTGCATGGGGAATAAGGAAACTTTAAAATTCCTTAATCATGACCCTATGGCGGCTGACAATTCTAGTAGCCCCCTTGTCTCGAGGATCGAAATTCTCAATCAAGAAAAGGTGGCGGGTGGTAGAGAAGATCCAGACTCGGATACCTCGTGTCATATTAAATTAGTTGGGCCAACAAACCTTGGGCCAATAGAGGATTTGTTCAACGCTAATGGGAGAATGAATCAAGAGGGATTTGGCCAATCGAATGAAGTTGGACTTGAGGAAGAAAATGGGCCTGCAACCCATAAGGCCAAATCAAAAAAAAGGGGGAGTTGGACTGCTAGTGGGGAATCCTAAATCAAAGGCACAATTGGGACCCAATTGTCATAGCATCAGAGTAGAAGAGAAACGAGATAATGCAGACAAGAGATCCATCGATGAAGATCTGAAAGAGGAAATGGCGAGAAATAAAGCGCATATCGGAACGCTGAAAGGTAAAAGAGGTGACGGTATCAATTTGGGAGGTGGGAAGGTTAGTTTCCACATAATAAAAAAATGGCTAGAAAAAACTGCAAGAAATTGGATACGAAAAGAGGGAAAAGCAGCGGCATAGCGAAAAAATCAGCGGCTAGTAGTTCGGGGAGACGAGGATCGGTGAATTCCGCAATCCAAGCAGCGCTATCAAATGAATTAGGAAGTAAGGAAACAATGGATGGTTTGGAAGTCTTTGGGAGCATGCTGGGGATGAAATGGAAGAGACCGGAAAGGAATGTACATGAAACTCTTCAATCGAACGAAGACGTAAGCGACAACGAAACAGTAGGTATGTCTCGTTCCCTACCAATTAACTAATTAATATAGTCTCAATGAATATACGGGGATTAGGGTCGTGGGAAAAAAAGAAATGGGTACGGGAACTAAGCGGGAAGGTGAAACCTTCGGTTCTGGGAATTCAAGAGACGAAAAAAACTGGACTAGAAACCAGGTTGCAAATCTGTGGAGTGATGACGACTTCGACATCGCGTTCTGTAAGGCGTCGGGGTCATCCGGGGGTATAATTTCTATCTGGGACAAGAAGACTTTCAAAAGAGAGTTTATGGTAAAGGATGCTTCCTTCCTAGCGGTAATTGGCGACTAGGAAGGAACGAATGGTCTTGTGGGTTTGATTAATGTATAAGGACCAAGAGACCTAAAAGAAAGAGTGGAAGTTTGGAAGAAAATAGAAATGTTGGTCGACAAGGAGGAGGTGAGTTGGTGTGTCTTTAGGGACTTTAACGAAGTGAGAGGAGAAAGTGAAAGAATTAATACGGTCACGAACACAAAAGGATCGGAGGAATTTAACGAATTCATTAATAGAAGCAATCTAATGGAGGTACCAATGATAGGTAGAAGATTCACACGAATTAGTGACGATGGACTAAAATTCAGCAAATTGGACCGCTTCTTGATAACGAATGAGTTTGGGACTAAATGGAAAATTTTGGGGGTAAAATCCTTGGAAAGGAAGTGGTCGGATCATGTGTCGATCTTACTCTTTGAAGACAAATCGGACTTCGGCCCTAAGCCTTTTAAATTCTTCGACCTATGGTTAAAGGAAGAAGGCTCGGAAGAACTGGTCACCACTGCTTGGAACTTGGAAGTCTCATCAAGAAGACCGGATGGAATATTTCGAGACAAGATGAAAAACGTAAAAAAACTAGTAAAGGAATGGGCTAAGAAAAGATTCCGGAATTTGGAATCGGATTTGGGGATAGCTAATGAAAAGGCTACCAAAAGAGAAGCGGAAGCAGAAGAAGAAAAGGGATGGAACAATTCGGATAAAGAAAGATAGGTTCAAGCAAGAAGCAGATGGTTAGATTTAGAGAGAAAAAAGTTAGAAATAGACAGAGAAAAAGTAAAAGCGAAATGGGTAGTGGAAGGAGATGAAAACTCAAAGATGTTTCATGCGGTAATCAAACAAAGGGAGACGAAAATTCGGTAAGAGGCATACAGACACCTATAGGTTGGACGGATGATCAGGAGATTATTAAAGAATACGTATTTGAATTCTTCAAAGGTAAATTCTCCTCCCAATATGAAAATGGCCCGACGTTAAACGCAAATCTATTCTCTAAAATTTCGGTGGAAGATGTAATTGACTTGGAGAGACCTTTTGAGGAAGATGAAATTTGGCGTGCGGTTAAGAGTTGCGGGAGTAATAAATCCTCGGGTCCGGACGGCTTCACTTTTGGGTTTTTGAAAATATATTGGGAGGTGGTGAAAAATGATTTAATCCGGGCGGTGACGTGGTTTTGGGAGAAAGGTGAAATTAGTGGAGGATGTAATTCCACATTTTTAACCTTAATCCCGAAGGTTGATACTCCTATAAACCTTGGAGACTTTCGACCAATAAGTCTTATCGGCAGATTTTACAAAACAATTGCAAAGGTTTTGGCGGCTCGATTGAAATGTGTGATGGGGAAAATCATTAGTAACACCCAAAGTGCGTTCATAAAAGGCCGCTTTATCTTGGATGGAGTCTTGGTGGCCAACGAAATCATCGACCATGTCCGGAAGAAAAAGAAAAGTGGTATGATTTTCAAAGTAGACTTCGAAAAGGCATACGATAGCATTGAGTGGCCATTTCTACTTGACTGCTTAAAGAAGATAGGTTTCGGTCAAAGATGGGTAAAGTGGATCGAGTCATGTCTAAGAACCGCATCCTTGTCGGTTTTGGTAAACGGGACTCCAACCAAGGAATTTCAAATGTGGAAAGGATTGAGGCAAGGTGACCCGTTAGCCCCTTTCCTTTTCTTTATTGTTGCCGAGAGCCTCCATATACTAATGAACGAAGCGGAGAAAAAAGGGCTCTTTGTTGGTATTAAAGTAGGCAAACTCGAAATGTCGGTTTCTCATTTACAATATGCGGACGACGCGATTTTCTTCAGCAAATGGAGCATCTCGAATCTTAAAAATCTCTTGAAGATCCTATCTTGCTCTCAAAAAATGTCCGGCTTGAAGATAAACTTGGGGAAGAGTAAAATCTTTGGTGTAGGAGTATTGGAGGAGAAGATATCAAATTGGGCGAGAAGTGTAGGATGCGGTCATGGTATGATGTCGTTCACATACCTAGGGCTACCGGTCGGTGTCTCTATGAAGAAATTGGATCATTGGAGACCAACAATTGATAAAATAAAAAAAAGATTAGCGTCATGGAAATCGAGACTTGTATCGTTCGGTGGGAGACTCACCTTAGTCAAATCGGTGTTAGGGAGTATTCCGCTGTACTTTTTCTCGTTGTTTCGAGCCCCGAGTGGTGTGGTGAGGGAGTGTGAGAGAGTAAGATGTAGATTTTTTTTGGGGGGGGGGGGGGGGGTAGACGATAACATAAAAAAGGGTAAGGTGTGGGTCAAATGGAAAAATACTCTAAATTTTTTTGGGAAAGGGGGTCTCAACATTGGGTCATTAGCCTCAATTAATAGGGGCCTGGTGGGTAAATGGTGGTGGCGTTTCCTTGTTGATAGGAACGCCCTTTGGGTTCGGGTAATAAAAAGTGTTGGTCCCGAAGGTGCTTAACAAGTTTGTAGAAGGGGGGGGGTTGAATACAAACACAGAAATTAAAGTTTAATAAATTGTTTATTGATAAATCAAAATACAATTTACAAGTTTGTTGCGGAATAAGATTAAGACAGACTCAATCTAAACAAACTTAAGAAACACTAAGATGGTTGCACAAGAAATTCAGAGAATGGGGGATTTTTAGAGAGATAGAAAACAAGGGTTTCTATTTTGGAGTTCAAAGTATTGAGCACACATTCAGATGAAGGAGTGAGCTTCCTATTTATACCCTATGCATTAAATGCATGGCAGGGTACTTTACACGTGGCATTCATAGATTGGCTTTGGTAGTCTCACTTTTGGAGACATGCTTTTGGCCACTTTATGAACAGTGTAGTTGACAGAGTTGGTGTACGATTTGTGGCAGGGACTTGTCCGTTCTGACACATCGTACTGGTTGTGCAAGGTAAGACAAAAGAAAACTTGAGGCATAAGCTTTGTGATCGTTGATCGCTGAGTATCTCTTCTTCCAGAGATAAAGAAGTTCAGCTATCGCTGAAGCTTTTCCTCAGGCTTCTTCGCGTAAGTAGATTTGTCTGGTCTTCGCTGATATCCGCATCAGGTCACTAGTAGACTTATCTATTGTTCAGTGGCTTCGTCTTTGATTCAGCTATGAACTATGTTGACGCGAGACTTGTCTTCAGGGATTACGTTAACTGTGTTACATAGGAAACTATCAGTGATAACTGAACAGACTCAGTTTGATCGCTGAAAGTGAAACACTAATACATATTAAATGTTTACAGAAAGGTCATCAGCGATAACTGAACAGACTCAGTCTGATCGCTGATGATGAAACACTAATACATATAATAACATAATTTTCACTAAGTATAAAAGAGGGTCGTTATCAAATCACTGAGAGAGTTTGGATCAACAATCTCCCCCTATTTGATAATGACAAAGTAACAAAAGAAAATTACTTTTTAATTCAAAATATAGGAATAAAAAGGACTCATAGAATGCATGTCCCAATTACTATTTTGAGGGATCTTTTACAGTACTGATAGGGTTAAGTACATCACTGCAATTTTCATTTAATTCAGGGATAGAATTACAAGATATGAAAATCATAAGTACAAGTGACTAACTAACTACTGTAAGTATAACTAACAGATTGCAGATAAGAAAACTAATCTATTAGCTATAAGAAGATTTGGGAGGATTGATCATATACTCAGGTATTTCTTCTCCTTTCTGTCTTCGTTCCAAAGATTCTTGACTGATAATTTCTTTAATTTTTTCAGCAGCAGGGAAGAAGTCACACCATAAGCATAAGAGATCCTTGAGATGATTCAGAGGACAGATAGGAATCTCAGAGATTCTTTGAAATCTGAGTTCCTCATCATCATCTCTGAAGAATATTCCATAAGGCTTGTCGATTACTTGACCAGCTTGGAAGGGACCACCAGGAGGCAGAGATAAGTCCAGAACTGAAAGATCAGGAGGAGGACCAAACAGTGCATCTCTTGAAAATTTGATAGAAGTTTCATTCCTGATGATGGCGACATCTTCAGAGGAGGAGGACCCAATTTTTCTCTTGAGTTTCAAAGATTTGGGAGGAAGAGGAGATGGCAGCTTTAGTACAGAAACGACTCTATTTATGAGGGCTTCAAGGAGTCCTTCAACGTAGCCTCTGTATGTAGATTTGGATTTCTTCAGCGCATCCCAGAACTCTAACCATTCCGTAAATCCGAAGCTTTCAAGTTTTGATACGTACATTGCTTTTTGGGTTCCATCCTCTCTGGTAATCTCCATGGTCACTGAGAGTTGATCTTTCTTCTTGCGACCAGAGATAGTCACGGCTGATATTGGAAGAAGATCAGAACGATAATCCATCTTTTGTTTGCACCATTCGATAGACTTATCGTTGATCTCTTGTTCTTTGAAGCGTTCCTCTTCAATTTCTTTCAGTAGTGCTGCTTGAACTTCCACAGGTTTGCTTTTCAGCTTTTTGTCCTTAACTTGAGAGGATTGAATCTTTAAAGCGAGTTGGGCATCTCGTTTGCATTCAGCGATCAGCTTCTCAGCTTTGGCAGATTCTTCTCTTTCAGCGTCAGTGAGGAAGTCGAGCTCTGTGGATATTTGAAGAGGGATTTTCAGCCGTTGACTTTCTAGTTGAGCGATCATTTCAACTCTTTTCTTCACCACTTCCTCTGACCAATGAGATGGTCGAGAGGGCCTTCCTGGATGGATCAGGGAATCTTCTTCTTCTTCATCAATCTCAGTGATAGAGATTGGGATTATTTCTTCAGCGATAGTCGCTGGTATTATTTGTAGTTCAGAACCCTTAAGCAGGGGTGAGAACTGTCTGGTTAGAAAAAGAAGGAAAGAAGGGATAAGTGTATTTTTAGAACGAGAGAGATAAAGGCTAGAAAGACATAGGGGTTTGGAAAGAGTAGAAAAGTGGTACAATTGAAAGACATACCTGAGAAGGATGCTCCCCCTCAGATTGTGATCCAGTCCTCAAGCATTCTTCAGCGATCGGTTGCTTGTCTTTGCTTTGCGAAGGAACACTTGAAGATGTATCACCTCTCACCCCTGTTTTGACAACCTCTTGCGAAGTTGTCCCTGATACGACGTTCGGCTTAGAGAACCACATAGATTGGTCTTCATCGTCGTCGTCGTCATCGGAGGGCTGATCCTTTTCTTGATCATCAAGATCTAGATCATCTTCCTCTTCATCGTCTTCTTCTTCATCCTCTTCAAAGAGAATGGAGTGAATCGATGAGGATTCTTTTGCCTTCTCCCCCTCAGATTGAGAGGGAGGTTCCTTAGCTTCCCCAGCAGCAATAGAGGTTTCTTCAGTTTTCTCCCCCACTTTGTCATTATCAGCGGTAGGGGATTGTTCAGCTGCTGGAGTAGCTGTTGAAGCTTTTAGCACTTGAACGTCAGCCTCCAGACGCTTAACTCGGTCTTCAACCGCAGGTATGTCGCATGTGGCATCATGAATGAATTCCACAGCGATGTTGAGGTTGGTACGATCATCTTCAGTGAAGGAGGGAGGCAGCGCTGGAGCTGGTTCATTCACTTTCTGTAGAACTTGCTGAAGAAGGGACGTGCAGAGGTCAACCTTGGAAGAGAGACCCTGAACTTCAGCTGTAAGAGACTCAAATCGTCCTTGAAAGAGTCGTGAGGACTCTCTGAGTTGGACGACTTGTTCTTCAAGAGCTGAAAGTTGAGAGTTCTCAGCTTTCGATGAGCAAGTGGCGGTCAACTTCTTCAGCTCCTCACCAGCCTGATTGACGGCGTTGGTGGTTTCATTGATGGTGTTGGTGAGAGCATCCACCTTTTCTCCTAGACTGTTGACATGCGTGTCAACAGTCGCCAAGCTAGGACCTGAAAATAATGTTAGTTCAGATAAGGGCTTATTTGGAGAGGGGGGGAGAGAAGTGTTTAGGAGTATAGGTGTACCTGATGTATCAAACATTTTGTAGAACTGCATAGATTCCTCAAAAGTTTGATGCTCAGGTCCTATAGGGAAAGAAGAGGTGGCAGGTTCAGAGACCAAATGAGGAGAGAAGGGAAGAGTTTTGGGGATAGAAGTAGGGATGGGGTTAATCTCAGGGAATGAGATAGTAGGTGGGGTTACTGATGATGTGACAGCGAGTGAGATCGCTGACACGGCAGTATGAGTGACTGCTGAAGTTGTGGAGGAAAGACCCACAAAAGCATCTAAGGTAGCTTGTTGAGAAGCTCCCTCAGGTATAGTACTAGAAGGTGTACTTTCCTTAGTCTTTTTGGCCTTTTTGGAAGGACCAATTGGACTAGCTGATGGTCTTTTAGAAGTAGTGGTAGCGACAGGGATAGCAGACGAAGGAACCGTCTGCGTGGTCGCTGAATGTGAAGAAGAATGGAGAGAGAGACGAGAGCGAAGGAGAGAGATACTTACCTCGTCGGCGAGTGGCTTGACCTCCAGTGATCGTTGACCAACCCTGGCAAAGGTGCCATCATCTTTGGTAGGATAGGTGTTGGGATAGAGGAACTTGATGTACGTACATATGAAACGTACGTACGAGATCTTGGGATCTCGTTCAGGCTTCTCTAATCTCGACCTCAGATCTTCAAAGATGGCTGTGGCGTAGTCAAAGTTTTGACCAGCGATAACGGAGTATGCCATCTGCAGTTGTGTTTTGCTGGCTTGATCCAGCGAACCACTCTTCCCACTCATGCACTGAATTATGTGCGAGAAGATAAAGTTCAGTTGTGATGGCATCTGAGCTTTAAGAATCTTGGTGAGCTTCTTGTTAGGAATAGACGATCTTGGTTTGTTTTCCCAACAATAGCCCATTGCGTCCAGGAAGAATATCAGCTCATCATCAGTGGGGAGTGCGTCGAATCCACTCTTTGGTTTGTCAGGGAATCGTAAAGATTTCCTGAGGCTAAGAGCGGTCATGCTCCCTGGCCCTAATTCCGTGCTGAACGAGATAGCAGGGACTCGTTCGCCTTTCCTGTTTGTAAGTTCAGTTGCATCAGCAGTGAACCAGAACTGCTGAAGTAGAGTCTTGGAGGGCTTAGGATCCACAGTGATCGCGTAAGCTATGCAGGACTGCTTGAGGAAATTAGCAGCTTCCACCAGATGTGGGTATTTGTCAGCTTTGAAGTCGAGTCTGGCCAAATGATTACATTTAGTAATCTCAACTTCAGTGAGAGCGAATCGTACATGCTTGGAAGCAACGATTGAAGACTGTGTCATTTCTGTTATGGAAAGAGGCATAATAGAAGAAATGATTTAGATTAAAAATAATATGATTACCAGTTTCCATAGAAGAAGGGAAACTGGAAAATTATCAAGTTATTTTTAAGAGAAAAAAAATAGTGTTCTGGGTAGAAAGAATGAAGAACACTTTAAAACCAAAAGGTTTTTATTTAAAAACATAAAATCAGAAGGAATGATCTTTAGTTTTAAAAAACATTTTATAAAATCCATGGAAAGCGATTAGGATTTTAAAAGAATAAAAAGCATATGAACAAAGCATATAAACATGAAATAAACCTGTGTATCTTGAAGAAAAAGAGTTGCAGATTCAATATTCAGGATTTACTTGCTTGAGTGTTCTTGAGAGAATGTTTCTTGCTTTGAAAGTTTTGAAAGCGTAAACCGTATAAAGGAGAGAAGAATTCCTTTTATACGAAGAGAGAGAAGAGAGATAAGAGAGATAAGAGAGAGAATGAAGCGGGAAAAGAAATCATCATGACATTGACACGTTCCACGAAGTTGATTGGATAGAAGGGCAACGGACGAACGTGTCAGAAAAGGCATGTCGTGGATTGTCGGTTCAAATGACGTCATAGAGGAGAGAGACTGTTCATTTGTCCGTTCAAATGATCACTGAAGAAAAGTCAGTGATAGATTTTCCTTTTTAAAAGTATCCCTGATTGTAAAGATAGGGATAGATTTTCCTTTTAAAAGATCACTGATTGGAAATATCAGTGATTAATGTATTTTTCAAAAAAAATTTTTAATCATTTGAAGAAAGTTCAGTGATTAAACTTTATATTTTGAAGAAAAACATCTTTGAGGGAGAGAGAACATACCTGAGAGTCAGAATGTTTATCAGAGAGAATGATGAGGGGAACTTTTGATTACTGACACAATACATGAACGCTGAAGAATTATTCTTCGAGGTTCAGCATTCCAAGCTCACTGATGAGAAAGTTGAACCTTGTCTCATCAAGAGGTTTGGTGAAAATATCAGCAAGCTGAAAGTCAGTAGGGATAAAGTGAAGTTCAATATCACCATTCATCACATGATCTCTGATAAAATGATATCTGATCTCTATGTGTTTTGTCTTTGAATGTAGCACTGGATTATTTGCTATAGCGATAGCACTAGTGCTGTCGCAATAGATAGGAATCTTTGACAGCTGAAGGTCATAATCTAATAGTTGATTTCTCATCCATAGGATTTGTGAACAACAGCTTCCAGCGGCTACGTATTCAGCTTCAGCTGTGGAAGTGGACACAGAATTTTGCTTCTTGCTTGTCCAGCTTACTAGCTTTCCTCCCAAGAGTTGACATCCACCAGTGGTACTTTTTCTGTCAAGTTTACAGCCTGCAAAATCACTATCAGAATAACCAGTTAGATCGAACCCTGAGTCTTTGGGATACCAAAGACCGAGGTTAGGAGTTCCTTTCAGATATCTGAAAATTCGCTTTACAGCGATCAGATGGGATTCCTTGGGTTCAGATTGATAGCGTGCACATAAACAAGTAGAGTACATGATGTCAGGTCGGCTTGCTGTAAGATACAACAATGAGCCTATCATTCCTCTATAGGCAGTGACATTAACAGGTTTTCCAGATGGATCCTTGTTAAGTGTCAGTGGTGGTGCCATAGGAGTTTTCATCGCTGAAGTTTGTGTTAAATCAAACTTCTTCAGCATGTCTTTAACATACTTACCTTGGCAGATAAAAGTACCTTTGTCAGATTGTTTAATCTGAAGACCAAGAAAATATGTCAGCTCACCCATCATACTCATTTTATATTCTTTCTTCATTCTTTCAGCGAAGCGAGTACATAGAGATGGGTTAGTAGAACCAAATATGATGTCATCGACATATATTTGTACAAGAATAATATGACCTTTTATCTTCCTGAAAAATAACGTATTATCAATCTTGCCACGTTCAAAATTTTCAGAGATAAGAAAAGATGAGAGAGTGTCATACCAAGCACGAGGGGCTTGTTTTAAACCATAGAGAGCCTTATCCAATTTATAAACATAATTTGGATGCTTAGGGTCATAGAACCCTGGTGGTTGTTCTACATAAACTTCTTCATTCAGTTTTCCATTCAGAAAAGCTGATTTTACGTCCATTTGATAAACGATGAAGTCTTTATAGACTGCATAAGCTAAGAATAGTCGAATTGCTTCGAGCCTGGCCACAGGGGCAAAGGTTTCATCATAGTCTATGCCTTCCTCTTGTCTGTATCCCTGAGCAACAAGTCGAGCCTTGTTGCGGGTTACAATTCCATGTTCATCTAACTTGTTTCTAAACACCCATTTGGTGCCTATTACAGTTTTATCAGATGGTCTAGGAACGAGATTCCAAACTTTGTTTCGAGAGAATTCAGTCAGCTCTTCTTGCATAGCGCTGACCCAGTTTGGATCTCTGAGGGCATCATCAGTCTTCTTTGGTTCAATTAAGGAGAGAAAGTTTACAAAGAGACAGATATTACCTGAGCTTCGTCGTGTCTGAATACCTGCATCTGGATTACCAAGAATTTGATCTATGGGGTGATCTCTGGTCCATCGCTGAGCAGGAGCAAGATTGCTTATTTCAGCGATAGGATCAACAATAGGAGCAGTCGCTGATGAAGATGCTTGAGGTTCATCAGCTAGTAATTGTTGAACATTAGATACACCAATGCTTTCAGAAGGGTTTTCAGACGTAGATGGATTTGATGGTAGAAGTGTGTTTAGAGGTTCAGCTGAAATCCATGAGTTGGATTCAGCGGTGGGAGGTATGATACTTGGTTCTTCATCAGCAGCTGGAGTTTCAGTGTGCTGTTGGTTTGAGAAGAAAGGTTCAGTTCCTTTATAGTGAGAGATCATCCAAGTATTCAGTTCTTCATTGTCAGCGATTGGTTTAGAGTTCGCTGAGCGCGTTTCATCAAACGTGACATGAATGGTTTCTTCTACGGTTTGTCTTCTTTTGTTGAAAACTCTGTAGGCTTTTGAGATGGAGGAATATCCTAAAAATATTCCATCATCGGCTTTTGGGTCGAACTTTCCAAGTTGATCTTTGTTGTTTAAGATAAAGCACTGACAACCAAAGATATGAAGAAAGCTGATAGAAGGCTTCCTTCCAAGAAAGAGTTCATAAGCTGTCTTCCCAAATCGCTTTATTATCAGCGATCTGTTTTGAGTAAAACATGCAGTGTTTACAGCTTCTGCCCAAAATTGAGTAGGGAGGTGAGAATCGCTGAGCATTGATCTAGCAGCTTCTATGATCGTTCTGTTTCTTCTTTCAGCGACTCCATTTTGCTGAGGTGTTCTTACTGAAGAGAAGTTGTGAGAGATTCCCTTGTTCTCAAAGAAATTGTTCAGGGAACTATTTTTGAATTCAGTTCCATGATCACTCCTTATTGATCGAACAGTAAGATTATTCAGCACTTCCATCTTTTTGACAAAAGATATTAGTTCTTCTGGAGTATCATTCTTGCAGCGAAGAAAAATAACCCAGGTGTAGCGAGAATATTCATCTACAATGACAAGCGTATATTTCTTTCCAGCTATTGATTGGATATTGACAGGGCCAAATAGATCCATATGCAAGAGCTGAAGAGGACTTGTTACTGAGGAAACTTGTTTCGACTTGAAACTAGCTCTTGTTTGTTTTCCTTTTTCACATGCTGAGCAGAGAGATTCTTTAGCATATGAGTGCTGAGGAAGACCAGAAACCAGTTCCTTAGATGAGAGAGAATTCAGGGTTTTGAAGTTTAGATGAGAGAGCCTTTTATGCCATAGCCAGTTGACATCAGAAGAGGCCTTAGAGAGAAAACATAAGTTATCAGTGATAGTAGAGTCCATATCTATTACATAGACATTTTCTCTTCTATAACCACTGAGAGCAAGTTTTCCTTTTTCATCTACCACTGAACATGCTTTCTTAGAAAAGCGAACTTCGTAGTCTTTGTCACATAGCTGACTGATGCTTAGAAGATTGTGCTTCAGTCCATCTACATAAGCGACTCTTCGAAAGGTAGTTGTCCCATTGCTGAGGACACCAAACCCTCGGGTAAATCCTTTTCCATTTCCACCAAAGGTCACAGAGGGACCTTTCTCTTCCTTGTATTCAGTGAGCAGGTCTTTTTGTCCAGTCATATGACGAGAACATCCGCTATCGAGATACCAGATGCCCTTTGATCCCTGCATACATAAGGAAGATTAAGCTTTGTTTGGTACCCACTTTTCAATGGGTCCTTCAGAGTTAGTGGATAAGGAAGATTCAGCTTCAGTGGTAATCTTCACTTTGGTTAATTTCTTAACCTTAGTGGTATTTTTCTTCACTTTGGCTGTTTTATCAGCTTCGGTGGTATTTGGACACTTGCTCGCAATATGGTCAGTGAATCCACAGTGATAACATTTTCTATATCTGATGGTGGATTTATAACCAAAAGGTTTTGAAAACTTAAGATGAGCAGGTCCAGCTCCAAGAATGCCTTTAGCACGAGATCTGGGAGGAATTTTTATTTCTTCAGATTTCACGGGCTTTAGATCAACCTTCAGCTTTGGAGGACAGATATCAAAGATTTCTGTCACTGAGCTAAAAGGTTTATCCACTGAAGGTTTGGAAGGAACTTTCAGTTTGGTTTTCTTGGAAGCCTTCTGAGGAGGGAGAATAGACTTTCCTTTATCTGCAGGCTTAGATCTTGCAGATATCTCCTCAGGGATGGAATTAGAAGAAGAACAGGGATAGAATTGATTATAAGAAGTGTCAAAGAAAGATGTGACAAAAGTTCCAAACTTAAGCGAGGAACTTTCTTCTTTAGGATCATCCTGTGGTGTCCAAAAACCAAGACCAGTTTTATCACTTTCAGGAGTTTGAGCATTTATTATCTCAGAGATCTTTGTTGATGATTTGCACCATTTTTCAACATGAGCCTTTTCTGCTTTTAGAGCAGCGATGGCTTGTTCGCGTTCAATGCTGATGATTTCATTTATAATGACTTGATCTTTTAGCTTTTCTTCTAAAAGATTTAGTTCACTGATCTTTTCATGACATTTCTCTAGCTCTTGTGTTAAATAAACATTTTTATTTTCAGCTTGAGTTTTGTCGTTTAGAGCATTATAAAGGTCAATCGTCAGCACATCAACAGCGCGACTTCTCTCAGCTTCAGGCAGAGAGGGATTTGTAGAGATGGATACCTGAGATGATATGTAGCTCATAGAAGGTTCAGATGGTTCTTCTACTTCTTCTTTAATCTCAGCCATGAGGCAAAGATTAGCGACTTCTTCTTCATCAGAAGATGATTCTTCTGATTCAGCCCAGTCATGTTCTTCAGCGATGAGACCTTTACCTTTTTGCTGAAAGCTTTTCAGCTTTTGATATTTGTTTTTCAGCTTATGGTATTTGTCATCACTGGATCTTCTTGAGGTAGAAGGTTTGAAGACCTTTTTAGACCTGCACTCACTAGCAAAATGTCCAATTTTTTCGCAGTTATAGCAAGTGGCTGTAGCCTTATCAACCGGAGTTGATTTTGGCTTTTCAGTAAGAGAGAGAGGTTTACTTCTTCGGAAGTTACTCTTTCTTGCAAATCTCTTAAAAGAGTTTGTCAAGAGTGCTAAGGACTCATTAAACTCTGAAAGATCAGGGTCTGATAAATCCTCAGATTCAGAATCTAACTCAGTGATGGTTAGAGTAGATCGCTGAGATGGAATTATCTCTGATGAGACTAAAGCAACAGCAGTGCTTTTGGAGTCTTTAGAATCTTTTACAAGATTCTTCTTCAGGAGATTAGATTGCTCATAGTTGAGCAATATTCCATACAGAGTGCTTAGAGAGAGAGTATGTAAGTCCTTTGTCAGCTTAAGACATATTGAATAACTGTCCCAGCTTTCAGGAAGACTTTCCAAGAATTTTGTTAGGACCTCAGAATTAGAATAGGTCCTTCCAACAGTTCTTAGGTCAATGATCAGGCAGTTAAACCGCTGATGAATGTCAGAAAGAGATTCATTCTTACCAGCGATAAAACTTTCATACTGTCTTACCAAGTTAATCTTTCGGGTCTCTTGGATTTCAGTGGTGCCCTCATATTGAACACATATGGTTTCCCACATTTCTTTAGAAGTTTTTAGATGCATGATGGAATGGAAAACTTCATCAGGCAGAGCCATTGATATAATGGTCTTTGCTCTTGCATCTATGCCTACCTTCTTTTTATCTTCATCACTCCACTGTCTTATTTCCTTAACGACATATCGTTCAGGGACAGCTTCAGTGGTGGCAGTAGCAGGAACAGCAGCTATAATTCTAACAGGTTCATAGGGTCCGTTTTCTATATATTCAGGTATAGTAGGATCCGCACCTTCAAGAAATAGCATCATTCGATTTTTCCATAGAGAAAAGTTATCTCTGCTAAATCGAGGAGGTTTAGAAAGTGAACCATTATCATAGTAGTTTGTGTTCGTGTTTAGTGCCATTTTAGAATAGCAAGGAAGAGTATACAGCAAGATCTTGTTTATTAGATTAAACAAACCGCTCTGATACCACTTGTTGGTCCCGAAGGTGCTTAACAAGTTTGTAGAAGGGGGGGGGTTGAATACAAACACAGAAATTAAAGTTTAATAAATTGTTTATTGATAAATCAAAATACAATTTACAAGTTTGTTGCGGAATAAGATTAAGACAGACTCAATCTAAACAAACTTAAGAAACACTAAGATGGTTGCACAAGAAATTCAGAGAATGGGGGATTTTTAGAGAGATAGAAAACAAGGGTTTCTATTTTGGAGTTCAAAGTATTGAGCACACATTCAGATGAAGGAGTGAGCTTCCTATTTATACCCTATGCATTAAATGCATGGCAGGGTACTTTACACGTGGCATTCATAGATTGGCTTTGGTAGTCTCACTTTTGGAGACATGCTTTTGGCCACTTTATGAACAGTGTAGTTGACAGAGTTGGTGTACGATTTGTGGCAGGGACTTGTCCGTTCTGACACATCGTACTGGTTGTGCAAGGTAAGACAAAAGAAAACTTGAGGCATAAGCTTTGTGATCGTTGATCGCTGAGTATCTCTTCTTCCAGAGATAAAGAAGTTCAGCTATCGCTGAAGCTTTTCCTCAGGCTTCTTCGCGTAAGTAGATTTGTCTGGTCTTCGCTGATATCCGCATCAGGTCACTAGTAGACTTATCTATTGTTCAGTGGCTTCGTCTTTGATTCAGCTATGAACTATGTTGACGCGAGACTTGTCTTCAGGGATTACGTTAACTGTGTTACATAGGAAACTATCAGTGATAACTGAACAGACTCAGTTTGATCGCTGAAAGTGAAACACTAATACATATTAAATGTTTACAGAAAGGTCATCAGCGATAACTGAACAGACTCAGTCTGATCGCTGATGATGAAACACTAATACATATAATAACATAATTTTCACTAAGTATAAAAGAGGGTCGTTATCAAATCACTGAGAGAGTTTGGATCAACAAAAAGCCTCTATGGGGAATGGGGGGCCTTTGGGGTAACTCGTTTGGCTTTGATGGTGCAGGTAACACATGGTAGAACATAATACGACTTGGTGCAGATTTGTACAGCAAGGGGCTGAACTTTTCAAGCTCTTTCAGCAAGAAGATTGGCGATGGAAAGGACACACAACTATGGAAGGAGAGATGGTGCGGCCCCATGACTCTCCAAGAGAAGTACCCATGTTTATTTCGATTGGAGGAAGAGAAGGATACGACCATCGTGGAAAGAGATGAATGGATGGACGGAGAATGGCATTGGAAATGGAAGTGGAGACGCACACCATGCGGTAGAGAAAACGGCGAGCTAGAGGATCTCACGACTTGGTTGAACGGCGTTACACCGGTACATGATAAGGTGGACAAGGTGGAATGGTTGATAGACGAAACGAAGGAATGCAACGTCAAAAGGCTGCATAAATTACTAGAAGAGACCATGGAGAATCCAAACGTCAACCTGATCCAAACAAAGTGGGTAAACATAATCCCAAAGAAAGTATGTATCTTCATATGGAGGGTACGTATGGGTCGTATTCCATGTAGGTATACTTTAGATATTACGGGTATAGACATGGACACGACACTTTGCACAAGATGTGGTGATACGTTGGAGACTTTGGATCATGCTTTGGTCGCGTGCCCAGACGTGAAGAAAATATGGATGCTTACGGGTAGATGGTGGAAAAAAGACCTTGACAGGGTGTATTATATCCAAGATATCCTATAAGAAAACGAAAGCGGAGAGGCAAATATGAATCGAGAGACGGTCTGGACGGGGACTAAATGGGCGTTACTATACTTCATTTAGTCTCATAGAAATAAGTTGGTCTTCAAAAAAGAAACCAGTAAGATAACGGATCTATTCTTTGAATTCCAACGTAAAATCTTTGAATGGATCAGTAAAAGAGCAAAGAAATCGTTAGGAGATTGGAAGTATTGGCTCGTGGATCCTTCAATGAAATAGGTTTTGGAAACAGGCAAGCCAGGGACGACACCTACAGCAGCTGCAGTTTGTTGCTCGCAAACAGCCGCATCCTGGAAGGTTTATCTCTTGCTATTGTTTCGAGTCTGGTTCAGGTACGGGGCAACGTGGGTCGTATTCGGGTAGAGATTTCAAGCTTTCAGAACTAATTGGACGCAATCGGCCCGAGAATTTGTTTGCTTCAGGGTTGACTGCTTGATCCTCGCAAGCGGTTTCAACTCTTGATCCTCGCAAGCGGTACTGGGCTAAGCTCTTTGGTGTTCAAATAGTCTGTTGTTGGTTGTGCTTCGTTTGTTTGGTCTTGCTCTTTGTGTATGTTCTGAACTGTTTTTTTTAGTATAAAATGTCTTTTTCTGCTTTTTCTGCTGCTAAATATATATATATATATATATATATATATGTTAAGTCTAAATATTGTATCCAAGATTTAATAGGAAAGTCAAATGTGTAAAAGTCAACATTGACCTTGTAATAGTTAGTCAAAGTATGTTTAGTTTCCTTAGCCATTAAGGCTTTGTTTTAGATAGTGAGTATATAAGGGTTTGTGTTGTGTAATCATGCAGTAACGAACTAGTCTAAGCATTCATTGTAATTCTAGAGGGTGTAATTCAAGATCTACTTTCTCTCTCTAGACTCTCTCTCTAGTTCTTGAGCATATTAGATAAATCTTGTGTAATTAGCTTGATTGATTGGGATTTAATGATTAACAATTGGTATCAGAGCTGAACCAAACTTTTCAGAAAAGATTTTATCATGATTTGAATTGAAATTTGGTGTTTTTGGATCGAAAATTTGAATTTTTCAAAAGTTTTTCAAGAAAACGAGTTTGTTACTGTTCATTCGAATTTTCAGTGAAAAATCATTTTTAATGCAAGAAATTGGTTTCATTGTGATCGATTTATGTTAGTGATTGATTGTTGTTTTGATTCCATCTTGAAATTCAAACAAAATCGGTTTCAATTTTTGATTTTTGAGATTTTCATGAAAAACGTGTTATGTCACTGTTCTTGATCAAGATTATTCGATTTAGTGTGTTTTGATCAAAATTAGCAATTGAATTGTATTAAAAACTTGTTTTCGATCATTCTTGTGCAATTTGTTTGGATTTATTTCATTGTTTTGTTTGATATTGCAGAATTTTAAGTCGAGTGTTAGAATGCGTGTCATTCATGTTAGAATGCGTGTCATTCATAGAATATGCGGGTCATTCATGTTAGAATGCGGGTCATTCTATACACGCATTTCATCAAAGTGTGGATCTCTCTGAACACGCATAGCTTCAAGCTTCAGGACACGCATTCCTCATAATGCGTTTCCTTCTTGACACGCATTCCTCATAATGCGTTTCCTTCTTGACACGCATTCCTCATAATGCGTTTCCTTCTTGACACGCATTCCTCATAATGCGTATCCTTCTTGACACGCATTCCTTCCTATGCATTTCTTGAAACTCTGTGACCCGAATTCTTATGTGACCCGAATACCTTGAGTTGTGCGGGTCTTCTAGACTTAGTTAAAAAAAAAAAAAAAAAAAAGTCTGGAAAATTTTTTTGGTCATCTTTGGAAATATTTTTTTCTACATAGCGAAATAACAAATATTGTTCAAATTTCAATTTTCACGAAATATTTTTTTTAAGATTTCAATTCAATCTGATTTCTGATTTTCTGATATACAGTTTGGAACGATCATTCATATCAAGCTGATGTACTCATTCAAGATGGGATATTTTGCTGAACTTGAAGAGAAGATTAGAAAGGTGGAATTAGAGAAGATTAATCTGAATTATGCTGTTGACTTTCACTCACAAAAGTCAAAAGAGCATTATGAAGAAAGCATCAGACTGAAAGAAGAACTCAGTACCTTAAAGAATATCAGTGCTGGGCAGAATGAAGAGAAGATAAAGAGATTGGAATCTGAGAACATTAAGCTGAGAAAGAATTTATCTGATTTGGAAAAACAGCTTGATGCAAATAAAGCTGATCTTGAAAATGAAAAGAAAAATTTTTCAAAGAAGTTTTCAGAATTTTCAAAGAAGTGTTTTGAGGAAAAGAAGTCAGTGGAGCTGAAATGCATAAAACTTTCTCAACAAATCTCAGATTTTGAGAAAATACTGATTTTGGAAAGAGAGAAGTTTGATAAAGAAAAAAAGGCCATAGAACAGAAAAATGTGGGATTCTTTAAAGAATTATCTGGCCAACGAAATGAGTCTGAAAAAGGGTTTGAAGAAGAAAGGTTAATTTTTGAGAATGAAATCAAGAAACTGACTTCCAAATTGTCTGAACTGTCTGCAGCTGCGCTGAAAGAGCAAAAGACGAAGTCTGAATTCAAGACAAAGATTGATCTGCTTGAGAAAGAAAGAGATATCTTTGCGTCAAAGATAAAAGAACTTGAAAATTCTATTTCAAGTTCAAATCAGAAATTCATCTCTTCAAACAGGTCAGTTAAATCCTTTAATCAGATTCGTCGCACTAACCTTTTCTATGATGAATTTTTAGATGGTTCAGATACTTATCCAATAAAAAGTTTCAAGAACGAGAAACTGGTCTGGATGAAGAAATCAGTCAAAGATGACAAGACTGATGAGCTGAAAGAGAAGAAATCATGTGTACATGTACACAAAGCAAAGAAGAACAAAGCACCTAACTGTAAGAAATTTTATTGTTCTATTTGTTGTACACATGATCATTTTCATAAAACAAATGATCATTACTGGTATGGATCTTACTCTGTATCCCCCACACGCACTGCAACTAACATTTCTGGACCCAAATACCAGTGGGTACCAAAACCGAAACCTGAATCTGTGTTGCAGGCACCTCACTCCAAGGGGGAGTAAGAAAGAAAATGGCTCTTGAGTAAATCAGCTCAAGACCCGGACTTCAATGTCAAAATGGCTTTTGAACACAGCAGTTCAAGACCCGCACCTCAATGTCAAGATTATGGTTTCTAAGCACACTAGCTTAGGACCCGGTCTTCAAAGGAGTTTCACTTCTAAACAAAACAGTTTAGGACTCGTACCTCAGAGATCAAAAAGACCTTACTCCTGTATGCTTGCATCCGATGGATATTGATGGTCTTCATCCCGAGTGAATTGATCTGATCTCTATCCTAAACTTTTTCTTTGCTAGATTTTTCTGATATTGATGGTCTAACAATTCAAAGGGAGTGTTTGATCTCTATCCTGTTTTAACTGACATATTTCAGATGCTTAATTTAAGGGGGAGTAAAGGTGATGACTTCTGATTATTTCAGATCAGAACTCATTCTAGAAAACCGTTTTACTGCTTTCTGTCTTTTATTTTTTAAATAAATAATATGAATAAAGTGGCTTCTGATTACATGACAGATCAGGACCTGTTCATCAATGATCAAAGAAGGATATTATGCTAATATCCAGGGGGAGCTAAAAAGACATAAATCATATTATCATGATTTGAGGGGGAGCCGAAAAGGTAAAAATATTCTGATCTAGATCTCAGATTGTTTGAAAAAAGGACAACTTTCGAACATAAAAAAAAAAAAAAACAATTTCTGAAATGTTCAAACCACTTCTTATTCTCAAAAGTTTTATGAATTTAGAAGTGTGCTTTTAAATGTTTTTCTAAAATTTTTGAGGTTATTGTTTAACTGACCGTGTGTTTCCAAAGATCAATACTTGTGTATTATCTTGTCCATATACTGTCAAGTATTCATACAGACCGGTTCAGTATTTTATTTGAAATTGTTATTACCATGTCTCAAATTCAAACAATTTTTCGATCGTAATACCCCCGTTTGCTTTCAAAGTTGTTGAGCATCAATCATCTTTTTCATATTTGTGCTTTCATTGACAAATTGTTTATATTTGTTCATATAAACAAATTTCCAATTCTTTGATACCCTAACCATTTGATTTGATCTGTTTAAGTCATTGTCAGATTCTCAAAACAATTCTTTTGACTTCATTTCATTCATTCAATATTCTTGTTTTGAGAAATCTTCAACGTTCAAATGCTCAAATCTCATTCATATTTTTCAATGAGCATACATACACTGACATATGATTTCTTGTGCTTTACATGTCAAGAATAATCATTGACCAATATGTACTTTTAGGAATATGGGATTCAGTATGAGTGCTTAATAGATCTTCCATGGATTCACGATAACTAGTGTTTCCTACCCCAGAAGAAATCCTTTGAGTGATTGAGGGGAGAGGGGTCTAAAAGAATTGAGTGTGGGAGTGAGCAGAGGTAAAATGGAAATAAAAGATTGGTTAGTTGTGAGCTTATATGATAAAAAGAAAGAGGGTGTGAGATCAGAGTTAAAAGAATATTAGAACTCTGCACCTACCACTTTCTGAGCCGGGCAGCTACATTACTGATTGGTTCACATTTCTTTGGTGACCATCATTGAAATAGGCAAATAGCCAATGCCATCTCTTGCATACAGCCTCACCAGCTACTCATTCTTTTCTTAAAAAGAGAATGTTTCACATTTTCTGGGGAAGCAGCACATAATCTATCGGATCTTCATTTGGAAGATACTGATATTGAAAAAGAAGGAAAGTTGCCCCACCTTCGACCCTTTCTCATGCACATTGAGTCCATGTATAATCATTGTTGTCTCAGTGATTTACATATTTTGAGCCTTTATGAAACACAATCATTGTGCTAATTCTTTCAAAACACAAGCACGAGCACACGGAGAATATGTTTTTCTGTCAGAACATTCATAGAATTACCTTGTGTATTTCAATGATTGAATGGAAGTCCTGGGGAGTCAACATCAAACCAGCTCCTTACATTGTACATCCGTTGTACACAGTAACTTCGTGTTACTAACAGGCATTTCTAACTGTTTCATTTGTTGAATCAGGGTTACACGCTTATTATGTCTGAATTTGCAAAGATTCGGATATAAACAGTTCATGATTCGGCTCTTCAGATCAAAGCACAACATTTATAAAAGGGGAGATTGTTTCAAAGGGGTTATCAAAGTCTGAGCTGAAATTGAAGAAATTTTGATGATCTGATGCTCACATCATCAAAAAGGGGGAGAACGATATAAAGATTCAATTTCAGAGTTCGAGTTCAAAGTTCAAGTCTTAAATTCAAAATGTTTCTGCTGCTGTTTCAAAGATTGATTCAAAGTCAAAAGTTTCTGATAAAGAATTTCTTCCGAAGACGATTCAGTGATCAAAGTGATGAAGATACAATTTTCCAATTTTGTTTGAAGACGAAAGATTTTTCAGAAATGAAGTTTCAAGTTTCAAAGAAGTTTTAAGAATTTTCTGTTTTGTTCAAGGAATGTTGGCTTTCAGAGCTTCATTATTTAAAAAGACTTTCTAAGATTCTTCATAGAGCTGAAAGTTTAAAGATTGTGAAAGCTTCAAAGGGACAAAAGCTGAAGAATCAAGAGTTGAAGATCTGCATCAAATTTTTATTAAATCTTGAATACAAAGGGGGAGATTGTTAAGTCTAAATATTGTATCCAAGATTTAATAGGAAAGTCAAATGTGTAAAAGTCAACATTGACCTTGTAATAGTTAGTCAAAGTATGTTTAGTTTCCTTAGCCATTAAGGCTTTGTTTTAGATAGTGAGTATATAAGGGTTTGTGTTGTGTAATCATGCAGTAACGAACTAGTCTAAGCATTCATTGTAATTCTAGAGGGTGTAATTCAAGATCTACTTTCTCTCTCTAGACTCTCTCTCTAGTTCTTGAGCATATTAGATAAATCTTGTGTAATTAGCTTGATTGATTGGGATTTAATGATTAACAATATATATATATATATATATATATATATATATATATATTGAAATCATTTTAGGTCAATATGTTAACCATTCGGAGTAACACTTTAAGTAAATCAACATAAATCAGTTGAGTTTCCACATGTTACCTGATGTTGATGGTTTTCATTACCATTTTAAACGTTTAGAATTAAAGCAAACTTTTTAAGAATCATCAATCTTAGAATAAAACGTTCATGTTAGTTATAGTTTGAGATCTTATTTGTGTTTTAGAGATAAGATATTACTTAAGATTCATGCACTCAATATTAGATAATAAGGAGTCAATAATGTATGAAAAAAGGAGATAGTTTTGAAACCATAAATATAAATATAAGTTGGGTCGTCTCATATAGTTGGTAATTGTTTTCAATAGATAGGAGTTTTCTTACTCAATAGCGTAGCTAGTAGGGGGCAGGTTGGTACCAAGCCCCCCTAATAACCATGATCAAATCCTTGGAGCCACTTCTTGGTTTTATTTTTTTTATTTAACTCATAATCTTGTAACCCTAGTAGCCATATTTTGGTTTTCCTTTTTTTTATTTATTTAATTGATAATCTTTTTAGTTGAAAGTTTTAATCTTTATATTTTTATTATCAAAAACATTTATATTAAATTTACATTTTATAAAAACATTATTATATCTATGTTTTTATTATCAAAAACATTCTAATTGTATTTACATTTACAAATGTTTTAAGAAAATATTATTCATCGAAAATCAAAATAAACTAATTATATATTAATCACTATACAAAGTTCAAAAACATATAATTTAATAATTTTATATTGTTATTTTTGGATCGTAGATTTCCATGACGTTTTTTTATCAAGGAGTTGTAAAATCTATTCCTCACTTATGTATATGGTACAATATTAGTATTTTGACGTTATTTACGTTATAAATTAATAAAAATAATGGTTAGTTTGATGATAAAAATATACTTTAAGCTTCGATTAAAATTATAAGATAATTTTTTATCTAACTTTTCATGTTTTTTTTTTGTCTTCTTATCTATACATTTATCACACAAGTTAATCTCAAAATCTCATGAGATTTGTGACAACAAACATTAATCACATATCTTACGTTAACATTTTGCTTGAATGCCTTAAATTGTTAAATTCATTTCTTTTGTAATTTTTGAACCCCCCCCTAAAGTAAAATCCTACCCCTGCTTCTGTTCTTAGTTAATAACAAGAAATCTACTATATTCTAACACAAAAATAAAATTCATGTGGATGGAATAATCAAAAAAATATGTGGAAGATGAGTAATGGAGTATATATAAGATTTTTACGCAAAAATAGTTTTAAGATATTAGTACTAGATAAAAATAACTTACATAAATAATAAGCAATACTGTAAAATGAAAAATCAATTAACTTCTTACAAATTTTATTGTCCAGTGTAATCAATGCATGTTTGGGTCCTTAATATATTGTTAAATTCTTTTTGGGTCCTATTATATAGTAACTATAACACCCGTAATTTTCGGTAAGTAAATGTCACCCGGAAGTTTCTGTGACTTGTAAACAGTGGGGTTTTGTTGGAAAATGTATTATTCAAAGTCCCTTGGTGTATTGGGAGTTTTGGCAGTGAAAAAGTCGGGTTTCGGGGATCCGGAAAGGTCCCGCGACAAAGCCCGGCGACTATGACAGTGTCATGGTCGAACTGTCACAGTCGCAGAGAAAGAACATAAGCCTGGGGGTACCTGGCGATGCCCTGGGCAATGTCGTTGGTCATTGTCGCACAAAGGTCCCAGGCTGTTGTTAAGTCACGAAATTCAACCTTTTCTCACTCACTTTCATCCAAACTTCTTCTATTCTCTCCCAAAATCGTTTTCCTCCTTTCCCCTTCAAACCCTAACCTATGTTTGGCTCAAACCCTTGTATTTTATGAATATGAAACTCCATCAAGTGGTAAAATGGAAAGCTTTGGTCAAGGATTCACCACCCCCATCTTCTTTTTCAATTCAAACTCATTGTTGGGTTTTCTAGGTTTTCGTCAAACCTAAGTGGTAAGTTTATCCCTTTCATTTCTAAACCTTAAAATAAGTTGTAAATGCTACATTGATGATTTCCTAAGTAGTATGTTTCTCTAATTTCGGTTTGGAAGATTTTAAGAAAAGTTAGGTCAAAATTAGGGTTTTGGGTATAAGTTCAGGTTTTGATATAAAATGTTGGGGAATGTTTCTATATGGTTGAATATGGTTATTTACGGTTGAAA
The DNA here is from genome assembly GCA_954870635.1 of Arctium minus. NCBI lineage: Eukaryota > Viridiplantae > Streptophyta > Magnoliopsida > Asterales > Asteraceae > Arctium > Arctium minus. The sequence continues at coordinate 33,861,299 of OX941087.1, forward strand.
ATGCTTGGATCTAGGTTTTGGAGGTTTTGGCTTGGAGGATTCAAGTTTCGTCAATGAAGCTCAAAGTGGGGTAAAATCTATATTTAGCCTAAATCTAGCAAAGTGAGTTCAAGATGCTTTGTGAAAACTATGTACATGCCAAAATGTGTATTTTGAAGTAAAAATATGTTTTACTTGGTAATTGTCAAAGTGTGAGTATTTTGATAAGTTTTCATATTTGGTAAACTTGGGTTGTTTTAATCTCATAAAATGTTCATATTGGGTTTTGAATATTTCAACAAGTAAATAGCATGATTTACGTATTCTTTGTGATTTTGTACAAGTAAGGTTTATTCTATGATTTATGCATCTTCGACGATTTTTGTACATGTGAAGTCTAATTTACGACGTACGACATTTTGAAGTATTTGAGTTCATAAACCATTTGGAAAATGATATGTCCCAATTCGGGTCGAGTTTTGGGTTAATCACCTCTTTGAGGTATGCGTCTGGATAAACGCTATTTAAATGTGTTTTATTATTTGGGAATCGTTATTTGTTGTCCAAACGGTATTTAGAGCATTTTAGCTCGGTTTTGACTTAAAAGAGTCTCGAGGACATTTGTCCAGTTTTTGTGGCTCACTGTAGAGTCTCATCTACGATTTACATCTTAATGCATCTTATTGCATATTAATGATATTTACATGCGGGTGCGTTGGTCATTCATGTGTAGTCATGTAATATTAGACTGTGTTGCATTGGATCCATAGACACGTAAGTCAGTCTGTTTTGCATGGTCAATTGGGTATTTTGGGGTTGGACTCCGATACCCATGTTTTACGACCGGAACTTTACAAGTAGGCACTACGAGGGTTGAGTCTGGAGGTGCTACCTGGGAGGTAGGCACTAGGACCTCCGTCGGTTGAAGTAATGCTTGAGAGGTAGTATTTAAGTATGTCGGGCCTTCGGGGTGGAGTTCTTTGTAACGGTCTCCAAGGTCAACTGTCTCTTTGGGTGAAACTTGCCAAGAAGTCGTAGGGACACTTGGGTGTTTTATGTCGTGAGGTGTCATGCGATTAACGTTGTAAGGGTGGCGTACTTTTGTGTTCCCCCACCCTCAACGGATACGGTTCTCCCTCGTTGTCGGCCAGTAGTATTTTGGATATTTTAATTGTCCATGCTTTAATGTTCGGATTTCATCCCACTTTATGGTCGCGTGAGTATTAAGTTTCAGTTCCATGTTTTCGATGACTTATCATAACTATATGGGTTATTTTCCGTCAATTAAGGGTCGAGTATTATGCCCCACCCGTGTTTTGGGTGTTTTGGGATATGAAGTGTTATTCACGTTTTCACAAATTGGGTGTCGAATTATAATCCCATTTTGGGTGAGTTATGGGTTGCATCGTTTATAAAGAATGTTTGTTCTGGGAGTGTCGTCTTTAAAGAAGCATATTATGGGGAAAACGAGTCGTTTCCATTTCTAAAGTAAACCATTTCGAAAGATCTTGATTTTGAATTGAATTCCTTTCTTATAAAGATATATTCATTAATGTTAGAACTCTTGAGCTCACTAGACGTTAAACCTAACATTTTTATTTGTCGACATGTGCATCAGGTTCCAGTTGGGGGTTTGGATTCTAGCAGCTCTTTGAAGAGTTGAGCCTTAGCTTTACACAAGAGTGAGTAGTTGGTGAAGTCTTCCGCAGGTTGGACATAGTAACTGTTATTGAGTTTTAGTAGCACCCTTCCTTATTATAGACTGTATGTATAGAATGAATGTGTGTATTGAGGTTAAATATTAAATTGTGATTGTAGATGAATCATTTATTGGTGTATTTAGAAAATTTTAAATTAGTTGCTATTTCCAGATTTGTGGGTGTTACAAGTTGGTATCAAAGCTTAAGTTTGAGAGACTTAGGTATTTATTTTTGGATGCCTAGACTCAAACTAGCTTGTTATAAGTGATTGTAAGGGAAGTTGCATATTAGGAACCTTAAGATAAGATATTTTGGAGTGATCGAGTCGCTAGAAACGGGAAACTTGTCGAGGGTCGCAAGGATGAGCATGTACGGTATGTTCATAATGGCACCTGGCCAGTGTTATGGTGAACCTACATGCTACATGTGTATACTTGAACTACCTTGGTATGATTACCGTTGGGGGTAGTGAGAAAGTTTCTAAGCGAGTGATCTAAGGAATGGTTGATGTTTATAGCAATGTCACTTTGGAGTGACAGTTAAGACATGATGAATGCTGGAAGTTGATCATTGTGGGTCAGGACAATTGGTTGGAATAGAACCTTAGACTTTTGGAATTGATGTTATTCGAGGAGAAATTATAAGGTGAACCGATGAAATCTTCGAGTATTGCTTTAAAGTGTTGAGCATCTGGATGACAATAGTATGAAACTGAGGAGCGTGATTTCGGGATGCCAGTGCCGACCAATTTTATGCACGAAATTCATTTCTAAAAATAAATTGCATCGATTATTTATCATATTTCCTGAATCATAAAGTGAGTTATATTAAGGATTATTTGAAAATATTTGCCACGCGCCGGATTTTAGACCGTGAGTTTAAACATGCATGAAGTTGTTTTATTGCACGTGGTTACAATTTGTCATCAAAAATCTCTTCATCCCCGTTTCAGATCTAACATCATTTTCGGATATTGTAAGATCCGTGTTTTAATGTCAATTGGGATAGTGGGCAAGTGACTGTGGAATTTTTAGCCTTGACATTGGATCTCCTCCAAGTATGTTTGGGTTTTAAAGGAAGAGTTGTCCCCTTGTTCTTGAGTCGGAATTTTCTGGAAAATTTTGGTCTGTGTGAGCCGTGTTTAATTTTACAGAGTATAGTTTTGCAACCTTTTCGGGTTCGTGAGTGTATTTTGAGATGCGTGGGTTTTAATTTTTATTGCGTGTAAATTTACGAGCTTGTTGGGCGTCGTGTCTCGTTAAAATTTTGTTGAAAATGGTCACTTTATCTTACAATATTTTGCGTCGCGTAAATAAATTCTGGGAGCATGTACATGTGCATTGCGTGCGTTAATTGACGAGTTTTGTTAATAGATGTCATCTCACATGTTGTTTTGGGAAAGTTTCATTATTGTGAGAGTTGCCTTTGGGCTATATACGAATGTCAATCGTTATATACTATTTGCATTGGATTAAATTATATTGTTGGTTTGAGTAAGCATATAAGGGATATATGTTATTTCAGTTATTGATTTTACTGTTAGAAATTTTCCGCAATGCATTAAACGAGCATCAGTTTTCAAGTCGTTGTAATTACTATTTTGGCCAAGTGGGCCTTATTTGTGCAGCTCAAAGTTTAAAGTTGATTTGATATTTATGTACGTCTCTGTCAATTTACTGATTTTTGGAGAATAAACTGATGCATATGGGACTTGTTGAAAATTTTATGCCACAACATTTTTGGTTAAAGAGGAAAGTTTTAAAGTTAAAATTGTGAAGTTCTCTTTTGGGATTGTACAAACATTTATCGCACGTGTTGAGGTGCAGGAATTTATTTTCATGTTAATAGTGTAAATTCTGTTACATACCTTTTGTTACCGTTTTATTTACGTAAATATTGATCCAATAAGTTTGGAAATGGTTTTATACGCATAGTGTTGGTAACCAGTTTTGAAACCTATCGGACGAACGATAGTGTATTTTCACTGTACGGTTAATTGTTATAAAGCTTATGTATTTGGAAGTTTTATAAAAGTTTAAATTGGCATATTAGTTGAAAACCTTGAACTCGATAGGCCTATAGATTTAAACCCCTGTCGTGGAAGGAGTTGCAATTAAGGGACTAGAGGAGTCCTTGGGATTTGAAGCGTCAGATGGTCCGACTTGTGGTCAACCTTGAATTTGAGTTTCAATTTTTGAATCAGGTCATGCATGAATAGAGGAGGTATATTAGATTTTGTCCCCCAGTTAATTAAGAGATGATCTTTATGCTTTGGCAAACCTACGGGATAAGGTCTTGTGTGATTATCTACGCCTGGTTGGGTTCGATTTAATTGGTTTCCGTGATCAAGGAATTTTGTGATCCGTCTGTTAGGGATGTAAGATTTGGGAATATTAGTCCTCTGTTAAGTGTCAACCTTAATGCGACATAACTTCTTGAATGAAGTATTGGGTGGGATATCCACGTTTTGATGTCACCATTTTGGTATTAGTCGTCGACTCGTTTCTTGAAGTCAATGAATCCTGGAATGTTTGGAGGCATCCCGGGTAGGTCATGAGAAAAGTTGACCTCTTGGTGGTGGAATTTAAAGAAGGATTGGATGTTGGTAATGAAGTATCGATGTGTATAAACCTTCCTGTTATGGTAAATATCTTTTAATGGAATGCTTTGAGGTTGGGAGTAAATCGGAGTTGAGTGATTTTCGGATATGCACTAACCAGTTACCCAAAGAGCGTATTGGTATGCCCCTGGAAGGAAGGCCTTATCAAGATCAGGAATGGACCATTAAGAATATTAAGAATTCTTTGGGGTTTGGTGGCGGTCGTTGGTTTTGAGTTCAGAAGCATGTGGATCCGAGGTAAATTGTCCGGTCTGAAGTTGAGGTCACAAATTACCCTAGAAATAGTACGTGTCGCCCAAGGTTGGGAGACAACTGCAGTCTCATGGTTAAAGGTTGCGATAGTAAATTAATTATTCATTCGGATATAAGTGTGAAGTGTCCAAGGGGACATTTATCGTGAGGACCATCACGAGGTTTCGGGAGTGGTTCTGGCTAGCGGAGTAGAGTCGATCTAATCTGTGGGCAGCGTCGTATGAAAATTTAGATTTCGAGGACGAAATCTTCTTTAAGGTTGGGAGGATTGTAACACCCGTAATTTTCGGTAAGTAAATGTCACCCGGAAGTTTCTGTGACTTGTAAACAGTGGGGCTTTGTTGGGAAATGTATTATTTAAAGTCCCTTGGAGTATCGGGAGTTTTGGCAGTGAAAAAGTCGGGTTTCGAGGCTCCGGAAAGGTCCCGCGACAATGCCCGACGACTATGACAGTGTCATGGTCGCACTGTCACAGTCGCAGAGAAGGAACAGAAGCCTGCGGGTACCTGGCGACATTGCCCAACAAAGGGCCCAGGCTGTTGTTAAGTCGCGAAATTCAACCTTTTCTCACTCACTTTCATCCAAACTTCTTCTATTCTCTCCCAAAATCATTTTCCTCCTTTCCCCTTCAAACCCAAACCCATGTTTGGCTCAAACCCTTGTATTTTATGAAGATGAAACTCCATCAAGTGGTAAAATGGAAAATTTTGGTCAAGGATTCACCACCCCCATCTTCTTCTTCAACTTCAAACTCATTGTTGGGTTTTCTAGGTTTTCTTCAAACCTATGTGGTAAGTTTATCCCTTTCATTTTTAAACCTTAAAATAAGTTGTAAATGCTCCATTGGTGATTTCCTAAGTAGTATGTTTCTCTAATTTCGGTTTGGAAGATTTTGAAAAAAGTTAGGTCAAAATTAGGGTTTTGGGTATAAGTTGAGGTTTTGATATAAAATGTTGGGGAATATTTCTATATGGTTGAATATGGTTATTTACGATTGAAAATGCTTGGATCTAGGTTTTGGAGGTTTTGGCTTGGAGGATTCAAGTTTCGTCAAGGAAGCTCAAAGTGGGGAAAAATTTAGATTTAGCCTAAATCTAGCAAGGTGAGTTCAAGATGCTTTGTGAAAACTATGTACATGCCAAAATGTGTATTTTGAAATAAAAATATGATTTACTTGGTAATTGTCAAAGTGTGAGTATTTTGATAAGTTTTCATATTTGGTAAACTTGGGTTGTTTTAATCTCATAAAATCCTCATATTGGGTTTTGAATATTTCAACAAGTAAATAGCATGATTTACGTATTCTTGGTGATTTTGTACAAGTAAGGTCTATTCTATGATTTATGCATCTTTGACGATTTTTGTACATATGAAGTCTAATTTACGACGTACGACATTTTGAAGTATTTGAGTTCATAAACCATTTGGAAAATGATATGTCCCAATTCGGGTCGAGTTCTGGGTTAATCACCTCTTTGAGGTATGCGTCTGTATAAACGCTATTTAAATGTGTTTTATTATTTGGGAATCGTTATTTGTTGGCTAGACGGTATTTAGAGCATTTTAGCTCGATTTTGACTTAAAAGAGTCTCGAGGACATTTGTCTAGTTTTTGTGGCTCAATGTAGAGTCCCATCTACGATTTACATCTTAATGCATCTTATTGCATATTAATGATATTTACATGCGGGTGCGTTGGTCATTCATGTGTAGTCATGTAATATTAGAATGTGTTGCATTGGATCCATAGGCACGTAAGTCAGTCTGTTTTGGATGGTCAATTGGGTATTTTGGGGTTGGACTTCGGTACCCATGTTTTACGACCGGAACTTTACAAGTAGGCACTAGGAGGGTTGAGTCTGGAGGTGCTACCTAGGAGTTAGGCACTAGGACCTCCGTCGGTTGAAGTAATGCCTGAAAGGTAGTCTTTAAGTGTGTCGGGCCTTCAGGGTGGAGTTCTTTGTAACGGTCACCAAGGTCAACTATCTCTTTGGGTGAAACTTGTCAAGAAGTCGTAGGGACACTTGGGCGTTTTATGTCGTGAGGTGTCATGCGATTAACGTTGTAAGGGTGACATACTTTTGTGTTCCTCCACCCTCAACGGATACGGTTCTCCCCCGTTGTCAGTCAGCAGTATTGTGGATATTTTAACTGTCCATGCTTTAATGTTTGGATTTCATCCCATTTTGTGGTCGCGTGAGTATTAAGTTCAGTTCCATGTTTTCGATGACGTATCATAACTATATGGGTTGTTTTCCGTCATTTAAGGGTCGAGTATTATGCCCCCACCCGTGTTTTAGGTGTTTTGGGATATGAAGTGTTATTCACGTTTTCACAAATTGGGTGTCGAATTATAATCCCGTTTTGGGTGAGTTATGGGTTGCATCGTTTATAAAGAACGTTTGTTCTGGGAGTGTCGTCTTTAAAGAAGCATATTATGAGGAAAACGAGTCGTTTCCATTTCTAAAGTAAACCATTTCAAAAGATCTTGATTTTGAATTGAATTCCTTTCTTTTAAAGATATATTCATCAATGTTAAAACTCTTGAGCTCACTAGGCGTTAAGCCTAACCTTTTTATTTGTCGACATGTGCATCAGGTTCCAATTGAGAGTTTGGATTATAACAGCTCTTTGAAGAGTTGAGCCTTAGCTTTACACAAGAGTGAGTAGTTGGTGAAGTTTTCCGCATGTTAGAGATAGTAACTGTTATTGAGTTTTAGTAGCACCCGTCCTTATTATAGACTGTATGTATAGAATGAATGTGTGTATTGAGATTAAATCTTAAATTGTGATTGTAGATGAATCATTTATTGGTGTATTTATAAAATTTTAAATTAGTTGTTATTTCCAGATTTGAGGGTGTTACACTAACTTTTTGTCTTTTTTATTTACAAATTTTTTAACTACTATTATATAGTATGAGACGAGTTCCGGTGAGAAGTTGAGTTAATGGTGAGAAACGTGAGAAGTAGTTATCGACCGTTGGATGAGAAATGGCCGCACATTAGGATGAGATGCATCAAGATAAGATGCACAATATCAATTCTCTTCTAAGCCGCAATTCATGGAAGGACTTGAGTTTAAAGAGATCAACGGTTCAGATCCATTTCTCACGTTTCATACCGTTAACTCAACTTCTCACACGATCCTTCGCCTATATGGTATATACTTAAAAAAAATCAGGCCCCTATGTCTTTGGGCCCTGGACGTGCGTCCGACCCACCCTCTCCAGGAATGGCCCTAACTTAATTATAAGAGTCTAATACGGGTTTTATCCACGTGTCACTTCATTTAACCTTAGAAAATTGTATTGATAATTATAGATGATAAAAAAAAATCAATATTTTTATATTTGTTTAGAAAAAAGTGGAAAGAAAAAAATTAGTTAAGAAACAATTAATGCTACGCGTGATGCGTGTGCATAAGAATGGTCCGTGGGATATGATAAGCTGTGCCACCACCGACTTTCACAAATACTGGTGGCTCCTCCGTCCCTAAACTACATCCCGTCGCTTTTCCATACTCAATTATTCTAACCGACCGGTTATATTCTAGTTTTGTCGAACAAAAATCTTAAATTCAGATTTTATATTTATTTGATTTTCTTTTTTACAACTTAAATATCGTTTTTTTTTAAGTTTAAATAGTTTTAAAACTCAATCATTTAAAAGAAATTTATTTCAATCATTTTTTTAACCATAAATTAATTTATTTTTTGTTGTTATTGAGCATTTTTAATAGATATTTTATAATTTGTATAAAATTTAGTATTAAAAGTTTTATACAATAAAAAATACATCAAACTCCAACAACTATTCTATTTGAGATTTCAACATTAACTATATTAGTAAAAACATTCAATATATTTAATAACATATTATTTTCCTCTCTTAGACATTTAATTTCAAGAGTAAATTACATGCTTCGTCCTTGTAGTTAGGTACTTTTAATGGTCCTTCATGTTCTTGGCTTGCTATTTTTAATGATTATGGTTGCATTTTTAATGAGTTGGGTTCTTTTGGTTGTTGTTTTCTAACGAGTTTGGCCCCTAAATAAATTAATAACATGGATCCATGACGTTACATTAAGAACCTAGTTCGTTGTAAAAAGGCAACCACAAGGACACGATCCGTTGAATTTTCAAAAAGGAGATAAAGACTGCAGGGACGGATCCAGAAATTTTTTCATACGGTGGCACCATATAATACCGACAATTTTTTTTTTTGCAAAAAGCATGGTTTTTATCGACGTGTCTTCATCTTTTTACCGACGTTCAATATTGTCTGATGTGTTTTTAGCCTAATTCCACAATTTCGAGCGATTTTTAAAGCTGTTTGCTTGATTTCGAGAGATTTTTAAGTTATTTTTATCGATTTTGAGAGATTTTTTCGGTTTTTTTGGTTGATTTCGATAGTTTCTTTTGGTTTTTGGTTGATTATGAGGTACGGGTTGCACATTCTTGAAGTTTTCAAAATAATACAGTAGCACCTTCCAAAACGATACGGTTACACCTTATACGAACCTAAAAATTTTACCCTTCGTCGGCGAAATAATACGGTGGCACGTGCCACCGTAGCCACCATAGTGGATCCGTCCATGAAAGACTGTTAAAACATATAACCACATGAACAAAACATGTAATTTACTCTAAATTGTGTCTTTCCTATTGGTGGAAAAGAATTAAATATTTTCTCTCTCTCAATAAAAAAAAAGTTTTAGTATATATGATAGCCTAGTTGTCAAAGCCAAAATATCACCTAAATCTACAAAATTTCTATTTCAACATAATCATAGGAGATGCTCTTATAAACCAGTTTTTGGAAAGATACTCTAGTTTTCACTTCAATAAGCTTTATGATTTTTTGTTTCCTTTTACCTTTTTTTTTTCAATTGCATCCCTTTCTTTTTTAAATTAATTTTTAGTATGTTACTTTAATGAAGACTAGAAGCGTACTTGTGCAATGCAGTGAGATACATCACGATTTTAATGTTTCATTTTATTTTTTGGTTTTTTGTCGATTTAGTATGATTTTGGATGGTTTTAAGAAAGTAATAATGTTTTTTTTATAAATTTGTTTAATTTAGGCTTAATAATATAATGTTTTTATATAAAAAAAATTAAATATTTTGTTATAATTCAATGATTATCTTATATATTTTAATGACATCTAGAAAAAATAACCAATTACATATTTAATAATATAATTAAAACAAATTTATTGTAATATAATATATTAATTAATAGTGATACATGAAAAGATATGCATAAAAGGAAGGTCCTGCACATACCAAATTGGTGGGTGTTAGAAGTCTGCAGTAGTAATATATATTTTGTGCTTTGATACTTGTAAATTAAGAGATTTTTAAAATCTTGCATAAAATGATAGTACATTCTGCCTAATAATTTGTATTTAAGAGTTTTTTTATCTCTGCTTTATAATACAGTATAGATATAGATATATTTACATTTTCATATAGTTTATCAACTACTTTTTACCATACATAAATAAGTTATTAGCTACCTTATTAGCAAGCAGTTTAGCTTATTGGTCACTGGTCAGTTTGCCAAACATAGCCTTAACAAAACCAAGGAATATGTTTTGGTTGGTACGGAAAATTCCATGTGATCTTGAAATTAATGGTTATCTGGGACGGACAGCACCTCCGCTAATTTCTCGGGACATTAAAGTTAACAGCTGAGAAAACCTCTAATGATTCTAAAGGAACTCGAACTAATGTGAAACAAAAACAAAGTTAACTAGTTCCCCAACTCTAAAAGTTTAAAATATTGTTTGGAACATCGTGCAGTTGATTTTTTTTAGTTGAAGGAGACTTTATCAAGATAAGTCAAAGTCATCTCTTCTAAGTCTTGTATTGCATAATCGAAATTATTTAGGTGTGTCGACGAACAAACGATTTGCCAATATAGCTTTTCATGTCTTTTAACGAAATCAATATCTATCTATACTATATTATAAAGATGGCATAAAAAACTCTTAAAAACAAGTTTTAAAGCTTAATGTACCGCTATTTAATGCTAATTACTTAAAAAACAGCTATAAAAGCTGTATGTACTACATTTAATGCTATTCATTAATTTTCAATCATTATCTCTAACCATTTTAACTCCCCTAAAATCATTTCCCACTTTAACTCCCCTAAAATAACTCTCAACATATTTTAAATATAAAAAATCTAAAATATAATTAAAAAATCTTACAGAATATTTTATAAAAAAAATTATATTATTAAACCAAAATAAATTACATTATATTATTAAGTATAAATTAAACAAATTTATATAAAAAAAATCATTATCACTCTCTCACAACCATCCAAAATCGTAATGTAAATCGACAAAAAACAGAAAATAAAATGAAACATTAAAATTGTGATGTATCTAGCTGCATTGCGCGAGTACACTTCTAGTTTTTATCTAATTTATGCAAGCTTTATAAAACGTTTAAAATATCTAATCGTTCTAATAAAATATTTTATAAAATTTAAGTTTATAGGATCAAACCAAAAAATGTCATATCTAAAATTCTTACAGTAGGTTTATAGGAGGTTTTTGAGGGCACTACAACAAAATTGGTTTATAGGACACCTAAAATGTTTAAGCATCTTAAAAAATACTTTATAAGACCAAACCAAAAAACGTCATATCTAGAAGTGTTACAAATAAGTTTATTGGACGTCTTTAGGCTTTTTAACAAGTTTTTAAGTGTCGTATTAACTATTTTATAAAACAATATTTCAAAAAGTTTTCAATAAAACACAAGTGTCATATAAAAATATTATTTTATAGGATAATTCTCAAAAGTATCCTATAAAATGGCTAATATGAACCTTTATTTTATAGGATAATTCTTAGATCTCTTTCTCTCTCTCGATCTCAATCTCTCTCTCTCTATCTCATATATCTCTCTCCCTCTTCTCTTTTAAGTGAGTTTAATTTTGGTCATTGGATATGAGTTTGATTTAGGTTTTTGATTTTTAAATCTAGGTTTTTTAAATTTGGGTTTGATTTATGTTTTTGGTTTTTGAATATGGGTTTGATTTATGATATTGGTTTTGAATATGGGTTTGATTTGGATTTTTTAAATCTTAGTGTTGTTGGTGTCATGTTCATCATGTTCTTGGTGTTCATGAGGTAGAAAATGAACATTCAAAGAAAAAAAATTATAATTAATTAAAAAATGGTAAAATAAATAAAATTGGGTAAAATGACCATAATACCTTCATGCTTAACGGAGGAATTAAACGTCCGTTAGCTCGAGGGACCAATTCCATAACAAAATGCATACCTGGAAGGTTATTATGTAATTTTTAAAGATAAAGGACCAATTCCGTAACAATCATCAAACGTGAGGGACCAAATCCGTAATTTACTCTAAAAGTAATCTTTAAAATGTTTGGATGATCAAAAGGTTTACATACATTTTATTCTTTTAAATTCTACATTAAAGTTAAATGTACTGAATTCATTTGATTTATACAATCAAGATGTTATCTATCAACTTCTAAGAACATTCCACAACTATGTTATTTTAGAAGATTTAGAGTTTTAGGGGTTGTTTACTAAACACTTATCTAGGTAATCACTTACCGGTTTAATTATTTTACCGGGTGAACAAAACAAACATCAGTTTTACCTGGTAAGAGGAAGGAATGATCGAAAGTCTTACCCGGTAAATGAACGTGATGACTCTTACCCGGTAAATGCTTACTGGGTTATAAACGTTTACCATCAATCTATTTTGATTGTCGGATTACCCCATAAGGTAAATGAGAGTGGTGATTCTTGCCGATAAACGCTTATCTAATAAGCGTTTAGTAAATGATCATTTAGAAAAAAAAATTACTCCAATAATTATACTAAAATTTTCTCTAAATAGGAATAAAAAAGGTGAGAGAATGAAAAATCTTCAAATTAAAAACAGAAAAAAGAAAAAAATGTAACATACATATTAAAAATAAGGAAATTGACTGTAATAACCATTTTACAATAACAAATTTGTCCTCTAGCCATTTCTCTCACATTTTTACAAAAATGTCACTATATTTGCAAATTGTAGACCTAATTAAAAGACAAAAATAAAAAAAAACAAAACAAAACCATCCTATCAATTTTCCTAAATTTTTTTTTGCGGACCTATGCTTGAAAATTGTGGATTGCGGACCTAAACCTAAAAACTACGGATGTAATAATATTTTGGTAAAAATGAAAAAGCAATAGCAAAAGATCAATTTAAAAATATAAAATAACCAATTTCCCTTAAAAATACCCTTAGAATACATTTGAAAATGATATAAAGAAAACTTGTATATCGAACCCTTTCTCAATTTGAATGGTGCGACAAGTCTTCGATTTCGCCTTTTGGTATTAATTATTAGCGTCTTTTTCCCCATTGATATTTGTGATGCTACGTCTCACTTCAATCTAAGCCAAACATGACCTTCAATTCTTATCCATAATTTCACGACATGTTCATCATCAAACATAATTTTGAGAGTAAACTCCGATTTTAATCTTTGACGTTTGTTGATTACTTTAAAAGTGAGACCTATAGTTTTATAATTTCAATTTTTAGTTCTTATAGTCTGAATTTTGCTCTGAAATAAGGACTTGACCACTAACTCCGTTAAAAAACTTTGTTAGAATCAGGAGTATTTTTGTTCAACCATGTTTTATCTCTCTTTTTGCATTCTTTTTTTGTTTCTTCTGAATTTTGTGAAAATATCGAACTATATGGACCAACTTGTAATTAACTCTAATATAATGTGTGTATATATATATAGAGTAAATTACACCTTTGGTCCCTATGGTTGTCACTTATTATCAACTATAGCCCCTCTTTAAAACTAATTATAGTTTTGGTCACTATGGTTGACATTTTGTTTCGGATTTGGTCCCTTTGACTAACTCCCATGTTAAATCAGGGGGGGCAATTCAGTCTTTTTATACTTTACTTCTATTTGTTATTTGTTTTTTTGTTTTTATCTTTTTTTATCTATTTTTTTATTTGTATTAAAAGCATGATACCCTCTTTTTCCTCTCTCTCTCTCCAACTGGTATGATACCCACATCCCACTCCCTTTTTTCTGAAGGAATTACCCCATCCCTTCCATTTTTACCAATTTCTTACCATTCTTCTTTATCTCCCTCATCCATAACCCTAAACCTAAATAGTGAAATACAATACAACATCTCATATTCCATAACATCTCTACATCTAAAAGATTCATTTTGTCCAAATCATCTCTTAAATTATATCTGACAATAGCAAAGTTTTAGAAAATAACCATCATCGGCAACCCAAAAAAGAAAGAAGCGGAAGACCTTCTTTACTATCACAATGTTTCATCCTCAGTATTCGAAAACATGGGTTTTGTTCGACGATCGCAAACCCCGACCCATGTATGTGAGTTTCGTTCTCAGGCTCACAATCACAAAACTAATCCTCTTTCTCTCCCCCTTTACTTCACGCCTGTAACACCCGTAATTTTCGGTGGGTAAAGGTCACCCGAACGTTTTTGTAACTTGTATATGGTGGGATTTATGTTGGGAAAACATTACTTTAAGTCCCTAAGAGTTTCAGGAGTGTTGGCATAGAAAAAGTCGAGTTTCGGGGCTTGGTACGAGTCCGACTACAATGTCCGGCGACTATGACATGGTCATAGTCGCACTGGAAAAGTAGCAACCTAGGGAGAGCCGTCTACACCATTTGAGCGACTATGACATGCGACAATGACATGTCAAAGTCGTTTGTCATTGTAGCACACTGGTACGAGACGTGTTAAAAGTCGGATTTTCAGCCCTGTTCTTCATTTCTTCATAACTCTCTCATTTCAACTCCGTTTTTAGCGATTCAAGGTGCTATGGTTTCATTTTTGAGATATTTTCAAGGTTAGATTGTTAGTTTTGGGAATATACAAGAATATTTGGCGGTGGATTGGAAGTAAAGGTCAAGAGCTCATCATCATCACCTCCATCTTCAAGAAATTTGGGGTTTTCTAAGTTTTCACCAAAACCTAAGTGGTAAGTTTATCCCCTCCTTTTCTAAACCTTAATAGGTGATGTAAATGTTTCATTGATGATTTTCTAGTGTTTGATTCCTTCAGTTTCGATTTGTAAGATTTTGGAAGGTTTGGGGTCAAAATTAGGGTTTTGACCAAAATGGAGATTTTGATGTCATGTGTTTGAGGATTGATTCTAAATGGTTGAATGTAATCATTTATTGGTGAAATTTATGTATCTAGGTTTATGGAGGTTTCGACCTTGAATATTCAAGTTTCTTCAAAGGAGCTCAAAGTGGGGTAAAATCTAGATATAACCTAAATCTAGCGAGGTGAGTTCAAATTGATTTGTGAAAATAGTGTACATGCCAAAATGTTCATTTTAAAGTGTTTTATATTTTACATGAAATTGTTAACTGCTGATCACCTGATAAGTTTTGTTTTTTTTGAAATGTTTAGTTTTATAAACATGGTGAAACACCCATTTTGGGATCTTTGAGAATTTTGGTAAATAAATGATGTTGTAATGTTTCTTTGATGATTTTACATATATAATTGGAGTTCATTTGACGTATTTGATCTTATAAACCTTTTTGAAAAATGCATATTATCGTGTTATGAGGCATTTTGAAAATATAAGGGCATGAGTTCATTTGGAAAATGGTTTGTCTCAACCAATGATGAGATTTGAGTTATCATACTTTTGGTCGTTGTGTTTGCATGATAGTTGGTCAAACGTGTTTCAATGTTTATTACTGGCTTTCATTTGGGGTTTACGTAAATTGTTGGGCCTTTGGTTCGGTTTTGACTAAATTGAGTCTTGAGGACATTTGTCTGAATTAATAACTGTTGTGGGGTTTTGAGTATGATGGCACATTTTTCATGTCATTTGAGAGTTACATGTTTTGGAAGCTTTGGTCTTTTATTTGGAGTCATGTAATGTTAGACAGTGTTGTAATGGATCCATAGGCACGTAAGTCTGTCTGTTTTAGGAAAGCGGGTAAGGTTGGTTATTGACCGTTGACCGCTTGGGTTCGCTAGCGAGTAGGCAATAGGTGGCTCGAGCCTCCGAGTTGAAACTCGTCTAGATTGGATAGGCACCCATGTCCGTAAGTCCTTGGGTGGAACTCGACGGAGTATGGCTAGAGGCAATAAACGGTACGAGGATTGTGATGTCTGGTATGGCATGGGAACTAGGTCCGGGATATGTGGTGAAATCCAATAACATCACGGGTGGCCCCATTCACGTGTTCTTGCCACCCAAGATGGAAACGATGAGATGACACGCGAGTACGTTGTATGGGCGACCTACTCGTGTGTTTCTCTACTCTCAACGTATACGGGTCTCCCCGTCGTCGATCCGGGGTATATTAAATGTTAATGTCGTATCTTCAACTTTGGTTTTTGTGGGGTCGACAGCAAATGATGGCCTTAATATTGGGTTTCCCCCGCGTATATTAAGGCTTGAATGAAATACGTCATTCCCACATTTCGGTATTTGATTTCGTCCCATTTTATGGTTGCGTGAGTTTTGGGTCTAATGTTCGTGTTCACAGCGATATTTATTTATATGGGTTTTCATCTATGGTTTATGAGTTGTGTGTCATGTCCCACCCGTGTTTCGGGTATTTCGAGATATAACATTTTACACGAGTTTTATACAATTGTGAGTCCTCTCTCTATTCTCATTTTGAGCAAGTTTTGGGTTAAATCTAAGTTTACGAAAGAACGTTTTATGTTGGGATCTTAGCCCTTAAAACAGTTTGGTTTGGTCAACGATTATATTTGTGTCTCTTTCGTTTAAAATGCATAATTATTAGTAAACGAGTCGTTTTCATGATTGAAGCATATCATTTTGAAAGATTATGATTTTAATTGCATTCTTCCTCTTTAACGATTCATTTATAAATGTTGAAAACTCTTGAACTTACTAGGCGTTAAGCCTAACCCTTTTTATTTGTCGGCATGTGCATCAGGTTCCAGTTGGGGGTTTTGGTTCTAGCAGTACTATGAAGAGTTGAGCATTAGTCTTACACAAGTGTAAGTAGTTGGTGAAGTCTTCCGCAGTTTGGAGATAGTGACTGTTATTGGGTTTTAGTAGCACCCGTCCTTATTATAGTCTGTATGTATGGAATGGAATGTGTGTATTGAGGTTCAATCTTAAATTGTGATTGTAGATGAATCAATTATCGATGTATTTAGAAAATTTTAAATTAGTTGATATTTCCAGAATTTAGGGTGTTACAACGCCCATCTTCTCCCCACCCCCGGATCTATGGGTTTTGTACGACGGTAGTTGACCGAAAATGCCATCGGTAGGCTGGATGTGAAATGACATCCATTATATTGTTGATGGATCCCCCCCATGGGTTGCACACTCCGCTCAAGAAGATCTGGTTTTGACGTGTGAGGGGTAAAGGGGGAGAGGTAGGAGGGGCATGGTGTTATTCATCGGTGGTGTCGATTGTCATCGGAGGGGTGGGAGGCTCCACAACAGAGATATAAATGATAGAAGAGAGGGAAAGAGGAGATAAAGGAGATCGTCGGAGAAGGTCATTGGTCGTCGGTAAAGGAAATCGCCTCTTCATACCCACAAGCCACCACCAACGCCACCGAACCAATGGTAAGCCAGAAAGCAATACCCATCGGCGTTCATCAGAGGTGGAATGAGAGAGAGAGAGAGAGAGGAAAATTTGGGTTTTGCAGGTGTGGAGTTTCACACGTTCATTGTTGAAGATGATGGGGAAAAGGAGTTCTGTGTCGACATTAAGGAGAGGGAAAAAACCTTGGTGGTGGTGGATCCCAACAGTAATGTCTATATGATATGTATATATTTATTTATTAATCGTATACTATATATAGATATATATTATTTTTAAGGTAAAATAAGTGAAAATAAGAAAAATACCAAAATACCCTTGAGTTACCTGATTTATTTAATGGATGTTAGTTAAAGGGACCAAAAGTGAAATGAAATGGCAACCACAGTGACCTAAACTCTAATTAATTTAGAAGAGGGACCATAGTTGATAGTGGGTGGCAACCACATGGACCAAAATTGTATATATATATATATATATATATATATATATATATATATATATACTAGAAACGTACTCGCGCAATGCAACGAGATACATCACGATTTTAATGTTTCATTTTACTTTTTTGTCGATTTACAGTACAATTTTGGATGGTTTTGAGAAAGTGATAGTATTTTTTTTATAAATTTTTTTAATCTATACGGTGGAGATCATTTCTACGGGGAATGAATAGAAATGAAGAGGCATATGCAAAGGCAAAGGAGGAAAAAGGCAGATCTGAATCGTATGGGGGTGAGTGGAATGTTGAACAATCCAGATGTATTTAATCATTCAGATGCATAAAAAAATATTGCCAAACATGTTTACATCTGACCGATTCAGACATTAACATCTTAATGGTATCATTAAGAGGTACACAAACAACCTCGTAGTCCCCCAAATTGGTTCATCTTCAATTCACTTATCCCCCAATCTTTCATTCATGTAATGATACTATTTGAATATTGATGATGATTGTTGTAAGCTGCTAGTTTTTCCTCCGAAAAATTGGACTGCAATTGTTTGTCAAAATCAATGTTCTAAAAAACTCGCCGCACAGCCGCCATGGCGCGCTATTGCATCAAGGCTTGTGTGTCACGTCACGTTAAGCCCATGGCACGCCATAGCCTAATGCGTAGTTATCGTAATGGGATATTTGATTTTCCTTTACGTTTTTAATGTCTTATTTGCATGTTTTTAATTTATAACCTAATTTAACTTGCTTATTATTATTGATTCATTGAGTAACATTACAAAGCATACGTTTTTATATATAATATTATATATGAATTAGAAATTTGACGCCATAAGTCACGCCTTGAAAACTCCATGGCTTTGCCATGGATCCTAAGGCTTGAGACTTGGTCTCGACGCCACGCCATGCCTCAAGCCTTTTAAAACCTTGGTCGAAATCGAGATCGAAATCGTTGGCCACGGAAGTTACCGATTGTACGCTCGAAAGTGGTGTTATATAAATCCGACATACACACAGACACAGATGAAACTCTGCCCATAGGGACCATTTTTCTTACCGTTCACACACAGGGACCATCTGGGGAGATGGTGTTGGTGGTAGCTGTAGCAATCTTGAAGGGGGATCTATTGAGATTGGTTTCTGTGATAAGGGGTGGTGCCGACAATAAAAGGAGATGGAAAGTGGGTATCTGTAACATCCGGAATTTTAGATAAGTATAGGGCTTCGTTAATCTTATGGTTATGTGCTAAATGAAGTAGAACATATGTGTTAATTGTTATTATTGTTTAAAGTCTTATCTTGGTGTTGTCATGGAAAATCTTAAAAATCAACATTTTTAAAACACAGTGACTTACGCGACTTGCAGCGCGGGTTGCAAGCCGAGGCACAAGCCGTGGAACCCTCTGGAGTGCAGGTCTCAGGGGACGCAGGTGACTTATGTCGCGGGCTCTTAGGCGTAACACAAGTCGCGGGGCTACCTGCAGGTCCCCAAAACCCCCTTTTTCCCGATTTTAAATCACAAACACACACACATTCGTTTTCAAGGGCGATTTTTAGGGTTCTTGGGCTACTTTCTACCTCTTGCTGCCTTAGATCATTTATTTCAAGTATTGGGAGGTTAAATATCATTTATTAAAGCTTAAACTTACTTGGAGGGCCATTTATTGGGTGTGGTCTCATCAAAGAATATCAAGACTTTATTTCCTTATCATTCCATCTATTTTTTCTAGGGTTTTTATCTAAAACCTAGGTGGTGAGTGTTCTAAACCTTTTACAAATGAGATACATGTATTTATTTGCATATTTGTTAATATCTCCATCAAATGAAAACTAGGGTTTCTTCATATTTTGTTAATTTAACCCTATGAAACTTGAAGTATGAAATGGGAACTT
This sequence comes from Arctium minus, assembly GCA_954870635.1. NCBI lineage: Eukaryota > Viridiplantae > Streptophyta > Magnoliopsida > Asterales > Asteraceae > Arctium > Arctium minus. Next base: position 33,880,819 of record OX941087.1, read on the forward strand.
GAATGATTGAAATGTGTAGAGATTGGTAATATGAGCAAGTAAAGAAGGATATTTTATTGACACAATCTTATGATATGACTATTTGTGTGTTGGGAAATATTTATTACCATGTGTGCATTTATTTCCTTGATTAGACATATATGTTTAGGTAAGGTAGAAATGATATCATGTTTCCTTGCATTTAATGAAGGTGAGGTAAATATTTGGTACAATGATATACATTGGTGTTGAATACACCTTGTAAGAGTTATGATACTCTTTGGACATACATGAGAGGTATGGATGAACCAAGTCAGATGGTCACTAGAAGGACATAGTCTTGGGCGCCACCGTGTTGGTATGTGCCTAGACCTCCACCATTTGGGGCACTGCCTTTGTTGTACCCCCCGAATGTGCCGGGCCTTGAGGTGTCACTCTTGGAGCTTGGCACTAGGGTATCTCGTGTCTTGGGTGAAATTTGTTTGGTGTTATGGGTCTCCCCCATTGATTTCAGTTGTGGAACCCATCTTTGGGCATATAAGTGTTGGAATAATTCACGTGGATATATTAATTGTCATATTACTCACTAGGCTTTTTGGCCTAACACTTGTTTGATGTATATGTGTATCTCAGGTTCTAGTGCCTCCGTTTCGGAGAAGGTTTAGTCGGGACTGTGTGAGCTTGGGGAAATCAAAGGATCATTTTTGTGAAGACCGTCATTGGACTATAGACAACACCCTCTTTTTAATCTTGTTTCCGTTGAGAAATTAGATTAGGTGGTTGTTGTTTTATTTTCCCCTTATAATTACAACTGTAATTAAACAGGTATTTTTATTTCCCCATATTTGGATAGCTCATGCTATGGCATTTATATACCACGTTTCCAGTTTTCCGGAAATTTTGTTAGCTCGTTTTTAGGGTATTAAAAGTTGGTATCATAGCTTTCGTTTAAGCGAACTAGGTATCGACTCTCACCTATGGGTAGAAATTTTAGGTGGGGAGAGTGTTAGGACTTACAGAATTACGCAGATTAAGAGTTGTAATTATGGTAACAAGAATCCTTGTGTATGATCTGTTCATAATTTCACTTAGCTACTGCTATTATGAATGCATTATTACATGAGTATGCTTGCAAATGGCATTATTATGATAATTGAAATGTGTATTAGTACGTACAATGAGTTTAACTCACTTAGTCTTTTCTCAACCTTCTTCTCGTACATGTATGGCAGATAACCATGGTAAACACTCGTAGCAGGCTCCCAAACCCGCAAGAGGGTCGTGTAGAAGTGGAATCTACTGCCGACCAACCTCCTTTGGTCGAGACATCCACGGGACCTCCCAGACCCACTATCTTAGGAGGGGGACCCGAACGTATCCCACGAGTGAACGTAGCCGATAATGCTCCGATCATCGAGGAAGTAACTACGGAAACAAGAATCAGGGATAACATGATGCAAGCCATGAATTCGGCCATGGCCCAACAACAAGAGTTCTTTATGAAACTACTGGAGGATCGAGATGCTAGTCATTGTCAACCCAAGACAATGGCGGAGAATATCGTGAACGGGTCGAGCGGTGGACCGGCCGCTGTGGGAACGAAATAGCATTCTACTGTTCAAGAGAAGCGAAAACTTTTCTGGGGTGCATTCCAAAGGAGTTTTCGGGTACCTCAAATCCGGTCGATTGCATGTATTGGCTAAAGGAGGTAGAAATGGCCTTTGAATCCAGCGAGTGCGACGACTCACAACGAGTCAAATTCGCCTCTCAACTGCTTAAGGGTGAGCCCTTGATCTGGTGGAATCTCACCCGATCCGTTCTTACTCCTGAGGTTCTCGCCAAGTTAACTTGGCCGATTTTCAAGCAGAAGATTTTGAACAAATATTGCAGTGAAAGATCGTTGCACAAGATTGAAGAAGAGTTCAGAAGCTTGAAGAAAGGGACCTTGTCTGTCACCGACTACTCCAAGCTCTTCTTGGAGAAACTAAACTTAATGGGGCACCTGGCTCCCGATGAGTGATCAAAAATCAAGTCTTATCAGCGTGGGTTACCGGCCTAGATGAGGACGACCGTGAGAAATGCTAGAGGGTCGACTTTACAAGAAGTGATTGAAGAGTCCTTGCTCGTGGAAGATGACATGATCGTGGGAAAGGAGGAGAAGGGAGCGGTTGGAGAGAAAAGAAAGTGGGAGGGGTCATCCGGACCAAATCGTCAATTCAAGCCAACATTTGGGGGAATGGGAAGCGACCCCCGTCGGGAAGTGAGTAGGTGTCGCCGGTGTAAAAGCAAGCACAGTGGCCCATGCAGTCAAAGAACTTATTCGCCCCCCCGAGTGTGCCAAATGTTAAAAGAGGGACCACATGACCCGCGACTGTCCTATTCGAGGATTCATTTGCTACGAATGCCGAGAGCCGGGACACATGAAGGGAGAATGCCCAAAATTGGTTGGGAGCAACCGCAATCCCACTAGCGGACCAACCCCAAAAAAGGAGAATCCGTCGAGAGTATCGAGCCGAGCCTTCCAAATGACCGCCGAGGAGGCAAGAGAGACCACCAATGTAGTATCAGGTACGTTTCTTGTAAACTCCTTGCCTGCTGATGTTTTATTCGACTCAGGTGCAAACCGATCCTTTGTGTCAAATTCATTTTGTGCAATGTTTTCTACTCCCGTTAGTGTCCTTCCCGGTGCCTTAGTAGTAGAAGTAGCCAATGGGGATCATGTGTTGATTCAAGATTATTACCATGACTGTGTTATAGAGATAGATGAAATTCCTTTCAAGTTAAACCTTTGCCAATGTCCATTGGAGGTTTCGACGTAGTGATAGGCATGGACTGGTTGACTGAAAACTATGTCGACATTATTTGTTCCAAGAAGATGATTAGGGTACCGGTGCCAAGTGGTATGCTCACAATTTATGGGGAGAAAAGGAAGGGATCCACTCCCGTGATTTCTTACTTGAAAGCTCGCAAGAACTTAGCGAAAGGATGTTCATCGTATTTAGCTTACATCTTGGATGCAAAGTCAGAAAGGAAGTTAGTAGAGGATGTAAAAATTTTTCGAGATTACTCGGATGTCTTCGCGGAAGATCTACCCGGTTTGCCTCCAGAACGCCAGGTAGAGTTTCAGATTGACCTTACTCCTGGAGCGTCCCCGATAGCCCATGCTCCCTACCGTTTAGCGCCGACGGAAACGCAAGAGATGATGACTCAACTAAAAGAGTTATTAGAGAAGGGTTTCATCCAACCGAGATCGTATCTGTGGGGAGCCCCAGTTTTGTTCGTTAATAAGAAAGACGGATCTATGCGGATGTGCATAGACTATCGGGAGTTGAATAAGGTCACGGTGAAGAACAAGTACCCTTTACCCTGGATCGACGATCTCTTTGACCAACTTTAAGGTGCGGGATGCTTCTCAAAGATCGACCTTCGCTCCGGATATCACCAAGTGAGAGTGAAGAAAGAGGATATCCCGAAGACAGCGTTCCGAACGAGGTACGGTCACTACGAGTTTTTGGTGATGCCTTTCGGTTTGACCAATGCTCCGACCGTATTCATGGATTTGCGAACCGCGTGTGTCTCCCTTTCCTCGACAAATCCGTGATTGTTTTCATCGACGATATCTTGATCTACTCAAGGAACGAGGTCGAACATGAGGAGTATTTGTGAGAAGCGCTTGAATTTCTCCGAAAAGAGAAGTTGTATGCAAAATTTTCAAAGTGCGAGTTTTGGCTCCAGGAAGTACAGTTTTTGGGTCACGTTATGTCTAAAGACGGGGTTAAGGTAGACCCAACAAAGATCGAGGCGACGATGAGTTGGGAACCACCGACGAGTCCGGCAGAAATCCGAAGCTTCTTGGGATTAGCGGGCTATTACAAAAGATTTATTCAAGACTTCTCAAAGATTGCTTCGCCACTTACGGCGTTGACAAGAAAGAATGTCAAGTTCCTTTGGACGGACACTCAGGAACAAGCTTTTCTTACCCTTAAGAAGAAGTTGTGTGAAGCACCGATTCTATCCCTACCCGAGGGATCGGACGATTTTGTTGTATATAGTAACGCCTCCAAGATGGGCCACAGTTGTGTACTCATGCAAAGGGGGAAGGTAATAGCCTACGCATCGTGTCAATTGAAAGATGACGAGAAGAACTACCCGACCCACGACTTGGAGCTAGCAGCGGTGGTCTTCGCGTTGAAGTTGTGGACCACTATCTTTATGGAACCAAATGTACTCTCTTCACCGATCACAAAAGCTTGAAGTACATTTTTGACCAAAAGGAGCTCAACATGCGGCAACGAAGATGGCTCGAACTACTCAAGGATTATGACTGTGAGTTGCATAACCATCCGGGTAAGGCCAACGTGGTGGCGGATGCTTTGAGTCGGCGGAGTCATGGTAGTGGTGCCGTTTTGTCACTCACCAGAATTAACGTTGTGTCAAGCCTAGTCGAGGACATCAAGAGGTGTCAGACCGAAGCACTTCGAGAAGAGAACCTCAGGGCTGAAGTAATGATAAAACAACGAGATCTATTGACGGAAGATGGTCGTGGATTGAGGTTATTCCAAGTCCGAGTATAGGTACCAAAGTTGGGAGGAAATCGTGAAATCCTCCTAGAATAAGCTCATAAATCCAAGTATTCCATACACCCTGGTAGTACAAAGATGTATAGAGACCTCAAGTTGAACTATTGGTTGCCGGTGATGAAACTCGACGTGGCAAATTACGTGGAGAAATGTGTCACATGCTTACAAGTGAAGGCGGAACACCAAAGGCCACACGGAAGTCTGCAACCCTTGTCAATTCCGGTATGGAAGTGGGAACACATCACGATGGATTTCGTCACTAAACTACCAAAAACTTTGAAGGGTCACGACACGATTTGGGTAGTGGTGGATTGACTCACCAAGGGCGCGTACTTCTTGGCGATACGAGAGACATTGCCCATGGACAAATTATCTAAATTGTACATCGATGAAATTGTGTCAAGAAACGGTGTTCCGTTATCTATCATGTCAGATCGAGATAGCCGATTCACTTCGAAGTTTTGGGACGGTTTACAAAAGGAGTTGGGCACAAAGGTCAATTTGAGCACGAGCTACCATCCTCAAATGGACGGACAAAGTTAGGGGACCATTCAGAGTCTCGAGGACATGTTAAGATCGTGTGTCATCGATTTCAGGGGAAATTGGGACTCACACCTACTGTTGGTAGAGTTTGCCTATAATAATAGCTACCATTCGAGCATCGGAATGGCTCCATTTGAAGCTCTTTACGGCCGGAAATGTAGCACCCCAACTTTTTGGTTAGAAGCAATAGCTTATCGAGAAGCTATTGAGTGGCTGGGAGGTAGTGGATGTGGCTACCCGACTAATATCGGTGTTGGTAAGACCTTCTTGATTTTGTGGTATTGTCTCATCTCACCATGTTTTTATGCGTTACTTCCACTCAATCTCTCACTTATTTTTGTTTCAACTAAAACTCCCTCATCCGTCCTTATTGCTCCTTCAACAGTTCTGTGTATCCCAGAGTCTAGATCCATAACATCTGTATCATGGATAGACAAGTCGTTAGATTCTGCATCATTAGTAACATGTGGTCTCGGGCCAACATGCTTTGGGATTCAATGAAGTTCAGCATCATGTGAGTCTTCATCATTATCACCATCGTCAGATGATGACGATAATGTTTAAAGTTCTATTTATTTGTCTTCGTCACTTTCAAAAGAAAAAAAATATCAAAGTCAATCTTAACATCAAAATCGTCTAAATCTTCTTCAGACTTAAGATCTTCAGAAGTAGCAGCAGTAGCATCAACAGTTTCAATCATATATGTTTGACATGCATGATCAGTAGCACCCCCATCATCAATATTCCTCTCATTTTCATTTTCCCTCATCTCTTCCCGATCGGAAACCCCAAGTTCCTGACCCTCCTCACCTAGACCTAAACCCTCACTTCGCACATCTAAGGCATGGGAAGTTGCATTGTGGGAAGGTCCCTTCGGTTCTAAGGAGATCATCAATGCATTATCTCTCATATAATCTACCACACATTGTGGTAGCTGATTAGCATAGGAGAGTAACTCAGTTGAAAGTGGACGAACGTAGTCAAACTGAGTGTCTGGATACTTTAAGAACATCATATGACTTTCTCATCTAAGATGAGTAGTTTCTCTCCTCGGAATCTGATCATTTTGTTCAATCATATATGTATGAATATTTGTAGAAATATCTGAAATGGAACAAAGTCACGAGATTTTATAGACTTTGATTTGGCAGCAACGTCTATGTGACATTTAAAGACTATGGCATGGAAAATTCGAAGAATTGAAATGTTGCAGGTGTCAATGTCTGTATGCTTTGAAGTCATGCACCGGTTGATGATGGAAAATAGAGTATAATAAATTGGTGGCAAAAACTTCTTCCAGAAAGCAGATGCTTTGTTCAGTTCAGCTATGTATCCCAAAGATCTAACATCAGCACACAGTCCAGTTTCAGGTATCATCTCCTCAAAATTAGCATGACCCAGAAAGGAATCATTATTTGGAAGATTCAAGACTCTTCTAACTCTTTTTATTGTTAGCTTGGTGGTGAAATGATCAATTTGTGCTGAGAAATATTGGTTGTTGATGTCCTCCGGATGAAAAATAAGTGTCTTCCAAAATTGTTGAAGGTAGATCAAAGGCATCTTGACGGACTTTCTCAATGTAGTGAATAGAGGATGTCCTAGCAAGATCTCCATGATCACAGGATGTTCTTCTTCATTTCCATAGAGAACACATGATTATTGGCCTTAAGTGCAAGAAACTCAGATCTTTTGATAAGAAGATCATTCGGATTAGCAACATTGACAGATGGAACTGATGATCTATGTGATGGCATGAAATTGCCATCATCAGATTGGTTGTTGTCATGATGTTCAACATGATGTGCCATTTGAGGACCTGGAAGAACTTTTGTTAGTATAAACCTTGATGACCCTTTGAAATAGGCACATTTGAAAAACTGTGAAATTTTCCAAAAAAATTTCTAAGTCTTGGGGTTGTTGGACAAGGCAAAAGAGACCTTTTCGTGCAACATTGAAACACAGGTTGTCAAACTTGTCCGATAAGATTCGAAAGTCGGACAAAGCTTGTCCGACAAAGATGACTGTTAGTGTTGTCCGATAAAGATGAACTTGAAGAACATAGAGTTGTTCGACAATTTTGAACATATGAAAATTTTCTAAGTGATCAACCCAAATTTTTCAAAAATCCTTTTTTAGCCCAAAAACACTTGTACTTTATTGGTGGAAAACTATTTTTAATGATAAATAATCCAGAAATACAAGCCCAAACACACTAAAATCCTGTTTTATACCCAAGAAGAGGAACAATCACACAAAGAAACGTTCGAAGTTTTAAGGAAACACAATTATCAACATAAATTGATGTTTATGATAATATCAATGATATTATTAATGTTTTGTTTAATCTATACCTTTGTATCATGAACAAAAAATCTGTAAAAGATTCAAAGATCGAGTCCGAATATGAAGAGTCTTGAGAGAAAAAACCGTAAGGAAGAAGTGAAGTAGTGAAAAGATAACTATTTAAATCTGGAGATATATATAGGAATTTTCAAACAAGACACGTGGCAGACAACCTTTTGTCACAAAAAGTTTGACCAAAAGTCAACTTGATGGATGACTCGATATCCGACAAGTCTATAGGAACTTGTCGTACAATACATGTACGACAACAGGGCAAGGGTTGTCGTACAACACATGTACGATAACCAAAAACAGTGAGTTATGGTACAAAGCTTGTCCGAGAACCACCGTTCACAAGTGTTGTCGGACAAAGCTTGTCCGATAATATTGTGTTTTCGGACAAAGCTTGTCCGATAACCTTCCAACACTTAGACGTTTTCACAAAATTTTCAATAAGTCAAAAAAATTCCGAATTAAAAGATGTTCAACTTTTAATTGGTTTAGCCACAAAAACAATTCAAAAACCAATTGAAAAACATTTTACTCCCACTATAATGATGCATTTAAAATTGTAAAAGTTAATTTTTTATCATATAGGGTTTTCAAAATCATTTTGAAAAACAAAGTGAATTTCTTACCAACTCTCCCCCTTAAACACTACATACATGCAAAAAAAAAAATTATGTCAGTAAGAAAAACAAATATGCATACTCCCCCTTGAAATATGATCAGATTAAATTTTATCACACTCCCATAGAAACCATGAGCAACCATCAATGGACAAATATCCTGAAAGACGGAAACATGAAAAGCCAAATACATTGAATTATAGTTTGATAATACAGACCATGTAAGAAAAATGAATTAAAAATAAAGAAATTTCAAAATGATGAAAATTAGAATTTATCAATATATCAGAAGTAAAATTCTTGAGAGAAAAATTAAAACTTTCAACTGTTTGAAAAAACTTTATGAACAATTCAAGTTTTCATATTCAACATGCCGATCTTGGATATTAGAAAATTAAATCGTTTTTCATTCAAAGCTTTAGTGAAAAGATCGACAAGTTGATATTTTGTATTAAGAAAATACAATTCAATCGTACCTTTCTCAATATTATCTTTTATAAAATAATATCGTATATCGATGTGCTTTGTTTTCGTATGTTGTACTGGATTGGATGTAATTGAGATAGCACTTTTGGAGTCACAACATATTGGGATTTTGTCATAATTGAACCCGTAGTCCTTTAGTTGAGTACACATCCACATAACCTGTGAGCAGCAGCTAGTAGCAGCCACATACTCAACTTTAGCTGCAGAGGTTGATACACAATTCTGCTTCTTAGAAGTCCAACTCACTAACTTGTCTCCCAAGAACTGTATATGTCGAGAAGTATTCTTTCAATCCAACATTCAACCACCATGATGAACATCATAATATGCAGAACATAAACTTTTCCTTCAACTGGTTTTGCCTCCATCTCAACATCAGAATAACTCTTAAAATAGTCGTTTGAAAGAAATTTTAAATCAGTTGAATAAATGTTATTTAAAGTTTCATAGGAGAAAGGAAGATGCATTTTAACTTTGTTTTTTCGATTCAAATCTTCCTGTTTCTCAACTTCTTCAGATGATTTAGTCCATCTGATGTTGTATTTAGGGTTTCTTTTTGCAAGATCTAAAAAATCAAACTCAAACAGAGTTGGTATTTTTGAAAAAACTTTTTTTCCAAATAATGAAGATTATCATAATCAATACCCCATTTTGAATTATAATATTTGAACTCTTTCGGTTTATTTAAATGAATCGTTTGATCGGTCTGACCTCTCTTGTAAAGCCTTTCTTCCAAATCATTTAGTTTTTCAATCAATCCATTATTCATATTTTTAATAGAACTAAATTTATGAACACACTCTTTCTTCTTAGTTTCTAATTTATCGAACTTCTCAGACATCTCAGATAATTGTTTGTTGAAAAATATATTTTCTTTGTAAACTTTTCTTTTTCAGCATTTAAATACTCAATCAAGTCACGCTTTTCAGCACCTTCTTTGATTAGTCTCAAAATGACTTGATGTTTTCTTTCAACAATTATTTTTTCCTTTTTAAGTTTAGTTGCAATTCTTGGTGTTCAACATAATGGATTGCATTTGTTTCATGAAATCAGATTCAGTTAAATAATTACCTCAGATTCTGATTCAGAAGCACTCTCGTCATCAGTCATGTCATCCTCAACATGATTTCCTATTAAGCACATATGATCCAATTCATATCTTTCAGTATCATCATCCGTGAGATCCAACCAGTGATTATCCTCGGCCATTAATGCCTTTCCAGCTTTTTCCTGCTTATCAAGGAGCATCTTGTTGTTATAGTACTCAGAACTACGAACCACGAGCTTACAACAATCTTTCGCATAATGACCTGTTTTCCCACAATTGTAGCATTTAATAGCCTCATCTGTCCTTTTGTCCTCATATTTCTTCACATACTTCTTTTCATCACCTCTTTTGTCCTCAAACTTCTTCTCTTCAAACCTTCTCTTACCTTCAATCTTATCTTTATGCTTATAGTTTTGCGAGCTTGATGAGTGTCTTTGATTATTGGAACCAATTTTCTTATAGAATTTCTTTTGAAATGCTCTGGTTAACAAAATATTTGCTTGCTTCATAGTCTCACCTCATCCGAATCACTCGCTTCTAATTCTTCCTTCTCAGGCTCACTAGTTTTCCTTTCTCTTCGGGAACTGACAAATCTTTCTCTTGTAGAATACTTTTCCTTTTTCTTATCTGCCACCAATAATTAGGGATTAGCAGTTGGTTTTTATGTCTTTCATTAAGCCATTATCCAAATATTCTTTGAGGTTTTCACCATTGTCATGACGTTCAATAAAGTCAACAAATCTATCTCTCCATTGTTCGTATTCCCCTTTGAATAGAACAGGAGGTTTTGCGTTAGTACCAATCGCAAGAGCATCTCTTGAAGTCATTTTAATCACTTGCAATGAACTTTAATCTCATAATCTGCCTTAGTCAAAAAGTCAAACACCAATAAAGTCAACAAGCCAGACAAAACTTGTACGAGTTCCCAAAAATTCACCAACATTGAAGAAATCGGATAAGTCAGAGAAAACTTGTCGGATGAAACCTGTGCGAAAATAGGAGGTTGTCGGATGAAACTTGTGCGACAACAGGAGGTTGTCGGATGAAACTTGTGCCATAACCTAACTCTTGTCGGTCAAGGCTTGTCCGACAAAATACTGTTCACACATATATTGTCCGACAATTTGAACACTTGGAAGATGTTTCACCCAATGTTATCCGATAATTTTGAAGCCATGTTTTGTACGATAACTTTGAATATGAAGTATGAAGAGCACTTTGTTATCCGACATATTTGAAGATTCACAGGAAATTTGTCAAATCTTCAATTTTCAACAAGAATTTGATCCTTTCAATCTGGGATTACCACAGACTTGTTCGAAATCATTTTTTTGAACAACCTTAGTACTGATAATAAGATCAAAAATACACTGAAAGTAATAATTCGATCCCAAAATAGTGTCTATCACCTTCGAACCCACAAAAACTCAATATGATCAAAACTTGATTAGAAAATGTTCTAAAACAGAAGCAAACTAAATTGGATTGATTCTATATCTAAATAAGCCAATTCACCAATAATTCTAATAAAAAATCTCTTTCATTGATCCAAACATGATGATCACAGTCGACATTATATTTTTCTTGAATTTTTTTCAAAACTAAGTCAGATTCAAAGATTTCTAGCTCTGATACAAATTGATGTTCCAGGCAAGTGATCAAAATCAGATTAACAAACACAAACACAATTGATGCTCCAAATCTTTATGTCACTTATGAATGATAAAGTTTACAGAGAGAATGTCCAAAAGTGTCAAGTACAAAATGACAAATATTACCGCAAGATTACAAAATAAAATATTTATATACCCCAAGGGTATATACACAAAAGACCCTCTACTTTTATACAATATAAAAATGACCCTAACAAAGTCTCTGTAATTCAGAATTGTTGAGACCATGTTGATGAACTCTTGACCCGGTTTTGTAGGCACCTTAGCAGATCCCAGTCCTTATTGCACTTCAGACTTCAACCATTTGATCGTTTTGTTTGAGATTGATTGATCGTGAACCAACTTGATTCTCTCAGAAGACAACCTACTAACACTTTTAGAACCACTTCATCACAACCTCCATAAGAACCAATACTTTTGGAAGATATCCATAGGTATCTCTATTCAAAAGGGGATGAAGAACTTGATCTTGCACCCCAACCTTACATCTAGTGGTAATGGAAGGAGTTAGACAATTGTTTGCTAGAATGGTGAGAACCCGTAGAGGAAATTTGGTCAGATGAGGGTATTAGACGGGTTCATGAGATCAAAGTCAGATTTTTCTCATATAGAGCCATCACATACTTCGAATATACAATGGAAAGAGCTCAGAATTGTTTATGAACTTTCAACGACAATGAACTCATCAACCAAAACCCATGGGTTCTGCTCACACTCTTGTGATATGCTAAGGCCTAATTTTGACAAAGGTAAGAAGTTCAACATAGCCTATAGGAAGATCAAGGAGACAATGGGAGAACTTGTGAGGTTCAAAGCCAAAGTTGATTTCTAGATTGCTTTGGAACTTAGCTTTGATTAACTTTCTGTGACACCACCCAATGAACATTTGGATAACATTGATAAGGCCCACTCAACTATAATCATAACAGATCCAGAGCTCAAAATCATTTATCGGAATGAAAAGAAGGAAAATAAATTATTTTGAGTCTTTAAAGGATTCAAATACTCAAACAAAACGATCAAATGGTTGAAGTCTGAAGTGCAACAGAGGCTGGGATCTGCTAAGGTGCCTGTAACACTCTGTTTCTTTTTGAGTAAGTTATTTCAACCCGTTTATAATTTCGAGTTTCTGAAAAACCTTGCCAAAGCTTTAGGATTTCAGTTATAAAGGGGGGTTAGGATTGGTTACAAGCTTCCGTTTTCTTGCATGCATGTCGAGCCATGTGCGGTTGCGTGGGTACATGTGCAAATTTGATTTTTTTTGTGCATTGTGTGTGTGTGTAACATCATTTGAAGTCTATGTGTCGTCTCGTAAGTTTATTACGTAATCGAAATCCCACGAGTTGAGTTTAAGGAGCACCGTGTAACCATTAAGGACCGGAGAGAGAACTAGAGAGCGGTCGAGGTAGGGTCTGCGACTATGCTCGACGTTTATGCCGTGGCACAGTCGCCCTTTTTCATTATCTCCGAGAAAACTCAGTGGCCTAGGAAGGGTGGGTGACTATGCCCGACGTTTATGCCATGACATAGTTACGGTCGGTTAAGGTCGCCGTCGAAACTCAGTAGCAGGGGGAGAGGAGGCGACTATGCCCGACGACAATGTCGGGGCATATTCGCAGGGTCATTGTCGCCCGGGGGCATGACCTGGTTGACCCCTATAAATCGTTTTTTTGAGACCAACTCACTCATTCTCTCATCCAACAACTTGGAAGTCGATTCTCTCTCACCCTAAGAGACGATTTCTTTATTTCTTCTCCCTTTTCACTCTTCATTTATGATCCTCAACCTACTTTAGCATTTACTTTGATTTTGGGATCACCAAATGCAAGTCTAGGATCTCTAGTGGTATTTAAAGCTCAAAAAGCTCAAGCTCCTCTCAAGTCCTTCCATAATAGCGTTTCTAGTATAAATCTAGGGTTTCTCTTAACAACCCTACTTGGTGAGTTCTCTTGTCATAATACTTCATTTAATGTCTAGATGCGTATTAAATGTGTATGTACCTTCATGATTTTGGATAATATGGATTTTACTATAAATTAGGGTTTGGTGATTCTTGTCTCAAATAAGGTCCCGCATGTGGATACCTTGTTTCATAAACTTCCACATGTTTTATAAACCCTCAATGTCGCTATGGTTTGTGAATCTTAATATTTATAAAACCCTTAGCCATGAATACGTGAAGGTTAGAGTTTAATACCCCATTTATAAGAAAATGACTTCAGTAGAGTGAACCCTTCTATGCAAGTATAGTGTGAGTAGGATACTTAACTTAAAAAGGGAATATGTGATATGCTTGGCTATTGCCTTAATTTCTCATAATTGTTCTACATGTAAATGAAGCACTTGGTTTGATATTGTTGATGGTGGTTCAAGGAACCTTGCATGATTTAATGATAGTTGTGAATACCTACTTACTTGTGTATGAGGACGTAGTTGGTATGTTTATTGGGCCTGTCATTTATGGCTGGTTTGAATTACTAGCGAGTAGCCAATAAGGGACCCTGATCCTTGAGGTGCAACTTGTCTAGATTTGGGTAGACAATAATGTCCCGTAAGACCTGGAGGTGTAACTCGACGGAGTACACAATAAAGGCAATGTTATGGTTTGAGGTTGTGATGTCTTGGTGGCATGGGAACTAGGACCGGGACATGAGGTGTAATACAATAACATCATGGGTGACTCCACTCCCCTGTACATGTCACCCTGATGGAAACGGGTCTCCCCGTATTTCAAGGGTTATATCTTGTGTGCTTATGTTCAAGTGAGAACATCGTTGCAAGTGGGATTTACATTGTGAATGGCATTGGAGTTCGGTAACACATATCTCTTACTATGATATTCTTGTTTTGTGAGTTATATAATTATATGAGATCTCATTAGGCTTCGTCCTAACACTTCTTATGGTTGTTGATTTTCTCACAGATCCCACTCGTGGTGGAATCTAGGACGTCGGGTTTGTCGACCGAGAGCGTAGGAGAGAAGTGTCGGTCTTTTGGGGTTTCATGTGAAGAAAGATTTTTGGTGGAATAGCAACACCCAAGTTAATCTAGTTCGAATTAATTCTAGATTAAGTAGGTTGTTGTATTTATATGTCTCATTACTCTTACCACTCCGTTTTGGAGCAAACTCACCCATATTGATGTGGGTTTTAGTTGCCTTGAATTTGGGAATTATCCTTGTTGAATGTTTATATTTACAGGGTACTTTGGACCTTGGTATTTTAGACGTGATGTTAGTGCACAAATGTGTTGGATATAAGATCATGAAGATGAAAGATGAAAGATGAAAGTCAAAGTCAAAAGCTCAAGTCAAAGTCTCTAAAGCAAAAGTCAAAGTCTTTGTAATAAATGTCAAAGTCAATGTATTTGGTATTTTGTCTTGTATTGTAATTGTAGGGTATAAATAGTTTTGTTTTTGTTAGTTGACTCATTAGACTAGAAGAGAGATTAGACTAAATGAACGTATCTGTTTAGAGAGAGAAAATTCAGAGAGTATCGTCCTGTACGAATTGTGATTGAATGTTAATGAAAACTGTTTGATCAATTGATTGTATCATCTTGTTGGTTAATCTTGATTGATAAACTGAATTAGAATTGTTATTGTGGGATACACAATTGGTATCAGAGCAGAATTCAAAAGGTATCAAGAAAATGGATCTTCGCACATCTGTTCATTGATATTTGATTGATATTTGTGTTTTAGACTGTAATTTTGAGTTTAACTGCTAATGTAGTGATCCATAGATGTAAAGGATTAGAATTTTATCAATTAGTATCACAATTGCACTGTAATTTTTCATCAATTTTGAGTTTTTGTGATTTTTGAGTCATACGAGTTCGACACACTGTTCTTGAGATCAAGTTATATTTTGTGTTGATTTGATTGTAATTGTTTGTTTGTAAACTATTCAGACCTTGATCGAGATCAAATGTACAAAGTTTCATAGTCTAATTCAAGGTTTTGGATTGATTTTTGAGTGAAAATTGAATTTTTGGATCGAGATCTACAGAATTCGCATAATCTCTGAAGAAATCGCATGGGGTACTGAAGAACTCGCATAAGCTACAAATTTCGTAAAGAAGAATTCACATAAGTCTGAGTTGGTGAAAAAGCTAAGGATAGAATTCGTATAAGGTGTTGTGCAAATTGTTCAGAATTCGCATAGCTCAGTATACAAAAAGTTGAAAAGAATTTCCAATGACAGATTTCACATAAAGCTTCGGGCGAAAAGTAAGGAATTCACAGATAGGCACATATGAAATCCTTGAATTCGCATGAGGATACATACGAATTCTTAATAATTCGCATGGAAAGTTTGAAAATTTTCTATGTCCAGAATTCGTATTGATACGAATTGCTCGAGGATGAAATAGTTTCTAAGTGTAGAATTCACATATCCTAGTTGTGCGAAAAGTTCATGCGAAAAGTTGGAAGTTCTCAAAGATTCTAAGTCTAGATTTCGCATATAGGTCTGTGCAAATTGCTCAGAATTCACATATAGTAGCGTGCGGATTCTTATAATTCGCATCTAGTTGCTTGCGAATTGCTTCTGTTCTGCGAATTGTGGTAGCATGCGAATTGTGTAATTAGAGTGGTGTGAGAATTCTTGCCTTAGAAAATTTTTGGAAATTTATTTTTGAAAATTTTTCTAAGTTTTTATGTATATTGATTTCTTTTGAACTTAAAATTATTTCAAGTTCTTATTTTACAGTTTTATTTGTCAGGATGACTTCAAGAGAGGCTCTTGCTATTGGAACAGATGTTAAACCACCAGTTCTTTTCAAAGGAGAATACAAGCAATGGAAGGACATATTCCTGGACTTCATTGACAGAAATGATCTGGGTGATTACATCATACTATCACTGAAAGAAGGAGTGATGAAACCTCCAACTAAGATTCATTCTATTGAAGCTGATGGAGAGAGGAAGTTGTAAACTAGGAATCTCCAATGCCTATTGAAGAATATTCTAAAGAGCAGAAGAAGACGCATAAGGCTGATAGACTTGCATGATCTTTTATACTGCAAGGAATTCCCAATGAGATTTATGTGAAAATAGATAGCTACAATGCTACAGGAAATCAGATGTGGGATCAGCTTGAGAAAATGGTGTTAGGATCTAAAATTGGTAATCAGCTGAAGGTGTCAAACTGCCTCAACTATTATGAAGAGTTCAAAGCTAAGGAAGGTGAAATTCTTGAAGCTACCTATGAAAAATTTGTTACTCTTTTGAATGAGCTTAGCAAGAAGAGAGTACAAAAATCTTAAATTGAGTTGAATGTCAAGTTTCTGAGCATATTACAACCTGAGTGGAAAAGATTTACTCGGCATATGAAACCGATGAAAGATCTGAATGCGACACCTCTTCATGAAGTTTATGAGACTCTCAGATAGAATGAGGAAGAGGTAGAAGAGATAAGAGATGAAAAGAAGAAAGCTGATAAACTGAGAGCAGATCCACTTGCCTTAGTGGTTAAGAAGAAATAGAAAAGGTCAGTGAGTCTCAAGAAGAAAAAGGTATTAGTTTCTGAGTCTGATGAAGAAGTAAGTGAGGATTCTGATTCTGATGATGGTGAGAACCTAAAGCAAGCAATGCTTCCATTGATCAAGGCTTTCCAGAAGAAATTTTACAAGAAACCGTGGTCAAACAGTCAAAGGTACTCATCAGGATCCAGAAACTATGAGCATAAGAAAAGAATGGAAGGTAGAAAACTTGATGATAGGAGATCTGATGAGAAGAATTTTGCTGAGAAGAAGTCTTAAAAGAAATATCTGAATGATTATGTAGAGAAGAAAGCAGATCAGCCAGTCAAGTGCTATAATTGTGGCAAGTTTGTTAAGACAGGTTTTATAGTAATCATTGTATTTATTATCTTGTGCTAATACTGTGTTTAGACTTCTTTTATCTCTTGTATTGGCCAAGGGTATTTAAGTCCCTTGTGCCTTAGTTGTTTGTAACTTTGGAACTTATATTGAATATAACAGATTACATTTGGCGCACTCACTTTCTCTCTCTAAGATTTGGAGATTTTGGGATTATCAATTGGTATCAGAGCAATTCTAAATTTGAGAGGATTGAGAGAAATCGATTTTAGTATCTGAATTAGTGTTTAAATCAGAAAATTTAATCGATTTTCTTGATTTTTTCAAGAAAATCTCGTTTTTTTATTTTTCGTAAAATTCGGACTGATTTCTGATTGAATTTTGTTGAAAATTGGTTTGTTGGATTCAATTTTAATAGGAGAACACTTTTGATTCACATATTTTTTTGAAGAAAATCAGTTTTTGATAATCGATTTTGAGGTTTTTCATTTTCTGGAAAAGTTTGTTTTTGCGTACTGTTATTTTCACGACTTCATGATTTTGTGGATTTTTGATCGATTTGTTTGAATCAAAGTTGTTAGAAAACAATTTTCGAATACTTCTGTGTGAAATAGTTTCATCAATTTCGTGTTTGTAATCTAAATTTGAAAGTTTTTCTTGTTTTTCTGAGTTTTGCGCCAGATCTGATATTTGCGCCAGTTCATCTCAGGTTTGCGCTAGTTCATAGAGATTTACGCCAGTTCATCCTCTACTTTGCATCAGTTTCTTCAGAAAAGTACAAATTTTCGAATAGTTCAAGTTCTCGCCACCTTCTTATCACGCAAAGTAATGTTTGCGCCATCCTCTTCTCACGAAAAGTCCAAGTTCTCTTCATCAGTTACTCGTGCGAAGTTATCTTTGAGCCAATTCAGTCTCGCGCAAAATACTTTTGCGCCATCTTAGCTTCACGAGAAGTTATCTTTGCGCCAACATCATCTCACGCAAAGTGAACTTTGCGTCATCTTTGTATCGCGCGAAGTAACATTTGCGTCACCAACATCTCACGCAAATCCTTGTTTGCGCCATCAACAAGTCACACAAATCTCTTTTGCGCGACCTACTGCTCACGCAAACCTTCAGTTTGCGTTAGACTTTCTGCTTCCAGACTTGGATTATTTCTGAAACCTTCTGATTGTACTTCTGTCAAGATGTCTCTACAAGCTCAGTTTTACAAGAACGACATAATGATGTCTTTGGGATCAGACACTCGCCCTCCTGTTCTAATAAATGAAAATGAACTTCAACAATGGCAAGACAGATTCATCAATTTCATAGAGCGACAACCTAATGGTGACAATATGATGAAGTCTCTTACTAAAGGACCAATGGTAAAGTCGATGAAAGAAATTCCCGCAATTGGAAACATACCGGCTACGAGGGTTGAGAAGCTTATAAGTGAGTATGATGCTGACGAGGCTTTGCGACATCAAGCAGATAGTCAAGCAAAGTCTAATCTGATTCTCGCACTGCCAAATTCCATTTATAACCGAATTGACTGTTTCAAGCATAATCCGATGCTAATGTGGACTCAGCTGGAAAAGATAATGCTTGGATCAGCAGTTGCCACTCAACTCCGTCAGACTCGATACATCAACAACTTTTAGGAGTTTAAGGCAAAAGATGGAGAGAGTCTGAAAAGTGTGTTTGACAGATTTTGGGCAGTGATCAATGATTTGTACAAGATAAAGGTGACAAAGACTGAACTAGAAGCAAATCTGATATTTTTAAATGCTCTTCAACCAGAATGGAGCAAATCTTGTCATCGGATGAGGAATGATGTACGAATCTCCACAATGCCAATTCAGGAACTTTATGAAATCTTGATGACTGATGAGAACATGGTACTGGAAAAGAAAGCAAAGATTGATAAGAAAAACAAGCCGAAGTCAGTGGATCCGATTGCTTTTCTAGCAAGTCAGTTAGCCGAACAAGCATTATATGAGAATGCTTATGATGGGTCAACTGATGACGATGGTGAGGCTTTGGAAAAGGCTATGATCTTCCTCTCTCAACACTATCAGAAGAAGTTCCAACACAGATCAGGATCAAACAACCTCCGCTTCACTTCTGGTTCAAAGAGAGTGGAACTCGGTACTCCATCAAAGCCATTTGTTCCAAAGTATGAGCCTGTTAAAGTGGCAGAACCGAAAAAGGAAGATAAGAAGGTTATGAACTGCTTCAATTGTGGAAAACCCGGACACATAACAAAAGAGTGTCGAGTGAAGGTTGTCAAAGATTCTGCGTTTTACAGGAAAAAGTTGGAACTTGCAGAAAAGAGAGAGAATGGAACAATTCTGTTAGCTGAAGAGGAGTACTGGCTTGATCACTCAGACAATGAAGCTGAGAATGAGGAAACAGCTGCCATGTGTTTCATTGGGGATGATAAGAGTGATGATGAAGATGAGGACACCTTCACTGATGAATCTGAGGTACTTACTGAGTTTGATTACAACTTTATTTCTTCTTAAATTAACGTCATAATAAATGCTTTACATGACTTACGTTCAAAGTTCTTATCTGAAAAGCAAACTAATCAAGAAAAATCTGTCATGATTGAAAAATTGAAAATTTCATTGAAAGATGAAAAGTTTATTTTGACAGATACAAAAGAAAAGTTTCAAAAGAAATTGGATGAATTAGAAAATTTAAATAAGACTAATCTTGATTCTTTGACTGAATTGACCAAATTAAATCAAGATTTTTCTGATAAAATATTTGTTTTAGAAGGAAAATTATATAAGAGAGAACAAACTGAGCAAACCATATATATGAATAAACCAAGGAGTGATGAGGCAATAAAAGAAAGATGGGGACTTGGTTTTGAAAACCCACATTGTTTAAACAATGTTATATCAAAAACCCCCACTTTATATAATTTCGATTATCTAAATCTTGCAAAATATGCTCCTCAATTTAAAATTGAGTGGATGAATGAAAAGCAAGAATTAGAAATTGAAAATCAGAAAAGAATGAACAACAAGAAAATGGAGATGCCATTTGTTTATACTCGTGAAAATGCCAAATATTTTCCTGAAAATTCAAAGAAGTCCAGAAAATCTCAAAATGTTTTAAATGTCAATTCTTCCATTAAATCTTCATTATCAAATAATTATATTGATATATATGCCAATAGCACTAATAAGGAAAATATATCTCCGGTTTCTTATGATTCTAAGAGATATGTTCCCCCATTAGTGTTAGAGGGTAAAATCAATGATCTTGAAGATAAAAAGGAAGAACAAAGTCTTCAAAATGATTTTGAAAATGGTTTATTTATGTTTATCATGAAATCTAGTTTTGAATATAAAATCATTTCTCAAAAACAAGACTTTGATGACAAAATAAATTCTGGATTTTCTAACGATTCTAAGGAAAATACTCAAAATGTTCAAACAAGTGAAAGTTTGCGCCAACCACAGGTAGAGAAAACTGAAGGTTTGCGCCAGAGGTTGGTAGCGCAAAGTTCAGTATGCGCCACCAGTGGGTCGCGCAAACCTCTTCTAGACTTGTGTTTTTCTGAAAGTTCTCACTCCGAGGCAAGTTCAAAAATGTCGAATGCTCAGTTTGATTTCTTAGATAAAATATCTTCTTCCAATTCAATTGTTGATGATTCTTTTATGCTAAATGATCAGTATTATAAACCAAAGCGTAAAAGAAGAAGGTCAAAGAAGTTAAAGAAGCAAGATACAGTTATTTCTGAAAATTCTAATTCTTCTGATTCTATTGTTTCAGATCGGACTTTGAAGAAGTCATCAAGGCAGATATGGAGGATCAAGCAAAAGTCAAATGAATCTGCAGCTATAGAGGATAAATGTGTAGATCGTCTTTGTAAAACGGATACATCTGCATTTTGTAATAAAAACACAAAATATTCAAAAAAGTAAATGATTCTAATTGCAAAGAATGTCTCATATTATTCTTCTAGTTCTGATTCAGATGATTATGTTTCTTCCTCCATGAATGATTGTGTTCATATTATGTGTAAAAAGAGAATTTTGAAAAATAAGAGGAAAAGGACTAACAAGAAGGGACCCACAAGCATATGGGTACCAAAATCTGTGTAATTTCTGAATGTGAAACTTAGTCAATTATGGTATCTGGATTCGGGGTGTTCCAAACACATGACTGGCAACAAATCAATGCTTTCAAATTTTAAAGAAAAATGTTGCGGTCGTTTTAAGTTTGGAAACTCCCATTCTAGGTTATGGTGATCTTGTACAAGGCAATATTACTGTCAAACGAGTCAGCTATGTTGAAGGTCTTAGCCACAATTTATTCAGCATCGGGCAATTTTGCGACAAAGATCTTGAAGTCAACTTCAAATCCAAACGAGTTGCTGTAAAGAACGACAGTGGCAAGGATTTACTTGTTGGAAAGAGAAGATCAAATTTATACACTATTGATCTTTCCAAGGTTAAAATTCCATCAAATATCTTCTTGTTATCTAAAGCCTCTGTTCATGAAAGATGGATTTGGCACCGACGACTAGCTAATCTCAACTTTAAATACATGGATCGCCTTGTCAAGAGTGATTCAGTTCGAGGACTCCCAGTACTCCGTTTTCAGAAAGACCATCTCTGTCAAGACTGTGAGAAGGGAAAGATGAAGAAAGTTCCGCATAAGCCAAAACCCGAGGCTTGCACTTCGGACATACTTGATATTCTACATGTTGACTTGTGTGGACCAATGAAGATAAAGAGTATTGGAAAGAAAAGATATGTTTTGGAAAGAAAAGATATGTTTTGGTAGTTGTTGATGATTTAGAAACATGGGTTAATTTTCTCAAGTCCAAAGATGAAACTCCTGACATACTCATCAACCTCATCAAAACGATTCAGACCAACAAGCAAAAGGCAGTCAAAGTTGTCAGATCAGACAATGGCACAGAATTCAAGAAACAGTACTCTTCAAGCATTCTACGAAGATCAAGGCATTCAACAACAATTTTCTGCTGCTCAAACACCGCAACAGAATGTGGTTGTTGAACGAAGAAATAGAACGCTTGTCGAGGCTGCTAGATTGATGCTTGCATATTTCGGTCTTCCTTTGTCTCATTGGGCTGAAGCGGTTTCTACGGCATGTCATACTCAGAACAGATCCATTCTACATCGAATATTCAACAAAACACCATATTAGCTTATGAATGGTATCAAACCGAATGTCAAATATTTCAAATCTTTTGGGTGTAAGTGTTATGTTTTGAATGACCGCGAAAATCTAAACAAGTTTTGTCCAAAGGCAGATGAGGGTATTTTTCTGGGTTATTCTTCTACTTCTGCAGCTTACAGAGTCTTTCTTACTTCAAACAGAAAAGTGATAGGGAGTGTCAATGTTAAATTTGACGAAGCTGTAGATTTGGTTTCTGGCCAATCAAGTTCAGAACCCGCACTTACAGGGAATTTAGCTTCTGGACAAACCAGTTCAGAACCTGCACTACAACATTCAAATCAGGATCCCTCTTCTTCCTTGCTTAATCTTACTGATCTTGATTTTCTGTTTGAGCATTTTTATGATGATGTTTCTAAATCTGACATTGAAAATACTTAAAATATTTTGAATCAGGAATCTGTGAGCGCATCTACTTCCAATTCCGCTGCATCTATCTCTGAAACTGATGTTGTTCCAGTACCTTCTGAATCTCAAAACATTCCTTCTGAACTTCATCCAACTCAATCAGAATCTGAACAAGTCAATACTGAATCTGTTCAAGAACAATATGCTCAAGCAAAACCAGCTCAAGAAAAAGAACAAACTGTTGATATTCAACCTGCAATTCCAGAGTCTGATTCTGATGTTGTTGAGTTACCTTTTCCTCCAGTTGAAACTGTTGATGTCTCTTCATCTGACATAGACGTTGTTGGGTCTGAAAGATGTCAAGGATGGATACTACTGTTGAATGTGTTAATATTGCTAGTTCAACATGGTTAATACTTCTGAAGTTAATACTTCTGAGGTTAATACTTCTGAGGTTAATGCTGCTGGAACAAAGTTAGTGCTGCTGGAACAAAGTTAGTGCTGCTGGAACAAAGTTAGTGCTGCTGGAACAAAGTTAGTGCTGCTCTTCAAGATTAGTACTGCTGGAGTTACTACTGCTAAGAGATTAATACTGCTCAGAGTATTAATGCTGCTTATGATTAATACTGCTTATAAGATGGAGATCTGTATGGAAAGGATGACAGCTGGATAAACTGAAGATATTCATGGAAGCTTAGAGATAATGATGGAAGATATTCTGGAGATATTGTATAAATTGTAATTATCTTTTATCTTCAGTATATATATTGTATTGTTTAGAATAGTGAGATAACTTTTGTTTTAGAATTATTCATTCTAAGTTTTATTCTAGAGAGAAAATCAACCTCAAGGCATAGTTCCTAATTCTAGAGAAGTAGAATTCGTCTTGAAAGAGTCCGTTATTCAAGATTGAGGTTGAGTGTGTAATCTTGTGATTTTAATCATTCAATACAAGTTTACAAGTTGTTAATCATATACACTGTTTGTTTACTGTTACATTTAATATCAAAGTGTTATTCCGCAACTTCTTTGATATTGTTTCTGAGTATTCATAATTCTTGTTGAGAATTCGATCCTGACAAGTGGTATCAGAGCAAGTATTCTCAGAAACATTCATTCAACATCAATCATCATGGCTAAAGAATCAGAATCGACAAGCACTGCCATTCCCACTGAGGTAACATCTAATCTTTGCTCTAAATCCTGTATTGAAATTGTTCAAAGATACAGGGATCACAATCAGGGTATGTGTGATGATCTTAAAAGATTAGAGAGAGATATAAAAGACTATGTAAGAATCGTTGAGAGCTTTGAGGAACAGATTAAAGTTTTCCAAGCCAATGAACTTCAACATTCTTATGATACAAATTAATGGAAGTGGGAAAAGAATGACCTAGAACTTCAGCTGAAAAAGACTAAAGAGGATAATGAGAAGATAAAGAGTGAGTTTGAGAAAGCCAAGCTGGATATTGAGAAATTTTCCAATGCTTCAAAAGCAATGGACTCTTTGCTCCAAACTCAAATCCATGACAAACTTAGAAGAGGAATAGGCTATAACACCACCCCACCACCATACAACAACAACTACATCCCTCCTATATCAGACTTGCTAGAGACTAAGGATAGGAAGGAATTATCTAATGGAGCCACTAAGGTAGATCCATTAGAAAAAGTGGTGGTTGAAACAGACTCTGAAGAAGAGAACTCTAGTGAAAAAAATAAGGAGAACACTGTGAGTGGTGAGATTCCTCTAGAAAATCACATTATCACCAATGAGGGATGTGGAAAGACTTGGGTCAAATCTAAGAACATTGAGAAGACTGAGGGAAAGTCTAACAAAGTCCACTACAAACAGACCACAGTTGTGAAACCTGCTCCTTGTCAACAATGTGCTTGCAATAAGTCTGAGCCCCAAAAACATGATAAACCAAGGGGAAATCAGAGAAATTGGAATAATCAGTGGGCACAAAAACAAGGGGTTGATCTGAGTAAAATCAATAGACCAAAACCTTGTTTTATCTGTGGAAAGCTTAATCATGTTGCCAAATACTGTTATTTCAATCCTATCAACCAAAGAGTTAATTTTCAAAGACAAACTCAAAACTCCTTTGGTTATAGGAAGCAAGGAAGGAATCAAATGGCTGAGAACAGAGCACCTAAAAAGTCTCATGTTCAAAACAAGTTTGCTAAAACTAAGAAAAATACTTCAAATAAACAAAGGAGTAACTTAAAGACAAAGAAAACAAACAACTTTGCTCAAGTTTGGGTTCCAATTGCAAAGAAACCTGTTAGTACTGCTATCCCAGATAGTACTGCTAACAAGAATAGTGCTGCTAACTTGATTAGTACTGCTAACCAAGTTAGTACTGCTAACAAGGCTAGTGCTGCTTCTAGTAGTAATGCAGCCAAGCCTATAATCTTGACAAAGTACTCCAGTCATGAAATTCCTAAAAAACTCATTCAAACCAAACTAACAGATTATATTAATGAGAAACGTCAACCCAAGACCACTTTGGCTTGGGTTCCATCAAAGACTAACTGATTTATCAAGTGTGCAGGGCAACCAAAAGCTCAAGAGGAAGAGCATTTGGAATGAAGATAATGGTTGCTCTTGGCACATAACAAGGAACATGGACTGCCTTCAAATTCTTTAAAAGATTTGATGGAGGACATGTTACTTTTGATCCAGCAGATGGTTTGTTCAGGCATTTATTACTAATGAATTGACGGACATACCTTATTTTGATGGGGTATATGTACCTAAACCCCCTAAAGGCAAGGTTTTCTCAAACATGAGAAGATCTGCTAGGGACTCGGAAGGAGTTGACACCCCATTGTTCTCAACAATCATGGTGGTGTCCCAACCACAAGAAGGTATGGCAGCAGGGTCAAGGCCCTCATTAGACCATCCCACTGCTAGCCAATCCCAACCTTCCCACTCTAAATCAATTCCTCAGTCTCTTTTTGACAAATCAACTTCTCCTATTTCCCAAACTTACAAAAGGAAATAGGTAAAGAAGGCTCCTTCCCTTCTTGTACCTTCACCCACTAAGCCTTTAAGCCCTCTATTGGAGCATTCTCCAATAGAGAATATCCAAAGGGAATCCAATAGGGTGTCTCCCAACCCTGAGGAGGTGCTCTCTAAGGAGATAGAACATCATATGGGTGAGAAGGCTGCCACTACTTCTGCTAGTACAGAGAAGGTTAGTGGTAACATCTCTAAGACCTTCCCCATGGCAACTTTGGCTGAGAAATCAACCAAAGGTCCCAGGTGCCAAGAAACCACGGGGGTGGATAGTGCTTCTGCTAGGCAAAAGGCTTCCACTACTACAAGATCCAAGGATCCTTCAAGGGTGGGCAAAACATCCAAAAAGGGTGAGGACAGATCTGAAACCAATGAATTGATGGAAAATGATTCCAATGATCCTTCAAGGGTGGGTAAAACACCTAAAGGAGGTGAGGACAATTTAACTACAAAGAATTGATGGATACACTTGGTACAATTAGTCTGAAAGTTCATAATCAAATTATGGAGATAAAAGAGATGAAAAGGTGATCACTTCTTATCACTAGCAGATAGATCATTTCAAGAAGCTGGTACTGAAAAAGAAGAAAAGTAAAGTTTGTATGAAATCTTATTTTGAGGGGGAGATAAGTGAAGAAGCTGAAACAAAGCAGTAACTACATCAGAAACAGAAAAGAAGATAACAGTAGAAACAGAAAAGAAGATAACAGCAGAAACTGAATCAAGAAGAACTAGAAATTACAGAAAGTTTTGAAATTATCATAAAGACCTTATGTTGAAGAACTTAACTTCTCAGTTTTGAAAAGTTAAGTTAGGGGGAGATTGTTGGGTTTGAAAGATGTCAAGGATGGATACTACTGTTGAATGTGTTAATATTGCTAGTTCAACATGGTTAATACTTCTGAAGTTAATACTTCTGAGGTTAATAGTTCTGAAGTTAATACTTCTAAGGTTAATACTTCTGAGGTTAATGCTGCTGGAACAAAGTTAGTGCTGCTGGAACAAAGTTAGTGCTGCTGGAACAAAGTTAGTGCTGCTGGAACAAAGTTAGTGCTGCTCTTCAAGATTAGTACTGCTGGAGTTACTACTGCTAAGAGATTAATACTGCTCAGAGTATTAATGCTGCTTATGATTAATACTGCTTATAAGATGGAGATCTGTATGGAAAGGATGACAGCTGGATAAACTGAAGATATTCATGGAAGCTTAGAGATAATGATGGAAGATATTCTGGAGATATTGTATAAATTGTAATTATCTTTTATCTTCAGTATATATATTGTATTGTTTAGAATAGTGAGATAACTTTTGTTTTAGAATTATTCATTCTAAGTTTTATTCTAGAAAGAAAATCAACCTCAAGGCATAGTTCCTAATTCTAGAGAAGTAGAATTCGTCTTGAAAGAGTCTGTTCTTCAAGATTGAGGTTGAGTGTGTAATCTTGTGATTTTAATCATTCAATACAAGTTTACAAGTTGTTAATCATCTACACTGTTTGTTTACTATTACATTGAATATGAAAGTGTTATTCCGCAACTTCTTTGATATTGTTTCTGAGTATTCATAATTCTTGTTGAGAATTCGATCCTGACAGACGTAACTAAAGCTCTCTCTCAACAATTAGAAGTTGTTCAAGAAGTTATTGATCCTCTCCCTAATACCACCAAATGGACAAGATCTCATCCAATTCATCAGATTATTGGTGATCCTCAAGCAAGCGTATCTACTCGTTCCAAGACGACAACTCCAAACGAATGTTTATTCACTTGCTTTCTAAGCAAGATTGAACCAACCAAAGTATCTGAAGTGTTGGAGGATCCTTATTAGATTTTAGCGATGTAAGAGGAACTCAATCAATTTTACGCGCTAATAGTTTGGAGACTTGTTCCAAGGCCAAAAGGAAAAAGCATTATTGGTACAAAGTGGATATTCAAGAACAAGAAAGATAAAGATGGTATCGTTGTTCGTAGCAAAGCTCGATTGGTTGCCAAGGGTTATCGACAAGAAGAAGGAATCGACTACGATGAAACTTTCGCGCCGGTTGCAAGATTAGAAGCTATTCGAATGTTTCTCGCTTTTGCTGCTTATTGCAATTTCACCGTGTATCAGATGGATGTAAAGACAACCTCTCTCAACGGGAAACTGAAAGAAGAAGTTTATGTTTCTCAACCAGAGGGGTTTGTTGACAAAGAACATCCTGATCACGTATACTTTCTTGATAAAGCACTGTATGGATTGAAACAAGCACTGAGGGCGTGGTATGATGAGTTGTCGGCCTTCCTGATCAAATCCGGGTTTACCAAAGGGTCCATAGATACCACTATTTTCATTTAAATTCTAACTTGGATATCTGCTTAGTTCAAATATACGTAGATGATATTATATTTGGTGCGACTAATAAATCTTTATGTACATGGTTTTCTGATCTGATGACCTCCAGGTTTCAAATGAGCATGATGGGAGAAATTAATTTCTTCCTCGGTTTACAAGTGAAACAGCTTCCAGATGGAATATTTATTAACCAGTCAAAATACGTTTTTGACATCCTGAAGAAATTCAAGATGGACAAATCTTCTTCAATTGGCACGCCTATGGCTCATGGTGCAAAAATTGGACTCGATCCAGATGGAAAAGCTGTGGACGTCAAGATTTATCGAGGAATGATCGGATCACTCATGTACCTAACTGCGAGTCGGCCGGATATCATGTTCTCTACCTGCTTATGTTCCAGATTTCAAGCAAAGCCAAAGGAATCGCATCTCTTAGCAGTCAAGAGAATCTTTCGATACATCAAAGGAACTCCTTACTTAGGTTTGTGGTATCCTAAGAGTTCTGATTGGTGGAAATCAATTGGACCTGAAAAGCACTTCAGGTCATCTTCAATTTCTTGGTGATAGACTGATAAGCTGGGCGTCGAAAAAGCAGAACTGTGTTTCTATATCAACTGCAGAGGCAGAATACGTCGCCGCAGCTAGGGGGAGTAACAGTGATTTTCAGGTAAAATTTCATTTTTTTAAGTGTTATTAGGTGTATTTTTTTTAGAAAGTATTTTTTTTAAGAGTGTTATTTTTTTAGTGTTATTTTGTTTGGTATAAATAGTGTTAGATTTTCTATCTTTCATTTTACCGCTCATTTTCTTTCTATTGTATTCTTCTCTTTTTCTCTCTGATTGTTGAGATTCCATCTCTGTCGATCTTCAATTTCTTTGATTTCAGGATTGTTCATCGCTTGGGTATGTTTCTTATTTCGTTTTATCTTTGTTTTGTGGTTAATTTTCAGGTCGAGAGCTTATTTGTTCAAATTGTTTGTTGGGTTTGTCTTAGTTTCTGATTTCGCACCCCAGGTATTCTTATGGCTTCTCAAAACGTCACTGATCCAATCATTCAGGATGAGAATGTACTCCAAGATGATCCATCTGATCGTGCTTCTAATGAGATGCCTATGCCGTCTGTCCCTTCTGTTGGGGCGAACCTTTCTGCTCAACGCCGAACACCGAATGATGTTTTCCCGATTATGATGTATATCTTGCCATACAAGCCAAACAATTACTTTGTTGATTTTGACAAGATAAAGATTCGTCCGGTTATTCGAGCCATTCTCAAAGGACATCCTCTAGCTCCGGCTCTCACTTCATGTGCGAATGTTCCTGAGGTGTATCTTCAACAGGCGTGGCACACTATCACAAATAATGAGAGAGTTCGTCCTCATAGCTTTGATCTCCAGATTGATGAGTTTGAATCCTTTCTATCTTACAAATGCCTTCGCTTGATTCTGGAGCTTCCTGAGCCTAATTCCAGACTAGGTCGAACTTCCTATGACAACTTTCCTTCCAAATCGGATGTATTAGAGGGTGTTCGCAATCTGGGTTATCTTGGTGATTTGAATAGAGTAAGTCAGTTTGACAAATCCAACTTACCTCCAGTTTGGTATGCATTATTCTCTGTTCTCAACAGGTGTCTCACATCAAAACATTCCGGCACGGACAATGCGAGTCTGCATTATCTCAGATTGTTCCATGCAGTCGTCTATGACTTGCATGTCGACTTCACGTATATTTTCTAGATCGAACATTCCGTGAGAGTGCAAGACAAGTTGACTCATAAGAAGCGGAAGTTTCTCCCTTTCATTCGGTATATGAAGCTGATTGTTCGAAGTATGTTGCAAAGCAATTCAGATCTTCCTTGCCGTCTTTCTTGGCCTCAAGTTCCGGATACTGAGATGACATTCATTCAGCGACAGAAGAAGACTTTTGAGTTTTCGATGACAATTCCTTATGCACTTATAGCAAATTATGTTGATCTGAGTGATGACAGCGTTGTTCAATACTGCATGGAGAATGATTTTTCATTGGAAGCTAATCAAGCTGAACCTTCTAATGATGAACAAGCTGAATCTTTTCAAGATGATCAAGAAATTGAAGCAGATGTTGCGGATCAACAGATTGCTGATGTACTTACCGGAGTTGCTACTGCTGAAATTGATGATGAACCTGATGATGCTGAAGGTGATGATGATAACAATACTGATATTGGTAATGCTGCATATGGAGATGACGAAGACAATGATGATCATGATGATAATTATGGTGATCAGCCTAGTCTTCATGTTTATGAAAGGAGGTTCAGGGAACCATAAGTGCATACTCAAGAAGATGTGATGTCTGAAGAAGAGTCTGTTCCGATTGATGCTGCAGTTGGTAATATTCATGTTGATGAGCTTGATATATCATTTGCAAATACTAGAACTCAGCATCGGGTTTTAGATACAACAATTTCTCACTCTTCACCTGAACTTACTCCTAGTGTTGACACTTCTTCAGTAGAAGTTCAAGACACGACTGAGAAATTTACATCTATCAATGAGGTCATCCGGCATATGAGTGAAAGGTTTGATGCTCAAAAGGATGAACAAATCCAGAAGATGAAGGCTTTGTTAAAAGGGAAGATGATAGAAATCGATCCTGCTGTTCTTACTGAAGTGATTTCTTTTTGAAGACCGACTGGGGTAGTCATTCGTGAACCGTCCACAGTTTCTACTACTTCTCCAGCGATTGTTTCTATTCCTCCTCCTCCATCATTCACACAGTCAGTTGGTATTTCTGCATCAACTGTTATGCCTCAAGTATCTACTTCAGTTCCTCCGGTGACTTCTACCATTCCAGTTCAAGATATTCCGATTTCAGAATTGACAGATATGTTATATGCTCGTCTTCTTTCTATGTCTCCGCCAGATCAACAGAATCAAGACTTGATCTCTCTGCTCAGAAATTTCCAACCAACCCCGCCTCCAGCTCCTACTTCTGATTCTGCCAGGATTTCTGCGTTATCTTGCGGAGTTTAATTCTTTCAGATCTGAAGTTCGAACAAATTTTTCTAATATCAAATCTTTCATGACTCAAGCCTTCACTGAGCTATCTAACAGGTTTGATCTTCATGAACAAAGTTGTAGAGCTGAAGCCGACCTATCTCACAAGAGAAGACATGACCAAGATGATCCTGATCATCAAGGTCATGAGGGGGAGATGTCGAAGAGACAGAGGGTGGAGAGTTCTTCAGCCATAGAAGATTAAAGTCAACATGAGGAGGCTGACAGAGAAAAGAATACTGACAATGTTCAAGATTGTAGTGTTGAAAATCTTGTGAACATTTTGATTGATAATGTTGACTTGTCATCTATGACTAATGTTTTGAACATCTCTGAACAGAATATTGAGAACAATATGCAGATCGTTGTATACGTTGATCCAGATTCTGCACCAAGGTCAATGGTGTTAGATGATTCTGAAGCTGCAAATGACATGAGATCTTACTTTGCAAACTTCATAGAGATCAACTCTGATGATGACGATGATATCAGATATGAGAAGTTGTGCAAAGTGAAAGAAGAAGATCTAGATGATATTATTATCATTTCTGACACTGAAGATAATACTTTCTTTCTTGACGCAAAGGATGAAGAGGTAGCTGATACTTTGTACGGAGATCTTCCTTCACAAGATGAGATTCCTGAAGCTACTCCTGATACTTCTAGTCCTGTTGTTGATTCAGCTCCGACTACCACTGCTTCTTCAAGTAAATTTTAAGTTGGTCAGTCGTTAAGAGCTCAAGCGGATATCCCTTCTTCAGAACCTGTATTCCCGCCGAGTATACTAGAAGAAGGTCTGGCTTTGTCTAGACAGTAGAGACAACGAAGTTTACAACAACGGCATATAGCTTCAAGGTTAAGATCTGCTTTTCTCGAAGACTCTCAAAGTAATATTTTTGTTTCTAGGAGAAGACAGATCAATATACATGCTATTCTTGGTGTTGAAAAGGAGTCAGCAGAATATCAGTACGAGTACTTAATGTTCATCAAATGCCAGCGCCGTGGAAAGCATCTTGTTTCTTCTCCGCATCTGATAGTCCGGGTTATCAATGTTTCAATAAAGAAGTTTGTTCATATATGGTATCCGGTATTTGAAGTGGAAAGAAGAAACTGCAACTTATATACTTTCTAGGAAGCTGATTTTAATGATCTATCTATTGATGACGTTGATTTTTTGTACAATCATTTCAGAAATCTCTACCATAGAACAGAAGATGTCTCTCAAGCATTGTTTGTGATCAAAAGATTCATTCGGCGCCAAATCAAGTTTTATAGAGTATTTGATTTTCAGATGGCTGCTGAAAGCTTTCAGCCTGTGGTAAATCTTCTAAGGCCCGATCGTAGCTTGCCGAACTTAGACTCTTATTCACTATTCACCATTCTTCAAGATCCATATGGAGATATCTACAGAAATGGTTCAAGTCAAAATTGCTTCCTTAGATTTGAAGATATCAATCATTACTCTGATGGAACCTTGAAGGTGATCAATCTACAGTTGGAGCAATTCTTGAAAGCAGCTGAAAGAAGATTTTTGGAGACAAGAAGAAATGAATTCCAACTCGAGAATGATGAAATTCAACTTCTCAAGAAGACATTGAATATTATTGGTGAGACGCTTAGAAGTTTTAATTGGACTGAATCGACTTCGTCAAAGAGAGGAGCGCCAATGATTACTAAGGGGGAGATTGTTAAGACAAATTTTATAGTAATCATTGTATTTATTATATTGTGCTAATACTGTGTTTAGACTTCTTTTATCTCTTGTATTGGCCAAGGGTATTTAAGTCCTTTGTGCCTTAGTTGTTTGTAACTTTGGAACTCATATTGAATAGAACAAATTACATTTGGCGCACTCACTTTCTCTCTCTACTTTCTCTCTCTAAGATTTGGAGATTTTTGGATTATCAAAGTTAGGTCATTTTGCCAAAGAGTGTCAGAAGCCAGTTGTAAGGAACTCAGATTACTACAAGAACAAGATGTTTCTGACCAAGCAGAAAGAAGCTGGCAAAGCTCTAATGGTTGAAGATGACTTTTGGCTGGATCATTCAGATGTTGAAGAGGAGAAAGAGGAACATGCTCACATGTGCTTTATAGGTCAGAATGTCACTGAAGAAGAGTCTGATGCTGAGGATACTGAATAGGTTTGTGATATGACTGAATCTGATTTCTTAACTCAAATGCAATCCATGATGATTGAACTTCAGGATTTGCAGTCTAAACTTAAACGCGAAAAAGGTATCATTAATGATAAAAACCAATCAATACTGAAGCTCAACAATGATATTGCTGAGAAGAATGTATTGATTGAGGCTTTACACAAAAATATTGATACCGGTGCTAGAGAAAAACTGTAATCCATAACCAACTATATGAAACAACTTCAAAATTTAAACTGTGTGAACTTGAGATTATAGAGGTTGCTAAAAAGTGTTTATCATTAAAGAAAGAAAACAAATATTTAGTTGAAAAAGTGAGTGGTTTGGAAGAAAAACTTTATACTTTAGGTCAGACTGAGCAAACCATTCATCTTAATAAACCAAAAGAGAGTAGTGAGTGTTGGGGTATTGGTTACAATCACCCACATTATTTGAAGAATGGAATTTCCAAAGTGCCTTCTCTATATGATTTTGGTTTTCTAAAATTGGCACCTCAATACCCTGAACACAAAGTCAAATGGACAAAATTATCAGATGAGGACGAAACTAAGGAAAATGAGAAACGGAAAAATAAAACTAAAATGCAACTTCCATTTCATTATGAGAGGTTGAATTCTAGTTACAGTTCAATATAGTCAAAATTTCTTTCTAATGATTATTTTCAAAGTTATTCTACAGAGGAAATAGAGGCAAAACCGATTGAATGCAAAATTTATGTTCCTCCACTCATTTTAGAAAGTAAATTTCTGAACTTGAGAACACTCTTGTAGATGAGAGGATTTTGACTGGGCTAGAACAAATGATTTTTTCAACTATTTTTATAAATACTGATTTCTCAAATTCTTCCAAAGTTTCTAAATCAGATGATGCTAATGGTATGTTTGAGGAAGAGTTTGATTTCCAAAACTCTGATGGTTGCTTTGATGAATGTGTTGATCACTTTGATTTTAATGCTAAACTTCCAGATCATTCTCCATTTATTGTAAATTCCAAAGGTTTACCAAGTGTATTTGAAAAGGGTGAATCATCAACGAAAGTTGATAAATTAGTTTCTGTGAGTACCAAACATGCCAAAGGTAAGAAGAAAAAGAATAGACACTGGTAAATCTAGGAAGAGATAATCTTTTAAATCTCACAGTTCTAACTTTCAAAATTCATATGTTTCAAATGTGAAAAAGAAAAATCTTGAAGTGAGATCGGAATGGAGACCAAAGAAGAAAGTTGAAGAGACTACAAAATCATGTTCTTATATTGATTGTAAGAGTGTTAATCACAAAATCCCAATCTATCAATCTAAATCTCATAAAAGATATGACAATTATCAAGAGATAAAGAGAGAAAGTGTAGAGAGAGAAAGTATATCTTGAATCTTCAAGTCATATATCTCACGTATCTGATTTTACAATGAGGTTCTTCGTAGTTACAAGATTTAGAAAGCAAACACCTATTTATACAACCAACATCTAAACAAGACTTAATGACAAAGTAAACTAGACAAGCTTTGACTATTACATGATTTTGACATTGTTGACTTTTACATGTTTGATTTTCCATATTAAATCTTGGATACAATATTTAGACTTAACAATCTCCCCCTCTGTATTCAAGATTTAATAAAAAATTGATACATATCTTCAGCTCTTGATTCTTCAGCTTTTGTCACTTGAACTTTGAACTTTGAAGCTTTCACAGTCTTTACTCTTTCAGCTCTTGAAGAATCTTGGAAAGTCTTTTTCTCTTTGTAGCTTTGAAAGTCAACATGCCTTGAACGCGAAACTGAATTCTTTAAACTTCTTTGAGAAACTTTGAAGCTAAATTGTTTATATGAACAAATATAAACTATTTTCATTGCTAAATCATTCTTTAAACTTCTTTCAAATATGAAACTGAGTTCTTTCAAGTCAACATGAAACTGAATTCTTTAAACTTCTTTCATTGCTAAATCATTCTTTCAAGTCAACATGCCTTGAACGCGAAACTGAATTCTTTTAACTTCTTTGAGAAACTTTGAAGCTAAATTGTTTATATGAACAAATATAAACTATTTTCATTGCTAAATCATTCTTCAGCTTTTGTCACTTGAACTTTGAAGCTTTCACAGTCTTTACTCTCTCAGCTCTTGAAGAATCTTGGAAAGTCTTTTTCTCTTTGAAGCTTTGAAAGTCAACATGCCTTGAACGCGAAACTGAATTCTTTAAACTTCGTTAATTAATTCTTTTATTATTATTATTATATCACAAAAAATAAATACGCAGTTCGTTTCCCGTCGTCTGCTACAAAAATTCAACCATCTTCTTCTTCTTCTTCCTCGATCAATCTCTTCATTCTTCTTCAAATCATCACCTGCTACAGTTTTGCACTTCTCATTCTTTTCTGCTGTTTCTCTAATTTCATCGCTTTCTTTTACTCCCAATTTCTTGATTCAATCTTTTCATCAACAGGGTTTTGTTTCTTCATTTCATTACCACACTTTCTGACTCTGGAGAATCTCCAATACCCCTTTTTTTGTATATATATATTTTTTAAATTTTCAGGTCAAGATTTTTCTTGGAGGAGGTTGACCGACTTGGCTGATTTCTACTACAATGTGCCCTTTTTCGCCTACGTAAATCCAATCCAATCCACTTTTTTATTTCTATTTTTCTTAACATTTACATTATTGTTGAGGTTTGAATTTGGTTGATTGGATATGAAGCTGTTAGTACGTGTGATTGAAGCCAAAAATTTACTTGCAATGGATCTAAATGGGTTCAGTGATCCATATGTTAAATTAAAAGTAGGGCATCAAAGATGCAAGACTAAAGTGGTAAAAAAGTGCCTGAACCCTTCTTGGTGCGAGGAGTTTAGTTTCAAGGTGGAAGACTTGAAGGAACAGCTTGTTGTTTCTGTCTTGGATGATGACAAGTACTTCAATGATGATTTTATTGGGAGTGTTAAAATCCCTATTTCAAGAGTTTTTGATACGCCTGACAAGTCTCTAGGTATTGTTTGGTACCCTTTGCAACCCAAGAAGAAATCCAAGATCAAGGATTGTGGTGAAGTTCTTATCACAATATGCTTCTCGCAAAATAACCCACGATCGGACTTGCAACCTCAAGTCGAGAATGGAACAATATCACCTGCGAGGTCTTCCACTAGTTCGAGAATGCCATCTCCAATGAGGTCAGAGGAAGCTGCTCCTCCAATCAAGGAGGAGAAGTCAAACGAAGAAAAAATTTCAAGTCTACTCTCTCAACTTTTTAACAGAAACAGCGATTCAATACAACCAACAGCCAGCAATAAAATCGCAGAGTTACCAGAGTTACCTGAAACTGATGATTCTGAGGTATCTGAGGACAAAGTTGAAGAACAGTCCTCATCAGCTAAATTTGAAGAACTTATGAAAAGCATGGAGGAGAAGGATGAATCCAGCGAAATGCCTGGTAATTTGCCTGGAGGGATAATTGTGGGTCCAACAATACTAATATCAAGTTCTTAGAAACAACACAATAACGATTACCAGCCTGTATTGATATATAGAAATGGTTACAAGGTTGATCAGATTAAAGCTTGGATTTGTGTTCTCTGTTTTTCTCTCTAATACACCTTTAAGTGTGTGTTTGTATATTCTTGATAATATCATATCTTATCTTGTTAGATAGATTGAGAGATCACCTAATATCTAACTAGTGTGTTGAACACACTTCCTACAACTTGCAACAACAAGATGCATTATAAAACTATTATCACTAAATAATATCTATTATCTAGATATTATTTCTAATAACCAAACTAGAAACTAATAATAACTAACTAAGTTACTAGATCTAATATCTATTAGAAATAGATATTTAAGCTAAGTTAACTATTACAATAACAAACAATTACATTGACATTTATTACAAACGACATAGACTTTAATATCGAGAGTCGACATTTCGGCTTTAGCTTCAGATTGCGATCTTCAGATTGGATGATCTTGAATCCAATGAGACTATGTCTTAACAATCTCCCCCTTTGGATCAAGATCATTACGAAAATGATCTTAGCAATTCAGTCTTCTTGTTTAGCACAGAAGATGCAATCTCTTTCTCTACTCTTTCTCTAGTTCTTAAATCAGCATGTCTTTTTCTAACAATCTCCCCCTTTGAAGAGTGGACGTGATTCTTGAAACATGTGATCTTTGCCATTTCTTGTGTAGTCATTCTCCCCCTTTTTGATGTTAATTGCAACGACTTCATCAAAATTAATTGTAAGAAATGTCTATCTTGCGTTTAGAGCCCCTGATCCGTCAATTCAAAAGATATTCATCCAGATCTTTTCAAATCCAGATAAAAATAGTCGTATAATACCTGAATCAACTAATGAATCAGTTAACATTCCTGTCAGTAACACTAAGTCACTGTGTGTAACGGATACACATTGGAAAGGAGTTGTTTGATGTTGACTCCCCCAGGGCTTCCATTTAATCATCGAAACACCACAAAGGTTATTTCTATAAACGTTATGACAAAGAAACTAATTCCTTGTGTGTTCGTGCTTGTGTTGAAAGAATTAAGCACTGATGATTGATTTTTGGCTCAAAATTGTGTAAACCACTGAGACAACAGTAAGTTAAACACAGATTCAATGTGCATGATTGAAGTGCGAAGGTGGGGTAGACTTCCTTCTTTTCAATATCTAGATTTTCCAAATGAAAATCAGATAGCATATGTGTTGTGTCCCCTTTGAAAATATGAAACACTTTCTTGTTGCGAAGAAAATGAGTATATGGTGAGGTTTGATCAAGAGTTGGCATGGGTTAGTTGCCTGTTTCAATAATGTTCACCAAAAAATTGTGAAACACTAGTAATGTGGCTACCCGGCTCAGAAAAAGTTGGTGCAGAGTTGTGATATTCTTTTTAACTCTGTTCTCACACGCTCTTTCTTTTAAACGTTTTGCTTTCTCTAATCACACTCATTTCTTTTCGCTTCTCACACTCAATCACTAAGGATTAACTTCTTGGGTAGAAATCACTGGTCAAGGTGATTCCATAGAAGTTGTGTTAATTCCTAGCACAATGATTCTTGTTTTCCTATGATGCATGTGATGCTCAGATTGGTTTAACTATTTCAGTTAAAGCACAAAATTGATTTTGAAAACATTTAAAATCACACTTCCATAATATAAAATCTGTTGAAAAAATCGGGAAGTGGTTTGAACATCTAAAACAATGTTTTCTATGATTGAAAGTTGTCCTTCTTTCAACCATATATGAGTTGAAGATAAAGGATAATACCTGAACGTATGATCTTACATCTCATGAAGCTAAGCTTTAAGTCATAAACATATGAACTTGTAAGCTTCTCTCAAAAATTCTGCAAAAGTCTTATGTCAAGTCAAAGTAAAATTTATTCACTTAAAATGAAAAGACAAAAAGCAGTAAAGCTTTTTAAAGTACGAGTTCTGATCAGAAATAATCAGAAGTCATATCCGTACTCCTTGAATTGAAGAGCTCCCCCTAAATTCTTGCATTAAAAAAAATTTGTCATTAAAAGGTACATGCAAAATTTTATGAGCTCCCCCTCGAAGTGATATTGACCACTTGTCAATTTTTTCTCATTCTCCCCCTTGGATCATGAACATTATATAGAAGTGCAGATATCTATCAGAGTTAAGAGTTTAGAAAACTTTTATAGGTAACTATTGATTAGATTTTAAGATTTAGCATACCAACCTTAGAGATAAGAAAGTTGAACCTCTTTTCGTCTAAGGGTTTGGTGAACAAATCGGCAAGTTGATAATCAGTTTTTACAAAGAAAAGTTCAATTGTTCCTTTTTCAACACGATCTTTAATAAAGTGATACCTGACGTCCATGTGCTTAGTCTTGGTGTGTTGAACAGGATTCGCTGATATTGCGATGGCGCTCTTGGAGTCACAGTATATCGGGATTTTGTTGAAGTGGAAACCGTAGTTGCGCAATTGAGTTCTCATCCATAAGACCTGAGAACAGCAGCTAACAGCAACTACATATTCTGCTTCGGCCGTGGAGGTTGAAACACAAAATTGCTTCTTCGATGCCCAACTTACTAGTTTGTCACCGAGGAACTGTACATGTCCCGACGTGCTCTTCCTGTCTAACATACAACCTGGATGATCTGCATCTGTGTAGGTTGTTAGTTCAAAACTAGTATCTTTAGAATACCACAGACCAAGATCTGCAGTGCCCTTTAGATACCTAAATATGCGCTTCACAGCAGACATATGGATTTCTTTAGGATTGGCCTGATATCTTGCACATAAGCATGTTGAAAACATTATATCTGGCCTACTCGACGTAAGATACATTAAAGAACCTATCATCCCTCGATAAGTCCTAACATCAACAGCCTTTCCCGAAGGATCGGTGCCAATTTTAGTACCTGGTGCCATTGGGGTACCAATCGGCTTTGAATTTTCCATTTGGAACTTCCGAAGAATATCCCTAATGTATTTTGATTGATTGATAAAAATACCAGATGAAAATTGTTTTACTTGTAAACCAAGGAAGAAATTCATCTCTCCCATCAAGTTCATCTGAAATCTAGACACCATAAGGTTTGCAAAATTCTTACAGTACTTAGTATTTGTAGAACCAAAGATAATATCATCTACATAGATTTGAATTAAAATGATATCGCCTTTTTTTTTTGATAAACAAAGTGGTATCCACCGTTCCTTTTGAAAACCCAGACTTGACTAGAAAAGTGGAAAGGACATCATACCAGGCTCGAGGTGCTTGTTTCAGACCGTAGAGTGCTTTGTCGAGAATGTAAACATGATTCGGCTTCTATTGATTGACAAAACCTTCTGGCTGAGAGACGTAGACTTCCTCCTTCAGAATTCCATTCAGGAATGATGTCTTCACGTCCATTTGAAAGACAGTGAAGTTCTTGTGGGCTGCGTAGGCTAGAAACATTTTGATTGCCTCTAATCGCGCGACAGGAGCATATGTTTCATCATAGTCTATTCCTTCCTCTTGTCTGTATCCTTTGGCTACTAGTCTTGCCTTGTTTCGGATAACGGTACCATCTTCGTCTTTCTTTATCTTGAAAACCCATTTCGTACTTATAATGGTTTTATCTTTAGGCTTTGGTACGAGTCTCCATACTTGAAGTGCATCGAATTGATTCAGCTCTTCTTGCATTGAGACCACCCATTCTGGATCAGCAAGTGCCTCTGATACACGTGTTGGCTCGAACTTGCTCAGAAAGGAGTAATGCATGCACATGTTCATTGATGCTGACCTAGTTTGCACCGGTTTTGATGGATCACCAATGATCTGGCTTAGCGGGTGCTCTTTGGTCCATTTATGTTCATGAGGCAGTGGATTAGATGATTGTATGTCGGTTTTATCATCTACAAATCCACTTGTACCTTCTTCTGATTGTTCAGAAGGATTGATGGTTTCAGTTGAAGTGGCAGGTTCAGAAGGCTCAGCAGGTACAACTTGTTCTGGTTGTAGATTGATCTGTATAGTATCTCCTACTGTTTCAGCTACTTCTGTCTCTTTATCAGTTGTCACTTCTTCAACTGTTAGAGTCGGCATTTGAATTGTAATCTCTTGTTGAATCGGGGCATTTGATTCAATAGGAATATCTGAACTGGTTGGATGAGTAGTCGTTAAGTCTTCCATCGTGTCAACCACAACAGATTTCTTTACATTAGATCCAAGAAATTCATCATAAAGCAATTCAAATAATAAATCTAAATCAGATAAATGGTTAGTAGAAGTTGATGCTTCATCTGATTTATTCTGTTGAGACGTAGGTCCTGAACTGAGTTGCCCAGAAGCTAGTATTCCTGTTATAACGGGTTCTGAACGTTGTTGTTCGGAAGCCATTTCTTCATCAAACGAGACGTTGATGCTTTCAATCACCGTCTTTGACTTCTTTAGATAAACACGGAATGCAGTTGATGTCGAGGAATAGCCAATGAAGATTCCTTCATCCGCTTTAGCATTGAACTTATTTAGACTCTCCCTATCGTTTAGAACGAAACACTCACACCCAAATATATGGAAATATTTGATTGTCGGTGTTCGGTTTTTTGATTAACGCATAAGGAGTCTTTTTGAATCTTCGATCTACCATGGAGCGATTCTGTGTGTAGCACGCGGTCGATACAGCTTCTGCCCACAAAAATAGAGGTAAGTCAGATTGACTTAGCATAGTACGAGCAGCCTCGACTAGCGTCCGATTTCTTCTTTCAACCACTCCATTTTGTTGAGGCGTTCGAGCAGCAGAGTATTGATGTGAAATCCCGAAGATTCGAGATATTCTTCAACTTTGTTGTTCTTGAACTCTGTGCCGTTATCTGTTCGTAGAAACTTGACCGGTTTCTGCAGATTCACCTGAGTCGTCTTTAGGAAAGTGATGAGAATATCTGGTGTCTCATCCTTTGAACGTAGAAACTTGACCCATGTGTATCGCGAGTAATCGTCCACGATCACGAGTATGTACTTCTTTCCGCCTAGACTCTGAGTTCGCATCGGACCGCATAAGTCCATATGCAATAACTCTAAAGGAGCGCTTGTACTTGGTTCAGACTTTGGTTTATGAGGTGCCCTCTTCATCTTGCCCTTTTCACAAGCTGGACAAAGATGTTCTCTTTCATATTTGAGTTCTGGAAGTCCTTTGACGAGCTTTCCACTGACAAGATTGTTGATGTACCTAAAGTTGAGGTGAGAGACCTTCGATACCATAACCAACTTTGTTGCATCGAGGCTTTCGTCAGTAGACAAACTTGCTTGTGAGTCTGGACATTTGATAAATTGATTGTGTAGAGGTCTGATTCCCAAGTACCGACCAAGAGTTCTTCGCCTTCTTCATTTTGAACTGAACAACTCTTGGCTTTGAAGTTGACCTATAAGTCTTTGTCACATAACTGGCCTATACTGAACAAGTTGTGTCGTAAGCCTTCTACATAGATCACGTTCTTGATCGTGACATTATCATGTTGTACATCACCATATCCCATGATTGATGAAAACTGGTCGTTGCCGAATCTGACTGTTCCGCAATATTTGTCTTTAAAATTGGACAGTATCTCTTTTTGTCCTGTCATGTGCTTGGAATATCCGCTATCCAAGAACCATGTATGACTAGTCTGCATAAGAGAAATTACAAATTTAGAGATTTATACGACAACATTGGAATAATCACTTTAATTATCGAAGTGCGGGTCTTGAACTGATTTGTTCAAAAGCCTATTTTGACTTTGATGTTCGGGTTTTGAACTGCATTATCCAAAAACCTATTTTGTCATTGAAGAACGAGTCCTGATCTGTACATAATCAGAAGTCGATTTCTCTTTAAGCTTTGTGTGCCTGCAACACAAATTTAGCCTTAGGTACCCACTGGAATTTGGGTCCTGCTGTGTTAGCACAAGTTTTTGGTACCCATTTCAAATTGGGTCCTCTTTTCTTTTGAAATATAATGGAAGAATTAGTATGAGATGAATGCACATGGTAATTTCCAAACCAATCTCCAGAATCTTGACAAAAGATAGAAACATGTTTATCATAAATAGAAGACTTTCTAGCAGATAAAGATAACTGAAATAATTGCTTCATTGTATATTGTTTACGAGAAACAGCAAGTTTTGAGTTCAAAAGAGCAACATCAGCAATTAAGACATCTTTACTAAGCGAAGTCTTACTACAATTAACACTATTAAACGATAAAACGGTCTTGTCAAGCTTCCGTTTCGGTTGCCATTGAGAATTTACTTCTGGCCTTTGCTTGCTCAGATCTGAAACATTTGAAACTGATGAGTTAGACCTTGGAGCAACAAGCGATTGCTTCTTCTTAGAATTACCAGTAGTGTTCGGTTTCTGTGAATGCAGAGATATATTCTTACCTTTAGCTTTTTTAGCTTTCACAGAGACTGAGTTATCAACTTTCGTTGATTTTGCACTGTTCACAGGCATACTGGTTTTTCTCAAAGTTTTCTTAACAAAAGATGAATGGTTAGGAAGTTTTGCATTAAAGTCAAATTGTTCAGAACAATTATCTAAACCACCATTAGAGTTCAGAAAATCAAATCATTTACTTGATGAACTAAACATATCCTTTGAGTTTGAAGCCTTAGAAATAACAGAATTTGAAAACACAGTTGTAAAAACTTTTTGCTCAATATTCATCAAAAGTCTTTCATCTGATAAAGAATTCTCAAGTTCAGAAATTTTACTTTCTAAAACGAGAGGAGGGACATATAGTTTACCTAGAATAGGCTTCGCCTCCATTTATTTTTAGTATAACTTTGAAAGAAATCACTTGAAAGAGTTTTCTTCTTTTGATATATTGGATTTTCATCATAACTATTATTCAATTTCGCATAATAAAATGGAAGATGAACTTTAGATGATTTCAAACGTTTTTCAGTTTCGTTGGCTTCATCATTTTCCGATAGTTTAGTCCAAAATGTTTTGAACTCAGGGATTCTGCGAGCTAATTGCATTGAAAGATGATCATAAAGTCCTGGCACTTCAGACATCCCTTTTTGTAGACAGTGAGGATTCTTATAACCGATTCCCCATCTCTCTATTTCCTCTTTGGGTTTGTTCAGAAAAATAGTCTGTTCAGTTTGACCCATTTTATATAACTTCTCTTCCAAACTTTTTAATTTTCCCAGTAAAGAAAAGTTTTCTTTGGTACAAGAAGCATGCAATTTTGTAAGCTCATAAATATCTATCTCACTTTTTTGCAGTTTAGACTTAAGATCAGAATTCTCTTTAAGAATTATTGTCTTTTCCTTAGCGTTGGTGTCATTGTAAAACCTCAATTAATACTTTCTTCTCAGCAATTTCATTGCTAAGTTTCTGTATCAATTGGTTTTTGTCAGTTATGACACCATTTTCTTGCTCAAGATTAGATTCTAACTCTTTT
Source organism: Arctium minus (assembly GCA_954870635.1). Classification (NCBI taxonomy): domain Eukaryota; kingdom Viridiplantae; phylum Streptophyta; class Magnoliopsida; order Asterales; family Asteraceae; genus Arctium; species Arctium minus. The sequence continues at coordinate 33,924,909 of OX941087.1, forward strand.
TGTTTTAAACTCATGGCATGCATTTTATTCATGAAATCTAAATCTGATAGATTACATACCTCTTCTTCTTCATTGTCTGAATCAGCTTCAGCATCTGATTCTATTTGGCCCGTCAAGCACATGTTGACGGCTTCATCCTTTTCTTCATCATCTGAGTGATCAAGCCAATATTCATCCTCAGCCATCAGTGCCTTGCCTGCCTCCTGTTGCTTTGCAAAAAGCATCTTGTTCTTGTAGTAGTCGGAGTTTCTGACTTTTGGTCTGCGGCAGTCCTTGGCAAAGTGACCTAATTTGCCACAGTTGTAGCACGTTGGTGGTTCTGGCTGACTTAATCCTTCTGCTTTAAACTTTCTTTCTTCAGGTTTCCTCTCCTCTAATCTCTTCCCTTCAGACTGATACCTTCTCTCTTCAGGCTTCCTCTCCTATGTTCTTTTCCCTTCAGATCTCTTTCCTTCATATCTGCTTCCTTCAACCCTTTCCTTGTGGATGTAGTTGTTCGGACCAGATGAGTACCTCTGACTGTTTGATGTTGGCTTTTTGTAGAACCTTTTCTGAAAAGCATTTGTCAGCATCATCATTGCTTGCTTTAGCTGATCATTTTCATCTGTGTCAGAGTTTGCATAAGCTTCATCTTCATCTGATTCGTACACAATCGTCTTGTTCTTTTTCTTCCTTACTACAAGAGCGACTGTGTCATCAACTGTCTTTCATTTCTGTCTATTCTCAGCTAGAATTTCATCCACCTATTCTTCATTCTGACGGAGGGTTTCATACACCTCGTGAAGTGGAATCTCATTCAAGTCTTTGATCTGCTTCATCTGTCTTGCAAATCTTTTCCATTCTGGTTGAAGAATGCTCAGGAATTTGACGTTTAGCTCAATTTGAGATTTGTGGACTTTGTTCTTGCTAAGTTCGTTCAGCAAAGTCACAAACCTGTCATAGGTTTCTTTATAGTTTCTCCCACCCTACCTCTAAATTCTTCATAGTTATTTAGGCAGTTGGAGATTTTAAGCTGATTCCCAACCTTCGAACCCAACATCATTTTTTCAAGCTGATCCCACATTTCTTTGCCGGAGGCCTTGTAGCTGTCAATCTTTACGTATATTTCATTTGGGATTCCTTGTAAGATGTATGACTTAGGTAATCTGTCGCCTTTGGCTCTTCTAAGGTTATCATCTTGTAGCTCATGAAACTTAAGTTCAACTTCAGTAGGCACATTTCCAACTACACGAGTCGTCATGACTGGTTTCATAACCCCTTCTTCAATAGATGTCCTGATGAAATCACCCACTCATGTCTGTCAATGAAGAGAACTGGTGGATTGGTGTCAGTTCCTATTGCAAGGGCTTCTCTGGATGTCATTCTGAAGAAAAATCTAAGTGTGGAATAGAAGCTTTGCATTTGAGAAGGTTTGCGTTTCAAGTTGGGAGCGCAAAGTTGAGGTTTGCTGGTCTAGTTGGAAGCGCAAAGTTGAGGTTTGCGTTTCTGACTTGATCCGAAAAGTGAAGTTGAGGTTTACGATTGCTCTTTGAAGCGAGAAGTGTGTTTTGCGTTTGGCTTGAGAGGCGCAAAGTGAAGTTTGCGGGTCACTTGAGAAGCGCAAAGTTGGACTTTACGTTTCACTTGAGGAGCACAAAGTTGGACTTTGCGTTTGTAGTGGGAGGCGCAAAGTTGGACTTTGCGTGTGTTCTTCTTCTGCTTTGCGATTGTTCGTCCTTAAACTTCGAAAATCGACTAGAACTTGTTCCTGAAACGATTAGCAGTACCAAAACACTACCCTTATTTCTAGAATCACTTCTAGAACTGAATGTAAGCACTCGATCTCACTAAAACACACTTTTTCGAAAATAATTTTGATAGCACAGTGACTTAAAGCTTTCGACTGTTTCTTCACTAAAATCACAAAATGGAACTCGATAAGTGATTTAAAATGAAATCAAACAACAACTTTATCTAGCATGCTAATCGATCACAACTTGATCGATTTTAACACCTAAAACACTTAAACACTCAAAATCAATTTTTCACAAGAACACAGAGTCGTTTTTCAGAAAACTTGATTTTTGATCTTAATCAGGCTCTGATACCAATTGTGGGTCCAACAATACTAGTATCAAGTTCTTAGAAACAACACAATAATGATTACCAACTTGTATTGATATATAGAAATGGTTACAAGGTTGATCAGATTAAAGCTTGGATTTGTGTTCTCTGTTTTTCTCTCTAATACACCTTTAAGTGTGTGTTTGTATATTCTTGATAATATCAGATCTTATCTTGTTAGAGAGATTGAGAGATCACCTAATATCTAACTAGTGTGTTGAACACACTTCCTACAACTTGCAACAACAAGTTGCATTATAAAACTATTATCACTAAATAATATCTATTATCTAGATATTATTTCTAATAACTAAACTAGAAACTAATAATAACTAACTAAGTTACTAGATCTAATATCTATTAGAAATAGATATTTAAGCTAAGTTAACTATTACAATAACAAACAATTACATTGACATTTATTACAAACGACATAGACTTTAATATCGAGAGTCGACGTTTCGGCTTTAGCTTCAGATTGCGATCTTCAGATTGGATGATCTTGAATCCAATGAGACTGTGTCTTAACAATAATGCTAGATCAGATGTATGCGATTGCACCATCTAAACTGAATTCTTTAAACTTCTTTGAACTTGAAACTTCATCTTTGAAACAACTTTTGAAATCTATGAAGCTTCTGAAAAATGTATCTTCATCTCTTTGATCTCTGGACCATCTCTGGAAGAACAAACCTTCTTGAATCTTTGAATAAACTATTTTCAGAATCTTTTCACTTTAAATCAGCGGAAGCATTTTGAATTTCTGACTTGAACTTTGAAATTGAATCTTATAAAATTCTCCCCCTTTTTGATGATGTGAGCATCATGATCATCAAAACTTCTTCAATTTCAGCACAGTCTTTGATCACCCCTTTGTATTAAAAAAAAATCTCCCCTTTCACAATTTGCGCTATTTGATCTGAGAGCAGTCAATTCATGAAATAAATATATATCCGAATCTTTTCAAATTCAGACATAATGAATGTGGTAACCCTGAATCAACAAATGAAACAGTTAGAAGTGTCTGTCAGTAACACGGAGTCACTGTGTACAATGAATGAACAATATAAGGAGTAGGTTTGATGTTGACTCCCCAGGTCTTCCATTCAATCATTGAAAAACACAAAATAATTCTATGAATGTTCTGACAGAAAAACAAATTCTCTGTGTGCTCGTGCTTGTGTTTGAAAGAATTAGCATAGTGATTGTGTTTCATAAGGCTCGAAGTATGTAAATCACTGAGACAACAATGATTGTACATGGACTCAATGTGCATGAGAAAGGGTCGAAGGTGGGGCAACTTTCCTTCTTTTTCAATATCAGTATCTTCCAAGAAAAGAACCAATAGATTATGTGTTGCTTCCCCAGAAAATGTGAAACATTCTCTTTTTAAGAAAAGAATGAGTAGCTGGTGGGGTTGTATGCAAGAGATGGCATGGGCTATTTGCCTATTTCAATGATGGTCACCAAAGAAATGTGAACCAATCACTAATGTGGCTGCCTGGCTCAGAAAGATGTTTGGTGCAGAGTTCTGATATTCTTTTAACTCTGTTCTCACACCCTCTTTCTTTTAAACATATAAACTCACATCTAACCAATCTCTCATTTCCATTTTACCTCAACTCACTCTCACACTCAATTCTTTTAGACCCCTCTCCCCTAAATCACTCAAAGGAGTTCTTCCGGGGTAGAAAACACTGGTTATCGTGAATCCATGGAAGATCTATTAAGCACTCACACTGAATCCCATGTTCCTAAAAGTACATGTTGGTCAATGATTTTCTCGATATGAAAAGCACAAGAAATCATATGTCAGTGTATGTATGCTCATCAAAAATCAGAAATGAAATTTGAGCATTTTTAAACATTTAAGATTTCTCAAAACTTTATATGAATGAATAATCAAGAAAGAATAGAAATGTTTTGAGAATCTGACAATGATTAAAATCAGATCAAATGAAATGGCTAGGGTATCAAAGAACTGGATATTTTGTTTATATGAACAAATATAAACAATTTAGCAATGAAGTCACAAATTTGAAAAAGATGAATGATGCTCAACAACTTTGAAAGCAAACGGGGGTATTACCATCGAAAAATTGGTTTGAAGTTGAGACATAGTAATAACAATTTCAAATAAAATACTGAACCGGTGTGTGTGAATACTTGAAAGTATATGGACAAGATAATACACAAGTATTGATCTTTGGAAACACACGGTCAGTTAAACATTACGGCTCATAATTTGAAAAACATTTAAAAGCTCACTTATGAATTCATGAAATCTTTTGAGAATAAGAAGTGGTTTAAACATTTAAGAAACTGTTTTTCATGTTCGAAAGTTGTTCTTCTTTCAAACAATCAGAGATCTAGGATCAGAAGATATTTACCTTTAAGCTCCCCCTCAAAACATGATAGAATGATTTAAGTCTTTTGAGCTCCCCCTGGATATTAGCATAATATCTTTCTTTAATCATTGAAAAACGGGTCCTGATCTGTCATGTGATCAGAAGCCACCACCTTTACTCCTCCTATAAATTAGGCATCTGAAATATGTCAGTTAAAACAGGATAGAGATCAGACACTCCCTTTTGAATTGTAGACCATCATATCAGTAAAATCTATCAGTGAAAAAGTATAGGATAGAGATCAGATTAATTCTCATGGGATGTAGACCATCATATCCATCAGATGCAAAAACAGGAGTAAGGTCTTTTGATCGCTGAGGTTCGAGTCCATACTGTTTGTGTTTAGAAGTCAAACTCCGTTGAAGAACGGGTCCTAAGCTGATGTGCTTAGAAGCTATAGTCTTGACATTGAAATGCGGGTCTTGAACTGTGTTATTCAAGAGCCATTGTTCTCTTACTCCCCCTTGACTTGAGGTGCCTGCAACACAATATCAGTTTTCGGCTTTGGTACCCACTGGTATTTGGGTCCATGAATGTTAGTTGCAGTTCTTGTGGGGGTAATAGAGTAAGAGCCATACCAGAAATGATCACTGGTCTTGTGAATATGATCATGTGTACAACAATAAGAACAATAATTTTTAATACCTGAAAACCTGAATAATTCATTTCTTGAGTATTTAAGGTCAGGTTTACCTTTATGCTCTTTGTTCTTCTTTGCTTTGTGTACATGTACACATGATGTCTTCCCTTTCAGCTCATCTTTCTTGTCATCTTTGACTGATTTCTTCATCCAGACCAGTTTCTCTTTCTTGAAACTTCTTCTCCTCGAAAATGTATCTGAACCATCTAAATATTGATCATAGAATATGTTAGATCGACGAATCTGATCAAAAGATTTAACTGACCTTTGTGAAAAGACAGACTTCTGATTGCAACTTGAGGCAGATTTTTCAAGTTCTTTGATCCTTGAAGCGAAGTTATCTCTTTCTTTCACAAGTTGGTCAATCTTCTTCGAGAACTCAGACTTCGTTTGTTGCTCTTTCAGTGCATTTGCAGACAGTTCAGATAACTTGAATGTCAACCTTTTGATTTCATTCTCAAAGATGGATCTTTCTTCTTCAAATCCTTTCTCTGAATCATTTCTCTAGCCGGATAATTCTTTAAAGAATCCCACATTTTTCTGTTCTATGGCCTTTCTCTGAATCACTTCTCTTTTTCCAAAATCAGTACTTTCTCAAAATCTGAAATTTGTTGAGAAAGTTTTATGCATTTAAGCTCCACTGACTTTTTTTCTTCAAAACACTTCTTTGAAAATTCTGAGAACTTCCTTGAAAAACCTTTCTTTTCAGAATCAAAATCAGCTTTATTTTCAGCAAGCTGTTTTTCAAGGTCAGATAAATTATTTCTAAGCTCCGCGTTCTCAGATTCCAATCTCTTTATCTTCTCATCATTCAGCCCAGAAGATCTTTTCAGAAGATCTTCATTGAGAGTCTTTAAAACACTGATTTCTTCTTTTAAAAAGATGATTTCATCAAAATACTCTCTTGATTTTTGAGAATGAAAGTCAATAGCTTGACCCAGATTAATTTTCTCTAATTCCACCTTTCTAATCTTCTCTTCAAGATCTGTAAAAAATCCCATGATTAATGAGTAATCAGCTTAATGTGAATGATCGTTCCAAAGTATATATATCAGAAAATCAAAAAAACAGTTACAGTTTTGAAAATTTTGACACGGGGGTCCCGCTACCCGGTTAGCGGGTGGGGTCAAGGGGCAACGCCCTTGCGGGGTCTGGAAATGACACATTTAAAGGACATATTACAGTTTTGAAAATTTTGACAAAGTATGGAAATGACACTGTTTGCGCAAGATTGAATTTTGCGTAAGTAATGAGTTGCGCACACCATGCTTTTCGGAATCAACGTGATGCGCAAAGACATGTTCTCGTAAGTAGAGAGTTGCGCAAAGTAAGTTTGCGTAGGAGCCTTGATGCGCAAAGTGAACTTTGCGTGTTATCCTTGATGCGCAAAGTGAGCTTTGCGTACGCCGAAGGATGCGCAAATGAGACTTTGCGTATTTGCCTTGAAACGTAAAGTAGCTTTTTGTGAAGAGTACAAGACACAAAGTGCAATTATCTTGATCAATGTATTGCGCAAAGTACACTTTTCGGAACCCGTGGAATACGCAAACTGGACTTTTCGTAATAACGTAGATGGCACTTGATGATTCTTGCGCAAACCAGATGAACTTGCGCAAACCAAAGATGAACTTGCGCAAATCAAGTTCTTGACTGATTCTTTCTCAAATCAATTCAAACCTGCAAATTTGAACTCAAAAACTTATAAGTAACAACGATAAACAGTACTAAACACATGAATACAATCAATTTTCGATTAAAACAACAATTCACATGAATTCGATCAAGAACAGAGTTCGAAGTCGTTATTTCAAGAAAATTCAAAAATCGAAAATTGACATTGAAAATGAAAATGAACGAATTACGATATGAAATAAAAAAAAGAATCAATCACCAACATAAATCGAAATCAATGATTCCATTTTCTTGCACTAAAAACGATTTTACACACAAAATTCAGATGAACAGTACCAATACTCGTTTTCTTGAAAAAATTTCGAAAATATTGATTTTCGATCCAAAATACTCCAGATTTCAATTCAAATCATGATCAAATCATTTCTAAAAAGTTTGGTTCAGCTCTGATACCAATTGTTAATGAAAAAAATCCTAATCTATCAAGCTAAATCTCATAAAAGATATGACAATTATCAAGAACTAGAGAGAGAAAGTGTAGAGAGAGAAAGTAGATCTTGAATCTTCAAGTCATATATCTCACGTATCTGATTTTACAATGAGGTTCTTCGTAGTTACAAGATTTAGAAAGGAAATACCTATTTATACAACCAACATCTAAACAAGACTTAATGACAAAGTAAACTAGACAAGCTTTGACTATTACATGACTTTGACATTGTTGACTTTTACATCTTTGACTTTCCATATTAAATCTTGGATACAATATTTAGACTTAACAAATAGAATGACTGTTAGGGATACTGATGTAGTTGGTAATATTGTTTTTCACAAAACAAAACTTGTATCTTCTTACAAGACCTATTCAATAAAGAAATTGCTCCAATTATCCCCGTCTACTAATAAGTTTTCTAAATATCGTAGAAATGATTTTGTATCTCAACAATATTCTGATAATTGGGTTGGATCATATCATGTCTATTCTAATAATTCATATGTTTCAAAAGATTTTCAAAAGATCAAAGGGTCCAAATTCAATTGGATGCCAAAATCATGTGCTAACGTGCTAGGACTCATCTATAAATGGGTACCTAAACCTATTGTTCCTTGATTTCTCATGTGCAGACCCATCATATGTGGTACCTGGATTCTGGTTGCTCCAAGCATATGTCCGGGCAGAAAGATATTTTATCTAATTATACTATGAAATTCTACGGGAACGTCAAATTTGGAAATGACCAGTTTTCACCAATACTGGGATATGGAGATGTTGTGCAAGAGAATGTAACAATCAATAAGGTGAGTTACGTTGAGGGATTAGTACACAACCTTTTCGACATTGGTCAGTTCTGTGACAAAAATTTCGAGGTGAATTTTAAGGCCAAGCGGTGTTGCGTTAGAACTGAAGATGGTAAAGAACTTCTGGTCGGAACGCGGAAGTCAAACCTCTACACGATTAATCTGTCTAAAGTCAAAACTTATAATGCGGTGTGTCTACTTTCAAAAAACTGGTGACTAGTAACTTGGTGAAAAGACTTCAGAGCTGAAATATGAACGAGAACATCTGTGTGCAGCGTGTGAGAAAAGTAAGATGAAAAGAGATTCTCATAAGCCTAAGCCTAAATCGAGTACAAGTACTTCTTTGGAACGGTTGCATATGGATCTCTGTGGTCCAATGCGTACTCAAAGTATCAACGGTAAAAAATACGTTTTGGTGATTGTGGACGATTATTCAAGATACACTTGGGTCAAATTTCTTAGATCGAAAGATGAGACGCCCGATGTCATCATCACATTTTTAAAGATCGTTCAAGTGAAGCTGTAGAAGACAATTAAGTTTCTCAGAAAGACAATGGCACAAAATTCAAGAACAAGACTGTAGATGATTATCTCGAATTGGTCGAGATAACACACCAATTTTCCGCTGCCATAACACCAGAACAGAATGGAGTAGTAGAAAGGCGAAACAGAACTCTAGTCGAGGTTGCTCGTACTATGCTGAGTCAATCTGATCTACCTCTATTTTTGTGGGCTGAAGTTGTGTCAACTACTTGCTATATACAAAATCGCTCAATTATTCATCGCCGGTTTGGTAAAACACCATATGCTTTGATTAATAATAGAATACCTAGCATTAAACATTTTCACATCTTTTGATGCAGGTGTTTTGTATTGAATGACAAAGAAAACTTAAGCAAGTTCAGTCCTAAAGCTGATGAAAGCATTTTCATTGGATATTATCAGACGTCTGCAGCATACAGAGTTTATTTGAAGAAGTCGAAGGTTATGGTGGAGAACGTAAACGTAACATTTGATGAAGATATGGCTTCTGTTCAAAGCAGTTCAGAACCCGTTATTACAAGAGTATTAGCTTCAGGACAGATCAGTCCAGAACCTGCGGTTAATGTTTCTAATTCTGATAAAGCGTCAACGTCTACATCTCATTTATCAGATTTAGATTTATTGTTTGAATTTTTCTATAATGAATTTCTTGGTTCTAGAGTGACTAAACCTGTTGTGATTGACAGATCTGAAGATTCAAGTAATCATCCAATCGCTTCAGATATCTCAACTGAATCAAATTCCCCAATTCAAGAAGAAATTCAAATTCAAACGCCTACTCAATCAGTTGAAGATGTACATGTTAATGAAGAGCCAGAGGTTGCAACATCAGTTGGATGCATTGTCATGCCTACTCAACAGACAACAAATGTCCAATCAACTGAAACCTCTGTACCTGTTACTTCAACTGAACCCCAATCAGAAGACAATAGTGGATACTTAGATGATCAACATGATCATTTTATGTCTAATCCATTCCCTCATGAACATAAGTGGACCAAAGAGCACCCCATACATCAAATCATTGGAGATCCGTCCAAGCCGGTGCAAACTAGGTCTGCAACATTGAACTAGTGCATGCATGATTCATTTCTGAGTAAGATAGATCCTACCAGAGTATCTGAAGATCTAACTGATTCAGATTGTATAAATGCAATGCAAGAAGAGCTCAATCTATTCGAAGCTCTTGAAGTCTGGAGACTCGTGCCCCGACCTGAAGGAAAAACAATCATTGGCACGAAATGGGTATTCAAAAACAAGAAAGATGAGGATGGTATCGTGGTAAGGAACAAAGCAAGACTTGTTGCTAATAGATATAGGCAAGAGGAAGGCATAGATTACGACGAGTCTTATGCTTCAGTTGCGTGTATAGAGGCAATCAGAACGTTTTTAGCCTACACCGCACACAAAAACTTCACAGTTTATCAGATGGATGTGAAGACTGCCTTTCTGAACGACATTCTAAAGGCGGAAGTCTATGTCTCGCAACCAGAAGGCTTTGTCTATCCTAATAAACCAGATCATGTGTACATTCTAGACAAGGCTCTTTATGGTTTCAAAAGCCCCTCGCGCTTGGTATGATGTTCTATCCAAATTTTTAGTAAAGTCTGGATTTTCTAAAGGTAAAATCGATACTACTCTCTTCATTAAAAAGGAGAAAGCTGATATCATTTTAAAATATATGTGGACGACATCATATTTGGTTCAACTAATCCAAAGTATTGTAAGAATTTCTTAAACCTCATGGTGTCACATTTTCAGATGAGTATGATGGGAGAGATGAACTTCTTTCTCGGATTACAAGTCCGACAATTTTCTACGGGGATATATATTAATCAAGCGAAGTACATTTCTGATATTCTAAGAAAATTTAAAATGGAAAATTATACTCTGATTGGTACCCTGATGGCACCTGGAACTAAGATCGGAGCTGATCTTTCGAGAAAAGTTGTCGATGTTAGAACCTATAGAGGAATGATTGGTTCTTTAATGTACTTGATGGCTAGTCGGCCAGATATTATGTTTTCTACGTGCTAGATATCTGGCTTCGCCTAAAGAATACCATCTTCCAGCGGTTAAGCGTATATTTAGGTATCTGAAGGGAACTGCAGATCTTGGTTTGTGGTATCCTAAAGATACTGGTTTTGAGCTAACAGCGTATTCAGACACAGATCATGCAGGTTGTATGCTTGACAGGAAAAGTACTTCGGGACACATACAATTCTTGGGAGATAAGCTCGTAAGTTGGGCTTAGAAGAAACAACTGTGTGTATCTACTTCAACAGCTGAGGCAGAGTATGTAGCTGCGGCTAGCTGCTGTTCTCAAATGTTGTAGATGCAAACACAACTCCGAGATTATGGTTTCAAGTACAACAATATCCCGATTTACTGTGATTCAAAGAGCGTTATTGCTATGTCTGCAAATCCTGTTCAATGTACGAAAATCAAACATATTGACGTGAGATATTATTTTATTAAAGATAATGTTGAAAAAGGTACAATTGAACTTTACTTTGTAAACACAGATTATCAACTTGTTGATTTATTCACGAAGACATTAGATGAAAAGAGATTTAATTTTCTCATTTCAAAACTTGTTATGTTAAATCTCAAGACTTAATCTGTAGTTACCTAGTACAATTTTTCTTGGTTATTTTTCTTCATTTCTTTATTTTTAATCTGAACGATATCTGCACTGAAGGTTGTTCATGATTTCAGGGGGAGTGTGAGAAAAAGATAAGATGATCTACATTTTAGGGGGAGTTAGAGAATTTTGCATATATTATTTTCCTGACATATCTTATGATTCATATTTTTAAGGGGGGGGGGTAAGGACAATGATTTCTGATTACATCTAATCAGAACTCGTTCTTAACAAGTTTTATTGCTTTCATGTCTTTAATTTTTTAATAAAGTTTGTGAATAAGACTTTCTCCTTTGACGATTTTTTGACTGAATGTAGATTTTGAGGGGGACCTTACATGATCATATCTATCATGACTTTGGAGCTGACTTCATGAGATTCAAGCTGAGCATAAGGAATAATTCTATTCTTAATCTCATATATATTTGAAAGATGGACAACTTTCAGATATGAAAACATGTTCTTAAATGTTCAAACCACTTCTCGATTCTTAAACATATTTCATGAATACAGAAGTGTGATTTTAAATGTTTTCAATTTTTGGACATTAATGTTTAACTAACCGTGTGTTTCCAAAGATATATACTTGTGTATTATCTTTTCCATATACTGTCAAGTATTCACACACACTGGTTTAGTACTTTCATTGACTAAGTTCTTACCATGTCTCAAATTTGTAACTAATTTTCGATGGTAAGACACCCCGTTTGAAATTCATTGATATTCGAGCGTTGATTCATTCAAAACATTTCTTTCAAGAACTGTCTATATTTGATTCGTATAGACAAATTCCAATTTTTCATGACCTAAGCTTTTATTGAAAAATCATTCATATTTGATCTTTTTCATACATTGTTAGATTCTCAAACAAGAAATTTTCATTCATTTCATTCATTCAATATCCTTGTTTTGAGAGAATCTTTCATGATTAAAATGCTCAAATCTTCATGATTATATTCATGAGCATACAAATATCGGACATGTATTTTATTTTGTGCTTTAACTGTTCAAGTTAAACCATTTGAGCAACATTTTGCTTATAGGACAACTACATGGATTTATTGTGTGTGGGCTTAATAGAACTTCTATGGATTCATGATAACCAGTGTTTCCTACCGAAGAAGTTAACCTTGAGTGATCGAGAGGCGAGGGGTCAATATCTGAGTGTGGGTGTGTGCTGAGATAAAATGAAAAGAGAGTTTGGTTAGAAGTGAGCTCAATGTTAAAAAGAAAGAGGGTGAGAGATCAGAGTAAAAGAATATCAAACTCTGCACCAACTTTTTCTGAGCCGGACAACCATATTACTGTTGTTTCACAAATTCTTTCGTGAACATCATTGAAACAGGCAACTAGCCCATGCCAACTCTTGTTGAATCCCCACCAGCTACTCATCTTTTTCTCGACAAAGAGATGATTCAATCTTTTATGGGGATGCAACACATAATCTATCTCGTCTTCATTTAGAAGATGTGGATATTGAAATAGAAGGAAGTCCCCCACCTTCGCATTTAGATCATGCACAATTGAGTCTGTGTATTAGTGTTGTTGTCTTAATGGTTTACACATTTTGAGCCTAATTGATAAAGCAATCATTATGCTTAATTATTTCATACACAAGCACATTCACACAGAAATTGTGTTTTTTTGTCTAAGCATTCATAGTTTAACCTTGTGTTATTTAATGATTGAATGGAAGACCTGGGGGAGTGAACATCAAAAAGCTCCTTTCCAATGTGTATTTGTTACACACATTGGCTTCGTGCTACTGACAGACATTATTAACTGATTCATTTGTTGATTCAGGTGTTATATTCTTATTTGTCTTAATTTGCAAAGATTCAGATGAATATATTATGAATTGACAGATGTTCAGTGGCTCAGTGGCAAAGATCAATGGTCAAAAAAGATTTCATGACATTTCTTGAGGAGGTTATGATGATTTCTATGTTGCATCATCAAAAAGGGAGAGAAATTATTTCAAGAAATATTGTATGGTGAACAAGTTTGTATTTGTTATGGGGAGATTGCTCAAGATTTTGTTCATGATTTGAAAGAAAGTTCAAAGATTTTAGAAAATTTCTTTGAAGGTTATTTGCTAAAGCAAACTGAGCTAAATCTATAGATAATCCTCTTTCTGAAGTTTAAGAGAGTTTTTATCAACTTGGGGGAGATTGAATTTTTCATAGGAAAGGTAACTTGAAAGAATCAAAGAAGAAGATTGCTCGAGAATGTTGAAAGTTGATTTTGCTTATCCGAAAGAAGGAGATAATTTGTTTATAATTCAAAAGGGGAGCTTGAGATATTATTCTTTGAAGATGATCAGTGTTATTTCCAAAGGGGAATATTATGTTTTGTTAACGATTCTTAACAAGGGGGAGATTGTGCTTTATTGCTGAAATCTCTTTTTGAAGATGATCTTGAATCCAAAGGGGGAGATTTTTAGTGCACAAATGTGTTGGATACAAGATCATGAGGATGAAAGATGAAAGTCAAAGTCAAAAGCTCAAGTCAAAGTCTCTCAAGCAAAAGTCAAAGTCTTTGTAATAAATGTCAAAGTCAATGTATTTTGTATTTTGTCCTGTATTGTAATTGTAGGGTATACATAGTTTTGTTTTTGTTAGTAGACTCATTAGACTAGAAGAGAGATTAGACTAAGTGAACGTATCTGTTTAGATAGAGAAAATTCAGAGAGTATCGTCATGTACGAATTGTGATTAAATGTTAATGAAAATTGTTTGATCGATTGATTGTATCATCTTGTTGGTTAATCTTTATTGATAAACTAAATTAGAATTGTTATTATGGGACACACACGTGATATTGCCGAATTTTCAAATTTTTAATTCGTTAATTTTTTAGGGTGTTACAATGCCTATAGAACCGAGTCAAGAGTTCATGAACACGGTCTCAACAATTCCGAATGACAGGGACTTGATGTATCGGTTCTAGAAAATCTCCACAAATGTACCAAATGCAGAATTGTAAATAATTTTCATTTCCTTGTAATCATCCTATTTTCAATGAAAGTATTTACCAGAGGACATTGTTTATCCTTTTGCCTTCATTTTCTTCACTCCTGCATTAGTTTCTTCTTCAATACTTCTACAAGATAAATTTGGGGCTAACAATATTTTTTTTTATTTCTGAAGAGGAAAAAGAAAAAAAATGTGTAAAAAAACCAAAATGCCTCATATGACTTAACTAAAGTTAACAATTTTTTTTAACAATATTAGTGAGATGGACCATGGGCGTGACAATTTGAATACCATTGGGACCAAATCCATAATAATCATAATATAAGGACCCAAGTCATAATAATCTTCATAATGCATGACCAAATCCATAATTCACACTAAATTCTTTTTAAAAAGTGTATTGAGATGATAAACTTATATACTTCTTATGTCCCAAAATAAGTGTCTATAATACGATTTTAGTTTGTCCCAAAATAAGTGTCCACTTCAAAAGTAAATGTCTACATTCATATTCTATCTTAAATTATGGGAATGAGAAAAGTTCTCTGTCTATAATTAAGGGTAAAGTTATCCTTTTATTAATTTAGAAGTGTAATAATTATACATTTCTGAAACTGTGCATTTTTCATTGTGGACATTTTTTATTTTGCGACAGAGGGAGTAATATTTTAATAATATAATGGATGTTGAAATCTCTAAAATAGAGATTTGAGTGAGTTACAGATTTGGACCCTGTGGTATGCCAAAGTTAAGCCTAGCAACCCTAAACTCGGAAAATTATGGATATGGTCCCTATGGTTGTCATTTTCTTAAAACTAAGGTCCTTCTCACTAACAGTGGTCAATCCAGTTAACTCTAGAATTAAAACACCAAATTTCCCTTGTTTTTTTGTCATATCCATATTAAAAAAACAAAAATATTATATATATATATATATATATATATATATAATAAGAGTAACCAAAAAACTCATACACGCGGGAATTCCTGGAGAGTACAACAATCCCATTTATCGGCGATTAACCCACGTCACCACAAAGCAAAATCCCATCTTCCCAGCACCATGAACCATCCATTCTCCCTCTCTTCTGTAACTATGACTAAATCAAATTCAATAAGTGACGCAAATCAGAGCTCCATTACCCTTTCCCTTCACCTATCTTTAGTTTTGATCTAAGAATTAGGTTAAGGACGATGATAATCGATGAATAAGAGGCATCAATCTATAGTGATACGTTGAAGAAGGGAAAAATTTTAGATGAAACGGTTAGGTCGGTCTCATCAGATAAAGGGTTGTGTTTTGGGGGCATAGGGTTAGTGTTTGATTTTGGTTTTTGTTGATATTTTGGATGGGGTGATCACATTGATCTAATCCAATATGTGATTCTTGATGTGTTATTTGGAATTGTGCTAAGGTCGATCTCATCGGTAAGTGTTTCCATTTTGAGTACACCATGATTCTGTTCTATAATGTGGATCTAGTGAGGTTTGGATCTAGGGTTTATGTTAATTTAGATTCGATTTAGGGATTTTTGTTGGACAATTTTTGTATGATGATTTAGGATTCTTGATTTTCTTGAGATATTGTGTTTGAATTTGTTTGATTTAGAATTTTTCATATTGTTTTCGTTTTTGAATTTGTGCTTGATAAACGGGGGTCGCATTCTCGAATCTATGTTCATAGTTGGTGCACGGTTGTGTTCTTGGGGTGTGATAGTGGTGGTGTTATTGGGTGGGACAAAGTAAGTTGGTGATCTTTGAACTCATGGTGGTGGCTAGTGCGTTTTTGGGAAAGAAAAATAAAATTTAATATTAAAATATGAGAAAGGGTAAAAGGACGATTTTACCCTTGAGTAAACTAAGGTTGACAAAAGGACGTTTGGTTCAGGGACCTTAGCCAAAAGAAAATGACAACCACAGGACCATATCCATAATTTTTTGGGTTTAGGGACGCTATTCATAATTTTCGACATACCACAAGGACCAAATTCGTAACTCACTCTAGAGAAATTATAGAGAAATTGTTGAAAATGCTTTAATGGTATTAAATCACGTCACATTAGTTTTTTTCAAGAGATTACCCATAATATATACTCATAATCATGATTTAAGATTCATCTAAAATGCTTTATTTTCCTCGTACATAACTTCATGAAAAATTGTTTGTCCCTATAAAATCAGTTTCTTATCACATTAAATATATATAATCACAACAAGAGAATAATCAAACCTGATTTTGATTTCTCAAACAAATGATTACAAAATTCTCTTGAAAGGATTTCTCTCTCTAAGCTCTCTCTCTCTCTCTCTAGAAATGTGAATGACGACTGATAATTTCTATTTTGGGCACCCCTTAGACAACCAACCCTAGCACCCTAAAATACCATATACCTATTTAGAGAAAAAGACAAAAAATCCGAAATACAAGGAAATTAACTTTGACTATTTATTACAAATGACCTAGACTAATATTGAGAGTTTGACTTTTTAGCTTTGACCTCATAATTCAATCTTCAGATTTGATGATCTTGAATCCAATAAATCTGTGCTCTAACAATCTCCCCCTTTTGATCAAGATCATTACTAAAAGGATTTAGCAATTCAATCTTTTCTTTAAGCTCAGAAGATGCAATCTCCCTCTTTGTCTTCAAAATATAACAATCTCCCCAAAAGATTAAAATAAAATCTCTTTCAGATGATGGAAACAAGTTACCTCCAGTTTCAACTAAGAATGCTTTAGCAAAGTATCTTCAAAGAAAATTTCTCTCAATTCAGCATATCTTCAGAAAACTTTCTCTAAACTTGTGTTCTCCCCCATTTCTTGGTTATCGCTTCTCCCCCTTTTTGATGAAAAGAGCACCGATTTCATCAAAACTTTTCTTCAAGAAATGTCATTGAAATTCTTTTTGACTACTGATCTTTGAAAATGAGCCACTGATTCATTGCCAATTCGAACAATGTATTCATCTAGATCTTTTCAAATCCAGACAAAATAAGAAAGTAACACCTGAATCAACAAATGAATCAGTTAATATGTCTGTCAGTAACACTAAGTCACTGTGTGTAACGAATACACATTGGAAAGGAGCTTTTTGATGTTCACTCCCCCAGGGCTTCCATCCAATCATCGAAACACCACAAAGGCAATTTCTATGAATGTTATGACAAAGAAACAAATTCTTTGTGTCTTCGTGCAAGTGTGGAAAGAATTAAGCATGAAAGATTGCTTTTTAAGGCTCAACATAGTATAAACCACTGAGACAACAGTAGATAAACACAGACTCAATGTGCATGATTGAAGTGCGAAGGTGGGGCAGACTTCCTTCTTTTTCAATATGCAGATTTTCCAAATGAAAAACCAGATAGATTATATGCTGCGTCCTCAGGAAAAACATTTTCTTTTTAAGAAGAAAATGAGTAGATGGTGGGGTTTTATCAAGAGTTGGCATGGGCTATTTGCCTGTTTCAATAATGTTCACGAAAGAATTGTGAATCATTAGTAATGTGGCTGCCCGACTCAGAAAGTAGTTGGTGCAGAGTTTTATATTCTTTTACTCTGATCTCACACCCTCTTTCTTTTAATCATTAGGCTCACATCTAACCAAACTCTCTTTTCCATTTTACTTCATCACACCCACACTCATTTCTTTTTGACTTCTCACACTCAATCACTAATAGGATTAACTTATTGGGTAGAAATAACTGGTTAACGTGATTTCATAGAAGTTCAGTTAATTCCTAGCACAAAGAACCCATGTTTTTCTTATAAAGCATGCGTTGCTCAAAATGGTTTAACTTTATCAGTTAAACCTCAATAATACAAATGTCAGATGTAAATATGCTCAGAAAATAATCATGAAGATATGAGCATTTTTAAACATTGAAGTATTTTCAAACAAGTAGTGAATGAATGAACATGAATGCAAAAGGCTTGTTTGAAAATCTGACATTGTATGAAAATGATCAGAAATGAATGATATAACAATCAAAGCTTAAGGTCAAGGATAATGGATATAGTCTATACGAAACAAAAATATAGACATTCTTGAAATGACGTTTCGAAATGAAATATCGCTCAAAATTCTTTAAAGTACAAGCGGAGTGTCTTACCATCGAGAAAAAAAAATTGTTTCAATTTAGAGACATGGTAAGAACAATTTGAACAAAAAAAAAAATTAAACCGATGTGTGTGAATACTTGAAAGTATGTAGAAAAGACAATACGCAAGTATTTATCTTTGGAAACACACGGTTTATTTAACAATTAAGCACAAAAAAAATGTAAACATTTAAAATCACACTTCCAAATTATAAAAATCTATTTAAGAATCGGGAAGTGGTTTGAACATTTCATAACATGTTTTCATATTTGAAAGTTGTCCTTCTTTCAGATACATATGAGATTAAGATAAGAAATTAACCTTTCCGTGCAATCTTAATTCTCATGAAGTCAACTGTAGTCAATAAGATATGATCATGTCATCCTCTTTCAGCCTGCATAAGTCTCAAAGTCTAGTCAAAGCAAATTTATTCACAAATTTATTTGAAAAATAAAAGACATAATGCAGTAAAACGATTAAAGTACGAGTTCTGATTTGAAATAATCAGAAATCATAGTCTTACTCCTTTTGATTTGACTAATGTGCATGCTCCCCCTAAAATCATGCATTACAAAAAATTTGTCAGTTAAACAAAATGCAAACATTAGATAAGCTCCCCCTCAAAAAAATGTAGATCATCGTTAAAGTGCATCTCATTCTCCCCTTGAGATCATAAGCAAACTATTAAAGTGCAGATATCTTTCAGAAATAATGATAAAGAAAATGATGAAAAATAACAATACTTAACTTTATTAGGTAACAACCGATTATGTCTTAAGATTTAACATACTAAGCTTAGAGACAAGAAAATTAAATCTCTTTTCATCTAAGGGTTTGGTAAATAAATCTGCAAGCTGATAATCTATTTTTACAAAATAAAGTTAAATTGTTCCTTTTTCTACATTATCTTTTATAAAATGATACTTGACATCAATGTGTTTGGTTTTCGTATGTTGAACAGGATTAGCAGATATTGCGATTGCACTCTTCGAGTCACAATATATTGGTATTTTATCAAACTTGAATCCGTAGTCTCTTAGCTGTGTTCGCATCCACAACACTTGAGAGTAGCAACTGGCAGCAGCTACATACTCTGCTTCAGCAGTCGATGTGGAAATGCATAATTGTTTCTTTGATGCCCAGCTAACGAGCTTATCTCCAAGAAATTGAATGTGACCTGAAGTACTCTTTCTTTCCAACATGCAACCTGCATGATCTGCATCTGAATAGGTAATCAGTTGAAAACCAGTATCCTTAGGATACCACAAACCAAGATCTGTAGTCCCCTTCAGATACCTAAAAATCCTTTTGACAGCAACCAAATGGGATTCCTTAGGAGCAGCCTGATATCTAGAACATAAGCATGTTAAGAACATAATATCTAGTCTACTAGATGTAATATACATTAACGAACCAATCATACCTCTATAAGTTCTAACATCAACACTTTTACCCAAAGGATCAATGCTAATTTTAGTACCTGGTGCCATCGGGGTTCCAATTGATTTACATTTTTCCATTTTGTACTTCCGAAGAATATCCAAAATGTACTTAGATTGGTTAATGAAAATCCCCGTAGAAAACTGTTTAACTTGTAATCCGAGAAAGAAATTCATCTCTCCCATTATACTCATTTGAAAACGTGACACCATGAGGTTAGAAAAGTTTTTGCAGAATTTAGGATTTGTAGAGTCAAATATTATATCATCAACATATATTTGAATAAGAATAATATCAGCTTTTTCCTGTTTGATGAATAAAGTGGTATCAACTTTACCTTTGGAAAAACCGGACTTGACCAAGAATTTTGATAGAACATCATACCATGCTCGAGGGGCTTGTTTTAAACCATATAGGGCTTTATCCAAGATGTAGACATGATCTGGCTTATCTGAATTGACGAACCCTTCTGGTTGAGACATGTATACTTCCTCTTTAAGAATGCCGTTGAGAAAGGCTGTTTTCACATCCATCTGAAAGACTCTGAAATTCTTATGAGCTGTGTAGGCTAGAAACATGCAGATTGCTTCTATACGCGCTACTGGAGCATACGTCTCATCGTAGTCTATGCCTTCCTCTTGCCGGTAACCTTTGGCAACAAGTCTAGTTTTGTTCCTTATGACGATACCATCTTCTTTCTTTTTATTTTTGAATACCCATTTAGTTCCTATTACGGTTTTACCTTATGGTTTTGGAACTAATCTCCAAACCTTTAGGGCTTCAAACTGATTTAATTCTTCTTGCATAGCAGATACCCAATCCGAATCAGCTAAAGCCTCTGATACTCGCGTGGGCTCTATCTTGCTGAGGAATGAGTCATGCATACATTGATTAAGAGTCGCTGACCTCGTTTGTACATGCTTGTTGAGATCTCCAATTACTTGATGTAAAGGATGTTCTTTGGTCCAGCGATGCTCATGAGGTAGTGGAGTAGATACTGATTGAACATGATCATCATCTAGAAATCCACTATCAGAATCTTCAGTTTGAATAACAAGAGGGGGGTTTGCAGTTGAAGTTTCAGGTGCAGAAGCATCAGTTGGAATAACAAACTCTAGCTGTTGAGTAGACATTGTATTACACCCAACTGAAACATTTACTTCTGACTCAGCATTTACTTGTACATCTTCAACTGTGGGAGTAATTGTAGGAATGTGAGTTTTTGACTGAAGAGGGGATGCTTGTTCAGTTATGACATCTGAAGTGACTGGATGATTGCAACTTGTATCTTCAGACCTGTCAGTCACAATAGATTTAGGTATATTAGAACCTAGAAACTCATCATAAAAGAATTCAAATAACAAATCTAAATCAGTTAAATGTGAAATAGATGTAGAAGCATTTTTCGAATTATTGGCTGTAAAAGCAGGTTCTGGACTAATCTGCCCAGAAGCTAATACTCCAGTGATCACGGGTTCTGAACTGAGTTGTTCAGAAGCCATATATTCATCGAATGTTACATTAACGCTCTCGACAACTGTCTTTGACTTCTTCAGATAAACACGATATGCTGCCGATGTTGAAGAATAACCAATGATGATATCCTCGTCCGCCTTAGCACTGAATTTATTCAGACTCTCTCTGTCGTTAAGCACAAAACATTTACACCCAAATATGTGAAAATACTTGATTGTTGGTGTTCTGTTGTTGATCACCTCATATGGAGTCTTTTGAAAACGGCGGTGTATCATGGATCGATTTTGAGTATGGCATGCAGTCGACACAGCTTCTGCCCACAAGAATAGAGGTAAGTCCGATTGGCTAAGCATAGTCCGAGCGGCCTCGACTAGCGTCCGATTTCGCATTTCGACTACTCCATTTTGTTCAGGCGTACGAGCAGCAGAGTACTGATGTGATATCCCGACCGATTCGAGATATTCTTCAACTATCTTGTTTTTGAACTCGGTTCCGTTGTCAGTTCGAAGAAACTTGACTTGTCGCTGCATTTTCATTGGAAAGAAGATTTTTGATGTTCACTCCCACAGGGCTTCCATTCAATCATCGAAACACCACAAAGGCAATTTCTATGAACGTTATGACAAAGAAACAAATTCTTTGTGTGTTCGTACAAGTGATAGAAATAATTAAGCACGAATGATTGCTTATTAAGGCTCAAAGTTGTGTAAACCACTAAGACAATAGTAGATAAACACAGACTCAATGTGCATGATTGAAGTGCGAAGGTGGGGCAGACTTCTTTCTTTTCAATATCCAGATTTTCCAAATGACAATCAGATAGTAAATGTGCTGCTTCCCCTTTGAAAAATGAAACATTTTCTTGTTAAGAAGAAAATGAGTGGCTGGTGGGGTTATAATCAAGAGTTGGCATGGGCTAGGTGCCTGTTTCAATAATGTTCACGAAAAATTGTGAAGCATTAGTAATGTGGCAGCCCGACTCAGAAAGTAGTTGGTACAGAGTTTGATATTCTTTTACTCTGATCTCACACCCTCTTTCTTTTTATAATGAAGCTCACATCTAACCAAACTCTCTTTTCCATTTTACCTCATCACACAACCCACACTCATTTCTTTTCGACTCCTCATACTCAATCACTAGGGATTAACTTCTTGGGTAGGAGACACTGGTTAACGTGAATCCATAGAAGTTTCATTTAAGTCCTAGCACAAAGAAATCCCATGTTTTCCTAGAAAGCATGTGTTGCTCAAAATGGTTTAACTTTATCAGTTAAAGAGCAAATACAAGTCAGATGTATGTATGCTCAGAATATAATCATGCAGATTTGAGCATTTGAAACATTAAATTAATTTCAAACAAGTAAATTGAATGAATGAACAAAAATGCAAGAGACTTGTTTGAAAATCTGACATTGTATGAAAATTATCATAAATGATATGCAAATCAAGGCTTATGGTCAAGAATAATGGATATTGTCTATAAGAAACAAAAATATAGACATTCTTGAAATGACGTTTCGAAATGAAATGACGCTAAAAAATTCTTTGAAATACAAGTGGGGTGTATCACCATCGAAAAATTGGTCAATATGAGACATGGTGATAACTTATTCAAAAAAATAATTAAACCGGTGTGTGTGAATACTTGAAAGTATATAGACAAGATAATACGCAAGTATATATCTTTAGAAACACATGGTTTGTTGAGCATTGAAGCACAAAATGGATCTTGAAAACATTTAAAAAACACACTTCTAATTCATGAAATCTGTTTAAGAATCGGGAAGTGGTTTGAACATTTAAGAACATGTTTTCTTATGATTGAAAGTTGTCCTTCTTTCAACCATATATGAGATGAAGATAAAGAATTATACATTTTGCGTGCAGTCTTACATCTCATTAAGTCAAGCTTAAAGTCATAAAGATATGATCTTGTAAGCATCTCTCAAACTGCAAAAGTCTTAAGGTCATAGTCAAAGCAATTTTATTCACAGAAATTAAAAGACATAAAGCAGTAAAACAATTAAAGGTATGAGTTCTGATATGAAGTAATCAGAAGTCAAAGCCTTTTACTCCCCCTAAAATTATGCATCAGAAAAATTATCAGTGTAAAATATAAGCATTAACTCCCCCTCAAATGTTGATCATCTTATCTGTTGGATGCATAAAATTTCAGAAAAGTATGTACTCCCCATTGATGGTTGATTTCCTCATTGGAGTATTGGAGTACAATCTCTTATCAGCACAGGAGTAAGGTCTTTTGATCACTGAAGTACGAGTCCTAAGTTGTTGTGTTTAGAAGTCAATCTTCGTTGAAGTATGGGTCCTAAGCTGATTTACTTAGAAGCCTTTATTCTCTTACTCCCCCTTGACAGTAGGTGCCTGCAACACAGATTCATCCTTTTTCTTTGGTATCCATTTGTATTTGGATCCAACTGTGTTAGCACATGATTTTGGCACCCATTTAAACTTGGATCCGCTTTTCCTTTGAAAATCATATGAAGAATTAGAACGATAAGAGTATACATGACAAGTTTTGGTTTAGAAGTAGCAACATTCACAGTCAAAATATCTTTACTAGTAGTCTTCTTATTACAATCAGAACTAGAAAATGATTTAGCATTCTCATTTTTCTTATGCTTTGGTTGCCATTCAGACTTAACTCCATGCATTTTCCTTTTCACATATGAAAATTTTGAAACTTCAGAGTTAGAACGGTGAGAATCAAGAAAATGCTTCTTCTTTGACTTACCAGTGTTGATCTGTTTCTGTGAATGCCCAGATTTATTCTTCTTACCTTTGACAACTTTGTTTTTCACAGGAACTGATTTATCAACTTTCGTTGATGTTTCACGTTTTTCATACACACTGGGTAATCCAAAAGAATTAACAGCAAAAGATGAATGATCAGGAAGTTTAGAATTAAAATCAAATTGAGAAATACATTCATCTAAATCACCATCAGAGTTTAAGAAATCAAACACATCATTAAGTAAACCAGACATATCAGCAAAGTTTGAATCCTTGAATGATTTAGAAAAATCAGTATATTTGAACACAATAAAAGAAATAGTTTGTTCTAAGTCCATAAAAATCCTTTCTTCTGCGAGAGTATTCTCGAGTTCATAAATTTTACTTTCCAACACGAGAGGAGGAACGTAAAGCTTACCTTCGATGGGCTTAGTCTCCATTTCTTTTACAGAATAACTCTCAAAGTACTCATTTGAAAGAGATTTTAATTTATCAGAACGATAACTATTATTCAACCTCTCATAACGAAATGGAAGTTGAATTTTAGATGTGTTCTTTCTTTTCTCGGTTTCCTTGGATTCATCCTTTTCATATAGTTTAGTCCAGAAAACTTGAAGTTCAGGGTATTGAGGTGCCAGTTTTAAAAATCCAAAAGCATAAAGAGCAGGCACTTCAGATATACCCTTTTTACATTGTGGATTCTCATAACCGAGTCCCCAACCCTCTCTGTTCTCTTTGGGTTTGTTTAGATGAATGGTGTTCTCAGTTTGACCCAATGTATATAACTTTCCTTCCAAAACATTCAATTTTTCAATTAAAGATTTCTTTTATTTTGAAAGCGAATAATACATTTTAGAAAGCTCTTTTGATTCAAACTCACACATTCTATATTTTGAATTTGTCTCAGCTAACTCTTTAAGAATGAGAGTCTTTTCTTTAGCGCTGGTATCAATATTTTTATGTTAAATCTCAATCAATACTTTATTCTCAGCAATATTGTTGGGAATTAAAGATCTGCTTAAGTATGGTTAATGTTGCTAGCATAACATGGTTACTACTTCTGAGACAAGTTACTATTGCTGAGCAAGATTAGTACTGCTTGAAGAAGTTACTACTGCTGAGCAAAGTTAGTGTTGCTGATGAAGATTAGTACTGCTCAGTGTGATTAATGCTGCTACAACTTAATACTGCTTATTAGATAATCAAGATACGTGCAGATCTAGTTTGAAGATAATCATGGAAGGTTTTGAAGATAATTATGGAAGAATTCTAAAGATCTTTTATGTTTTATAATTATCTTGTATTCAATCTTTGTGTATATAATATAGAATAGTTTGACCGAAGAAAAGTAATTCTGAAGTTTTATTTTCATAGAGAGAATTAACCTCAAGGTTTAGAATCCTAGTTCTAGAGAAGTAGAATTCGTATTGGTGAGCCTGTTCATCAATATTGAGGTTTTGTTTGAAATCTTGTAACTTTAATCATTCAATAAAGTTTACAAGTTGTGATTTCTGATTCACAGTTACATTAATTGTTGAATATTAAAGTGTTATTCCACAACTTCTTTAATATTGTTTCTGAGTTCATTATTCTTGTTGAGAATTAGATCCTGACAAGTGGTATCAGAGCTAGTATTCTCAGAAACCTTCATTCATCATGGAAAACACAGTTGAATCAAACAATACTCTTGTCTCAAAGGTTCCAATGCTCAGATCTAATGAGTTTGACATGTGGAAGATTAGGATCAAGCAATACATTCTCCTCACAGATTACTCTATGTGGGACATCATTGAGAATGGCCCATCTGATGAAGGAAAGATTGGTGCAGATGGAAAAAGAATCCCACCAAAGACGGATGCAGAAAGGAAGACAAGGCAGACAAAGATGAAAGCCTTGAGCACACTGCTCTTGGCTATTCCCAATGAGTATCAACACCAATTCTGCAATTGCACTGATGCACAGATGCTTTCGAATGCTCTAGAGAAGAGATTCTCTGGTACCAAAAGTACCAAGAGAAATTAGAAGGAAATATTGAAGCAACTGTATGAAAACTTTATGTCAACTAAGAATGAGTCCATGACTCAAACTTTTGACAGGTTTAACAAGCTGATTAGTGAACTAGCTACTATGGCAGTACAGACTGATCAAGATGATGTAAACAGAAAGTTCTTAAGGTCCCTTGGAGATGAATGGACCATGTATACTGTTTCATTCAGACAGAATGAACAATTGGAAGAAAAGGAACTGGATGATCTGTACAATGATCTGAGAGTGTTTGAATCTGAGGTGGAAGCAAAGAAGAAGCCTACTGGATATGTTCATAATGTTGTACTCCTATCAGGATCAATTGATTCTACTGCTAACCCTGAATCAGTTAATGCTGCTAATGGAGTAAATCAAGAAAAAGGCACTGAATATGTTTTTGAAGCCTTTCTTTCCAGCCATGGAAACTCCTCTTTAATCAATGATGACTTGGAACAGCTTCATCCTGATGATCTTGAAGAGA
This sequence comes from Arctium minus, assembly GCA_954870635.1. Lineage (NCBI taxonomy): Eukaryota > Viridiplantae > Streptophyta > Magnoliopsida > Asterales > Asteraceae > Arctium > Arctium minus. The sequence continues at coordinate 33,951,425 of OX941087.1, forward strand.
TGGATATTAAATGGCAGATGGCCATGCTTTCTATCAGGGTGAAGAAGTTCATCCAAAGAACTAGGAGGAACAACTTCTCCCAAAGAAGAGAAGATGGTGCAGGCTTTGATAAGTCAAAGGTGGAGTGCTATAAATGTCATCTGAAGGGACACTTTGGCAGAGAATGCAGAAGTGGAGTGTCTCACAATCACCAACAAACTCAGAATGGAAGCTTCAACCAGAACAGAAACTCTGCTCAAGCTCTTGTTTCTCAACAAGGAATGGGGTTTGACTGGAGTGATCAAGCTGAAGAGGCTATTCAAAATCAGGCCCTCATGGCAGAGGTATCTGATCTTCCAACTGAGGTACTTTCTAATCTCTGTTCTCAAACTTCCATAGATAATGTTAAAAGGTACAGGGATCACAACCAGAAATGAGTGATGACCTTAAGAGATTAGAAAAAGATATAAAAGACTATGTGAAAATTGTTGAGAGGTTTGAGGAACGAATTAAAAGTTTCCAAGCCAATGAACTGCAACACACATATGATACCAATTACTGGAAGTGGGAGAAGAATGATCTAGAAATCCAACTGAGAAAGTCCAAGGAGGAGAATGAAAAGTTGAGAGGAGAACTAGACAAGGTTAAGCTAGATGTGGAAATGTTTTCATATGCTTCTAAAGCAATGGATTCAATCCTAAAGGTTCAAATCCATGATAAGCTTAAACCAGGAATTGGGTACAATACCACACCACCACCATACAACAACAACTACATCCCTTCTAAATCAGATCTGCTAGAGACCAAGGATAGGAAGGACTTACCTGAGGGATCCACTGAGATAGATCCTTTAGATGAAGTAGTTGTTGATGACAAGACAAAGAAAGAAGCTAGTAAGGGTAAGGATAATACTGTGAGTGGTGAGATTCCTTTAGAGAATAATATTATCACCAATGAGGATTGTGGAAGGAACTGGGTCAAATCTAAGGACATAGAGAAGACTGAGGGAAAGTCCAAAAAGGTCCATTACAAGCAGACTACAGTTGTGAATCATGTTCCTTGCAAACAGTGTGCATGTAATAAGGATGAGCCCCTAAAACATGATAAAAAAAGGGGAAATCAAAGGAATTGGAATAATCAGTGGGCTCAGAAACAAGGAGTTGATCTGAGTAGAATCATCAGACCAAAACCTTATTTCATATGTGGAAAATTGAATCATCTTCCCAAGTACTGTTACTTTAATCCTATTAACCAAAGGATGAATTTTCAAAGAGCTATGCAAAAACCCTTTGGTTATAGGAAGGATGAAAGGAAACATGTGGCTAAGAAACATGTTATATCTAAAAGCCACATGAAGAAAAAGACTGTGAAAGAAAGTGTCAAAATGTGGATTCCCAAAAGCACTAAAACTGTTAGTACTGCTACTACAAATAGTGCTGCTGACAATGATAGTGCTGCTAGAAGCAATACTACTGCTACCAATGTTAGTGCTGCTAAGAGTATTAGTACTTCTAAAACTAACATTGTTAGTACTTCTTCTAATGATAATACTGATAACTCTGTTAGTGCTTCTAACAAGGTTAGTACTGCTAAACCTGTTAGTGCGGCTAACTCTGTTAGTACTTCTAAAGATAGTACTGCTTCTAGTGTTTGTACTGCTAGCCCAATCATCTTGACAAAGTACTCCGGTAATGAGTGTTCTGATTTTACAAATCTCATAAAAAAGGAATGTAAATACTTTGATGAGAAAGGGAGACCCAAGACCACTTTGGCTTGGGTTCCCAATCAATACTAATTGTGTTATTCTATGTGTAGGGCAACCAACAGCTCAAAGGAAAGAGCATCTGGCATGTTGATAGTGGTTGCTCTAGGCACATGACAGGGAACATGGCTTGCCTCAAGAATTTCAAGAAAATTGATGGAGGACATGTTGCCTTTGGTAATACTCTAGATGGAGGTAAGATCAGTGGTCAGGGTGATGTAACAAAAGGTAAAATGACCTTTGAAGATGTTTTCTATGTTGAGCAGTTAAGGTACAACCTGTTAAGTGTATCACAGGTTTGTGAAAAAAAGCATAGTATATTATTCACTGATTCTGAATGCATTATCCTTGCTCCTGGATTCAAGGTGGTTGATGAAAAGATGATACTACTAAGAACTCCCAGAAAGGATAATGTCTATTGTTTGGATATGGAAAATGTGTCAACTGATTCATCCCTAAACTGTCTTGTTTCAAAAGCATCCTTGGATGAATCATCACTTTCGCACAGAAGGATGTGTCACATGAACTTCAAAACAATGAATAAACTTGTTAAAAACAACCTTGTAAGAGGCAAACAACATAAAACTTCTCATAAGTCCAAAGAGTTGAACACAATCTCCAATTCTCTTCAGTTGTTGCATATGGATCTGTTTGGTCCTACAAATGTTATGAGTATAGGTAAGAAATCATACTGCTTAGTTATAGTTGATGATTACTCTAGATTTACTTGGGTATATTCTCTAAGGACTAAGGATGAGACAAATGGACTGATCAAATCCTTTATTCTAAGAATTGAAAACCAAACAAATCAAAAGGTAAAAGTCATTAGGTCAGACAATGGTACTGAATTTAAAAATATTGATCTAAACACCTTTTGTGAGGAAAAAGGAATTGAGAGGCAATACAGTGCTCCTAGGACTCCACAACAAAATGGTGTTGCTGAGAGAAGGAATAGGACACTGATTGAAGCTGCTAGATTCCCTGTTAGCTGATTCAAATCTTCCAATTACTTTCTGGGTTGAAGTAGTTAATACTGCTTGTTATGTCCAAAACAGAGTTCTAGTAGTCAAGCCTAAAAACAAGACACCATATGAGCTTTTAAATAAAAGAAAACCATTTATTGGATTTTTCAAACCTTTTGGGTGTCCTTGTACCATTCTTAATACCACAACTCACTTAGGAAAGTTTGATAGCAAGGCAGATGATGGTTTTCTTGTTGGTTACTCATCTTAGAGTAAGGCCTACAGAGTATTTAATTCTTCTTCTAGAATAATTGAGGAAAGTGATAATGTCAAATGCAATAAGAACACACCAAATCCTATTGGTTCAGGTCCTCAGTGGTTTTTTGACATTGATTCACTAACTAACTCTTTGGGTTTCAGTAGTGATGATCATGCAGGTTCAGGAAGTGGAGGATCAGGGGATCTACAAGTACAAGACATTATTCCTCAGTCTGTAATCTTTCCCATACCTACAATGGAACCTGTTGAAATCTGTGAAAAGGAGACTATTACTGAACCAATTCAGAGTGAAGAAGAAAGAAGAGATAAGGAGAATTCAGAGCATGAAGAACCAGAAGTAGCTGATGAGATCCCCTCAGCTGACTTAAATGATTCCAATCTAGAAGTGGGAATCAATGAAGAACCTAGTCATCAGACTAGAACACAAAAGAACCATCCTCCAGAGCTGGTAATAGGAGACATCTCTTCTCCAATGATAACTAGAAATCAATGCAGACTTCAAGAGTTGCAGGATCAGCAACATACAATACTCTCTTGCTTTCTATCTCAGATTGGGCCTAAGAAGGTTTATGATGCAATGAAAGATTCAAGTTGGATAGAATCCATGCAAGAAGAGTTGCTACAGTTCACGTTGCAAGAAGATTGGAACTTGGTGGACCTTCCAAAAGGTCATAGAGCTATTGGCACCAAGTGGATTTTCAGGAATAAAAAGAATGAGAGTGGAATAGTAATCAGAAACAAAGCAAGGCTAGTGGCACAAGGGTACACTCAAGAAGAAGGCATAGACTATGAGGAAGTCTTTGCTCCAGTTGCAAGGGTAGAGGCAATTAGGCTGTTTCTAGCCTATGCTTCATTTATGCAGTTCAAGGTATATCAAATGGATGTGAAGAGTGCCTTTCTCTATGGAAAAATTGATGAAGAAGTGTATGTTTGTCAGCCCCCTGGATTTGAAAATCCATCATATCCTGACAGAGTATACAAACTGAAGAAAGCTCTCTATGGTCTACATCAAGCCCCAAGAGCATGGTATGATACTCTGTCTACCTATCTCTTGGAAAATGGGTTTGAAAGAGGAATAATTGACAAAACACTTTTCATCAAAAGAAAAAATAAGGACATCTTACTTGTTCAGATCTATGTGGATGAAATCATCTTTGGATCCACAAAAGATCAGATGTGTAGAGACTTTGAAGAGTTGATGCACAAGAGCTTTAAAATGAGTTCAATGGGTGAACTTACTTTCTTCCTTGGGCTTCAAGTGAAACAGCAGAAAGACGGGATCTTCATAAGTCAATCAAAGTATGTGAAAGACATCCTGGACAAATATGGTTTATCAGACTCAAAGCCAGCAAGCACACCTATGGAAACACACAAACAGATCACTGCTGACCTTGAGGGGGAGGATGTTGATGTCCATCTTTATAGATCAATGATTGGATCTCTCATGTATCTCACTGCCTCAAGACCAGATATCATGTTTCCAGTGTGTGTTTGTGCCAGATTCCAAGTCAAGCCAAAGCAGTCACATCTACAAGCAGTTAAAAGGATTTTTAGATACTTAAGAGGGCAACCTAGATTAGGTCTTTGGTATCCTTATGAATCCAACTTTGACTTGATTGCATATTCAGATAGTGACTTGGGAGGTGCTAATATGGATAGAAAGTCTACTTTAGGGGGATGTCAGCTTTTGGGTGCAAGACTAGTATCTTGGTAGTGTAAGAAGCAAACCACAGTGTCCTTATCAACAACAGAACCTGAGTACATTGCTGCTGCAAGTTTCTGCTCTCAGGTTCTAGGGATTCATAATCAAATGCTGGACTATGGGGTAACCTTTCTTCGCACTCCAATCTTCATTGACAATAGCAGTGCTATCAGCATTGTTAACAATCCAGTCAAGCACTCCAAAACAAAGCACATTGAGATCATGTATCACTTTATTAGAGACTGTAATGAAAAGAAGCTAATTCAAGTTGCTAAAGTTCATACTGACAACCAGTTTACTGATCTATTCACCAAAGCTTTTGATGTGGGTAGATTCACCTTCTTGGTTACAAGTGTGGGCATGATCAACTCTGAATGAGCTCATGTTTAAAAAGTGCTTGTATACATGTTATTTGGTTATTTTTGGTGCTACTAATCATCTTTCTTAGGAAGTGTATTACCTTGCTCAGACTAACACAAGCTTCAAAAAGTGTAAGTATAGTTACTACTGCCAATGTAGTTTTAATGCTGCCAGGGCAAAGTTACTACTTCAGGTGTTAGTTAATACTGCTAGTGGTTAATACTGCTCTCTGTTAATACTGCTAGTTAGTTAATACTGCTAGTGGTTAATACTGCTCTCAGTTAATACTGCTAGTTAGTTAATACTGCTAGTGGTTAATACTGCTAGTTAGTTAATACTGCTAGTGGTTAATACTGCTCTCAGTTAATACTGCTAGTTCGTTAATACTGCTCTGAGTTGATACTACTTCTTTCCCAAATCATATAAATACCCTTTTGCCCGCCTAAAAGCTCATAACGACTCTTTGCATACTGTTCATCGTCTCTCTAATCTTTTTCTCTCAAGCAACTAGTGAGTTTCAGTCCAGTTTACTCAAGCTCAATGGCTTCACTGGCGTTTATTGATGAACACAATGAAATCGCGATGCTTCAAAAACCAAAGCAAACTACTGGATTCCATCAAATAGTGGATTTTCTCAAGTTCAGCCATATCGCACATGCTCTTACAGTGTCACCATCAATCTACATTGAGCACCAGAAGCAATTTTGGGCCAATGCCACTGCTATTACTGAAAATGGTGTAAAGGTTATCAAGACAAGGGTGTGTGACAAACCCTTGATAGTTTCTGAAGAGGTAATTCGCATCTGTCTACGTCTAGACGATGCCTCAGGTATCTCATCTATCTCTAATGATGATATGTTTTCCACTCTCACTAGAATGGGGTATGGAGGTCCATTGGGTGTTTTCAAGTTCTCAAAAGCTAAATTCTCACCCCAATGGCGTTTCTTTATCCATACCCTTATGCATTGTATTTCTAGAAAGACTACTGGATGGAGTGAGTTCAGAAGTACCATTGCTTATGCTTTGGTCTGCTTAGCCACTGCCAGAAAGTATAATTTTCCACAAATAATTTTCAATGACCTTGTGTCAAACTTGGGAAACAAAAAGAGTTTTTATATGTACCCAAGATTTGTCCAGGCAGTTATAACCACTGAATTGACGGATATGCCTCAATTTGATGAGGTATATGTACCTAAAATCCCGAAGGGCAAGGTCTTTTCAAACATGAAGAGATCTCCCATGGAATCGGAAGGAGTTGACACCCCATTGTTCTCTACAATGATGGTGGTGTCCCACAATCAAGAAGGTATGGCTTCATGGTCAAGACCCTCATTAGACCATCCCACTAAGAGCCAATCCCAACCTTCAATCAGTATGTCAATACCTCAGTCCCTTCTTCAAAAACCAACTTCACCCATAACCAATACATACATAAGGAAAAAGGTAAAGAAGGCTCCTTCCCTTCTTGCACCTTCACCCACAAAGCCTTTAATCCCTCTAATGGAGAATTCTCCATTAGAGAATATCTATAGGGAAACCACAGGGGTGTCTCCCAACCCCAAGGAGGTGCTCACTAAGGAGATGCATGAGCATATGGGTGAGAAGGCTGCCACTACTCCTGCTAGAACAGAGGAGGACAATGGTAACATCAATAAGACCTCCCCCATGGCAACTTTGGATGAGCAATCATCCAAAGGTCCCAGGTGCCAAGAAACCAAGGCCGTGGAGGGTGCTTCTGCTAGGCAGAAGGCTTCCACTACCAACTGTTCCAATGATCCTTGAAAAGGGGGTTACACTCCTGGAAAAGCTGAGGATAGATATAACTATCAAGAATTGATGGATACAATGGGAAACATTAATATGGATGTGATCAAACAGGGAGTAGACATAGAAGAGATGAAAATGGTGATTCTGTCTCAACAAGTACAAATTACCAAATTGAAGAAGATGGTGAGGAGATTGGTGCAGAAAAAGAAGAGAGAGCAATATGTTCTAAAGAAAAGGAAAGATGCTTTCAAAAAGGGGGAGAATCAAGAGGCTGAAGTAGAGAAGCAAAGTACTTCTGAGAAGGGATTTGATTTTGAGGGGGAGAAAGCAGCAGAAACAGATGAGGTTCAAGTAGCAGTAGAAACAGAATCACAAGCAGCAGTAACAGAATAGGTAGCAGCAGTAACAGGGCTATTTGTTGAAGAATTGGAAATTGCAGAAACGTTGGTAAAAGCCAATAATGACACTCCTAAGGCTACTAAAAAAGCCAAGGGAGTGGTCATTAAAGAAGGAGGCCTTGAAAAGAAAGGAAAAGAAATGAGTGAGGCGGATTTGAAGGATGCAAAGGGAAAAGCTAAGATGGTTGAATCTGAACAACCCTTAAAGAAGAAGAACCAGCTGGAGTTAGATGAAGAAGTGGCAAAACAACTTCAAGCTGAGATGAAAAAGGAAGAACAACTCCAATTAGAAAAGTACAGAGAGCTTGCACTGGAGATGGCTAGAAAGCTCAATGAAGAGTATCAAAAGAGCATGAAAAATGCAGTTGAGGCAAAGAAAATACCAGTGAAAGCATCCAAGCAAAGAATGCCAGTCAAGAAGCAGAAAAGACAACCTTCCAAGACCTTTTTGGCCAATCAAGAAAGGAGAAAAATGATCAACTTTCTGAAAGGCTCAATTGGTGTAAAGGGAGAAATGTTCACTAACATGGCATACAGCAAATTTGAGGAGCTGTATAAGAAGAAAATGACAAAGCTTCAAGGGGATTCCTCTCAAAGGGAAGAAGCAGAAAGAAGGATGAAAGAGAGGCATGATCTCAACATCCAACAACCATTCCCTGAGGAAACCACACCTTCAAAGGAAAAGGTTCAAGAAAAGAAGGAAGAGCAAGAGAATGTTGGAATGAAAATGAAATCTGCAAAGAGAGTAAAGACTATAGATTTCAAGAAACAGTCCAAGAAGCCAAGGATTGAAAAATCAGAAAGAGAGGCAGAATCTTCTGTTCCACCTTCAGCAGAACCAGAGCAGAATCCAGAATCATCTGTGGCAGATCATACAGAGCAACCTAGTCAAAGTGCACAACAAACAAGTCAGTCTGATGAACATGTGGGGCTTTATATGATTGTAATAAAACCAGTACAGGTTGTTCCCATTTCCGTGAAAGCACCAGAAATCATCTTTTGGGACATTCTGAGAGACAACAAAAAAGGATTACTTCAGATTTAAACGAGTTGATGATGTATTTGAAGTATATTCAACTTGGGGGAAAGTAATCAGAAGTTGTTCAAGAGTTGACCTAGAAGAAATGTATAAAGTGGGAATGAAGCTTTATGAGCATGTTTTGAAAGGAACTGAAGAAAATCTACTCAAGGTTGCAATGGAATACCTATATATGATGTTTGAACCAGAAAAGGTGGTTTACAGGATTAAGGATCTACATCATGAGTATGGGTTCAAGAAGATTGATCACTGGATACTATTTGAAAATTGTGGTGTATACATGATCACAATAGATAAATGTTATCATAAATACTACCTCGTGGACAAAGTATATGATCATAGCAAGGAGAAGCTGAATGGGATGCTGAAAGCTAAGCTAGTGTATGCAAAGGAATCAAAAATGGCCAGAATTGTGGTAAGAAGGACAATCAATCAAAGTCTGGGGCTGAATCCAAATTTGGGCAACTAGGTTTTAAGTTTTGAAAGCATCTTGAAGACCAAATCTGAAGAACTTGACTTCTCTTCCTAAAAGTCAAGTTAGGGGGAGATTGTTGGGAATTAAAGATCTTCTTAAGTATGGTTAATGTTGCTAGCACAACATGGTTACTACTTCTGAGACAAGTTACTACTGCTGAGCAAGATTAGTACTGCTTGAAGAAGTTACTAATGCTGAGCAAAGTTAGTGCTGCTGATGAAGATTAGTACTGCTCAGTGTGATTAATGTTGCTACAACTTAATACTGCTTATGAGATAATCAAGATACGTGCAGATCAAGTTTGAAGATAATTATGGAAGGTTTTGAAGATAATTATGGAAGAATTCTAAAGATCTTTTATGTTTTATAATTATCTTGTATTCAATCTTTGTGTATATAATATAGAATAGTTTGACAGAAGAAAAGTAATTCTGAAGTTTTATTTTCATAGAGAGAATTAACCTCAAGGTTTATAATCCTAGTTCTAGAGAAGTAGAATTCGTATTGGTGAGCCTGTTCATCAATATTGAGGTTTTGTTTGAAATCTTGTAACTTTAATCATTCAATAAAGTTTACAAGTTCTGATTTCTGATTCACTGTTACATTGATTGTTGAATATTAAACTGTTATTCCGCAACTTCTTTAATATTGTTTCTGAGTTCATTATTCTTGTTGAGAATTAGATCCTGACAAATATTCTCGCTAAGTTTCTGTATGGATTGGTTTTTATTTTTATTGATACCTCTTTCACGCTTAAGCTTTGACTCTAGCTTTTGAAGTCTTATCATCATGACATTGATTTGATTTATAAAATCAGATTCAGTCATGATACTTACCTCATCAATTTCTTCTTCAACTTCATTCACCATCTTTCCCATTAAGCACAGGTGTGCTGTCTCTTCCTTCTCTTCTTTCTCAACAGAATCTTGTTTCTGGATTTTAGCTTCCAAGGCAGAAATCTTTCGTTTTAGCTCAGAATTTTCAAATTCCATAAACTTTACTCTTGAAGACACCTTTGGTCCTGTCATCATCTTCTCAATTTGTTCCCACAACTGTTTTCCTGTGGCCTTTTTACTTTCTAAACTTATAGAAATCTCTTTTAAAATCTTATCTGAAATTGCTTTCAATATAAAAGATTTGGTTAATCAGTCAGCGTTATATCTATTTTTTTGCTCATCTGTGTATCTATCAGGTGATACTGGAATCTCTTGACTCTTTCTTTCCCAACCATCATTAGTAGTATGAGTCCATGTTGGAATTTTCATGTTTCCTTCTCTAAGAGATATTCTGATATGATCCCCTAATTCATGACTGTCAATGAAATCCAAAAACTGATTTTTCAATTTTTCATACTCTCCTCTGAGAAGTACTGGTGGATTCTCAACCATACTGTTTGAAAGAGCTTCGCTAAAAGTCATTCTGATTTTGAAAAATATGCAATAAGAAACTTGAAAATGACTGTTATTCCAGATAAAATCAAATGAATACAGAATAATACTGAAAATAAATAAAAATGAAAATGAGAATCTGGCACAAAACACAGAATGCGCTAAGGACAGTAGCGCAAAAGGCAATTTGCGCTAAGTGAAGCTGGCGCGAAATCCAGATATGCACTAAAGGAAAGTGGCGCAAACTATAGTAGGGCAAAAATCAGAAACTCGCAAAGGCTGGAAGCAGAGAGAGGCAAGCTGGCGCGAGAAGTGGGTCGCACGTAGAAAGACTTTGCGCGAAGAGAATGTAACATCCTTAAATTTATAAGGTAAGTATTTGTTCCCTAATACTTTAATTGTGTTTATCTAAAAATATGAGTTTTTCATACTTTCATGTGATATTTATTTATGGGACTAAGATGCTATCTGATCATATTATAATTGCATGAGTCTAGACCTCGTGCTCATTTTCGAGATTTGCTAAGTTTTTGGGCTGGGATGAGCTTGGCGCGATAGTGCCATCGCGATAGTGACATTGTCACTATCGCCGGGCACAATCGCCAGGATTGTACCGAGAGGGGGGGTGTCTCGTGATATTGACACGCGATAGTGACAATTGTCACTATCGCAGGGCATAATCGCGGAAGATGTACCGTGAGTGTGTGTGTGTTCGCGATTGTGACTCGCGATAGTGCCCTTGGCACTATCGCCGGGCACTATCGCCCGCGTGGTCTGGTTGTTTTAAAACACCTTGGCAGCCTCATTTCTCACATTAACACTTTGCAAAAACGGGAGAACTCTTCTTGGAGGCGATTTTTAGGGTTTCATCACCTACCACATTCATTTCTAGGGTTTTGGGTTGTTGGGAGCATTAAGTGGTCATTAAGCTTCAATCAAGTGTTCCCATTGAAGTGTTCTTCAAGATTCTCATTTTTCACCTTCAAGTCTCATCTTCTCCAACTTCTAGGGTTTCCATATTTTCTTGGTTTTGGGTTCAAAACCTAGATTGTGAGTTTACTAAACCTTTGTAAAACTAGATACACATCATAATCTCCTACTTGTTACTTTATCTATATATGTTCTAATGTTTGGGGATTTCTTCATGAAAATAGTTGGAAGATGTATACATATGGATGATTTGCCATGATTATTGTTATATGTATCATGATTGGGATTTGTCTCATAGCTACATAATGTGGGTACCTTGATATGTTAAATGTATGCATAATTGGGTATTATGATGATTCTAGTTGGAGCACCATTTTGGTGATATGTTTATATGCATGATGAGCATGATTTACATTGGGTCTTTTGTTGGACATCATGAGGATAAGGTGGTAATATTATACCCGTAGTTGGTATTGAATTTTGTGGATTGAAATATATCTAAAGGACCCCTTAAAAATGTTATGTGGACGAACCAAGTCAGTACACTAGGAGGATGTAGTCTTGGGCGCCACTGTGATGGTATGTGCCTAGACCTCCGCCACTCGGGGAATTTTCTTACCGATAGTCTTCGGGTGGGCCGAGCCTTTGGGGTGTTCCTTGTTAAGGGCATCAAGGTATATCGACTCTTGGGTGGGACTTAATTGGTTCTTTGGGTCTCCCCTAATGACTCCACATATATTGAACACTGGTTAACTACTGATAAGAATTGTATCTGCTCATGCATGCTTATTATTGTTCAACTCACTAGGCTTTTTGGCCTAACACATGTTTGGTGTCGATGTGTATCTCAGGTTCTAGCGGCGTCGGTCCTAAGCAGGTTTAGTTGATTTGTGGTGAGAGCTTGGGGAATTGCACATGGACGCATTATACTTTTGGATATAGACTGTTTGGGTCTATAGATGACAACCCTTTTTGTAATCTCTTTTCTAGATGTCGAAATTAGATTAGTTGGTTGTTGTTTACTGTCCGTTAAATTACAATTGTGATTAAACAGGTTATTTATTTATATATTCCCCCATTTTTGGGAGGCTCTTGCTATGGAAATTTTAGCATACCTCATGTCCGTTTTTTCGGATTTTTGTTATCCCTATTTTTAGGGTGTTACAAGTTGGTATCAGAGCTTTAGTTTAAGTGAACTAGGTATTGTTTAGCATATCTAGACTTAAGCTTTAGACTCTATGACTTCACTGTCCACTTGGGGTAGGAATCCTAGGCGGGGAGAGCATTAGGATTACGGAATTACTGTAATTGAAAGTTGTGATGATGGTGACAAGAATACTTGTGTATGGTTCGTTCATAATTTCACTTAGCTACTGCTATTATGAATGCATTGTTACGTGAGCATACTTGGTTTACTATTATTATGATAATTGATGAAAGTAGTAGTACGTACAATGAGTTCAACTCGCTTAGTCTTTTCTCAATCTATTTCTCGTACGTGCATGACAAATTATAAATGGTAAACACTCGAAGTAGATTACCGGACATGCCAGAAGGGCAACCTGAAGTGGAATCTACAGTTGTACGGCCCCCGGTGGGGGTAACCTCCGATGACATTCCTATACCCAGAATCTTGGCAGGAGGGCCTGAGCACATCCCGCGCCGGAACCTCAACACCGGTAACGCCATCTTGGAGGAAGTTACCATGGAGACCCAGCTTCGGGATAGCATGATGTTGGCCATGAATGCGGCTTTGGCTCAACAACAGTTGGCCATGACTTCGGCCATAACCCAACAACAAGAGTTTTTAATGAAACTTCTAGAGGATCGAGACGTCAGTAACCGTCAACCCGAGACTATGGCTGAAAACGTTATTGTGGGGTCGGGTGGACCGAATGTGTTGACGGTCGAAGAACCATCCGCTGTGGGAATCAGAACGAAGACTAAAGGGTGCACCTACAAGACGTTTATGGGGTGTCACCCTAAGGAGTTTGCGGGTTCGAATAGCCCAGTTGCTTGTATGTATTGGCTCAAAGAGATGGAGATGGCCTTCGAGGCAAGTGAGTGTGATCCCTCTCAACGAGTGAAGTTTGCTTCCCAACTACTTCGGGGAGAGGCTTTGATTTGGTGGAATCTCACTCGATCCGCCCTCATCCCTGAAGTCCTGGCTAAGTTAACTTGGCCGGTGTTCAAAGATAAGATTATGGACAAGTACTGCAGCGAGCCGTCGTTGGACAAGTTGGAACGGGAGTTCCGAGATTTGAAGAAGGGGAATATGTCGATTGTTGGCTACTCCAAGCTCTTCTGGGAGAAGCTAAACTTGGTGGGACATCTAGTCGCCGACGAAAAGTCAAAGATGAAGGCTTATCATCAAGGATTATCAGCCAAGATGCGAACGGCGGTAAGAAATGCTAAGTGTTCGACTTTGCAAGAAGTTATCGAGGAGTCCTTACTCATTGAGGACGACATCAATTTGGAAAGGTATCAGAAGAGGCATGTTGGTCAGAAACGGAAGTGGGAGGGGCCATCTGGGCCCGTTCGTCAGTCAAGACCCTTTGTAAGCGGGAGATCGGGTGATCAACGCCATGAAGATCGGTGGTGCCACAAGTGCAGGTCAAAGCACTCAGGGACGTGCGCTACAAGGACTCACTCCGGTCCAGCCGGGTGTACCAAGTGTGGTAAGAAAAATCACACGACTCAAGAGTGTTCCCTCCGTGGGTCGTTATGTTATGAATGCGGAGAGTCGGGGCACATGAAGCGAGAGTGTCCGAGGCTAGTTAGAGGAGGTGGTGGAAATTCTGTGGGCTCAACGGCTAGGGTCGAACAACCACCAAGGGCACTGAGTCGAGTTTTCCGGATGACTACCGAGGAGGCAAAGGAGACCGCGGATGTCTTTTCGGGTATGTTTCTAGTAAACTCCATGCCTGCTCGTGTCTTGTTTGATTCGGGTGCTACGTGTTCTTTTGTGTCTGATGCTTTCTGTGAACGATTCACCACTCCTATTAGTGTTCTTCCCGATGCGTTAGTAGTAGAAATAGATAATGGGAATAAAGTGATCATTCGTGACCGTTTTTGTGATTGCACTCTGGAGATCGACGGAATTTCTTTCGGAGTAGATTTACTACCTATGGCTATAGGAGGGTTTGATGTAGTCATAGGCATGGATTGGTTAGTGAGGCATAAGGCGGACATCTTTTGCTCCAAAAATATGATCCAAGTACCATTGCCGAAAAATGGTGTGGTAACCATTTATGGGGAAAAAGGAAAGAGAAGTAATCTTATTATATCATCTCTAAAGGCTCGGAAGTTCTTAGCGAAGGGTTACCCTTCGTACTTGGCCTACGTGGTGGACGCTAAGAAAGAAAAGAAGTCGGTAGAAGATGTGGAGGTGGTGCAGGATTATCCGGACGTCTTTCCGGAAGACTTACCCGGATTACCACCGGAGCGACAAGTGGAGTTTCAGATTGACCTCACACCGGGAGCGGCTCCGATAGCTCGTGCTCCATATCGTTTGGCACCAACAGAAATGAAGGAGATGATGACGCAACTTCAAGAGTTGTTGGAGAAGGGCTTCATTCGACCAAGTTCGTCACCTTGGGGAGCACCGGTTTTTGTTCGTGAAGAAGAAAGATGGATCCATGCGGATGTGAATAGATTATCGGGAGTTAAACAAAGTCACGGTGAAGAACAAGTACCCTCTACCTCGCATTGACGATCTTTTTGATCAACTCCAAGGGGTGGGATGTTTCTCGAAGATTGACCTTCGGTCCGGTTATCATCAAGTGAGAGTGAAGAACTAAGATATTCCGAAGATGGCTTTCCGAACGAGATACGGTCATTATGAGTTCTTGGTGATGTCGTTTGGCTTAACCAACGCTCCAGCCGTATTTATGGATTTGATGAACCGTGTGTGTCGCCCATTTTTGGATAAATCCGTGATCATCTTCATTGACGATATTTTAATATAGTCAAGGGATGAGTCCGAACATGGAAGACACTTACGGGAAGTTTTAGAAGTTTTAAGAAGGGAGAAACTGTTCGCGAAATTCTTGAAGTGCGAATTTTGGCTTCAAGAAGTGCAATTCTTGGGGCATGTGGTATCAAAGGATGGGATAAAAGTGGATCCGGCAAAGATCGATGCAATGATGAGTTGGGAGCCTCCAACAAGTCCGACGGAGATTCGAAGCGTCTTAGGTTTTGCGGGTTACTACCGGCGTTTCATCCAAGGCTTTTCCAAGTTAGCTACACCGCTCACTTCTCTTACAAGGAAGAACGTCAAGTTTCTTTGGACTGATGCACAAGAACAAGCCTTTCAGACGCTCAAGAGGAAGTTGTGCGAAGCTCCGATCTTATCCCTACCCGAAGGATCAGAAGATTTTGTTGTGTTTAGTGACGCTTCCAAGATGGGGCTTGGGTGTGTCCTAATGCAAAGGGGGAAAGTAATAGCCTACGCGTCGCGACAATTAATGAATCATGAGAAGAACTATCCGACTCATGATTTGGAGTTGGCGGCGGTAGTTTTCGCGTTAAAGTTGTGGCGACACTACTTGTATGGTACCAAGTGTACTCTTTTCACGGATCACAAGAGCCTCAAGTACATCTTTGACCAAAAGGAACTCAACATGCGACAAAGGAGATGGCTAGAGCTTCTGAAAGATTACGATTGTGACCTACTCTATCATCCCGGTAAGGCTAATGTGGTGGCGGATTCTTTGAGCCGAAGGAATCATAGTGGTGGTGTCAAAATGTCCCTTATTGGGATCGACGTGGTCACAAGTTTGTTGGAAAGCATTAAGGTGAGTCAAGTGGAAGCACTTAAGGAAGAGAACCTCAAGGCCGAAGTAATGGTGAAACAAAAGGAGCTGTTAACGGAAGACGGTCGTGGTCTCAAACTCTTTCAAGGGAGAATTTGGGTGCCGAAGTTGGGAGGAAACCGGAGCTGCTTCTTGAAGAAGCGCACAAGTCGAAATACTCTATACATCCCGGTAGCACCAAGATGTATAAAGATTTAAAGTTAATGTATTGGTGGCCGGTAATGAAGCTGGATGTGGCTAGTTATGTGGAGAGGTGTGTCACTTGTCTCCAAGTCAAGGCGGAACATCAAAGACCTTATGGAAGTTTGCAACCATTGTCCATTCCCGAGTGGAAGTGGGACAACATCACTATGGATTTCGTGACAAAGTTACCAAGGACCTTGCATGGCCATGACACAATTTGGGTGATCGTGGATCGGTTGACCAAGAGTGCGCACTTTCTTGCGATGCGGGAGACTTTGCCAATAGATAAATTGGCTAAACTGTACATCGACGAGGTGGTGTCAAGGCACGGAGTTCCGAAATCTGTAGTATCGGATCGGGATAGCCGATTCACTTCGAACTTTTAGGCTAGTTTGCAAAAGGAGTTGGGTACTCGACTGAATTTGAGCACGGCGTATCATCCTCAAACGGATGGTCAAAGCGAGAGGATGATCCAGACTCTAGAAGATATGTTGAGGTCGTGTGTAATAGACTTCGGGGGAAGTTGGGATTCACATCTACTCCTAGTAGAGTTCGCGTACAATAACAGTTACCATTCTAGTATCGGGATGGCACCGTTCGAGTCTTTGTATGGACGGAAGTGCAGAACCCCGGTTTATTGGTTAGAAGCGGGCGAAAAGCAATTCGCTGGGCCGGAAATCGTTCAAGAGACGGCCGACAAGGTGAAAGAGATCCGGGAAACACTAAAGGTGGCACGAGACCGACAAAAGAGTTATGCGGACAAGAAGAGAAGGCCGATTGAATTTCAAGTGGGTGACCGAGTCATGTTGAAGGTGTTTCCGTGGAAAGGGATCATACGTTTCAGAAAGCGTGGGAAGCTTAGTCCTCGTTTCCTTGGACCATTTGTTATTTTGGAAAAGATTGGTTTGCAAGCCTATAGGTTGGATTTACCGCCGGAGATGGATGGGATACATCCTACATTCCACGTGTGTTACCTTCGGAAGTGTCTAGCCGATGAGGAAAGCGTGATTCCTTTGTCGGAGATTCGGGTGGACAATGGGAATCGTTGCGTGGAAGAACCGGAAGCAATTTTAGAATTGAAAGTGAAGAAGTTGAGGCATAAAGACGTAGTCATGGTTAAAGTCCAATGGAAGCACCATCAGGGTGCTAACATTACTTGGGAGTCCGAGGATGATATGAAGAAGCGTTATCTTCACTTGTTTACTTAGAGTAAGATGTCGGGGACGAAATCCCATTTAGGTGGGGAGGATTGTAACATCCTTAAATTTATAAGGTAAGTATTTGTTCCCTAATACTTTTGTTAAGTCTAATTTTGTAGTAATCATTGTATTTATTTTCTAGTCTGACTGTACTTATTGTTCATATCTGTTTTGTAAAGGCTAGGGATATTTAAGTCCCCTTAGAGCCTTTGTTTTGTAACTTTGCACTCACTGTTTAATACATCTGAATACTTTGCGCTTCCTTGCTCTCTCTCTACTTTCTCTCTCCAAAGATTTAGATATCTTGGTTTCTCAATTGGTATCAGAGCATACTAGATCTTGAGAGGATTGAGAGAAATCGTTTTTAGTTACTGAATTTGTAGATTAAGCAGAAAATTTGATTGATTTTCTTGATTTTTCTAGAAAATCTCATTTTTTGCTTGATTCATCAAATTTGAATATGTTTCTGGTTGATTTTGTGCAAATTTGTTTGGTTTAGATTCGTTTTTAGTAGTTAATCATACTTGATTCATATATTTGTCCATAAAAACCATGATTTGATTCTCGATTTTGTGTTTTTGTGATTTTTCTGAAAAACTCGTTAAACGTACTGTTACATTCTAGATTTTTAGATTTAGTGGTTTTTAATTGAGTTTGATAATCAAAAGTTGTTAGAAAGGTGTTTTCGATATTCAGTGTGTGTTTTTCATGCATAAATTTCTTGGTTTGAATTGATCTTGCGAAAATTTGTGAGTTTTTAAAGTTTTCGCTTCATTCATACAAGTTTGCGCCTCATTCATAATAGTTTGCGATTCATTCATATATTTTCCTTAAAGTTCTTTGTGGTCTAACTCGTGTGTTAGTAAATTTTCAGGTTTGCGGTTCACGTTGGAAACGCAAAGCTTCTAGTTTATCGGCTCTAGTTTAATACACAAACCATCAGTTTGCGAATCACTCTGTATACGCAAAGTATACTTCGCGATTCTCTCTACAAGCGAAAAGATCTTCTTCGTGCATCAAGTTTTCGCTTCTCTCACAAACGCAAAGCTCAACCCGCAAAGTCACAATTTGCGTATCATACTTGCAACGCAAACTTCATCCCGCAAAGTTTTAATTTGCGTATCATACTTGCAATGCAAAGTTCACACTTTGCGCGTCTTCTTGACTTAGACAATTTTTCTGAAATTTCTGATTTTTTCACAAGATGTCTTTACAAGCACAACTCTACAAGAATGACCTCATGATGTCTTTCGGGTGTGATACTCATCCACGTGTACTCATCAATGAGAACGAATTCGAACAGTGGCAGGATCGGTTTATCAATTTTATTGAAAGGCAACTGAATGGGGACAATATGATGAAGTCTTTGACTAAAGGTCCAATGGAAAGGCCAAAGAAGGTTATTCCTACTACTGTAACCTCTGAAGCTTCAACAGTAGAAAAAGCATTAATAGAATATGATGCTGATGAGCTCCTTCGTTATCAAGCTTACAGTCAAGCTAAGTCAAATTTGATCCTTGCTCTTCCCAACTCCATTTAAAACAGAATCGATTACTTCAAACATAATCCAATGCTAATGTGGACTCAACTTGAGAAGATTATGCTTGGTACTGCAATGTCTACTCGGTTGCGTCAGACTAGGTACATGAACAACTTTGAAAAGTTCAAGGCTAAGGATGGGGAAAGTTTGAAGAGTGTGTTTGATCGATTCTGGGCTGTCATTAACGATCTTTACAAGATTAAAGTCATTAAGACTGAGTTGGAGGCGAACTTGAAATTCCTGAACGCGTTACAACCAGAGTGGAACAAGTCATGCCACAGAATGAGAAACGATGGCAGAATCTCAACCATGCCAATTCAGGAGTTATACGAAATCTTGATGACAGATGAATCTATGGTAATGGAGAAGAAGGCGAAAATGGATAAGAAGAACAAGCCTCTGTCAGTAGATCCCATTGCTCTTATAGTTAGCCAACTGGCTGAGCAAGCTTTGACCGAATCGACTTATGAGGATCTACAGATGATGATGGCGAAGCTCTTGAAAAGGCCATGATTCTTCTAACTCAGCATTATCAGAAACAATTCAAGCACTGATCTGGGTCGAACAACCTGCGGTTTCCTTCTAGTTCTAAGAAGATAGAACCTGGTGCTCCTTCAAAGACATACACTCCAAAGTATGAACCAGCTAAGGTAGTTGACCAAAAGAAAGATGACAAAAAGGTGATGAACTGTTTTAACTGTGGGAAGCCTGGACATATGGTTAAGGATTGCAGAGTCAAAGTGGTAAAGGATACTGCTTTTTACTGAAAGAAGTTGGCTCTAGCTGAAAAGAAGGAAAGTGGAACCATCCTGTTGGCCAAAGAAGAATACTGGTTGGATCATTCGGACAACGAGGCTGAAAATGAGGAATCTACGGCTATGTGCTTTATAGGTGATGACAAATCTGATGATGAGGAAGAGGATACCTCATCTGATGGTTCTGAGGTAATATCAGAGTTTAAATATAATTTCTTTTTATCTCAAATGAATGTTTTTATCACTGCTTTGCATGAATTGCGCTCAAAGTTCGTTTCTGAAAAGTTTAAAAATTAAGAAAAGTCTGATTTAATCGAAAAACTGCAAATTTCTTTAAAAGATGAAAAGTCAATTTTAATTGACACAAAAGAGAAATTTAATAAGCAGTTGGTCGAGTTAAAAATTGAAATCAGATTTATCGTGATTCGTTGACTGAACTGACTTCTTCAAATAAAATTATTTCTGACAAAATAATTGTTTTAGAAAGGAAATTGTATAAAAGAGAACAGTCTGAGCAAACCATTTTCATGAATAAACCAAGGAGTGAAGAAGCCATAAAAGAAAAGTGGGGACTTGGTTTTGAAAACACGCATTTTTTAAATCATGCTAAAAATGAAGTTCCTACTTTATACGAATATGATCATTTTACTCTTGCAAGATATGCTCCTCAGTTTAAATTCTTTTGGACAACTGAGAAACAAATTTTGGAAGAAGAAAATGTGAAAAGAATGAAAAACAAGAGGATGGAAATGCCATTTGTTTACAGCTCTAAAAATGAAAAGTATTTTCCTGATAAATCTAAGAAATCTAGAAAATCTAAAAATATTTTAAATGTCAAATCTTCCAATAAATCTTCATTTTCAACAGATTTTGTTGATATTTTTACTAACACTGATAAGGAAAATGTACCTCCGGTGTCTTATGATACTAAAAAATACATTTTCCCATTAGTGTTAGAAGGTAAGATTGTTGATCTTGAAGATAGATTGGAAGAACAAAATCTTCAAACTTGTTTAGAAAACGATTTATTTCCTTTTATAATGAAAACAAGTTTAGAAGATAAAATTTCTTCTGGATTGTCAAAAGATTCCAAGGAAAATGCTAAAGTTTTACAAAATAATGGCCATTTGCGTTCCACGTTGGAAGCGCAAACTGATAGTTTGCGCATGCAGTTGGACGCGCAAAGCTCAGTTTGCGCCTCCAATTCCAGACTTGCGCATCTTTGAAAATTTTCACTCCGAGGCTAGTTCTTCAATGTCAAATGCTAAGACTATTTTATTTGATAAAGTTTCTTATTCTGATTCGATTATTGATCATTCTTTACTGCTAAATGCTCAATTTTATAAAAAGAAGCGTAAAAGAAGAAGATCAAAGAAGTCAAAGAAACATGATACTGTCTTATCTGAAAATTCTAATGTTTCTGATTTTTCTTCTTCAGATCGGACTGTGAGGAAGTCACCAAGGCAGATTTGGAGGATGAAACAGCAAATTTTAGAATCTGAACTATTAGGAGTTAACTGTGTAGACAAACTTTGTGATACTAATACATTTTCTACATGTAATAAAAACCCAAAATATTCTTTTCAGCAAATGTTTGATATATCAAAGAATATCTCATATGCTTCTTCTAGTTCTGATTCTGATAATTGTGTTTTATCTTTTATTGATAATTGCTTTCATTCTTGCTTGAAAAATAAATCAGTGAAAAATAAAAGACATAAATCTAACAAGGGACCCATAAGCATATGGGTACCTAAAAAGGTGTAGTTTCTGTGTGTGCAGCTAAGTCAATTATGGTATCTGGACTCGGGATGTTCAAAACATATGACTGGCAACAAATCACTTCTGTCTAACTTTAAAGATAAATGTTGCGATCGTGTGAAATTTGGCAACTGTGAGACAGCTTCTATTCTTGGTTATGGTGATCTAGTTTAGGGTAACATAACTGTAAAAAGAGTAAGCTACGTCGAGGGTCTAAGTCACAACCTTTTCATCATAGGACAGTTCTGCGATAAAGACCTTGAAGTCAGCTTCAAATCCAAAAGAGTTGCAGTGAAGAATGATAATGGCAAGGATCTTCTGGTGGGAAAAAGACACTCAAATTTGTATACCATTGATCTTTCCAAGATCAAAATTCCTTCAGATATCTGCTTGCTTTCTAAAGATTCAGTTCAAGAAAGTTGGATTTGGCACAGACGTTTAGCTCACCTCAACTTTAAGTATATGGATCGCCTGGTCAAGAATGATTCAGTGAGAGGTCTTCCAGTTCTCCGTTTCCAGAAAGACTATCTATGCCAGGATTGTGAGAAAGGAAAAATGAAGAAAGCTCCTCACAAGCCTAAACCTGAATACTGCACGTCGGCTATTCTTGATATTTTGCATGTTGATTTATGTGGTCCGATGAAGATGAAGAGTTTAGGACATAAGAAATATGTTTTGGTGATTGTTGATTATTACTCCAGATATACTTGGGTAAAATTTCTGAAGTCAAAAGACGAGACTCCTGAAGTACTCATCAACCTCATCAAGACAACTCAGACAAATAAGCAGAAGCAAGTGAAAGTGGTAAGATCTGACAATGGCACTAAATTCAAAAACAGTACTCTTCAGGCATTCTATGAATCTCAAGGAATACAACAACAATTTTCTGCTGCACGTACTCCGCAACAGAACGGTGTTGTTGAAAGAAGAAACAGAACGCTTGTTGAGTCCGCCAGATCAATGCTCGCTTATTCAGGTCTATCTTTGTCTTACTGGGCTGAAGCAGTATCAACTGCTTGTCATACACAGAACAGATCAATTCTGCATCGTCGTTTCAACAAAACACCGTATGAACTTATGAATGGGATCAAACCGAACATCAAGTATTTCAAGTCATTCGGGTGTAAATGCTACGTTTTGAATGACAGGGAGAATCTCAACAAGTTTAGTCAGAAGGCAGACGAGGGTGTATTCTTGGGTTATTCTTCAAACTCTGCTGCTTATAGAGTTTTTTTGTTCTCTGCAAGAAAGGTTATAGAGAGTGTCAATCTAAAATTTGACGAAGCTGCTGATTTGGTTTCTAGTCACTCAGACTCAGAACCCGCTATTTCTGAAAATTCAGTTTCTGAACAAATCAGTTCAGAACCTGCTCTTTCACCGGATAACCAGGATTCTTCATCTCCCTCTCCTAATCATTCTAGTCTTGATTTTCTGTTTGAAATTTTTTATGATGATGTGCCTAGATCTAACTCTGAAAATGTTTCTAATTTTTTGAATCAGGAAACTGAGAGCTCATCTATTCCAAATTCCGCTACATCTATCTCTGACAATGATGCTGCTCCAGTCTCTCCTATTCAACAAGAACTGGCACAACAAGATTTTGTTCAATCAGACAATATTCAATCAGAAACTGAGCCTATTCATGAAGAACATACTCAAGAAGAGTCTATTCAAGATCAACCTGTTCAAGAGGAATCACTTCAGGAAGAAGTACAGAATGATGTTATTCAACAAACTGTTCCCGAATCTGATTCAAAGATAGTTGAGATACCTCCTCCTCAAGTTGAAACTATTTCTATCTCTTCATCTGATGTAGAAGTTTCTGAACCTCCCTCTCTTCAATTAGAAGTGGTTCAAGATGTAATTGATCCTCTCCCTCATACAACAAAATGGACAAGATCTCATCCAATTCATCAAATTATTGGAGATCCTAAAGCCAGTGTTTCTACACGCTCCAAGTCGGCTACTTCCAACAAATGTCTCTTCACTTGTTTTCGTAAGCAAGATTGAACCTACAAAAGTTTCTGAAGCATTGGAGGACCCGGATTGGATTATTGCTATGCAAGAGGAACTAAATCAATTTGACGCGCTGAAAGTGTGGAGACTTGTACCAAGGCCTAAAGGAAAAATCATAATTGGTACAAAGTGGATATTCAAGAATAAAAAGGATAAAGATGGTATCGTTGTGCGTAATAAAGCAAGATTGGTAGCCAAAGGATATCGACAAGAAGGAGGTATTGACTACGATGAAACATTTGCACCTGTTGCCAGATTGGAAGCTATCCGAATGTTTCTTGCCTTTGCTGCTTATCGCAACTTCACAGTATATCAAATGAACGTCAAGACGACATTTCTCAATGGCAAGCTGAAAGAAGAAGTATATGTATCTTAGCCAGAGGGATTTGTTGACAAAGATCGTCCAGATTATGTATATTTTCTCGATAAAGCATTGTATGGTTAGAAACAAGCTCCACGGGCGTGGTATGACGAGTTGTCAGCTTTCTTGGTCAAATCCGGCTTCACCAAAGGGTCTATCGATAATACTCTTTTCATTTATAGAACTAATCTTGATATCTGCTTAGTACAAATATACGTAGATGATATTATTTTTGGTGCGACTAACAAATCTTTGTGTACTTGGTTTTCTGATTTAATGACCTTTAGATTTCAGATGAGCATGATGGGAGAAATCAACTTCTTCCTCGGCTTACAAGTGAAGCAGCTTCCAGATGGAATCTTCATCAATCAGTCAAAGTACGTATTTGATATTTTGAAGAAATTCAAGATGGACAAATCTACCTCAATCGGCACACCGATGGCTCACGGTGCCAAACTCGGACTGGATCCAGATGGAAAAGCTGTGGATCAAAAGACATACAGAGGGATGATCGGATCGCTGATGTATCTAACTGCCAGTCGTCCGGACATAATGTTCTCCACGTGCTTATGTGCCCGATTCCAAGTAAACCAAAAGAATCTCATTTTTTAGCAGTCAAACGCATTTTTAGATATATTAAAGGAACTCCTTATTTAGGATTATGGTATCCTAAAAGTTCTGACTATAATTTGATTGCTTATTCAGATGCAGATTTTGGTGGTAATCAATTGGACAGGAAGATTACTTCTGGTCATCTTCAGTTTTTAGGTGACAGACTGATAAGTTGGGCGTCGAAAAAGCAAAACTACGTTTCAATATCAACAGCCAAAGTTGAATACGTCGCTGCAGCTAGTTGCTGTGCTCAAGTGCTTTGGATGAAAACGCAACTTCGTGATTACGGGATGCTATACAAGACAGTGCCGATATATTGTGACAGCAAGTCTGCAATTGCTATCTCTGTCAATCCGGTCCGGCACACTAAGACCAAGCATATAGACATGAGATACCATTTTATAAAGCATCACGTGGAAGAATGTACTATTGAATTATATTTTGTCCCAACTGAATATCAACTTGTTGATATATTTACAAAAGCTTTAGATGAAAAACGGTTTAACTTTTTTCTTTCAAAACTAGGCATGTTGAATTTAAAAGTTTAAATCTTTACAAATTTTATTCTATAAAGTAAAATCTTTCAGATTTTCTTTCTTTTGAATAAAATGTGTGTATAGGATCTTTTACAAGTCGCCTTGTTTATATTAAAGTTTTATATGGTCAACTTTCAAGTCTTACAAACATCGAAAAGTAAGCAACATGTTTGACGCTTTAGATTCTGCTTTAAAGATATGTGAGTCGGCATATTTATGGTTTATTTTGCTTGAACAACCTAAGTGATCAGAATTGTAGATCGTAATGAAAATATGGGCTAAGCGATTCAATATAGATCTGAGTTATTGAGATGATTATTTTTTTTAAACATATAAAATACAGAAATCTATGAGTTTAAAAGTTTGTACCTGTGGCCTTTCTGATTTGGGGAAGTAAGTTCCGTGGGATGCTCGACATCTGGTCCCCTAAGGTCATTTGGTCTGGGAGTGATCGAATATAAATCCTTCTATAGAATCAGATCGAAAGTCATGTTTTACTGGTATGAATGGGTTTAGAATATGTCGATGTAGCCTTTCTGATCCGGGAAAGTAAGTTCCAAGGGGTGCTTGACACCTACTGTCCTAAGGCCAACTGGTCTGGGAGCGGCTGACCCAAATCCTGCAATAGGATCAGATAGAAAGTTACGTTTACGGCATGTTCTTTACTTATCGAACTCTTTGATTAAAAGATGCCAAAGTGCACATCGCTTAAAAGATGCCAAAGAGCACACTCATGAGAAGATGCCAATGTGCACTTTGCTAAAAGATGCCAATAAGCACACATCTCTTGATACTTGGTGATATATTTTGAGCTGCGATAAACCTGTAAATTTGTGAAAATCTTAATTCTTGATGATTTAGTGTCTGTACATGCAAATTTCTCCATTTTATGTTTAGAATTGCATTTTTCTTGAAGCTAATTAAAAGATCGCATGCGAGCACACTGAAAATAGATACCTGCAAGTGTTTGAAACTGAACATGTTTTAACTTGATATGTAATGAAACTTGTTCTAGTATCCAGCAACGCATGCTTGATTTCAACTGATTGATAAAATCTGAGATATTTTACTGAGTATACTTTAATTTGTTTAGTGTTTAAAAGTTTATATATTCAGTTGTTACAAAGTTTATATTCAATATGATCATCTTTCATACTGATGTATTTATGTTTGAGTATCTGTGTTTTTTTTGTATATGGCCTGTGCATATTTCGAGGGGGAGAGATCATCTGCTTGTCAAATATGACAACATTCTGTTTTTGAGGGGGAGTGCTCATAACTGATAAAATTTTTCTCGTTCTAATCAGAAATTTATCAGGTAAGTTTTCTGATATTCCTACACATTTGTTATACTGATATGTTAATTTTTTTATGCATTTGTGTAGGGGGAGTAAAGGAACCTGTCAGGTAAAATTTTTTCTTTTAGTTGTATTTTTTTTTTAAGAATATTTTTTTTAGGAATATTATTTTTTTTTAAGTATATTTTTTTTAGTTATATTTTTTTTAAGTTTATTATAAATAGAGGTTAGTATATAAATATACACTTTTATTGCTTCTTAAATCATTTCGAATTTTGAAGTACTGTATTGTTGTTCAATTTTCAATCAAGTATGTGTTTTTCGATTTCTTCGCATTCGTTTATCAATCTTAAGTAATGTTTCATTGTGCTTATTGTTGATTCAAGTGTTCATGAACCTGATATTTGTTTTTTCTTGAACTGTTCATCTTCCAAAATCTCAGATTGTGATTTCGTGAATTTTTACTTATATCAAGTATTGGGTTTTGCTTAGAACTGATAATCGATCATCAGGTATGCCTCTTTTATCTTTAATTTTTTGTATTCTTGCTTTAATTTCAGTTTTTGTGGTTTTCGGTTTGTTTCTCGCGAAAACTAGGTTTCTGTACAAGTATGATAGACCCGCAAAGTGAACTTTGCGCGTCTATTTAGAAACGCAAAGTGAACTTTGCGCGTCTAACTAGAAACGCAAAGTGAACTTTGCGCGTCTAGCTAGAAACGCAATGTCTACTTTGCGCTTCTAACTTGTTACGGAAACTTATTGTTTTTGTTTTTCCTTGTTCTTTCAAGTGTAGTTTACGTATCAACAAGGACACGCAAAGTCTACTTTACGTCTCCTCTTTGACACGCAAACTCTCTTTGTGTTTGTGTTTCTTGCTTTGATTTTGGGTTTATATATCAAGTATGTTTGTCCCGCAAAGTGTACTTTGCGCAACCAACAGGACACGAAAAGTCTAGTTTGCGTCTCCCGTTGGACACGCAAAGTGAACTTTACGCATCACATTTGATACGCAAACCTCCCTTTGTGTTTTTGTTTGTCTTGTTTTGTTTTTCTAAGTATAGTTTTCGGACCATGTTAGATACGCAAACTTACCTTTGCGACTCATGACTGAAACGCAAACTTCGCTTTGCGTTTCATGTTCATCACGCAAACCTTGGTTTGCGCTTCTAACTTGTCACGCAAACCATACTTAGAATTTTTTTTCATTTTTGTCTAATTCTTTTTCATTTTGTTTTCCAGGTCTATTATGTCTTCTAAAACAAATACAAATCCAATGATTCAAGACGAGAATGTCATTCTCGATGATCCGTCTGATCGAGCTTCTCATGAGACTCCCATGCCGTCTCACCCTTCTGTTGGGGTCGATCTTTCTGCTTCTCGCCGTACACCAAATGATGTGTTCCCAACCATCATGTATATGCCTTACAAGCCGAACAACTATTTTGTGGACTTTCATAGAATAAAGATCCATCCGGTCATTCGATCTATTATTCGAGGACATCCAATTGCTCAAGCTCTGTCTTCTGTTGCTGAAGTTCCGGAGGTCTACATTCAACAGGCATGGCATTCTATAACAAAGAATGAAATGGCTCGTCTGCATCACTTTGACCTTCAAATCGATCAATTTGAATCTTTCCTTTCCTACAAGCGACTGAGATTGATACTGGAGCTTCCTGAGCCGAACTCCATACCAGGTCGTACTACTTATGACAGTTTTCCATCAGAAGAGGAAGAATTTGAGGGAATCAAACAGCTTGGATATGTTGGTCAACTAAGCAAAGTTGTAGACTTTGACAAGTCTAATCTACCTCCAGTATGGTATGCACTGTTCTCAGTTATCATCAGGTTTCTGACATCGAAGCATTCTGGCACAGATAGTGCAAGTCTAATGTATCTCCGATTGTTCCATGCAGTCGTCTATGACTTGCGTGTCGAATACACTTTTATTTTTTGGACCGAACTCTCGGAGGTGGTACATGACAAGTTCACCAACATGAAACGGAAGTTCATTCCGTTCTTTAGATTTCTGAAACTTATTGTTCGAAGCATCCTCCGCAGCAATCCAGCCATTCCTCGCAGGTTATCTTGGCCTCAGGTTCCAGACACCGAAATGACTTATATTCAGAAGCAGAAGAGGTCTTTCAACTATTCTATGACCATTCTGTATACTCTTATTGCCAACTACGCTGATGTTACAGATGAGAATGTCATAGAATATTGCATGGAGAATGAGTTTATGGAAGCTGCACAGGATGAGCCTTCTCATGACACTCAAGCTGTTGCTGATCATGAAGTTGAAGTTGAAGCAGCTGCTGATCAAGAAATTGAAACAATTGTTGAAACTGAAGTTGATGTAGCTGTTAATCAGGAGGTTGAAGTATCTACCGCACAAGAAGTTGAGGAAGCTGTTGCATCTCAAAAAATTGGATTTGTTATTGCTGATATTGGTACTGAAGCTTCTGATGCTACTGCTTTTGATTTTGAAGATGAAGATGATTCTGCTGCTGATACTGCTCTTTCTGGTGATAAAGATGGTGAAGATGCATCTGATAATGATGATGATGATGATAGTGATAACCCAATTATTAAGGTTTATGAAAGGAAAGTTAGGACACCGGAAGTTGTTGTTTCAACAAATGTTCTCTCTGAAGATGATTTTGTTCCTGTTAATCCTTCTGTTGCACATCTTCAAGTAGATGAATTGGATAGAGCATTTGATCAAGCCTCAGCTTCGGTACAAAGTCAAGCTCCAGCAACTTCGCTTGCGGCTATTCAAGTTCCAGTTGTAGAGCTTTCTTCTGATCAAGCTAGGGTATCTTCTGAAAAATTCTCTACTTTGAATGATGTCATTCGTCAGTTATCAGAGAAAATGGATGCAGAAAAGGAAGCACATATTTTGAAGTTGAAGACTTTCTTCAAAGGCAAGATGCCTGAGATTGATATGTCTGTCATTCCTCCAGAGATTCCTTTCAGACGACCAACTGTGTTGTAGTTTTTCTTGAACCTTCTTCTGCTGTGACTTCAACTACTTCTCCGATTGTTTCTCTTCCGTTTCCTTCGGTGGTTTCTATGTCTGCGGGACTTTCTATGTCTGCTCCTTCTGGTACATCTTCAAGGACTTCTCTTCATGACCTTCCTATTTATGAGTTAACTGATCTATTATATGCGCGTCTACTGTCTATGTCAACGCCACAACATCAGGATCAAGATCTTCTTTCCTTGCTACGAAACTTCCAACCTACGCCGCCTCCAGTTTCTTCTTCTGAATCTGACCGGATTACTGCTTTATCTGATGAGTTTCATGCATTCAGATCAGAAGTTCGTACAAGTTTTTCTGATCTCAAATCTTTTATGTCTCAATCCCTCTCTGATTTATCTTCCAGGCTTGATCTTCATGAACAAAGTTACAGAACTGAGGCTGGCCCGTCTCTTAAGCGCCGACATGACCAAGATGAACCTGATCATCAAGGCCATGAGGGGGAGATGGCAAAGAGACCGAGAGTTGAAGGATCTTCTGAAGCTAGAGAAGATATTCAAGAAGAAGTGGCTGGTAATAAAGGAAAGAGTGGTGAATCTGTTCAAGACTGCAACATTCAGGATTTAGTGAATGTTATGATTGAAAATGCTGATTTGTCTTCCTTGCATAATGAACTGAATATTTCTGAGAGCAATATTAACAATAATTTGCAAATTGTTGTTTATATGGATCCAGATGTTTCTGCAAATATTCATGAAGTTGAAGAATCTGAAGCTGCAAATGATATGAGGACATTCTTTGCTAATTTCATAGAGATTAATTTTGATGATGATGAAGATGTCAGATTTGAAAAGATATGTCAAGTCAATGAAGAAGACTGTGATGACATCGTTATCATATCAGATACAAAAGATGACTCAGTGTTCATGGATGCGAAAGACGAAGAAAAAAGCAGATTTGTGGTACAGTGATCTTCCTCCTCATTATGAGGTTCCTGAAACTGCTAAAGCTATATCTACTCCTATTGATAGTTCAGCTCCGACTACCACTATTCCTTCAAGTTCATTTGAAGTTGGTCAGTCGTCAAGAGCAGAAGCTGATGTTCCACCTTCTGATCCTGTAATTCCACCATCTATTCTAGAATAAGGACCAGCTTTATCTAGACATCAAAGACAAAGAAATTTGCATCGTAGATATTTGGCATCAAGGCAAAGATCAACCTTTCTAGAAGACACTCAGAGAAACATCTTTGTCTCTAGAAGAAGGTCGATTAACATCTATGCAATCCTTGGAGTAGAGAAAGAGTCAGATGCCTATCAATATGAATACTTAATGTTCATTAAGTGCCAGCGCAAAAGGAATAATATTGTGTCTTCTCAACACTTGATTGTTCGAGTCATCAGTGTCACAATCAACAAGTTTGTGAATATCTGGTATCCTGATTTTGAAGTTGAAAGAAGAGACTGCAAGCGGTATAAATTTTCAGAGGCATATTTCACTGACCTTTCTATAGATGACATTGAATTCTTGTATGACCTTTCTATTCGTCATCAAAAGATTCATTCGACGAAAAATCCGATTCTTCAGAGTTTTTGATTTCCAGATGGCCGTTGAAAGCTTCCAACCAGTTGTAAATCTTCTGAGGCCTAACCAAAGCTTACCAAACTTAGAGTCTTATCCTCTTCTCACCATAGTTAAAGATCCATATGGAGTGGTGTACAAGAATGGGTCAAATGAAAAATGCTTTCTCAGATTTGAAGAAATTGCACATTACTCTGATGGAACTTTAAAGGTGATTAAGCTTCAGTTAGAGAAACATCTGAAGGAGGCTAAAAGAAGATTTTTGGAAACAAGAGCAAATGCATTTCTGGTTGATAATGACGAAATCCGTCTTCTCCAGAAGACTTTAGATTCAATTCAAGAGAGATTGAATCTCCGCTCAACTCTAGGACGAGTGGAAATTTTAGTTGGTTTGAATAGACTTCGTCAAAGAGAAGAGCGTCAGTGATTCTCCAAAGTCGCCTGGTTGGTCTATGCTGTTTTTGAAGATTGTTTTTGAAGACCACGGCGTCAACGATTACTAAGGGGGAGATTGTTAAGTCTAATTTTGTAGTAATCATTGTATTTATTTTCTAGTCTGACTGTGCTTATTGTTCATATCTGTTTTGTAAAGGCTAGGGGTATTTAAGTCCCCTTAGAGACTTTGTTTTATAATTTTGCACTCACTGTCTAATACATCTAAATACTTTGCGCTTCCTTGCTCTCTCTATCTACTTTCTCTCTCTAAAGATTTAGAGATCTTGGTTTCTCAACTTTAATTGTGTTTATCTAAAAATATGAGTTTTTCATATTTGCATGTGATATTTATTTATGGGACTAAGATGCTATCTGATCATATTATAATTGCATGTGTCTAGACCTCGTGCTCATTTTCGAGATTTGCTAAGTTTTTGGGCTGGTATGAGCTTGGCGCGATAGTGCCATCGCGATAGTGACATTGTCACTATCGTCGGGCACAATCGCCAGGATTGTACCGAGAGGGGGGGTGTCTTGCGATAGTGACACGCGATAGTGACAATTGTCACTATCGCAGGCATACTCGCGGAAGATGTACCGTGAGTGTGTGTGTGTTCGCGATTGTGACTCACGATAGTACCCTTGGCACTATTGCTGGGCACTATCGCCCGCGTGGTCTGGTCGTTTTAAAACACCTTGGCAGCCTCATTTCTCACATTAACACTTTGCAAAAACGGGAGAACTCTTCTTGGAGGCGATTTTTAGGGTTTCATCACCTACCACATTCATTTCTAGGGTTTTAGGTTGTTGGGAGCATTAAGTGGTCACCAAGCTTCATCCAAGTGTTCCCATTGAAGTGTTCTTCAAGATTCTCATTTTTCACCTTCAAGTCTCATCTTCTCCAACTTCTAGGGTTTCCATATTTTCTAGGTTTTGGGTTCAAACCCTAGATTGTGAGTTTACTAAACCTTTGTAAAACTAGATACACATCATAATCTCCTACTTGTTACTTTATCTCTATATGTTCTAATGTTTGGGGATTTCTTCATGAAAATAGTTAGAAGATGTATACATATGGATGATTTGCCATGATTATTGTTATATGTATCATGATTGGGATTTGTCTCATAGCTACATAATGTGGGTACCTTGATATGTTAAATGTATGCATAATTGGGTATTATGATGATTCTAGTTGGAGCACCATTTTGGTGATATGTTTATATGCATGATGAGCATGATTTACATTGGGTCTTTTGTTGGACATCATGAGGATAAGGTGGTAATATTATACCCGTAGTTGGTAATGAATTTTGTGGATTGAAATATATCTAAAGGACCCCTTAAAAATGTTATGTGGACGAACCAAGTCAGTACACTAGGAGGATGTAGTCTTGGGCGCCACTGTGATGGTATGTGCCTAGACCTCCGCCACTCGGGGAATTTTCTTAGCGATAGTCTTCGGGTGGGTCGGGCTTTTGGGGTGTTCCTTGTTAAGGGCATCAAGGTATATCGACTCTTGGGTGGGACTTGATTGGTGCTTTGGGTCTCCCCTAATGACTCCACATATATTGAACACTGGTTAACTGCTGATAAGAATTGTATTTGCTCATGCATGCTTATCATTGTTCAACTCACTAGGCTTTTTGGCCTAACACTTGTTTGGTGTCGATGTGTATCTCAGGTTCTAGAGGCGGCGGTCCTAAGCAGGTTTAGTTGATTTGTGGTGAGAGCTTGGGGAATTGCACATGGACGCGTTATACTTTTGGATATAAACTGTTTGGGTCTATAGATGACAACCCTTTTTGTAATCTCTTTTCTAGGTGTAGAAATTAGATTAGTTGGTTGTTGTTTACTGTCCGTTAAATTACAATTGTGATTAAACAGGTTATTTATTTATATATTCCCCATTTTTGGGAGGCTCTTGCTATGGCAATTTTAGCATACCTCATGTCCGTTTTTTCGGATTTTTGTTATCCCTATTTTTAGGGTGTTACAGAGAAGGTGGCACAAACTATAGTTTTGCGCGAAGAACTGATGACGACCGGTGTGGGTGTCGCGACCGGTGTCCTGTGCCGACCGGTGTCCTGTGCCGACCGGTGTCCTGTACCGCCCGGTGTGGATGTTGACCGGTGTCGAGGTGTGGCGCAAATTGAAATTCTCGCTAATAGATGAGGCGTAAAAAGAACTTTGCTTACAACATTGATCTTGAAGATAACCACAATCAGATGATGTTGGCGCAAAAAGGAGATCTGGCGTGTTCTTCAATTTTCCGAAGGAAAATCGATCTGATTCATCCAAAGACCTATCTAGACTTCGAATTACAACTTGAAACTTTGACAATAAGACCACAAAAACATCTAGAACAGATTACAACCAATTAATTTAAAAAAAAAAACAAACACTCAAAAAAAGATTCGATCAATGAAGCAGTGCCTGTGAACTCGTGAAAACTAAGAACACTAAAATCATCAAAAATCCTATCGATTACAGTGCAATGCTCGAATAAACCAATACAATACCAATCTAATACACTAATCGACCTAAAACAAAATGATTCTAACCCGAAAAACACACAAACACTCAAAAATCAAATCTGACTTTCGAAGAACAGTGTTCGACCAAAATTTTCTTTTGATTTCAATCTGGTTAGGCTCTGATACCAATTGTTTGTCCCTATAAAATCAGTTTCTTATCACATTAATTATATATAATCACAACAAGGGAATAATCAAACCTGATTTTAATTTCTCAAACAAATGATTACAAAATTCTCTTGAAAGGATTTCTGTTAGGACTGAAAGTCCTGTGTGTTGAAAGTTGCATAAAACATTTATAAGGGTTCAAAATGTAATTAATTGATAGTTAATTTAATTAGATGGGCCCATGCCCATAAGACCATTAGCTTGTAATGCCTAAGTATATAAAGGCTTATTTTGTTTCATAATCAGGTTAGAGTTTTTAGTTTAGTCTCATAATTTCCAGATCTCTAGTCAATAGGTTTACTTTTCTCTGATCAGAAATTCATTCTATAAACCTGTAACCTTTGATTGCATATTAATCATATGACTAGAGGTTGTGGCTACATTACTGTTCATCTTTGATAATATTTGTTGTTGATTGCACTGTATTGGGATCTACAATTGGTATCAGAGCAGAATCGAATTAAATTTTATTCGATACGATCAAAAAGGTTTGTCTAAAACCCTTTAATCGCTTATTTAATTTTAATGTGTTTATCTGATTATCTGAAAAAAAAAATCATTTGATTGACTTTTTTCTGGGTTAAAGATTATTCATATCTGCGTTATTGAACTGCTTAAGATCTGATTTTTCTGTGTTGCAAATCGTTTTTTTAAGAAGATATATGCAATTCGATTTTTTACTGGAGATAAGTCTGCATATTAATTTTTTTTGGCCGATTCCTGGATTAGTGATATTCTGCATATATCTGGGTTAAGTTTCGGTCGATTAATTCTTGATTAAAGTTTGATTTCTGGGTTATGTAAGAACGATTGATTTCTGGGTTCAGTTGGATCTTCTGGGTTTGAGTTTGTTTTTTATCGATTTTCAGAATCAAAAAAGGTTATCAGTCGATTATCTGTTATCGTGTGTGTTTGAGTTTATCTGTTATCGTCCGGACCATCGACCGATCTCTTGATCGGACCTGACCGGACCTGACCGGACCTTGCCATCGACCGGATTCTTTGACCGGTGTTGTTGCCCGATGCAATTGCTTGACCGGTATACTATATTTGTCTTGACCGGGT
Organism: Arctium minus; assembly: GCA_954870635.1. Classification (NCBI taxonomy): domain Eukaryota; kingdom Viridiplantae; phylum Streptophyta; class Magnoliopsida; order Asterales; family Asteraceae; genus Arctium; species Arctium minus. Next base: position 33,986,304 of record OX941087.1, read on the forward strand.
ACTAGTCGACCGGAGTGGTTGTCATACTCACATCCAAGTCTGTATGTTTTAAACTCATGGCATCCGATTCAATCAAAATTTGTGATTGGTTATTCATAATAGTGGGTCGGTGAGGGTGTTTGTTTTTGTAATTGATTCTTGCATCGCATATATATATATATACATCGAACTCATATATATATATATCGACCGTTATTTCTTCCTTTCCGTCGACCGGTATCAAGATTGCAAAAGGACCGGTGTCTTCATCACTCCCTCGACCGGCACCTTCAATCGACCGGAGTCTCCTCTCCTGGTGCATCAACTCCCGACCGGTAAATCATCTCCCGACCGGTACCTTGCATCTCCATCGGTGTGGTGTGAGTCTATCGACCGGACCTTATAGCTTGACCGATATCCCTTCTCCCGGGCCACCTCGACCGGTGCCTCGTCGCCCGGCCCCTCCATCGACCGGTGTTTCCCCGACCGGTCCCTTGCGGCTCCCGGTGTCCAGCGAACCAACATCGAACAAGCTTTGAAGTTTTTCGATTGTTTTTCGAAATCATTTCGGTTGATTCGGTAGCGATCGTGAGCAAAGTTTTTCAAGTTTTAAACTGGTAAGGGTTGTTTACAAAGCTTAAACGATCGTTTTTGATCGAAAATTTTTCACCAATATCAAGTTTTTAAATTCTCGTTCGGTTTCCGAAAAATCTTCGGTTGCTTCGTTCGAGAGTTTCAGAGACTGTTTCGAGATTTAATCAATTGAGGGAGCTTAAGGAAACATAAACGATCATTTTTGGTCGAAAAGTTTTATCCCATATTGTCTTTTTAAATTTTCGATCGTTTTCCGAAAAGTTTTCGGTTGGTTCGTTTGTGATCGTGGGTTGACCAGTTGAATTTTAATTTGTTGAGGACTGATCAGGGAGCTTTAACGATCGTTTTGCATTGAAATTTTCTAACCGTTTCGAATCTTTGCAGGTTGGCTCAACGAGGAAGATGATGAATAGTGTTTCTTTTAAGTGACGGTTAAATTTCTTCCTTTTGGTCCTTTTCCGTTAAGTCTCCGTTAGTCTAGTTAGTTTGGTTAGTTTTATTTCATTTTTGGTCCATTTTCGTTAGTTTTCAGTTAAGTCCGTTAGAAGTTTCAATTTAACACTTTTAGTCCCTCTAGTTAGTAGTTTCTGTTTGTGTCGCTTTCAGCCCCCGTACTTCAAGGTTTCAGTAGTTTGTCATTTGTGAGCCTAATCTTTCAAGATTCAGACTTTGTCACTTTTGGTCCCTGCACTTTTGAATTTCATCTCTTTTCAAAACCGGATCGAATTAATTCTATTCGATACGATCAAAGATAATGAACCCACCAAGTCTGCGGTCCAAAGGAGAATATGAAAGGTGGAAAGCTGATTTTTTGTATTTTATAGATGAAGATGAGGTAGGTCCCTATATCAGATTATCTTTGACTGAAGGAGAGATGCAATCCCAAATTCCGACAGAAGCTTCTCCTGTGGAAAAGGAGAAAAGAGAGAGGGCTAATAATTTAGCTCAAAATTATATGATAAGTAGTATCTCTTGTGACCTTTTTCGTGACATTTTGAGTGAAAATTATGGTCAAATAAATACTTACAAAATGACAGGAAAAGAGTTGTGGGATTGCACTGAATGGTTGATGCTAGGGCCAAGGGAATTTTTGAAAGGAAGAGAATTGGAATCTGAAAACTCTGAGCTTAAAAGAAAGATATCTGTTTTGGAGCAAAAGTTGGCTAAAGATAAGTCCGAGTTTGAGAAATCATTCGCAAAGAAGTTCTCAGATTTTTCGAGAAAATGTGCTGATGAGAAGAAAGAAGTTGAGCTGAAATGCATAAAACTTTCTCAGCAAGTTTCTGATTTTCAGAAAGTAATCATCCTTGAAAGAGAAAAGTTTGCAAAAGAAAAGAAGGCCTTTGAACAAAAGAATGTGGGATTCTTCAAAGAAATATCCGGCCAAAGAAACAATGCTGAGAAGGGCTTTGAAGAAGAAAGAAGCATGTTTGAGACTGAGATCAAAAAGCTTACTGTCCAGTTATCTGACCTATCTGAGAAGGTACTGAAAGAGCAGAAAGCGAAGTCCGAATTAAAGGAGAAGATTGACCTTCTTGTTAAAGAAAGAGATAGCTTTGCTTCACAGATTAAAGAGCTTGAAAAGATTGTTTCCAAGGTAGTGGTGACTGAGCAAACGACTCCAGAGTCACAAATCCACACACCTAGAAATAATTCAGCTGACTTCAAAAAGACAGCCTCAAGCTCACATCTGAAAACTGCTTCATCAAAGAGGTCAGTTAAATCATATGATTAGATTCGCAGTACTAACCTTTTCTTTGATGAAAATATAGATGGTTCAGGTACACAAAGAAGGAGAAGAAGAACATATAAAGAAGAGGAACTGGTCTGGAAGAAGAAACCAGTTGAAGATGAGAAGAAAGATGAGCGGAAAGGGAAGAAATCTTGTGTACATACACACAAAGTCAAAGAGAACAATGCGCGTAAAGGTAAACCTGATCATATCTACTCGAGAGATCAATTACTCAAGTTATCAGGTAAGACATACTATTGTTCTTATTGTCGTACACATGACCCTATTCACATAACCAGTGATCATTACTGGTATGGTTCTTATTCCGTTACTCCCATAAGAATTGCAACTAACATTCATGGACCCAAATACCAGTGGGTACCAAAGCCGAAAACTGATTCTGTGTTGCAGGCACCTACTGTCAAAGGAGAGTAGAAGAACTATGGCTTCTAAGTAAATCAACTTAGAACTCGGACTTCAACGAAGTTTGGCTTCTGATTACAACAGATCAGGACCCGTTCTTCAATGTTCAGACTTGGATATTTTGCAAATATCCAGGGGGAGCTTATCCGATCTATATCAATTCTATCATGGTTTGAGGGGGAGCTTAAATGGTAAATATCTTCTGATCTAGATCTCTAATTGTTTGAAAGAAGAACAACTTTCAAGCATGAAAAACAATTTCTGAAATGTTCAAACCACTTATGGTTCTCAAAAGATTTTATGAATTCAGAAGTGTGTTTTTAAATGTTTTTCAATTTTTGAGCTTTAATGTTTAACTGACTGTGTGTTTCTAAAGATCAATACTTGCGTATTATCTTGTCTTTATACTGTAACGTATTCACACACACAGGTTCAGTATTTCATTTGTATTTGTTATTACCATGTCTCATAACGCAACAATTTTTCGATGGTAATACCATCGTTTGAAATTCAATGTTGTTGAACATCAATCATCATTTCTAATCTTGTGCATTCATTGCAAAATTGTTTATATTTGTTCATATAAACAAAATATCCAGTTCTTTGATACCCTAACCATTTTATTGGATCTAATTGATATATTGTCAGATTCTCAAAACAATTCTCTTGATTTCATTTCATTCATTCAATATCTTTGTTTTGAGAAATCTTCAAAGTTCAATTGCTCAAATCTCACGAGCATACATTTTGACATTGTTATCATACATTTTGTACTTAACTGTTCAGTTAAACTGTTGAGCAACTGTTGAGCAACTGTTCTTTTTAGGACTTACATGGGATTTATGTGTGAGCGTAAACAGAACTTCCATGGATTCACGTAAACCAGTGTTTCCTACCCCAAAAGTTATCCTAGAGTGATTGAGGGGTGAGGGGTCTTAAATCAAAGAGTGGAGGAGATAACTCATCCGGTTGAGTTTTTCTCATTGTGTGGAGCGGAAAAATGGAACTGAGAGTTTGGTTAGAAGTGAGCATAATCTTAAAAAGAAAGAGGGTGTGAGAACAGAGTTAAAAGAATATCAGTACTCTGCACCAACCACTTTCTGAGCCGGGAAGCCATATCTTGTGATTGGTTCACATTCTTTGGTGACCATCATTGAAAAGGCACCTAGCCCATGCCAACTCTTGCATTAACCCCACCAGCCACTCGTTTCTTTCTTAACAAATAAATGTTTCATTTTCATTGGGGACGCAGCACATATGCTATATAGTCTTCACTCGGAAGATTTAGATATTGAAAAAGAAGGAAAGTTGCCCCACCTTCGCACCTCTTTCATGCACATTGAGTCCGTGTAATATATGTTGTTGTCTCAACAGTTTACACATTTTTTAGCCTGAGAAAACTAAGTAGCTTCAATCATTCTACACTTGCACGTACACACAAGAATGAGTTTTCTTGTCATAACATTCATAGAAAATTCCTTTGTGGTTTTTTGATGATTGAATGGAAGCCCTGGGGAGTGAATATCACAAAAGCTCCTTCCCAAAGTACATTTGTTGTACAAAGTGGCTCTGTGCTACTTACAGGCATACTAACTGTATCATTTGTTGATTCAGGTTTTCAATTCCTATTATATCTGAATTTGAAAAGATTCGGATATATACATTTCATGAATTGGCGGATACTCAGATCAAAGGGCAGAGAATGTCAAATCATCACAAAGGAGGAGCTCAAAGAATGTGTTGAAATTGAAGAGTTTTGATGATCATGATGTTCACAATCACAAAAAGGGGGAGAGAATTTTACAAAGTTCAATTTCAAAGTTATAAAGAAAGAAAGTTGAAGAGAGTCTAGTGATCAAAGAGATGAAGATATGAGTTTAATGTTGTTTCAATATTCAAAGATATTATTTTATTGGTTCTTCTATCCCGTATCATGTGGTGTTTGCTACAAGTTTGTCCCTCCTACGAGCAAATTGAAACAAGTTCTTGAAGATGAAAGTCTATTCATCTCGTGATTCAAAGACAGATTCTTTGTTTTAAACTGAAGTTGCACCGTGGAAAGTCATGTAACTCTCACATTATCTTTCTTGTGAGCTGATCCGATGTGATTGAGTTTCTACAGTTAAACGCTGCTCGATCGTGCATTCAGTCGAGGCTACTGTACATTGAATCTGGTTAGAAAGTTGAAACTATGAAGACCAAGAGCTTTATTCAAGGGGGAGCTGGGAAAGATATCAAGACATGCAACACCAAAGTTCTTCAAAGATTCAAGAGGGAAAGAAGATCAAGGTCTGAAGTTTTCAAGAAGATAAATGCCTTATTCAACTTTAGGGGGAGATTGTTAGGACTGAATGTCCTGTGTGTTGAAAGTTGCATAAAACATTTATAAGGGTTAAAAATGTAATTAATTGATAGTTAATTTAATTAGATGGGCCCAAGCCCATAAGCCCATTACCTTGTAATGCCTAAGTATATAATGGCTTATTTTGTTTCATAATCAGGTTAGAGTTTTTAGTTTAGTCTCATAATTTCCAGATCTCTAGTCAATAGGTTTATTTTTCTCTGATCAGAAATTCTTTCTGTAAACCTGTAACCTTTGATTACATATTAATCATATGACTAGAGGTTGTGGCTACATTACTGTTCATTTTTGATAATATTTGCTGTTGATTGCACTGTACTAGGATCTACAATTTCTCTCTCTAAGCTCTCTCTCTCTCTTTCTAGAAATGTGAATGACGACTGATAATTCTATTTTGGGCACCCCTTACACAACCAACCCTAGCACCCTAAAATACCATATACCTATTTACAGAAAAAGACAAAAATACCAAAATACAAGGAAATTAACTTTGACTATTTATTACAAATGACCTGGACTAATATTGAGAGTTTGACTTTTCAGCTTTGACCTCAGATTTCAATCTTCAGATTTGATGATCTTGAATCCAATAAATTTGTGCTCTAACAAAAATAAAGAAAAAGAAGAAAAAACTCGACATATTAAGGTTGTGTTTGGTACATGGGACAATACAGGACAAAACTTTCTATTTGTGAAGAATATCGATGAATGTAACCTATTGTTCGATCTATTTCGCCTCTGTCATCCTCAATTTTAACTTTAAAAGTATTGCAAAAGAAACGGTGCTGAGTTCCAGAGACTTCTCCCTTAAGACCATCCAAAGATTCTTAACCAGAAGATCACCCGGCAAGCCAGAGGCACTGCCTATCTCTAGATCTTACATTTGGATTAACATTGTTAAGTCTAAATATTGTATCCAAGATTTAATAGGGAAGTCAAAGATGTAAAAGTCAACATAGTCTTTGTAATAGAATTGTCAAAGCTTGTTTAAATGCATAAAACTTTCTCAACAAATTTCCGATTTTGAGAAAGTGCTTATTTTGGAAAGAGAGAAGTTTAATAAAGAAAAGAAGGCCATTGAACAGAAGAATGTGGGATTCTTTAAGGAACTATCAGGCTAGAGAAATGATTCAGAGAAAGGGTTTAAAGAAGAACGATCAATCATTGAGTCTGAAATCAAAAGACTGAGTTCCAAATTATCTGATCTATCTGCTACTGCGCTAAAAGAGCAGAAGACGAAGTATGAATTCTCGAAGAAGATTGACCATCTTGTGAAAGAAAGAGATAACTTTGCTTCAAAGATCTAAGAACTTGACAAATCTGCCTCAACATCAACTCATAAATTTGTCTCTTCACAAAGGTCAGTTAAATCTTTTGATCAGATTCGTCAAACTAACATTTTCTATGATGGATATGTAGATGGTTCAGATACATATCCGAGGAGAAGTAGCTACAAGAAAGAGAAACTGATCTGGATGAAGAAATCAGTCAAAGATGACAAGAAATATGAGCTGAAAGGAAACACATCATGTGTACATGTTCATAAAGCAAAGAAGAACAAAGAACATAAAGGTAAACCTGACCATATGTACTCAAAAGATCAATTACTCAGATTTTCAGGTAATAAATATTATTGTTCTTACTGTTGTACACATGATCATATCCATAAGACCAGTGATTATTTCTGGTATGGTTCTTACTCCATTACCCCCACAGGAACTGCAACTAACATTTCTGGACCCAAATACCAGTGGGTACCAAAGAAGAAAACTGATTCTATGTTGCAGGCACCTCAAGTCAAGGGAGAGTAAGAGAACCAAGGCTTTTGAACACAACAGTTCAAAACCCGGACTTCAAAGTTCAAATGGCTTTTGAACACAACAGTTCAAAACCCGCAATTCAATGTCAAGATTATGGCTTCTAAGTACACAACTTAGGACCCATTCTTCAACGGAGTATGACTTCTAAACACAACAGTTTAGGACTCGGACCTCAGCGATCAAAAGACCTTACTCCTGTATTTTGCATCCGATAAGATATGACGGTCTACACTTCACAAGGGAGTTGTATTGATCTCTATCCTGTACTTTTTCATTGCAATATACTTATGATATGATGGTCTACACTTCAAACGGAAGTTGTATTGATCTCTATCTTGTGTTTTAACTAACATATTTCAGATGCCTAATTTAAGGGGGAGTAAAGGTGATGGCTTCTGATCAAATGACAGATCAGGACCCGTTTTTCAATGTTCAGACATGGATATTTTGCAAATATCTAGGGGGAACTTAAAAGACTTAAATCATTATATCATGTTTTGAGGGGGAGATTAAAGGTAACTATCTTCTGATCCTAGATCTCTGATTGTTTAAAAGAAGAACAACTTTCAAACATAAAAAACAGTTTCTTAAATGTTCAAACCACTTCTTATTCTCAAAAGATTTTATGAATTTAGAAGTGTGCTTTTAGTTGTTTTTTCAAATTTTGAGCTTAATGTTTAACTGACCGTGTGTTTCTAAAGATCAATATTTGTGTATTATCTTATCCATATACTTTAAAGTATTCACACACATCTGTTCAGTATTTCATTTGATTTGTTATTACCATGTCTCATATCGAATATATTTTTAGGGGTGAGGGGTCAAAATCAAAGAGTGGGGGAGATAACTCATCCGATTGAGTTTTTCTCATTGTGTGGAGCGGAAAAATGGAAAAGAGAGTTTGGTTAGAAGTGAGCATAAAGTTAAAAAGAAAGAGGGTGTGAGATCAGAGTTAAAAGAATATCAGAACTCTGCACCTACCACTTTCTGAGTCGGGCAGCCACATCTACTGATTGGTTCACATTCTTTGGTGACCATCATTGAAAAAGGCAGTGAGCCCATGCCAACTCTTGCAATTACCCCACCAACCACTCATTTCTTTCCCGAAAAAGAAATGTTTCATTTTCATTGGGGACGCAGCACATCTGCTATCTAATCTACAATCGGAATATTTATATATTGAAAAAAAGGAAAGTTGCCCCACCTTCGCACCTCTTTCATGCACATTGAGTCCGTTTATTACATGTTGCTGTCTCAACAATTTACACAATTTGAGCCTTTATGAAACACAATCATTGTGCTAAATTCTTTCATACACAAGCACGAGCACACAGAAAATTTGTTTTTCTGTCAGAACATTCATGGATAAACCTTGTGTTTTTCAATGATTGAATGGAAGTCCTGGGGAGTCATCATCAAACCAACTCCTTAAATTGTACATTCGTTGTACACAGTGACTTTGTGTTACTGACAGGCATTCCTAACTGTTTCATTTGTTGATTCAGGGTTACCACGTTCATTATGTCTGAATTTGAAAAGATTCGGATATATATCTTTCATGAATTGACGACTCTCAGATCAAAGCGCGCAAACTGTCAAAGGGAAGATTGTTATTTGAATACCAAGGGGTGATCAAAGTCTGTGCTGAAATTGATGAAATTTTGATGATCATGATGTTCTCAATCATCAAAAAAGGGAGAATTTTACAAAGATCAATTTCAAAGATGAATTGTCAAAATGAAAAATGCTTCCGCTTATTCAAAATAAAAATATTCTGAAGAAAGATTGTTCAAAGATAAATCAAGATGATCTGTTAAAGTTTGTTTTTCTGAAGACATTCCAGAGAGCAAAGAGATGAAGATACAAGATCAAAGTTGTTTCAAAGTTTAATGTCAAAGTTTCAAAGGTGTTTCAAGAATTCCGTTTCGTGTTGAAGACTTGTTGACTTTCAAAGCTTCAAAGAGAAAAAGACTTTCCAAGATTCTTCAAAGGTTGAAAGACTGAAGATTGTTAAAGCTTCAAAATTCAATGTTGTCAGAGATAAAAGCTGAAGAATCAAGAGCTGAAGATCTGTATCAAATTTTTATTAAATCTTGAATACAAAGGGGGAGATTGTTAAGTCTAAATATTGTATCCAAGATTTAATAGGGAAGTCAAATATGTAAAAGTCAACATAGTCTTTGTAATAGAATTGTCAAAGCTTGTTTAGTTTCCTTAGTCATTTAGTGGTTAAGTCTTTGTTAGATTGATGGTAAATAGGTTTGCTTTGTAAGTGTTGTAAGAAACGAGAAATGAACGAAGAATCTTGTAATATCAGACTTGTGGTTAATGGAATCAAGATCTACTTTCTCTCTCTAGTTCTTGAGTAATTGCTTGATTGTTTGGGATTTTATGATTAACAAACATGAAGATCAAGTCACCAAGTATGAAACTGCCAAAGATCAACCATTCCTACCCAAAGTTTGATAATGCAATTACATGTGGACTCATTTCATTGGCCAGTGCATTGACTTTCATAGCTTTAGTCTATAAATAACATTTCATACTCTTTTACTTTTATGTTTTTTAGAGTGATACATTTTACACACAGTAATAGTGAGCATTGTGAAGATCAGTTCAAGTGAAATTTCATCTCAAATCAATATAAGATGATGATGACTTAATGCTCGTGGTGATTTCATTCCTATTCATCTTATTACTATTTAATTGTCATTTTTAAGCTTATTTGTAATTCCGCTTAACTCTTTTGAATTAGATCTAGAAATTGAGAAATCTAGGAACCTACAGTTGGTATCAGAGCAGATTGATTATTCATAATCAAATCGATCGAATTTGTGTTTGATTAATTTCTCAATTTCATTGTTAGTTTCTTCGAATATGTGAATTTCATTCGTAAAACCCTATTTTTACAATCTTTTGTCTTCGAAGCTCAAATTCTCTGTTCTAGTGCTGAATTTCATTTCGAAGAACAGGTATGTATTGATTTAGTTTATAAATGGCAAATTCTTCTTTGAATTCTACTTATAGTGTTGGATTTTTTAGTAAATCTCCTACTTTTCTACGAGAAGAATATCCACAATGGAAATAAACTATTTATGTAAAGTTTGGACAACAACATGTACAAATCATTGATAAATGGACCGTATATTCCATCAGTTCTTGTTCCTAGAGTACCTAGTACAATAGTTGAAATTCCTGCCTACTACACTCCAAATGAAAAAACATAATGGAGTAAGGAAGATATTGAGAAGATGGAAGTTGATCGAAAGGATAAGAGACTACTCATCATGGCAATTCCCAACGATATACTCCAATATTTAGACTCATGTAAGAATGTTAAGGAGATTTGGGATGAACTTGCTAATAAGCTCAAAGAAGGAGCGAAGACCAAAAATAATGGAAGAATTCAATGTCTATATGAGTGTAACAGTTTCTCTGATCTTATAGAGGAAAACCTTCAAATGACGTATGATCGTTTTAGTACACTTATCAAAAAGTGTAAGAAAAATGATGTAATCCGATCGGATGAGGAAAATAGTTTCCTATTTCTAGCAAGCTTAAATGAAGATCCATGTCTCTACAGGCAAACCATAATCTGAAAGAATGGTCTATTCATGACATCTATGGCACTCTGGATGCATAAGAGAAAATGATTAATAAGAAGTAGGTAACTCTAGGAGGTCCTTTGGCACTTGTCTCTGAAGAGAAGGAAAAATCAAAGAAGAGCACATCCAGAGATAGCTCAAAGAAGAAAGGCAAGAGCAAGTTACTCATTACTAAAAGTGATTTAGAAGAAGAGATTTGTGAAACTGAAGACGATGATGATCTTAGTGTATTCGTACATTCTTTGGCCTCAATTACTAAAAAATTTCAAGAAAGTTTGTGAAGAAATCGTATAAGAAAGAGTACAAAAGAGAAAGTAGAGGACAGAGATTCCAAGATAGTATCAGATCAGATACCTCATAAATCTATCAACAATATGATAAGAGAGATTATAAGGAAATAAAAAAGGTGTCAGATAAAAGTAATAGATGTGGCTACATATTACAGAGGAAAGCTTGTAAAAGATGCTACATTTAACAAAAACAAGTACAAGTACAACAACAAACAGAGAAGTCTCATGGCAGAGAAAGAAAATTGGATCTCTGATTCCTCTTCTCATGAGGAACCACAACAAGCGCACTTCTGCAACATGGCCAAAACTTCTGAAGATACCATTTCTGATGGTTCTATTTCTAAGTCTATAACTAAGGTGTAGATCCCAGTTCAGGCCTTGATCTTCTTTCCCTCTTGATTCTTTGAAGAACTTTGGTGTTGCATGTCTTCATGACTTTCCACGCTCCCCCTTGAATAAAGTTCTTGATCTTCATAGTATCAACTTTGTAACCAGATTCAATGTATAGTAGCCTCGACTGAACGCACTATCAAGCAACTTTCCGCTGTAAAAAAAAATCAATCACATCGGATCAACACACAAGAAAGATAACGAGAGAGTTACTTGACATTCCACGGTGCATCTTCAGTTTAAAACAAAGAATTTGTCTTTGAACCGCGAGTTGAATACGCTTTCAGTTTAAGAACTTGTTTCAATCAGTGCGTAGGAGGAATGATAAACAAATTTGTAGCAGACACCACATGATACAGGAAAGAATCAATACAATCTTTGAAATCTCTTTGAAAAATTGAAACATCATCTTCATCTCTTTGATAAATGAAATAGCATCTTCATCTCTTTGATCTCTAGACTGTCTTCAGAAATAACTTTCTTTCTTTCTTTAAAACTTTGAAATTGAACTTTTTCTCCCCCTTTTTGATGATTGTGAGCATCATTGTCATCAAAACTTCTTCAATTTCAGTACTTTCTTTGATATCCCATTTATGATAAATTAACACTCTCCCACCTGTGATCTGAGTATCCGTCAATTCATGAAATGTATATATCCAAATCTTTTCAAATTCAGACATAATGATCAAGGTAACCCTGATTCAACAGATGAAACAGTTAGTAGGCCTGTAAGTAGCACAGAGCCACTTTGTACAACAGATGTACTTTGGAAAGGAGCTTTTGTGATGTTCACTCCCCCAGGGCTTCCATTCAATCATCGAAAAACCACAAAGGAATTTTCTATGAATGTTATGAAAAGAAAACTCATTCCTTGTGTGTACGTGCAAGTGTAGAATGATTGAAGCTACTTAGCTTTCTCAGGCTAAAAAATGTGTAAACTGTTGAGACAACAACAGATATTACACGGACTCAATATGCATGAAAGAGGTGCGAAGGTGGGGAAACTTTTCTTCTTTTTCAATATCTAAATCTTCCGATTGAAGACTAGATAGCATATATGCTGCGTCCCCAAAGAAAATGAAACATTTCTTTGTTAAGAAAGAAACGAGTGGTTGGTGGGGTTAATGCAAGAGTTGGCATGGGCTCACTGCCTGTTTCAATGATGGTCACCAAGGAATGTGAACCAATCAAAATATGTGGTTGCCCGACTCAGAAAGTGGTTGGTGCAGAGTTCTGATATTCTTTTAACTCTGTTCTCACACCCTCTTTCTTTTTAACATTAAAGCTCACTTCTAACCAAACTCTCTTTTTCATTTTTCCGCTCAACACAATGAGAAAAACTCAATCCGATGAGTTATCTCCCCCACTCTTTGATTTAAGACCCCTCACCCCTCAATCACTCTAGGATAACTTCCGGGGTAGGAAACACTGGTTTACGTGAATCCATGGAAGTTCTGTTTAAGTTCTCACACAAATCCCATGTAAGTCCTAAACACAAAAATAGTAGCTCAATAGTTTATCTTTAACATTTAAGCTCAAATAAGATAACACTGTCAAAATGTATGCTCATTAGATTTGAGCAATTAAACTTTGAAGATTTCTCAAAACAAGAATATTGAATGAATGAAATGAAATCACGAGATTTGTTTTGAGAATCTGATAATGTATCAATCAGATCAACTAAACTGGTTAGGGTATCAAAGAATTGGATATTATGTTTATATGAACAAATATAAACAATTTAGCAATGAAAGCACAAATTTAGAATAATGATAGATGCTCAACAACATTGAATATCAAACGGAGGTATTACCATCGAAAAATTGTTTTGCTATGAGACATGGTAATAACAAATACAAATAAAGTACTGAACCTGTGTGTGTGAATACGTTACAGTATAAGAATAAGATAATACGCAAGTATTGATCTTTAGAAACACACAGTCAGTTAAACATTAATGCGCAAAAAGTGAAAAACATTTAAATTCACACTTCTAGATTCATGAAACCTTTTGAAAATCAAAAGTGGTTTGAATATTTCAGAAACTGTTTTTCATGCTGGAAAGTTGTTCGTCTTCCAAACAATCAGAGATCTAGAATTAGAAGATATTTACCTTTTAAGCTCCCCCTCAAATGATGATATAATGATTTAGGTCTTTTAAGCTCCCCCTGGATAGTTGCAAAATATCCAGGTCTGAACGTTGAAGAACGGGTCCTGATCTGTCATGTGATCAGAAGCCAAACTTCGTTGAAGTCCGGGTTCTAAGTTGATTTACTTAGAAGCCATAATTCTTCTACTCCCCCTTGACAGTAGGTGCCTGCAACACAGAATCAGTTTCCGGTTTTGGTACCCACTGGTATTTGGGTCCTCGAATGTTAGTTGCAGTTCTTGTGGGTGATATAGAATAAGAACCATACCAGAAATGATCGCTGGTTTTGTGAATGTGATCATGTGTACGACAATAAGAACAGTGGTATTTCTTACCTTATAACCTGATTAATTGATCTCTCGTATAGATATGATAAGGTTTCCCTTTACGCACATTGTTCCTTTTGGCATTAAACGCATGTACACATGATTCTTTTTCCTTCAGCTCATCTTCAACTGGTTTCTTCTTCCAGACTAGTTCCTCTTCTTTGTATCTTCGTCTTCGTTGATGTGTACCTGAACCATCTATCTTGCTACCATAGAAAAGGTTAGTTTTACGAATCCGATCAAAAGATTTAACTGACCTTTGTGAAGAGACAGATTTCTGATTCGAGCTTGATACATTATTTTCAAGCACTTTAATTGTTGATGCAAAGTTGTATCTTTCTTTAACAAGCAGGTCAATCTTCTTCATGAACTCAGACTTCGTCTTCTGCTCTTTTAGTCCCTTCTCATATAGTTCAGATAGCTTCGCAGTCAGCTTTTTAATCTCAGACTCAAAGATGCTTCGTTCTTCTTCAAATCCCTGCTCAGCATCATTTCTTTGGCCGGATATTTTCTTGAAGAATCCAACATTCTTCTGTTCAGTGGCCTTCTTTTCTTTTGCAAACTTCTCTCTTTCAAGAATGATTACTTTCTCGAAAGCAGAAACTTGCTGAGAAAGGTTTATGCATTTCAGCTCCACTTCCTTCTTCTCATCCGCACATTTTCTCGAAAATTCTTAGAACTTCTTTGCGAAAGATTTCTCTTTAGTCTTAAAATCACATTTGTGTTTAGCAAGTTGTTGCTCCAAATCAGATAAACGCTTTTGAAGTTCTGCATTTGCATCTTTCAGATCAGAGATCTTTTCCTCATAACTTTCAACCGAGACTGGTTGCTGAGGTTTAGCTTCCAAAAAGGAGATCTTTCCTTTTAGCTCAGAGTTCTCAGCTTCCAATTATCTTCCTTTTAATAAACCCTTTGGCCCTAGCATCAACCATTCAGTACAATCCCATAACTCTTTTCCTGTCATTTCGTAAGTGTTTATTTGACCATAAATTTCATTCAAAATGTCACGAAAAAGTTCACAAGAAATACTACTTGTCATATAATGTCGAGCTAAATTATTAGCCCTCTCTCTTTTCTCCTTTTCCACAGGCGAAGCTGCCGTCGGATATACTTGCCAACCTCGTGTTCGTCCACAAAGTTCAAAAAATGAACTTTCCACTCTTCATATTCTCTTTTGGACCACGGCCTTGGAGGTCTTACCATTTTGATCGTATCGAATAGAATGTATTCGATCCGGCTCTGAAAAGCTTGATTTCTAGGGACAGAGCTTGACAAGAGATGAAACTTGAACGTGCAGGGACCAAAAGTGACAAAATGTGAAACTTGAAAGTTTAAGGGCACAAATGACAAACTACTGAAACCTTGAAATACAGGGGCTAAAAGAAATGCACTGCAAAATGATCGCGAGACATAAAAATTTGAACTTTTTTTTTTAAGGCCCGGTCAAGAAAAATACCGGTATAGACAAAGTACCGGTCGAACCAAAGGACCGGTATGAATAGTATCGGATGAATAGTATCAACCGGATGAATAGTTTCGACCGGATGAATAGTGTCAACCGGATGAATAGTGACTGGATGAATAGTGTCGACCGGTATGAATAGTACCGGATGAATAATGATCAACCTGTATGAATAGTATCGGATGAATAGTGATCGACTGGTATGAATAGTACCGGATGAATAGTCGACCGGTATGAATAGTGATCGATCGGTATGAATAGTTAGACCGGTATGAATAATTCGACCGGTATGAATAGTGAATCGATGAATAGTGAATCGATGAATAGTGAAATCGATGAATAGTAAAATTGCAAAACACAGATAATCGATTAAGGGTTTTAGACAAACTTTTTTTTTTTGGATCAAACCTTTTGTCTCTTTGCTCTGATACCAATTGTAGATCCCAGTACAGTGCAGTCAGCAGTAAATATTATCAAAGATGAACAATTATATGGCCACAACTACTAGTCATATGATTAATATGAAATCAAAGGGTTACAGGTTTACAGAAAGAATTTCTGATCTGAGAGAGTAAACCTATAGACTAGTGTTATGAAAATAATGAGACTTACTTGTAAAAGAAAGTAATTCAGCCTTTATATACTTTATTCCACTTTCAACACATAGGACTTTCAATCCTAACATAAGGTATATCCTATCTCTGAACACACTGACTTTGATCTTGAGATGACTTTAAAAAAACTTTCTGAAGATTTCCTAAAGCTTAAACATAAGCTTAAGTTTGAGTAAAAGGAAAGAAAGAAAGCAGAAGAAGTTGTATTTTTCAAAAGAGAAAACAATATTTTAGAAGAAGAAAAGTAGGTTATTTCGAAAGAAAAAGAAAAGATTGAAAAAGAAAGGAAATCAGATAAAGAAAGACTTAACTCAATTGTTTTCTGAAAAGGAAAGTAAACTAAATGCCTCTGAGTCTGAAAGACTTTACTCAATTGCTTTGAAGAACTTCTTTCAGAAGGAGATAGAGTTTCTACTTCATAGTTTACTTTCAAAATAAATTTTGATAAAGAAATATCAGGGTGCACAAGACCTGCACATAAAAATAAATTCACAAATGGATAGACAAGGGTTAGGATTTGATGATTGTTAGTCCCACAATGGAAATGGCAATCACATAAGTCTTGAAGAGAGGGGGGGTTCAATAGAATACACAAAGAAACTACTTATTTGTAACTCTTATTGATTTCTCAAACTAAGAATTACACTTAGAAAACAAGATTATTATGGAGAAGAACATATTAAATCTATCCTAACAATCTTTCACAAAGAAGAAATGGAACTTGAAATACACAAAGTTCAAATCACTACAAGTTCTAAGATACTATAAGGAGCTGCCAATTTTTGTTGAATCAATTAGTAAATTCTTGAAAGTGTAACCTTGCATTGGAGGGTCATTAGCTTTAAATACTACCATGTGCATTAAATGCATGAGACACTTGTCATTTTGGGATTGAAGCACATAGTTGACCTTAAAAGGACAAGATATTCTTTTTGTCTTATCATGGGACAAGGACGTGTTGTAGACCTTAATGTAGATTATATTAGAAAAAGGTGTAAAGGATAAATATCCTTTCTACAAGTTCATCAGTAAATGTCTCCATCAGATACAAAATTAGGAGTACTTTTGTCGAAGACTTTCTCAGTAAGGGAGAAGAGACAGTTTCCACGATGAGCTAGAAATGTCCGATTTGTCATAAATCGGCAGAAAATAGCTTAAATGAAAATCAGGAAGTTCATCTTCTGATCCCCATCAGTAGATTAATTTCTTGTTGAAAATCGGATAGTCTTTGATTTTGCCGAACATAATAAGTGATACTAAGCTATTACAAAGAACAATTTTATTATCTAAAGAAAAGATGTATCCTTAAAGACTAAAAGAAAATCGCGAGGTCATCTTCAAATTATCGTTGACCCAACAATCTCCCTCTATTTGATGATGACATCTAATACTTAGATAATAAAGAATAAATTAAACATGTATAACATTATTAACCTTCTTTTAATCTTTTTGGGTTCTTTATCACATAGGCCATTTCTTTTTTTCTTTTTGGATTTTTGTTAAGTTATCTGACAGTTACAAAAGAACAAAAGAATGAAATTATAGACAACAAGAATGAAAAGGAAATTTACTTGTATTTACTAAAAGATCAAAGCAAAATTTACAAGTACAATAGAAATTATACAATAAACAAAAGAAAATAGGGAGAAACACTTTAGACATCTTCAAAAGGGTCCCTTGGTATATAATTTATTCTTATAAGCACATCCTTCACTGAATTGTAGAAGGTTCCCCCATCAGGACCAAATTGAATGAGCATGAGAATGTTTGAGAGGAAAAGACTGTCGGCAATCTGCATCTTGGAAGCTCTGAAGAATCTGATCTGGTCGAGACCATCAAGGACGAAGATCCCATAAATAGGATCATTGATCAAAGTACCAGGGGGATGGGCTGCAAGTGCTCGATATAGATAAGTCAAGGTTGGAAGTGTCGGGAACCTTACCTTCCTTGGCCATCTCTTGGAATACTGATTCCGGCTTCACCAATTTGGTCTTAGCCTTTGGAGGAGTGCGAGAAAAGATCTGAACCTTTTTGATGAATTCTTCTATGGCAGGGGTGTGTTTTATCTTGTAAGTGGTTCTAATTGAATTCATCTTCTTGATTAGAGAGGTAAGAGAGTCCATAACTTCATCCTTAGCTTTGCTCTTACTTTTCTTCACAAGAGAGATGATTTTAAACCATTCGCTTATCCCGTAAGATCGTAACCACTCAATCTTGTCTACCCGATTGTCTCCATTTTCCCAGATGATGCTCAGAAAATTGTGTCTTTTGAAGTTTAGGCCCATTAATTTTGATATTAAACTTATGGGAGATGTTGCACTGATTGACTAATGACTTTCTGTACCAGCAAATATTTTTAGCTTTGAGGTCCTTAACTTCTTTGGCAGTCTTCTCCACACTTCCCAACTCTGATTTTCAAGCTTCTATTGGATCGAAGATCTTGGCCTTTGTAGCTTCCTCCTTTCCCATTTCCAAAATCAGCCTCTGATCATCATCACAGAGCTTCGGAGCAATTTCGGCAGCTTTGATTTCCTCTTCAGACATCCCCATATATGATTTAACCTTGGAGTTTGAGTACCTCAGAGTAAAAAAACCTACGATTTCTTTCTTCTTTTTTTTTTTTTTTTTTTGGCATCGATGACATCTTCTTCTAGACTCATGATTCCTTTTCCCTTTGCTTTTCTGACCTCCTCCAAGTTTTCTTTGGCAGGACCAGTTTTCTCCCCTTAACTAATCCTTCGTTTCCTTCCTCTTTTTCTTCCAATTGGCCACTGGAAATTTGTTCGACCGATTTCGGTTGCTCTCCCTGAGCTAATTTCTTCCCCTCGTTAGCCGAATGAGAAGAATCCCTAACTTGGCAGAAACCAGACCCATCCTATGATCCACCCACATGAGATAGTCCCGATCAGTAGTTTCGACGGCAGCATCACCAAGATCAATGTCCGACTTCCTGTCCTGAGGCTTAGGGAAAGAGGTGTGAATCCCATCAACCTTCGCATGTAGCTTTGCCAAGGAGTCCAAGATTTGAATGTTGATGGTGCTTGGGACTGGACCAGAGTTGTTAGTTGTCGATCCTTCTGATTGCGAGCATCAGAGGCAGACTTTAGAGTAGCAACTAAGAGAGAGACGATAGTGTTAGAAGAGATTAGTTGGTCCAGTTAGGAGTTGACAGAAGCTATAGAGGAGAGCAGGGGACTGTCGAGATCCTTGATATCCTGGGCCATCCTATCCATGCAGAGAAAGAAACTAGTTTGATCTTGTTGGACCTCCGTGTTTTGCTGCATAAGAATTTGAACAAGCTCAGCGGGGAAGACACTTTGGCATTCCCGGGATTCAGTAATATGATCTTTCCGAATTGCTCCTTGTTTGAGAATGGTCACCCGATGACCTGTTCGTGCAATAAACCGATCAAACTCTTCTAGAAGAAGAGCCACCTGAACACCCACCATCCGATGTTGGTGGTTTGTATCAGTTATATCGGCCACAACACTGCCAGGAATGAGAAAAGGGATCGATGGAGGAAGGATAAAGGCACCCAATTGGGATGTAGAAAGGAAGAGTAGGGTGGGAGGGTTGTGGGGAAAGGATCGCGAGGTAGAAGCATCATATCAGAGGATATGCGTTGGGGAGGGTGGAGGTTAGGGTATGGTGATAGTTATTAATTGTGGGAAGGTAGATTTGGGTTCTGGAGAAAGGGATTTTGTTGGGGGGAAGGAGTCTTAGGTAGGGAGGAGGGGTGTTGAGTTTTGGGGAAGGGGATTTCGTCGGTGGAGAAGGGGTTTTAAGTGGTGGGGAAGGGGTTGTAGTACATCTTAGGGAAGACTTTGGGGATGGAATTTGTTGGGAACTGAAGATTCTACTAAGTGTAGTTACTACTGCTAGTACAAGTGTAGTTACTACTGCCAGAACAAGTTGAAGATTAATACTGCTAAGTGTTACTACTGCTAGTAGAATTACTACTGCTAGTTAAAGTTAGTACTGCTTGAACAAAGTTAGTACTGCTTAGCTAGTTAGTACTGCTAGTAGTTAGTACTGCTTGCAGTTAATGCTGCTAGATGAAGTTAATGCTGCTGAGCATTATTAGTGCTGCTAAAGAGATCCGGATGGAATGTACTACAGCTGGATATACTGAAGATATACTTAGAAGATATACATGGAAGATATACTGAAGATTTGTTTATTCTTTGTAATTATCTTTTTATCAGTATATGTATAGAATGTTTAGAATAGATAGAAATAACTTTTGATAATTGTTTGTCAAGAGAGAAATCAACCTCAAGGCATAGATCCTAATTCTAGAGAAGTAGAATTCGTATTGGTGAGTCTGTTCATCAATATTGAGGTTGAGTGAGTAATCTTGTAACTGCAAAGCATCAAATAAAAGCTTACAGTTTGTTATTCATATTTACTGTGTTGATTTACTGTTTCATTGAATATCAAAGTGTTATTCCGCAAACTTCTTTGATATTGTTTCTGAGAATTAATTCTTGTTGAGAATTCGATCCTGACAAGTGGTATCAGAGCTAAATTCTCTCAGAAACAGTTATTCATCATGGAAAATCTTACAGAATCAAGCAGTACTTTGGTCTCAAAAGTTCCAATGCTCAGATCCAATGAATTTGACATGTGGAAAATCAGAATCAAGCAATATATTCTCCTCACAGATTACTCTATGTGGGACATCATTGAGAATGGCCCATCTGATGGAGGAAAGATTGGTGAAGATGGCAAAAGAACTCCTCCAAAGACAGATACAGACAGGAAATCAAGACAGACAGAGATGAAAGCCTTGAGCACACTGCTCTTGGCCATTCCAAATGAGTATCAACACCAATTCTGCAATTGTACTGATGCACAGATGCTCTGGAATGCTCTAGAGAAGAGATTCTCAGGTACTAAAAGTACCAAGAGAAATCAAAAGGCAATCTTAAAACAACAGTATGAAAACTTCATCTCAACTAAGAATGAGTCCATGACTCAAACTTTTGACAGGTTTAATAAACTAATTGGTGAACTAGCTACTATGGGAGTACAGATTGATCAAGATGATGTGAACAGAAAGTTCTTAAGGTCCCTTGGAGATGAATGGACCATGTACACTGTGTCATTCAGACAGAATGATCAGTTGGAAGACAAAGAACTTGATGATCTGTACAATGATCTTAGAGTATTTGAAGCTGAGGTGGAGGCAAAGAAGAAGCCTTCTGGATATGTCCATAATGCTGCACTCCTATCAGCATCAATTGATTCTACTTCTAACCCTGAATCAGTTAATGCTGCTAATGGATCAAATTTAGATAAAGGCACTGATTATGTATTTGAAGCTCTTCTTTCTAATCATGGAAATTCTTCTCTGATCAATGATGACTTAGAACAACTTCATCCTGATGATCTGGAAGAGATGGATATTAAATGGCAGATGGCCATGCTCTCCATGAGGGTTAAGAAGTTTATAAAGAGGACTGGAAGAAACAACTTCTCACAAAGAAGAGAAGATGGAGCAGGGTTTGATAAATCAAAGGTAGAATGCTACAAATGCCATCTGAAGGGACATTTTGCTAGAGAATGCAGAAGTGGAATGTCTCACAACAACAACCATCAACAAGCTCAATCTGGAAGCTTCAATAACTACAGAAACTCTGCTCAAGCCCTTGTTTCTCAACAAGGAATGGGGTTTGATTGGAGTGATCAAGCAGAAGAAGCTATTCAGAATCAAGCTCTTATGGCTAAAGTATCTGATCTCCCATCTGAGGTAAGTTCTAATCTCTGCTCTAAAACTTGCATAGACACTGTTAAAAGGTACAGGGATCACAATCAGAAGATGAGTGATGACCTTAAGAGACTAGAAAAGGATATAAAAGACTATGTGAGGATAGTAGAGAGATTTGAAGATCAAATCAAAGGTTTTCAAGCCAATGAACTACAACACTCATATGACACCAATTACTGGCAGTGGGAGAAAAAGGATTTAGAACTTAAACTGACCAAATCTAAAGAGGAGAGTGAAAAACTGAAAGAGGAGTTAACCAAGGTTAAGCTTGATGTAGAAAAGTTTTCCAATGCTTCTAAAGCAATGGACTCCTTACTGCAAAATCAGATTCATGATAAATTAAGAAGAGGAATTGGGTATAATGCCACACCTCCACCATATAACAACAATTACATTCCTCCTACTTCAGACCTGTTAGACACCAAAGATAGGAAGGACTTGCCTGAGGGAGCCACTGAAATAGATCCCTTAGATGAGGTAATTGTTGAGGATAAGACTGAGAAAGAGGTTGGCAAGAGTAAGAAGAACAAGGTGAGTGGTGAGACTTCTATAGAAAACAACATTATCACCAATGAGGATTGTGGAAGGGCTTGGATCAAATCCAAGAACATAGAGAAGACAGAGGAAAAGTCTGGTAAGGTCCATTATAAACAGACCACAGTTGTGAATCCAGGTCCTTGCAAACAGTGTGCTTGTAAGAAGAATGAGCCCCAAAAACAGGACAAAAAGAGGGGAAATCAAAGAAACTGGAATAATCAATGGGCACATAAACAAGGGGTTGATCTGAGTAAAATCAATAGACCAAAACCTTGTTTTATCTGTGGCAAATTGAATCATCTTGCAAAATTCTGTTATTTCAATCCTATGAACCAAAGAATGAATTTCCAAAGATCCATGCAAAAACCCTTTGGTTATAAGAAAATTGAAAAGAACCATGTGGCTAAGAAAACTGTTAAAACTAAAAGCCACATGAAGAAAAAGTATTCTGTTAAAGAAAGTGTCAATATGTGGATTCCTAAAAGCACTAAAACTGTTAGTACTGCTACCACAAATAGTGCTGCTGACAATGATAGTGCTGCTAGAAGTAGTACTACTGCTAACAATGTTAATGCTGCTAACAAGGTTAGTACTGCTAAACCTGTTAGTACTGCTACACCTGTTAGTACTGCTAACTCTGTTAGTACTTCAAAGGTTAGTACTGCTTCCAGTGTTGATTCTGCTAAGCCAATCATATTGACAAAGTACTCTAATAAAGAGTGCTCTGAGTTTAAAAACCTCATTAAAAAGGAATGTAAATACTTTGATGAGAAAGGAAGACCCAAGATCAGTTTGGCTTGGGTCCCCAATCATACTAATTGATCTATTTAATGTGCAGGGCAACCAACAGCTCAAGGGAAAGAGCATATGGCATGTTGATAGTGGTTGCTCTAGGCACATGACTGGCAACATGTCATGCCTTCAGGATTTCAAGCACATGAATGGAGGACATGTTGCATTTGGAGACAATCTTACTGGTGGTAAGATAAGTGGAAAAGGTAATGTCACCAAAGGTAAGATGACATTTGAGGATGTCTACTATGTTGATCAATTAAAGTACAACCTGTTAAGTGTATCACAGGTTTGTGACAAACAACATAGTATATTATTTACTAATACTGAGTGTATGATTCTTGCTCCAGGGTTCAAGGTAGTTGATGAAAGCATGATACTACTTAGAACTCCAAGGAAGGACAATGTTTACTGTCTTGATTTGGACAATGTTGATAGTGATTCATCTTTAAATTGTCTTGTTTCAAAAGCTTCTATAGATGAATCCTCCCTTTGGCACAGAAGGATGTGTCACATGAATTTCAAGACTATGAACAATCTTGTTAAAAATAACCTTGTAAGAGGTTTACCTTCAAAAGTCTTCTCATGTGATGATCATTGTGTTGCTTGTCTTAAAGGCAAACAACACAAAACTTCTCATAAGACCAAAGAGTTAAATTCTGTTTCTTCTTGTCTCCAGTTATTGCATATGGATCTGTTTGGTCCTACAAATGTTATGAGTATAGGCAAGAAATCTTACTGCTTGGTTATTGTTGATGATTACTCCAGATTTACTTGGGTATATTTTCTAAGGACTAAGGATGAAACAAGTGGTCTTATCAAATCCTTTATTCTAAGAATTGAAAACCAAACTAATCAAAGAGTAAAAGTCATTAGATCAGATAATGGAACTGAATTTAAAAATCATGATTTAAACACTTTTTGTGAAGGAAAAGGTATTGAGAGACAATATAGTGCTCCTAGGACTCCTCAACAGAATGGTGTTGCTGAAAGGAGAAATAGGACACTAATAGAGGCTGCTAGATCTCTGTTGGCTGATTCAAAATTGCCAATTACATTCTGGGCTGAAGCAGTTAATACTGCTTGTTATGTCCAAAACAGAGTTCTAGTGGTCAAGCAAAAGAACAAGACCCCATATGAGCTTTTATATCAAAGAAAACCTTTTATTGGTTTCTTCAAATCTTTTGGGTGTCCTTGTACAATTCTAAATACCAAATCTCACTTAGGTAAGTTTGATAGCAAAGCAGATGATGGATTTCTTGTTGGATATTCATCTCAGAGTAAGGCCTACAGAGTTTTTAACTCTTCTTCTAGAACAATTGAAGAAAGTGACAATGTCAAATGCAATGAGAACACACCAAATCCTGTTGGGTCTGGACCTCAATGGCTATTTGACATTGATTCACTAACTAACTCTTTTGGTTTCAGTAATGAGTATACAGGAACAGATGGTGGAGAATCAGAGATCACACAAGTTCAAGAAAGTATATCTAAATCTGTGATTTTTCCCATACCCACAGTAAATGAAGACTGTGAAAAGGAATCATTTACTGAACCAAGTCAGAGTGAAGAAGACACTAGAGATGAGGAGACTCAAGAATCATAAGTGACATCTGAAGACACTTCAGTTGAATTGCATGACTCTAATCTAGAGGCTGGACTGAATGTAGAACCTAGTCATAACACAAGAGTTCAAAAGAATCATCCTCCACAGTTGATAATAGGTGATGTCTCTTCTCCCATGATGACTAGACATCAAAGCAGGCTTCAGGAAATGCAAGATCAACAGCATACAGTGCTCTCATGTTTTCTATCCCAGCTTGAGCCCAAAAAGGCACATGATGCTATGAAAGAATCTAGCTGGATAGAAGCAATGCAAGAAGAATTGTTACAATTCAAGCTACAAGATGTGTGGGATCTAGTAGACCTTCCTAAAGGTCACAGAGCAATTGGCACGAAATGGATCTTCAGAAACAAGAGAGATGAAAGAGGTATTGTTATAAGAAACAAAGCAAGGCTGGTAGCTCAAGGCTACACTCAAGAAGAGGGCATAGATTATGAAGAAGTTTTTGCACCTGTAGCTAGGATAGAAGCAATCAGACTATTCCTAGCCTATGCTTCTTACATGAACTTCAAAGTCTACCAAATGGATGTAAAAAGTGCTTTTCTCTATGGGTCAATTGAAGAAGAAGTATATGTCTGTCAACCACCAGGGTTTGAAAACCCAAGCTATCCAGACAGAGTATACAAATTAAAGAAAGCACTTTATGGACTACATCAAGCCCCAAGAGCATGGTATGACACCCTGTCATCCTATCTCTTGGAAAATGACTTTGAAAGAGGAGTCATTGATAAGACTCTATTTATCAAAAGAAAGAAGAAGGATATCTTGCTGGTCCAAATATATGTTGATGACATTATTTTTGGTTCTACAAGAAACAACATGTGCAAGGAGTTTGAGGATTTAATGCATCAAAGGTTCAAAATGAGTTCCATGGGGGAACTTACTTTCTTCCTTGGACTCCAAGTTCAACAGAAGTCAGATGGCATTTTTATATGTCAATCCAAGTATGTGCAGGATATTCTAACCAAGTTTGGTTTCTCAGAATCAAAACCTGCCAGCACACCTATGGAAACACACAAGCAGATCACAGCAGATCTTGAGGGGGAGGATATGGATGTGCATCTTTATAGATCCATGATTGGCTCTCTCATGTATCTCACAGCATCAAGGCCAGATATTATGTTTCCAGTCTGTGTATGTGCAAGATTTCAAGTTAGGCCAAAGCAATCTCACTTTCAAGCTGTTAAGAGGATATTCAGATATCTCAAAGGGCAACCTAGATTGGGACTTTGGTATCCTCATAACTCACCTTTTGACCTAATAGCATACTCAGACAGTGATCTAGGTGGGGCAAACTTGGACAGAAAATCTACTTCTGGAGGATGTCAGTTTTTGGGTGCTAGACTAGTCTCATGGCAGTGCAAGAAACAAACCACAGTATCCACATCTACAACAGAGGCAGAGTACATAGCAGCTGCAAGTTGCTGTTCTCAAGTCTTATGGATTCAGAATCAAATGCTGGATTATGGGGTAACCTTTCTACACACTTCAATCTTTATTGACAACAACAGTGCTATTAGCATTGTAAATAATCCATTCAAGCACTCAAAGACAAAGCACATTGAAATCAGGTATCACTTTATAAGAGATTGTAATGAAAAGAAACTTATTCAAGTTGTCAAAGTTCACACTGATAATCAGTTTGCTGATCTATTCACTAAAGCTTTTGATGTGGGTAGATTCACTTTCTTGGTAACAAGTGTGGGAATGATAAACTCTGAATAATCTTCTTCTCAAAAAGTGGTTTTATACCTGTATATTTTTATTCTTGGTGTTACTAATCTTCTGTTTCAGGATATGCATAGCAGTACTCAGTATTTAGCAAGTTTAAAAGGAGTAAGTCTAGTTAATACTGCTTGTAGTTAATACTGCTTGTGGTTAATACTGCTTTCAGTTAATACTGCTTGTGGTTAATACTGCTTGTGGTTAATACTGCTTTCAGTTAATACTGCTTGTGGTTAATACTGCTTGTGGTTAATACTGCTTTCAGTTAATACTGCTTGTGGTTAATACTGCTTGTGGTTAATACTGCTTTCAGTTAATACTGCTTTCAGTTAATACTGCTTTCAGTTAATACTGCTCATGGTTAATACTGCTTTCAGTTAATACTGCTAGTGGTTAATACTGCTTTCAGTTAATACTGCTAGTGGTTAATACTGCTTAGTAGTTAATACTGCTAGTTAGTTAATACTGCTAGCCGTTACTACTGCTAGTAGTTAATACTGCTCTAGGTTAATACTGCTTATATTCCGAATACTATAAATACTTTTTGCCCGCCTAAAAGTTCATAACGACTCTTTGCATACTGTTCTCTTGCGCTCAAAACCTTTTCTCTCTCAAGTTCGAAGTTTTCAGGCAAGTTTTCACTAAGATCAATGGCATCCATGACGTTCATCGACGAGCACAACGAGATTGCGATGCTACAAAAGCCAAAGCAAGCTTCAGGATTTCATCAGATTGTGGATTTCCTCAAGTCAAGTCACATTGCTCATGCTCTTACTGTATCCCCTACAATCTACATTGAGCACCAAAGGCAGTTCTGGGCTAATGCAACCATTGTTGTGGAAAATGGTGTGCAAATGATCAAGACAAGAATCTGTGATCACTCACTTACAGGTACTGAAGAAGTCATTCGTATCAGTCTACGTCTAGACGATGCCTCTGGTATAACGTCTATCTCTAATGATGACCTGTTTTCTAATCTTACTAGAATGGGGTATGGAGGCCCAATGGGTGTTTTCAAATTCTCAAAAGCAAAGTTTTCACCCCAATGGCGTTTTCTTGTTCATACCCTGATGCATTGTATCTCCAAAAAGACCACTGGATGGAGTGAGTTCAGCAGTCCAATTGCATATGCTTTGGTATGCTTGGCTACATCCAGAAGGTACAATTTCTCAAAGATGATTTTCAGTGATCTTGTATCAAATATGGGAAACAAAAAGAGTTTCTTTATGTATCCCAGATTTGTTCAGGAAGTAATTAACCATGAATTGACGGATATACCTCAACCTGTTGGGGTATATGTACCTAAACCCCCCAAAGGCAAGGTTTTCTCAAATATGAGAAGATCTGCTGGGGACTCGGAAGGAGTTGACACCCCATTGTTCTCTACAATGATGGTGGTGTCCCAAAACACTGAAGGTATGGCAGCAGGGTCAAGGCCCTCATTAGACCATCCCACTGCTAGCCAAGCCCAACCTTCTCACTCAAAAACAATTCCCCAGTCCATTCTTACAAAACCAACCTCTCCAATTTCCCATACGTATAAGAGAAAACAGGTAAAGAAGGCTCCTTCCCTTCTTGTACCATCACCAACTAAGCCTTTAATCCCTCTAAGGGAGAATTCTCCCCTAGAGAATATCCAAAGGGAAACCACAAGGGTATCTCCCAACCCAAAGGAGGTGCTCTCTGAGGAGGAGGTAGAGCATATGGGTGATGAGGCTGCCACTACTCCTGCTAGCACAGAGGAGGAAAGTGGTAACATCAATAAGACCTCCCCCATGGCAACTTTGAATGAGCAATCATTTGAAGGTCCCTGGTGCCAAGAAACCACAGGGGTGGATAGTGCTTCTGCTAGGCAGAAGACTTCCACTACTAAAAGATCCAATGATCCTTCAATAGGGGGTAACACTCCTGGAGAAGGTGAGGACAGATATAACTATGATGAATTGATGGAGGCAATGGGCAACATCAACATGGATGTACTCAAACAGGGCAAAGATATAGAAGAGCTAAAACTCATTGTACTGTCACAACAAGAACAAATCATCAAGTTGAAGCAAATGGTAAGGAAACTGATTCTGCAAAAGAAGAAGAAACAATTTGTGCTCAGAAGGAGGAATCCAGTGACTGATGCTCCCAAAAAGGGGGAGTCAGAAGCTGATGCCAAAGCTAAGGGGGAGCAAGAGGAAAAACATAATGTTGAGGGGGAGAATGAACAAGCAGCAGTAACAGAGTTAACACCAACAGAAATTGAAGTAGCTGAAGTGCTAATCAAAGCTAAGAATGACACTCCCAAAGCAAAGGGAGTGGTCATAAATGAAGGGAGAGACAGAAAATCAGAACAGAAAGACAAAGCTGCAGAATCAAAGAATAAGGGAAAAGAAAAGATAGTGGAATCTGATCAACCAATCAAGAAGCAAAGGTTGGTTGAATCAGATGAAGCTTTAGCAAGGAAAATGCAGAAGGAGATGGAAAAAGAAGAAAGAGCTCAGGTGGAGAAGGACAGGGAAATGGCAAAGGCTTTAGCTGCTGAACTAAATAAAGCCTATCAAAAGGGGCTTGAAACTGAAAAGGCTAAACAAAGGGCTATAAGTCTGAGAAAGGCTATGATGGCTAATACAAGTGCAAAGAAAAGAAGACCTTCACAAACTTACCTTGCCACTCAGGAAAGAAACAAAATGATAACTTTCTTGAGGAGTGCAATTGGGGTAAAGAAAGAAATGTTTGTGAAGATGAGTTTTGATCAAATCAGAGAGCTCTATGAAAAAGAAATGGGGAATCTGAAGAACAATGAAAAGAAAAGAGTAGAGTTTGAAAAGAAGGCCAAGGAGAGTAATGATATAGATATGAATCAACCATTCCCTGAAAGTGAAGAGGGAACTCCTATCAAAGAAATGGCAAGGGAAAAGGAAGAAAAGAAGAAGGAAGCTACTCTAGTACAGGTTCAAAAGACTTTGAAAAGAACCAAGATGATGGCCAAAAGAAAGAAAGATAAGAAGCCTAGAGTAGAAGAAGAACAAAATGTTGCTGAAGAAGAAGTGGCACCTGAGTCATCAAGCCAGCAAGGGTCATCAATCAAAGATGATGTAAGCTTATATATGGTAGTGATGGACAAAGTGCCTGAACCAATTTCTGCAGAACCTGTTGGAGTTAAGCCACCTGAGATCATTCACTGGGATGTACTGACAATGGATGGGAAAGATTACATCAGACTCAAGAGGAAGGGTGATAAGTATGAAGTATTTAACACTTGGGTCAAGATTGTCAGAACATGCTCTAGATCTGATATAGAAGAGATGTTTGACATAGGAATTAAGCTGTATGCAGATCATCTGAATACTCCAGGAATTTCTCTTACAAAACTGGTGATGGAGTATCTATGCATGATGTTCAAACCTGAAGAAATGGACCAGGTCATCAAGAGTGTGTTTAAAGAAGTCACAAGTTGGACTCTATATGAAACTAGTGGAGTATATGCAGTGACTTTGGATAGAAATCACACAGAATACTTCCTAGTGGATAGAGTATATAATCACACCAGACTGAAGGTTCATGCCATGCTAAAGAAGAAGTTGGGTTGTGCACCAAATTCAGAAATGGCCAAGTACCTAATTCAGAGGATAATCAATCAGAGTTTGGGACTGAATCCAGACTTAGGAGCATGATCTTGGAAGTTTTGGGAGCATCAAAAAGAGCATCTGGAAGAATATCTGAAGAACTTGACTTCTCTTCTAAAAGTCAAGTTAGGGGGAGATTGTTGGGAACTGAAGATTCTACTAAGTGTAGTTACTACTGCTAGTACAAGTGTAGTTACTACTGCCAGAACAAGTTGAAGATTAATACTGCTAAGTGTTACTACTGCTAGTAGAATTACTACTGCTAGTTAAAGTTAGTACTGCTTGAACAAAGTTAGTACTGCTTAGCTAGTTAGTACTGCTAGTAGTTAGTACTGCTTGCAGTTAATGCTGCTAGATGAAGTTAATGCTGCTGAGCATTATTAGTGCTGCTAAAGAGATCCGGATGGAATGTACTACAGCTGGATATACTGAAGATATACTTAGAAGATATACATGGAAGATATACTGAAGATTTGTTTATTCTTTGTAATTATCTTTTTATCAGTATATGTATAGAATGTTTAGAATAGATAGAAATAACTTTTGATAATTGTTTGTCAAGAGAGAAATCAACCTCAAGGCATAGATCCTAATTCTAGAGAAGTAGAATTCGTATTGGTGAGTCTGTTCATCAATATTGAGGTTGAGTGAGTAATCTTGTAACTGCAAAGCATCAAATAAAAGCTTACAGTTTGTTATTCATATTTACTGTGTTGATTTACTGTTTCATTGAATATCAAAGTGTTATTCCGCAAACTTCTTTGATATTGTTTCTGAGAATTAATTCTTGTTGAGAATTCGATCCTGACAGAATTGGTGACCTCATAGGAGATTCGGCCGTTTTCTTTGGTGACCCAAAGGATAAGATCACAGGCTCATCATGTTCGGCTATTCTGGGAACACCAACCTCTTGGCATTTAGCCGGAAAGGGATCCCGTTCTTCAAGTATGACATAGAGAGAGTAGGATGATAGTCTTGTTTCGGTACTGCCATTAGAAAATCCAGAAAAGTATATGGACCCTATGAACAGACCCCTGGAATGGCCGATCCTTCATCGGATTGTGCATTATAATCAAAACTTGGAAGTTCGGTGATAGACTGTGCGGTGTAGAAGAGGTCCTTGAAATGGGGAGGACTCCCAATCATCCTCATCGACCAAACGATATGTCAGAGAGGGAATTATAGGTGTCCGCGATTTTACAACTATATCCTTTTGGGTGGATAGAGAGGAGCTGGTAGGGCTAAAACAGATTCCCCGAGCCCGAAGGGGAGAATTCCAACGGCCACAGATTTTTGAGAATCGGTGTTCAGCTATGTGTTTTTTTCCTCTGAATGTTTCCTAAGTTGCTTTAGAGAGTACTTGGGGGGGGGGGTTTGGGGTGCCTCCGCATTTGATAAGGGTGGGAGGCGTGGAGAGTCACCGAAGGTTCTTCCGGTAACTTAGCCTCGAAAACTAGTGAGGAGGTATCGGTGGGCTTGGGCTTCTTCTTTATGAACCACCGATTTCACTCGGGATTAGGGAACAGGGTCCACCGAAGTGAGAGGAGCTGAGGAAGCCACCGATATAGAGAATGTGGGCTTCTCAGCTTCTTCCACTTAAGACCAGGAGAATTAGCAAAGGAGACCATACATGATCGTAGAGGAAGACGGTAAAAAGTAAAAAGAAAAGAGATCGGGTGAAAATATAGTTCGAGGTAAAGAAATATGGATAGGTTTTGGTGATTATCGATAAAGTTAATCATTTTAACCTTAATCTACGCCTGAAACTGCCGGAAATGGAAATGACACGTCCCTTCA
Source organism: Arctium minus (assembly GCA_954870635.1). Taxonomy (NCBI): domain Eukaryota; kingdom Viridiplantae; phylum Streptophyta; class Magnoliopsida; order Asterales; family Asteraceae; genus Arctium; species Arctium minus. The sequence goes on from OX941087.1 coordinate 34,017,909, forward strand.
ACTGATATATGACATAGATGACGCCAGAGAACGAAAGTTGCATGAGAAGTTGTATTCAAAAATCGGTAGACAAATGTTCGGGGAAAAGGTTCGGAGAAAAGGTGGTGATTCACCATTTGGAGATGAAAGGAGATATATCGAAGGATGGTGGTGGTTCACCAATTTGGGATCGGAAAAGAAATATCCTAGGATGGTGGTGATTCACCAATTTTTTAGAAGAAGGATGAGTGAGAGATTCTGCCTATATGTGAAATCGGAGAGTAAAGAGAATTTCTTTTTTATTCCTCTAGGTACAACATATCGAGTTCTCCGTTCAGAAAGTTGAGTCGAGCTTCATCTAGTAGTTTTGTGAAGAGATCGACCAATAGTAGTTCTGTAGGTATGAAATGGAGTTCAACAATACTTTTGGAATTGTAAACTCTAATGAAGTGATATCGGCTGTTGATCTGCTTCGATCGGGAGTGAAGCACCAGACTATTGGCAATGGCTATTGCACTTGAGTTGTCATATAGAAATGGTACTTTATAATATATCTGATTGTAGTCTCTAAGTTCATTCTTCTTCCATAGAATTTGAGCACAACAACTTCCAACAGCAAGGTACCTTTGAGATACCTAAATATGCGTTTTACTGTAGCCAAGTGAGATTCCTTAGGATTGGCTTCGTAACACGTACAGAGACACGTAGCAAACATGATATCAGGTCTCATAGCAGTTAGATAGAGAAGGGACTCGATCATACCCCTAATTCATTACATTGATAGATTTTCCATTAGGGTCTGCATGAATTTTACGGGGTGGTGCCATGGGAGTTTTCATGGGAGAGTAGTTTTCAAAGTTCAACTTTTTCAAGAGGTCACGAAATTGCTTGGACTTATAAACCCCCCCCCCCCCCAAAAAGTTCGTTTTACTTGTAAAACCAAGAAAAATGTAACCTCTCCCATCATACTCATCTTATATCTACTTTGCTTAAGCGAGGCAAACTTTTTACACAAGTGATAATTCAAATATCTCTAAATCCTAGAGAGAGAAAGTGAAGAGAGAGAGTAAGTAAGCGCAAAGTAAGTTGAATAGACTGAATGAGCGTAAAGTGTTACACGACACAAGGACCAAAGGGACTTAAATACCCTTGGCTTAAAACACAGATAAAACCTATCTAAGTACAGTATAAGACCAAGCCTATAAATACAATGATTACTATAAAATCAGACTTAACAATCTCCCCTTTAGTAATCATTGGCGTTGTGGTCTTCAAAAACCATCTTCTAATTCAGCATGGACCATCTAAGCGACTTTATGAAGCAGCTTCTTGACTTAAAAAAAATTTCTTCTCAGCATCTTTCAGATTGAGTTGTCTTTGCTGTCTTGACAAGACTGAATCAATTTGTAATTAACTTGAAAGAACAATTGGTTCATCAGCTTGTGCTCTAGGTGATTCACCTCTTTCAAATGAACTTGAATGAACTGTAGTGATCGGAGCTGGAACAACAAAAGACTAGTATAGCAGAGAAAAATAGAATCTTGAGTGAATCTTGATCAGCAGATATACGTTTGAACTCTTTGTCTCTTTATCATCTCCTTAACTTCTCCCCCTCATGACCTTGATGATCTGCATCAACTTGGTCATGCAAATGTTGGAGACGAGACAGCTGAATATCTGCAAAATCAGAGTAAAGGAGAAAGAGGGAAGATTTGCGCTACACATTAGTGGCACAAAGTTTGATTTGCGCGAACAGAAGGAAGCGCAAAGCTTGTTTTGCGCTAGCCGAAGGAGGCGCAAAGTTAGTTTTGCGCTAGAAGCTGTTAGCGCAAACTAAGATTTGCTCTACCAACTTGTGGCGCAAACATGACTTGGAATCTGAAAAATAGCACCTGATACGCTCTTTGACTCCTCCAACACAAATGCACTAATTATAACATTTCAAGTTAGCATTCATATAGAGAATCAGATACTCCCCCTCAAAAACAGATAAGATCATTAAGAAAATTCTCCTTATTCACTCCCCCTTGAATAATGAACAAACTCAATTAAAAGATATGAGAACACAAGAATTGAAAAATCAATGTAGAAAGAAAAATAATCTGAATATATATTTTGAAACGACTAAATATATAAAAATTTAAACATAAACAAATAGAATTCTACTTAGTAAAATATCACAATAAAATCCATCAGATGAAATCAAATGTATGCTTTTGGATACAGAAACAAGTTTTATTGCATATCAAGTTAAGACATGTTCAGCTTCAAAAACTTTCAACAATCTATTCAGTGTGCTCGCATGTGAACTCCGATTAGCTTCAAGAAAATGCAATTCTAAAAATATAATAGAAAACTTTGCATTTAATCACACTAATCCATCAAGAATTCAGACTTTCACAAATTTACAGGTTTATTGCAACTCAAAAATATCACCAAGTATCATGAGATGTGTGCTCATTGGCATCATTTAGCATTGTGCACTATGACATCTTTTCATGAGTGTGCTCTTTGACATCTTTTAAGCTTTTGCACTTTTGGTATCTTTTTAATCAACAAGTTTATTAAGTAAAGAACATGCCGTAAACGTAACTTTCTATTTAACCCTATTGCAGGATTTGGGTCAGCCGCTCCCAGACCAGTTGGCCTTAGGGGACTAGGTGTCAAGCACCCCTTAGAACTTACTTTCCCATATCAGAAAGGCTACATCGACACATCCTAAACCCATTCATACCAGTAGAACATGACTTTCTATCTGATTCTAAAAAAGGATTTGGGTTCGATCACTCCCAGATCAATTGACCTTAGGGGACCAGATGACAACCATCCCACAGAACTTACTTTCCCAAACCAGAAAGGTCACAGGTACAAACTGTTAAACTTAGAGATTTCTGATTTATAAGAATTTAATAATCATCTCAGACACAAGGTTTTACGTCTAAGTGCTTAGCCCACATTTTCATTACGATCAAAAAATCTGACTTTTTAGGTTTTCTAAGCTTTGTAAACTATAAATATTCCGAATCACACAACTTTAAAGCAGTATCAAAAGTTACAAACATGTTGCTAACTTTTCGACTTTTGTAAGACTTGAAAGTTGAACATATAAAACTGTAATATAAACAAAGAAACTTGAAAATTTATCCTAGACACACATTTTATTCAAAAGAAAGAAAATTGAAAAACTTTTACTTTATAGAATAAAATTTGTGAAGGTTTAAACTTTTAAATTCAACATGCCGATATTTAAAAATAGAAACATTTGATAAAATAAAATCGGCAAGTTTATATTCAGTTGAATCAAAATATAATTCAATAATATCATCTTCCACAGAATATAAAAAATTTTGGGTTGAACAAAATCAGGGTTTGAATAAGATTGCTCAGATTCTTTAAAATATTTTGAGAAAACTGGAACAACATCATTATCAGAGATAAATGCAGCGGAATAAAGTAGATGTTGGGAATTCAAAATTATACAAGTATGGTTAATGTTGCTAGTACTAAATGGTTACTACTTCTGAAGTTACTACTGCTGAGAAAGATTAATGCTGCTAGTCAAGACTAATACTGCTTAATGAAGTTACTACTGCTAAGCAATTTTAGTACTGCTAGTAGTTAGTACTGCTGAACTTAATACTGCTCAAAGTATTAATGCTGCTGAAGACTTAATACTGCTTATGAGATGAAGACTGCATATGGCAAGGATGACAGCTGTACTGAATGGAGATATTCATGGAAAGCTTGGAGATAACTTTGGAAGATTATACTGAAGATCTTTTATTTTTTGTAATTATCTTTTATCTTCAGTATATGTATAGAATAGTTTGTATCTTTAGGATAGAGAATTATTCTGAGTTTTTAGTTTTCTTAGAGAGAATCAACCTCAAGGTTTATAATCCTAGTTCTAGAGATGTAGAATTCGTATTGGTGAGTATGTTCATCAATATTGCGGTTGTGTGTGAAATCTTGTAGCTTTATAACCATTCAATAAAGTTTACAAGTTGTTATTATGATTCACTGTTTCATTGATCTTTGAATATTAAAGTGTTATTCCGCAAACTCCTTTAATATTGTTTCTGAGTCTTTATTCTTGTTAAGAATTCAGATCCTGACAAGTGGTATCAGAGCTAGTATTCTCAGAAATCTTATTCATCATGGAAAACACAGTTGAATCAAACAATACTCTTGTCTCAAAGGTTCCAATGCTCAGATCTAATGAATTTGACATGTGGAAGATTAGAATCAAGCAATACATTCTCCTCACAGATTACTCCATGTGGGACATCATTGAGAATGGCCCATCTGATGCAGGAAAGATTGGTGCAGATGGAAAAAGGACCCCACCAAAGACAGATGTAGAAAGGAAGACAAGACAGACAGAGATGAAAGCCTTGAGCACACTGCTCTTGGCTATTCCCAATGAATATCAACACCAATTCAGCAATTGCACTGATGCACAAATGCTCTGGAATGCTCTAGAAAAGAGATTCTCTGGTACCAAAAGTACCAAGAGAAATCAGAAGGCAATATTGAAGCAACAGTATGAAAACTTTATGTCAACTAAGAATGAGTCCATGACTCAAACTTTTGACAGGTTTAACAAACTGATTGGTGAACTAGCTACTATGGGAGTACAGATTGATCAAGATGATGTAAAAAGAAAGTTCTTGAGGTCCCTTGAAGATGAATGGACCATGTACACTGTTTCGTTCTGACAGAATGACCAATTGGAAGAAAAAGAACTTGATGATCTGTACAATGACCTTAGATTATTTGAAGCTGAGGTGGAGGCAAAGAAGAAACCTTCTGGATATATTCATAATACTACACTTCTATCATCATCAATTGATTCTAATGCTAACCCTGAATCAGTAAATGCTGCTAATGGAGCAAATCAAGAAAAGGCACTGAATCTGTGTTTGAAGCCTTTCTTTCCAGCCATGGAAATTTCTCTTTAGTTAATGATGACTTGGAACAACTTCATCCTGATGATCTTGAAGAGATGGATATTAAATGGCAGATGGCCATGCTTTCCATGAGGGTGAAGAAGTTCATAAAGAGGACTGGGAGGAACAACTTCTCCCAAAGAAGAGAAGATGGAGCAGGCTTTGATAAATCAAAGTTGGAGTGCTATAAATGTCATTTGAAGGGACACTTTGCCAGGGAATGCAGAAGTGGAGTGTCTCACAACAACAACCACCAACAAGCTCAGTCTGTAAGCTTCAATCACAACAGAAACTCTGCTCAAGCCATTCTTTCTCAACAAGGAATGGGGTTTGACTGGAGTGATCAAGCAGAAGAGGATATCCAAAATCAAGCTCTTATGGCAGAAGAATTTGATCTCCCAACTAAGGTAAGTTCTACTCTCTGTTCTAAAACTTGCATAGACACTGTTAAAAGGTACAGAGATCACAATCAGAACATGAGTGATGACCTTAAGAGGTTAGCAAAAGATATAAAAGACTATGTGAGAATTGTTGAGATGTTTGAGGAACAGATTAAAGCCAATTACTGGATGTGGGAGAAAAAGGATCTAGAACTCCAACTGACCAAATCTAAAGAGGAGAGTGAAAAGTTGAGAGAGGAGCTAACCAAGGTTAAGCTTGATGTGGAAAAGTTTTCCAATGCTTCTAAAGCAATGGACTCTTTACTACAAACTCAGATTCATGACAAATTGAGAAGAGGAATAGGGTACAATACCACACCACCACCATAAACAACAACTACATTCCTCCTACGTCAGATTTGCTAGAAACCAAAGATAGGAAGGACTTGCCTGAGGGAGCCACTGAGATAGATCCCTTAGATGAGGTAGTTGTAGAGGATAAGACTGAGAAAGAGGTTGGTAAGAGTAAGGAGAACAATGTGAGTGGTGAGATTCCCCTAGAGAATCACATCATTACCAATGAGGGGTGTGGAAAGATTTGGGTCAAATCAAAGGACATAGAGAAGACAGAGGGAAAGTCTGGTAAGGTCCATTACAAACAGACCAGAGTTGTGAATCATGTTCCTTGCAAACAGTGTGCATGCAAGAAATCTGAGCCCCTAAAACATGATAAAAAGGGGGAAATCAAAGAAACTGGAATAATCAGTGGGCACAAAAACAAGGGGTTGATCTGAGTAAAATCAATAGACCAAAACCTTGTTTTATCTATGGCAAATTGAATCATCTTGCCAAATACTGTTATTTCAATCCTATACACCAAAGGATGAATTTTCAAAGATCTATGCAAAAACCCTTGGGTTATAGGAAGAAGGAAAGGAACCATATGGCTAAGAAATCTGTTAAATCTAAAAGCCACATGAAGAAAAAGACTGTTAAACAAAGTGTCAATATGTGGGTTCCTAAATGCACAAAAACGGTTAGTACTGCTACCCCAAATAGTACTGCTGACAATGATAGTGCTGCTAGAAGTAATATTACTGCTACCAATGTTAGTGCTGCCAAGAGTATTAGTACTGCTAAAACTAACATGGTTAGTACTTCTTCAAATGTTAATACTGGTAACTCTATTAGTGCTTCTAACAAGGTTAGTACTGCTAAACCTGTTAGTGCTGCTAACTCTGTTAGTACTTCTAAAGTTAGTACTGCTCCTAGTGTTTGTGCTGCTAGACAAATCATATTGACAAAGTACTCCAATAAAGAGTGCTCTGTGTTTAAGAATCTCATAAAAAAGGAATGTAAGTACTTTGATGAGAAAGGGAGACCCAAGACCACTTTAGCTTGGGTTCCCAATCAATACTAACTGTTTAATCTTATGTGCAGGGCAACCAGCAGCTCAAGGGGAAGAGCATCTGGCATGTTGATAGTGGTTGCTCTAGGCACATGACAGGGAGCATGTCATGCCTCAAGAATTTCAAGAAAATTGATGGTGGGCATGTTGCCTTTGGTAATACTCCAGATGGAGGTAAGATTAGTGGTAAGGGGGATGTAACCAAAGGTAAAATGACCTTTGAACATGTATTCTATGTTGAGCAGTTAAGGTACAACCTGTTAAGTGTATCACACAGCCTCAAGACCAGACATCATGTTTCCAGTGTGTTTGTGTGCCAGATTCCAAGTCAAGCCAAAGCAATCACATCTTCAAGCTGTTAAAAGGATTTTCAGATACTTAAGAGGGCAACCTAGATTAGGTCTTTGGTATCCTTATGAATCCAACTTTGACTTGATTTCATACTCAGACAGTGACTTGGGTGGTGCTAATATGGATAGAAAGTCTACTTCAGGTGGATGTCAACTTTTGGATGCAAGACTAGTATCTTGGCAGTGTAAAAAACAAACCACATTGTCCTTATCAACAACTGAAGCTAAGTATATTGTTGATGCAAGTTGCTGCTCTCAGGTTCTATGGATTCAGAATCAAATGCTGGACTATGGGGTAACCTTTCTTCACACTCCAATCTTCATTGACAATAGCAGTGCTATAAGCATTGTTAACAATCCAGTCAAGCACTCCAAAACAAAGCACATTGAGATCAGGTATCACTTTATTAGAGATTGTAATGAAAAGAAGCTAATCCAAGTTGTTAAAGTTCATACTGACAACCAGTTTGTTGATCTATTCACTAAAGCTTTTGATGTGGGTAGATTCACTTTCTTGGTCACAAATGTGGGCATGATCAACTCTGAATGAGCTCATGTCTTTAAAAAGTGTTTACATACCTGGTATTGGTTTATTCTTTGGTGCTACTAACTTCTTTCTCAGGAAGTTATTACCTTGCTCAGAGTACCTCAAGCTTCAAAAAGTGTAAGTATAGTTAATGCTGCCAGTGCAGTTTTAATACTGCCAGTGCAAAGTTAATACTGCTAGTGGTTAATATTGCTCTCAGTTAATACTGCTAGTTAGTTAATACTGCTAGTGGTTAATACTGCTCTCAGTTAATACTGCTAGTTAGTTAATACTGCTAGAGGTTAATACTGCTCTCAGTTAATACTGCTAGTTAGTTAATACTGCTAGTGGTTAATACTGCTCTCAGTTAATACTGCTAGTTAGTTAATACTGCTAGTGGTTAATACTGCTCTCAGTTAATACTGCTAGTTAGTTAATACTGCTAGTGGTTAATACTGCTAGTTAGTTAATACTGCTAGTTAGTTAATACTGCTAGTTAGTTAATACTGCTTATGTCCCGAATCGTATAAATACCCTTTTTGCCCGCCTAAAAGTTCATAACGACTCTTTGATTTCTATTCATCTGCTCTCTAACCCTTTTCTCTCAAGCACCAAGTGTTTCAGTCCAGAATACTCAAGCTCGATGGCAGCTATGGCGTTCATTGATGAACATAATGAGATTGCAATGCTACAGAAGCCTAAACAAGCTGCTGGATTTCATCAAATTGTGGATTTTCTCAAGTCCAGCCACATTGCCCATGCTCTTACACTGTTCCCAACAATCTACATAGAGCATCAAAGACAATTTTGGGCAAATGCCACTGTAGTCACAGAAAATGGTGTGAAGATAATCAAGACAAGGGTGTGTGACAAACCCTTGTCAGTTTCTGAAGAGGTGATTCGCATATGTGTACGTCTAGATGATGCTGCAGGTATTACTTCTATTCCTAATGAGGACTTGTTCTCAAATCTTTCAAGAATGGGGTATGGAGGCCAATTGGGTGGTTTCAAATTCTCAAAAGCTAAATTTTATACCCAATGGCGTTTTCTTGTTCATACCCTTATGCATTGCATTTCTAAAAAGACTACTGGATGGAGTGAGTTCAGCAGTACCATTGCTTATGCTTTGGTCTGATTGGCCACTGCCAGAAAGTACAATTTTTCAAGAATGATTTTCAATGACCTTGTGTCAAACTTGGGAAACAAAAAGAGTTTTTATATGTACCCAAGATTTGTCCAGGTAGTTATAACCAATAAATTGACGGATATGCCTCACTTTGATGAGGTATATGTACCAAAAATCCCCAAAGGTAAGGTCTTTTCAAATATGAAGAGATCTTCATTGGACTCGGAAGGAGTTGACACTCCATTGTTCTCTACAATGATGGTGGTGTCCCACAATGAAGAAGATATGGCTTCAGAGTCAAGGCCCTCATTAGACCATCCCACTGAAAGCCAATCCCAACCTTCAATCACCATATCAATCCAACAGTCCCTTTTTCAAAAACCCACTTCTCCAATCACCAATACCTACATAAGGAAAATGGTAAAGAAGGCACCTTCCCTTTTTGTACCTTCACCCACAGAGCCTTTAAGCCCTCTAATGGAGAATTCTCCATTAGAGAATATCTATAGGGAAACCAAAGGGGTGTCTCCCAACCCCAAGGAGGTGCTCACTGAGGAGATGAATGAGCATATGGGTGCAAAGGCTGCCACTACTCCTACTAGCACAGAGGAGGTCAGTGGTAACATCAATAAGACCTTCCCCATGGCAACTTTGGTTGAGCAATCATCCAAAGGTCCTAGCTGCCAAGAAACCATGGGGGTAGCAGGTGCTTATGCTAGGCAGAAGACCTCTACTACAAAAAGATCCCATGATCCTTCAAAAGGGGGTCACACTCCTGGAGAAGGTGAGGACAGATATGACAATCTTGAATTGATGGAAACAATGGGCAACATCAATATGGATGTAATCAAGCAGGGAAAAGACATAGAAGAGCTGAAACTGATAATTCTGTCTCAACAAGTACAGATTACCAACCTGAAGAAAATAGTGAAGAGATTGGTCCAAAAAGAGAAGAAGAAATAGTTTGTGCTCAGAAGAAGGAAACCAGTGACTGATGCTTCCAAAAAGGGGGAGTCAGAAGTTGATGCCAACATGGAAGATGCTAAAGTTGAGGGGGAGTTTGATGGGGTAAGTGGAGATAAAGTACAAGCAGCAAAAACAGAACGCATAGCAGCAGTAAAAGAGAAAGTAGTAGAAACAGAAAGTGTGTTTGAACAAGCAGCAGAAACTGTTAATACTGCTGAATTGAATGAAGCAGCAGAAATGGTGCAAAAAGTATTAACAGACCTTGAGATAGCAGAAACTTTAATCAAGGCTAAGCATGATACTCCCAAGGTCACTTCAAAGGCCAAAGGAGTTATCATCAAAGAAAAAGGTTAAGTGATCAAGAAAGCAAGTATTGAGAAGGTAGTAAGCAAAGACAAAGGCAAAGCAAAGTTAGTGGAATCTGATCAACCAATTAAAAAGCAAAAGTTGGTTGAGTCAGATGAAGCTTTGGCCAAAAAGATTCAGGCTGAACTTGAGCAAGAAGAAAAGGCTCCAGTGGACAAAGATAGAGAGATGGCTAAGGCTCTAGCTGCAGAGCTAAATGAAGCTTATCAACAAAGTTTGGCAACTGAAATAGCACAGAAGAAAGCTGCAACCCTAAAGAAGTCTGTGTTGGTCAAAATGGATGCAAAGAAGAGACAACCTTCAAAGATCTACCTTGGTACTCAAGAGAGAAAGAAGATGATTACTTTTCTCAAAGGTGCTGTGGGAGTCAGAAAGGAGATGTTCTCAAAGATGACTTTTGAACAGATCAAAGGGTTGTATGATTCAGAGATGACAAAGCTTCAAGGAAATGAAACAGGCAGAGTTGAAATGGAAAAGAGGATGAAAGAAAGTAATGATTTTCTGATAGAAAAACCTTTCCCTGATGAGCAAGAAACACCAAAGAAAGAAGCAACTCTAGGTGAAAGTCTGAGGACTTTAAAAAGAACTAAAATGATGGCAAGAAGAAAATCAGCCAAGAAGCCTAGAGTGGATAAAGAAGAAGATGAGAAGGTTGCTGAAGAAGAAGGGGCACCTAAGTTAGTTGAACAGAAAGAACCATCAAGTACTGATGATGTGAATCTGTACATGGTAGTGATGGACAAAGTTCCTGAAACTATAACAGCTGAACCTGTTGGTGTTAAGCCTCCTAAGGTCATTCTCTGGGATACAATGAAGGTTGATGGAAAAGAGTATATCAGGCTCAAAAGAAAAGATGAGAAGTATGAAGTGTATAATACTTGGGCCAAGATTGTTAGAACATGTTCCAGGTCTGATCTAGAGGAGATGTTTGAAATAGGAATGAAGTTGTATGCTGATCAATTAAAAGCTCCAGAGATTTCAATCACAAAACTTGTGATGGAGTATCTGTGTATGATGTTCAAACCAGAAGAAGTGGAGGAAGTTATCAGAAATGTGTTTCAAACAGTTAACAACTGGACTCTATATGAAACTAGTGGAGTGTATGCACTGACTATGGACATAAATCACATAGAATACTTCCTAGTGGATAGAGTTTACAACCACAGCAGATTGAAGTTGCATGCCATGTTGAAGAAAAAGCTTGGTTGTGCACCAGATTCAGAAATGGCAAAGTATTTGATCCAAAGAACAATTAATCAAAACTTTGGGTTGGATTCTAATACAGGGATATGAAGAATGGTGTTTTGGGAGCATCTGAAGAACTTGACTTCTCTTCCTAAAAGTCAAGTTAGGGGGAGATTGTTGGGAATTCAAAATTATACAAGTATGGTTAATGTTGCTAGCACTAAATGGTTACTATTCTGAAGTTACTACTGCTGAGAAAGATTAATGCTGCTAGTCAAGATTAATACTGCTTAATGAAGTTACTACTACTAAGCAATTTTAGTACTGCTAGTAGTTAGTACTGCTGAACTTAATACTTCTCAAAGTATTTATGACAGCTGTACTGAATGGAGATATTCATGGAAATCTTGGAGATAACTTTGGAAGATTATACTGAAGATCTTTTATTTTTTGTAATTATCTTTTATCTTCAGTATATGTATAGAATAGTTTGTATCTTTAGGATAGAGAATTATTCTGAGTTTTTAGTTTTCTTAGAGAGAATCAACCTCAAGGCTTATAATCCTAGTTCTAGAGAAGTATAATTCATATTGGTGAGCCTGTTCATCAATATTGAGGTTGTATGTGAAATCTTGTAGCTTTATAACCATTCAATAAAGTTTACAAGTTGTTATTATGATTCACTGTTTCATTGATCTTTGAATATTAAAGTGTTATTTCGCAAACTCCTTTAATATTGTTTCTGAGTGTTTATTCTTGTTAAGAATTCAGATCCTGACAGTAGATGTACTCACAATTTCTCATTAGTCTGAAGCTAATAAGCATTGAAGAATGTTAGCTCCATCTACCATGTTTAGAAGTGTTGAAAAATAGGCTAAGTATAGAAACCCCTGCTATCTCGAAAGTCGCCGCAGAAGATACAAAGATCAGAAGACCACTCCGCAGAAGACGCGCCAGAAGGACAAACCTGATAATGATACTCAGATCACAGAGCCTCTGTGAAGGCTAACCTCTGGAGATCAATGTTGAAGCTTTTCTTAGAGTTCAAGACAAGACCACGTGCAAAACACTTGAGGCCTGCTGTACGAAGATCCTCAAGATCAAAGTAATGGGCGTCCCACGATGTTTACTTTACAGGTGGCATTCCGTTTATGGAATGTCGGTTTTAGTCTTGTACTAAGGGGTGCATCCCTCTGCTATATTAAGGGAGCACCACCTTAGAGCACAAATGAACTAGAGCACACACAAAAATAGCAGCTTGTATAATCCTTGAGCATATTTGCACATACCAGTACGTGTTCTTGGTGTTCTTGAGTAATTAATGAAACAGTTCTTTGAGTAACTTTCATATAATACTTTACTTCCTGTTTATTAATTACTTGTGTGTTTACTACCTTGCATGTTCAATCTTTTCTACACATCTTAAACGCTTCCGCACTCTATCTTATTAATCTGTGTGTAGTAAAAGGTTAAATCAAGTTAAACAACATCATAACTGGGATCAACAATTGGTATCAAAGCAAACTTTGATTTTCAATATCAAAGGATCTTGTTCTATACTTGTTTCCAATATTCAAGGTAGTAGTTTAAGTCTGTTCTTCGTCCTAAACTCCATTTATAGTCACACTCTGTTTTCTGAAGCTATACCAACCTGTTTGGTATAGAAACAGGTACAAGTGTGTCCTTCATTCAAAGACAGATTCAAAGCTAGTTGGTTGGTCATCTGTTCTTACTGATTCATATTCTCATCATTTCTAAAACCATTACTGTTATACTCTTTCTGGTTCGTGCCATACTCTGTTTTTCCTCTCTAAACTAAAATGGCAAACACTATTAACTACTTTAGTGTTGGATCTCTATCTAAACCACCCACTCTTCTAAGGGATGAATATCGTCAGTGGAAGATCAGGATGGTGCACTTCCTTGAAGGTGTGGATCCTGGTCTGGTTGAGTTTCTTCACAATCCTCCTTTCATCCCAATGAAAATTGTTCCTCGTGTTCCGGCCACTGCCAATACTCCTGAAATCCCTGAATATCAACATCCCAAACCTGTCCTTGAATATCAACATCCCAACATCACAACATGAGCTTGCAAAAAAAGCCAGAAGATTAATCATAATGGCTATCCCAAACGATATCTTTCAATCTCTTGACTCATGTGAAACTTCAAAGGACCTATGGTTAGAGCTAGAGAAACAACTTGAGGGTGGTGCCAAAACCCTCAAGAACAATAGAGCCTTATGCATAAATGAGTATTTTGCATTCAAAGCTCTGCCGGGTGAATCCATTCAAAGCACTTATAATAGATACAATTCTTTGATAAACAAGTGCAAGAGGTATGGGATCCACAGAACCTCCGAAGAAAACAATGTCAGATTTCTACAGAGTCTGAATGATGAATGGATTCATCTAACCATGTCCATGCAAGCCACATTGTATCTTGATGTTTGGTCCATATCTGATCTCTTTGGAACACTGATTAGCCAAGAGAACAGAATTTCCAAACTGACAACCTCTGTTGGAGGTCCTCTGGCTCTTGTGGGAAGTGCCTCAGAAGGCAAAGACAAGGGAAAGAAGGATAAGGCAGCTGAGGAGGCACAGAGGAAGAAGAAAAAGAGATGACAGAAGCAGAAGATATGGTGAAGCGAGAAGACATGAAAGAGAAAAGTCTGGGGAGCCAAGGGAAGAAGAGAGGAGTGGAAAGAGTTCAGACGACAGAGGTGGCGTCAAATTCCCAAAGCAAATTGAAGGCTGCTTCAAATGCGGAAAGCCAGGTCATTTCGCCGCAGAGTGCAGGTCCTCTGCCAACAAAGGGAAACCCACAAGGGACACTGCTTTCTATAAAAAGAAAGAAGAGTACTACATTCAGAGATCCCTAATGGCAGAACAGGAGAACCTTGTAACCGATGAATCCTCTAATGAAGAAGACAACGTACTCTTCTGTGGAATGGCAGAAGTCCACTCTTCTGACAACGAGAGTGAGGTATCCACTTCTAACTCTTGTAACTCGGACTTTAAAAACAAGCTTCTTGAAATACAAAATGATCTTCTAGCTTATAAAAATACATGCTCGGATCTTGAGAAAAAGCTTGCCTTCTTTGAAAGAGAAACTAGGCTTCTCACAGAGGAGAAGGACAAGCTTTACCTTGAAAACAAATCTCTTACCTCTGAACATATTTCAACAAAAAGGGGTTTCAAGGAGAAAATCACAAATCTTGAAAAAGCCTTGAAAGATAAGGTCAAAGAGCTAAAGAAATGTGAGAGTGATCGTTTAAATGCCATTTCTTTGAAAAACTTTTTTCAAAAAGAAAGAGAAGTCCTTCATCAAGATCTATTCGACAGAGATCTCCAAATTAAGAGGTATCAGGATGCTCAAAAGGTTCATGAGAAGGTAAACACCCAGATCGGCAGAAGAGGATTAGGGTTCGAGGACATTGACCCTTACACAGGAAATAAAAGAAACAAATCTTTATCAAACATCTTCTGCCCTGGACAATTTTTAAAACCAAGTTTTCCAAACCTTTTATCCACATTTAAGAGGCGCAGAACTTCTGAAGGACCACATCTGAGGAAACCTCTGCAGATGGCAAATGTATGGTATGAAAACAATGATTTACCATCTGCACCTTCATCAAAAGGAAAATCTATACCAAAGAAATATTTGTCTCAAAAACAGATAGGGGTCTTCAGATTTAGTCACCCAGAAACGCAAACTCAAATGGCCTTTGTGTGCATGATGATTCCTAAAAAGGAACTGTCCTCTGAAACACCAGAGTTTGTTCCAGCCTTTGTGGAAGAAAAACTATTTAAAAGATTTGTGGAAAGCGACTTGAGAAGAACTTATGAAAATCATTTTCTCAACCATCCTGATTTAACCTCTGAAATAAGAGAAATCTTTGAGCAAGATCTACAAAACTGTCTTAACGTTCCTATGGTCATTCCTTGTATTTCAAAAATTCTAAATACTTCAGAGGACACCAATGGGACAAGCTCTGTGGAACTTGAGATACTCCCTGTGGTCCAGAGAAGAGTAAACTTACCTCTGGAATTCTTAATAGAACAGTTCTTCCCAAAAGGAAAACCACAGGTGTTCCAATTTGTCCTGATTTTCTGGACATGTTCTTGCAAGCAAAGACTTCTCTTGAGCTTAAAAATTCTAAAAAAAACAATATCTCTCTTATTTCAAAAGCCCCAAGACCATTAAAACCTTTTCAAGAAAAATTCACTTGGCAACAGAAGGATAAATGGCCTAAAATTGATAAACTTGATGCTTCTGTTGCAGTGAAAGCAAGGAAAGAAGATCAAGGGAGAGTACAACCACAGAGCCACTCAAGAGGAGTTTTTGAAAAAACTCAACCTAGATTAGACAAAGCTTTCTGTAAAAAGAAACCCAAATCTAAAATGGGTTGTAGTAAAATTTGCTCTGTACCCTCCTTTGACAAATTTAATGAGATTTTCAAGAAGTTTGCCTCAAATGTTCCTTATTGTAAATGCTTTGATCTTATGCATGCTTTGAATCAACATTTCCCGAGGCCCTCCTGTCTTATATCTCACCCCAAACCCAAGAATGCAAAATTGAAGGGTGAGAAGAGACAATCTGGTACTTCAGCAAATGAGGATAAATCCAAAACCAAAGGTGTTAAGGCATCTTCACAGCCTTCTAACAAAAATGGACCCATTTGGAAATGGGTTCCTAAATCTCTCTAATCTGTCTACAGGAGAAACAACATGTGCCTACCTGGTACCTATACTCCGGGTGCTCAAGACACATGACTGGCGACAGAGGGTTGCTTTCCTCCTACAAAGAAAAACATGGAGGAGGATCTGTGACTTTTGGAGATAACAAAAAAGGTCAAATAAAAGGCTATGGAATCATTGCCAAAGGAGACATCGATGTCAACAGAGTTGCCTATGTGGATGGCCTCAAGCACAACCTTCTGAGTGTAAGTCAACTCTGTGACAATGGACTCGATGTGATGTTCAAAAGACAGTACTGCTCTCTATTGAAAGAAGATACAACCACAGAGCTTTAAATCAACTAACAGAGAAGAAAAGCTCTGCTTAGTCTCAAGTAAGAATGAAGAAGCTTGGCTATGGCATACCAGGTTCTGTCATCTAAACTTTCACACACT
Source organism: Arctium minus (assembly GCA_954870635.1). Lineage (NCBI taxonomy): Eukaryota > Viridiplantae > Streptophyta > Magnoliopsida > Asterales > Asteraceae > Arctium > Arctium minus. The sequence continues at coordinate 34,034,276 of OX941087.1, forward strand.
TAACAAACTTGTGAAACTAGAACTAGTAAGTGGTCTACCAAGTACTAGATTTGACAAGGATCATCTATGCTCAGCTTGTGAGATGGGCAAACTCAAAAGGGTTGCCCACAAAACTAAGTCTGACATATCTTGCACCAGACCTCTGCAGATGCTTTATGTTGACCTCTGTGGTCCTATATCTGTGCAAAGTCTTGGTGGCAAGAAGTACATCCTTGTACTCATAGATGAATTCTCTAGATATACTTGGGTTGAATTCATTCGAAAGAAATTAGATGTTCCTGAAGTACTAATCAATCTTATCAAGAGAATACAAGTTCTTTATGACTACAGGGTACAGAGAATCCGAAGTGACAATGGGACAGAGTTTAAGAATTCAACCATTGAAGCCTATCTTTCGACAGAAGGCATATCACAAAACTTCTCTGCTGCAAGGACTCCACAACAAAACGGTGTTGTTGAACGAAAGAACAGAACACTAGTGAAAGCCGCAAGAACTCTGCTCACTACTTCAGGGCACTCTATTTATTTCTGGGCAGAAGCCATTTCAACCGCATGCTTCACCCAGAATCGATCCTTGATCGTGAAGAGACATGCAAAGACACCATATCACTTACTACACCAGAGGAAGCCGAACATTAAGTACTTCCATGTCTTTGGATGCAGGTGCTTTGTACTGAACGATAGAGACCAGATAGGGAGATTCAGTCCCAAAGCGGATGAAGCCAAATTTGTTGGCTATTCATCAAACTCCAAGGCATACATAATCTATGTACTCAAATCCAAGCATATACTTGAAAGTATTAATGTTTCATTTGATGATTCTTTTCAGGTGACTTCTGAGCAAATCAGCTCAGGACTCAAACTTCAAGATGAAGATTATGGTGGATCATCACGAATAAATGATCTTCATCATCTATTTGAAGAGATATTCAATGATGATGAACCCTTTGAAGGTGACCGCAGAGCCTCTGAAGGTGACCGCAGAGCCTCTGAAGCCGAACCCTCTGAGGACCAAACAGGTACTTCTCTAACTGGTCCTAGTAATGCTTCACCCTCTTCCAGTAATGTTGCAGGTGCAACCATCGAGGGGGAGCACTCAGAGGACAATACGAATCAAGGCCCCAAGCTCAATCAATATCATGGTCATTCTCAAAATCTCTCTGAAGGGTCAACACCAGATCAAGGCTCCACAGAGCTCTCTACCTCAACTCATGATGAACAACCAAGCCCTGTGGCAAGTACAAATGATCAATTTCTCTCAACAGAAAATGATCTACATCAAGACGAACGTGCTCCTGAACTAACCACAGAAGTTTCCAATGATCACCTGCCCCGCATGACAAAGTGGACCAAGAGTCACCCACAGAGCCAAATCATTGGTGACGCTTCTGACAAGGTCCAAACTCGATCGAGTGCTGCAAATTTTTGTTACTATACAAATTTTTTGAGTATCATCGAACCCAAAAACATATCTGAAGCTCTTGAAGACCCAAACTGGGTAGAAGCTATGCAAGATGAGCTTCTGCAGTTTGAAAGAAACAAAGTATGGACCCTAGTGCCTCTGCCGAAAGGCAAAACCGCAATAGGGACCAAATGGGTCTTCAGGAACAAAAAGGATGAAGACGATGTGGTGATCAGAAACAAAGCAAGACTGGTGGCCAAGGGATACTGTTAAGAAGAAGGCATTGACTATGAAGAAACCTTTGCCCCTGTGGCACGACTCGAAGCAATAAGAATCTTTCTTGCCTTCGCTGCCCACAGAGGTTTCAAAGTATATCAAATGGATGTCAAGTCAGCCTTTCTGAATGGGCAGATTCAAGAAGAAGTATATGTCCAACAACCACCAGGGTTTGAGAACTCTAAGTACCCAAATCACGTCTATTTTTTGGACAAGGCTCTGTATGGACTGAAACAAGCCCCCAGAGCATGGTACGACAGACTTTCAAACTTCCTCCTTGAAAATGGTTTCGAAAGAGATACTACTGATACAACTTTATTCTATAAGAAGAGAAAAGGTGAGATTCTGCTTGTACGAATTTATGTTGATGACATTATTTTTGGGTCTACAAATGATTTATATTGTAAAAAGTTCGAGTCATTGATGAAAAGTGAGTTTGAGATGAGCATGATGGGAGAACTTACATTCTTCTTAGGATTACAAGTCAAACAAACCACAAAGGGTATTTTCATAAACCAATCAAAATATGTCTCTGACATACTTGAAAAATACAAGCTCTCTGACTCTTCACCAATGAAAACTCCTATGGTCACTGGATCCAAGCTCCATGCAGATCCAGAGGGCAAATCTGTGGAGTGTAAACTCTACAGAGGGATGATAGGATCTCTGCTGTACTTAACCGCGAGTAGACCTGATATAATGTTTGCCACATGTCTATGTGCAAGATTTCAAGCTAACCCAAAAGAATCTCATCTTTATGCTGTCAAGAGGATCTTCAGATACCTAAAAGGGACCAAAAATCTTGGTCTCTGTATCCGGAGAACTCTGGCTTTGATCTCATGGCTTATACAGATTCAGATTACGGAGGATGCAAGCTCGACAGGAAGAGTACCTCTGGGAGTTGCCAATTCCTAGGAGGGAAACTAGTAAGTTGGACTTCCAAGAAACAGAACTGTGTCTCGACCTCTACGGCAGAAGCAGAATATGTTGCTGCTGCAAGTTGTTGTTCCCAAGTTCTGTGGATGAGGACCCAACTTAGAGACTATGGATTTGATATCGAAAAAATCCCCATCCTCTGTGACTCCAAAAGTGCCATTGTGATCTCAGCCAATCATGTGCAGCACTCTAAGACCAAACATATCGATATCAGGTATCACTTTCTGAAACATCATGTGGAGCATGGAACAATAGAGATGTACTTTGTGCCCACAGACTACCATCTTGCCGACCTTTTCACGAAGGCATTGGATGAGAAAATATTCACTTTTGTAGTTGGCAAGATTGGTATGCTCAACATGAGTTGACCACAGAGCCTCTGCTGTACATATTTACTTTTATGCCCCTGCAAATTAGTTTCTTAAGATTATTTTTCCTATACTAGTCTTATCTTTATTTGATCCAAGCATAGTTGAAGGGGGAGCAGACCGAACCATCAAAGACCAATCTTGACTATTCAAGGGGGAGCAAGACAGTTCTGCGCAACATACTACAGAGTGAGGTTAGTCCATCTGAACCAAGGGTCAGAACTCTTTCTCGAACACTATACCCTCAGAAAGATCCCTCTTTGTACCAAATTTTCTGTCGAAACTTTGAAATGATAAAATCTTTGAAACCCTTTCCTAAAAAGGAAATTTTTGGTCTCAGAACCTCTGAGGTCGACCACAGAGCCTCTGCGATCTATCACAGAGTCTCTGTACCTTTAAACTGAGGATGTCTGACCAAATGCACTTTAAAAGAAACTCGATCATTTCATCGCACTTTTCTCCCTCTTAAAAAGCTCTTCTGATAACAACCTTATCTGTGACCTCAGAAGCCTCTTATCTACAGAGCTTCTTTCATTTCCATCACTTGAGATATTCAGGTCATGTGTTGCGGGTTATTTTTTGAAAGTCACTATCATGTGACAATAGCAAATGCCACGCGCGTGAGAATAGGGTGGCGCACGTCCTAGATCGTGCACCGCCATTATCTGACGTGGTAAAATTTGATTGGCCTACATCTGTACCGTCGTTTCACAGAAACGACTACTTATCCGTTTCCACTCATCACGGATTTGAATTTTTTTTTTTACCGCTTAATTTTTTTTACCTCCCTCTATATAAAATCCCTTTTTCCTCTCTTCATTTCTTTTACCTACATCCTTTTCCCTCAAGAGCTTCCTGCAAAAAGCTTTTCTTCTTCTCCTCTATTCTATCAATGGCTTCGCCCTCAACTTCCTCTAAGAACTCTAATGGATTTAAGAAATCTAACAACTCTCATCACTCGATGGTTCAAAAGGCTGATTCAGACTCCGTTGGCCAAGAACATGTGCTTACAAGCAGAATGTTGTCCTTCACCAGGCATGACTATCACTTAACCCAAATGAACAATAAACCGAACAACCATTTTGTCACCCTCAATCCCTCTGGTTTCCCCACTGAAGCTGCACCATTGATTCAACTCCTCAAGAATCACTTCCTGGTTAAAGCCCTAACGATGAAGCGAAATGACATCCCAGAATCTTACATCCAACAGTTTTGGCTAAGTGCTCGCCATGTCAAGATGGATAAATATGGACACTGCATCATTGGCAAAGGTGAGTGAGAAAGAGAGACCATCAGTTAGAGGGGAGGGGAGTGAGGAAAAGGCGAAAAAGAAAAGAAAAAAGAAGAGAACCGAAGACGTAGAGGTTCCAAAGCCTAATAAATCCCAGAGGACCATCGAAGAAAAGGTGCCAGAAGAGAAAGCCACAAACGAAACTGTTGCGATCAAAGTCTATGAGAAAAAGAAAGGAAAATTGAGGACGCTTGCCGAAAAAGAACAATTATTGGAAGCCCTCCGGCATAAATAGAAAGATCTGGTTGAATACCTCGCTGCACGAATTGAACCTGCAGAGGGTCCGGCAAAACCTCTGCAGAAGGCAAAAAGAGCCCTAGTCCTTGAAGAGTCCCCTGAGGATAAACCTCAGAGCCCAATCCAAATAGCCTCTGCAATAGCACGAGAGGTCTCTCTCCACTACTCTGGAGGATTAGGTGAAACCGTGGAAATGGAAATAGAAGATGTGACAGGAAGGTCACAGAGCGAAGATGAAGAAGAAGAACCAAGTAAAAAATCGTTGGAGGAGAGGGAAACAAAAGATGCCTTTGGCACACCACCAAAACCAACTCCCAGTGCAACCCACACCTCTACCCCTGCAGTTCTAGTGTAGAGGGGTATTGAAACAGGACCGCACAGTCCGAACCCAGCCCAAGCCAACTGGACAGAGGATATTCCTTCATCCTCTGTACCACCTTTCGGGGAAACCAAATCCACCTCACCCTCTCAAAAGGGTGAGAGTGTTGCTCTGCGTGTCCATTCGCCCCAGGACACATCTCTTCCACACACAGAGGTATTCGTTACCTCTGTCACACACAAGAGTGACACCCAAACCACTTCAGAGTTGGTGGTGAAAGAACACGATGATTTTGTGGCTCTAGAACAACCACAGGATCCATTCAACATAGATCTTAAGGGAGTCTCTGAACCCTCCCCCAAAGAACATGTTGAGAGAACTTCCATAGATGCTTCCTCTGTGGAACATCGAGGATTGGAAGGAAATCCCTCAGAGCTCAACATCCCCACAGGCTCTACGGGTGCCAAAGACTCGTTGGCCAAATCTGGAACATTTGTTGTTCCAGAGGTTACCCCGGACATCTATGTCACAAAGGGCGAGTTTAAAGCCTTTGCTGACACGGTGCTCCAAAAACTTAACGATTTGCAAAGCTCTATCTCCAGAGAGTCCCAAGCCAACTCTCAAACTATTGTATAGGCCCTAAAAGCCAATACTGAAGCTCTGCACACTCTCAAAACAAAGTGCGCGACTAGAGCTGACCTTCAAGCCTGCGGCCAAACCATCATCGCACACTCCAATCAGATTCAAGTTCTAGGGGATCTTTGCACAGAAGAGTTCCCAAAATATGCTACGCAAGGAGTTCAGACCGGAGTGAACGAAATGTCCAGGCTCAGAGAGGAAATAAAGGACATAACTCGCAGTGTTATGGTCCCCTTTCACACACAAGCATCAACCTCTGCCCCAGACCCCTCTGCGTTTGCAACGAAAGCCGACTTGGAAGCCATGGGAAATCAGTTTCTGCAAAACCAAAACCTCCTTTGATCCAACTTCAACGACCAATGAAAGAAGGTGATAGCAGACTTGAAGCGATCCTTAGCCACATTTCGTTTCAAGTCAGACATCGAAATCAACGCTCTGTCATTGGCCGCATAGAACGCAATTAAGAAGATCACAAAACATGTCGATAACAACCTCTGTAAGCCAAAGAAGAAGAAGGAACCTGTCACCTGCCAAACCCAAGAAAGACAGAAGAGGGCACGGCATGAGGACCAGGATCCTGATGCCTCCGGACGTGGTCCTCATGAGGGGGAGAATCTACAATCCACAAAAGAAGCACCAATATCAGTGGCTCCCCTAAACCAAGTCCCTATGAGCTCAGAACCTGAACCACAGAGAACAACTAAACAAAAGGTCTCTGCAGCCCCCCCTCCCACCATAATCCAAATCACAGAATCCCCACCAACTGCCAAAGATAAAGGCAAGGCAATAGCTACAGAACCTCTGAAGAAGGTCAAGTCTCCTCCTCCCACCTTTGAGAAACTACTAAAGAGCTATTTTGAAGCTTTCAAAAGAGTGAAACCTAAAGAGGAAGACTGGGCCTTTGATCTACAACCTCTGTCGGAACTCCCCATCCTACAACCACTTGACAAACCATCAAAGGATAGAGTTGCAGAGGTTATCCAAGGCTTTGAGAGCCTAAGAAGACCCTTCCCTGTTCCTCGAAAGAAGGACATCGAAGAAGTGTACAAATACCTCTATAGGCGCGGAGCTCAAGATCTTCCCCCTGTCAGACTCTCAGAGGATGTTGTATCAGAGGAGAGAAGGAGATTCTATAAAGATAAAGCCAAGCCAAAATCCAAAGTCTTCAACATGGCCAAGATCACAGAGGTTGTGGCAATCAAGCTTGGACACACAAAGTGTAAGAACTTCTGGTTCAGCGAATACGCCGTGAAAAGGGAAGATAAGGAGATATGGACTTTCACAGACACAGATCTACCGAATCTTCATCCTCATGATCTTCCAGAGCTATTCAAATGGACAGAAGATAAGTTTGGCTGGAAGAAGGAATACCAAGAAGCACATCTCACCATCAAGAGGGTCATGAGAGAAAAGTTGTTGTTCTACAATATAGCTGACTTTCAAGTGGCACTTGACTTGGTAGTCAAAAAGGTCAACTTCCCTCCACCAGAAGATAGCTTACCTCCCTCTGCCAACATTCTGCCGAACTCCATCATCACTTCACCTTATTTTGGTCTTGTATACTTAAACCCCAAAGGAGAAAAGAAATTATTCAGGGGGATAGAAAGCCAAAAGTACTCAACAGAATCTCTGCTACTCATTCAAGATCTACTTATCAAGCACATAGGCAACCCACTCGTACCCACAGAATATGCAGATGTCCTTCTGATAGACATAGGTGCAACCTTAAGCTTCAGAGACCTGTGCGTGTACTTCTACAGAGAACTGAAGAAAGAAGGTGGGTTTGGAAAGAAGATCAACGATTTCCCAGACGCCAATGTATTGGCTCTGATGTCTTGTAATTTTTTTTTGTGTATCCACTGTCAAATGTAATTGCCTTCTGGCATTATTTTATTTTTAATGAAAATCAAGGTTCAGAGGTTGAGTTTCTTTCACCTCTTTTATTTCTAGCTTAGCCATCACTCCAAAAAGGAAATTTTTGGTCTCAGAACATCTGAGGTCGACCACAGAGCCTCTGCGATCTATCACAGAGTCTCTGCACCTTTAAACTGAGGATGTCTGACCAAATGCACTTTAAAAGAAACTCGATCATTTCATCGCACTTTTCTCCCTCTTAAAAATCTCTTCTGATAACAACCTTATTTGTGACCTCAGCAGCCTCTTATCCACAGAGCTTCTGTCATTCCCATCACTTCAGAAATTCAGGTCATGTGCTGCGGGTTATTTTTTGAAAGTCACTATCATGTGACAATAGCAAATGCCACGCGCGTGAGAATAGGGTGGCGCACGTCCTAGATCGTGCACCGCCATTATCTGACGTGGTAACATTTGATTGGCCTACAACTGTACCGTCGTTTCACAGAAACGACTACTTATCCGTTTTCACTCATCACGGATTTGAAAATTTTATTTTTTTTACCGCTTAATTTTTTTTACCTCCCTCTGTATAAAATCCCTTTTGCTTCTCTTCATGTCTTTTACCTACATCCTTTTCCCTCAAGAGCTTCCTGCAAAAAGCTTTTCTTCTTCTCCTCTATTCTATCAATGGCTTCTCCCTCAACTTCCTCCAAGAACTCTAATGGATCTAAGAAATCCAACAACTCTCATCACTCGATGGTTCAAAAGGCTGATTCAGACTCCGTTGGCCAAGAACATGTGCTTACAAGCAGAATGTTGTCCTTCACCAGGCATGACTATCACTTAACCCAAATGAACAATAAACCGAACAACCATTTTGTCACCCTCAATCCCTCTGGTTTCCCCACTGAAGCTGCACCATTGATTCAACTCCTCAAGAATCACTTCCTGGTTAAAGCCCTAACGATGAAGCGAAATGACATCCCAGAATCTTACATCTAACAGTTTTGGCTAAGTGCTCGCCATGTCAAGATGGATAAATATGGACACTGCATCATTGGCAAAGGTGAGTGAGAAAGAGAGACCATCAGTTAGAGGGGAGGGGAGTGAGGAAAAGGCGAAAAAGAAAAGAAAAAAGAAGAGAACCGAAGACGTAGAGGTTCCAAAGCCTAAGAAATCCCAGAGGACCATCGAAGAAAAGGTGTCAGAAGAGAAAGCCACAAACGAAACTGTTGCGATCAAAGTCTATGAGAAAAAGAAAGGAAAATTGAGGACGCTTGCCGAAAATGAACAATTATTGGAAGCCCTCCGGCATAAAAGGAAAGATCTGGTTGAATACCTCGCTGCACGAAGTGAACCTACAGAGGGTCCGGCAAAACCTCTGCAGAAGGCAAAAAGAGCCCTAGTCCTTGAAGAGTCCCCTGAGGATAAACCTCAGAGCCCAATCCAAATAGCCTCTGCAATAGCACGAGAGGTCTCTCTCCACTACTCTGGAGGATTAGGTGAAACCGTGGAAATGGAAATAGAAGATGTGACAGGAAGGTCACAGAGCGAAGATGAAGAAGAAGAACCAAGTAAAAAATCGTTGGAGGAGAGGGAAACAAAAGATGCCTTTGGCACACCACCAAAACCAACTCCCAGTGCAACACACACCTATACCCCTGCAGTTCTAGTGCAGAGGTGTATTGAAACAGGACCGCACAGTCCGAACCCAGCCCAAGCCAACCGGACAGAGGATATTCCTTCATCCTCTGTACCACCTTTCGGGGAAACCAAATCCACCTCACCCTCTCAAAAGGGTGAGAGTGTTGCTCTGCGTGTCCATTCACCCTAGGACACATCTCTTCCACACACAGAGGTATTCGTTACCTCTGTCACACACAAGAGTGACACCCAAACCACTTCAGAGTTGGTGGTGAAAGAAAACGATGATTCTGTGGCTCTAGAACAACCACAGGATCCATTCAGCATAGATCTTAAGGGAGTCTCTCAACCCTCCCCCAAAGAACATGTTGAGAGAACTTCCATAGATGCTTCCTCTGTGGAACATCGAGGATTGGAAGGAAATCCCTCAGAGCTCAACATCCCCACAGGCTCTACGGGTGCCAAAGACTCGTTGGCCAAATCTGGAACATTTGTTGTTCCAAAGGTTACCCCGGACATCTATGTCACAAAGGGCGAGTTTAAAGCCTTTGCTGACACGGTGCTCCAAAAACTTAACGATTTGCAAAGCTCTATCTCCAGAGAGTCCCAAGCCAACTCTCAAACTATTGTATAGGCCCTAAAAGCCAATACTGAAGCTCTGCACGCTCTCAAAACAAAGTGCGCGACTAGAGCTGACCTTCAAGCCTGCGGTCAAACCATCATCGCACACTCCAATTAGATTCATGTTCTAGGGGATCTTTGCACAGAAGAGTTCCCAAAATATGCTACGCAAGGAGTTCAGACCGGAGTGAACGAAATGGCCAGGCTCAGAGAGGAAATAAAGGACATAACTCGCAGTGTTATGGTCCCCTTTCACACACAAGCATAAACCTCTGCCCCAGACCCCTCTGTGTTTGCAACGAAAGCCGACTTGGAAGCCATGGGAAATCAGTTTCTGCAAAACCAAAACCTCCTTTGATCCAACTTCAACGACCAATGAAAGAAGGTGACAGCAGACTTGAAGCGATCCTTAGCCACATTTCGTTTCAAGTCAGACATCGAAATCAACGCTCTGTCATTGTCCGCAGAGAACGCAATTAAGAAGATCACAAAACATGTCAATAACAACCTCTGTAAGCCAAAGAAGAAGAAGGAACCTGTCACCTGCCAAACCCAAGCAGGACAGAAAAGGGCACGGCATGAGGACGAAGATCCTGATGCCTCCGGACGTGGTCCTCATGAGTGGGAGAATCTGCAATCCACAAAAGAAGCACCAATATCAGTGCTCCCCTAAACCAAGTCCCTATGAGCTCAGAACCTGAACCACAGAGAACAACTAAACAAAAGGTCTCTGCAGCCCCCCCTCCTACCATAATCCAAATCACAGAATCCCCACCAACTGCCAAAGATAAAGGCAAGGCAATAGCTACAGAACCTCTGAAGAAGGTCAAGTCTCCTCCTCCCACCTTTGAGAAACTACTAAAGAGCTCTTTTGAAGCTTTCAAAAGAGTGAAACCTGAAGAGGAAGACTGGGCCTTTGATCTACAACCTCTGTCGGAACTCCCCATCCTACAACCACTTGACAAACCATCAAAGGATAGAGTTGCAGAGGTTATCCAAGGCTTTGAGAGCCTAAGAAGACCCTTCCCTGTTCCTCCAAAGAAGGACATCGAAGAAGTGTACAAATACCTCTATAGGCGCGGAGCTCAAGATCTTCCCCCTGTCAGACTCTCAGAGGATGTTGTATCAGAGGAGAGAAGGAGATTCTATAAAGATAAAGCCAATAAAAAATCCAAAGTCTTCAACATGGCCAAGATCACAGAGGTTGTGGCAATCAAGCTTGGACACACAAAGTGTAAGAACTTCTGGTTCAGTGAATACGCCGTGAAAAGGGAAGATAAGGAGATATGGACTTTCACAGACACAGATCTACCGAATCTTCATCCTCATGATCTTCCAGAGCTATTCAAATGGACAGAAGATAAGTTTGGCTGGAAGAAGGAATACCAAGAAGCACATCTCACCATCAAGAGGGTCATGAGAGAAAAGTTGTTGTTCTACAGTATAGCTGACTTTCAAGTGGCACTTGACTTGGTAGTCAAAAAGGTCAACTTCCCTCCACCAGAAGATAGCTTACCTCCCTCTGCCAACATTCTGCCGAACTCCATCATCACTTCACCTTATTTTGGTCTTGTATACTTAAACCCCAAAGGAGAAAAGAAATTATTCAGGGGGATAGAAAGCCAAAAGTACTCAACAGAATCTCTGCTACTCATTCAAGATCTACTTATCAAGCACAGAGGCAACCCACTCATACCCACAGAAGATGCAGATGTCCTTCTGACAGACGTAGGTGCAACCTTAAGCTTCAGAGACCTGTGTGTTTACTTCTACAGAGAACTGAAGAAAGAAGGTGGGTTTGGAAAGAAGATCAACGATTTCTCAGACGCCAAAGTATAGGCTCTGATGTCTTGTAAATTTTTTTTTGTGTATCCACTGTCAAATGTAATTGCCTTCTGGCATTATTTTATTTTTAATGAAAATCAAGGTTCAGAGGTTGAGTTCCTTTCACCTCTTTTGTTTCTAGCTTAGCCATCACTCCAAATTCCAAATTTTTATTTTTCAACGCTTAGGGGGAGATTGTTATCTCCATCTACCATGTTTAGAAGTGTTGAAAAATAGGCTAAGTATAGAAACTCCTGCTATCTCGAAAGTCGCCGCAGAAGATACAAAGCTCAGAAGACCACTCCGCAGAAGACGCGCCAGAAGGACAAACCTGATAATGATACTCAGATCACAGAGCCTCTGTGATCACTCACAGATCCTCTGTGAAGGCTAACCTCTAGAGATCAATGTTGAAGCTTTTCTTAGAGTTCAAGACAAGACCACGTGCAAAACACGTGAGGCCTGCTGTACGAAGATCCTCAAGATCAAAGTAATGGGCGTCCCACGATGTTTACTTTACAGGTGGCATTCCGTTTATGGAATGTCAGTTTTAGTCTTGTACTAAGGGGTGCATCCCTCTGCTATATTAAGGGAGCACCACCTTAGAGCACAAATGAACTAGAGCACACACAAAAATAGCAGTCTGTATAATCCTTGAGCATATTTGCACATACCAGTGCGTGTTCTTGGTGTTCTTGAGTAATTAATTAAACAGTTCTTTGAGTAACTTTCATATAATACTTTACTTCCTGTTCATTAATTACTTGTGTGTTTACTACCTTGCATGTTCAATCTTTTCTACACATCTTAAACGCTTCCGCACTCTATCTTATTAATTTGTGTGTAGTAAAAGGTTAAATCAAGTTAAAGAACATCATAACTGGGATCAACAAAGAACGAGTCCTAGACTAACATGTCTATAAGTCAAAGTTTTTGAAGCACGGGTTCTGAGCTGAAATACTCTGAAGCCAAAATGTTGACAATGAAGTTCGGGTCTTGAGCTGATTTACTCAAGAGCCATATTTCTCTGACTCCCCCTGGATATGAGATGCCTGCAACTTAGAATCAGTTTGAGATTTTGGTACCCACTTGAATTTGGGCCCATGTTTGTTAGTTGCAGTTCTTATGGGGAAATATTTGTTAGACTTGATAGTTAAAGCACGAGAAAGATCATCAAAATAATAAGCACAATCATCAGAAGAGAAAGCATAATCATCTGAACTAGAATCAGAAGAAGAATATGAGACATTTTTAGAAATTTGAAACATTTGCTTTATAGAGTATTTTGAAATTTTATTACAATAAGCAAATTGATAATCATAAAATCCCAATCACATCAAGCAATTACTCAAGATTTATCAATAATACTCAAGAACTAGAGAGAGAAAGTCTAGAGAGAGAAAGTAGATCTTGTATTCCACAATTACTGAATATTACAATGAAGCATAATCCTCTAGATGTTATTACAAGATTACAAAGACAACACTATTTATACTACCTATCTATTACAAAAGCCTTAAAGGCTAAGGAAACTAAACATGCTTTGACTTAGACAATGTTGACTTTTACATCATTGACTTTCCTAATTAAATCTTGGATACAATATTTGGAGTTAACAATCTCCCCCTTTGTATTCAAGATTTAATAAAAATTTGATACAGATCTTCAGCCCTTGATTCTTCAGCTTTTGTCTCTTTGAAGCTTTCACAATCTTTAAACTTTCAACTCTTGAAGAATCTTGGAAAATCTTTTTCTCTTTGAAGCTTTCACAGCCAACAAGTCATGAACGCGCATTTTGAAACTTGAAACATCTTTGAAATGTTGACGGTAAAGTAATCTTTGACAAAACAAGTATCTTCATCACTTTGATCTCTGAACCATCTTTGGAAGAACAAACTTTCACGAATCATCTTGATTTAACTTTGAATAATCTTCTTCAGATACATTTGACTTTGAATCATCAACGGAAGCATTTTGAACTTTCAGAAATTCTTCAACAGACTTTGAACTTTAAAACAGCAGAAGCAATTCGAATTTCTGACTTGAATTTCTGACTTGTCTTTTCGAACTTTGACAACTCTTCATAACTTTGAAATTGATCTTTGTATAATTCTCCCCCTTTTTGATGATTGAGAGCATCATAATCATCAAAATTTCTTCAATTTCAGCATAGACTTTGATCACCCCTTTTGTAACCAAATAACAATCTCCCCTTTTACAGTTTACGCACTTTGATCTGAAGAGTCGAATCATGAACTGTATATATCCGAATCTTTTCAAATTCAGATATAATGAGCGTGTAACCCTGATTCAACATATGAAACAGTTAGGAATGCCTGTCAGTAACACAAAGTTACTGTGTACAACGAATGTACAATATTAGGAGCTTGTTTGATGATGACTCCCCAGGACTTCCATTCAATCATTGAAAAACACAAGGTAATTATATGAATGTTCTGACAGAAAAACAGATTTTCTGTTTGCTCGTGCTTGTGTATGAAAGAATTTTAGCACAATGATTGTGTTTCATTAAGACTCAAAGTATGTAAATCACTGAGACAGCAATGATTGTACATGGACTCAATGTGCATGAGAAAGGGTCGAATGTGGGGTAACTTTCCTTCTTTTTCAATATCAGTATCTTCCAAGAGAAGAACCAATAGATTATGTGTTGCTTCCCCAGAAAATGTGAAACATTCTCTTTCTAAGAAAAGAATGAGTAGCTAGTGAGGTTAATGCAAGAGATGGCATGGGCTATTTGCCTATTTCAATGATGGTCACCAAAGAAATGTGAACCAATCAGTCATGTGGTTGCCCGGCTCAGAAAGATGTTTGGTGCAGAGTTCTGATATTCTTTTAACTCTGTTCTCACACCCTCTTTCTTTTAATCATATAAGCTCACATCTAACCAATCTCTGAATTCCATTTTACCTCAGATCACTCCCATACTCAGTTCTTTTAGACCCCTCTCCCCTCAATCACTCAAAGGATTTCTTCCGGGATAGGAAACACTGGTTATCGTGAATCCATGGAAGATCTATTAAGCACTCACACACGAATCCCATGTTAATTCCTAAGAAGCATGGTTTCTCAACAATTTAACTGAAACAGTTAAGCTCAAAAAGATAATAATGTCAGAATGTGTGCTTATTTAAAAATATGAATGAAATTTGAGCAATTGAACTTTGAAGTTTTCTCAAAACAAGGATATTAAATGAACGAAATAAAGTCAAGAGAATTGTTTTGAGAAACTGACAATGAATCAATCAGATCAAATCAAAAGGTTAGGGTATCAAAGAATTGGAAAATTTGTTTATATGAACGAATATAAACAATTTATCAATCAAAGCATAAATATGAAAAAGATGAATGATGCTCAACAACTTTGAATTTCAAACGGGGGTATTACCATAGAAAAATTGTTTGAATTTAGGACATGGTAACAACAATTTCAAATAAAATACTGAACCGGTGTGTATGAATACTTGATAGTATATGGACAAGATAATACACAAGTATTGATCTTTGGAAACACACGGTCAGTTAAACAATAAGGCTCAATATTTGAAAAACATTTAAAAGCACACTTCTATATTCATGAAATCGTTTGAGAATAGAGAAGTGGTTTGAACATTTAAGAAAGCGTTTTTCATGCTTGAAAGTTGTTCTTCTTCCAAACAATCAGAGATCTAGGATCAGAAAATATTTACCTTTTCAACTCCCCCTCAAATCATGATTAAATGATTTATATCTTTGAAGCTCCCCCTGGATATTAGCAGAATATCCTTTTCTGATCATTGAAAAACAGGTCATGATCTGTAATGTGATCAGAAGCCACTTTATTCACATCATTTATTCAAAAATAAAAGACAGAAAGCAGTAAAACAGTTTATAGTATGAGTTCTGATCTGAAGTAATCAGAAGTCATCACCTTTACTCCCCCTTAAATTAGGCATCTGAAATATGTCAGATAAAACAGGATAGAGATCAAACACTCCCTTTTGAATTGTTAGACCATCAATATCAGAAAAATCTAGCAGTGAAAAAGTATAGGATAGAGATCAGATCAATTCTCTTGGGATGAAGACCTTCAATATCCGTCGGATGCAAAAAAAAAAACAGGAGTAAGATCTTTTTCATCGCTGAGGTCCGAGTTCTAAACTGTTGTGTTTAGAACTCAAACTCCTTTGAAGACCGGGTCCTAAGCTGACGTGCTTAGAAGCCATAATCTTTCAACTTTAAAGTCCGGGTTTTGAGCTGATTTACTCAAGAACTATTGTTCTCTTATGCCCCCTTGACTTGAGGTGCCTGCAACACAGAATCGGTTTTCTTCTTTGGTACCCACTAGTATTTGGGTCCAGAAATGTTAGTTGCAGTTCGTGTGGGGGAAATAGAGTAAGAACCATACCAGAAATGATCATTGGTCTTGTGGATATGATCATGTGTACAACAGTAAGAACAATAAAATTTATTACCTGAAAATCTGAGTAATTGGTCTTTTGAGTATTTAAAGTCAGGTTTACCTTTATGCTCTTTGTTCTTCTTTGCTTTATGAACATGTACACATGATGTGTGTCCTTTCAGCTCATTTGACATCTCATCTTTAACTAGTTTCGTTTGCCAGACCAGTTTCTCTTTCTTGTAACTTCTTCTTCTTGGAGATGTATCTGAACCATCTACATATTCATCAAATAAAATGTTAGATCGACGAATATGATCAAAAGATTTCACTGACCTTTGTGAAGAGATAGATTTCAGATGTGATTTTGAGACAGACTTCTCAAGCTCTTTGATCCTTGAAGCATAGTTGTATCTTTCTTTCACAAGTATATCAATCTTTGTCTTGAATTCAGACTTCGTCTTCTGCTCTTTTAGCGCAGTAGCAGAAAGTTCAGATAACTTTGAAGTTAGCTTTTTAATTTCAGATTCAAATATGCATCGTTCTTCTTCAAATCCTTTCTCAGAATCGTTTCTCTAACCAGATAGTTCTTTGAAGAATCCAACACTTTTTTGTTCCATGGCCTTCTTTTCTTTATCAAATTTCTCTCTTTCCAAAATCAGTACTTTCTCAAAATCAGATATTTGTTGAGAAAGCTTAATGCATTTTAGCTCCACTGACTTCTTCTCTTCATCACTCTTCTTTGAGAAATCTGAGAATTTATTTGAAAAACTTTTCTTTTCAGCATCAAAATCAACTTTATTTTCAGCAAGTTGTTTTTCAAAATCAGATAAACTCTTCCTAAGCTCAGAATTCTCAGAGTCCAATCTCTTTATATTCTCTTCATTCTGCTCAGTACTAATATTCTTTAAGGCACTGATTTCTTCCTTCAGAGATATGATTTCAGAAAAATATTCTCTAGACTTTTGTAAATGAAAGTCAATTGCATGACCCAGATTAATCTTCTCTAATTCCACCTTTCTAATCTTCTCTTTAAGATCTGTAAAAAATCCCATGGTTAAAGAGTAATCAGCTTAATGTGAATGATCGTTCCAAACTATATATCAGAAAATCAAAAATCAGATTGGATGGAAGTATTTTCGTAAAAAATTGAAAATTGGAACAACACTTGTTATAGCGCAAAGTTAAAAAAAATCCATAGATGACTAAAAAAAATTTCAGACTCTTTTTTTTTTTTTTTTAAACAGATGAGAATTGCGCAAAGGAAACTTCTCGAAACACGATGGAGACACAAAGTATGATTCTCGGAACAAGTGATGCGCAAATGGAGGTTTGCGTGTCAGCCTTGAAGCGCAAAGGAAGGTTTGCGTGTCTAACTTGAAACGCAAAGTATGGTTTGCGTATGCTTAAGGATGCGCAAATGATGGTTTGCGTGTCTAACTTGATGCGCAAAGAAAGCTTCTCGGATCCAACTTGAAACGCAAAGTATGGTTTGTGTATGAGTCTTGATGCGCAAAGTGAGTCTTTGCGTGATGGTCTTGAAGCGCAAGATGAGGTTTGCGTTATACACATATGAATGAAGCGCAAACCTTATGAATGAAGCGCAAACCGTGGATCTTGGCTGATTCTTCTTAAATCGATCAAAATCTGCACATTTGATCTCAGAAACTTATCAGCATCATCGACAAACAGTTCTAAACACAAAATTACACTCAAATTTCGATTAAAAACTCCAAATCGAATAATCTCGATCAAGAACAGTGACAGAACACGTTTTCAAGAAAACTCACAAAAATCGAAAATTGACATCGAATTAGAATGAATTTTGATATAGAATCAAAACAAGAATCAATCATCAACACTAGTCGATCACAATGAAACCAATTTCTTGCATTAAAAACGATTTTCCACAAATAATTCGGATGAAACAGTAACAAACTCGTTTCTTGAAAAAATTTTGAAAATAAAGATTTTTTCGATTAAAATCACACAAATTTCAATTCAAATCATGATCAAATCTTTTCTGAAAAGTTTGGTAAGGCTCTGATACCAATTGATAATCATAAAATCCCAATCACATCAAGCAATTACTTAAGATTTATCAATAATACTCAAGAACTAGGGAGAGAAAGTCTAGAGAGAGAAAGTAGATCTTGTATTCCTCAATTACTGAATATTACAATGAAGCATAATCCTCTAGACGTTATTACAAGATTACAAAGACAACACTATTTATACTACCTATCTATTACAAAAGCCTTAAAGGCTAAGGACACTAAACATGCTTTGACTTAAACAATGTTGACTTTTACATCACTGACTTTCCTAATTAAATCTTGGATACAATATTTTGACTTAACACAAATGAATCACTTTTATATTGTTTGTCTACATATCGAACTTCATCAGTCTGAGAATCATTTGATGTCCGCTTGACTCTCCATAGCTGCTTGGTAGACTTGCTCAAAGTCCTATCTGAAATAATAGAATCAGAAGAATTAGAACTGTCAGAAATGACTTGGTCTTGTTTCTTTAACTTCTTTGACCGTCTTCTTTTACGCTTTGGTTTATAATACTGATCATTTAGCGTAAAAGATTCATCAAGAATTTTCGAATTACTATTTAAATCAGAAGAAAAAATTTACCTAAGCAACCAATCTGATCAGGCAATAAATCTGAACTTACTTCAGAGTCAGAATTATTTTGAGAAAAGATATCAGATTTAGAAACTTCCTTTTTGTTTAATTGACAATCAGAAGAAAGGCTAGAAATAGAATCTTGTTTTTGAGAAAATAATTTTTCTTCAAGACTAGACGTCATGAAAGAAAGAATAATATCAGATTCAATTTATTTTAAAATATTTTGCATTTTCATACGTATAAACAAAAGGAATTTCCTTTTTCTTGTTATTTGTCCTTTTCTCATTTTCGATTTCTAATACTTGCTTCTCATTCATCCAATCAATTTTAAATTGAGGAGCATATTGAGCAAGAGTTAGATAATCGTATTTATATAAAGTAGGGGATTTTTCAATTGCATTGTTTAAACAATGTGGATTTTTAAAACCAAGTCCCCATTTTTCTTTTAAAGCTTCATCACTCCTTGGTTTATTCATAAAGATTGTTTGCTCAGATTGGTTTCTTCGATATAACTTTTCTTCTAATTTATTTATTTTATCCGAAAAACTGTCTTTTAAATTGGTCATTTCAGTCAAAAACTCAAGATAAGTCTTATTTGAATTTTCCAAATCATCCAATTTATTTTGAAAGATTTCTTTTGTATTTTCCAAAATATATTTTTCATATTTCAAAGAAATTTTCAATTTGTCAATCAAATCTGACTTTTCAGCATTTAAGTTCTTTTCAGATAATAACTTTAAACGAAGATCATGCAAAGCAGTTATGATAATGTTCATTTGAGATGAAATAAAATTGAAATCAAACTCAGAATATACCTCATCTTCATCAGTGTCAGAATCATCATCATTAGACTGATTATCTCCAAGAAAGCACATCTGAGCAGTCTCGATATTATCAGTTTCGTCTTCAGAATGATCCAGCCAAAACTCTTCTTCTGCTAATAAAGTTGTACCATTCTCTCTTTTCTCGGTAAGTTCCAGTTTCTTCCGATAGTAAGCTGAGTCCCTAACTTTCTTCACTCTACACTCCTTAGATATGTGACCCGGCTTTCCACAGTTGTAGCATGCAGCAGTCTTTGGCTCAGGCACTTGTACAGTCTTAGAACCGGAAGTGAAGCGAAGATTGTTTGAACCCGACCGTGGTTGGATCTTCTTTTGATAATGTTGAGAAAGAAGGATCATAGCTTTATGCAGTGCCTCGCCATCATCATCAGTTGACCCGTAGTAAGCATTATCAGACAATGCTTGTTCTGTCAGTTGTCTCGTGAGGAGTGCAACTGGGTCCACTGATTTCTTGTTCTTCTTTTCAAGCTCCGCTTTCTTCTCTAGCACCAAGCTCTCATCAGTCTTCAGAATCTCATATAATTCCTGAATCTGCATAGTGGAGACCCGAACATAGTTCCTCAGTCTGTAACAAGATTTGTTCCATTCAGGCTGATGAGAATTGAGGAATTTCATATTCGTCTCAAGCTCTGTCTTGTTCACATTTATCTTTCGCAGATCATTCAGCACTGTACAGAATTTGTCGAAAACACTCTTTAGAGACTCACTTTCTTTGGCCTTGAACTCCTCAAAGTTGTTCATGAAACGTGTATGGCAGAGTTGATTTGCGACTGATGAACCAAGCATGATCTTTTACAATTGTGACCACAACAAATTTGGATAATCCTTGCAATGATCAACCCAGTTGTAGACAGAGTTTGGTAAAGCTAGCATCAGGTTAGCTTTTAACTCTCGATCAACTTTCATTCGCGAAGCCTCTTCAGTTATTGGAGGAGTCTCTTTATTAGGCTTTACAAAAGGTCCTTCAGTGAGAGATTTCATCATGTTTTCTCCATTATCTTGACGCTCGATAAAATTCAGGAACCGATATTGCCATTGAGTGAATTCGTTTTCATCGACAAGAACCGGAGGACGTGTTTCTGTGCCCAAAGACATCATGAGGTCACTCGTGTAGAACTTAGATTGAAAAGCAAACTTTGCAGAATCCATAGATGAAAATCTTCAGAAAAATCTAAGTCTGGGAAAAGCTAGCGCAAACTAGAGGTTTGTGTGATAAGCTAGTGATGCAAACTGAGATTCTCGCGAGTAGTTGGAGACGCAAACTTAGATTTGCATGATCCAAGTAAGACGCAAACTATTACTTGCGTGAATAATGACTGGCGCAAAGCAGACTTTGCTTGAGAAGCTGAAGACGCAAAGCAGAATTTGCTTGAGAAGTGCAATACGCAAACTTGGATTTGCATGATGAGAAAATGACGCGAACTGAACTTTGCGTGATGCTTTGATGACGTAAAACAACTTTGCGTAAGAGGCAGTTGACGCATATGAAGCTTTGCATTTGAAGTGGATGGCGAGAACTTTGACTTTGCGTGATGCTTTGATGATGCAAACTGAACTTTGCATGATACACAGGAGACGCAAACTTGATCTTTTCGTGAAACACAGGTCGCGCAAACTTGTCTTGTGTGAGAAAGGGGTGACACAAAGTTGAACTTGTGCGATATGGAACTAACTCAAATTAGACTTTGTGTGATATGACTATGAAGAAAAATTGATGATCACCTTGCAAGAACTAGCGCAATGTTCCTGATGAACTCGCGCAAACTAGGATGAACTCGCGCAAGATGAAGATCTGGCGCAAACCGCTGAAACACATGAAAAATCAACAACAATCGATTACAGATTAGAAATTACAAATGAATTCTTCTACAAATGTGATCGAAAACACATTTTTAACATTTTGAAACAAACAATTTCAATTAAAAACTACAATTTCGAAAATTCGTTAAAATAACAGAACGTGAAAAACATTCAAAAATGAACACCCAAACTAGTTTTTCTTGCAAATCGATGAATTAAAAATTTTTTACATTCAAAATCGAATCCAACAAACCAATTTACACAGAAAATTGTTCACAAAACAGATTGAATTTGATGAAAAATCCAAAAACGAGATTTTCTTGAAAAAATTCAAGAAAATCAATCAAATTTTCAGATTATTGTACAAATTCAGATACGAAAATCAAATTTCTCAATCCTCTCAAGATCTAGATTGGCTCTGATACCAATTGATAATTCAAAGATCTCTAAATCCTAGAGAGAGAAAGTAGAGAGAGAGTGTAAGTAAGCGCAAAGTAAGTTGAATATAATGAATGAGCGTAAAGTGTTACAAGATACAAGGACCAAAGGGACTTAAATACCCTTGTCTTAAAACACAAATAAAACCTATCTAAGCACGCAGTATAAGACCAAGCCTATAAATACAATGATTACTATAAAATCAGACTTAACAACAAGTATTGGTCAATGGAACCGAAAATGATATCATCCACATAGATTTGGACAAGAATGAGGTTACCTTTGGTTTTCTTGAGGAAGAGAGTGTTAGGACTGAAAGTCCTAGTGCGTTGAAAGTTGTATAACACATTTATAGAGTTTAATTGTTATTATTTAATGCGTTGTAAAAGCATTTAATTGTTATTGGGCTTAGGTTTGGTTGTAACGGGCCTTGGGCTTTTAGACCCAAGCCCCTAGTATTTAAAGTTTGCTTTGTTTGAGTTTAGGGTTAGAGAGAAGAGGAATGGTCATTAGAAGATTTACCTAATCCTATTGAAATTCTCTCTATAAACCTTAAACCCTTTACTGATAAATCTAATCATATGACCAGCAGTTGGGATTAAAGGATCATTGTTTATTGATCATTATTGCGATTGCACTGTTTCTGGTATCTACAATTGGTATTAGAGCAGGATCGAATTAATTTTCATTCTATACATTCAAAAGGTTTGTCTAAAATCCCTTTCTAGTTATGGATTTTTTTGCTTATGGACGTTTTCTGTGATCATCAAAATTGAAGTTGTTTTGGGTTAGATTTTTTGGTTTTATATTTTGAAAAGTTCGATCAAGTTTTGAAAGAAATCGATCAGATCTGGATTTTTTTTCGACTTCTATATTGGTGTCGGGGCATCACTGTGTTCTTCAAATTAAAGTTTTTGGTTTGATTTTTGATTATTAATCTATTAAATTTGGTTGCGTTTGTGTTATTGAAGCTAAAACTTTGATTAATTTTGATTTAGAAAAGTGTTTTTGGTTGAAATTTTTGAGTTATCGCCGAATTGTTCGAAGAACACCAAACCCAGATTGTTGATCTCCCGGTACCCTGCTCTCCTGGTGTCCCGGTACCCTGCTCTCCCGGTCTCCCGGTACCCTGTCTTCTGGTACCAAGAGTTTCCTGGTACCCATATTTCCCGGAACAAAGTTTTCCCGGGTTCAAGCATCTCCATGTTCCACCTGTTTCCCGGTACCTTGTGTTTCCCAGTACCTATAAATTCATCCGGGAGTTCACAATTTATTTTCCATCGGAAATTATCTTTGTACAGGGAGTTCCTTGTCAACTGGGACCCCGGGAATTAGCATCACCCCGGGAGTTGGACTTGACACCCGGTAGTTAGCATTAACCCGGGAGAGTTTAATTTATCAGTCCTTTTAATCTGGGAGTTTCAACCAAGATTGCCTCCACTTGTGATCCATTAACAACCACCTATTACAATTGAGCTTCCACTGTCCCACCGTCCCATGATGTTGAACTAACCAATCACAATGGAGGAACCAACAATTTCAGTTATTTAATATGATATTCGGTGCATAAAAGTTGTTGTTTGCGACTGTGGTTCTTATTTGAAGTAGGGAGCGCAACCATGGAATCAAACAATTATTCGGCGGTTGTGGTTTACAATAAGATGGGCTGGCTGTCCATTTTTTTCGGTGGAATAACTTGGTGATCGGCGACTGGACTTAAATTGTGACCGACTGGCGATTGTTTTCTAAGTCGGTGGTGGATGTAAATCGGATTTGCTGTCCAATTGAATTTCAAGATAGTGGCCCGACAGTTAAATTTCATACATAAACATATTTGATCTGGGTTTGTAACACACATCCGGGACTTGACTTCATCAGGAGTTCACCTCGGGAATTCCATTCTAACCGGGAGTTACAACCCTTACGTCTCGGGTTTGTTTTTTGAATAGTTAATCAACCGAGAAGTAGACTACATCTAATCCGGGTCTGTGGACTTTGTTACCGTTCAAATGTTCGAGTTTTCAATCGGTTTTCGAAAAAGTTTTTCGGTTAATTCGGTATTGATCGTAGATGAACCTTTTCAATTTTAAACTGTTAAGGGTTGTTTACGAAGCTTAAACGAGCATTTTTGATCGAAAAATTTCAACCCACGTCGAGTTTCTAAGTGTTCGTTCGGTTTCCGAAAAATTTCCGGTTGCTCCAATTGAGAGTTTGAGAGATTGTTTCGGGTTCTAATCAGTTGAGGGAGCTTAAGGGAACACAAACAATCAATTTTGGTCGAAAAGTTTTATCCCATACCGAGTTTTTGAGTTTTTGATCGTTTTCCGAAAAAGTTTTCGGTTGGTTCGTTTGCGATCGTTGGTTGACCGTTTGAGTTTTAATCAGTTGAGAAGTGATCAGGGAACTCTAACGATCGTTTTGCATTAAGTATTTCTAACTGTTTTGATGTTTGCAGGTTTGTCTCAACGAAGAAGACGATGAATAGTGATTTCGTTAAGTTGTCGTTAAGTTGTCTCTAAATTCTTTACATTTAGGTCCTTTATCCGTTAGTCCAGTTAGTGTCCGTTAGTTTGTTAGATTGGTTAGCTTTATTTTATTTTTAGTCCTTTTTTCGTTAGTTTTCAGTTAAGTCCGTTAGAAGTTTCAAAATTTACACTTTTAGTCCATCTAGTTAGAGATTTCATTCTATGTCATTTTTTGTCCTTCTACCTTTAAGTTTCACTTTCTATCATTTTTAGTCCCTCTAGTTTTAAGTTTTAGATGGTGTCAATTTTAGTCACCGTACTTCAAAGGTTTCAAAGTTTGTCAAGTTTAATCCCTAAACTTTCAAGTTTCACTCGTTGTCACTTTTGGTCGTTGCACTGTAAAGTTTTATCTCTTGTCAAGTTTAACCCCTGGACTTCAAGTTTTTCAGGTGACAATGTCTCATCCAACTTATTCTGAGCTAAAAGAGAAAGTATGTCATTTAGAAGCTAGGGTTGAAACTCAGCATAAGACCCTTGAGGATCTACTTGTAGAAAATGCTGGACAATTGTGCGAAATTTCAAGTCTAAAGGAACGATGTGAGATCTTTTCAAAAGAGTCCAAGGAGTTAAAGACGAAAGTACATGAACTGACTGACAAGCTTCGTATGTCAGAAAATGAGAGGACTGAGATTGTCAATAAAAGCATCTTCTTCAAAAATGAAAACAAAAAGTTGACTAACAAGTTAAAGGATCTCAAACTTAAGTTTTACAAATGTGGTCAAACTGATCAAACGTTCCATATGAACACACCCAAAGAGTTTAAGCACTCCAATCCTGAATGGGGAGTCGGATATGACAACCCTCATTAGCTGAAAAAGGCCTTGTCCAATGTACCCACTTTATAAGTTTTTGAACTTTTGGTATTGGACAAGACTTACCTAGAGTACAAAATCAGATGGACCAAGCCACTTGATAATAAGGATTCAGAACTAGAAACTTTGAGAAGGAAAAATATTCTCACGATGCAACTTCCTTTTGTGTATGACTCATTGAATGCATCATATAACACCGATAAACCCATTTTTCAGTCAAATGACTATTTTCGAAGCTATTCTCAGGATTAACTTGATTCAAAAACCGTTGAACTTGAGGAGGAATCGATGGATCACAAAATCTATGTTCCACCTATGATTTTAGAAAACAAAATTGTTCGGTTATAAGAGTTATTTGAACAAGAAAGAACTAATTTTCAAAAGGAAAACAAGACTTATTATCCAAACTTGAGTGCCTCAATTCCGATCAAAAGGAATCTATATCTAGGAAGGAAAAAGAATATCTTCAGACAGAGATAAACAAGTTCACTTCTCAACTGTCTGCCTTGGCAGCAGATCTGCTGAAAGAATAACTTCACAAAGCTGAACTTCAAGCTAAGCTTGACTTACTCCAATGGGAGAAAATTAATATGACAGAATATTCTTTTCCACCCTCAGATACGTCTTCCTGTAAAAGCTTTTTTGGGTGAAGTGTTTAAAAAAGGATCACCATTCTAATTTTCAAAATGCTTCCGCAAATGATCCTTTGAAAAGCACTAATCTATCCAGTTTCCCGACTCCCATAAGTGATAATGTCACATCTGATGAGGAAATGGAATTCTCAACGTTCTTGAATTCAGAGGTATGTTCAGACAGTAAGTTAGACCAGTTTGATTTTGATCCAAATTTCCAAGTGATGTTGATTTTTTGGATTCAACTGGTGAGCCACCGGTCAAATTTTATAAAGGCGAATGTTCTACATCTGCCTCTCAAAAGGTTTATGTGAACAAATCTTCAAAGCAAAAATCAAAAATACGTTCACAGAAACAAAGAAAGATCGGCACCTCTAACAAAAGACATACTTACTACTCCAGTTCTTCTGATTGCGAGGTAAATGATTCTTCATATAATCATTTTTTCAGAAAAGTAAAGATGGTTTGGAGAAAGAAACCAACTACAGAGGACAGTGAAGGAAACAAGTCTCATGATTCTTCTGTAGTTGATACAAAGTCATCTATTTCCATGACTGATTCACCTACTTATGTTTATTCTACAGGAAAGTTGATCAGTCTAAACCGAGCAAAGATATGTTGCACTCACTGTGGAAATAGTGACTTTGTGGATTCAAGGTATGTTAATAATTGGTATGGTACTTATAGCAACCCCAATCCTCAGTTTAATAGCTTAAAAGCTAAGGCAACTAACCATCACGGATCCATCACAACATGGATACCAAAACTAAAATCTTCCTAATCTGTTTTGCAGGAATGTCATGTGTGATTTAATTCAGATTATTCACGTCACATGACTACAATCAAGGGTTAGGCCATCTTTTGAGGGAGAGTACCATGTTGTTAATTTTTCATATCGACTTCTAAACACTTCAGTTCAGGACTTGTTCCTAAATGTTTTTGACATCTGATTATCTCAAATCAGAAATCGTCCTTCAATGTTTTATCTTTGTGAGTTAAAGGAGTTTTAGGTCTTATAATGTTTCTATGGTTAATCCATAACTGGAAGGACCTACCCAAGAAACACATCCCATTCATAGATATCAGTGAGGGGTCTAGCTTGATAGATGAGTTCACAGTGAAAAGAATTGGTAAGGATATGACAGGACTTAAAAAGAATTATTGGTCCTTACCAAACCGAGTAAGTTATTCGGGTTACCACATAATCTATTCATTCTCGTTCTTTGGAGATGGATATTGAAACAGACATGGACCCATGTCAAGATCAAAAATTCTAAACAAGAATTTAATACAAACTCAGAAACAATGTTAAAGAAGTCGCGGAATAACACTTTAACAAATAATCAAAAACACAGAATATGGACTCAAATCACAAGTTTATATTGCATAAAACTTAATGATTACAAACACAACCTCAATCTGTTGAACAAGACTTAATAGACGTTCTATACTTCTCTATAGAAAGGATCAATACTAGTCTTGAGGTTAATTCTCTAAAAATAACTAATATGAATGATCTAATTCAATCAAAGACTTCTATACAATATATACAGAGTTGATTACAAGATAATTATCAAAATAAGATTGATCTTCAGCATCAATACCATAATTATCTTCAGCATTATCTTCAACTCCTATTCTTTCGTTCCAAGTCATTATCTTCAACATGAGCAGCATTAATCTTCATTCTTATCCAGCAGTATTAATCATTCCCAGCAGTATTAATCTTTAAGAAGTACTAACTCTCCAAGCAGTACTAACTATTCAAGTAGCAGCACTAACTCTTCAAGCAGTATTAATTCTACTAGCAGTAGTAATCTTGATGGCCTAGCAGTAGTAATCAGATAGCAGCATGAATCATGAAGACTGAGCAGCATAAACCATACTTAGCACATTCAGACCCAACAATCTCCCCCTAACTTAACTTTTCAAGAATGAGAAGTTAAGTTCTTCAGCATGAGGTCTTCATGATTCTTTCAAAACTTCAGCTTAGATTCCCAAATCAGGATTCAGACCTATTCTTTGATTGATGGTTCTCTTTACTACTATCCTTGCTATTTTTGAATTCTTTTGACACACCAACTTTGCTTTCAACATTGCTTGCAGTTTAGCCTTGCTATGATCATACACCTTGTCCACCAAGTAATACTCATTGTAGCTTTTATCAATGGTTAGCACATAGACTCCACATCCTTCATACAGCATCCAATGATCAATCTTTTTAAAAACCATATTCATGATGTAGATCTTTGATCATGTTCTTTACTCTTTCTAGCTCAAACATCATACATAAGTATTTTATGGCTATCTTGGTTAGACTGATCCCAACTTCTTCCAACACTTTACCATATAAGCTCATCCCAACTTTATGCATTTCTTCCAAATCAGACCTGGAGCAACTTCTGATAATTTTACCCCATGTAGCATACACTTCATATTGATCTCCCAATCTCTTGATCCTGAAGTATTATTTCCCTTGGTCTTTCAGAATATCCCAAAAGATAATTTATGGTGCTTTCATAGAGATAGGATCAACTTGTACTGGGTCTTCATTTGTCAAAGTCATGTACAAATGGAATTGCTCATTGGATTGTTGCTTGGACTGCTCTGGATTCTGCTCTGGCTCTGCTGATGGTTCAACAGTAGGTTCTGCTTCTGCTTCTCTTCTTTCATTTTCTTTCTCCTCTTCTTCAATTCTTGCCCTTTTTCCCTTTCGTTTGGTGGCAATTGATTTCTTTCTTTTAATGTCACCAATCTTTTGGGCTAATGTCTCTTCTTGATTCACTTCTTTCTTGTCTTTTCTAGGAGTGCCTTCTTCACTGTCAGGGAAGGGATGTTGTATGTTGAGGTCATGCCTCTCTTTCATCTTCCTTTCAACCTCTACCCTTTGAATGAAGTCCCCTTTCAGTTTGGCCATCTCCTTCTGGTAAAGTTCTTCAAGCTTTCCAAAAGACATACTTGTAAGCATTCCCTCAGGAACTCTAATAGCTCCTTTCAGGAAGTTTATCATCTTCCATCTTTCTTGGTTTGATAAGTATGTCTTGTAAGGTTGTCTTTGTCTAGTCTTCAGTGGTAGCCTTTGCCTTGAAGCCTTCTTTGTGACTTTCTTAGCAACAGCTGCAGACTTCAGACTCTTTTGATATTCTTCATTAAGTTTAGCAGCCATCTCCAAAGCAATCTCTCTGTCTTTTGCAGATTGAGTCTCTTCCTTCTTTTCCAGTTCTGTTTGCATCTTCCTTGCCAATTCTTCATCTAGAGCTATTTGACTTTGTTTCTTTGATGCTCTTCCAGATTCAACCACCTTCTCTTTGCCTTTCTTCTTTGCATCCTCCACACTGATCTCTTTTCTTTTCTCATCCAACTTCTTTGATTACCACTCCCTTAGCCTTTGGAGTAGCTTTGGGAGTGTCAAGCTTTGCCTTCACCAATGTTTCAGCAATTTCTATCTCTTCCCTAGATAATTCTGTTTCTGCTGCTGGTGAAGTTTCTACCTCTGTTGCAGTTACTGCTGCTGGCTCTGTTACTTCTTCTTTTACACTTTTAGCACCAATCTCCCTTTCTTTTTCAACACTAGTCTCCCCCTCAAACTGAACTTTCATCCTAACAGGGCTTTGTTTATCAACTTCAGCTTGACTCTCCCCCTTTTTGGAAGCATCACGAGGAATGCTCATTTTCTTCAATACAAACTGTGTTCTTTTCTCTTTCTGTACCAACCTCTGAACCATCTTCTTTAATTTAGTTATTTGCACTTGTTGTGACAGAATTACCAGTTTCATCTCCTCTATTTCTGCACCTTGTTTGAGTACATCCATATTGACATTTGCAATAGTTTCCATCAATTCCTTATAGTTATATCTATCCTCACCTCCTTTAGGTGTGTTGACCACCCTTGAAGGATCCTTGGATGTTTTAGTAGGAGTCTTCTGCCTAGCAGAAGCACCCTCTACCCCCTTGGTTTCTTGGCACTTGGGACCTTTGAATGATTGCTCACCCAAAGTTGCCGTGGGGAAGGTCTTAGGGATGTTCACATTGTCCTGTCCAACACCTTGTGCAGAAACAGTAGTGTGAGCCTCACTGCCCACATGCTCAACCTGCTCCTTAGTGAGCACTTTCTTGGGGTTGGGAGACACCCCTGTGGTTTCCCTATCGATATTTTCTAATGGAGAATGCTCCATTAGAGGGCTTGAAGGCTTTGGGGGTGAAGGTACAAGAAGGGAAGGAACCTTCTGTACCTTTTTCCTTATATAAGTTTTGGTGATGGGGCATGTGGGCTTTACAATAGGAATCTGAGGAGGATTGCTAGAAATGAGTGGTGTGGGTAGGTCATCAGTTGGGTGGTCAGATGTGGGTTGTGACCCTGATGCCTCACCATGGGAAGGAGACACACCCATCATTGTAGAGAACAATGGAGTGTCTATACTTGAGAAGTCCTTACTGGGCCTCTTCATATTTGAGAACACCTTCCCCTTTGGGGGTTTTGGTACATATACCTCATTGAAATGAGGTAAATCCGTCAATTCTTGATTTAGTACTTCTTGTACAAACCTTGGATACATGTAAAAGCTTTTGGATTTGGTATCCAGGTTTGACATTAAATCATTAAAAATCATTTGAGCAAAATTAAACTTTCTAGAGGTAGCTAAGCAGACTAGAGCATAAGCCAAGGTACTGCTAAACTCACTCCATCCAGTTGTTTTTCGTGAAATGCAGTGTTGTAGGGTATGAACAAAGAATCGCCACTGTGGTGAAAATCTGTTCTTTAAAAACTTAAATACATCAGTGGGACCTTCATACCACATACGAATAAGAGCTTGAAAGAGATCTTCCTTGGGAAG
Organism: Arctium minus; assembly: GCA_954870635.1. NCBI lineage: Eukaryota > Viridiplantae > Streptophyta > Magnoliopsida > Asterales > Asteraceae > Arctium > Arctium minus. The sequence continues at coordinate 34,064,612 of OX941087.1, forward strand.
AGAGGTAATACCTGAGGCATCATCTAAGCATAGATGTGCACGTATGTTGTCCTCTGATATGGTAATGGGTTTATCACAAACCCTTGATTGGATGACCTGCCCTCCTTCCACTGGCTGAATTGAAGCATTTGCCCAGAACTGTCTTTGATGTTCCACATAGATTGTGGGATTAACAGTTAATTCGTGTGCGATGTGTGACGATTGTAGGAAATCCACAATCTGTTGAAAGCCTTCAGCCTGTTTGGGTTTTTGCAGCATAGCAATCTCATTGTGTTCATCAAAGAATTCTAGTCCTGCCATCTTCTGATTGATTCTAGGGTTCGAATCTCAACTAGTGGTTTACACATAGTCCAACATTTAATTCTGAGTCCAGAGTACTTGTGAACAGCAGCTTGCAGCAGCTATTGCTCTGCTTCTGTTGTAGAGGTGGACACTGTGGTTTGTTTCTTGCACTGCCATGACACTAGTCTTGCACCCAAAAACTGACATACCCCTGAAGTTGACTTTCTATCCAAATTTGTACCACCCAAGTCACTGTCTGAATAAGCAAGTAGGTCAAATGGTGAGTCATGAGAATACCAAAGACCTAATCTAGGTTGGCCTTTGAGATATCTGAATATCCTCTTGACTGCTTGAAAATGTGACTGCTTAGGCCTTACTAGAAATCTTGCACACACACAAACAGGAAACTTGATATCTGGTCTTGAAGCAGTGAGATACATGAGGGAGCCAATCATGGATCTATAGTGATAAACATCCACATCCTCCCCCTCAAGATCTGCAGTGATCTATTTGTGTGTCTCCATGGGTGTGCTTGCAGGCTTTGAATCTGAGAATCCAAACTTAGTAAGAATGTCCTGCACGTATTTGGATTGGCTTATGAATATCCCATCTTTCTTCTGCTTAACTTGCAGCCCAAGGAAGAAAGTAAGTTCACCCATAGAACTCATCTTGAATCTCTTGTGCATCAGTTCTTCAAAATCTCTGCACAATTGATCTTTTGTGGATCCAAAGATGATGTCATCTACATAGATCTGCACAAGTAAAATGTCCTTCTTCTTCCTTTTGATGAACAGAGTCTTGTCTATTATTCCTCTTTCAAAACCATTTTCCAAGAGGTAGGTATACAGAGTGTCATACCATGCCCTTGGTGCTTGATGTAGCCCATAGAGTGCCTTCTTTAATTTGTATACTCTGTCAGGATAATTTGGATTCTCAAACCCTGGAGGCTGACAGACATACACTTCTTCTTCAATTCTCCCATACAGGAAAGCACTCTTTACATCCATTTTGTAGACCCTGAACTTCATGAAAGAAGCATAGGCTAAAAATAGCCTGATTGCCTCAATCCTGGCCACTGGTGCAAATACCTCTTCATAATCAATTCCTTCTTCTTGAGTATATCCTTGTGCCACTAATTTGCCCTTGTTCTTTATGACTATTCCTCTCTTATCTTTCTTGTTCCTGAAGATCCATCTTGTGCCAATTGCTCTGTGTCCTTTTGGATGATCCACCAGATCCCATACATCTTGCAGTACAAACTGCAGTAGCTCCTCTTGCATTGCTTCTACCCAGCTTGGATCTTTCATTTCATCATATGCCTTTTGGGTTCAACCTGTGATAGAAAGCAAGAAAGTAAACCTGATTGTATATCTTTCAATCATCGCAACTTACTCTGATTCTTTGTGATTATAGGTGAATTGATGTCACCAATCACCAATTGAGGAGGATGATTTTTCTGAATTCTTGTTTGATGAACAGCCTCTTCATTAATATCTGCTTCCAGATTAGAGTCATTCTTTTCAGGAGTGCTGCCACCAAAAACTGAAGAGTTATTATCATCTGTGTCATCTTCTTCCAAACATGGCATCTCATGACCTTTGATTCCTGAATCTGAGGGTTGATATTCCTTTTCACCTCTGTCCTCTTCATTCTGAGCTGGTTCAGTGTCCTTTGCTTTCTTATGTTGGTCACAGAATTCAACAGGATCAGCAGTAGGTGTTGAGAACAACACAAACTCTTGTCTTTGTACTTGTACCTGTTCTGTCCCTGTTCCTGCATTATGCTCATTACTGAAACCCAAAGAATTAGTCAGTGAATCAATATCAAATAGCCGATTAGGACCTGAACCAAGTTGATTTGGTGGGTTCTCATTGCATTTGACATTGTCACTTTCCTCAATAATCCTAGAAGAGGTGTTCAAAACTCTGTAGGCCTTACTTTGAGATGAATAACCAACAAGAAACCCATCCTCAGCTTTGCTATCAAACTTGCCTAGGTGAGTTTTGGTATTGAGAATTGTGCAAGGACACCCAAATGGTTTGAAAAATCCAATAAAAGGTTTCTTTTTTTTAAAAAGCTCATAAGGTGTCTTGTCTTGGGATTTCACTACTAGAACTCTGTTTTGAACATAGCAGGCAATATTAACTGCTTCTACCCAAAAAGTGATTGGAAGTTTTGAATCTTCCAACAGAGATCTAGAAGCTTCTATCAGTGTCCTATTTCTCCTTTCAGCAACACCATTCTGTTGAGGAGTCCTAGGAGCACTATATTGTCTCTCAATGCCTTTTTCCTCACAGAAGTTGTTTAGGTCATTATTTTTAAATTCAGTTCCATTATCAGACCTGATGACTTTAACTCTTAGATTTGTTTGGTTTTTGACTCTAAGAACAAAGGATTTGATCAGTCCACTTGTCTCATCCTTAGTCCTCAGAAAATAGACCCAACTGAATCTAGAGAAATCATCAACAATAACCAAGCAGTAGGATTTCTTACCAATACTCATCACATTTGTAGGGCCAAAGAGATCCATATGCAGTAAATTAAGAGGTGAAGAGATTGTATTTATCTCTTTGGACTTATGAGAAGTTTTGTGTTGTTTGCCTTTAAGACATGCAACACAATGATCATCACTTGAAAATACCTTTTCTGGCAAACCTCTTACAAGGTTGTTTTTCACAAGGTTGTTCATTGTTTTAAAGTTCATGTGACACATCCTTCTGTGCCATAGAGATGATTCATCCACTGAAGCTTTTGAAAATAAACAATTTAAAGATGAATCAGAAGATACACTCTCCAAGTATAAGCAATAAACATTGTCCTTTCTAGGAGTTCTAAGTAGTATCATACTTTCATCAACTACCTTGAACCCTGGAGCAAGGATAATACATTTAGTATCATTGAATAATATGCTATGTTTCTTTTCACAGACCTGTGATACACTTAACAGGTTGTATCTCAATTGCTCAACATAGTATACATCCTCAAAGGTCATCTTACCTTTTCCACTTATCTTACCACCTGCTGTATTATCACCAAAAGCAACATGTCCTCCATCAATTCTTTTGAAGTTTTGAAGGCAGGCCATGTTACCTGTCATGTGCCTGGAACAACCACTATCAACATGCCAAATGCTTCTTCCCTTGAGCTGTTGGTTGCCCTGCACATATAATAACGCAGTTAGTTTTTAATAGGAACCCAAGCCAAAATGGTCTTGGGTTTCCCATTCTCATCAACATATTCATATTCAGACTTGATGAGATTATCACACTGAGGAATCTTATTGCTTGAATACTTTGTCAGAATAATGGGCCTATCACTAGAAGTAGTACTAACTTGATTTGCAGTACTAACTTTGTTAGCAGTACTAACATCATTAGCAGTACTAATTGGGTTAGCAGTACTAATTTTGTTAGCAGTACTAACTGGGTTAGCAGTAGTATTGCTTGCAGCAGCACTATTTCTGTCAGCAGTACTATTTGAAGTAGCAGTACTAACAGATTTCTTTACTTTTGGAACCCAGACCTGGACAAAGTTGTTTGCTTTCTTTTTCTTTAAGTTACTCCTTGGCTTATTTGGAGTATTTTTCTTTGAATTAGCAAACTTATTTTGAACATGAGATTTTATAGGTGCCCTTCTCACATTCTCAGCCATATGATTCCTTATTTGCTTCCTATAACCAACAGGATTTTGTATATTTCTTTGAAAAGTGATCCTTTGGTTAATAGGATTGAAATAACAGTGTTTGGCTAGATGATTTAACTTTCCACAGATAAAACAAGGATTTGGTCTGTTAATTTTTCTCAGATCAATTCCTTGTTTTAATGCCCAATGATTATTTCTATTTCTTTGATTTCCCCTTGTTTTATCATGTTGTTAGGGCTGATTCTGTTTACAAGTACAGGGATTAACAATAGTGGTTTGCATGTAATGGACTCCCTGTACCTTTCCCTTCCCTCTCTTAGAGGTCTCAACTTTTTCATTCTTAACAGTCTCTTCCCCAGACTTCACTTTCTCACTCTTGACAAAAGGTTTACCCCCCCCCCCCCTTTCATTTGTCAGTATGTGGTTTTCTAAGGGAATGTCTTTATGGTCTTCCTCATTCTTACTCTCAGAGTCCTCTTCTTCAGAATCTGCTTCAACCACTACTTTGTCTAAAGGATCTACTTCAGTGGCTCTCTCAGGTATTTCCTTCCTATCCTGTCTTTCTAAGAGATCTGAGGTGGGAGGGATATAGTTATTGTTGTATGGTGGAGGGGTGGTGTTATAGCCCATTCCTCTTCTTAGCTTGTCATGAACTTGAGTTTTTAGAAGTGAGTCCATTGCTTTAGAAGCATTGGAATATTTCTCAATATCTAACTTGGCTTTCTCAAAATCACCCCTTATCTTCTCACATTCCTCTTCAGACTTTTTAAGCTTAACCTCTAACTGATTCTTCTCCCACTTCCAGTAGTTTGTATCATAAGAATGTTGAAGTTCATTAGCCTGGTATGACTTAATTTGTTCTTCAAACCTCTCAACAATCAAAACATACTCTCTTTTATCTTTCTCTAACCTTTTAAGGTCATCACACATACTCTGATTGTGATCCCTGTACTTTTTAACAGTTTCAACACAGGTTTTAGAGCAGAGATTAGATGTTACCTCTGTGGGAATATCAGTGCTTGCTGACTCTGAAACTTTAGCCATTAAAGCTTGATTCTGAACTGCTTCTTCTGCTTGGTCAGTCCAATCAAATCTCATTCCTTCTTGGGAAACAAGAGCTTGAGAAGAGTTCTGTTGTTGAAGCTAGTGGACTGTGATGGTTTATGGTTGCTAGTATGTTGTTGAGGCATTCCACTTCTGCATTCTCTTGCAAAGTGCCCCAGCTTGTGACACTTGTTACATTCAACCTTGGATTTATGAAATCCAACCCCATCTTCTCTTTTCTGAGAAAAGTTGTTCCTTCCAGTCCTTTTGATGAATCTTTTTACCCTCATAGTCAACATAGCCATCTGCCACTTAATATCCATCTCTTCCAGATCATCAGCATGTATCAGTTCTAAGTCATCATTAATTAGAGTGGAATTAGCATGACTGGCTAGAAAAGCTTCTAAAACAGAGTCATTGGATCCATCTTGCTTTGATCCATGGGCAGCACTAACTGATTCTGTATTAGCAGCAAAATCAGTAGTGATGATAAAAGAGCAGCATTGTATGAGTATCCAGAGGGCCTTTTCTTTGCTTCTACCTCTGCTTCAAACACCCTAAGGTCATTATAGAGGTCATCCAGTTCCTTATCCTCCAGTTGATCATTCTGTCTAAAGGAGACAGTGTACATAGTCCATTCATCACCAAGAGATCTTAAAAGTTTTCTGTTGACAATATCTTGATCTATCTGAACACCAACAGTAGCCAATTCACCAATTAGCTTATTAAATCTATCAAAAGTTTGAGTCATGGACTCATTCTTTGTAGACATGAAGTTTTCATATTGCTGCTTCAGAATGGCCTTCTGATTTCTCTTGGTGCTTTTGGTACCAGAAAATCTTTTCTCCAGTGCATTCCATAGAATTTGTGCATCAGAACAATTGTAGAATTGATGTTGGTACTCATTAGGAATAGCCAAAAGCATAGTGCTCAAGGCTTTCATCTCTGTCTGGCTCAAATTCCTTTCTCCATCAGTCTTTGGTGGAGGTCTCTTGCCATCTACATCCATCTTTCCTCCATCAGAGATACCATTCTCAATGATATCCCACATTGAGAAGTCTATGAGAAGAATATATTGCTTGATTCTGATCTTCCACATGTCAAACTCATTGGGTTTGAGCATGGGAACCTTTGAGACCAGAACACTATCGCTTGAACCATCCATGATTATAGGTTTCTGAAATTTCTAGATCTGATACCACTTGTCCAGATCGAAAATTCTAAACAAGAATTTAATACAAACTCAGAAACAATGTTAAAGAAGTCGCGGAATAACACTTTAACAAATAATCAAAAGCACAGAATATGGACTCAAATCATAAGTTTATATTGCATAAAACTTAATGATTACAAACACAACCTCAATCTGTTGAACAAGACTCAACAGACGTTCTATACTTCTCTATAGAAAGGATCAATACTAGTCTTGAGGTTAATTCTCTAAAAACAACTCATATGAATGATCTAATTCTATCAAAGACTTCTATACAATATATACAGAGTTGATTACAAGATAATTATCAAAATAAGATTGATCTTCAGCATCAATACCATAATTATCTTCAGCATTATCTTCAACTCCTATTCTTTCGTTCCAAGTCATTATCTTCAACAGGAGCAGCATTAATCTTCATCCTTATCCAGCAGCATTAATCATTCTCAACAGTATTAATCTTTAAGCAGTACTAACTCTCCAAGCAATACTAACTATTCAAGTAGCAGCACTAACTCTTCAAGCCGTATTAATTCTACTAGCAGTAGTAATCTTGATGGACTAGCAGTAGTAATCAGATAGCAGCATGAATCATGAAGACTGGGCAGTATAAACCATACTTAGCACATTCAGACCCAACAACCCAGTGTCGATAACTCGTGTCACCCACCCAGCCACTCAAGTATCTCACAAAATATACTTGTTTCATATATGCACGGAGATTTAACACATAATCTATCTATTCCTCACTCGGAGGTCTTAGATATTGAAAAAGGAAGACATCAACTCCAGTCTCCAAACTTCATATTCATCTCACTGTGTCTATTGATTTCTAACTTGCATCCCAGGTTGAATCAATATTTGAGCCTAATCGATATGATGTATACTTGTTTAACACATGCACGAATCTTTATGATTCCCCTTGCATATCTTTGTGATATTGGCGGAACAGTTTGAGAAGTAATTTTTTAATATTTTACTTCAGTGATAACTGGAAGTCCTATCAGAGATACCCCATTGCCAACTCTGAAAATAGGCCACACAATTATTTACAATTGTTGTGATAATAGTTACTATTGTGTTTCTATGTTAGTTGTTACCCTTGGTTACTAAATCGTTTTATCTGGTATTTTGCTACTCATCCATTTAGTCTTTGAAGTTACATAATGCTCAGGATTCTCCTAATCATCATGAGGGGGAGAACGATATACAAGTTCAAAGACACAAATTATCATGTTAAGGGGGAGTTACCAAAAGTTGAGGGGGAGTAATAGAATTTCTTAAATCTGAGTTTGAAAATCCATTAGATTTCGAGATTGAATTTCTTCTATCTCGTATCATGTGGTGTCTGCTACAAGTTTGTTCCTCCTACGAGCTTATTGAAACAAGTTTTGAAGCTGAAAGTTTATTCCACTCACAGTTCAAAGACAGATTCTTTGTTTTTAAACTAAAGTTGCACTGTGGAATGTCATGTAACTCGCACATTATCTTTCTTGTGTGTTGATCCGATGTGTTGACTTTCTACAGTTGAAAGTTGCTCAGTAGTGCATTCAGTCGAGGCTATTGTACATTGAATCTGGTTACAAAGTTAAAACTATGAATACCAAGAGATTTATTCAAGGGGGAGCTGGGAAAGACATGAAGACATGAAAGACCAAAGTTTTTCAAAGATTCAAGAGGGAAATAAGATCAAGACCTGAAGATTTCAAGATGATAAATGCCTTATTCAACTTTAGGGGGAGATTGTTAGGACTGAAAGTCCTAGTGCGTTAAAAGTTGTATAACGCATTTATAGAGTTTATATGTTATTATTTAATGCATTGTAAAAGCCTATAATTGTTATTATTTAATGCGGTGTAAAAGCCTTTAATTGTTATTGGGCTTAGGTTTGGTTTTAATGGGCCTTGGGCTTTTAGACCCAATCCCCTAGTATTTAAAGTTTGTTTTGTTTGAGTTTAGGGTTAGAGAGAAGAGGAATGGTCATTAGAAGGTTTACCTAATCCTAATGAAATTCTCTCTGTAAACCTTAAATCCTTTACTGATAAACTTAATCATATGACCAGCAGTTGTGATTAAAGGATTATTGTTTATTGATCATTGTTGTGATTGCACTGTTTTTGGGATCTACGGAGAGTGTTGTCGATTTTACCTTGAGAGTACTTATTCTCCGGTAAAAATAGGACAAAGTATCATACCAGGCACGAGGTGCTTGTTTTAGCCCGTAAAAAGCTTTGTCAAGCCAATACACATAGTCAGGATGAGCAAGAGAAAGGTACGTTTAACGTAGAATTTTTTAGCTAATTCTCCATTGACAAAGGTACTTTTAACATCCATTTGGAAGACTCTAAAGTTCTTGTGAGCAGCATGAGCAAGAAAGATTCGTATGGCTTCAAGTATGGCAACAAGAGCAAAAGATTCATCATAATCAATATCTTCTTCCTGTCGATATCCTTGAGCTATGAGTCTATCTTTATTTTTGATAATTGTTCCTTCTTCATCCATCTTGTTCTGGAACACCCACTTTGTTTCGATGATTGTTTTCTTGGAAGGACAAGGCACTAGTCTCCTTACCTTATTTCTCTCAGATTGAGAGAGTTCTTCTTATATGGTAGTAATCCAGCATGGATCGACCAGAGCTTCTTCAATCCATTTTGATTCTATGATGGATAGGAAGTTCACATAAAGATAGATATTTCCGACTCCTCTCTGATTTTGGAACCCTGCTTGTTGATCACCAATGATTTGATCAATTGGGTGATCTTTTGTCCATTTAGTGGTAGGTGGAATGATAGAATTGGGTTCAGGTTGAGAGGGATTAAAAAGATTGGGATTAGGGAGAATTTTTTGTGAGATATCAATCTATTCATCGGGGATAATGATAATTAGACCATCAATTTTAAGAGAGAGATCTTGATAGAATGGTATTGAAGGATTATAACTTATTGAGAAAGACGTTTGTGCCATAGCCACTTCTTTTTGGTCGATTCTTCTAAGATGAAACAGATGTCTGATCCAATGGAGCTCTGTCCCATGTTGATGACGTATACGTTGTCTTCTCGGATACAAAATAAAACTACTTGATTATTTTTATCATTGACAATGCATATGCGGAGCTTGAATGTGAAAATATGTCCTAGATCACATAGTTGACTAATGCTCAAGAGGTTATGCATTAGGCCTTCCTCATAGACAACTTTATTGAAAGTCACAGACCATTTGTAAGAGTTGCATAACATTTCATGAGTCCTCTAGAGTTATCTCCAAAAGTTACAGAGGGACCCTTTTGTGGCACATAGTTTATAGAAGGACCCTTGTTAAGACAGATTTTATAGTAATCATTGTATTTATAGGCTTAGTCTAATACTGTGTTTTAGGGTGATTATATGTTTTGTATTAGCCAAGGGTATTTAAGTCCCTTGTGTCTTTGTTGTTTGTAAGAAACTCACGCATATTCAATATTGAGATCACATTTGCACCTTCAACTCTCTCTCTCTCTCTACTTTCTCTCTCTAAGATTTGGTTGATTTTGGGATTATCAATTGGTATCAAAGCCTAATCTGAATCTGAGAGGATTGAGAGAAACGTTTTTCGATTCTGAATTTGTGATTAAATCAGAAAATTTGATCGATTTTCTTGATTTTTTCAAGAAAATCTCATTTTTTGGCTTTTCATCAAATTCGATCTAGTTTTTGAACGAATTTTCTTGTAAATTGGTTCGTTGGATCCGTTTTCTATAGTAGATCATCTTTATTTCACATCAATTTCCAAGAAAATCAGAATTTGAAGTTCGATTTTGAGGTTTTATCGAGTTTTTGTGTTGTTCGAAAAAACGTATTGTGTGATTTCAATATTTCAAAATTTTGTGGTTTTTAATCGAATTGTTTGATTCAAAGTTGTTAGAAAGTAGTTTTCGAACATATTTGTGAAAGAAAATTTCATTACATTCAGTTCAGTAATCGATTTTAGAAGAATTATGAGTTTTTCATCGTTTTTGCGCCAGATCTGATATTTGCGCCAGTTCATCTCAAGTTTGCGCTAGTTCTTCAGGAGTTTGCGTCAGTTCATCCAGATTTGCACTAGATTCATCGAGTTTTGCGCCAGTTCATCCTCGTCTTTGAGCTAGTTTCTTCTGATTTGATCTAGTTCTCGCCATCTACATTTCACGAGAAGTTCAGTTCAGTACGCAATTTACCTTTGCGCTGCCATCATCTCACGCAAAGAAAAGTTTGCATCATCTTTGTTTAGCGCAAGTAAAGTTTGCGTCAACAACGTATCGCGCAAGTTAAATTTTGCGTCATCTCTTACTCGCGCAAGTTACTTTTGCGTCACCTTCTGCTCAAGAAAAGAAAGGTTCTCGTCAACATCATCTCACGCAAAGTCTATTTTGCATCATCTTCATCTCGCGCAAAGATCAGTTTACGCCACCTTCGTCTAACGCAAAACCCAGTTTGCGCTAGTCACTATTAGCGCAAGGCTCTAGTTTGCGCCAATCACTATTAGCGCAAAGCTCTAGTTTGCGCCAGCATCTCTGTTTCAGACTTGGCATTTTCTGAAGTTTTTCCTCTATGGATTCTACAAAGTTTGCTTTTCAAGCTCAGTTCTACAAAAACGATCTCATGATGTCATTGGGTACAGAACTCGTCCTCCGGTTCTGGTTGATGAGAATGAGTTCACTCAATGGCAAGATCGGTTTCTCAGTTTCATCGAGCGTCAAAAGAAAGTAGATGACATAATGAAGATTCTAACTGAAAGATCTTTTGAAAAACCCATATTGGCTTCTGGGATGACAAAGCCTATCTCTGAATACACATCCAATGAGTCGTTGGAATATAAAGACGATCGTGATATAAAGGCAAATCTGATGCTAGCTTTGCCAAATTCTATCTACAACAGGATTGATTGTTACAAAAACAATCCTAAACTAATGTGGGCACAGCTAAAGAAGATTATGCTTGGGTCTACAGTTGCAACACAACTTCGGCATACGCGTTTCATGAACAATTTTGAAGAGTTCAAAGCCAAAGATGGGGAATCTCTTAAAAGTGTTTTTGACAGGTTTTATGCGGTGATAAATGATCTGCGAAAGATAAAAGTGGAAAAGACTGAGCTAAAGACCAATCTGAAGTTCCTCAACTCTCTTCAATCGGAATGGAACAAATCTTGTCATAGATTGAGGAATGATGTTCGAATCTCTACCATGCAAATCCAAGAGAAGAAAGCCAAACTTGACAAGAAAAACAAGAAGACAGTGGACCCAGTTGCACTCCTCACGAGCCAACTGGCTGAACAAGCATTGTCTGATAATGCTTACGACGGGGCCACTGATGATGGTGAGGCGCTACAGAAGTCAATGATTCTTCTCTCTCAGCACTACAACAAAAAGTTCCAACATCATTCGGGTTCCAACAATCTTCGCTTCACTTGTAGGTCTAAGAAAGTCATAGTGCCCGAGGTTAAGAAAGCAGCTGCATGCTTTAACTGTGGAAAGCCAGGTCACATCGCTAAGGAGTGTCGAGTGAAGAAAGTTTGGGATTCGGCGTATTATCGGAAGAAAATGGAACTAGCCGAAAAGAGAGAGAATGGAACCGCTCTGCTAGCTGAAGAAGAATTCTGGCTAGATCACTCCAATGATGAAGCTGATAATGTGGAGACTGCTCATATGTACTTCATCGGAGATGATCAGAGTGATGATGATGATTCCTCAACTAATGAAGATGAGGTACCTTCTGAGTATGATTACACGTTTATTTCTTCACAGATGAATATCATTATAACTGCTTTACATGATTTACGCTGAAAAACAATTAAATTCAGAAAAGTCAAATTTGATTTATAAATTACAAATTTCTTTGAAAGATAAAAATTCTATTTTGGCTCATACAAAAGCAATCTTTCAAAAGAAATTGGGTGATTTAGAAAAATCAAATATGACTTATCTTGATTCTTTGACTGAAATGACCAAATTAAAAGATAACTTTTCAGATAAAATAAATGAGTTGGAAGAAAAACTATATCGAAGGAATCAAACTGAACAAACTATTTATTTGAACAAACCACGGAGTTATGAGTTTATCAAAGAAAAATGGGGACTTGGTTTTGAAAATCCACATTGTTTAAACAATGCGATAGAAAAATCCCCTACTTTATATAAATTCGATTATCTAAATCTTGCTAAATATGCTCCTCAATTTAAAATTGATTGGATGAATGAAAAGCAAGTTTTAGATATCGAAAATGAGAAAAGAATGAACAACAAGAAAAAGGAAATTTCTTTTGTTTACACGCGCGAAAATGCCAAATATTTTCCCGATAAATCAAAGAAGAACAGAAACAGTTTCAATGACATTTTTCCAATTAAATCTTCATTATCTGATGATTATTTTGATATATGTGCTACTAACACTAATAAAGAAAATATATCTCCAGTTTCTTATGATTCTAAGAGATATATTCCTCCATTACTGCTAGAAAGCAAAATCATTGATCTTGAAGATAAAATGGAAGATCAAAATATTCAAAGAGAAATTGAATCTGATGTTATTCTTTCTTTCATGACGACAAGTCTTGAAGAAAAATTAATTTTTCAAAAACAAGATTTCATTAAAAATTTTGTTTCTGGTCTTTCTTCTGATTTTAAAGAAAACAAAATGGAAGTTCCGAATTCTAGAAATCTTTCTGACTCCGAGGCAAGTTCAGATTTCATGACTGATCAGTTTGGCTTCTTAGGTAAAATTGTTTCTTCTGATTCAAATCTTAAATCGAAAATTCTTGATGAATCTTTTACGCTAAATGATGATTATTATAAACCAAAGCGTAAAAGAAGAAGGTCAAAGAAGTCAAAGAAACAAATTACTTTTATTTCTGAAAATTCTAATTCTTGTGATTCAAATATTTTAGATAGGACTTTGAACACTCCAACAAGGCAGATATGGAGGGTCAAGCGGACATCTGATGAATTTACGACTGATGAGGATCGATATGTAGACAAAATCTATAAAAGTGATTCATTTGCTGTTTGTAATTGAAAGTCCAAGAATCTCTAAATCTTTAGAGAGAGAAAGTCAATACGCTCCAAAATGTAATCTGATATTCAAATGAGTTCCAAAGATACAAAACAAAGGCTCTAAGGGGACTTAAATACCCCTAGCCTTAACAAAACAGATTACATCATTAAGAACAGTCTAGGCTAGAAAATAAATACAATGATTACTACAAAATTAGACTTAACAATCTCCCCCTAAGTAATCATTGGCGCAGTGGTCTTAAAAAAAATCTTCTGAATTAGCATTGACCGACAAAGCGACTTTGGAGAATCATTGACGCTCTTCTCTTTGACGAAGTCTATTCAAACCAACTAAAACTTCCAGTCGTCTTAGAGTTAAGCGGAGGTTCAATCTCTCATGAATTGTATTCAGAGTCCTTTTGAGAAGTTGAATCTCATCATTATCAACCAGAAAAGATTTACTTCTTGTTTCCAAAAATCTTCTTTGAGCCTCCTTCAGATGTTGCTCCAACTGAAGCTTAATCACCTTTAAAGTTCCATCAGAGTAATGAGCAATTTCTTCAAATCTGAGAAATCATTTTTCATTTGAGCCATTCTTGTACACAACTCCATATAGATCTTCAACTATGGTGAGAAGAGGATAAGACTCTAAGTTTGGCAAGCTTCGGTTGGGCCTCAAAAGATTTACAACTGGTTGAAAGCTTTCAATGGCCATCTGAAAATCAAAAACTCTGAAGAATCGGATTTGCCGTCGAATAAATCTTTTGATAGCAAACAGAGCTTGAGAAACGTCTTGAGTTCTATGATAAAGATTTCTGAAATGATCATATAGAAACTCAATATCATCCATAGAAAGATCAGAAAAATCTGCCTATGAGAAGGTATATCGGTTGCAATCTCTTCTTTCCACTACGAATTCCGGATACCAGATATTAACTAGCTTGTTTATTGTGACGCTGATAACTCGGACAATCAGATGTGGAGAAGAAACGCTATCATTTCTACTGCGCTGGCACTTAATGAGCATCAAGTATTCATATTGATATGCCTCTTCCTCTTTTTCAACACCAAGGATAGCATAAATGTTGATAGGCCTTCTTCTAGAGACGAAAATATTTCTCTGAGTGTCTTCTAGAAAAGCAGTTCTTAGTCTTGATGCCATATACTGATGTTAAAGATTTCTTTGCCTCTGCTGTCTGGACAAGTATGGTCCTTCTTCTTGAATATTCGGGGGAACCACAGGTTCAGAAGAAAGATCATCAACTTGTGCTCTAGACGACTGACCTACTTCAAATGTACCTGAAGGAGCAGAGGTAGTCGGAGCAGAACTAACAACAGGAGTAGAAATAACTGGAGCAAATTCAGGAAATTTAGAAGCTTCAGGAATAGTTTCAGGAACCTCATCTTGAGAAGGAAGATCTCCATACAACATGTCTACTTCTTCTTCATCCTTAGCATCCATAAACATAGAGTCATCTTCAGTATCAGAAATAATAACTATGTCATCACAATCCTCTTCTTTAATTTGGAAGATCTTCTCAAGTCTGACATCATCATCATCATCTGAATTTATCTCTATGAAGTTTGCAAAATATGACCTCATTTCATTTGCAGCTTCTGACTCCTCTATGTCAATTGGCTGTTGAGCAAAGTCAAGATCAACATACACAACAATTTGCATGTTATTTTCAATATTTTGTTCAGAAAAATTCATAACATTTGACATGGATGATAAATCAATATTTTCAAGCATAACATCCACTAGATCTTGAATACTGCAATCCTGGACATTATCAGTGCTCTTTTCTTTGTCAGAAGCCTCTTCTTGTGTCTGATCTTCTCTTGCTGACAACCCTTCCACTCTTTGTCTCTTACTCATCTCCTCCCCATGACCTTGATGATCTGGATCATCCTGGTCATGTCTTCGTTTCAGAGACGGACCGGCTTCAGATCTGCAACTTTGTTCATGAAGATCAAGCCTGTTAGATAGATCAGAGAAGGCTTGAGACATAAAAGATTTGAGATCAGAAAAACTTGTTCGAACTTCAGATCTAAAAGCATGGAACTCGTCAGAAAGCACAAAAATCCTGTTGGAATCAGAAGTGGAAACTGGAGGCGGATTAGGTTGGAAGTTCCGTAAAAGAGAGATCAGATCTTGATCTTGATGTTCAAGCGGTGATATAGAGAGAAGTCGAGCGTAGAGCAAATCTGTCAACTCTGAAATTGGAAGATCAGAGACTAGTGTTCTTGAAGTCGAGACAGGAGGACGTGTAGAAGTAGATACACCAGCAGACTGCAAAAACGGTGAAGTTTGAGGAATAGACATGATTGCAGGAGCAGATGATTGAACAGCAGTATACGGGTCTCTAATAACTACCCCAGATGGGCGTTTGTAAGGAATTACTTCAGGGATTGAGGAAGTATCAATCTCTGTCATCTTACCCTTTAAGAAAGCACATAACTTCTGAATTTCCGAATTCTTGTGCTCTTCAAACTGCTCATTCATCTGTCGAATCACATCATTCAGAGTAGTAAATTTCGTTGTTGAATCCCGTACCTCGACTGAAGAAGTCTCGACACTGGAAGAAGGCTCGAGAGAAGACGGAGAAACAACAGTATCTAGAACCCGATGATGAGTTGAAACATTAGCAAATGCTAAATCAAGTTCATCGACATGTATATCAGCAACTCTCGGATTAATAGGAACGGATTCGGCTTCAGAAATAATATCCTCTTGAACAATCACTTCCGGTGTCCTAGTCTTCCTTTCATAAACTTGAAGACTCGGTTGATCAGCATTATCACTATCATCACCATCAGAATCACTTTCATCCTCATCTTTATCACTAGCAATAACAGCACCATCATGAGCATCTCTATCTCTATCATCAGCAAATGCATCAGCAACAGCAGAAGAAGTATCATGAACATCAGGTTCAGTAGCAATAGAAGCAAGAACATCACCAATTTGATGAGTAGCAGCTGCTTGAACCTCTTGATTGGAAATAGATACTTCAACTTCATGTTCAGCATGTGATGGTTCTTCTTGGTCATCACGAATTGGCTCTTCCTTATCGGCTTCCAAGAATTCGTTCTCCATACAGTACTGAATAACATCGTCATTTGTCATGTCAGCATACTGTGCGATGAGCACATACGGAATAGTCATCGAGAAGTTGAACGATTGCTTATGTTTCTGAATATATGTCATTTCAGAATCAGGGATCTGAGGCCAATTCAAGCGACGAGGAATGGCTGAATTACTTCTTAACATGCTGCGAACAATTAGGTTCATGTATCTGGCAAAAGGAATAAATTCTCTTCTTGTTTGTCTTCTTGTCTTGTACTCTCTCTGATAACTCAGTCCAGAAGATGTAGGTATAGACAACATGCAAGTCATAGACAACTGCATGGAATAACCTCAGATAGTGTAGACTTGCATTGTCAGTGCCAGAATGCTTAAATGTCAAGCACCTGTTGAGAACTGAAAACAATGCGTACCAGACGGGAGGAAGATTTGACTTATCAAAGTCACTGACCCGAGTCAGATTGCCCAGATAACCCAGATTTCTGATTCCTTCAAGAACATCCTCTTCAGAAGGAAACTGATCGTAGGAAGTGCGCCCTGGTCGAGAGTTCGGTTCTGGAAGTTCTAAAATAAGTCGCAGACGCTTGTATGATAAGAACGAATCAAATTGATCAATCTGTAAATCGAATCGGTGAGGTCGAGCTAGCTCATTCTTTGTAATGGTATGCCACGCCTGCTGTAGATAAACTTCAGGAACATCTGCGCAGTAAGAGAGAGCAGGAGCAAGTGGATGACCTTTGAGGATTGAGCGTATCACCGGATGAATCTTGATTTGATCAAAATCCACGTGGTAGTTATTCGGCTTGTACGGCATATACATGATTGTTGGAAAAACATCATTTGGTGAACGTCTAGAAGCGGACAGATTCGCTCCAACAGAAGGAACAGACGGCATAGGCGTCTCATGAGAAGCCCGATTAGAAGGATCATCGAGAATAACATTCTCATCCTGAATTACTGGATCAGTGTTGGTTTGAGAAGCCATTTAATAACCTGGAAAACAGAAACGAAGAAAAAGAAGACAAAAGAAGAAAAAAACAAAAATGAAAAATTTTCTAAGTATGGTTTGCGTGACAAGGAGGAAACGCAAAGAAGGTTTGCGCAATGAACTAGAAACGCAAATAGAAGTTTGCGTGACAAGCTTGAAACGCAAACTGAGGTTTGCGTGACCAGTGCATAACGCAAAGTAAACTTTGCGTGAGTACCTTGTGAAGAAAACTATACTTGGAAAAATTTTCATCAACAAACAAAACAAGAAAGGTTTGCTTGACACATAGGTGACGCAAAGTAAACTTTGCGTGACCAACTGGTAACGCAAAGTGAACTTTGCGCAACCAATGTGATACGCAAACTACACTTGACAGAACAACACAAGAAAAGAGGGTTTGCGTTTCAAGTTGATCACGCAAAGTAAACTTTGCATGTCTCGATAGAAACGCAAAGTAAGCTTTGTGTGACCTACTAGTTACGCAAACTATACTGCAAACAAACACACAACACAAACTATACTTATTACACACACACAACACGAACAAGGTTTGCGTTAAAAGAAGATCACGCAAAGTGAACTTTGCGCAACCCGTTGGTAACGCAAAGTAAGCTTTGCGTGACCAACGTGAAACGCAAACTTACCTTTGCGTGACCCGAAAGAGACGCAAACTTACACAAACCCTAACACAAACAACACTTTGCGAGAGTTCATCTGAAATATGTTCGAAAATCCTCAAAAAATTACTTAAACACAAAAATAATGAATCGAAAAGCGTTTATGAGCAATTATAAACCAAAACGATTATAGAGATACTGATTAAAATCAGTAGAAAACTCAAAAATTGAACAAATTCGAACAATCCCAGATGAACAATAGCAAATACAGAAAAAAACACATAAACAAAGCACCGAATAAACGAAATAAAGAACAAAAACACATACCTGATAGTCGAATTAGAAGTCTAAGACAAACCCAAAACTCGATTTAACTCGATCTGATGTAGAAGACGATGAACAGTAAAAATACGCAAATAAGCACAGTAAGGAATCGATCAAGAAATCAGAATCAAAAATAAGAACAGTAACAAAAATGGAACACAAACCTGATCGAGAAACAAGCAATATGCAACTGTAAGAAAGAAACGACGCACAGAGAGAAATTTGAGGAAGATGAACAGTGAAATATCTTTTTCAAAATAAAATTGGAGCGAGAAAATGTAAAAATGAGCATATCCAACCCTATTTATACTAAACTAAAAAAAATTAAAGAACACTAAAAAAAATAATAATACTTCTAAAAAAATAACATTCTTAAAATAAAAAAAACAGAAAAACTTACTTGTCTGGCTCCTTTACTCCCTTACACAAATGCACATAATTTAACAAATCAGATCAGCATTTGCATAAAAATATCAGAAATACTTACCTGATTAATTTCTGATCAGCACGAGAAGTATTTTATCAGCTTTATTCACTCCCCCTCAAAAACAGAATGTAGACAATTTTACAATCAGATGTACTCTCCCCCTCGAAAAATGCACAGACCATTGACAAAAAATATGAAGACACAAACATTAAGACATTAGTGTAAAAAGAAAAATCATACTGAATATAAATTTTGAAACAACTAAACATATAAAATTTTAAACACTAAACAAATTAAAGTCTACTCATTAAAATTTCACAGATTTATCAATCATTTGAAATCAAGCATATGTTGTTAGATGCAAGAACAAGTATAATTGCATATCAAGTTAAGACATGTTCAGTTTCAAAAACTTCCATCTGACTATTCAGTGTGCTCGCATGTGAACTTCGATTAGCTTCAAGAAAAATGCAGTTCTAAAAGTATTATAGAAAACTTTGCATGTATTAACACTAAGCCATCAAAAATTAACACTTTCATAAATTTACAGGTTTATCGCAACTCAAACATATCACCAAGTATCATGAGATGTATGCTCATTGGCATCTTTTTAGCAGTGTGCACATTGGCATCTTCACATGAGTGTGCTCTTTGGAATCTTTTAAGCATTGTGCACTTTGGCAACTTTTAATCAAATAGTTCATTAAGTAAAGAACATGCCGTAAACATAACTTTCTATCTGACCCTATTGCAGGATTTGGGTCAGCCACTCCCAGACCAGTTAGCCTTAGGGGACTAGGTGTCAAGCACCCCTTGGAACTTACTTTCCTGGATTAGAAAGGCTACATCGACATATCCTAAACCCATTCATACCAATAGAACATGACTTTCGATCTGATTCTATAGAAGGATTTGAGTTCGATCACTCCCAGATCAATTGACCTTAGGGGACCAGATGACGAGCATCCCACGGAACTTACTTTCCCAAACCAGAAAGGTCACAGGTAAAAACTTTTAAACTCAGAGATTTCTGTATTTTAAGAATTTATTATTCATCTCAATTACTCAGATCAACGTCTAAATGCTTAGCCCATATTTTCATTCCGATCTATAATTATTATCATTTAGGTAGTCTAAGCAAAGTAAACTATAAAAATTCCGACTCACATATCTTTAAAGCAGTATCAAAAGCTACAAACATGTTGCTGACTTTTCGACTTTTGTAAGACTTGAAAGTTGAACATATAAAACTTTAATATAAACAAAGAACTTGTAAAAGATCCTAGACATACATTTTATTCAAAAGAAAGAAAATCTGTAAAGTTTTACTTTATAGAATAAAATTTGTAAAGAATTAAACTTTTAATTTCAACATGCCTAATTTTGAAAGCAAAAAATTGAAACGTTTTTCATCTAAGACTTTTGTAAAGATATCAGCAAGTTGATATTCAGTTGGTACAAAATATAATTCAATAGTACCTTCTTCCACATGATGCTTTATGAAATGGTACCGCATATCTATGTACTTGGTCTTTGTGTGCTGGACCGGATTGACTGAAATGGCAATTGCGGACTTGCTGTCACAATATATTGGCACTGTCTTGTATAGCATCCCGTAATCTCGAAGTTGCGTTTTCATCCAAAGCACTTGAGCACAGCAACTAGCTGCAGCGACGTATTCAGCTTCGGCTGTAGATATAGACACGCAGTTTTGCTTTTTCGACGCCCAACTTATCAGTCTGTCACCCAAAAACTGAAGGTGACCTGAAGTACTTTTCCGGTCCAATTGATTACCGCCAAAATCTGCATCAGAATAAGCAATCAACTTATAGTCAGAACTCTTCGGATACCATAAACCTAAATAAGGAGTTCCTTTAATATATCTAAAAATGCGCTTGACTGCTAGTAGATGAGATTCTTTAGGCTTGGCTTGGAATCTGGCACATAGGCACGTAGAGAACATTATATCCGGGTGACTTGTTGTGAGGTACATCAGTGATCCGATCATTCCTCGATATGTCTTTTGATCCACAGCTTTTCCATCTGGATCAAGTCCGATTTTGGTACCATGAGCCATCGACGTACCGATTGAAGTAGATTTGTCCATCTTGAATTTCTTCAAGATGTCAAATACATACTTTGACTGATTGATGAAGATTCCATCTGGAAGTTTCTTAACTTGTAAGTCGAGGAAGAAATTGATTTCTCCCATCATGCTCATCTGAAACCTAGAAGTCATTAGATCAGAAAACCAATTACATAAAGATTTGTTAGTCGCACCAAAGATAATATCATCTACATATATTTGAACTATGCAGATATCCAAGTTTGATCTATAAATGAAAAGAGTGGTATCTATGGATCCTTTGGTGAAGCCGGATTTGATTAAGAAGGCTGACAACTCGTCATACCACGCTCGTGGAGCTTGTTTCAAACCATACAAAGCTTTATCGAGAAAATATACGTAATCAGGACGATCTTTGTCAAAAAAATCCCTCTGGCTGAGATACATATACTTCTTCTTTCAATTTGACATTGAGAAATGTTGTCTTGACATCCATTTGATATACGGTGAAGTTGCGATAAGCAGCGAAGGCAAGAAACATCCGAATTGCTTCAAGTCGAGCGACTGGCGCGAATGTTTCATCATAGTCAATTCCTTCTTCTTGTCGGTATCCCTTGGCTACCAATCTTACTTTGTTCCGAATAACGATACCATCTTTGTCTTTCTTGTTCTTGAATATCCACTTTGTTCCAATTATGTTATTTCCATTCGGTCGTGGTACAAGTCTCCAAACTTTGAGTGTGTCAAATTGATTGAGCTCCTCTTGCATTGCTATAATCCAGTACGGGTCTTCCAACGCTTCAGAAACTTTTGTTGGTTCAATCTTGCTTAAGAAGCAAGTGAAGAGACATTCGTTGGATGTAGTCGTCCTGGAACATGTAGACACACTAGCTTGAGGATATCCAATAATTTGATGAATTGGAAGAGATCTTGTTCATTTTGTGGTGTGAGGGAGAGGATCAATAATGTCTTCAACCACTTCTAATTGTTGAGAGGGAGGTTCAGAAGCTTCTAAGTCAGTTGAAGAAATGGAAACAATTTCAACTGGAGGAGGAGGTAGCTCAACAACTTCTGTATCAGATTCTGGAAGAATTTGTTGAATAACATCATTCTGTACTTCTTCCTGAACTGATTCTTCTTGAACAGATTGTTCATGTACAGATTCTTCTTGAATAGGTTCTTCATGAATAGGCTCAGTTTCTGATTGTGTCTGATCAACAGGAGGAACTGGAACAGCATCAGGTTTAGAGATAGATGCAGCGGAATTGGGAGAAGATGTGCTCTCAGTTTCCTATTTCAAATCATTTGAGATATTTTCAGAGTTAGATCTAGGCACATCATCATAAAAATTTTCAAACAGATAATCAAGATCAGAAAAAATAAGTGAGGAAGTAGAAGAATCCTGATTAATCGGTGAAAGAATAGGTTCTGAACTGATTTGTTCAGAAACTGAATTGCCAGTAAAAGCGGGTTCTGAGCCTGAGTGACTAGAAACCAAATCAGCAGCTTCGTTAAATTTTACATTTACACTCTCTATCACCTTTCTTGCTGAGATCAGAAAGACTCTGTAAGCTGCAGAATTAGAAGAATAGCCCAGAAATACACCCTCATCTGCCTTTGGACTAAACTTGTTGAGATTATCTCTGTCATTCAGAACATAGCATTTACACCCGAATGACTTGAAATACTTGACGTTCGGTTTGATACCGTTCATAAGTTCATACGGTGTTTTGTTGAATCGACGATGCAAAATTGATCGGTTCTGAGTATGATAGGCAGTTCATACGGCTTCAGCCCAATGAGACAAAGGAAGCCCTGAATAAGCAAGCATTGATCTGGCGGCCTCAACAAGCGTTCTGTTTCTTCTTTCAACAACCCCATTCTGTTGCGGAGTACGAGCAGTAGAAAATTGTTGTTGTATACCTTGAGAATCATAGACAGCCTGGAGAGTACTGTTCTTGAATTCAGTGCCATTATCTGATCTTACCACTTTGACTTGCTTTTGCTTATTTGTCTGGATTGTCTTGATGAGATTGATGAGAACTTCAGGAGTCTCGTCTTTTGACTTGAGAAATTTGACCCATGTATACCTTGAGTAGTCATCAACAATCACCAAAACATATCTCTTCTTACCTATACTCTTTGTCTTCATCGGACCGCATAAATCAACATGCAGTATGTCAAGAATAGTCGAAGTGTAGGGTTCAGGCTTTGGCTTATGAGATGCTTTCTTCATCTTTCCTTTCTCACAATCCTGGCAGAGATGGTCTTTCTGGAAACGAAGAACTGGAAGACCTCTCACTGAATCATGCTTGACAAGGAGACCCATATACTTAAAGTTGAGGTGAGCTAAACGTTTGTGCCAAATCCAACTTTCTTGAATAGAAGCTTTAGAAAGCAAGCATATGTCTGAAGGGATTTTGATCTTAGAAAGATCAATGGTATACAAATTTGAGCGTCTTTTTCCCACCAGAAGATCCTTGCCACTATCATTCTTCACTGCAACTCTTTTGGATTTGAAGCTGACTTCAAGCTCTTTGTCACAGAATTGCCCGATGCTAAATAAGTTGTGACTTAGGCCTTCGACGTAGCTGACTCTCTTGACAGTTATATTACCTTGAACAAGATCACCATAACCAAGAATAGGAGTAGTCTCACAGTTTCCAAACTTATCACGACCGCAACATTTTTCTTTAAAATTGGAAAGTAATGATTTGTTGCCAGTCATGTGTTTGGAGCACCCCAAATCCAGATACCATAAATGACTAGGCTGCACAGCACATACAGAAACTACACAGATTTAGGTACCCATATGCTTATGGGTCTCTTCTTGTTAGATTTGTGTCTTTTACTTTTTGAAAATTTATTTTTATAATTCTCATGAAAGCAATCATCAATAAAGGAAAAACCACAATCATCAGAATCAGAATTAGAAGAAGAATATGAGACACTCTTTGCAATATGAATCATTTGCTGAATTGAATATTTTGTATTTTTATTACAAATGGAAAATGTATCTGATTCACAAAGACTTTCTACACATTTAACTCCTAATAATTCGGACTCTGCTGTTTGCTGTTTAACCCTCCATATCTGCTTTGGTGACTTCTTCACAGTCTGATCTGAAACAAAAGAATCAGAAGAATTTGAATTTTCAGACAAGACACTATCATGTTTCCTTGACTTCTTTGATCTTCTTCTTTTACGCTTTGATTTTGTTTTATAATACTGATCGTTTAGCGTTAAAGAATCATCAACAATTGAAGTAGAAGAATAAACTTTTGTTCAAGAAATCAGACTGAGCATTTGACATTGAAGAACTAGCCTTGGAGTGAGAAATTTCAGAAAAACACAAGTCAGGAGGAGGTTTGCGCGACCCTTTGGTGGCGCAAACTGAGCTTTGCGCGACCAACGTTTGGCGCAAAGTGTCGATTTGCGTTACCAAAGGGTGACGCAAATGCACACTGTTTTTACTAACTTGAGTATTTTCCTTAGAATTGATAGAAAATCCAGATGAAATTTTGTCTTCAAAACTTGTTTTCATTATAAAAAGAAATTAATCGTTTTCTAAATCAGTTTGAAGACTTTGTTCTTCCAATTTATCTTCAAGATCAACTATCTTACCTTCTAATACTAATGAGGGAATGTATCTCTTAGTATCATAAGACACCGGAGATGCATTTTCCTTATTAGAGTTAGCAAATATATCAACAAATTCAGTTGGTAATGAAGATTTATTGGAAGATTTTATATTTAAAACATTTTGAGATTTTCTGGATTTCCTTGATTTGTTAGGAAAATACTTGGCATTTTCAGAAGTGTAAACAAATGGCATTTCCATCCTCTTGTTTTTCATTCTTTTCTCATTTTCATCTTCTAAAATTTGCTTTTCAGTTGTCCAAAAGAATTTAAACTGAGGAGCATATCGTGCAAGACCAAAATGATCATACTCATATAAAGTAGGAACTTCTATTTTAGCATGATTTAAAAAATACGGATTTTCAAAACCAAGTCCCCACTTTTCTTTTATAGCTTCTTCACTCTATGTTTATTCATGTAAATGGTTTGCTCAGATTGTTCTCTCTTATATAATTTCCTTTCTAGAACAATTATTTTATCAGAAAGATTTTGATTTGAAGAAGTCAGTTCGGTCAATGAATCACGATAAGTCTGATTTGAATTTTCTAACTCATCCAACTGCTTTTGAAATTTCTCTTTTGTGTTAATCAAAATGGTCTTTTCATCTTTCAGAGAAATTCGCAGTTTATCAATTAAAACAGACTTTTCTTGATTTTCGAATTTTTCAGATGAGAACTTTGAACGAAAATCATGTAAAGCTTTGACAATAACGTTCAATTGAGAGGAAATAAAATTGACATGGAACTCAGACATTACCTCAGAATCATCAGTGGAAGTATCATCTTCTTCATCATCACTTTTGTCATCCCCGATGAAGCACATAGCAGTTGTCTCCTCATTTTCAGCTTCATTTTCTGAATGATCCAACCAATACTCTTCCTCTGCCATCAGAATAGTTCTGGTTTCTCTCTTCTCAGCCAGTTCCATCTTCTTTCGATAGAATGCAGAATCTTTGACCACCTTTACTCGACAATCTTTGGAGATGTGACCCGGTTTACCACAATTGTAGCAGTTCATAACTTTCTTGTCATCCTTTTTCTGTTCAACTGCTTTTGTAGGCACATACGTTTTGGATGGTGCCCCGGGTTCCACCTTCTTAGATCCGGAAGTAAAACGCAGATTGTTTGATCCTGTTCTTCGCTGAAACTTTTTCTGATAGTGTTGTGAAAGAAGAATCATGGGTTTCTCTAAGGCTTCACCATCATCTTCAGTAGAACCATCATAATCCTCATCTGTCAATGCTTGCTCGGCCAGTTGACTTGCAAGGAGTGCAATTGGATCAACAGTCTTAGGCTTATTCTTCTTATCGAGCTTAGCCTTCTTTTCCATCACCATTGACTCATCTGTCATCAGAATTTCGTACAATTCCTGAATTGGCATAGTAGATATTCGAACATCGTTTCTCATTCTATGGCATGACTTGTTCCATTCTGGTTGTAAGGCATTCAGAAACTTCAAGTTAGCCTCCAATTCAGTCTTTTTAACTTTGATCTTGTAAAAATCATTGATGACAACCCAAAATCGGTCAAATACAGTCTTTAAGCTTTCCCCATCCTTTGCCTTGAACTCTTCAAAATTATTCATATACCTTGTTTGGCGCAACTGAGTTGACATAGTTGTACCAAGCATAATCTTTTCCAGTTGAGTCCATATAAGCATAGGATTTTGCTTGAAACAGTCAATTCTGTTGTAAATGGAGTTTGGCAGTGCAAGAATCAGATTTGATTTGGCCTGGCTATCAGCTTGATATCGTAACAACTCATCAGCATCATATTCCCTCAAAGCTTTCTCAACATTTGTAGAAGTAGAGGTTGCAGTAGCTGGAATAACTTTCATTGGCCTCTCCATAGGACCCTGAGTCAGTTATTTCATCATGTTCTCCCCATTCGGTTGTCTTTCAATGAAGTTAATAAATCGGTCCTGCCACTGTTCAAACTCATTCTCATTAATCAGTACTGGAGGGCGTGTGTCAGATCCCAATGACATCATGATGTCATTCTTGTAAATTTGTGCTTGCAGAGACATTTTGAACACAAACTTGATCTGAAAAGTTCCAAGACTTAAAGATACAAACTGGCGCAAACTTGAGATTTGCATGATACGCAAACTGACTTTGCGTTACACGCTGAATACGCAAACTGACTTTGCGTTACACGCTGAATACACAAACTGACTTTGTGTTACATGCTGAAGAGGCAAACTGACTTTGCGTGAAGTGTTTGAGGCGCAAACTGAAGTTCTCGTTACCAAGGTGTAATGCGAAGTAAACTTTGCGTGACTAGAGTAAAATGCAAGGTATACTTCTCGTGATCAAAATGAAGCGCAAAGGGTACTTTTCGCTATATACTGGAGACGCAAAGTGATCAGAACTGAACTTGTCGCGAACTTTAGAAGAATTCCTTGGATGAGTATGACGCAAAGCAGATGAGTCTAGCGCAAACCTGTGAAGAACTAGCGCAAAGTTTAGATCTCGCGCAAAGTTCAAAAAATCAAGAAAATTTCCACAAAAACGATTATAACCATGAAATCAAATCAAAAAATATGCACAATATTGATCGAAAACACAATTCTAACACATTCCAATTAACAAAAAAGATTAAACACCACAAATTGAGATTTTCAAAAAAACAACAGATCGTGAAAAATCGTTTTTCAGAAAAATACAATTTCAGAAAATCAGACTTCAAAACATGATTATTTTGAAAATTGTTGTGAATAACAAATGATCTACAATCAAAAATGAATTCAACAAAACAAAATTCAAGCAAATTGAATCACAAACCAATCCGAATTTGATGAAAAAGCAAAAAATGAGATTTTCTTGAAAAATTCAAGAAAATCGATCAAATTTCTTGCTTAAATCCACAAATTCAGTATCAAAAACGGTTTCTCTCTGATCTCTCAAGATTCAGATTGCTCTGATACCAATTGAAAGTCCAAGAATCTCTAAATCTTTAGAGAGAGAAAGTAGAGAGAGAAAGTCAATACGCTCCAAAATGTAATCTGATATTCAAATGAGTTCCAAAGATACAAAACAAAGGCTCTAAGGGGACTTAAATACCCCTAGCCTTAACAAAACAGATTACATCATTAAGAACAGTCTAGGCTAGAAAATAAATACAATGATTACTACAAAAAGCAAATGATTCGAATTTCAAAAGATGTCTCATATTCTTCTTCTGATTCTAGTTCAGATGATTATGATTTTTCTTCTACTGATGATTCTGTTCATTCATTTAATTATTTTTCTCATGTTTTCTATGTTAAATCTAACAAGTTTTCTCCCATTAGAGCTGCAACTAACAAATATGGACCCAAATACAAGTGGGTACCAAAATCAAAGATTGATTCTAAGTTGCAGGCACCTAATGTCAAGGGGGAGTAAGAGAACAATGGCTTCTGAGTAAACAGCTCAGAACCCGTACTTCAATGGACGTCGACTTCTAAACATATCAGTTTAGGACTCGTTCTTCAATGCATTTAGCTTCTGGACAAATGAGAAACTGTGAGTGCATCTACTTTATTCCGCTGCATTTTTCTATGTCTGTGATGTTGTTCCAGTTTTTCTCATGTTTTTCAAGAATCTAAGCAAGTTAAACCCAAAACTTTCATATGAGATACAAATTCATTATACATTATCTGAAAGAAGATATTATTGAATTTTATTTTGTTCTGACTAAATATCAATTTGCCAAAAAAAAATTACATTTGTCTTAAATGAAAAATGATTTTTCAAACTCGGCATTTGAATTTAAAAGTTTAAATCTTTACAAATTTTATTCTATAAAGTAAAAGCTTTACAGGTTTTCTTTCTTTTGAATAAAAAGTGTGTCTAGGATATTTTCTCAAGTTGCTTTGTTTATATAGAAGTTTTATATGTTCAACTTTCAAGTCTAACAAAAATCGAAAGGTCAGCAACATGTTTGAAACTTTTGATACTGCTTTAAAGTTGTGTTATTCGGAATATTTATAGTTTACAATGCTTAGAAATCCTAAAAAGTCAGAATTATAGATTGTAATGAAAATATGGGCTAAGTACTTAGATGTAAAACTGAGTGATTGAGATGAAAATTATATATAAAATACAGAAATCTCTAAGTTTAAAAGTTTGTACCTATGACCTTTCTGGTTTGGGAAAGTAAGTTTTGTGGGATGCTTGTCATCTGGTCCCCTAATGTCAATTGTTCTGGGAGTGATCGAACCCAAATCCTTCTATAGAATCAGATCGAAAGTCATGTTCTACTGGTATGAATGGGTTTAGGATGTGTCGATGTAGCCTTGCTGATCTGGGAGAGTAAGTTCCAAGGGGTGCTTGACACCTAGTCCCCTAAGGCCAACTGGTCTGGGAGCGGCGGACCCAAATCCTGCAATAGGATCAGATAGAAAGTTACGTTTACGGCATGTTCTTTACTTACCAAACTTTTTAATTAAAAGATGCCAATGTGCACAAGCTTAAAAGATGCCAAAGAGCACACTCATGTGAAGATGCCAATGTGCACAATGCTAAAAGATGCCAATGAGCACACATCTCATGATACTTGGTGATATGTTTGAGTTGCGATAAACCTATAAATTTGTGAAAATCTTAATTTTTGATGGCTTAGTGTGAGTACATGCAAAGTTTTCTATTATATTTTTAGAATTGCATTTTCTTGAAGCTAATTGAAGTTCGCATGCTAGCACACTGAATAGATTGATGAAAGTTTTTGAAACTGATCATTTTTAACTTGATATGCAATGAAACTTGTATCTATATCCAACAACATACACTTGACTTCAACTGATGGATTAATCTGTGATATTTTACTGAGTAGAATTTAATTTGTTTAGTGTTTAAATTTTTATATGTTTAGTTGTTTCAAAATACATATTCAGTATATTTTTCTTTCTACATTAATTTTTCGATTCTTGTGTTCTCATATCTGTGTTAATGGGTCTGTGCATTATTTGAGGGGGAGTGAATAATAAAAATATTCTGAAAAGATCATATCTCATATTTCGAGGGGGAGTATATGATTTTCTATATGAATGCTAACTTGAATTGTCATATTTAGTGCATTTGTGTAGGGGGAGTCAAAAAGCTTAACAGGTGAAATTTTTCAGATTTCAAGTCAGATTTACGCCAACAGTTGGTAGCGCAAAACTCAACTTTGCGCAACCTTCAGCTAGCGCAAAACTAAGTTTGCGCCACCAACATGTAGCACAAAACTTCCTTTTTCTCCTTTATTCTGAATTTTGCAGATCTGAAGTTGTCTCGTCTCCAACATTTGCATGACCAAGTTGATCCAGATCATCAAGGTCATGAGGGGGAGAAGTTAAGGAGAAATTAAAGAGACAAAGAGTTAAAAGTTTATCTGCTCAAGATTCGAGAAGTTAAAGCAACAAAGAGGTGTCTGCTCAAGATTCTATTTCTTCAACTATACTTGTCTTTTTGCTGTTCAAGCTCCAATCACCACATCTTCTTCAAGTTCATTTAAATGAGGTGTGTTGTCTAGAGCACAAGCTGTTGTACCTGTTTCTGAACCAATTGTTCGTCTAATCTTATTACAAATAGGTCCAGTCTTGTCAAGGTAGCAAAGGCATCAAAGTTTAAAAGATGCTGAGAAGAAATTTTTTTTTTTAGTCAAGAAGCTTCGCTAAGTCGCTTAGATGGTTTGTGTTGATTTAGATGATGGATATTGAAGACCACAGCGCCAATGATTACTAAGGGGGAGATTGTTAAGACAGATTTTATAGTAATCATTGTATTTATAGGCTTGGTCTAATACTGTGTTTTAGGGTGCTTATATGTTCTGTATTAGCCAAGGGTATTTAAGTCCCTTGTGGCTTTGTTGTTTGTAAGAAACTCACGCAAATTCAATATTGAGATCACATTTGCACCTTCAACTCTCTCTCTCTCTCTCTACTTTCTCTCTCTAAGATTTGGTTTATTTTGGGATTATCAACCCTTTTGTGGCATGTGTCTTGAGCATCCGCTGTCGAAGTACCTAATTTGTTCATGACCAAGAACCTGCAATCACAAAGAAATTAGTTATTTGGTACCCATTTGGAAATGGGTCCTTTAGGGTTAGAAGAGGAAGAATCATTGTTGTCTTGTCGATTTATATGCTCTTTTGGACAATCCTTAGCAAGGTGGAAAGTGTCACCACAGTTGTAGCACTTTCTGTAAATGGAGATCCTTTTAGGGCTTTGACCAATTTCTTTCTTTTTACCCATTGAGGAGCCTTTAGAAGATTTTTCAAGAGAAGAAGCATTGATAGGCTTTGTTGCAAGAATTCCATTTTCAGAGTCGTGAGGGAGATGGAAGAGGTTCCCTTGGATTTAGAATTCTTGATGTTGATAGATCGGGGAACAAAGCTGGTTATGGGAATAGAAGATCTATTCTTAGAAGAGTGAGAGACAAATTTTCTTTTTAGAGGATAATCGGTAGAAGCTACCAACTTCCTTTTTTCAGAAGCTGAGAAATTTTTAACATAAGTTTGAGAGTCTCTCTTTGGATTTTTTGAGGGTTTAGGAGCATAAGATGATGCTTCATCAATGTTAAAAAATTTAAGGAGATCATGAATAGGCCCAGTTATATCATTTGAGCCATGAGCTTCCTTAAATGGAGTTGAGACAAAAGGATCCTTGGCTTTGATGAACATTCTGAATTTTTGAGACTCAAAAAGTTCGGTAGATTTCATAGAGTAGAGTCTTCTGAATCAGGTTCAGAAGACTCACAGAAGGTAGGAATAGCACACGAAAAATAAGCGATAAGATATGAGGAACCATGTATATCCATTTTTCCAAACCCTAGGCCAGTTTTATCATCAAAAGACATCTGGTCCTGAATAATTACTTGTTTATTTCTTTAAAACTTCCCGTTCTCTTTTGAGACGTTGAACATTTTAGACTTTTCTTTAGCAAGAATAAAGTTAATAGTTTTTAAATCACCAAGTCAACTTTAATCTTGTCAAAATGCTTGAGTGGGGAGAGACATTTCTGAAGTTGGCAAGAAAGAGACTTAATTTGAGAATCAACTTTCTTCTTTGCATCCTTGACATTCTAGAAGTCAATAGTCAAGGAGTCAAAGGCTTCAATATTTTTGGAGTCAGAAAGAGAGAAGAAGGGAAGTACCTGAGAGGTAGAAGTGGAGCACTCATTGGACATCAGGATTGTAGAGGGAACATGTCCTTCAGGATCTTCCATATCTCTTATTTTGGCCATTAGGCAGACATTGGCATAATCCTTTTCACTTTTGGAGGTTGGTTCATCTACCCAATCATGTGTAACACCCTCAAATTTGGAAAGAGCTACTAAATAAACCTTCGATAAAATAACCAAATAAGGATAAAATCCCTTTCTATGAATTGAAACTTGATAAACTCAAATAGAATTCTAGACTTAACAAGCAAATAATAAATCAAGTCTTATATAAAGACTAAATATAGGTCAGGTGTTACTCAATCCAATACAAATTGCTATTCCCAAAATGCGGAAGACTTCACCACGCTAATCACTTCTCGTGCATACAACTAGAACTTATCTCTTCACAGTGTCGCTAGTACTAATCCCCAACTGGAACCTGATGCACATGCTGACAAATAAAAAGGTTAGGCTAACGCCTAGTGAGTTCAAGAGTTTCCATCATGGTTAAATAGTTTGTTAAACGAAAAGACTGCAACTTAAATCATGATTTCCAAAAAAAAAGAGATTTGTATTAAATATGCAAACAACCCATTTTCCAACGCCCACAAATTCTTATGGCGAAAGCTCCAAAATGTATAGCACTTCCCCAAAATGAACTCAGATCCGAAACTCACTCAAAACGTGAAAACGTTAACATAAAATGAAATAAAACTATATTATTCAAAACCTCAAAACACGGATGAGGCGTAATACGAAACACATAAATCATGGAAAAACAATGCATATAAATATAATATGTCACCAAAAACATGGAACTAAACCTAATACTCATGCGACCATAAATTGGAATGAAATACAAATATCAAAGCATGGAAGTGGCATACTTCATTCAAACCTTAATATATGCGGAGGGAAATACAGTATTAAGGTCATCATTTGCAGTCAATCGTACAGCACAACGATAATAAAGCAAGGACATTATAATATCTAAAGTATTGTTAGTCGACAACGTGGGAGACCCATATCCATTGAGAGTGGAGGAACACAAAAGTATGTCACTCATACAACGTTAATCGTATGACACTTAACGACGTAAAAGCTCAAGTGCCCCTACAACTCCTTTCAAGCTACACCCAAAGAGACAGATGACCTTAGCGAATATTACCATGAGTACCACCAAAGGACCGGCACAGTCGGGGGTTACAATCATGGCATTGCCCCGACATGGAGGAGGCTCCAAACGCCCATCAACACGATAACACAACCAGACTCAGCCCTCCTAGTGTACACTTGAAAGGCTAAGGTCATAAAACATGGGTCCCGGTGTCAAATCCCACAACACCCAGTTGACCATCAAATAAAGACTGACTTACGTCCCTATAGATCCAATGCAACACAGTCTAAAATTACATGACTATACAAGAATGGCCAATACACTCGAGCATGTAATTATCATTAATATGCAACAAGATGAAAATCATAAATGGGGCTCTACATCGAGCCATTAAAACTGCACAAATGTCCTCAAGACTATTTTAAGTCAAAATCTGGCTAAATGTTAAAACCCCATAGACCGACAAATATCGGTTCTCATATAATAAAACACATTTAAACAACGTTTATGTAAACATATACCTCGAATATATGATTAGCCCAAACTCATTATAGATTGGGACGAACGATTTTCCAAAATGACTCATACCCTTATGTTTACAAAATATCCCTTAATACGAAAACGTGCGTTCTCCAATGATTCATAAAACCAAAGCACCAAAAATGCATAAACCGTTGGTTAAACTTTATTCGTACAATAAATCGCCAAAAAGGACGTATTTATAGTAGTTATTTATCAAAATACCCAAGAATCTCGAATGTGGGTGTTTCACAAGATTTTAAAACCAAATATCCCAAATTAAGTAAAACTCATCAATTATTCCAACATTTGATAATTATCAGGTAAAACACATAAACACTTTTAAAATGGACATTTTGGCAAGTACATAGTTTTCACAAATCAACTTAATCTCACCTTGCTAGATTTAGGCTAAATCTAGATTTTACTCCAATATGAACTTTCTTGAAGAAACTTGAATCCACAAGCAATTCTTCCAAAAACCTAGATCCATAAGTTTCCAAACATGAATATACATATCCAAGGCTCCAAGAACTTAGAATTATTCCCCAAAAATCTTATATCAAAATTTCCATTTTGACCAAAACCCTAATTTTGACCTAACTTCCCCAAAATCATCCAAACCAAAATTTCAGAAACATAAACACTAGGAAGTCATCAATGTTGCATTTATAACTCATATGAAATCTAGAAAAGAGGAGGATTAACTCACCACTTAGATTTTGAGAAAAATCCTAGAAATCTCAAGAAATGAGGATGAACACTTGATCTAGCACTTGAGGTTGTAATCACAAGCTTTAAAGATGAAGGAAAACTTTGATTTCCACAAAAATAGCCTCAAAATGAGTTAGGGTTCGAATTAGGGGAAAAGGAACCGATTTGGGAGAGAATGGATAGAGCTTGAGAAGTGAGAAATGAGAACAAAGCTGTAAAATCGCATTTTTAACACTCTGGTATCCGTTTGCGATTGTGACATGCTATTGTGACAGTGTCTCAATTGCTCATGTTGTACAGAGAAATTTTTTCCTTTGACGATTGTGACATGCTATAGTGACAGTGTCAAAATCGTTGTCACTATAGCCGAGAATGTACCGAACACTATTTTGGCCATAACTTCTTAGTTTTAGCTCCGATTTTGCTCTAGAAAGAACCATTGGACTCGTATTTGAATTATTCATCCAACAAGACCATAAAATCTAGGATTTTAGCCAAAATCCTATTTTCTCTATTTCCGATAAATGGTCAATTTCTACACTAACTTGAAATTGTACTTACCCAAAAATTATTGGTGTTACAGTCCTCCCAACCTTATTATGATTTCGTCCTCGAAATATAAACTTAAACAATGCATTTAAATGATACAACCAACGCTTAATGGATTTTCTCGGTCACGCAAAGGGTAATATTCTAATTATATGGGACTCAAATAACGTTACATCACGAAACGACCAAACCTTTTTCCAAGGGTGTGTCTCTAACCCAATTCATCCTTAATTGGTATCCGATAACTTCCTGTCAAAACTGCCATGTTGATTTTCACGCTGGCCCTCATATCCAATGTCCACTAAGATACGTTACACATATATTAAAGTGAACATCTAACTTGTTAGAGTAGTTTCTAACCGCGTGACTTCAGTTGTATCCCAACCTTAGGTGACTCATACTACCTCAACCGAATCTCACAATTTCAACTACTCAAATCCGCCATTGTCGCTCAAAATAAATTCACTCTTAAATATCCTTAACAACCTCTATCATTTGCAATACTCTTCTCTTTTGCATTTGACATTCCGATGCTTTTTCTCAACAGATTATTCAACTACAACCAGACTTATTCTCTTCTAAGGAAGTACTTACTAACACGTCAATAATTTAGCCTTGATAGATCAAAGTCTCCTCAATAACAGATTTCCACTAAAAATCTACCGCGACATTCTCACTAAGTTCTCAAATAGTAAACTTCATACACGAGTCATCGTCCTTTCCTCTAAGTAACTTCCTATCAATTACCTCAGTTCAGGTTTACACGCTATAAATTCGTACTCCAACTGTCACAATATGCGATTACCACAAAAAATCTACGAAATTCTAAATCCAACCGCCAATGGTATTGGACTATCATTAAACCCAAGAATGTACAAATGGACTGTATAAGAAGTTAATTATTCTCAATTCTTTGGTTGCACAACTCCCTACGTCCAATACAAATCATCAAATCAACAGTTTTCTTACGGGACAAGGAAAGTCATTAAACTATATCCACTCACCACAATCCGAACTTCTTAAAATCACCCACATGTGAAACAAAATCCCTTTCAGATTGGACTACAACACTCCAAATACACTAATGGTTCTTGGCCTCATAACCCAAAAGTTGACCCCCTAATGATTCATCAAGATTCGAACTACTACAGAGATTTATACATGAATTTCATTCATGGAGCCTATCCATAAAATCCAATATTATCAGTGTGTGTCCCAATTTGCATGTGTAAATCACAAACGATGCCACAAATCTCACTTGTATTGATTAACAATGAATTACAACTTTCTCTCTCTAAAGCTCTATCTTTCTCTCTACTATATGATCTCAATTAAGTTCTCTCTAAGATATGCAATATGTTCTACAAAATTACAACAAGGCTAATCCTATTTATACCTAAGGATTACAAAGAGAATTAACAAACACACAACATTGACCTTAACATAAAAGACTTTGACTTTCTCTTTATAGCATTGACTTTGACTTTCCACTTAAGAAAGGTTTGACTTACAACTTTGACTTTAACTTCAAACTTTCTCATGATCTTGAATACAATATTATTTGCACTAACATTCTCCCCCTTTGTATTCTAGATCATACTTCAAATGAATTACAGTTTAACAATCTCCCCTTTATAACAATCTCGTCCTTTTAGGTAAACATCCACAAAGATATTCTCCCCCTTTATCTATCAAATGTCATATTTAACAGAAAAGGAATCTTCAAACAAAATCCGGCTTTAAAGGTCTTCTCTCATGAAGTCAAACAATCTTTATCATCCTTTGAAAACAATCTCTCCTTTTGAATGAATTTAGTCTTTATCAAAAAAATCTTGCCCTTTTGAAGCAAAATTATCTTCAGGAAAGAAACTATCTCTAGCTTTTACTCACTTTCTTTGTAATCTCAAAATTTCTGTGATCTTTAACAGACTTTCAGTAATCTTTCTCAAAAGTCTTGAACTCTTGGTCTTTCTTTAAACTTTCTTTATATCATTTCCCCACAAACTTTCTTGGTCTCTCCATATTTCTCCCTGTATCTTTAAAATTGAACATCCACAATCCATCATTTCTTGATAACATCTCCATTTAATTTTTTGATGTTTCTCTCCCTTTTTGATGATTGCGAGCATCAAAATCATCAAAACTTGGCAAGAAATGCATCCAATTTCAGACCCACATCATCTGATCTTTCCTTTTTGATATAAGTAACAACCATCAATTCAAAATGATTCCGAATCTTTTCAAATTCAGAAATAAAGTTGTAGCCATGAATCAACAAATGAAACAGTTAACTGTTAACTGTTTCATTTTATAGTAATTACTTATCTTAACATTGATCTGATAATATGCACAGACGGTTGAAATTGGTTTGTAAGATGTGTAACATTTACATGGTTTGTATTTGATTTGGATATATATATATAGTATATAGGGGTGGATTCAAATGAAAATTCGTTTTTCATTGTGCACGTGAGGACCAATTTTAGCCATTGATCAAAACTTAAAAACAAATCAATGGTTAAAACATAATAAGATTAAATGAGAATTAATTAGGGACAAAACTAGAAATTTGAATCAGCGTCTACCTTATTTGATTTTTTATTTTCTTTGTTAATTAAAATATTTTTACCTCCTTAAAGTTTAAAATAAATTATCATAAAAATTACTAATATTTTAATCAAACAAATTACATAAAAAAAACGAGAACTTCGTGCTCTTCGATATGACATCCATCTGGATATAGTTTTTTTCATTTTAACCGTTTTTACATGAAATGTTATATATGTATTATATTCATTATAAATATGTATGCACGTCCCCAGGTGTCCACATTTAGTATGAATAACAAAGGTGAACGTTCATTCACTATTCATGATGAATAATACATTATTCATAATGAATAGTACAACATTCAGGATGAATAATACACGAATTCATGATTCATTTATTATTCATCATGAATTGTGTATTATTCACCCTGAATGTTGTAGTATTCATCTTGAATGATACATTATTCATGATGAATAATATATCAATGACTGAAGGTGTGGACACTTGGCGCACTCTCTTTTGTTTCCCGATTCACAACCGAAATTTCGTTTAATTCATTATGAATGTGTATGTTCATCCTTGGGTGTCCCACATTCAGTATAAATAACAAATGTGAACGTTCATTTATTATTCATGATGAATAATATAGTATTCATGATGAATAATATAGTATTCAAGATGAATTATACAACATTCAGGATGAATAATACAAGAATTCATGAATCGTGTATTACTCACCCTGAATGATGTATTATTTATCCTGAATGATACATGAATAACCCGTGAATGTGTGGGGACGTGGCGCGCTCTCTTTTGTTCCCCGGTTCACAACTGAAACTCGATAGGTTCTCGATTCGTCTAGATGGGTGTTGGGTTATGGGCTGAAGAACGCGATGTCTTACAACGTTGAAAAAAGTGTTGAAGAAGGGGATGTCGAGTTACGGACTTACGGTGTCAAGGTGTTCTACACACTTGAAGGTATACTATGTTTAGGTTGCGTATACTGTGTAGTATTGGCCAGGGTATTTAAGTCCCTTGTGTCTTTGGTGTTGGTAAGAAACTCACGCTTACTTTGAATACAATCCTACTTTGCGCTTTCAATCTCTCTCTCTCTACTTTCTCTCTCTACGATTTGTTGATTTTGGGATTATCAATAGGTATCAGAGTTGTTCTAAATCTAAGAGAATTGAGAGAAACATTTTTCGAATTCTGAATTAGTGATTAAATCAGAAAATTTGATTGATTTTCTTGAATTTTTTCAAGAAAATCTCATTTTTTGATTTTTCATCAAATTTGGATTGTTTTCTGAACGAATTTCTTTGTAAATTGGTTTGTTGGATTCGTTTTTCATAGTAGAATACTTTTGATTCACATTGATTTGCAAGAAATTCACATTTTGATCTTCAATTTTTGTTAGTGCATAAATATGTTGGATACAAGATCAAGAAGACTAAAGGTCAAAGTACAAGAAGTCAAAGTTGAGAAAGTCAAATCTCATCAAAGTCAAAGTCTTCTGTAATAAAAGTCAAATGTATTTTTGTATTTGTTTCCTTGTTTTAGTTGTAGGTATAAATAGTTTATTTTTCCTTTGTAATTAGATGGTATATCAAAGTGAAATACTGAACTCAGTAAGTTTAGAGAGAGAAAATATCTGAGAAAGAGAGAGAGTTCGTTAGAGAGAGATTGTAGAGAGAGAAAGTGTAATCTTGGAATTGAATTGAAATCAAACAGGTAATTGTTTGTGATTTCTTGTTTTGTTTGATTAATCTTGAATAGAAACTAGAATCTGGGAATATCAATTGGTATCAGAGCAGATCCAAATCGAAAATCAAGAAATTCAAAAAGTTCGTATCTGTGTTCTTGAGCGAAAATCGAATTTCGAGTTTTAGTGCAAATTAGGTGCTGAAATCGATTAGGTTTTGTTCACTAAGTGCTATCGATCGAGTCTGTATAGTTTATTGAAATTTTTCGATTTTCTGGAAAAGACGTTTTACGAACTGTTCATTTCAAGAATTCTCAATTTTGTTGTTTTCGATCGAATTGTTTGATTGAAAAGTTGTTAGAAAGTTGTTTTCGAACATTTCTGTGCAAGAAAATTTCATCGAATTCGGTTTTGTAATCGTAATTAGAAGGTTTTTGTGATTTTTCAACGTTTTGCGCTAGATCTAAATTTTGCGCCAGTTCTTACGTGCTTTGTTCCAGTTCTTCTCAGGTTTGCGTGAGTTCATCAGATTTGCGTCAGTTTATCTGAAGGTTTTCATCTAGCTCAAGTTTTCACGAAAAGTACAAGTTTTCTCTATCTGCATTTCGCGCAAAGTCTAGTTTGCGCTACCTTTGTATCACGCAAAGTTAAGTTTGCGTTACAGTCTTCTCACGCAAATATCTTTTGCGCCATCTACTATTCACGCAAGTCAGTTTTGCGCCACTTACTTGTCAAGAAAAGAAAGTTCTCGTCAACATCATCTCACGCAAAGTCTATTTTGCGTCATCAGTGCATCATGCAAACTCAAGTTTGCGCCATCAACGCTTCACGCAAATCTAAGTTTGCGCCATCTTCATCAAGCGCAAAAGAAAGTTTGCGCTAGTCACTGTTCATGCAAAACTCTAGTTTGCGCCAGCTCCTCTATTTCAGACTTAGCATTTTTCTGACTATGGATTCTGAAAAGTTTGCATTTCAAGCTCAGTTCTACAAGAGTGATATCATGATGTCATTAGGCACAGAAACTCGTCCTCCAGTTCTAGTTGATGAGAATGAGTTCACTAAGTGGAAAGATCGGTTTCTGAATTTCATCGAGCGTCAAAAGAACGGAGATGACATGATGAAGATTCTATCTGAAGGATCTTTTGTAAAACCCATTCTGACTTCTGGATTATCAAAGCCTATCGCTGAGTACACACCCGATGAGTTGGTACAATATAAAGCCGATCGTGATGTAAAGGCTAATATGATGCTAGCTTTGCCAAATTCTATCTACAACAGGATTGATTGCTTCAAAAACAATCCTAAACTAATGTGGGCACAGCTAGAGAAGATTATGCTTGAATCTACAATTGCTACACAACTTCGGCATACACGTTATATGAACAACTTTGAAGAATTCAAAGCCAAAGATTGGGATTCACTGAAAAATGTTTATGACAGATTATGTGCGGTGATAAATGATCTGAGAAAGATAAAAGTGGAAAAGACTGAGCTAGAGACAAATATGAAGTTCCTCAATGCTTTGCAACCAGAATGGAATAAATCTTGCCACCGATTGAGGAATGATGTCAGAATCTCTACCATGCAAATCCAAGAGATGTATGAAATATTGCTGACAGATGAGTGCATAGTCACAGAGAAGAAAGCCAAACTTGACAAGAAAAACAAGAAGACAGTGGACACAGTTGCACTTCTCGCAAGCAAACTGTCTAAACAAGCATTATCCGAAAATGCTTATGATGGTGCAACTGATGACGATGGTGAGGCGCTACAGAAAGCTATGATTATTCTCTCTCAACACTACAACAAGAAGTTCAAAAGTTGTCTTCTATTCCTCCTATGGTTCAAGTTCAGATGATCATGCTTCGTACTCTACTGATGATTTTGTTAATTCTTCTGATTATTTTTCTCGTGCTTTCAATGTCAAATCTAACAAATATTTCCCCATAAGAACTGTAACTAACAAACATGGACCCAAATATAAGTAGGTTCCAAAACTAAAGATTGATTCTGAGTTGCAGGCACCTAAAGTCAAGGGGGAGTAAGAGAAAATTTGGCTTCTAAGTACATCAGCTTAGAACCCGTACTTCAATGGATTTCGACTTCTAAACATGTCAGTTTAGGACTCGTTCTTCCATGCTTATAGCTTCTGGACTAATGAGAAAATGTGAGTACATCTACTTAATTCCGCTGCATATATCTCTAAATATGATGTTGTTCCAGTTTTTTCTCATATTTTTTTTAATAATCTGAGCAAGTTCAACTAACTCTTGAATTTGTACAACCTAAATCTTTCATTTGAGACTCAAATTCATTATACATTTTGTGGAAGAAGGTATTATTGAATTTTATTTTGTTCCAACTAAATATCAATTTGTCGATGCTTTACATTTGTCTTAAATGAAATTATTTTCAAACTCGGCATTTTGAATTTAATAAAAAAATTTATTTTATTTTGTTCCGACCACCACAGTTCATTCAAGTACATTTAAAAGAGGTGCATCGTCTAAGAGCACAAGTTGATGAACCGATTGTTCTTTCAAGCTAATCACAAACAGGTCCAGTCTTGTCAAGACAACAAAGGCAAAATAGTTTGAAAGATGCTGAAATTTTTTTTTTTTTAAAAGTCAAGAAGTTTCGCTAAGTCGCTTAGATGGTCCAAGTTCATTTAGAAGATTAATATTGAAGACCACAGCGCCAATGATTACTAAGGGGGAGATTGTTAAGTCAAATTTTATAGTAATCATTGTATTTATAGGTTTGGTCTAATACTGTGTTTAGGTTGCGTATCCTGTGTAGTATTGGCCAGGGTATTTAAGTCCCTTGTGTCTTTGGTGTTGGTAAGAAACTCACGCTTACATTGAATACAATCCTACCTTGCGCTTTCAATCTCTCTCTCTCTCTACTTTCTCTCTCTACGATTTAGTTGATTTTGGGATTATCAATAAGACATATATAACATTTCACGTAAAAACCGTTAAAAGAACAAAATATAAATATATCGAGATGGATGTCATATTAAAAAACGCGAAATTCTCGTTTTTTTATGTAATTTTTTTTATTAAAATATTAATAATTTTTAAGATAATTTATTTTAAACTTTAAGTGGGTAAAAGTTTTTAATTAAAAAAGAAAATAAAAAGTCAAATATGGTAGACGTGATTTAAATTATCTTTCATTTTTACCCCTAATCTAATTTTAATTAACAGTTCTATTTAATATGAGTTGTTTGATCAATAGAGATGGAGAGGCCGAGATTCGTCCCCACGTGTACAATGAAAATTGAGTTTTCATTTGAAATTTCCTCTCTCTCTCTCTCTCTCTCTATATATATATATATATATATATATATGGATTAAATCAAGTGAGAACCACAAAAAGGTTGAGAATTATAAGAACGAATCTCAACCACAATTAAGATTAATTAATGGTGAGAGTTTGGAGGTAACATTTTACATATATAGTGTCATTTAAATACAAACATAACTCTTAAAATGGTATAAAAGTAAATATCTTCACTTTCTATCTCTTATTTAACTTATATAGTTTATATTACACAACACCTCTTTTTTAAATCAAAATTATATTAATTACAATAACATTTTGAATCAAAAAATTTATATAAAAAGCGAACATTTTATTTTCTTTAATTTGACATGGGTATCATTATATTTTTTTTAATATTTTCTTTAATAATTGCAATTTTTATATGAAACAATAAAAGTGATTTAACTCGTATTTTGTTTCACCTTGTGAAACAACATTTTAGTATTCCACATCACATTTCACGTCATTTTGGTTTCTTTTCACATTGTGAAACAGCAGTACATTGTTTCACTATGTGAAACTGCACTACATTGTTTCACATTAACAACATTATGTTGTTTCAGAATATAAAACGACATTTTATTGTTTCACATCACATTTTATGTCAACTTTTGTTTTGTTTTGTTTTGTTTTGTTTTCAAATTGTGATTTGTTTTGTTTTGTTTTGTTTTGTTTTCAAACTGTGAAATAATAACAATTTATTGTTTCAATTTAGCGACATTATATTATTTCACAATATAAAAGAAATCACGTTGTTTCACCATGGCAAAACTCTCATCTCCATTTTTTTTATAATGTAACATCTAGTCTCCCTCGGAGAATTGTTGTAGTCTAGTCCCCTCAATTGTCTAGCCCTGTTTCAGAACTTTAGGACAATGTGCCCGACTAGCCTCCATTATATAGATGTGTTAAAGTTTTATATTGGTTAAGCTTGAACTATGTATTCTTTATATATGATGAAATCTTTTTTCTTTCCTTAATAACTCTTTTTTTTGAAGGGTGTGCTATGCCAAAACTAATCTCAACAAATTTTGACTGTAAGAAATCAGTCTTGATAAACTCAGTTGTAAAAATGTTTGTGTACACATGGAATTGAACCCTAGACAGATGGGATATTCCACCACATCCCACAGGGCCTCAATCACACGCCACAACCCTTCTGGTTCTCAAGAACTCTTTTTAAAAAAGTAATATAAGGTTTTGTTGGTCCTGGTGGGTTAATGACTTATAATGCAAGTGTTTGTAAAAGGGGGTTGGATACAAGCACAAAAAATTTTCACTTTTTTAATCCATTTGTTTTATTAAAACATAAAGAACTACAGATTTATTGCGGAAGCTAGGAAGGTAAGATTATATCCTAAACAATATGACTAGTTGACAAATTTTCTAACAACTGAAAGAGTAAGAGAAGAAGATACTCTTTCATATTAAAAGAACTAAGATTGTCTTCTAAGGTTAAGGCCTCGATCTACAAGAATTTGCACTTAGAAATTCTTCAAAGGGGTAAGTTGCATATGATCCAGAGACAGCGTTTTATAGTATTCTATGCATTAAATATGGTAGTGATGTTGGTTTTTCTCTGTGTATTTTTAATAATACATATAATAAACAAAATTAATCAACGAATGATTAAGAACTCGGAAAAAATCAACTAATGATTTTAAGACACCGATAAAGAAAAGAAGAGGATGTAGAACAGAGGTTGAGGCTCGTGTTACACACGATTCCCTTAAACAGATTCGTCGCCTGTTCCCAGAGTACAACAACAAAAAAAACAATAGTACTGCCGGAGATGACCACTTGCCTTGAAACTTCACCAGAGTTATCGTATGCACTATGAATTTCAGAGAGAGATATGTGAGAGTGTTTCGTTGTATGGGATATCGTCTTCTGTTGTGAATGTAACCAACCATCCTTTTTATATTGAAAATCGAAACCGACAACATTAATACGTAATTAACCAATAATTAAAGAATTAATCTTTAAAATCTACAAGATTAATTCGATAATTAACTAGTAATTAAAATATTAATTATCAGAATTCAATACGTTTGATTTGGGGTTACAAAATCTGAAACAGTGCACGGCGCGGTTTACCGCGCGAGTTAGCCCGTGGCAAACCCGCCCGGGCCACTGGATCAAAACAAAAATTCGCAAAAACCACACTGCGCGAGCACAAGATTTCGGAGTTGCATTCGTGTCCGTAGGTCGCGCCCACACACAAGTTCGCCGATTTAGCTTACGAAAATCTCAATCGGCAACCCCCTGCGCGCGGGTAGGAGTTGGAGTAAAACCAATCAAATGAGCTTGTAAGCCCTCCCACATTCATGGTTATAAACCACAAAATGTTTACTATTCCTTACTATGTGGGACAAGTTCCCACACCCACTTGATTTTTTCCAATTTCATCCCAAACACTCAACTTTGAGCATCGATATC
This sequence comes from Arctium minus, assembly GCA_954870635.1. NCBI lineage: Eukaryota > Viridiplantae > Streptophyta > Magnoliopsida > Asterales > Asteraceae > Arctium > Arctium minus. The sequence goes on from OX941087.1 coordinate 34,108,986, forward strand.
TCATTGACACATATTCTGTTTTGGACACATAATATATCGTTTCAAAGCTCTCATATAAGAGAACACAAACCCACTAAGAGTTCGATATATACAATACATATACATGTATTTAAATGTGTCCAAAGTTAGTAAAAAACCATATGTGTTTTACTAACTTTTCCAACAAGTGAAACTTCAACGCGTCTTCATATGATATGCTTATCCATGTATCTTTGTACTCTTCATATCGACCATTTGATATGATGTAGACGTTTGTTGTTTCAACCCATCCTTCTGTATAAAGAGTGAACAGTAAAGAAAGTATGGTACTAATAAAATAGTACTTTTGAACTTGCTTTGGCTGACAATTCCTATACCAGGATATGGGTTGGAAGTTTGGTCCCTAAGTTTTCTTATCAAGTCTCCATCCATGCTTTTTTATGCAGAGTAAACAGTAAAATATGTAAATATTACTTGCTTAGTCTGACATGTTGAACATGTTCCCACACTAGGACTTAAAGTTGAAAAAAAGAAACTTTGTCCTAAAGTCTTCACTTCAAATCGGCATGCCAGATAGCATTTGTCAAACTATTTGACTTATCTGTCTTATGATGTTCTATCAGCTAGATGATAAATCCAATCCGCTTTAGTGTCTATCTAACTTCGCTTCAACTAGTCTTCGATTTTGCTGAAGGCATTTTGCTTGATCAGATAACAAATTACAAAATAGGACTTACAATGGAAATCCCCATTTACACGGATGAATAGGTACCCTAAAAACTAGGTGTATTTCAGATATATACCAAAATCAGATCCTTCTCAATTTTGGATTCAGAACTCTTCGATCCTATACAAATCGGATCCTATAACATTTCAAATTTTATTTGTATTTTGGATAATACGCAACAACTTAAATCCCAAAACATTCTAAGTGTTTGATCGGATGTTATTGTGTATTATTATCAAATCCGATTATTGAAACCAACACGTTTCATATATTATCAAGTTGGATAGAAATACTAACCTCAGAAAATTTATTTTTCAATCGATACCACTATCAAATAGGCTAAAACAATAAAAGAAACTGTATAATTGAAAAGTATGTCAGTCACAAAATGTATCATATATGTTCCTCATCTTAAGGTTAAATTTCACCATTAAATCTTTGGATTTGAAGCATAAAGGAATTTTATCACATGGGGTCTTATTAAGAAAGCTTTTGTATTTGTTTTAAAATGGATTACAATGATTGAAGGGACGTTTACTCAAACGCTTAACTGGTAAGCCTTTATCGGAAAAAACCAACACTCTCACTTACCTTATCGAGTAAGAGTCAATGCCATTAAAACGACATTGTATGTAACAATTTATCCGCTAAGTGCTAACCGGGTAAGATTCGTCACCGTCACTTAACCGGTAAGACTCTCAGCCCTTGTCATCGCTCTTACCGGGTAAGATTATCGGTCCTTTCCATGTTCATCCAAATGGCCCCTAACTAGTACTTAATTAATTAATAAGGTAATCTCATACAATTTTACAAAGGCATGGTACATTGCTTGTGACTAATCCTTATATGTGTGATTAGGGGTGTCGTTGAGTTGAGTAGTAGGTTGTTTGAGTTTGATTCAAGAAAATAGTATTTGGTTCAGTGATGGACTACCGGATCCAATAATTATTTTTAGTTGGTGGAGTTGGACTTTAATTAACATAATATAAAATATAATTAAAGTTACATGAAAGAAATATACATAAAAATGAGAAACTTTTTTTGAAATGCTTTACTTTGAAGATTCTCTACCGATACCAGTGATATCGGGTATGGATGTTAATAGTTTCTTTTTAAATGGTTTTCATTTCTCTAAAGCATATAATAAAACAAGTTACATATTAATAAACTTAAACCCGTAATTCCAATTTCTAAACATTTATGCATATTACTGAATGACTACAAATTATTAATCAATTAACAATTAGGCACCGAACTTTAATAACTTGAAACCAAACACCAACTCAAAAACATACAATACACTTATAAATAATTAGGCACCATTCAAACCCTAACAATTTAGAACCAAAGCCTAACATAATAAACAAGGTTTTAACGAACCATGTGGATTAATAATAAACAATAAACAATAAACATTGAATAACCATATAAGTAACACATATATATTTAAAAATAACAAAAAAAAACCTAAAAAGTTTCTCACAATAGATGTTGGCATTGGATGAGTTGGGGAAGCGATAGAGCATAGAGAGAGGGTGCCAAAGTAGGAGGTTTCCGCAGACATAGTAGAGGTTATCGATCCGGAGACTGGAGCAAAATGCAATGGCCAACACCGAGGAAAAATTCTAATAACGTGTTGCTGTGAAAATTTTAGTGGGGTAGGGAGTTACTGTAACACTCTAAAATTTAGGCGGAAATAAAAATCGAAATTTTGGCAATATAACGTTTGAAAATAGAAAAAACCTGCCACCCTAAAAAGGGAATAAATTAAACCTGTGAAGTAAGGTAGAAACAATTCAAAAACCCAAGTGTATCATCCCCAACGGCGTATATCTTAAGGCATTTACAATCTCAATAAATGAAGCATAGGATGACAACCTACTAATCTAAAATAAGTTAACTAGATTATGATCGGGTGTCGCTATACTTCCAAAATGTGTATCTTCAAAATCATTGGAGGTTGGTCACTATATTTCCTCAAAAAGACCACACACGAACCCAAGGTCGTTCCCTCAGTCTCGACATGCCCCACTGCTAGGATAACCTGTCAAACATGACAACAAAGAACAAGTGTTAGGCTACAGCCTAGTGAGAACAAGTCAAGTAAGAATAGGAGTACTAAACCCATTTGAGGTCACGCGAAGGATAAAGTCGTGAGCTAAAACCAATAAATCAAATAAACCATTAGTGATTAAAACATGGTACAAATAACACCAATCACATAATGAGCTCAACTCCTCTAAGTCTATTGCTCGAAAACATCAAGTCAACCCCTCTAGGTCTATTCTTGAGAGATCCAAAACGGGGAACTCTAGCACAAGGGAATTACACCTTACTGCCCATGAGACGCTACCCGACCGTATAGGCCCACACCTTACTTATCATGGTGACCCGATGCCTATTCCGTGCCAAGTGGCGAACCTAATGTCCAAAACGGGGACATAGGAACACCGTGCCTATGGATCCATTACACTAAGACCAATTATCAAAACAAGCCATTACACATATTATAAATCATGTATGTAAGCCTTAAAACCACATCATATATACATATACATACGATTTCCAACATGAATCTTGCCCCTCAACTTTTAGAAGGCTTAATAAATATAACCTCATCAACAATAACGCCATACATACCCCTTTCAAGGGTCATAGTCACTATTAATTTATTTATTACATAAATCATACCAAACCCTAGTTTCACATTGGGTTCACCAAATCCCATGAAATAAGGGTTTACTACTACATATGTAGGGGAGAACAATAGTCTATACATCTTGTTGTGAAACTATAAGTTGAGTCTTTTGGTTTGGGTTAAAGAACCCTAAATCCCCAAATCTCATAATATAGGTCAAAAAGTTGTTCAATCACATGACATACTTGGAAATATAGATGAGGATTTAGAGAATATAAACCCTAATGTAATGTAGTAAGGAATAGTGGGTGAACTCACCTTGTTAGGGAAAGTAGACACAAACCCTAGATGATGAAAGCTTGAAAGAGAGAGATGGAGTTGCACTTGAAGCCTTAATCACAACAAACCAAGATAGAACCCATAAATGCATATAAGGATCTCTCTTATGAGCATTAAATGAAAAGGGATGAAACCCTACCTTTGTGTCTTCTCAAAATCGCACCCAAAAGAGCTCCAAGATGAAAAATGAATTAGAAAATCGGCTTCTAGGCTTTTAAGTGATCTGACCCCGTAGGCTATTGTGCCAAGCTATAGTGACAGATGTCAAAATAGCTGGCACAATCGCCAGCCACTCCCCCCTCTCGGTACATACTTGGCTATTGTGCCAAGCTATAGTGACAGATGTCACAATAGCTGGCATAATCGCCAGCCACTATCTCGCTACTATTGTGTGTGACACAAATTCGAGAAAAACTTAAAAAGTATCATTTTTGCATGGATTATTTTACTCATTTCAGCCACCTGCAATGTGATATTATTGAGTATCAAATATTGGAGACAATATGGAGGTAGGAAGACCAAGGAAGATAAAGACATGAGGTAAATAACAAAATAAAGTAAAGACAATCCATATCTTGGTGTAAATATTTCTCTACTCAAAATGGCAACTTATGGACTTACATTGATGAAAGAAAGGGCTGAACTTTCATGAAAGAGTAAAATAAGAAGACAAACAAAATTTTGGGTCAATGGACACTTAACTCTTTGGAAAACATCTTAGGTAAAAGACTTCCATCTCCTTTTCTTCTCCATTAAAATAGAGGCATTGAGACTTCATTTAAAGAAACCTCTAGCAATGTAGAAAACTTTATCAACTTATCTCATCATTTAATTTTCTTAGATGGTTGTAGTTGTAATTTATTTTTCAAATCTTAAATTTCCAGCACTCCCTTACCATTGTGGCGAAAGTTTGTCTTTTATTTATCATTGAAAGTAATCTTTAAGTATTAATCTTTTTCTATTTTGTTCTTTTCTCCAAGTATTAGCTAAGCACCTATTGGTTGTGGTGTGAGTCGAACCTTGAATTAGTAGGCAACACTTGGATGTTGTTATTGTTGCTAACTCTTGGGCTTGGTTACTCAAGTCAAAACTTTAACTCAATATGGACAAGCCGATCAGTTGAAATTGTAAAGGAAGTCCTAGATCCAGAGTAGGAGGATTATGAAATATGGCTTGAGTGATGCAAGAAGATTTGAGATAGTATTTTATAATCACATAGAGATACAAATTTTTGTATGATTTTAACTAGAGTTAAAATGTCGGTTGGGAGTAGTGTTACAAAGAGATTTGAGCATTCGTCTCCATACTAGTAGAATTAAGACTCTTAGAAATCAACTTAGTTAGATCGACAAGTCTTTAGCTGGCAAAATTGGTGACTTTGTGGGGACATGTAGCCACTTTATGGAAGTTCACTTTCAAGAGATAGGACTTTTATATACGTTTTTGTGGCAAATGTATTTGACCATATCGTTACTACAAATGTTTTAAGGAAAGCTTACACCCATATCTTTTTCTTTAAATTAATCGCTTTTACTTAATTGTTGAAAGCACCAAACTCACTCAAAGATAATTTATTCTTCTCTAATTGAAATCATTGTAATTCTCGACCTAGTACTCGAAACTCTGAAATTTGATCTCTGTGGATACAACCTTAGTATTTTTACCACTTTATTACTTGAAAGCGATCATAGTGATCGATGTGCACTCCCACCGCCACTGTGGTGACAATGTGGGCATTTTCTAGACCTATACATTTTACCACTATCAACGGGGCGAGTGATGGGACATGATATGGACATGATTTATGATTAGTAAATCCCTAAAAAGTAAATGCATTATGTTTGTATAGAATTTGTAATAACTTTGATTAATTTATACAATTCTTTTTCAAAGATGATATTATTAGTTACTTTCGATAAGAATTATTGTATCCTTATAACATCGACATTGGTTAGACCATCAAACGTGTGATGCATAACGAGCATCAGTACATTAGGGTAAGAGTACTACGAGTTAGAATAGTGTTGTCATAATTTCATTTGACATGTTGCAATGTATATGTCTGACTCTTATCCTTTAAGAATTGGGGGATAAATGACTTCAGAAAGAAGTCAAAAGTCGCCTATATAAATGCTACAATTGCACGTTTTACATACAATCTGATTATTGTCCTTCGGCTAGTTTAAATGTCATCAAGTTAACTAGCCACAATGTTTGTAGCATGAGGATTCCAAAACGTAGTGGTACTAAGCCATTGCGGTATGTCATTTTTCAATCTAGTCTGATGTCCTTGTGGACATTGTCCATTAGATGTTATGAAGGTTTTTAGATCTTTTTTAACACTTCTTATATAGAATGAACAATTGTTTGATCTTATAAAGTGAAGTCTTATTAACAGTATACTAGAACCTTTAAACATGTTTGACATCCTATAAAGATGATTTATTTTAGGAAAAAGTCCAAGAAAGCCCAATGGACTTTAGTGTTTGAAGTGATCAAATCCTTGGACAATTTTATGGACCAAATAAGTCCTTGGACATTTCAAAACATATTAAATAAATCTTTAAACTTTTAGAAACCTATTAAATACATCTTTGTTAGTTAAAAAATGTAATCTGCAACCTACACGGTAGATAAAACTACAAATTAGGGAAAAACCCTAAAAATTAAACCAAAAACTCCACTCCCAAAAACAAGTACAACATCGTCCCAATTTGATGAATTTAAGAAGGGGGTGATGAAAGGCGTGCATAAACGAGTTGTATCTAGGAGTGCTTACATGTTGATTCTTTCATGGTTTGTTTGTTTTTTTAGAATTGAGTGACCCCAAGGAAGAAGGTCTAGACAACCTCTTTCTTTTACCCATTCAAGCTTACAAAAACCCAAAATATAATTAGTCAAAGTTTCGCAAGTTAACCAGTCGTTCCTCTGTCTCCTCCGTGAAAAAAACATCTAATATATGGAAAGGACTGCAAACAACGAAGATGAAGTGATTGTAACATTTATGAAATCAAACTATGTTTTTATCTATTTTTTATTCTGATTAAAAGTTTAAAACACAAAGAAGCCAAAAGCATCCATCAAAAACTGCACCAAACAAACACTAATCCTCGATTGCATGATACGAAGCTGATCATAAGTTGCAGATTTTGAAGATTACATATGGATAATGAACGAAGATAACGATCGATCTATAACCTAAGAACAAAACGAGATTTGAATTGATCTGCCTCAGAGCTTTTTGGTTATGGTGGTCCAAACGGATTATTAACCAAACTGAGTTTGATAATTTCAAAATTTATGGACGGATACGAAGTAACTAATCGAGTTCATGATATATATATATATATTGTGATTCCAGAACAAGTGCAATAATAATGTATAATCAATCAATACACAATGAATGCTCGGGTTGGGTTCATTTGTTAACCCGGTTTTTTGTACTAACTTTGTGAACCAAATATTGACCGTTGATATTGAGATTAAGGGTTAAGATTAAAACCAATTAGCATTAATTCTTATTTATTAGATTTGTAATAATTAATTATATTGAATAGGGGTTTTTAAGGAAATTTACAACCCTTTTTCACATTTAATATTCATACAAGTTAACTCGTTCATTAAAGTTCAGTCGCTCAATGTTGTTATTTTGTAACTTCCCCTTCATTAATGGCCACTTTGTAACTCCCAAGCCAAAAAGTCTAAAAAAAAAATAATGAAATATGTGAACGTATATGAACATAAATGAACATGTATATAACGACTGAACATCTATGATCATTCATTACAGTTCATTCGAATATGTTGAACATATATAAACAATGATGTTATAATCTTCATACTACCAGATATTCATACAAGTTAACTCGTTCATTAGAGTTCAGTCGATCAATGTTGTTATTTTGTAACATTCTCTTCATTAATGGCCACTTTGTAACTCCCAAGCCAAAAAGTCTAGAAAAAAAAACATAATGAAGTATGTGAATGTATATGAACATAAATGGACATGTATATAACGACCGAATATCTATGATCATTCCTTATAGTTCATACGAATATGTTGAACGTATATGAACAATGTCGTTATAATCTTCATACTACCAGATATTCATACAAGTTAACTCGTTCATTAGAGTTCAGTCGATCAATGTTATTATTTTGTAACCTCCCTTTTATTAATGGCCACTTTGCAACTTCCAAGCCAAAAAGTTTAGGAAAAAAAACATAATAAAGTATCATTTCTACCCTTGGACATTTAACGATTTGTTCAAACCAATCAAGGATTAAAATGACTTCTTATTGGTTGAGAGGAGTTCATAAAGTTCTCATTAATGCTCAATAAACCTAGTCATATGATTAAAAAAAAAGGGTTTACACTTGAAACCTTAACAATGATTAGGCACATAAAACTAGGTTAACCCTAGAAACTAACAAAGTATTTATACTATTTAGGTATTTACATTTTTAGCACAAACTTCAATACACTTAAACAATTAATTAACCGTAACATATATATATATATAGACTTAAGTTCGCGTGAGACCAAACAGTTTCCGTGAGACCGGTGAGACCAAGCTTTAAAGTATGAAATTTCACACCAAAAAACTATGAATATAAAAAAAATCGAACTTTTCATAGGGAAAACACCGTAAATGTTACGTTCACGGTGTTTTTCGCTGTGAATGTTCGTTTTTTTTACCGTCACAGCGTCTTCACTGTGAAGGTTCGGATATACCTTCACAGTCTTTTAGCTGTGAAGGTTTGATTTTTTTTTAACTTAGTTTAGGCTTTTTTACCTTCATAGTGTGATTACATTATGAAGGTTCGAATGTTTTTTACCTTCACAGTGTTTCGGTGTGAAGTTTCATGTTTTAATGTTTGGCCTCACGCGGTCTCACAGAAACAGTTTGGTCTCACGTGAACCTGATATATATATATATATATATTTATATATATATATATATATGTGTGTGTGTGTGTGTGCGCGCAATATCACAAAATAAGAGATTGTTAAGCATGAAGAGGAAACCTGGTATGCCTTCGAGCTTTTCGGTTATGGCATTCTAGTTATGAGGTCTATATTGTTGGACTTGTGGTTGGGAAAGGATTTTTTGGTTTAATTTTTTGGTTCTTTTTTTTAATTAGTAGTTTTACCTGTTGTGTAGGTCGTAGGTTACATTTTTAACTAATAAGAACGTTTTTAATAGGTTTCTAAAAGTCTAAGAATTTATTTAATAGGTTTTGAAATGTCCAAGAACTTATTTGTTTCAAAAAATTATCCAATGATTTAATCACTCAAAACACTAAAATCCATTATTTTTTTTTTTGACTTTTCCCTTAATTTTATAGTGAATATCAACAATCAACCTGCCAAAAATTCAGTTCGCATCGTGGTCCATGAGTTGGTTAACTTTGGGTTGATGGGCATTTTGATCTTTGTGATGCTTTTTAGAGTTGCAACATGGCTTAGAACAGATAGATTAGCACAGTAAATTATTGATTAACATATTGCCTAAAACTTAAAAATGTTAAGCAAGCTTTGAAAACTTTGATTAAAATGTCATACAATAATTACTAGATTTTGTTTGATATGGTGGAATAATTATTGACGAATTGACTATTTGTACCAAAATTTATGTCCTTGATTTTTTTGATTGTGACAATAAAACAGGAATAATTGGTTGTGTATGATATAAAGTTGGATACATTAATTGAAGACTAATTAAAAAACATGTCTCATATAGCAACTCCACCTCTATCCCATTAATCGGATGTTGTTGGCACTTGGACGCCATAAATTCATATCAAACTCTACCCCAACATGAGAATATAAAAATTTTGAAAACTATGTAAATTAATGTTTATATGTTGTTTTATATTGTAAAATAATGAATGTTAAAATATAGTATTGTTTTATAAAGTAAATTTTATTTGTATTTTTGAATTGTGAAACAAAATTATACTATCATATTTATAGTTTCATAATATGAAACAAATATATATATATATATATATATATATAGATATAGATATAGAAAGTTAATCAAATGAGAACCATGAAAAGATTACAAAGAGGTGAGAATCAATATATAACTTTTTGTATGATTTTTTCATTGAAGGCTATGATTTAAGATATTGTTTCATATATATTTGTTCACATGTAGAAAAAATTACATATGAAACTTTTTTTTGGTTCTCATAATGAAACCAAAAATACATTTTAAAAATTTTCACATTGTGAAACAAATACAGGTAAAATTATAATATTAAGAAACAAATATATGTGAAATAATATTTTAAATCAAAACATTTGAAAAAAAAATATGTAAAAAATACTTTTAGATCGATTCTCATAAGTTTGTAATTTTTTTTGGTTCTAATTGATATATATATATATATATAATATTAGGTTCATTTGAGAAATGTTAAAAATATGAGAAATAATGAAAATGATACTAACTCTTTATCTCGTCAATATTTGCGGTTTTGACCATGAAGCACCGGATAATTCATTGTGTGGTCTGTAGAAGATAGAGGGATAGTTTCGTAAAATAAGCGGGACGAGTTCATATATGAACCTGTATGATTCACATATGAATTATATGTTCATATATGAACCAACATAATTCACATATGAACTCTTTTAACTGATTTATATATGAACTATACGTTCATATATGAATCAGTTAATTAGTTCATATGTGAATTTGTTAATTAGTTCAACTGATTCACATATGAACCTACCGTTAATTATGTGATATGTGAATCAGTTAATTGGTTCATATACGAATCAGTTAAATTACACTTGTTCACATATGAACATATAGTTCATATGTGAATCATACAGGTTCATATATGAACTCGTCTCGTGTATTTGTAAAAATTACGAAAATATCCTTCTATTTTTGGAATAGCTGCAACTGTTGACCAGTCAAGCCGTAATTGTTGACCAGTCAAAGACGCAATATTTGACCGGTCAAAGCAGATTTTGACCGAATGAAAGGCTAGAATTACTTCTCTATTTCTCATATATTTAGCATTTCTCAAATGAACTTCTCCCTATATATATATATATATATATATATATATATAGCCATAGGTACAAATGAGAAATGTTAAGTGTGTGAGAAATAGAGAAGTAATCCTAGTCATTCATACGGTCAATATCGGATTTGACTGGTCAAATATTGCGTCTTTGACTGGTTATAAATTTCGGCTTTGACTGGTCAAAAGTTGTGGCTATTTCAAAAATATGACAGTTTCGTAATTTTTACAAATACGTGGACGAGTTCATATATGAATCTGTATGATTCACATATGAACTATATGTTCATATGTGAACCAGTGTAATTCGCATATGAACTATTTTAACTGATTCATATATAAACTAATTAACTCATTCACATATGAACTAATTAACTGTAGGTTCATATGTGAATCAGTTGTTCATATGTGAATCAGTTGAACTTATTAACATATGAACCTTTATGATTCACATATGCATGTATAGTTCATATGTGAATCACATAGGTTAACATATGAACTCGTCCCGCGTATTTTACGAAACTACCCCTCTATCTTCTACAGATCACGCAAGGAATTATCCGGTGCTTCACGGTCAAATCCACAAATGTTGACCAGATGAAGGGTTAAGATCATTTCTCTATTTCTCACAAACTTAGGATTTCTCATTTGAACCTCTTCGTATATATAGAGAGAGAGAAAGAAAGAGAGGGGGCGTTCAAATGCAACTCATTTACATTATGGCAACCCCTCTATATCCACCACACATTTTATGTAATTTAAAAAAAGGAAAAAGGTGAAAATAAAATGTGTGGTGGATAAAGGGGTTGCAAGGGTTGCATCATATAAAATGTTACATAATAACCCTCCTCTCTCTCTCTCTCTCTCTCTCTCTATATATATATATATATATATATATATATATAAAAGGAGAACAAAGGAGAAGACGATCTGTTATGAAAAACGTGAGAACGGTCAAATCAAATGTGATTTTATAATAAATCACATGTGATATATAAGAGCATCACCAATGCAAGCTTCTTATAAGCAAAAAAAGTAGTATCTTACACTACAAAATAGAAGGTCATTTCCGACGGTAAAATCCGTCGGAAAAGGCAATTATCGGCGGATTCCGCTGTCGTAAAATCCCCCGCCAGAAAATGAAATTTCCGACGGATTTCCGGCAGATTTACCATTTCCGACGGATTTTTCCGTTCGAAAATCCATCGGAAACTTTTTCCAATTTTTTTAAGAAACTTCGATTAATCAATATTTTCTTAATCTGATTAATTAGTTTCCGACGGATAAAATAATTTATTATTTAATTTATTTTTTATAGTTTATTTATTAAAAAATAATAAAGCAACGAAAAAAAAAGAAAAATAAATTTTCGAAGGAAATTCCGCCGGAAATCCGTCGAGAATCCGCCTCAAATTTGTGTTTTTAATTTTAAAATTATTATTTAAATCATCAGCCGAAAATCCACCGAAAGTTTTTTTTTTAAATTATAATTGGAATATTGCAAAATAGTTTCCTTTATTTCTCCGACGGATAAATCGGTAAGAAATTAAACCAAAAAGCAACGGCGAGAGAGAAGGCGATGGGTTCCGATTTTGCACCAATAGAGTGGAGAGCCGAGATATTGAGTGAAGTGAGAAGAGATAAATCAATACATGTATGTTGAGCAAAAGCATGATAGGTTGAATTCATTTTGGAACTCACTGTTAGCAACAATGTTTTAAAACCCGGTTTTTTGGTTGATCCGGTGTGGTGACTCGGTTACAGTTCAACCTGTTCAACCATCGTGTCAACCGAATACATTAAAAAAACACACATAAGTATAAGTTTTTTATCAATCCAAATGTATCGGAATGAAACATAACGATCAAACTAAATCATAGATCTTGAGACATTGGAGTTTGATAAAAAGCTAATAATAAACTAAAATTATAACACCAAATTAATATATATAGAAATAAAAAAATGTCACCTTGCGTTTGAGAAGCCGGTTCGTGCTCTTAATACGTATTACTTTTTTTTATCGGGTTAACCGGGTTTTTACAGGTTCGTTACGACCGGTTCAACCGGTTTTTTGATAAAATCGGTTGGTTCACTCCGGGCCATAAATTGTCATAAACCCGGTCGCAATTGATGGACCCTCTTCCCCGGGTCCCGATTCAACCGGCCGGGTCGACCCGGTTTTTAAAACATGGCGGATCATGTAAGTACTAATCTGCCCAAGTAACAGTAAGTACCACTTGATTGTTAACACTATGCCTGTTGTTTTGCTTCTTGAATCTCATAAATTGTTAACACTGCCCAAGTAAGTCTTCTTTTAACACCATGCCTGTTGTTTTGCTTTTAATCTAAGCATTTTTGTAGTTTGAACTAATTTATAAATGTAAAAGCAAATATAGAAATTGTACTTTTTAATTTGAAACATTATAATAATTAATGTTTTTTTTGGGTGAAATTACTAATCTGCCTAAGTAAGTACCACTTGATTGTTAACACTTTTTTCTTGCAAGTTAATACGAAAAAGATCATGTAATTTGGATTGACATTTGTGTTTTCGAATCCTTGCTAATTAAATGCCAAAAAGGGGGTTAATTAACATAGTTCAGTTCAAGTGACTAAGAAGTTAAGATAACCACAAGGGTTGTGGTGGTGGAATTAGGGGTGTTCGCGGTGCGGTTTGGTGCGGTTTGGAGCAAAACCGCAAACCGCACCGCATATGCGGTTTGAGCATTTTTTCAAACCGCAAACCGCACCGCATATACCTCAAACCGCACCGCATTTTACACCTACAATTCAATAATTATAACATCAAAATTTCATTTTAAAATCAACGATAACGTGATCGTAGTCCCTAAAAATGAAAATATTCAATACGTCCAATTCTAAAATACATATTATATAAATATTGCAATTATTCTATATATACATATATGTGTGTTTAATATGTAAAATTAAAAATATATACATATATATAACGTGCGGTGCGGTGCGGTTTGAACCACGGTTTCATAACTCAAAACCGCAAACCGCACCGCATAGTGCGGTTTGGTAAAAATGCAAACCGCAAACCGCATCGCGGACGTTCTAAACCGCGCTTTGCGGTGCGGTGTGGGCGGTTTGTGCGGTTTGACGGTTTAGATGAACACCCCTAGGTGGAATATCTCATCTGTCCAGAGTCTGAATCCAGGCGTACATAGCAATTGTGACCACTGAGGTTTAATCAGGGTTAATGTTTTACAGTCATAATTCGCCAAGGGATTAGTCTAGACATAACCTAGAACACCCTTCTCAACATAATAAAAAAAAGCTTACGATTCATAATAGTTCTATTGTTCGATTATGATGAAATTATCCAACAAAGTTAGAAAAAACCAAGTTCTAGAAATTGTATATTTACAGATATGCTATTAAATTTAAAACCAATAAATTATATAGGTCGAAGTAGTTGGATTAGGATCTAAATCAGTAAGAAATCAAACCAAAATCAGTGGGAGCACGAACCTTAATCCCTCGAGAATGGCAGATGTAGAGAGACGGCGCCAGTGACGGAAACGAGAGACACGCCGGGGAGAGGGGAGGGAACGCCGAAGACGAGAGACAACGCCGGGGAGAGGAGAGGGAGCACCGAGGGAGGAGAGCACCGGGGGGGGGGGGGGAGGGAGTCGTGATGAGTTTTGTTTAGTCAATGTGTTTGTCAGCAAATTTGAGACTTAAGGCGCGTTTGGTTCGCGGGATTGGAATAGAATTGATTGGATTTCAAGGAGGGATTTGGATTTGGAGGGATTTGGATTTGGGGGATTTGAAATCCCTTCATGTGTTTGGTTTGTAGGATTTAGAATGGATTTCAAATCCATTCCTTTACAAGTCTTGCTTGGTTTTTAAGATTTGGATTTGGATTGAGTTTTTATTATTATTATTATTATTATTATTATTATTATTATTATTTGTTTGTTTTATAAAAAATTTATTTTTATTGGTAAATGTCGAATTTGGATCGATACAATTTGAAGTATGGATCACGCTTTAGAATCCATCGGATTTTGATTTCAAATCCAGGCCCAATGCCAAGGATTTTCAAATTCATCATATTAGGGATTTTAAAATGGTCAACGGATTTGAAATCCGATCAACGAAATCCTTTCCTGCAAACCAAACGCAGGATTGGAATGGATTTGAAATCCAAATCCCTCCAAATTCATTCCAATCCCGCAAACCAAACGCGCCCTTAGGGTTTTTTTTTGTAGATACCAGATGGGTACCGACGGATTAGCGGCGACTAATCCGTCGGAAACCCTTTTTTATTTAAAATTTTTTTCTTTTAAATTAATAAACCTTTTTTTTGAAAAAAAGACATTTCTGACGGATAGGCGGCCGCTAATCCGCCGGAAAATGTTTTCAGTATTTTAAAATCTTTATAACCCCGCTATTTTTCTAGACATAATTTTAAATTCTGAAATTTTACTTTTCCGATGGAAAATTCCGTCGGAAATCCGCCGAAGTATTATCTTTTAATAATTATTTCATTTTATTATTATTATTATTATTATTATTGTTATTATTATCATCATCATCATTATCATCGTTAGTTTTTAATTAACCGATTCAGATCATATATTAGGGATGACAGTGGGTCATGTTAGGTTGGGTTCGGGTTCAACCCATTTATTAATTGGGTTAAAAATCTCAACCCAACCCAACTTGTTAAATTAAATGGGTTGAGATTTTCAACCCAGCCCAACCTGTTACCTAAATGGGTTGGTAGCGGGTTGACATGTTTATGATTCTCTTAACCCAACTTGTTAAATAAATGGGTTGACCCATTTAATTTTAAAATTTTAAATAAAATAAAAAAGATTAAACTACTTAATTTCATGACAAATACACACTCACAAAAGTCTCAAATAAATTGTTCAAAGTTTCAATAAAACATAATCATAAAGTCAAATAAATTGTTCAAAGTTTCAAACCATGGAAGTCGTCATGCAAAAAGGACAGGAAATATATGGAAGTCAAACCGTGGAAGTTGTTTTACAACTGTCGTCGTGGAAGGACGTCGAGTCGTTGGTGATCGTGGAAGGGGGTCGCCGTGTCGGGTCGTCGGTGGTTGTGGAAGGGCATCGGGCGTTGGTGGCCGGCTAAGGTTTTGAAGAGTCAATGAGTATTGTGAACGATTGAGAAAGAATTTGGTTTGATCAATGTATCAAATTGCCAATGTGCTGCCGGATGTAATTAGAATTTAGGAAGCATATTTTTTTCTATTAATTTTTTAATTATTAAAAATATATTAAATTATTAACTATAATTAAGTAATGATAACTAATTAAAAATAAAATAAAAATTATGTAGTATTATAAATGGGTTGAAAATAGGTTGACAATGGGTTGAAATCAGGTTGAAAACAGGTCGGAAATTTCAACCCAACCCATTTATATAAATGGGTTGGGCGGGTTGACCCATTTAACTTAAATGGGTTGAAAATCTCAATCCAACCTGCTAATTTTGGGTTGGTTTCGGGTTGGGTTGGCGGGTTGGGTCACTTTTTGCACCCCTATCATCTATAACCCATCAAAGAGCAATAGAACCGATTTAAGCCCAAGAGAATCCACCAAAACCCATTATGGTTGTTGGTGACTTATTAAGGCCCAATATATATGATTTAAGCCCAATATAATCGATTTAAGCCCAGTTGAATCGATTTAAGCCCAAAATAACCTGGTAAAACTCAATTGAACCGATTTAAGCCCAATAGAACCATCAAAGCCCAATAAAGCCCATCAAAGCCCATTATGAGCATTGTTGACTTATTATGGCCTAATATAACCTATTAAAACCAAATTGAACGAATTTAAGCTCAATTGAACCGACTTAAGCCCAATTGAACCGATTTAAGCCCAAAAAAACCGATTTAAGCCCAATTAAACCGATTTAAGATCAATACAACCCATCAATTCCCAATTGAACTCATCAAAACCCATTATGATCATTGTTAACTTATTAAGGCCCAATATAACCTAGTAAAACCTAATTGAACTGATTTAGGCCCAATAGAACCATCAAAGCCCATCAAAGCCCATCATGAGCATTGTTGACTCTTTAAGGCCCAATATAACCTATTAAAACCCAATTGAACCGATTTAAGCCCAATTGAATCAATTAAAGCCCAAAAAACTGATTTAAGCCCAATTGAACCGATAAAAGATCAATATAACCCATCAAATTCTAATTGAACCCATCAAAGCCCATTATGAACGGTGTTGACTTATTAAGGCCCAAACACACAAGTAATGACTTATTATGTGCTTCTTTACACGTATCGACTTCATAGATGCATGTGTCGTACATTCGGGTTAATCAGACTACTAAGAACCATTATATATTGATATAAACCACTCAACCACCATTATTGTCCAATATAACATTTTATGACTTATTAAGGCCCAATAACACCAATGGGAACTTATTATGTGTTTGTGTGAACGTATCTACTCATAGATGCATGTGTTGTCTATTAGGGTCGACTAAGAACCATTACACCACAATACGAACCACTAAACCACCATTATTGCCCATTATGACCTTTTATAACCTATTAAGGCCCAAATTAACACCATGTGTGACTTATTACGTGTTTGTGTACAAATATGTACCACATATATGCGTATGGTGTGTAGTCCGTTCGATAAGAAAACTAAACCACCATAGCCTAATACAAACCACTAAGCCACAATAAAACCTAGTAAATGTCAACTGAAAATGAATAAGAATAGACGGAGATGAATTTTGAAAAAAAAAAATACACAAAAACAAATTTCATTTACAAATCCGTCACAAAGTT
The DNA here is from genome assembly GCA_954870635.1 of Arctium minus. NCBI lineage: Eukaryota > Viridiplantae > Streptophyta > Magnoliopsida > Asterales > Asteraceae > Arctium > Arctium minus. The sequence continues at coordinate 34,126,545 of OX941087.1, forward strand.
TATTAATATATTTAAAAAAATTTAAAATAACAATTTCAAAATATTTCCGACAGAAATTAAATAGAATAAAGTTAAATTAATTTATGTCGGAAATACTTCGGAAAATAAATTTGATTTTTTTAAAATTTTAAAATAACCATTATTTTAAGAAAATGTTTTTTATAAGTCAAATTAATTTCCGTCGGAAATTAGTTTGAATTTTTTAATATTTTAAAATAACCATTATTTTAAGAAAATGTTTTTTATAAGTCAAATTATGATTGTTGGTGACTTATTGAGACCCAATATATCCGATTTAAGCCTAATATAACCGATTTAAACCCAGTTGAATTGATTTAAGCCCAATATAACCTAGTAAAACTCAATTGAATCGATTTAAGCCCAATAGAACCATTAAAGCCCAATAAAGCCCATCAAATCCCATTATGAGCATTGTTGACTTATTAAGGCCCAATATAACCTATTAAAACCCAATTGAACCGATTTAAGCCCAATTGAACCGATTTAAGCCCAACAGAACCGATTTAAGCCAAATTATACCAATTTAAGATCGATATAATCCATCAAATCCCAATTGAACCCATCAAAATCCATTATGATCGTTGATGACTTATTAAGGCCCAATATAACCTAGTAAAACCTAATTGAATCGAATTAAGCCAGTATAACCGATTTAAGCCCAATAGAACCATCAAAGCCCAATAGAACAATTAAAGCCCAATAAAGCCCATTATGAGCATTGTTGACTTATTAAGGCCCAATATAACCTATTAAAACCCAATTGAACAGATTTAAGCCCAATTGAACTGATTTAAAATCAATATAACCCATCAAATCCTAATTGAACCCATCAAATCCAATTATGATCGGTGTTGACTTATTAAAGCCCAAACATAAGTGATGACTTATATTATGTGCTTCTTTACACGTATCGACTTCATAGATGCATGTGTCGTACATTCGGGTCAATTAGACAATTAAGAACCATTATACCCTGATATAACCACTCAACCACCATTGTAGTCCAATATGACATTTTATGACTAATTAAGGCCTAATAACACCAATGGGAACTTATTATGTGTTTATGTGTACGTATCCACTCATAGGTGCATGTGTGGTCTATTAAGGTCGACTAAGAACCATTATACCACAATACGAACCACTAAGCCACCATTATTGCCCATTATGGCGTTTTATAACCTATTAAGGCCCAAATTAACCCCATATGTGACTTATTATGTGTTTGTGTACAAATATGTACCACATATATACGTATGGTATGTAGTCGGTTCGATAAGAAAACTAAACCACCATAGCCCAATAAGGACCACTAAGTCACAATAAAACGAATAAAGCTCAATTGGAAATGAATAAGAATAGACAAAGATGAATTTTGGAAAAAAAAAATACACAAAAACGAATTTTTTTAACAAATCTGCCACAAAGTTCATTAATATATTTAAAAAAATTAAAAAAATAATTATTGCAAAATATTTTCGACGGATTTTAAATTAAATAAAATTAAATTAATTTCCGTTGGAAATCGTCAGAAAATAAATTTGAATGTTTTAAAAGAGTAAATTACGTTTTTCGTCCTTGTGGTTTGTTAAAAATTACGGATTTCGTTCTGGTGGTTTCGAAATTTCGGTTTTCGTTTTTATGGTTTGCAATTTATATCTATTTTCGTCCCTGAGGCCAAAACACTACTTTTAAATATGAAGTACTACAATAGAAATGAATTGTAATGAAAAAAGCAATAAAATTTATATCATAAGGATAAAAAAGGTAATGAAATATAAACCATAGGGATGAAAATCATAATTTCAAACCATAAGGACAAAAATAGAAATTTTCAACAAACCATAGGGACTAAAAACTTAATTAACTCTTTCTAAAATAACCATTATTTAAAAAAAGTATTGAATTATGCCGGAAATTAGTTTGAATTTTTTAAAATTTTAAAATAACAATTATTTTAAGAAAATGTTTTTTCATACATCTGTCAGAAATTAATTTAATTTAAAATTAAATTAATTTCCATCGAAAACTAATTTGAATTTTTTAAAATTTTAAAATAACCATTATTTTAAGAAAATAATTTTCATAGTTCAAACTAATTTTCAACGGATTCCGACGGAAATTAATTTAATTTTAAATTAAATTAACTTCTGTAGGAAATCAGTCGGAAATTAATTTGAACTTTTTAAAATTTTAAAATAACCAGTATTTTAATAAAATGTTTTTTATAATTCAAATTAATTCCCGGCCGATTTTCGATGGAAATTAATTTAATTCGAAAATCGGTCGGAAATTAATTTGAATTTTTTAAAATTTTAAAATAACCTTATTTTAAGAAAATATTTTTTATAATTCAAATTAATGTCCAACGGATTTCTGACGAAAATTAATTTATTTATTAATTAAATTAATTTCCGTAAAAAATTCGTCGAAAATTAATGAATTTAATTTAATTAATTTCTAATTTGCGTGTTTAGTTACTATTTTTTTTAATTAAGTAATTTAATTTCAATTAAAGAAATATCTGTGACGGGTCTGTGGCGGATATTATATCCCTCACAAATATTAAAGAGAATATAAGTATTTTTTTTCTTAAAATTTATGTTGCGGATTTGTGGCGGATTTCCGACGGATTAAAGGTGATGTTGAATTTTGTTGACTTTTGTGGATTCCGCCAGAAAATTTTCCGTTGGGAAATCCGTCGGAAACGGCCGTAGGTAATAGCCCTTTTTCTAGTAGTGTTATGAGAACCAACATTAGAGCATCTCCAATGGATGGAGAATTCATGATGATGATGGAGAATTCATTCAATCGCAAGCGGTAGGAAATTCGGGAGATTTAATCCTCATTTGGGACAGGGACATTTTTAAGTGCGAATTCTATATTGTCGAAAAAAAAATTGTGGCTGCAATAGGGTCATGGAAAGATAAGAAAGGTCAATTCGGGTTTGTCAACGTCTATGGGCCGAGAGATCAAAAGGAGAGGGAAGAAACATGGAAAAAAATCGAATGTTTATGTGCTAAGGAAGAGGTAATTTGGTGTGTTTTCGGAGATTTTAACGAAGTAAGGGGAAATCATGAGAGAATCAATTCAATCACTAATGAAAAGGGGGTGGAAGGTTTTAACTCGTTTATAGACAACTGCGGCTTGGTGGAAGTTCCGTTAGGTGGGCAAAAATTCACAAGGGTAAGTGATGACAGGAGAAAATTTAGTAAACTGGATTGCTTTCTTGTATCCCAAACTTTTAATTTTATCTGGAGGAACTTGGGTGTAGTGGCATTAGAAAGAAGGTGGTCGGATCACTATCCGATAATGTTGGGAGACTCTAAAATAGACTTTGGCCCGAAACCATTCAAGCTTTTTGATACGTGGTTGGCGGATGGGGATATAGAAAATGTGGTAAAAAGGGAGTGGGGTAAAAAGATGTCCACACAGAGGCCGGATTGCATTTTTAGAAACAAACTTAAATTGGTGAAATTCTCATTGAAAAATAGAAGCCATGCGAATCTAGAGAAGTTAGACATCGAGTTGAAAAATAATAAAGAAAAAGTCTTGAAACTAGAAAGAGAAGCCGAATCGAGACCTTTTAACGAAGACGAAAGAGAAAGGTGGGTCGAGGCGAGAAAAAAGTGGTTAGGAGCGGAAAAGAAGAAAGTGGAGATGGCATCACAAAAGGCGAAGATCAAGTGGATGGAAGAGGGTGACGAGAACTCGAAATTCTTTCACGCGTCCGTAAGGAATAGAGAAAGAAAAAATGGAATCCGAGGGCTAAATATAAACGCGATTTGGACGGAAGATCCGGAGAAAATCAAAGAGTATGTGTGGGAATTTTACAAGGATAAATTCAAAGAAAAGGGGGGGATTGGGCCAAAATTGGTGAGTAACAAAATAAAGAAGTTATCATCGATTGACGCGGAAAGTTTGGAAAGACTGGTTACGGAGGAGGAAGTATGGGAAGCCGTAAAAATGTGTGGAAGTAATAAATCACCGGGCCTGGACGGGATCACGTTTACGTTCGTAAAGAGATTTTGGCCAATAATCAAAGCCGATCTTATGAAGGCAATCGAGAAATTTTGGGAGAAGGCGGAGATAAGCAACGGGTGTAATGCTTCCTTCATTACCCTTATTCCAAAAAATTCAAACCCCATGAACCTTAATGAATATCGGCCGATTAGCTTGATTGGAGTCTATTATAAAATAGTGGCGAAGGTTTTAGCGGAGCGGTTGAAACTTGTCATGGGGAAATTAATTGGAGAAACTCAAGCGGCGTTCATCAAAGGTAGGAATATTTTAGATGGAGTGATGATTGCAAATGAGGCATTGGAATATATTCGAAGGTCGAAAAAGAAAGGTATGGTCTACAAAGTGGACTTTGAAAAATCTTACGATAGCGTAGTGTGGAGTTTCCTTCTTGATGTACTATCATTGATGGGTTTTGGTAAAAAATGGTGCAATTGGATAAAAGCTTATTTGGAATCCTCCTCGGTGTCGGTCATAGTCAACGGGTCCCCGACAAGAGAATTTAAAATGGAAAAGGGCCTTAGGCAAGGCGATCCATTGACACCTTTTTTATTTTTAATTGTTGCGGAAAGTCTAAATGTATTAATGTTGGAAGCAAGAGAAAAAGGATTATTTGAAGGTGTGAAGATTGGCAAAGACGATATAAGTATAACACATCTCCAATATGCCGATGATGTGATTTGTTTCGGCAAATGGAATGTTGGCAATATCAAAAACTTATTGAAAATCCTTAAATGCTTTCAAGCGGCATACGGGTTAAAGATCAATATTGGGAAGAGCAAACTTTTTGGAGTGGGAGTCGTTAATGAAGAAATCAAAGCTTGGGCGTCTAGTTTGGGATGCGGGTATGGGGAGTTACCATTCACCTATCTTGGTCTCTCGGTGGGAAGAGCTTTGCACAAAGTAGCAAATTGGATGGAGGTCATAACGAAGGTGAAGAACAAATTGGCGAATTGGAAGGCTAGATTGATTTCGATCGGTGGTCGGTTAACTTTGGTCCAATCGGTACTAGGTAGTCTACCGCTGTACTTTTTCTCACTTTTTCGTCCCCCGTGTGGAGTGATTCGTGAGCTTGAGAGTGTGAGAAGTCGATTCTTTTGGGGAGGGGGGAATGGGTCAAATTCTAAGAGGGGGTGGCATGGGTAAAATGGGAGAGGGTGATGAGGAATTTAAATAGGGGTGGGCTAAATGTGGGAATTTTGCAAACGTTAAATTGGGGATTGTTAGGAAAATGGTGGTGGAGGTTTGTTAATGAGAAGGACACATTGTGGGTAAGGGTGATTAAGAGTTTGTATGGGAGGGAGGGAGGGCTCGGTAGTGTTGAACCGACAATTAAGGAGGGTCGATCGGTGTGGGGGAACGTAATTAGACTAGGGAAGGAAGTAGGAAGGCTAGGAATAAACGTAGAAACTTTATTCAAAAAAGAAGTTGGGGGAGGGGATGAGACGAGATTTTGGAAGGAAGGATGGTTGGGAAATGAGGCGTTAAGTGAGAGGTTCAAGAGGCTTTATCAACTTGAAACAAGGAAGGGCAATTTGATAGCCGATAAAGGAGCATGGGTCAACGGGAAATGGACTTGGGTGTGGAGTTGGAGAAGGGTACCGAGAGATAGGGAGATGGGAGAATTAGAAGATCTAGAGAACGCCCTTCAATCTTGGTCACCGAGGGTAGAAGTAAAGGATCACTTCAAGTGGATGGGAGGGGGAGGGGATGGGATATTTTCGGTCAAAGAATTTAAGGCGATGCTAGACGAGAAAGTGGCGGAGGTTGGGGAATAATTCGGAGACACCAAATGGAAGAAGACGATCCCGAAAAAAGTATGTATATCTTATTGGAAAGCAACAATAGGTAGGCTACCATGTAGGGAGGTGATAGAGAAGATGGGGATAGATATAGATTCGGTGTTGTGCCCCCGATGCGACAAAGAAGTGGAGATGGTGAATCACGCATTGGTAGAGTGCAATGAGGTAGCAAAAGTTTGGCGAATGGTATTACGGTGGTGGAATTTCAAAGAAGAAAACGTTTCGTCGTTACAAGAAATAGTGGACTTGGCTCAAAATACGAATGGAAATGGATTAAGATTAAAGTTCTGGACAGAAACGGTGTGGAGTGTGGAGTATGGCCTACTTGATTTGGATTCAACGAAATCAAATTGTGTTCAAGAGAGACAAAAGGAAGCTAGCAGACAGGTTCGTGGAGATGCAACACATTTGTTTCGAATGGATTAACAATCGGAGTCGAGATTCTAATTTTGAATGGGCCAAATGGATGACCGATCCAGCAGATTGCAAGTAACAGAAAACCGATCTGCAAATGCTGGAGTAGTCAAGAGGGCAACGGCGATGGTTATGTGGAACGGTGGCGAAGTGGCAAAACACAGACACAGAGAGAGACGTTCATGAAGGTTTTGAAATTATGGAGGGAGCCTGTGGAACAAAGTCTTCAAATGTGCAGCACATCATCTTCAATCAACACCTCCTGGAAATTCGATATGTAGCTGTTGGAGGTTTCAAGTGGGTAGCTAAGGTGGTCCTTTGGAACGGTGGTAAAGTGGCATGTTCATGAAGCTCAACTGGTGGAAGTTTTTACTGTTCTTACCGGTTTCTATTGTTTTTTTTAAGCTTGGTTCGTGGTCGTTTTCTTGTTTCGGTTGAAGCCGGTTGACAGCGGTTACTTCGTGCGACTGGTTTGGTTTGTCGCTGGCAAGCTTCAGTTCGGTTTAGTGTTTAGTTGTTGTTCCTTTGCTGCCTCGGTTGCTTTCTCTGGCCGAGGTTTGTGTTGTACACTTGGTTTCGGTTTGGTAATATATGTTTGCCTTTCAAAAAAAAATGGAGATTCTTATAAGAACCTCTTTTTTGTATATAATTTTACTTACCACCTCATCCCCATCTCATCGAATTAAGAACCCACATAAAAGTTTAAGATGGTAGTTATTGTAAAAACCTTTTTTTATTGGTTTCCATGTATAATATTAATAATTATAAATGTATAATATTAATAATTATATAGTCAAGAAAAAAAACTAGCAATTTTGTCACTTCACACCAACTTCAAGGTAAGAACCAAGATTCTTGTACAAGAACCTAAAAAGGACGAGGTTGTTATAAGAACTCTTCACAATGGTAGTTCCTACAAACCACTTCACTTTTTGATTAAGAACATTGTGTTGAAGATGCTCTTATAGGTAGTTCTTATTAGAACCCCGCCCTTTTGAGTTCTTGTACCAGAACTTTGGGTCTTACCTTAAAGTTGGCGTGAGATGACATTTTATTAGTTCTTTTATTTATGTGCGTGTGAGGTATTTAAATTAAGATTTGATGTTGACTAAATACATGGGACGAACAAAAAGGATTCTTATAAGAACTAATATTGTGGAGTTTTTTTTATAAGTTTTTAATTTGATGAGTTGGATATGACGTCGCAAGAAAAAGTACAAAAACTAAGTTGTAACACCCTCAGATTTGGTAAAGCAACTAGTAAAATTTTTCGATATCACATCAAATAAAAGACAAACTTCATCCTTTTTTTTTTTTTTTTTTTTTATCAAAACTCAATATAAAAAAAATTCTATAATTAACCTCAACATTCATGACATAAGTAATAAGCAAGGACTAAACCGAAGTCGAGTGCTACTTATCCCTAATACAAGCTGCTCTTCTCAACACTAATGCGAAAGACTTCACCAAGCCACTCACTCTTGCACATACATCTAGCACTCATCACTTCACAGAAACGCTAGAACCAATTCCCCCATTCGGAACCTGATGCACATGCCGACAAATAAAAAGGTTAGGCTAACGCCTAGTGATTTCAAGAGTTTTCAACATGAAACAAATACGTTTGTTAAAGAGAAAGAATACAGTTTAAATCATAGTCTTTCAAAAGGATTTACTTTAAATATTAAACGACTCATTTTCCAATAGCACACACCTTTAAAACAAGTAACTCGACATGAACATTCTTTAGTAAAACAACTTCAATCCCAAACTTACCCCAAAACGTGAATAGAAAATAAACTCCCAATTTATAAAAATGCGAATAAGAACTTTATCTCCCGAAACATCCAAAACGCGGGCGGGCATAATACTCAACCCATAAATCTTGAATAACAACCATATACGCAAAATGTCACCGAAAACATGGATAATAAAATGACACAATTTAATACCCAAATAACACCTTCCGGTGACGGGGGAAACCCGATTCCGTTGTACGGGGCAGAACACAAAGTTAAGCCACATAGCCACGTTATCGAACTATAACTAGGATCGTAACTGTATTGCCTGCTTTGCCGAGCTACACCTCCAATCGGACTGTATTCCAAGTCCTAAAAACACCGAATCCTCTATTGCCTGCTCCGTCGAGCTACACCTCAAAGATACGCGATCCTATTGCCTGTTCATTCTCTAGTGGTGTTTCATCCTCAGGGTGCTCATTAGACCCTTATTGCCTACTCCCTAGCATTCATGGGAGGAGCCTCAACTCTTTACTTGATAACTCATGATGTCTAACCCTCGTGCACAAGAATTAGAACATCAAACACCAAACCCAAGGTCCCGGAGTACAACCCATAAAGGTTCCTCTCCGCAAAACAACCGGGATACAACAATGTCAACACGACATAAACCCCAAAGTGAGAAAATCAAGACTTCTCACTATCAAATGACTGATTTATATGCCTATGAATCCAATGCACTGCAGTCTAAAATACATGACTCTAAATGAATGACACACGCACACAAAAACATGTATTCCCCAAAGTAAAATGCAATAAATGCAACTCACCCCCAAAGCTCCACTTTAAGTTATTAAAGTCGGACAAATGTCCACAAGACCCGACACCGACGAAAACCGAACATTGAGCCCAAAATCAAATGACCATATGTTACAGAATGTAATAAAACGCAATCGACCGACATTTATGCAAACACATGCTCCAAAATACATGAATAACTCCAACACAATTTATATTAGGATAAATCATTTTCCCAATAAGTCTTTACCGTTTATTCTTTCAAAAACGTCCCATAACACAAAATCAATCATTTTCCCAAAACACACTCTAAATGTACCTTTATACTCAAAACACCTACTTCCACAAAATAACTCATTAAAACATAAATACTTGAGATTTATTTGTCAAAATGTCCAAAACCCCCAATGTGGGTGTTTTACCAAATTTATAAAGTTAAACACTTCAAATAATCTAGACTCATCAGATAATACAACAGTTGATAATTTCATGTAAACATATAAACATTTAAAATTTGACATTTTGGCATGTACACCGTTTTCACAAATCAACTTGAACCCACCTTGCTAGATTTAGGCTAAATCTAGATTTCTCCCCAACTTGAACTCCTTTGAAGAAAATTGAATCCACAAGACAATCCTTCCAAAAACCTATATCCACAAGTTTCCAACCACAAATATTCATATCCAACCATTTAGAATAGTTCCCCAAATATTTTATGTCAAAATCCCCATTTTACCGAAATTTGAGAAACATAACCACTATGATATCATAAATGGAGAATTTATAACTTATAATAAAGTTTAGAAACTAGGAGTATTAACTCACCACTTAGGTTTTGGTGAAAACCTAAAAAACCCCAAATTTCTTGAAGGTGGAGGTGATGATGATGAGCTATTGACCTTTGCTTCCAATCTACCACCAAATACTCTTGAATCTTCCCAAAACTAATAATCTATCCTTGAAAAGCTCTCAAATAAAAAACCATAGAAAAAAGAACCGTCTTAAACGGAGTTATGGTGAAGGAGATATGAGGGAATGAAGAAAACCACCAAAAATCGGATTTTTTACCTCCTGACCCGCTCCGCGATAGTGCCTGGCTAAAGTGACATATGTCACTTCTCTAGACACTCTCGCACCAGACGTACTGAGAATTTTATACTCTCCTTGATAGTGCCTGGCTAACGTGACATATGTCACTTTCGCTAGGCACTTTAGCCAAACTTGTACCAAACACTGTTTTGGCCATAACTTTCTTCGTTTTAGCCCAATTTTGCTCCGGAAAGAACCGTTGAACTTGTAATTTAATTCCTCATCTATCAAAACCATAAAATCTATAATTTACTCCCAAAATCCCATTTCCTCTATTTCCCTCAAAAGATCGATTCCTACACTTACTTGAAATAGTACTTACCTAAAAATTACGGGTGTTACACCATTGCCATAAATACATGGAACATTCGTTGGGATGACCAACCACTTGGTAATCGTCGTTGACATTGTGATATATGTCACAACTGCATGACACTATAACCGGGACTACCACACTTTTAGTACCATTGGTGCTATTGTGACAGATGTCACAACCTCATGGCACTATAGCCGAGACGACCATACTCTCTGTACCATTGGTGATATTTTGACAAGTGTCACAATCACATGGCACTATATCCGAGACGACCATACTCTCAGTACCGTTGGTTCTATTGTGATAAATGTCCCAACCACATGGCACTATAGTCGTACTCCATATGTGGTTCTTCCTTTACCGATTCACCCAGTCCAACACTCTTCTTCAATTGGGATAAAATTCAAGGTGTTACATAATTTCTTGTAAGAACCTCCATTGGAGATGCTCTAAAACGTCTAGAGGATGGGGTAAACTAGTCAACATAACCATAGGCCCATGAAACTCGTCCATACAATGACTTGTAACACCCTGATTTTTATCTCAATTGAGGAAAAGTTTTAAACTGGGTGAATTAGGAAGAACCAAATATGGAGTATGACTATAGTGCCATGTGGTTGTGACACCTGTCACAATAGCACCAATGGTACTAAGAGTATGGTCGTCTCGGCTATAGTGTCATGTGGTTGTGGCATCTGTCACAATAACACCAATGGTACTGACAGTGTGGTAGTCATGGCTATAGTGCCATGCAATTGTGACATATGTCAAAATAGCAACGGAGATTTTCAAGTGGTTGGTCATCCCAACGAATGTGCCATGTAATTATGACAATGGCGTAACACCCGTAGTTTTTGGGTAAGTACTATTTCAAGTTAGTGTATAAATCGATCTTTTAAGAGAAATAGAGGAAATGGGATTTTGGGATTAAATTCTAGATTTTATAGTCTTGCTATATGAGGAATTCAAATACGAGTCCAACAGTTCTTTTTGGAGCAAAATCAAAGTTAAAACGAAGAAGTTATGGCCATAATAGTGTTCGGTGCATTCTCGGTTCAACGGTTCTTTGGAAAATGCATATTATTGTGTTATGAGGCATTTTGGAAATATAAGGGTATGAGTCATTTGGAAAAGGGTTCGTCTCAACCAATGATGAGTTTTGGGTTAATCATGCTCTTAGTTGTTGTCTTTTCATAACCATTGGCTAAATGTGTTTTATTGTTTACACTGGCTTTCTATCTATTTGAGCGAATTGGATGATCGGGCCGAGGGCTGTTCTTGAGAAAGAACAGATCTAGATTCAAAGGTTTCTAAAAGTTCACTATGGTTGGATGAAGAAAGATGGGAGTGAGCCGAGCGAGAGCAAAACAAGTTCTAGTGATAAGAGTTAGCCCCTATGGAAAAGAGATGGGATTGAATCCGTACGGTTATCTTGTGTTGCAACACATGCATATTCCTGAATTAATTTGAATTGATATCGATAGCCAGAACCTAAGAAACAACTTTTTTTCGAAATCTGATAGCGGCACTCTCGTCGTAGTTTGGCGACCTAAGGGGCAAACACTTTTTGTTATCCGGGTAAGGACTTGGCTTGACCCTGTGTTCTCTCCTGGTCGGGTCGCCCTTATCTTACAAGGAAAGGGAAAAATTGATGGCTAGTCTACTCCTTTACCCGCTTGCCCTTTTTCTGTGATTTGCCTAGTTAATCCGAGTAAGGTTTAATAGTCTGATCTTTCAGTCGTTCATTCTTAAAGGCATAATCTTTCATGACAAACAGAAGACGGAGGAGCAGGCAAGGAGAGCAAGTACCACTGAACACGAAGCGAATCAATTGAAAGGAGAGGGGATAAAAGACGAACGAACTGAAGGCCCTGCAATAGACATCATGCTAGGCTAAGTCGGCGCCTCGTATATGGGTAGAAAGAGGGCACCTATGTCCCGACGGTAACCTTTTTCCGAAACAGAAATGATGGGCACGTCAGCTCATTCTTCGGTCCCATCAACAATACATCGCAGGATTCATCATGAGATGATTAGGTTCGTCCGTTACACTTCTGGACATTGCCCCGGATCCCTACGAGCAGAGGATGATCAAATATGTTCGCCCTACTTTCGACCTGTTTCCGGCGCCCTTTCTCCAGAAGAGAAGAAGGTAAGCTTTCAAGCCGTATCTTGCTGGTTTTTCCATCATCCAATCAAAAAAGAAAGAGAATGAAACCTGAAGGGTAGACTGGTTCCATAATAGAGACCACCGAGGACTTTTCTGGTTGCCCTGGTTTAATTGTACAATAAAATAAATTGTTGAGCTTTTGGCTCGGTTTGACTAAGATGAGTCTTGAGGACATTTGTACGGTTTTAATAGCCTATTGTGGAATTTTGAGTATGATTACATTTATTGCGTATCGTTTGAGAATTACATGTTTGAGTGCTTTGGTCATTCAACCGGAGTCATGTAATGTTATAGACTGTAATGTAATGGATCCATAGGCATATAAGTCGGTCTTTATTGTTTTAAAAAGGGCTATTATTTCCATGTTGGGACCGGGATTAGTCATGGGGTCATCGAGGGCCTTATGGTGCGGGCTCTTGGAGTCAAACACCTGCCATTGACCCTATGATGTAATTTATGAGTCGGTTTTTACGGGATAACTATTTCCTGTTTGTAACTAGTTGAGACATTGGGCCCTCAGAAGACAACTTGGTACAATTATGTGGGACCGGATACTAGCCATAGACCGTAAATGTAATCCTAGTGAATGAGTATGACTAGAATCATGGGGTTCCCTCCCCCACATCTGAGTACGAGCCAGCGAGCTCGTGGCCTTCATCCTAGTATGGTGAGCTCAATAACATGGAAAGTGGCCTACTTTTGTGTTTCGCTACTAACCATGGAAATCGGGTCTTCCCTGTCACCGAAATGTGTTGTTTTGTGTATTTAGTTTTATTCTTGTTTTTCTGGGTGACGTTTTTAGTATGGGATGTTCTCCATATGTTATAATTTTAGGGCTTGAGTCTTACGCATATTTCGATAGTTTGGATAATAAAGTTTTCTTCGAATTTCAATATTTGAGCATTTACCATTATTCACGTTTTGAGTGAGTTTTGGGTTGCACCACTTCATGAAAAAATGTTTTGCATTGAAGCATTCATCTTTAAAAATGTGTGTTATTGGAAAACGGGTCGTTCTCATATTTAAAGTAAATCATTTTTAAAGATTATGATTTAAGTTGCATTATTTTTTTAACGATATAATTACTCATGTTGAAAACTCTTGAACTCACTAGGCGTTAGCCTAACTTTATTATTTGTCTGCATGTGTGTAAGGTTCCGGTTGAGGGTATGGTACTAGCGACTCTGTGAAGAGATGAGTGTTAAGTTATATGCATAACAGAGAGTAGCTTGGTGAAGCCTTCCGCACTTTGGGAATAGCAACTTGGATTGGGTTTAGTAACACCCGACTTTGATTTAGTCTTTGTGTAAGACTTGAGTTTATAATTGTGGAGGTTAATTATAGAATTTAATTTGAGGTATATCGAGTTTTGATTTGTAGGAAGAACTTTTGTCCTTTGCTTGATGTAATATCGAAAATTTTAATTAGTTGCTCTTTCCAAATTTGAGGATGTTACAAGTTGGTATCAGAGCATAAGTTTGAGATATTTAGGTATTGAATTTGGATGCCTAGACTCAAACTAGCGTGTTACTAAGCAAAGGAAAGCGAGATTGTACGATTAGGCACTTTAAGATAGGATATTTTGAGGTCGATAGAGTCACTAGAATCGGGAATCATGATGCGGGTAGCAAGGATCTTCATGTATGGTACATTCATAATTTCACCTGGCCAGTGTTATGGTGAACTTACATGTTGCATGTATATGCTTGAATCGCCTTCACGTGATGATCGATGGGGTAGAGGATAAATTCCTTGGTGAATAGTCATTTGAAGAAGTTGATGTTTATAGCATTGTCACTTTGAGTGACTATATAAGTATGATGAGTACATTACGTTCACCATGTTGCATCAGAGTTATCGGTTTAATTAGAACCATAGGTTTATTGAATCTTCCATGTTTCAAGAATAAATTGTAAGGTCGACTGATTTAGTTGTCGATTATTGCCTTAACATGTTTGCGCACTTAGGTACCGGTAGTGTAACCGTTGGATCTGCTGAGCTTGGTCCTAAGTTTTGAGTCTTGACCAAAATTCATGCATGAAATTTACTTCTAACATAATTTGCATAAAGTATTTCATAATTTCCCAAATCATCGTGCAGGTTGTATTATGAATTTTTGGAAAGACGTTTAGCACGCACAAGAACCTTGGTTCTTACCTTAAAGTTGGTGTGATATGACATTTTATTAGTTCTTTTATTTATGTGCGTGTGAGGTATTTAAATTAAGATTTGATGTTGAATAAATACATGGGACCCACAAAAAGGATTCTTATAAGAACTAATATTGTGGAGTTTTTCTATAAGTTCTTAATTTGATGAATTGGATATGAGGTGACATGGAAAAGTATAAAAAGTAAGTTCTTGTAAGAACCTCCATTAGAGATGCTCTAACACGTCTAGAAGGACGGGGGAAACTAGTCAACATGACCATAGGCCCGTGAAACTTGTCCATACAATGACTGGTCAACACAATCCTTTTAAGCATGCTACAAATCACACATGACTTAATCATTTTAGTAAGTTAAGCACTTTCACATTTAAACTTACTCGTATAAAAGGGACATCCTTACTGTTGCACGGTAAGGATATATATATATATATATAGGGAGGATCATACGAGAATGTTATCTATTTAAAAGAATAAGAGAATAATTGTAGGCCAATTATTTCATTAAATAATACCTTAAATAATTAATTCTAAAAATAAATAAATAAGGGTATATAAGTAATTTGGTTATATAAAAGTTATTTTAGGTATTTATTTAAAAATCTACTTTTACCATATTTGTGAAATCTAATATTATTTATTTATTTTATTTAATAAATTTTTTTATATTTAATTCATTTAAAATAAGTGTATTTAATTTTCATTTAAAGAATTCATTTTTTTTATTTAAAGCATTATTTTAAAAAAATTACAGTTTTCATCAAAATCACATGTGATTTACAATGAATTAATTTTTTTTAAAATGTTTTACTAATCATATGTGATTAAAAATTTGAAAAATAATAATTCAAATTAAAATTGAAAAAGAAAAATAATGAAACAAAATCATATGTGATTTTTAGCAAAACATATTTAAAATGTATAAGATCATATGTATTTCAAAACGTAATTCATAATTTTCATCAAAATCACATGTGATTCACAATAAATTAATTTTTTTTCAAAATGTTTTCCTAATCATATGTGATTTAAAATTTGAAAAATAATAATTAAAATTGAAATTAAAAAAGAAAAAATAATGAAACAAAATCATATGTGATTTTTAACAAAACACATTTAAAATGTATAAGATCATATGTATTTCAAAACGTAATTCATATTTTTTCAAAAAAATCATACGTGATTCACAATGAATTAATTTTTTTTTAAAATATTTTTCTAATAGTGGATATCACATGTGATTTTTGACGAAAATTATAAAAAATTATTAAATAAATTAATTCAATAAAAAAAATATTTAAAATGAAAACTTAAATCAGACATATAACTAATGTTGTAAAAATAATAAGTAAATATATTAAAAAAATAATGAATAAATACCTTAATTAAATTTATTACATAATCTATATAGAAATAAATGAGTTTTTATATATAATGTATATACAACAAATGACACATATGCCCTTTTGGATGGTTTTAAGAAAGTTTTAATTAATATATTATTTAATGAAATGATTGACCCATAATTAATATATTATTCTTTTAAATGAGTATCATTCTCGTTTGAACCCGACTCTCTCTCTCTCTCTCTATATATATATATATTAATTATATATATATATATATATATATATATATAGAGAGAGAGAGAGAGAGGGGGGGGGGGGGGAAGATCTTTTTTAACCAAACAAATGGTTTTAACTATACAAACCCATTTGCACCAATAAGAAACCATTCTAAGTCCTTGTTAATTAACATGTTGGAGTCAATTATTAAGAGTACAAATATAATTTCAATTTTTAGTAATTTTTAATTAATCAATTTAATGAGATGTTACAAAATAGAATTCTATGATTTTAGGGATGATAATTATATCATCTTTTTCAAGTTCTCAATGAACAAGTTTAAAGAGGGAGAAATGCGAAGATTCAACTTGAACAAGTTTAAAAGTGACACTAGTCAATAAGTTTCACTTATGATCATGATACACTTATGATAAACATTCACCTATGAACAAGGCACTAATTAGTATTATGAACATTGTTTTCTAGTGTGAATGTGTTCATGATCAGTTGTGAACACATGCACACTAATTTTTTTATGTCTTAATTTACTTAGGAACATGGTCCACTCAATAACATAATTCACTGTTTGACTAATGAACGTAGTTTCACTTATGAACTTGTTCAAGTTGAATCTTCATCTTTCTTCCTCTATAAACGTGTTCATTGAGAAACTTGAAAGAGATGATATAAATATCATCCTTAAAATCATGTAATTTTTTATAATATCCCATTAAATTCATTAATTAAAAAATAACTAAAAAGTCTCTTTGATCTTTTCCAAAATTACCTTTGTTCATTGTTGTTAACTGTTGTTCACACACATTAGTTTCAATCTTATAACAAAATTACCACTGATCAATTCAATCTGAGATTAGACAAATTAAAGGCTACGACCGGTTTAAATAGTTAAAACCAATTATTAGGTTAACAATTGAAGAAGCCTATATATACACATAGAGGGAGCTTCTTTTGTAAACCCATTTTATCCTATGAACTATGTAAACCAATCTAGGCCATCCATTATCTTGATCGACGGTTGGAAAATTTCCAGATTTAAATTTATTAAAGAAAATAGGGAACGGGTAGTTTTGGAATAGGTTTTAAATAATTTAAATTTTAAATTTAATGATTAATTTGAATTTATCTAATTTTAGTTATATCCTCTCCTTAATTATCTCAATTATCTTCATATCTCCCTCTCTCTCTCTCTCTCTCTCTCTCTCTCTCTCTCTCACACACACACACACACACACACACACACACATAAAATTCCGCGCGACCCCATACCCCCGAATTTCGACGAGTTTCTCTCACGGTCCATCCTCTCCATCCAATTCTGGCGTCCTCCTCCCACTGGCGGTGACCTCCTCCCACTCCGCGACATCCCCCAATTCTGGTGAGTTTCATAAACCATTTTTTCTAAATTTTCAAGTTTAAGTCTCATAAACTGTTTTTTCGAAAATTTCAAATTTCATATACGGTTTCATAATATGTTTTATTGGATTTTTAAGTTTCATATATTTTCTCCCATATGAATAGTTAGAAAATTTCGAAATAATTATGTATTGTTGAAGTTTCATTTATTTTTCTCCCATATGAATAATCAGATTTTTAAGTTTCATATATTTTCCCCATATGAATAATCAGATTATGAAACGTGAAAATTTCGAAAAAACAGTTGAAAGTTAAAAAACTTGAAAATTTCGAAAAAACAGTTTATGAAACTCGAACAATTTATGAAACTCGCGGGAATTGGGGGGAGGTCGCCGGAGTGGGAGGGCGTCGCCAGGTAGATGGTGACTAGGGGTGGCAAAAAGTGACCCAACCCAAATTTAGAAGGTTGGGTTGATATTTTCAACCCATTTAAGTTAAATGGGTCAACCCACCTAAACCATTTATATAAATGAGTTGGGTTGAGTTAAAATTTTCGACCTGATTTCAACCCATTTACAACCTGTTCCCAACCCATTTACAACATATTTTCAACCCATTTATAATACACATAATATTTTATTTTTAATTATTAATCATTATTTAATTACAATTAATAATTTAATATATGTTTAAATATTAAAAAATTATTAGAAAAACAAAAATACAAAATGCTTCCTAAATGACTAATTCTAATTTCTAAATCAGATTGACCTAATTCAACTCTTAGTCTCTCACGTCGCATCCAATCCTCCATACATTGAAAACCCTAGTCGACGGCTCCATACAAAATCGCCTCTACTCCATACATTTAAAACTATACATATACTACTATCAATATGTATTTTGCTAATGTTTTGATGGTTAAAGTGTTGTTACACAAATAAAAAGACAATCATGATATGTTTATGCAAAAAATGGCTACTCGGATGTATGTGAAATTTGAGAAATATTGGGCTGATTTTAGCATAGGTTGGCATTTGCGGCTGTTTTGGATCCACGGTATAAATTTCAGATTGTTGAATGGGATTATGAGAAAGCTTATGGGGATGGGTACAAATCTGAGTTAGAAATAATAAAGGAGAAATTGTTTTCATCATTTAAAGAGTATGTGGATGAGTCAAATTTGAATAAAACCAAAGTTAGTCAACCTAAAAATGGCTCGTTGGACTCCCAAGAAGGATCTCAAGATGTGCTAGACGCAACTTCTGCTTCACTTTTGATGGTATATTATACATTTACTGTTTTTTCGTTTATACATATTTTTTATTTATCTCCTGATTTTTTGTTATCTATCAGGACTTCGATAACTTTTCAACTAAGGTGACTTCTTAAGCCATAAAATCTGAGCTTGAATGTTATTTAGAGGAGAAGCTCATGCCTCGCATGAACAATCTAAACATTTTGGACTATTGGAGAACTCATGAGATTCGGTATCTAACTCTTGCTCAGATGGCTAGGGACATCTTGGTTATCCCAATATCAACAGTGGCGTATGAATATGCTTTTAGCATTGGCGGTAGGGTTCTTGATGCTTATAGAAGTTCATTGAAGTCTTCTATAGTTGACGCTATTATTTGTCTAAGAGGTTGGATATATGGAGAAGGTTTGTTCTAACATATTATTTGTATATTTCGATTTTCTTATTATCATATAAAAATATTTATTTGCTATAAGTAAGTTGATTACATTATTTATTTTTATAGCAAAAACTTGAGGCCCTATGTGGAGCAATCATGACAGAGAAGATAGAAGATCGAAAGGAAAGTAATACCGAGAGTGAAACTGGAGTCGATGAAAGTGGAAGTCGTGTTACTTAGAATTTTTTTGAAACTATGATTTATTTAACTTTGTGGTTGTGGTAAACTTTGAACTATTTATTTTACTTTATGGTTGTGTTTTATTGAAACTTCGAACAATTTATTTGACTTTGTGGTTGTGTATTTGTCATGAAATTAAGTAGTTTAATCATTTTTATTTCATTTAGAATTTTAAAATTAAATGGGTCAACCCATGTTCAACCCATTTATTTAACAGGTTGAGTTGAGATAATCATAAACATGTCAACCTGCTACCAACCCATTTAAACAACAAGTTGGGTTGGATTGAAAATCTCAACCCACTTAATTAAACAAATTGGGTTGGGTTGAGATTTTCAACCCAATTAGTAAATGGGTTGAACCCGAACCCAACCCAACCTGACCCATTGCCACCCCTTGGTGACGATGGATCATGAGAGACAGAGAGAGAAAGGGAGAGAGAGAGATAATTGAGGAAATTAAGGAAGTTGGTTGTTCCTAAAATTATGAATTATTCCTAAAATTACGAATTTGAGATAAAAGACCCAAATACCCTCGGTTTACAAGTTCACAGGATAAAATGGGTTTACAAAATAAGGGGTTAGCAAAGTTAATAACATTTTAGTGGTTAACAAAATAACCTACCTCTCTCTCTCTCTCTCTCTCTATATATATATATATATATATATATCCTCTCCTTCACGCTCTCCTATAACATGCACGTGCACACATAAACAATTAAATATATATACACAATGTGAGCATATTGTGAATACAATGAAAACAATCTTAAGAAATTTTGTACTAAGGTGTTTATAAGTGGTAGGTTTATATTTAGTTTTGTTGCTTTAGTTGGTGTTCACAATATGTTTAAAAGCTATATCAGATCTTGTAGATTTAGAGTGTGTTCATAAATTATAATAGTATTGCTAAGAATATGTTTACAATGTATGCATATTTAATTGTGTTTGTATGTGCAGGCCTGACCTTGGACCATGGCTATCGTGGCTTTGCCATAGGCAGCAGGCCCATAAAGTCATCACATTTATATAGTTTTTTAAGCTATGGTATGCTCAGTTAACCACAAGGGTTGTGGCGTATTGGTTAAGGCCATGAGGGATTTTGTGGAATATCCCATCTATCAGGGTTCGAATCCAGACGTACATAACAATTGTGGCCACTGAGGTTTAATCAGGGCTGATGTCTTAGAGTCATAATTTGCCAAGGGATTAATCTAGACATAGCTTAGGACACCCTTCCCCAAAAAAAAGGTATGCTTAGTTGGGGGACCAAAAAGAAAATACGACCATTTAACCCAAAAAGAGAATATGCTCAGTTGCGTCTCTCACCTTTACGAATCAGTATCTCTCGCCGCTCAGCTGTTGTTACTCTCCATCTCTCTCAATTCTCAAATTCTCAATCAATTAGTTCTTGTCTTCTTGCATTTGCGATCTGCCCTAGCCCTAAATCGACTACTGGAGTGGTTATGTGGTTGCTACCCTAAATTGACCACGGGTTGTTAAGTCCCATCAGATCAAAGATTGATTGATTGAATGATAAACAAGGAGAATTAGGAAATGAATCTATAGTTTTATTAAACAAAAAAGAAAAGTACACTACAGAGAGAGCAATTCGTACAGGCTACATTGTTGAATGAAAGTTACAAACTAAACTAACACTACAAGATTCTATTTATACTAGCCCAATCTCTTGTACACTATCAAGCCCAAACCCATTACAAGGCCCAATACAAACAATGTAGATTACTTTATAAAACCTCTAATAAGAACATAAAATATGTTCTAACATTCTCCCCCTAAGTTTTGTAAAGTAATCATTCTCTGATCAGCTCCAGCTTCAGCTCCTCTCCCCCTTGATTTCTTTATAAAACTTAGCATTGCATAAACTTCAAAGCTCCTCTAGCTCCCCCTTGAAAGTAGCTCTTATCCTTGAAGTATTAACTGAAATATCAGATCTGATGTAGACCATAGCCTCGACTGAGTGCACATAAAGACAACTTTTGACTTTAGTAAACCCAACACATTCCTTAATGCCCACAAGAATGATATGTGTGGATTATGGAGTGACATCCAAGTGCATCTTCAGTTTATAACATCTGATCTGTCTGTGAACCATGAGTTGAAATAAGAATTCAGCTTAAGAACTTCATCTGATAAGCATACGGGCGGTAGCATCCGGTAGCAACACTACAACGCAAGGGTTAGAAGGCAAGCAATTGTTCAACAACTGATAGAAGATACTCATACTGACTTCTCTCCAGAAAACTGAATAATCAAACCCATAACTCGTTTCTTTATGAATCAGCTGGATGATTATAAGCACTCAGGATTCTAAATCACAACTCAAATAGCAGAACAATGATTGCAGTCGCTCACACTACTGAGTGATCAAGTAAGAAGAAAGATAAAGTGCTCTCAACGGTCTAACCACAAAAGAAGTTTTCCAGACTGATGATTGCAGATGCTCAGGCAGCTAACTCAATCCAAGCAGAGACCAAATCATCAAATCCAGAATCTGAAAATCTTGACAGACATGAGCACTCGTGAAATGTAGATCAATTGCTAGAGATATGTGACCAACATATGATAAGAGTGATGTCACATATGCATTCCGCGTAAAAAAAAAACCTCAGGAACAGGGCAAACTTGTATGAAATAGGGTTCAGAACAGTCTATTTTCCCAAAAAAGTCACAAACTTTTCGCAAATCACCAGCAATTCGCAGATCCCTGTAGCAATTGAGCACAATTCGCAAGATGGACATAGCCTAAACCTCCACAATTCGCAAAGGCTTCTTCTGCGAATTCTTACTTTTCGCAAGCCTCATATTTGCGAATTCCTCGCATTTCGCAGAACAGTCTTTTACGAATTCTCACAATTCGCATCACACACACCTGCGAATTCTTTACTTTTCGCAATACTCTCATATGCGAATTCCTTACTTAAACAAATTTCATTTTCAAAGCCCATGCGAATTCTCAACTCTTCGCAATATACATAAGTACGAATTCTGTTCTTAGTCAAAAATGTCAGCTTCAAGGAATCCTGTGAATTCTATCATGCGAATCTCAAACTCTTCAGCATGCGAATTCTGAGTTGCGAATTCTTCCAAGAATCTTTCTTTCTGCAAATTCTTTCTGCAAATTCTTTCAACATTCTTGTGAGTTCTTCATTTGAATCTTGCGAATTCTATGGATCTCGAACAATTTTCAACTTTTTCTTCAAATTAAGCCTCTATACTTTGAATTTTGAGCAGAAACTTTGAACGAAGGTTCGAAAACAACTCTTGAGCATATTTGTAGTTGAAGATCTCTTCCAAAAACGACTCTAGACTACAATTTGATCCCAACCACAGTGAAACTGTTCTCGAACAAAAATTGCTCAAAAATTGATCAAATCGTCCACAATTGAGGAAATTGAACAAAGTACTCGATTCTATGATAATCGTCTATAAGTACAAAATCGATTTAACATCAAAGAACAAACAATTAAGCATAAATTTGGACAATTTGAAATTTTTTTATACGGTGACTGTTCCATCTCAACACAATCTGATCTCGATCGTCGATGAATGATTTCGTCGTTTGGCTCTGATACCACTTGTTAAGTCCCATGAGATCAAAGATTGATTGATTGAATGATAAACAAGGAGAATTGGGAAATGAATCTGTAGTTTTATTAAACAGAAAATAAAACTACACTACAGAGAGAGAAATTCGTACATGCTACATGGTTGAATGAAAGTTACAAACTAAACTAACACTACAAGATTCTATTTATACTAGCCCAATCTATTGTACGCTATCAAGCCCAAACCCATTACAAGCCCCAATACAAACAATGTAGATTACTTTATAAAACTTCTAATAAGAACATAAAATATGTTCTAACACGGGTTCCTGCCCTAAATCGACTACTGGTTGCTGGATTGGTATCCGAAATCTACTATCGGTTATTGTTCATAAATCAATTAATCGGCTACTGGTTGAGTGGTTGTTGACTTGCTACCCCTAAATAGTCTCTAACTCTCACTCTCTCGACTCCCGCCCTCTTGAACTCGTCTCTGACTTTCATTCCTCGCCTCTCGTCTCTTGAACCAGTCTGTGGTCTCTGACTCTTAAGAAACCGATTTGGCGATTTGCTGATTTAGAATCTAGTAAATTTCTAAATTATGTAAATCTAGTTCTTTTACATTCGGGCCTTTACCATAAAAAGCTTAAATTGTAACACCCGTAATTTCGGTGTTATTTATCAATTAAATTTATTGGAATGGCAGAGAAAACGATTGGTGAATGTAACATCCAAAAATTTGGAGTGAAATAAAATTCGAAATTTCGGCAATATAACGTCTATAAATAAAGGAAACCTGTCCACCCTAAGGTAGGGAATCAATTAAACCTGAATAGTTTGGACATAACAAATTCAAACCCAAGTGTATCATCCCAAAACGAGGAAAAAGGTATGGAATATACAACCCAAATTAATGAAGGATAAAACCGACAACCTAATAATCTAAATTTGACAACAAGATTAAAGTCGGGTGTCGCTATCCTCCCTAGGGGTGAGCATCGGAAGCGGATACCCGCCTTTGGAACCGGAACCGCTTCAGAACTGTCGGTTCCGGAACCGGAACCGATGTGAGTGGTTCCGGTTCCAGTTCCTTATATATGGAACCGATCGAGATCGGTTCCGGTTCTCATTTTTTTGGAACCGTTACCCACTGGGTACCCACCGGGAACGGTTCCGGGACCGGGTACCTAGAACCGGAACCGGCGGGTACCCGCTATATTTTAATAAAATATATTTTGTTTATTTTTAAAAATATAATAAACTACCTTTTAGTGAAACATCGTTTGTAGTATTTATCAGCATCAACTAATCTTAATGACGTGAAGTGTTTCGGAAGCACTATTTGTAGTATTTATTTGTTTTATAAGCATCGTTTGCAATCGTTTGTAGTATTTATTAGTTTTTAGTTTTTATCTTATTAGTTTTCACGTTTGTGGTACTTATTTCTTAACGTTTGGACTTTGGACTTTCTAATATAATTAATATTTACCTTTTTATAATATGAATGATAAAAAAAAATTAAAAAATTAGACGGTGGGTACCCGGTACCAGAACAGGAACCGGCGGTTCCGGTTCCCAAATATAAAGAACCGGTGTAACCGATTCCGGTTCCTTCATTCCAGGAACCGCCGGTTCCGGTTTCAGGAATTTTAGGCGGGTACACACCTTGGCTCACCCCTAATCCTCCTAAAATGTATATCTTCAAAAATCACGTATGATGGTCACTATATCTCCCAAAAAGATCACTCACGACCCCAAGGTCGTTCGCTCAGTCCCGACGAGCCCCACTGCTAAGATGACTTGTCAAACAAGACAACCAAAGAGCAAGCGTTAGGCTAAAGCCTAGTGAGAACAAGTAAATAGAATTAGAAGTACTAAACCCATTTGAAGTCGCACGGTGGATATAGCCATGAGCTAAGTCAATCAATCAAATAAACCATTAGTGATATAAAACATGGTACAAATAACACCAATCACATAGTGAGCTCAACTCCTCTAAGTCTATTGATCGAAAACATCAAGTCAACCCCTATAGGTCTATTCTTAAGAGTTCCAAAACGGGAACTCTAGCACAAGGGACTTACACCTTACTGCCCATGGGACGCTGCCCGACCATATAGGTCCACACCTTACTTACCATGGTGAACTGATGCCTATCCGTGCCAAAGTGGTGAATCTAGTGTCCAAAACGGGACACAAAACACCGTGCCTATGGATCCATTGCACTAAGACCAAATGCCAAAACATGCTAGTATATTCATCATTTATCATGTATGTAAGGTAAATCATATATATACAGGGTTACCATCATGAAATCTTATCTCCCACCATAGGGGAGTTTTATCAATATGACCATCAACAAAGACATTGCGTTTTCCATTTCCAAAGTCATGATTGTAAATAATTAACCCAATCCTTGAATTTTCCCCAAACCCTAATTTCCACTTTGGGTTCTGTAAGTCCAAGTTTTCAAGCACAACTAATCAAAATGAGATTTGACAATGAAATTCTAGAGAGAGAGTAAAGAGAGAAACTGTGAAGTCGTATATATAACAATCTCGAATGTTACAAGCTACAATGACATCCTACACAACTATTCTCTCAAGACACTATTTAACTCTCATATGCTTACCACACTTGCAAACACTCACACTACATGTATTTAAACAAGGTTGACTTATACAAGACTTTACATGACCTTGAATTTTCTACTTAAATCTTGGATACAACAATAACTAACAATCTCCCCTTTTGTATTCAAGATTTAAAAAAAAATTGACAATCGTCTTTAGCTCTTGATTCTTCAAACTTTAATTCTGTCGACTTTAAACTTTGTAGCTCTGACAATCTTCAATCCTTGATGCTTTTGAAGAATCTTGAAAAGTCTTTCACAAAGTCTTTGAAAAGTCACTAAGTCTTGAACAAACATTTGAAATCTTGAAACTTCTTTGGTCTTTGGGAAATCTTTGAACTTTGAGACCTTGAGGAATCTTTCAAAACTTGTATCTTCATCTCTTGTGATCTCTGAACTGTCTTTAAGTAAACAAAATTTCTTGAATCATCTGTCTTGAACTTATTATATGACTTGAAAAAATTCCAGACATGTCTCCTCCATTTTGATAAACTTTCATTTGACATTACAACATTCGTCTGACCTGAAACTTTCAGATTATCTTCTCCTTTTTCTTCAGAATATCTCTTCCTTTACTTAATCTTTCATATGACTTGAAAATCTTGAATTTCTCCCCCTTTTTGATGAATTGTGAGCAAAATCATCAAAACCTTTTCAAGTCATCACAATCTTTGAAAATTAATCTCCCCTTTATGATCTACTAACATTCTCCCCCTTCATAAAATGACAATCTTCGCTTATTTTTGATCTGTGTATCCGTCAATTCATAAGAAATGTATATACCCGAATCTTTTCAAATCCAGATATAATAAACGTTGTAACCCTGAATCAACAAATGATATAGTTAGTATGCATGTAAGTAACACAGAGCCACTTTGTACAACAGATGTACATTGGAAATGAGTTTTTGAGATGTTCACTCCCCCAGGGCTTCCAATCAATCATCGAAAAACCACAAAGGAATTTTCTATGAATGTTATGACAAGAAAACATATTCCTTTTGTTGTGAAAGTGTAGAAAATGATTGAAGCTACTTAAGCCTTTTCAGGCTCAAAATGTGTAAACTGTTGAGACAACAACAAGTATTACACGGACTTAATGTGCATGAATGAGGTGCGAAGGTGGGGAAAACTTCCTTCTTTTTCAATATCTAAATCTTTCGAGTGAAGATCAGATAGCATATGTGCTGCGTCCCCAAGAAAATGAAACATTTCTTTGTTAAAAAAGAAACGAGTGGTTGGTGGGGTTAATGCAAGAGTTGGCATGGGCTCACTGCCTTTTTCAATGATGGTCACCAAAGAATGTGAACCAATCAGTAGATGTGGTTGCCCGACTCAGAAAGTAGTTGGTGCAGAGTTCTGATATTCTTTTAACTCTGTTCTCACACCCTCTTTCTTTTTAACATTTAAGCTCACTTCTAACCAAACTCTCTTTTACATTTTTCTGCTCCACATACTGAGAAAAACTCAATTGGATGAGTTATCTCCCCCACTCTTTGATTTAAAACCCCTCACCCCTCAATCACTCTAGGTTTACTTCCGAGGTAGGAAACACTAGTTAATGTGAATCCATAGAAGTTTTGTTTATGCTCTCACACTGATCCCATGTAAGTCCTAAAAAGAATAGTTGCTCAACAATTTAACTTGAACAATTAATCACAAGATAACAGTTAAGCTCATCAAAAGATATGAATGATAATTGAGCATTTGAACTTTGAAGAATCTCTGAAAACAATGAAATTGAATGAATGAAATGAAATCAAGAGGATTGTTTTGAAAATCTGACAATGTATCAATCAGATCAATATCTTGAGATATAAACATGAAATGGTTGGGGTATCAAAGAACTTGATAGTTTGTTTATATGAACGAATATAAACAATTTAACAATGAACGTACAAATATTGAAATGATAATTGGTGATCAACAACATTGAATTACAAACTGGGGTATTACCATCGAAAAATTGTTTCTTTATGAGACATGGTAATAACAAATTCAAATGAAGTACTGAACCGGTGTGTGTGAATACCTGACAGTATATAGACAAGATAATACACAAGTATTGATCTTTGGAAACACACAGTCAGTTAAACATTAGAGCACTAGTAACGAAAAACATTTAAAATCTCACTTTTAAATTCATGAAATCTTTTGAGAACCAGAAGTGGTTTGAACATTTAAGAAAAAACATTTTTCATGCTCGAAAGTTGTTCTTCTTTCAAACAATCAGAGATCTAGATCAGAAGATACTTACAATTAAGCTCCCCCTCAAATCATGATAAAATGATTTATATTCAGTTAAGCTCCCCCTGGATATTTGCAAAATATCCTTGTCTTTAAACATTGAAGATCGAGTCCTAAACTGGTGTGTTTAGAAGTCTAAGTCTTTTAACAATAAAGATCGGGTCCTGATCTGTTGTAATCAGAAGCCATACTCTTTAACATGAAAGTACGGGTCTTGAACTAAAATATTCAAGAGCTAAAATCTTGACATTGAAGTCCGGGTTTTGAACTGTTTTGTTCAATAGCCTTAATTCTTGCTCCCCCTATTCATGTTGTACCTGCAAAACAGATTTAACAGGTTTTGGTACCCACTGGTATTTGGGTCTTGGTAAGTTAGATTTAGGAATATACTTCTCATTAGATTTAAAACTTGTAAGTTTACTTTTATGAGAAGTAAATATGTAAGTTCCGTACCAGTTATGAGGATTCTCTTTGAACAAAATAATTCTCTCCACAGTAAGAACAATAGATGTTCTTTTGAGCAATCCTGATCAAATGACTAGTTGAATAAAACATATCAGGTTAACAAAAAGATTTACCTTTATGAGCACTATTCTTCTTGACTTTGGATGTGGAAACTGATGATTTATCCTGATTGTCATCAAGAGAACCTTTCACTCTCCAGACCATCTTTCCTTTCTTAGAAAAGTTATTCTCAAGAGATTTAACATAAAAGCTCACTAGACTATCAACAGACTTGTCATAAAACAGATTAGATGGACGAATTTGATTTGATTTGACAATTTTAGATTTGACAATGTTCTTTCTGGAAACTTTTTCATGAATGGAACTTGAAGCAGTTTTAAAAGAACAAACTGATTCCATTGAATTGTCATAAGGTGGTTGATTAATCACGTCAGCAGAAATCTTCTCTGACAATTCAACATTTGCAACTTCAAGTTGTTTTATCTTTTTGGACAAAATGTTTCTTTCATCAGAAATTGTGTCAAACTTCTTTTTCAAATCAAATTTAGCCATATGTTCTTTTAAAATGTCTGAAGATAGAACAAATATTTTGGATGTGAGCTTAGATATTTCAGATTCAAAGATTAGACGTTCTTGCTCAAAATCTTTTTCAAGGTTCTTGTTCTTTTCAGATATTTCTTTGAAAATCCCAACATTTTTCTTTTCAAAAAATTTCTTTTCCGCATCAAAAGACTTCTTCTTCTCTTGAAAGGTTTGTCTTTCCTTTTCAAGTAAGTATTGTAATGTAGAAATCTGCTTAGGAAGTTCAATTGATTTATTTTCAAGAACTTGTCTCTCTTTTGCAAAAATATCCATTTCAGTAATCAAAATCTTTTCAAATTCGGATACTTGCTTCGAGAGTTTTATGCATCTTAGCTCCAAATCCTTTTTCTCTTGAGAAACTTTCTTAGAAAAGTTAGAAAGATTTTGAGTAGAAACATTCTCCAGATTTGCTTTGTCTTTATCTGCTTGGAGGCTTATCATCAGATCAGCATTTTTAGCTTCCAATGCAGATATTTGATCTTCAAAATCTCTAAACTTGATATGTAGATCAACTGATTTAGCTTTCAGCTCTGATGTCTGTTGTTCAGTTGTCTTCAGCTTGCTTTGAAGATTGGTTATCTTTCTTTCTTTCAATTTGATTTCTTTCTCTTTTTCCTCAATGATACCTGTAAAATCAGATTTAGAATGATTAATACATTTTGTACATTCAGAAGTTTTATCAGAATTTAAAAATTTAACTTTAAACTCCTGAATCTGATTTAGAAGATCTGAATTTTGAATCTTCAGTTTATCTCGTTCAACTTCTATAATAGGTATATTAGGCATGTACAGTATAACAACATCTCTCCCTGACAAAAAATCTTTAGACATCTTGATCAGAATGTTAGCTTGAAATAATCGTTCAAAATATTCAGATAAGAAATTTGACTTGGAAAATCAAACTTGAAAATAAACTTGAAAAGATCAGAAAAATTTCTAAGTGATAAACTCGCAAACGAAAGAAACTCGCAAAACACTGTTCACTACACTTCGTGCATATAGGGTTAAGCGCGTTTCTGGTTCTCGCAGAGCACTATGTGCGTGTTTTAAGTTCTCGCTAGAAGGATGTGCGCATTTTTGAACTTCTCGCAAATCAAGACGTACACATTTTATACTTAGAAATATTTTTGACAATTAAGAACTCGCTAAACACTAGAACTCGCAGATCAAGAACTCGCAAACAACTTCATGCACATTTCTGCTTCTCGCATATCACAGTTTGCGCGCTTCGGTCAAGAACTCGCATATCATGTGAAATCATCAAAATTCTTCTTCGTGCGTGTTCTTCCTAGTTTGCGCGTTTAGTATCGTGCGTGTCTTCACTTTGAATCTTGCGAGTTTTTCAAATCTAGCGTGTTCTTGAGACTTTAGCCACGAATTTCGATCAAAACCTTTAATACCTTCAATTTAGACTTGAAAAATACACAGGTATGATCGAATAGTGAAACTAAACACTTATCTAATACATGATTTTGAATAACAACAACAAGAAATGAGTAAATCTATTCAAACACAGTGTTCAACTTTTCAAACCGAAAGTTACAAAAATCCAAAATTGAATGAGAATTATTGTGAATTTGATGTTTAAATCTAAAGAAGAAAGTTCCATAAACCCCAATCAAACACTATGAAACCATTTTCTTGCAATAAAATCGATTTTTCACAAAAAAATTTATGTAACAGTGAAATCTCAGAAAATACGTACGAGTTTTTCATAATTCGAAAAATTCGATCAAATCAAATTCAATGCAAACAATCTGAATGATTTTGTCTCGCTCTGATACCAATTGTAAGTCCAAGATTTCAAGCACAACTAATCAAAATGAGATTTGACAATGAAATTCTAGAGAGAGAGAGAGTAGAGAGAGGGTAGAGAGAGAAACTGTGAAGTCGTATATCTAACAATCTCCAATGTTACAAGCTACAATGACATCCTACACAACTATTCTCTCAAGACACTATTTAACTCTCATATGTTTACCACACTTGCAAACACTCACACTGTATGTATTTAAACAAGGTTGACTTATACAAGACTTGACTACACTTTGACATTACATGACCTTGACTTTTCTACTTAAATCTTGGATACAACAATACACTAACAGGTTCACCAAAATCCCATGAGATAGGGTTTGGTTATCAAGTAAGTAGAAGACTTAGAAAACCATTAACCTTAGTTTATGAAACCTTCCTCAACATTCTTATTTAGGTTATAAAACCCCAATATTCCCAAGACCCACATTTAGGTTAAAATGTAACAAACCCCAAATGCATAAGTAATCACATATATGAGCACTACAATGTGTTAAATCTAACATTTAAGGAGGAGTGTAGGTATAAAACTCACCTTGATGGAAATATGAACAAACCCTAGATGAGGCTTGAGAGGAGGAATGGTAGGAGGCTTTAATACTTCAAGCACAAACTTTCAATCACCAACACCAACCTAAACCAACCACACAAATCTCATTTAATGACTTCCTTTAAGAGAAATCAATGATGTGAGAGAGATCCTTACCTTATCTTCCAAGACAAATCGCCCAAGTCAAGAGGAAAGTGATACAAATGAACAAATGGGTCGTTCTAGGGCATTTAAATGGTCTGAGCCCGTCAGCGTTTGTGCCCGGCGACTATGACACATGTCATAGTCGCTGGCATTATCGCCAGCTATGACCCCCACTCGGTACCAACTTGGCGATTGTGCCAAGCGAAAGTGACACTCGTCACAATCATTGGCACTATCGCCGGTCACAGCCCCCTTTCGATACATCCTTGGCGATTAGGCCAAGCGATAGTGACCACCTATCACAATCGCTCGCATTCTCTCCGGTTAGGTACCGAGCCTCATATTGACTTGGTTTTCATCCGATTCATATGCCCGAAATCCGACCTTTCCCAAGAGTGATCCCAACTCCAAAACGGCGATAAGGGAAGGTCAACTACGAAGTCTAAGCGTTAGCTACTATATTTTTACAAAGGAATACTCACCAAAAATGCGGGTGTTACAATCCTCCCCAATTTGGAGAAGATTTCGTCCTCGAAATCTTGTCTAGGCGAAGAAGTGAGGATATCTTCGCTTTATATCTTCCTCCGCATCCCAAGTCACATTTGCACCCCGATGGTGCTTCCATTGAACTTTTACCATCGTGACTTCTTTGTGACGAATCTTTTTTGTCTTCTTTTTCTAAAATCTCTTCGGGTTCCTCGATACAACGATTTCCTTCATCAACTCTAATTTCAGAATCCTCCTTCGCTATACATTTACGAAGGTAGCACACGTGAAAGGTGTTATGGATTTCGTTCATTTCCGGAGGGAGTTCCAATTGGTAGGCTTGAAGCACTACTCGCTTAATCACGGTGAATGGTCCAAGGAAACGGGGACTTAACTTCCCACGCTTTCCGAACCGAATAATCCCCTTCCAAGGGGACACCTTCAATATAACTCGGTCTCCCACTTGGAACTCTATCGGCCGCCTCTTCTTGTCGGCATAGCTTTTCTACCGGTCTTGAGCCGCCTTCAAACGCTCGCAAATATCCTTCACTTTGTCTGCCGTCTCTTGTATAATCTCGGGTCTGGCAAACTTCTTATCTCCCGCTTCCATCCAACACATGGGAGTTTGGCACTTGCAACCCTATAAAGCTTCAAACGGAGCCATTCCAATACTCGAGTGGTAGCTATTGTTGTATGCGAACTCCACCAAGGGTAGGTGCGAGTCCCAACTATCCCTGAAGTCGATCACACAAGATCTTAACATGTTTTCGAGTGTCTAAATTGCCCTCTCACTTTGGCCGTCAGTTTGAGGATGTTAGGTTGGGATCAACTTCACACGTGTACCCAATTCCTTTTGCAAACCATCCCAAAAATGCGACGTGAACCGGTTATCGCGATACGAGACAATAGATAGCGGCACACCATGTCGAGATATCACTTCATCGATATAAAACTTTTCCAGCTTGTCCATAGGTAAAGTCTCCCGCATGGCCAAGAAATGAGCGCTCTTGGTCAAATGGTCCACTATCACCCAAATGGTGTCATGACCTCATAAGGTCTTTGGCATCTTTGTCACAAAATCCATTGTGATGTGCTCTCATTTCCACTCCGGGATCTCCAAAGATTGTAAACTCCCATAAGGTCGTTGATGCTCGGCCTTCACTTGTAAGCAAGTCACACATCGCTCCACATAGCACGCCACATCGAGCTTCATGACCGACCACCAATAATGCAATTTCAAATCTCGATACATCTTCGTGCTTCCCGGATGGATAGAATACTTTGATTTATGTGCATCCTCGAGAAGAAGTTCTCGATTGCCCCCGATCTTAGGCACCCAAACTCGCTCGTTGAAAATCTTTACTCCCCGACTATCTTCCGTCAAGAGTAGGTGTTGCTTTGACATGACTTCTCCCTTGAGGTTCTCTTCTAGCAAGCCCTTGTCTTGTGACGATTTCATCCGATCAATGAGTGTTGATGTTAACTTGATCTGTGCAAAGGTAGCTCGAGAATTTCCCCCGTAGTCTTTCCGAATCAAAGCGTCGGCGACGTCGTTTGCCTTACCCGGATGGTAAAGCAACTCGCAATCATAGTCTTTTAGTAACTCTAACCACCTCCGTTGCCTCATATTCAGTTCCTTTTGATCAAAAATATGCTTCAAACTCTTTTGATTCGTATAGAGAATGCACTTCGTGCCGTAGAGGTAGTGTCGCCATAATTTCATGGCAAACACCACCACCACCATTTTTATGTCATGCGTAGGATAGTTAACTTCATGCACCTTTAGCTGCCTTGACGCGTAGGCGATTACCTTGCCCCTTTGCATTAGGACACAACCTAAACCCATCTTTGACGCATCTCTATACACCACAAAGTCTTCCGTTCATTCAGGTAAGGACAGAATCAGAGCTTCGCAAAATTTCCTTCGTAGAGTTCAGAACGCCTTCTCTTGATTCTCGATTCATACGAACTTCACATTCTTTCGGGTTAAGGCCGTCAATGATAAGGCTATCTTGGAAAAGTCTTGGATGAATCTTCCGGTAATATCCCGCCAATCCTAGAAAGCTTCTGATTTCTGACAGACTCTTTGAAGGTTCCCAATTCATCATCGCCTCAACCTTCGCGGGGGTCCACTTTTACTCCTTCCTTTGTGACCACATGGCCCAAAAACTGCACCTCTCGAAGCCAAAAGTTACACTTCGAAAACTTCGCGTAGAGCTTCTCCCGCTTTAACACTTCTAAAACCTCACGAAGATATTGCTCGTAAAAAACTTCGTCTTTGGAGTAAATAAGGATGTCATCAATGAACACTAATACCGACTTGTCAAGGAATGGTCGGCACACTCTATTCATCAAGTCCATAAATATTGCCGGTGCGTTGGTTAGGCCGAACGACATTACTAGGAACTCGTAATGGCCGTAACGTGTCCTAAACGCCGTCTATGGAATGTCGTCCTTCACCACCTTCACTTGATGATAGCCCGACCGAAGGTCGATCTTTGAGAAGCAACCCACTCCTTGTAGTTGGTCGAACAAATCGTCGATTCTTGGAAGTGGATATTTGTTTTTCACCGTCACCTTGTTCAACTTTCTATAATCGATGCACATCCGCATCGTGTCATCCTTCTTCTTAACAAACAAAACCGGGGCTCCCCAAGGCGATGAACTAGGTTTTATGAAACTCTTCTCAAGAAGGTCTTGGAGTTGAGTCATCATTTCTTGCATTTCGGTAGGAGCCAATCGGTGGGGAGCTCGAGCAATCGGAGCCACTCCTGTAATGAGATAAATCCGGAATTCCACTAGGCGATCGGGTGGCAAACTAGGCAAGTCTTCTGGGAATACATCGGGAAATTCGCGTACCACCCTAACATCTTCTAGTTTCCTTATCTCGAGTTTGGCGTCGATCACATACACCAAGAAGGATGATCACCCTTTCGCCAAACATTTCCGCGCTTTAATCATAGAGATAATCGCCACTTCGCACTTCCTTCTTTCAACATAGATCATTGTCTCCTCTCCCTTTACCAAGGGTAGTCGGATCATCTTCTTGGAACACAAAATCTCGGTTTGGTTCTCCGATAACCAATCCATTCCCACTACCACGTCGAACCCGCCGATTTGCATAAGCATCAAATTTATGGGGAATTTCCTACCATCAAACTCAAGGGTGCAACCCCTCAGGAAACCACGGATCACTACTTGACCACCATTAGCTAATTCTACTACTAAAGCATCTTCTAAACTACTCATGGGCACGACAAGCTTTTGATAAAACACATCGGAAATGAAAGAGAAGCTCGCACCCGAGTCAAATAAGATACGTGTAGGTACAGAGTTTAGGAGAAACGTACCCGACACCACATCTGTTATGCCTTGGCTTCTTTTGAGGTCATCTGGAAAGATCTCCCGGGAGCTCTTGGAGTGTCCACCTTTCTCCCACCGGCGCCCTTGGCCCTAAACTTAAGGCACTCCTCTCTAACGTGTCCCGGCTCCTTGAATTAGAAACATATTTGTCCATTTACGGAACAATCTCTGAACGGATGCCCCGACTTCCCGTATTTATAACAAGTTCCGGGAACAAAATTGCACGGGCCGAAATGTTTGCTTTGACATTTGGAGCACCATTTAGCATCATGCCTAGGATCGGTTCCATGGTGATTTTTTTTGGCAAACCTTGACTTTTTGTAGGGTATGGAATTTCCCTCCCATCTTTTCTTCTCCACTTGCCGACTACCATCTTCCTTGCTGCGGTTGTAGGCGTCTTCCATCAGGTGTGCCTCTTCAATTGCCTCCCGAAGAGTGGAGGCCTTCGACACCCTAACCATCGACATAATGTCCGATGGAAGACCCTTGATATAAGCCTTAATCTTCTCTTTCTCGGTCGGGACCAGATGTCCCACCAAACCCAATTTGTCCATGAATAGTCGGTTGTACTCCTTCACCGACAAGTTACCCTTCTTCAAACTTCGGAAGTCTTCTTCAATCCGTTCCATCGATCATTCATTGCAATATTCCTCTAGTAACTTTTCTTTGAATGCAACCCAGGTCAGTTTGTCCAAGACAGTCGTTTGGACGGATGCAGAATATACGTCCCAGCAAGTGTGAGCTGCACCTCTCAACATTCGGGAACCAAAGATTACCTTCTATCCTTTTCCACACTCGCTCGATCGGAAGGCCTGCTCCATTTCCCGAATCCAACTCATGGATGCTATAGGATCATCCGAACCCTAGAATTCCGGCCGTCGGCAACCAAGAAAGGCTTTGAATGTGCAAGTCTTCGCCGCTTGCCTTATTCCCGGGGTTGCGGTCTCATCAGTGGGAATTTCATGTCCGGCACCCCCAGATCCCGCCACAATTATATTCTCGTCAACCGTTTCAGGCCTACGGTTGTTGGTGTCTCTGTCTTCCAAGAGTTTTAAGAACATTTCTTGCTGTTGCGCCATGGCTTTGTTCATGGCCAACATCATGTGGTCCATCATCCTTGTCTCTGCCGTCACTTCTTCCATAATGGGCTCTTCAGTTTCCAGATTGCGTCAGGGAATGTAATCAAGTCCCCCGCCTAACACATTAACAAGACAGGAGGGTTCATCCGCTACAGTCACTCGCGGATGGTCGCCGTGGATGCCGTGACCTCTTGACCTTCCGACCGATTTCTGGTGTTAACCAAGAGACTGCCACACACATACACGAAATAGGATAAGAGATAGGATACAGGAATAACACAAGGAAACGTACTACTACATTTATCAATTATTATAACAATAGTAGGTCAAGTATGCTCACGTAAAACATATTCATAATAATGTTAGCTAAGTGAAATTATGAATACTTGATACGTAAGAATTCTCGTTACCATCACTACAACTTTCAATTTGTGTAAGTTCCGTTGACTCTAAGACCATCCTATCTTAAGAGTTCTACCCCATCTCACACGTCATAACTTAATAGTCTCAGTTAAAGTCTAGGCATCTTACGTTCATACCTAGTTCACTTAAACTAATGCTCTGATGCCAACTTGTAACATCCTAAAATTTGGAGTGTAATAAAATTCAAAATTTCGGCAATATAACGTCCATAAATAAAGGAAACCTGTCAACCCTAAGGTAGGGGATCAATTAAACCTGAATAGTTTGGACATAAAAAATTCAAACCCAAGTGTATCATCCCAAAATGAGGAAAAAGTCATGGCATATACAACCCAAATTAATGAAGGATAAAACCGACAACCTAATAATCTAAATTTGACAACAAGATTAAAGTCGGGTGTCGCTATCCTCCCAAAACGTATATCTTCAAAACTCACGTATGATGGTCACTATATCTCCCAAAAAGACCACTCACGACCCCAAGGTCGTCCGCTCAGTCCTGACGAGCCCCACTGCTAAGATGACCTGTCAAACAAGACAACCAAAGAGCAAGCATTAGGCTAAAGCCTAGTGAGAACAAGTAAATAGAATTAAAAGTACTAAACCCATTTGAAGTCGCACGGTGGATATAGCCATGAGCTAAGTCAATCAATCAAATAAACCATTAGTGATATAAAACATGGTACAAATAACACCAATCACATAGTGAGCTCAACTCCTCTAAGTCTATTGCTCGAAAACATCAAGTCAACCCCTTTAGGTCTATTCTTGAGAGTTCCAAAATGGGAACTCTAGCACAGGGGAATTACACCTTACTGCCCATGGGACGCTGCCCGACCATATAGGTCCACACCTTACTTACCATGGTGACCCGATGCTTATTCCGTGCCAAAGTGGTGAATTTAGTGTCCAAAATGGGACATAGAACACCATGCCTATGGATCCATTGCACTAAGACCAAATACCAAAACATGCTGGTATATTCATCATTTATCATGTATGTAAGGTAAATCATATATATACAGGGTTACCATAATGAAATCTTATCTCCCACCATAGGGGAACTTTATCAATATGACCATTAACAAAGACATTGCTTTTTCCATTTCCAAAGTCATGATTGTAACTAATTAACCCAATCCTTGAATTTTCCCCAAACCCTAATTTCCACTTTGGGTTCACCAAAATTCCATGAGAGATCCTTACCTTATCTTCCTAGAGAAATCGCCCAAGTCAAGAGGAAAGTGTGACAAATGAACAAATGTGTCATTCTCGGGCATTTAAATGATCTGAGCCCATCAGCGATTGTGCCCGGCGACTATAACACATGTCATAGTCGCTAGCATTATCGCCCGCTATGACCCCCGCTCGGTACCAACTTGGCGATTGTGCCAAGCGAAAGTGACACTCGTCATAATCGCTGGTACTATCTCCGGCCACAGCCCCTTTCGGTACATCCTTGGCGATTATGCCAAGCGATAGTGACCACCTGTCACAATCGCTGGCATTCTCGTCGGTGAGGTACCGAGCCTCACATTGACTTGGTTTTGACCCGATTCATATGCCCGAAATCCGACCTTTCCCAAGAGTGATCCCAACTCCAAAATGGGGATAAGGGAAGGTCAATTACGGAAGTCTAAGCGTTAGCTACTATATTTTTAAAAAGGAATACTCACCAAAAATGTGGGTGTTATAGTGAACGACCAAGAAAACGGTCGAGAAACGGCCGAGAAAACGGTCGGTGAACGGTCAGGCAAACGGTCGATGAACAGACGGGTAAACGGTCGGTGAACATCCGGGCAAATAGTTGGAGAACAGGAGAGAAATCGGTCGGTGAATGACCGGGAAAACGGTTGGGGAACGGTTGAGTGGTCGATTGAGGAACAGATGAGAAAACGGTTGGTGAACGACCGGGAGAACGGTCGAGGAATGGTCGGAAGAATGGTCGAAAAACGGTCTGTACAGTTGAAGCTACAATGCCCGACAACAATGCCCAATGTCATAGTCGCAGGTCAATGTCACGGGCAATGTACCAGATTCGGTACATCCCGGGCGACAATGGCATTGGCATTGTCGCATGGCATAGTCGCGAGCGTGTTCCAGCCATAAAATCTGATTTTCATGTTGTTCTTCATTCGGCCATAACTTTCGCATTTCTAACCCGATTGAGGCGGTTTCATAGGCTATGGATTCGTATTTTGAATCTTTTCAAGATGGAAACAAATATTATTAATGGTTCATGGATAATTTTGGGGTTCATAGAAGTTGAAAGGTAAGCCTCTAATCTACCATCTTTCATCCTAGGGTTTTGATATCTTTGCACCCACAACCCCTAATCATTACTTATGGTATATGTTGGTGTTTTGGATGTAAAGGAAATGTTTTGGGAGCTTCACATCTTGGCTTGAGGGTTGGTTCAAAGGATTGCATCTTTTCACCAAAGGAAACTCAAGTTTTGTTGTAAAACCTAGATTTAGCCTAAATCTAGCAAGGTGAGTTCAAGTTGCTTTGTGAAAACTATGTATATGCCAAAATGTGTATTTAGAAGTAATAATGTGTTTACTTGGTATTTATCAATGTGTTGAGGATTTGAAAAAGTTTTCATATTTGGTAAACTTGGGTTGATAAATCTTATGAAATGCCTATATTTGGCTTTTGGATATTTTTAACGAGTAAATCTCATAAATGTGTTCTTTCGGGTGATTTATTGTATAAATGGAGTCTATGTGATGGTTTATATATTTTTGGTGTATTTGGTTTTATAAGCCATTTGGAAAATGTACGTTATCGTGTTATGAGGCATTTTGGAAACATAAGGGTAAGGGTTCATTTGGAAAATGGGTTGTCTCAACCAACGCTAAGTTTTGGGTTAATCATATCTTGAGGCATGTGTCTACATAAACGCTGATTATATAATTTTTATTATTCGAGGACCTTTATTTGATGATCAATTGAGTTTTGAGCATTTTGGCTCAGTTTTGACTTTAAAAGAGTCTTGAAGATATTTGGTCGGTTTTAATAGCTCAATGTAGAGCTTTGCTTATGTGTAACACCCTAAAAATAGGGTTAATTTAAACCTGAATAATTGCGGAAAAGACATTCTATAAATAAAGTGTATCACCCAAAAGGGGGAAACACTATGGCGTATACAAACCCAAGATGAATTAAAGGATACAATTTGACAACCTATTAATCTAAGTCAATCTACATTTAGATTACATTCGGGTGTCGCTACCCTTCCAAAAGTAATATCCAACAAAATAATTCATCCTGATCTATTCATCTCCAAAAATGACAACTCTCGTCCACTTGGCCGTCCACTCATTCCTGAGAAGCCATGCCGCTAAGATGACCTGTCATACATGACATTTAAGAAAAAGTGTTAGGCTAACGCCTAGTGAGAACAAACATTTATTAGCGACAAATATAAAGCCATTTGGAAAGTGAGTTACTCGATAATCGGAGACTAAATCGAAACAAGTAGGAAAATCATCGACAATCATACCATGATTAATTCAATAACAACTGCCTTAATGAGCTCAACTCCTATAAGTCTATTGGTCAAGAAAAACACCAAGTCAACCCCTCTAGGTCTATCCTCGGGAAGTTCCAAAGCGGGAACTTATGCACCAAGGAATTATATCTTACTGCCCATGGGACACTTCCCGACCATATAGGCCCACACCTTACTTACCATGGTGACTCGATGCTTATTCAGTGCCAAAATAGTGGCTCAATGTCCAAACTCAAGACATCAAGACCACCGTGCCTATGGATCTATTGCACTAAGACCAAAACCAAGACTCAAACAAATACACCATACTAGAGATAAATATGATAAGTTTGGCACCAAGTTACAACCATAACCAATTCATGTCATTGGTGCCTAACTCCCATCATCTCGGTGGAGAAATATTCTAGTACCATAAACCATTAAATGCCATCTCAAACCTTGTTAACAACAATATAACACAAGCTCATAAACTTTGGCATCAAAATATTACTTCTCTTCAAAACCCTAATTTAGCTTAGAATCATCAACACCCCATAAACACAAAATAATGGCAATAATGTTGGGGATAAACACCAATGTTCATAAATCCCATTTCACCTTCCTTCAAAATACATTTATTGAACCAAACCCTAAAACCCCCAAAAAATAAGTTTTAGGTTAAGACTTGTTAAACCAACATCACATGGGTTAGTGTATGTGTAAAGGTTCAAAATACAAGGATTTTAACATGTATGAAGTTAAAAGTAAGTGTATATGTTAGTCCTAAAATAGGTAAACAAGTATTGTAGAAGGGGAGGGGTTGAATACAATACTCAAAATTTCACTTAATTTTAACTCTTTATTAGATAATAAAAATTATCAAGAATTACACTTAGCTTACAAAAGATTGTTGCGGAAAAGAATAGTAAAATTATCCTAACAATCTATCACTTAGAAAACTTTAGAACATAACTTTGAAGAACACCAAGATAAAAAGCTATGAGAGAGAGACAAACTAAACAACTTGCTGAATGGACAAAGATTTCTTGAGCTGAAAGCGAGTCTTGCATGAGAAGTCTTCACCCTTTATATACTACCCCATGCATTAAATGCAAAGGACACTTGTCATTTAATGCATGGGTTGTTGAGATTTCTTCAAGAAATAATAAGATATTTGAAGTGACTTATCACAATACAAAAGGTAAATTTTGTACTATGATAGGACAATATCTTAATAAAATATAACTGCTATAAATCTTTTTGAGATCTTTTTAAAAGAGAAAGTCTCAATCATATCAGAACTAAAGTAAGCATCCTCTATGCAATAGAAGTTTCCATTCCTTTTTGTCAGAAAGACACTGGGAATGAGGAATTATAGCAAATCGAGAGGATTTGCTATAAAGGTACCACCGAACATAGAAGGTGTTCAGCAGTGAGAAGCTCTGCCGAAGATTCGGCTGAGGTTGCCGATATATGAGAGAGTTCGGCAATAAGACTTCTACCGAATAGGATAGATATCGGTAAGAGGGATGACTGCCGAAGATGTTGAGAA
Organism: Arctium minus; assembly: GCA_954870635.1. Taxonomy (NCBI): domain Eukaryota; kingdom Viridiplantae; phylum Streptophyta; class Magnoliopsida; order Asterales; family Asteraceae; genus Arctium; species Arctium minus. The sequence goes on from OX941087.1 coordinate 34,168,298, forward strand.
TCTTCGGCACTATTGGCTTAGGTCTTCTGAAGTTTATCTTGATCCGCATCTGTAGACTTGCTTCATGTTAGATTCGGCTGGTCTTCGATTCACCGATCTTTTAAGGCACAACTAAGCTATTACAAAGAACCATAAAATTTCCTAAGTATGAAAATATTCAATCATTTTACAGATATATAAATACAAGCTGAAAAGGGGAGGTCATCTTCAAATCTTTAGATGACCCAACAATCTCCCCTATTTGAAGATGACATCTCATACTTTGATAAAAGAGATAAAACATGAATAATGCATTTTGACCCTTTTCATACTCTTTTGGGTTCTTTTTCACATAGACCATTCTTTTTGTTTCTTTTTGGATATATATTTTTTTAAAGTACCGACATTTACAAGTATATAAGAATGAAATAATGAACTCTACAAGATATTTACGTCAAACTAAAATTGCACATTGTATTAATTTTATAAAAGATTACAATACAAGTTCAAAGATATAATATAGATAAAGTAAAACCAAAGAACTATTCAAAAGGTAGATGAGGATTGGCATTTCTTCTTTTGAGTTCGTTGGTGGCGGTAACATAGAGATCCATAACTTAAAGTGAGATGATTTGAATGATCCCATATAGGAAGGTAGTGTTGGCAATAGAAATCTGACTCGTTCTGAAGAAACAAATCTGACCGAAGGCATCATTGAAGAAAATTCCTTGGATAGGCTCACGAAGTACAGTGGTTGAAGGATGAGGCACCAAAGTCGGTAATGATAAGTCAAAGTTGGAAACATTTGGAACTTTTCCTCCCTTGGCCATTTGGGAGAACATATCTTCCTTTTTAGAGGACCTCGACTTGGTTTTGGAAAGAGGAGGAAGGTCACCTCTGAGATTATCGATTATTTTCTCTTCAGCTGGTGTATGAATGATATTGTATCGCCTTCGGTAGGAACCGAAATTCTTTTGAAGACCACGAATGTACTCTTCCACTTCAGGTCTGAGAGCATTTTTGCTTTTGTCCAAGCACATCACAATCTCCATCCAATCGGTTATTCCATACATAAGAAGAGAGTTAAGTCTCTCAACAAACCTGGAAAGATCTTCCCTTATGATGATTAGTCGAGTGTTGTCACATTCTTTGGAAGGTTTAAGAATTTTGACATCGATGATTTTGAGAGAATTCTTTCGGTTGGAGAGAGCCTTGTGGTACTAATCAATGCACATAGTTTTGATCTCCTCATTCTTTTTTGTTGACTCCTCTAAGGCACTAAGTTGAGCAATTACAACATCGATTGGAACCTCTCCCCTTTCAGCCTCTTCCTCAACCAATTCCTGAGCTAACTTTTGAGATTGATCATGTTTCAATTAGCTAGCTCAGCCCTTCTGAGTTCCTCTGCGGATAGACCAAGTTCAGAGGTTGTTTTTGGAGGAGGAGGAACAAGTCTTAACCTAGTTCCGTCGGTAAACTGCTTCTTCCTTGCTTCTTTTAGACGCTTGGCTTCCGCAGCTTCTTCCTCAGGACTGAGGATCTTCTTACCCTTGTCCTTTTTCGGTAAAGACTCTTCCTTGGACTCTTAGACCACTTTATAAAAGCGTTCAGCTCCTTTTCCTTCGGCACTGTCGGTAGCAATGACAGTGTTGGAGACTTCGATTTCAGCAGATGCCATAAGATCCTTTTCTTCTTCACCTTCGGTATCTTCTTTGTCTATCAGTTGCTCCCCCTCAACCAAAGGATCCTCTTGTTGAGAAGATTGTTGAAGAGGAGGGGTTGAAGGTTCTTCCCAGCGAACACTGGTAATCACAATCTGAGGGGTATTGAGCTCCCCCTTAGATGTTTTCTCCCCCTCAGTGTGAGCCGACGAAGAAAGGCCAGCTTTGGCCGTAACACGTTAGATTCGACGATCAATACAATGCAAATACCGGTGGTCATCAGGACCGAAAGCGAAGTCGTTGATGTCGATGTCAAGGGTTTCGGCACCGTACCGAGCCACTGAAGCAGGCATGCCGTCAAGCTTGGCATTGATCTTTGAGAGAGCATCGAGAATCTGAGTGTTTACCTGATCATGAGTATTAGCCCACTGCCGAAGAGAGGCAAGCTCTTGGTCACGATCATCTGAGGCGGCTTTTAGAGCAGCCATAGAGAGGGTGAGATTGGTGTTATTGTCGATGAGTTTGATAACCTCTTTGAGAACAACGTCCAAAGCATCACTAAGAGGGTCACAAAGACCGAGAATATCGTGCTGCATGGCGTCTATGCATTTGAAAAAGTCGTAGTTCACACGTAGAATTTCGGTATTTTTCTCCTTAATGAGACCAAGGAGTTTGTCAAGAGATTTGTTAGTTGCATCAAGAGAAACAGATAACTCTTGATCTCGAATAGAGCCATGTTCAATTAAGGTGATTCAGTGACCAATGGTACCAAGAAAACGATCAAACCCCCCCTGCAGACACTCAAATTGATGCCTAAGAAAATAATGTTGCCGATTAGTATCTTGAATGTCGACAAGCATTTCAGCAGGAATGGAGAAAGGAGTTTGAGAGGGGTTCGACACATATGGAGGTGGTACCGAAGACCCTGTCCGGTCGTCAATGGGAGATGGAGGTTAGTGAGGCAAGGTTCGGTGAGGTGGTGGAGGTTGTCTTTTTGGTGGGAAACCAGGTGGGGATTCATCGTCGGAAGAAGAAGAATGGGAAGGTGAGTGTTTTGGAGTGGATTTAGGAGAAGGGGTAGGCTTTTTAGGAGAAGGTTTCTTGGGTGATGTTTTTGGTGGGGAGGTTTTCGGTAATGAGAGAGTGGGTGAAGGAGATTTTTCGGCAGCCATTAGTTCTGCCAAAAGGAGATCTGTCGTTGAAGGGGAAAAAGGTTCGGTTGCAGCATAGGAGGTTGTGTCATCGAAAAGCATGTCCAGAAACTCATTGGTGCTCTTGGAACCGACACCTGGAATTGTCGGCTCTTCATCGAGCTGTGCAAAGTCTTCGGGTGTGACCCCGGGTGATATGTTGTGTGGTGGTGAAAAGGAACGTTGGTACGGAGAGAAGACCAACTCATCTTCATCCATCAATGGAAATTGAGGTGAAGGTTTAGTAGGGGGCTCCGTGTGTACAACCAAACCCTTTTGTGAGGGAGTGGAGGAGGTCGGTTTGGGCTTAGTAGATCCTCCTGGCCCAAAAGAGGGAATTTAAACTTCATTTGATTGTTGAGAATCGGTAGAAGGATGGTGAGGTTCGGCCAAAAAGGGTTTCCTAAGCCTCTTAGGACGAGACTTAGGTGGGGATTTTGGGCCCCGCCGCTTTTGAGAAGAAGGAGTGATGACTGTGGTAGACTACAAAGGCTTCTTCGGAGTCATAGTCATGGAAGCGAATGCGGCGGTACCGGTGGCCTTTTTCTTTTTAATAGCCACCAATTTGGCTCGGGAAGAAGTAGGGAAAAGAGAGGCCACCGATTTGGGTTGACCCTGTGAATGTTGAGGCCTTCCGGCACCAATATCTACAGAAGCTCCCCAAACCGGATCGGGAGAAGTAGCGAAAGAAATCATACATGCCGTTAAGGGGTTGTTTGTAGCCCGCATGCCTTTGCTTAAGACTTGCTTACCAAGTTGTTGTGGCATCAAGTCAAAGAGTACAGTAGGCTCGGGAAGAGCAGCATCGACAACAAGAGGTCCCGCCAATTTGTGATTGATAATCAGTGAGAGAAAGCGAGGAAGAGCCACGTTTGGAGTGCGAGACGGAGATGTAACAGTAACAATCGAATCAAAGATCACCTGAGCAAAGTCAATGCGCCGTGTGAACATAAGAGCATGTGCCAAACGAGTGACGAAAGCTGGTGATTGGTCCCACCCAGGATTTTTGTGGGAAATACAGTAGATAAGATGGGAGAAGAAGAAGTTCCAAATTCCTCCCATATTTTTTCCGGAGAAGAGTCCCGGTACCCTTGCCCTTGCCATCATGAATGTAGTTGTAAGTTATTATATGCCCACGACACGTGTCACACAGAGATACTGCTGAGAAGTATGTAAACCTATAGGGTCGCACACAAAGAATGCGTTTGTTTCCATCTTTAGAAACCCGGATTAAATCAAGTTTGATTAAGAAAATAATTAATCTTAAAGGATAATTATGAAAATATGTGTTAAACTGTAATTATGATAATTACAGGGTGAAAACGTAATTATGTTAATTACGGGGAATTATCTGTAATTATATATATATAATTATACTTAAAGTTTAAAAGATAATTATATATATATATATATTTGAATTTGAATTTAAATTTAAATTTGAATTTGAATATTACAGATAATTATTAAACCTTATTTAATCCTTAGTTGAATTACAGTCCAACTATAACTCTTCTGGTATAAATAAGGGGTCAGGCTAAATTATTTGATACACGATTGAAAATTAGATTTAGCCTTTCAGAGAAATACAAAAAAGAAACCTTTTTCTTTTCTGTAAAACACATATAGATCTAGGGTTCTTGGGCTAGTACCTGGTGGAGACGGGAAACGTGTTCGTGTGTGGACTACCGATAGAGGAAACCTACTTTGGTTTCTTGGTGCTCCGTTTCAATCCGGACTGATCTCCAAAAGGTAAAATTCTAAACACCCTATGGTGTGGTTTTTATTTAATTAAATGCATCATTGGATCCGATTGGGGTTTAAGTTTATTTAGAGAAGCTTTCTACGTAATGTTTTGTAACCAAATTTATTTATTTTTCCCGCTGCGTTTTATCGGTTACAAATTGCCTTAAAACCCAACAGTGGTATCAGAGCCACTTTGATTGTATTTAATTAAAAAGGGAACAATGATTTATATGACAAATTAATAATAATATATATATACATATATATGATATATATGTATATATATTATGACCCGTGATGACATATATCTCCTAATTATATATATACACCATATATATAAGTGAAAGGAGGTTTTAACCATAAAAAAAATTAAAATCCCTAAAATCTATCGCTCCCTCTCTCTCTCTCCAAAAGGCCGCTCACGACTTCTCCTTCACCGGCCGCCGTCGGTTTTCTGCGGCCTCTTCTCACTCACTGACCACCATCATGATACGCGGATGTTGCCGCTGTTTGTTTGTTTCTTTCAGTCGTCGATGCTGCCCTATACCCACCAATCGCCGCCCGCCGCTGGCCTGCGGCTATTGTCACTGGCTGGCCTTCGCCGGTCGTTGTGGGTTTTCTGCGACCTGTTGTCGCCGGCAACTGCTAAGTGTTGGTGATTCCACCACCTGGACCACGACCATCGTCACTGGTTCTCCTCGTCGGCCATCGTCATCGACTGTCGCCGGCTGATTGATGCAGTCCATCCACTCTATAACCTAGGGTTGTCGACGATGTATTTAAGTCTCAAAATCGAGTTATGGTCGGAAGTCCCCACCGTTGGCCATCGCAATGGTTGCCACTGTCGTTTTCTTCACCACAGGGCTGTTACCCGTTCCATTCACCAGTTGTGAAGGGCTTTTATTTAGTCATTGCTTTTCACCCTCGAAGAAGGCACCAACATTATTTTGGTTTTCCCTAACTTTCGTATTCCATGCGGCCTGTAGCCTGCTGTGTGTGCTGACATCAGATCACCACCTGATGCATAAGGCTGCAATCTGGTTGTTAAGTGCTGCCATGTTCTTGGCGAGTTTCTTTTTCCCAGTTTCTGATTTATGGCAAACACTGGTTCGACACACCGTTGTACAAAGGGACAGGTTATACTTTCTATTCGGGACACCACCGCTGGTCACGACCAAGCAGTTGGTTTTGACATTGGTTGTCGTTGCTGGTCCCATACATAACAAGTTGGGTTTGTTCGACTGAACAACACAATGTTGTTACCATGGATCTCTACAATGTGTCGTCTTTGTTCACTGTTTTGGTATATCGGCAAAGTCCGTTAGGATTTTGATCCGTTTTAAACTGAAGTCTTGACTTGGTTTTTGGATCAAATTATTGCTTCGGGTTTTTCTTTTGAGGCCGAGTGTTTTAGACAAATGGTTTAAAGTCAAAAGTCATTTTGCTGATCCGTTTCCACCAGTGCATTGGACTGATGCCCTGAATCAGTTGGCTTTTTGGGGCTAACTAAAAGGACTGAAGTATAGTTCTGTTTTGGTCATGGGTTAATATCCAAAGCCCCATGGTAATGTTCTTTTGGTGTTGGTCTTGAATCCTAAGTAGTCGGGACAAGCCTCGGGCGAAAGGCCCAACTTCGTTGTTTTCGGGTCATGGCATAGTAACCGACAAATTGAGGGATTTGATCAATTATAATTAATATTGCCATATAAAATTTGTTCCAATTAACTTGGCCTTTTAATTATGTTAATTATATTTCGGCCAAATTGTTTTTTTTTATGTTTAAAATAAGATAATATATGGTTTGCCCCAAAGACCCGTGGTTGATTTATATTTATGTTTTGGAAAATTAAAATGTATTAATTGCATGAGATATAATTTTAATTCTAATTTTCTAGATAGGTTCGATTGTAAAATAGAGTAGGATATGTTACCTTTCTATTTCAAATTGTAAATCAAACGAAGACGAAGTTCCAAGAGGTCAAGACGGAGTCCCTGGAGTTCACCAAGATGGCGAGACTAGTGGGAGCTTGAAGAAGTCCTTAGAATTGACCGTGGTTGTTGTGTTGGCTCACAACACCACATTAGGGGCAAATCCATATATTATTGTTGTGATTGTTTATTTTGTGTTTGCTTTTATTTATTGTTTTATTATTGTTATGATAATTGCAAACGTTTTAAACATAAAATCAAACAAAACAGAATTTTAAATCGGTAAATAAAATATGATATTTTATAATTGATATGTTTATCAAAATCAAACCGATTTAATAAGATAAACTTTTAAAACAAGATTTTTAGAGATAAAGAAAACGTTTTAAAAGAATTAGAATGTTTTCTAAAATTAAACCTTTTACAAAACGTAAACTTAACGCCACTCATTTAAGGTACTTGTCAAGCATACAAGATCCCGGTATGGTCAGTGCTCAGCCAATCATACCGGTTGAATGTATTGTAAGATAAGGAGCCAAATTAACGAGATTTAAGTGGACAGTTGTTTGGCCATTCACTTAAATAGTCGTATTTTGGACGACTGACCCTAGTAAACCCTAAGTCTAGTATTTATGTGGGATTGCGATACCTTAGTATGTATTGTTTACTTGAAAATATCATAGACAGTTGCTTGGCCATTTATGAGTATTTTCAAGGCGTTGAAGTGGGATTAAACGTGCCAATTTCAATATATGATATATTGAATAGGATCCCATGATATCTAAGAGTTATGTTGAACATAATTGGATGATACGTACCTAAATAGCCTAATTCCATAGACAGTTGCTTGGCCATTTATGGAAGTAGGTGAAATATGGATCTTAGCTCAAATCAAATGATTTTTGAAAGGTTAATCTATTTATTTGAGACATTAAAAGTTACTAAAATTAAATCATGTTTTTGTAGATGTCTACCTCATATTCAAACTCAAACAACTTATCCCAATTTACACTACGGTCAATCCTGGATAAAGAAAAATTGGACGGAACGAACTTCATCGAATGGTTTCGATTCCTAAGGGTAGTCCTTAGGCATGAAAAGAAGTTCTATGTCCTTGAAAACCCCTCTCCAAATGCTCCTGTCAGAAATGCCCTAACTGAAGTCAGAACCGCTTATGATAAATATCAACATGACTCTCTGATTGTTGGTTGCCTAATGTTAGCCACCATGACTCCCGAATTATTACGGGGTCATGAAAACATGACTGCTTGGGATATGATATCTTCACTGAAGTCTATGTTTCAGTTACAAATAATACGGGAGAGATTTGGTACAATTAAAGCATGCGTGCTTGTAAAATGACTGAGCGTTCGTCAGTTAGTACCCACAGTTAGTACCCACATTTTGAAAATGAAAGGGTACTTTGACCAACTGACTTGTCTTGGTTTCCCACTGGGTCAAGAGTTGGAAATCGATATGGTTCTCAACTCTCTACCCAAAACATATAAGCAGTTTATTAAGAAATATAATATGGAAGGTTTGAATAAAACTCTCACAGAGCTTTACAACTTACTTAAAACTACTGAGAAGGATATGAAATCCAAGTTGGGTTCAACCAAACCAAAACAGGCTTTGATGATCAAACCTGACAATGGGATATTCAAGAAAAGGGGGTAGATAACCAAGGGTAAAACATATGTTGGAAGATCCAGCATAGATAAGGGCAAAGGAGAAATTCCTGAGGTTGCGGTATGGTATAATTGCTTTCACCATGGGCACCAAATGAGAACTTTTCCAGCCCGATTGGCAGAAATCAAGAAGCAGAAGGCTACCAGAGCCGGACCTTCAGGTATGTTTACCATTTGATTTAATTCACTTCTGACTAAGTGTTACATATTGAGTATGATACTCATATTAGGACTACTTTTTCAGGAAATAAGAAGTGAAGAGAAGATGAAACCAGACAAAATGAAGCTAAGCTAGTTGTTGCTCAAAGGGACATATGATATGAACTTTCCAGATGGTCTTACATTAACACTTAGCAAGTGTCATCATGTACTTAGTGCTACTAGGAATTTAGTTTCATTTTCTCAATTACAACGAACCAAATTTATGTTTTAGAAATAAATTTTCGTTTTATCTTAATAAATGTTTTATGAAATTAATAGTTGTAATTATAAATCATTATAACGAATTAAGCGGGGCTTAAAACTGATCTATTTGTGACATTTAAACAAGAAACACATAGCCCAATCCAGGCGGACGAAGAGTTGGAATCATATGATGATTCATATGATATATAGAGTCAAGATGACAAAAGAGCCTTCAAAGGGTAAACCTTTAAAGAGCCACAAGAACTATTAGGGGTTGACCATACTGATGTATGTGAAACTTATAGTTATGTCACAAGATAAGATCATCACTACTTCATTACATCCTACTGATGACTTCAGTAGACATAGGTATGTTTGCTTAATAGAACAAATAAAAAAAAAACTTTGAAATATTTCAAAAAGTTTTAGAATAAAGTAGTGAGTATACTTGGCAAAGGATAAAGATGCTCCGGTTAGATCGAGGACATGAATATCTAAGCCAATAGATCATCCTAGACATTTTTGAGATTGTATCCCAGTAGACTCCTCACGAAACACCACATCACAACGGTGTATCCAAGAAGATAAATAGAACTCTGTTGAACATGGTTCACTCTATGATGAGTCTCATCATTCTGCCTAAATGTTTCTAGGGTTATGCCCTAGAAACAGTTGCCCAAATACTAGTTTATGTAACAACCAACAAGGACCAATAAAACTTACTCTGTTAATATGAACTCGGAAGATCCCATTTGAGAATATGAGGTTGTAATTCCTAAGCTAAGTATAAAGCTTTTGGAAAGCATGATTCAAAGGTCTGAAAAGTACATCTTTATGTGATATCCAATTGGATATTGTTTCTATAGGTCTAACGAGAACAAAAGTTTTGTTAACGCACCCTGGTGAGTTCTTAAGAAAAGATTTTCTGTCAAGAATCACAAATGGGGACACAATAGATCTTGAAAAAATTCAAGAACCACAAAGATGGGATGATGGTTGACACTGACATTTAACAAAATGTTGAGCTTCAACAAGCTGTTGAAGATAATAAACGAGATACAAAATAATCCGAAGATCGGATTACTGATAAATGGCAAGATGCCATAAAGACTGATGTCAAAAGCCACATTCCCGAAAAGGAATTATTGAGCGAGGACGTATATAAGGCTTTAAAACATTAAACCTAAAAGTGAAGTTGCAAAAATCCATTTATGGGCTAGAACAATCATCTCGTAATTGAAATATTGTATACAAGAAGGTCATTGGGAGCATAACAGTATTCTAGATCCTATACGACATCCCAATGCTTGAAGGTGTAAAATCATGGATTAAGACAGTACTTCGCGATGAAGGATCTAGAAGAGACAAAGTCCTTGGTATAAACATCTCTAGTAGCAGATCAAAATGTTGGATCATAAATTGTATTCAAGATTAAAATTAAAGTTAAGGGTTTAAATTGCAATTGTGTTAAAGTTAATTAGAGGGTCTAACTTGTAATATGTTGATAGTTAGTTGTTATTGGGCCCAAGCCCATTAGGCATTAGGCCTAAGTATAAATAGGTTTAATTAATTAGGTTTTTAGGTTAATCCTCTCAGATTTCCTCATTATTACTTTCATAATCATATAGAGGAGGTAGCCATATTCTCTGTAATCGTATTCAAGGTATCAAGAACACACACAAGGTTTTCATTATTTAATCAAGGGATCGTGGTATGTTATTCTGATCTGTTTATCTCTTGATCTATATTATTGTGTGAGATTGTTAATCAACTAGTAATATGGGTTTAACAAGTGGTATCAGAGCCTAAAGAATCAAGTTTTCTGGATTAAAACTGAGTTTATCGACTTCCTACTGTGTGAAAATTGATTTCTTGAATTAATGTGTTTTTATGCTTTAAATCGATCTAATTAGATGAGTTTCATGCTATTGAAGGTTATCTGATGATTTAATTGCACTGTAACTCTTAAATTGATTGAATTTTTGATGCTTTCTGGACTCTGGTTTCTCATATCTTGCGACCACTGTGTTTATTAAATTGAAAATTGATTTTAGTCATTGGTGTTGATTGCATTCTGATTGATATATGTTTTGGGTTATAAAAGTCTGAGATCTGCATTGGGTTTCTGTGTTTTGTGTGGTTTCTGGGTTAATTATCGTCGTTCTGGGTCGAAACTAAGAACATACCGGTCGTTATTCATCACTCTCTATACCGGTCAGCTTACTCACAAAAATCCCGGTCAGCAGCATACCGGTCAAATACACCGTATCGGTCCACATACATACCGGTCACACCATACCGGTCACGGACTTTTGGTCGACACACTCTTGTTCGGTCGACAGGATACCGGTCGAAGCACCTCTCAGGTCGTGCAACATACCGGTCGAATCCTATCGATCACACTATACCGGTCGTAAGACCTGTCCGGTCGGAATACCGGTCGACGAGTTCCCGGTCAAGCAAGTTACCGGTCAAGCAAGATCCCGGTCGACACCTCTTTTGCGCCAACATTTACTCGCACAAAACCACACTTTGTTCCACCTGCGGTTCGCGCAAACCTCCTCTTTGCGCGACCCACCTCTCGCGCGAAACTCCACTTGCGCCACCCATTACTCATGCAAATCTCACTTGCGCCACCCATTACTCACGCAAATCTCACTTTTGCGGGACCCCCGTGCTAAGTCTGCGGAGGGGGACAAAGTTACTGTTCGTGATTTACGCCAGATTATCAGTTTGCTAATTTATTTGAGGTTTATACTGTTTGCGAATTCTGCATTTGATTATTTTTGGAAATTTATTTTTCTGAAAATTTTTTAAGTGTAGATTTTATCTAATACTTGATTCTAACGATCTCATCTAGTTGATTCTCTTGGTACAGATAAGTTTGATTTCTAACCATACTGTTAAGATGTCGAACCAGCTTCTCTCAATGGGCTCTCAGTCCAAACCTCCTGTCCTCAAGGCTAATGAATATCAGCAATGGAAGAGAAGAATGATTCAGTTTCTGAATCACAAAAACAGAAGTTTCATGGAATCAATCATCAATGGCCCTGTAAATCCAATGGTCAGAGTACAGGGTAAAGCTGAAACTGCCACCTCTCCAGAAATCCCTGATAGACTTGTCCCTAAACCGTATCAGTACTTCACTGAAAAGGAGAAAGATCAGTACAAGATAGATGAAGAGGCTCTCATTTATCTGACCATGGCAATTCCGAATGACATCTACAACCGTGTAGACAGTCGAAACTCTGCAAAAGAAGTCTGGGATGAACTATCAAGATAGTTTGAAGGAAGTGAAGCCTCCATCCAAGCTAAGCAGAATCTATGCATAAATGCATACGAGGGGTTTCACGCAAAAGAAGGAGAGTTGCTGCTAAATACCTACAACAAATACAACATCATTCTCAATGACTTGCGGAGGAACAACATCTCTAAATCCGCTTCTGAGATAAATTACAAGTTCATCAAGAACCTGAATCCAGAGTGGAAGAACTTTACCATCAACCTCCAGATGTCAAAGAACATGGCTCAAGAAAACGTCACTGATATCTTCTCTACTCTTTCTCGGCATGAGGATGAGGTGAGATCAATTAATAATGAGTCCAATAATCTGAAGGAATCCGTGGCTCTCATAGCTGGCAAAGGAAAGAGTTCCGTTCCTATATCGTCTACAAGGTCAAAGAAAAAGGTGTCTAAAGCTCTGGTTATTGAGGTTACTGAGTCCGAATCTGATTCAAGTGATGAAGAACTGGAGATTGATTCTGATCCGGATATACAGAAGTTCTCTGAGGACTTGGCTCTAATTACTCGACGATTCAAGAAGAGCTTTGGCAAGAAGAAATACTACTCAAAGCCAAAGTATGATGGATACAAGAAAGAGAAGTCTGAGATGCGATACAAGCCAAGGCATGGAAGGAGAGAGGAAGGACGAGAAGACAAGAAGGAAGACAGAAGAGAAGAAAAGAGAGAGGAGAAGAAAGAAGAGAGAAAGGATGGACCAGGAAGATGCTACAACTGCGGCAAATTTGGGCACTTCTCCAGATATTGCAAGTTCAAGAAAGTGAAGAACTCATAATATTATGCAAGGAAGTCACTCATTGCTAAGAAAGCTGAAGAAGGAAAGGTGCTTATGGCTGAAGAAGAAAACTGGCTTCTAAAGCTTGAAGAAATGTTCAGTCCATTACATTACAAGATCAAGAACTGCGAGATCAAAGTATTCTGAAGACATGCTGATTTCAGATAAATTTTCTTTGAAGATACTTTGCTAAAGCATTCTGAGCTAGAGAAAGAGATTGCATCTTTTGAGCTGAAAGAGAAGATCGTATTGCCAAATCATTTTCGAAATGATCTTGATCCAAAGGGGGAGATTGTTAGGACACAGTCTCATTGGATTCAAGATCATCCAATACGAAGATCGCAATCTGAAGTTAATGCTAAAAGTTACTCTCAACAATAGTCTAGGGTCTATTCTGTAATAAAGTCAAAGTTGTTTTTAATATCTAGATATTATTTAGATATTATGTTTTAGTTTAATATTAGTTTTTATTAGTTTTTGATAATATCTTATCAGATATTATCCATCTCTCTATCGATCATAACACAGAACACACAACACATAGTAAAAAGGTGTAAAAGAGAGAAACAAACAGAGAGAACTCAAAGAACTCAACCGTGTAATCATCATTTGTTATCGAAACAGGTTGGTTTATCATCTATTGTTTGTTGTTTTGATTATCTGGTAACGATCACGGACTCACAATTGGTATCAGAGCTAATCCAGATCAAATCAAAAAAATTCAACTCTCTGTGTTCTTCATTTTTGAAGAACACTGATCTTTAGATCAAAACTTGATTTTGTGGTTGTTTTCGAAATCAAGTGGTTGTATCTTGTTCTAATTGATAAGGAGATCGTTGTGTCAAAGTTTGGTGTGGTAAATCGACCTCTAGCTGGGTTAATTTTAGAGTTACAGTTGATTTAATCGGACAAGACGACGTATCGGTCTTAAGCGTACCGGTCGAACCTTAGTTTTTACATTCTATCGGTCTTAAGCATTCGACCGGACTCTTGCAAATACCGGTCGAAGATCACTTTTTATTGGTCGAACCCCACTTTTCCAATACACTTCCCCGGTCATACCTCTCTCTCTCGGTCAAACATCAATCCCCGGTCTTACACAATTCTTCCCCGGTCTTCCTCACTTCACCGGTCGAATAAAACCCCAATCCTTTTCCCGGTCAAACCATTTTCTCTCGGTCCACTCTCTCACACTCACTTCCGGTCAAACAAATCCTCACACTCCACTCAACTCCACTCACACACACATACATTTTTTTTTTACTTTCCCAATTTCTTTCACGTGTCCACCACAAGAATACTCAAACTCAAACTTTTATCACAAATTTGTTGTTTCAATATCTCACACGTGTCCACCTCACGAACTCACTTTGTTGTTTCATTTTTGTTGTGTTCACGTGTCCAATTTAAAGAATTCTCAAGTTCTTATTCCAAAAACAAGTTCACGTGGTTGGCATTAATTTTTGGAAATCAAAGAATATATTTTCGAAATTAATTTTCGAAATCAAAAAGAAAGTTCACGTGGCATTTAATTGGAATCCAATCTTTTTACCGGTCAATCAGTTTTACCTGTCGAAAATTTTATCGGTTCTTACGTCTTACCGGTCGAACCTCACTTTGCGCAATCAACCTCTCGCGCAAACCTTCTCAAAACGCAAAGTTTTTCCAGACTTCGAATTTTATTCAAAATGACATCCACAGAAGCCCTTGCAATCGGAACTGATACCAAGCCACCAGTTCTATTTAGAGGAGAATACGAACAGTGGAAGGATCGGTTCCTGAACTTCATCGAAAGACAGGAATTTGGTGATTTCATCAAACAATCCTTAGAAGAAGGCCTAATGGAAACAAAATATAGGGAACCAGCAGCAGGTACTCAAGAAGTACGACATGCACTTTCTTATGGAGATCTAACAGGTGATGATAAGCTAAGAGCAAAAGGCGACATGTTAGCCAAGTCATACATTCTACAAGGGATTACGAATGAAATCTATGTAAAGATTGACAGCTACAAGGCCTCCGGAAAACAAATGTGGGATCAACTAGAGAAAATGATGTTGGGTTCAAAGATTGGGAACCAACTGAAAATCTCTAACTGCCTGCACAGTTTTGAAGAATTCAAAGGCAGAACTGGAGAAACTCTAGAGGGAACATATGATAGGTTTGTGACTTTGCTAAACGAATTAAGCAAGAATAAGGTCAACAAATCTCAAATCGAGCTGAATATCAAATTCCTGAGTATTCTACAACCAGAATGGAAAAGTTTTGCCAGGCAGATGAGGCAGATAAAAGACCTGAATGAGATTCCACTTCACGAGGTGTATGAAACCCTCCGACAAAATGAAGATGAGGTGGATGAAATTCTAGCAGAAAAGAGAAAAGGAAAGACAGTTGAAGACACAGTCGCTCTTGTTGTAAAGAAGAAAATGAACAAGATGAGGTGGATGAAATTCTAGCAGAAAAGAGAAAAGGAAAGACAGTTGAAGACACAGTCGCTCTTGTTGTAAAGAAGAAAATTAACAAGACGATTGTGTATGAATCAGAAGAATCTGAAGCTGAGACCGTCTCTGACTCGGATGAAAATGAACAAATGCAGCAAGCAATGCAGTTTCTGACAAATGCATTTCAGAAAAAGTTCTACAGGAATCCAACGTCTAATAGTCAGAGGTACTCATCTGGACCAAACAACTATGCTCACAAGGAAAGAATTGAAGGAAGCAGATATGAAAGAAATAAGTATGAAGGGAAGAGATTTGAGGGAAAGAGAACAGAGGAGAAGAATCCTGAAGAGAGGAAATTTAAAGCTGAAGGATCAAGTCAGCCAGGACCACCGATGTGCTACAACTGTGGCAAAACAGGTCACTTTGCCAAGGATTGCCGCAGATCAAAAGTCAGAAACTCCGATTACTACAAGAACAAGATGCTTCTTGCAAAGCAACAGGAGGCAGGCAAGGCACTGATGGCTGAAGATGAATACTGGCTGCATCACTCAGATGAAGAAGAAGAAGATGAAGAAAAGGATGAAGCCGTCAATATGTGCTTGATGGGCAAAATCGAATCAGATGCTGAAGCTGATTCAGAAAATGAAGAAGAGGAGGTATGTGTTTTATCGTATAAAGATTTAATGAATAAAATGCATGCTATGGTTTTAAAACAAGAAGAGTTAGAATCTAATCTTAAGCGAGAAAATGGTGTTATAATTAACAAAAACCAAGTGATACAGAAACTTAGCGATGAAATTGTTGAGAAGAAAGTATTAGTTGAGGTTTTACATACAAACGGTGACACCAACGCAAAAGAACAGACTATAATTCTAAAAGAGAATACTGAGCTCAAGTCTAAATTGACAAAAAGTGAGATTGATTTTTATAAGCTTACTGATATGCATTCTTTATGTACTAAAGAAAACAAGACCTTAATTGCTAAATTAGACGCTTTTATACTCATTAGGTCAAAGTGAGCAAACCATTCATCTTAACAAACCGAAAAAGAACAAAGAAAATTGGGGAATCGGTTATGTGAAACCTCAACGTCTTAAAAAGGGTATAAGAGAAGTGCCTGCACTCTATGACTATACCTCTATGCTAGTTTCTCACCGAATCTCCTCACTTAAAGTTTTTAATACTAAACTATCAGAAGAGGATGAAGCTAATGAATTTGAAAAACGGATGAAGTCAACTAAAGTTCACGCTCCATTTTATTATGCGAAGTTGAATAATAGTTATGACTATCCCAATGATGAAAAGAAATCTCTTTCAACTGATTACTTTCAAAGTTATTCTGAAAAAGAGATGGAGGCGAAGCCTGTCATAGGTAAAATTTATGTCCCTTCTCTCGTGTTAGAAAGTAAAACTTCTGAACTCGAGAACTCTTTATCAGATGAAAGACTTATGATTGAGATTCAACAAAAGGTTTTTTCAACTGTTATGAAAAATGTTGTTCTTTCAAAGGCTTCTACTTCTGATGACATGTTTGGTTCATCAAACGAAGAGTTTAATTTTCTTAATTCTGACGGTGGTTTAGATGGTTGTTTTGAACAAGTTGATTTTAATGTGAAACTTCCTAACCATGCATCTTTTGTTAAGAAAACTTCAAGAAAAACCAGTATGTCTGTGAACAGTGCAAAATCAACGAAAGTTGATTACTCAGTCTCTGTGAAAGCTAACAATGCTAAAGGTAAGAAAATATCTCAGCATTCACAGAAACCGACCACTACTGGTAATTCTGAGAAGAAGCACTCAGTTGTTGCTCAAAGGTCTAACTCACTAGTTTTACATGTTTCAGATATGAGCAAGCCAAGGCCTGAAGCCAATTCTCAATGGCAACCAAAAAGGAAGCTTGACAAGGCCATTTTATCGTTTAGTAGTGTTAATTGTAATAAGACTTCGCTTACTAACGATGTTGTGATTGCTGATATTGCTGTTTTGCATCCAAAACTTGTTGTTTCTCGTAAACAATATACAATGAAGCAATTATTTCAGTTATCTTTATTTTCTGGAAAGTCCTCTATCTATAATAAACATGTTTCTATTACTTGTCAAGATTCTGGTGATTGGTTTGGAAATTACCATGTGCATACATCTCATATTAATTCTTCTCATGCATTTCAAAAGAAAAGAGGAACCAATTTGAAATGGTTACCAAAATCTTGTGCTAACACAGCAGGACCCAAATTCCAGTGGGTACCTAAGGCTAAATCTGTGTTGCAGGCACACAAAGCTTAGAGAGAAAGCGACTTCTGATTATGTACAGATCAGGACTCGTTCTTCAATGTCAAAAATAGGCTTCTGAATAAATCAGTTCAGAACCCGTGCTTCAATGAACAAAGGCTTTTGAACACAACAGTTCAAGACCCGCACTTCAAATATCAAAAGACCTTACTCCGTGCTGAAAAAGAGATTGTACTCCGATACTCCAACGAGGAAATCAATCTTCAAGGGGGAGTACATATTTATTTCTGAAATTTTAAATGCATATCTTTTCAATGATAATTTTTTTTTCAAATGCATAATTTCAGGGGGAGTAAGAGAAGTTCATAGTTTTACTGCTTTTTGTCTTTTTAATTTAAGTGAATAAATTTGCTTTGACATAGACTTAAGACTTTTGCAGAATTTTTGAGAAGAGCTTACACGATCATATGTTTATGACTTTAAGCTAAGCTTCATGAGATGTAAGATCTCACTTAAAGGTATATTCCTTTATCTTAATCTCATATGTGATTGAAAGAAGGACAACTTTCAATCATTGAAAACATATTCTTAAACGTTCAAACCACTTCCTGATTTTTCATAAGATTTTATATTTTGGGAGTGTACTTTAAATGTTCTACATGAGCATACATGATTATAAATCATTTTGAGCAACATATTCTTTATAGGATATACGGGATCAGTGTGCTAGGACTTAACACAACTTCTATGGAATTACGTTAACCAGTGATTTTTACCCATGAAGTTAATCCATAGTGATTGCGTGTGAGAAGTCAAAAGAAATGAGTGTGGATTGGATAATGAGCTATCATGAAAAGGAGAGTTCGGTTAGCAGTGAGCTAAATGTTTAAAAGAAAGAGCGTGTGAGAACAGAGTTAAAAGAATATCACAACTCTGCACCAACTTTTTCTGAGCCGGGTAGCCACATTACTAGTGTTTCACAAATCTTTGGTGAACATTATTGAAACAGGCAACTAACCCATGCCAACTCTTGATCAAACCTCCCTATCTACTCATTTTCTTCTCAACAAGAAAGTGTTTCACATTTTCAAAGGGGACGCAACACATATGCTATCTGATTTTCATTTGGAAAATCTGGATATTGAAAAGAAGGAAGTCTGCCCCACCTTCGCACTTCACTCATGCACATTGAGTCTGTGTTTAACTTACTGTTGTCTCAGTGGTTTACACAAATTTTGAGCCAAATAAGCATTCATCAGTGCTTAATTCTTTCAAACACAAGCACGAACACACAAGGAATTTGTTTCTTTGTCATAACGTTTATAGAAATAACCTTTGTGGTATTTCGATGATTAAATGGAAGCCCTGGGGGAGTCAACATCAAACAGCTCCTTTCCAATGTGTATTCGTTACACACAGTGACTTAGTGTTACTGACAGGCATTCTAACTGATTCATTAGTTGATTCAGGTGTTACATGATTATTTTGTCTAGATTTGCAAAGATCAGGATGAATAACTATTGAATTGACGGATCAGAGACTACAAGTGGTTGACATTTCTTACTCAAAGTTTTGATGAAGTCGTCGCACTTTCCATCAAAAAGGGGGAGAATCTAAAGCTTAAAGAAATGTTCAGTCCATTACATTACAAGATCAAGAACTGCGAGATCAAAGTATTCTGAAGACATGCTGATTTCAGATAAATTTTCTTTGAAGATACTTTGCTAAAGCATTCTGAGCTAGAGAAAGAGATTGCATCTTTTGAGCTGAAAGAGAAGATCGTATTGCCAAATCATTTTCGAAATGATCTTGATCCAAAGGGGGAGATTGTTAGGACACAGTCTCATTGGATTCAAGATCATCCAATACGAAGATCGCAATCTGAAGTTAATGCTGAAAGTTACTCTCAACAATAGTCTAGGGTCTATTCTGTAATAAAGTCAAAGTTTTTTTTAATATCTAGATATTATTTAGATATTATGTTTTAGTTTAATATTAGTTTTTGATAATATCTTATCAGATATTATCCATCTCTCTATCGATCATAACACAGAACACACAACACATAGTAAAAAGGTGTAAAAGAGAGAAACAAACAGAGAGAACTCAAAGAACTCAACCGTGTAATCATCATTTGTTATCGAAACAAGTTGGTTTATCATCTATTGTTTGTTGTTTTGATTATCTGGTAACGATCATGGATCTGAAGAAGAAAACTGGCTGTTATAAAGTTATGATGACGAGGAGCAGGCGCACTTCACCCAAGTATCCTACATGCCAAAACTGGATGGTGACGATGAAGATTCTGAGGCACATTCTGAAGATGCAAACTCTGAGGTAAGTGATAATTCTGACCTTATTTAATCTCTAATGGCCCAAATACATAGTATGAAAGATGAATTTGCTTTATTGAAAGGTAAACTTAGCTCTGCACATCAATCAGTTTTAAGTTTTCATGATGAAAACGCATTGTTAAAAGTTGTTGTGGAAGACAAAGAAAAAGAAAAGGATGGTTTAAAAGATGAAAAAGAATCTTTAAAAAGAAAAATATCTGGCTTAGAAAAGGATCTTGTGAATCTTAATGCTGAAAAAGGTGAGTTTAAAATCAAATTTGAAGTTTGTTATCAAGAAAGAAATGAAGCTTTCACCAAAATCAAGCAATTGGAGGACATTAACATGAAACAAGGTCAATCTGAGCAGACATTAAATCTGTTGACCAATAAACTCCAGGATGAAAGGTTTTATAAACTGAAACCAGGTTTGGGTGTGTCAACTAACGATGTTTTGAAAAAGGCACCGAAGCACTTATATAATTTTGATAAATTTGGCTCCGCAATCAGACCCATTCCTAACATTCTTGCAACCTTTGTTGAAGCAAGTACTTCTAAACCTTTTACAGAGACCAAAGGTCGAGAAGAAATAGGGAAGGACAAGTCTTGTGAAACTGATTCTCAAAATTCTTTTAAATCAGCTGGTTTTAAATACAGTGATTTGAACAAAAGCTATGAAACTCGAAAGATCGAATTAACTGAGTTTGATTCACTGTTTACCACATCTTCAAAAGAATCAGACAACAATGACACTGTTCCACCTGAGACTGCATGCAAATATGATGAGTATGAATCGGATGTTGATCCATCTACTATACCATCCGTCTCAAATCCCATTGCTTCTAAACCTTTACTTGTTGAAGAGGTTGAAGAAGAAACTGTCATCACGAATGAATCTTGTTCTAAAATTGAAAAAATGGAGTTTATTGAGTCCATGACTGAAGAAAGGTTTTCTGAAATGATGAATGCCTCAGATTCTGATCCTGTTTCTACTGCAAAGGAGTCAAATTCTGTGAGTGATCATACATCTGAATTGATGAAGCAAATTGATATGTAGCAACAGTCTCTTGATGAGGTTGAAGATGAAAACTTTGATGTCAAATTTAATCTTGAAAAATCTTTGAAAGAAAATCAAGAGCTTTGCACAGAGATCAATGATTTGAAAATTACTTTGTTTAAAAATGCTTCAAATGATAAACAGATGTTCAATGATCCAAGATGGAAGGTAAGAACTAATCCAGAATTTGATGCTCCTGCAAAACCTTCAGTTGTTTACTCTGATTCCCTGAATATCCACCTAGTATTTTTGAGAAGGGTGAGACTTCAAGTAACTCTAGAAAAGAACCACCCTCTAAGATAGAGACTAACAAGGTTCCTGTTTCTGTTTCAGATATAAAAGGAAATGGAGTTGAGAGGAGTAAAAAGAATAAAGATACTAGTTTGAATAAAAATGATAGTTTGACTTCTAGTGAATCTTTTGTTACGAATAGTTGTATTTCAGACAGTGTTATTTTGAAAAGTAATTCTTTTGATGGACATGAATGTAAGATTTGTTCCGATAAATCTAAGTTTATGAATTTTGCTCGAAAGAATCTATATTGCAAACACTGTTGGGATAATTCTTTCACATACTACTCCCCTCCTAAGTCCAAAAAGAGTAAAAGAAAAGCTAAACTGAACCTTAATTCCAATTCTAATTCTAATTCCTCCACACAACCCAAAGTGTTTCGAGCTAAGGTTGCCAATCCTAAATCTAAAAATCATTTTCAGGAATTAAATGTAAAAATGGTTTGGAAATGGGTTCCAAAACCCCGTTATGAATGGAGAGTTAAAGTTAAACCTGCTGATATTCCTGAATTGCGTGAAGCTAACCGCGAAGGACCCATCTTGATATGGGTACCTAAGCAAAACTAATTGTCTCTTTTGCAGGCCTGTCGACTGTGGGTGATAGATTCCGGATGTTCACGCCACATGACAGGATTCAAGCACCTCTTGCATAACTATGTGGAGGAGCCTTCCAGAGCAGTTCGTTTTGCAAACTCTGAAGTAGAAGGACACGTCAGAGGATATGGAATGCTGGATAATGGAGTTGTGAAGATTCAAAGGGTGTTATATGTTGAAGGACTTGATCACAATCTGTTCAGCACCAGTCACTTCTGTGACATGAAATATCAAGTTCGCTTCACAACAACTCATTGCTATCTTGAGGATCCCGATGGTTACGAAGTCTTCAAAGCCGAGCGCCATGGAAATCTATACTATGTATATTTTCCTACACTGTCTGCCACACGTCCAATATACCTATTAGCCAAAGCAACTAAAGCCCAATCGTGGACGTGGCATCGATGCTTGTCTCATCAAAATTTTAGATCTATAGCTAAGCTACAGAGACAAGGTCTGGTCAAAGGTTTACCAGAAATGAGGTTTGAGAAAGACTCATTATGCTCTGCATGTGAGATGGGCAAAATGAAGCGAAGCTCATTCAAGTCCAAAACTGATTCATCGACCTCATCTGCATTGGAACTTCTTCATATGGACCTTTGTGGCCCAATGCGAACGGCGTCTATCAATGGCAACAAGTACGTTTTAGTAATGATAGATGACTATTCGAGATATACATGGCTCGAGTTTCTTCGCAACAAGTCAGATGCGCCAGAGTTGATCATCGCTTTTATTAAGCGCATTCAAGTACGTCTTCAATTCCCAATTCGTACTCTTCACAGTGACAACGGCACGGAGTTCAAGAATGACACCTTGCAGAGTTATCTTATCTCTGTGGGCATTTCACATAACTTCTCCGCAGCTACACTCTACAGCAAAACGACATTGTTGAACGGAAGAACCGCACTCTTGTTGAAGTAGCTTGTACTATGCTTTCATATTCTGATCTACCCATGTATCTTTGGGTCGAGGCAGTCGCAACAACATGCTTTACTCAGAACCGTACCATTGTGGTCAAGCGCTTTAATAAAACAGCATATGAGTTAATCAACAATCGTAAACCTAACATCAAATTCCTTCGTGTTTTTGGTTGCAGGTGTTACATTCTACGAGAACGTCAAGGATTATCAAAATTTGATAAGAAAGCGGATGAAGGATATCTCGTTGGATACTCTCTGACATCCAAAGTTTATCGAATCTACATTATTCGAACCAATATGGTTGTTGAGAGCATGAATATCTCCTTTGATGAGAATTCTACAAGGACTTCTGGACACAACAGTTCAGAACTCGGACTTAAGAACAAAGCTTCTATTCACTCCAGAATAGAACCAACATCTAAAGAATCTACTTCTTCTAACTCTAACTCTACTTCATCTGAGTTAGATTTGTTCTTTATTGATGCCTTCGATGATATTTGTGCAGACTTTGACAAAGGCATATCAACTTCAACAACAAGCTCGGAGGTCCCTACTATTTCTAAAGACATGTCTGGGCCTTCCGAAGATGTCACTGCATCTCCATCAGGTACAAGTAAACCGTTAGTTTCTGACTCTACTAATGTTGAATCTGTCTCTGCAGATAATTCTTTTGGAAATGAAGTCACGAGTACTTCAGCTGCTACTCCAGAAGCTTCAGTATCAGAAACACCAGTACAAGATGTCCCGAGTACATCTGTGGATCTACCTGTCGTGCATGATGAATACAATGCATCAACACGCAACAAACAGTTGAATCCTTACCAAGCACACATCGTTGGACTAAGGATCATCCCCTGCATAACGTGATAGGTGACGTACAATCTGGTGTCACGACACGGTCAGCGTCAACGAATTTCTGCATGTTTTCAATCTTCCTTAGTTCCTTAGAACCAAAGAAAGCATCAGAAGCTCTACATGATCCCTTCTAGATTTCTGCTATGCAAGACTAGCTTCTGCAATTCGAACAGAACAAGGTTTGGCGCTTGATCCCACTACCTAAACGTAAAACTGTTATTGGAACTAAGTGGGTATTCAGAAACAAGAAAGACGAAGCCGGAGTAGTTGTGAGAAACAAAGCTCGCTTGGTTACGAAAGGGTACTGTCAATAGAAGGGCATTGACTATGATGAAACATTTGCCCCTGTTGCAAGGATCGAAGCCATCAGAATCTTCTTGGCATATGCAGCGCACAAGAACTTTACAGTCTATCAAATGGACGTAAAGTCGGCTTTCCTAAACGGCGTTCTGCATGAGGAGGTCTACGTGGCTCAACCTGAAGGTTTCGTTGATCCTCATCACCCTGTTCATGTCTATGTGTTAGACAAAGCATTTTATGGTCTTAAACAAGCACCAAGAGCCTGATGCTGATCATGCAGGATGTAAGCTAGACCGGAAAAACACCTCTGGATCATGTCAATTTATAGGTGACAAACTTGTAAGTTGGACCTCAAAGAAACAAAACTGTGTTTCAACATCCACTGCCGAGGCTGAATATGTAGCTGCTGCTAGATGCTGTTCACAAGTCCTCTGGATGAAGACACAGTTAAAAGACTTTGGGTACAACTACAAGCGCATCCCTATTTATTGTGATTCCAAGAGCGCAATAGCCATAACTGCTAACCTGGTTCAGCATTCAAAGACCAAGCATATCGATGTACGCTATCACTTCATTAAGGATCATGTAGAAAAAGGTGATATCAAAATGCACTTTGTTCAAATTGACTTCCAGTTAGCTGATCTTTTCACCAAGCTGTTGGATGAAAAGAGGTTCATGTTTCTAATCAGCAAACTTGGTATGCTGAACATGTCTTCTTGACCTTACTCATGATTCGAGGGGGAGTATTCTGAATCTTAATCTTGTTGCTAACGAGAGAGGAATCATTTTCACAAATGATTACCATGATTTCTTTTATGTGCAGGTTTGTTCAAGTGACTATGGCTTCTAATCACATCGGATTAGAACCCGCACTTCAGTGCTTTATTTTTTCTGTTTTCTGTTTAAAAATAATAATAATAATTAAGTTGAGGGGCAGCTTAATCGTCTATGAGCTTAATTGTAAACCTCTTTTTGTTTGAGGGGGAGAATCGTATTGTAAAAAATCTTATGTTTTGACTTCTCCAAAAAAATTTATTCTTAATGTGTAACTGTATTTCTTTGTGCTTTCATGTGCAAAAGACTGTTGAACAGCACATTCTTTTAGGACAATATATGGGATTCAATGTGAAAGCTTAACAGAACTTCCATGGATTCACGATAACCAGTGTTTCCTACCCCAGAAGTATTTCCTGAGTGATTGAGGGGAGAGGGGTCAAAAGAATTAAGTGATGGTGTGTGAAGAGGTAAAATGGAAAAGAGATATTGGTTAGAAGTGAGAATTAAAAGAAAGAGGGTGAGAGAACAGAGTAAAAGAATATCAAACTCTGCACCAAACTTCTTTCTGAGTCGGGCAGCCACATAATCTATTGTTTCACAATCTTTGGTGAACAATATTGAAAAAGGCAACTAGCCCATGCCATATCCTGCATTACACCCCACCAGCTACTCATTCTTTTCTCAAAAAGAGAATGTTTCACATTTTCTGGGGAAGCAACACATATGCTATTGGTTCTTCATTTGGAAGATACTAATATTGAAAAAGAAGGAAAGTTGCCACACCTTCGAACCCTTTCTCATGCACATTGAGTCTTTGTATAATTTGTTGCTGTCTCAACGAGTTTACATACTTTAAGCCTATATTGAAAAGCAATCATCTATGCTTATTTCTTTCATACACATGCACAAGCACACAGAAATTCGTTTTCTGTCAGAACGTTCATAGATAACCATGTGTTATTCGATGATTGAATGGAAGTCCTGGGGAGCCAACATCAAAACCAGCTCCTTATATAGTAACTTTGTGTTACTCAGTAACTTTGTGTTACTGACAGGCATTTCAACTGAGTCATTTGTTGATTCAGGGTTACCATTTTTATTATTTGAATCTGAAAAGATTGAAATAATCACTTTCTCCATTTGGAGAGACTGCTCTTATTTCCACACAGGGATCTATACATGAAGACAGTGCTTAACTGATATCTATACAACAAGGAGAATATTGTTTTGATGATGATTCTCACCACTCATCAAAAAGGGGGAGAATAATCAGAAAGGGAGAATACAAGAAGCTTATTTGAATTTTTGGGCTTATTTGAATAATCTAAAGACTGCTGAAGATTTCAAAGATGTCAAAGTGTCTGAGCTTATTTGATTCATCAAAAGTCTGATTGAAGATGATCGTCAGAAGGACACTTCATTTGAAGATAGAGGAATATGAAGACTGTATCTGCAGTTTTCAAAAAAAGTGAAGACCCGAAGAAAATTGCCAAATTTTTTTTAATCTTGAATCCAAAGGGGGAGATTGTTGGATCATAAATTGTATTCAAGATTAAAATTAAAGTTAAGGGTTTAAATTGCAATTGTGTTAAAGTTAATTAGAGGGTCTAAGTTGTAATAAGTTGATAGTTAGTTGTTATTGGGCCCAAGCCTATTAGGCATTAGGCCTAAGTATAAATAGGTCTAATTAATTAGGTTTTTAGGTTAATCCTCTCAGATTTCCTCATTATTACTTTCATAATCATATAGAGGAGGTAGTCGTATTCTCCGTAATCGTATTCAAGGTATCAAGAACACACACAAGGTTTTCATTATTTAATCAAGGGATCGTGGTATGTTATTCTGATATGTTTATCTCTTGATCTATATTATTGTGTGTGATTGTTAATCAACAACTAATCTGGGTTTAACACAAAATGCTTAATTAGATTAAGCAAAAGTACATACATTGACAAGATCTTGAAACACTTCAAGATGAAGGGTTCCAAGAAAGAAAACTTGCCAATAGAACATAGTGTACATCTGAGTGAAACTCAGAGTCCTAGCACTAAGGAGGACATAAACCGTATGAAGGGTGTTCCCTGTGTTTTCTGCCAACTGTTCAAATCATGTACGCCATGTTAATATACTAAGACCGGACGTCTCATATGCCCTGAGCATGACGAGCAGATATTAGTCAGACCCAAGTGATGCTCACAATTCAACAGTGAAGAACATTCCGAAGTATCTGAGAATAACTAAAGATATGTTCTTACGGTACAGCGGTTATGAAAGAGATCTGTGTGTTTAAGGATACACAGATGCTAGTTTCCAAGCCGACTGTAATGACTTGAAATTGTAATAGGGATGAGGAGGTTCTATGAGCTATAAGAGCTTACATACAAATCTACTTGTCAAGCCTATGTCTCAAAATAAACATGATGTTCATGTTATAGGCTTGAGGATTTTATATGGAATAATAATTTTAGTAAACTTTAAACTTTCTGGAACATTAAAACAGTTATGTTTTTATCTGATATTGCATACTGGGTATGAGTATATGCATTAAACATTTTTGTGTTCTTTATTAGCATCTTTAAGTATCCTTAAATAAATATGATGATCATATTATTTAGAATTGTCCTTGATCGATTATTACTAGGGGACTAGTAATAAATCAAGATCATTGTGAAGTCTGGTCGTAGTCCAAGTTGTAAGTGCACTAGGTGCAACCAGAGTCACATGCGCTTGTCGGTGCACAAGGCGTTGGACAAGACCCACGGTCAGGATCACCTCATAGATCGGCGTCATAAGGTGAGTCCTAAAATAGTAAACACTCTTTATCCTCATACCTGAGATGTGCATTGGGATCTAATGCACAAGGAGTGTTATGCTTTGACATAATCTAACGTTACCCTTAACCGAGTAATCATAAGGGTTATGTTAGGTATAACATGAATTGTGTATTTAGTCGTGTACATGCAATATGGGATTTGCTCCTCTCAAAATGAGAGAGATATTTCTGGGCCCCTAGATTACATAGTTTGATTTACATGCATGAACAAGTGGATTAGTTGGACTAATGGCACTTATATAATCAAATATGTTGGGATCGAGAAACATATTCTTTGAACAATAAAGGATGAGATAGATCTATGCCTTAAGTTCAAAACAAAATATCGTGAAGCTAAAGGATAATGAACGATTATACTATATGATTGATTGGATCAATCAAATTGCTCGAAGGTAAAAGCACATTTACATAGCCTTGGGAGCGGTGACGTGTTGCTAGACGCTTACCA
Organism: Arctium minus; assembly: GCA_954870635.1. NCBI lineage: Eukaryota > Viridiplantae > Streptophyta > Magnoliopsida > Asterales > Asteraceae > Arctium > Arctium minus. The sequence continues at coordinate 34,196,042 of OX941087.1, forward strand.
TCGTCTGTGTTACTGTGTATCGTGTGCAAGTGGGAGAATGTAAGTTATTTTATGCCCACGACACGTGTCACACAGAGATACTGCTGAGAAGTATGTAAACCTATAGGGTCGCACACAAAGAATGTGTTTGTTTCCATCTTTAGAAACCCGGATTAAATCAAGTTTGATTAAGAAAATAATTAATCTTAAAGGATAATTATGAAAATATGTGTTAAACTGTAATTATGATAATTACAGGGTGAAAACGTAATTATGTTAATTACGGGGAATTATCTGTAATTATATATATATATATATATATAATTATATTTAAAGTTTAAAAGATAATTATATATATATATATATATATATTTGAATTTGAATTTGAATTTAAATTTAAATTTGAATATTACAGATAATTATTAAACCTTATTTAATCCTTAGTTGAATTACAGTCTAACTATAACTCTTCTGGTATAAATAAGGGGTCAGGCTAAATCATTTGATACACGATTGCAAATTAGATTTAGCCTTTCAGAGAAATACAGAAAAGAAACTTTTTTCTTTTCTGTAAAACACATATAGATCTACGGTTCTTGGGCTAGTACCCGGTGGAGACGGGAAACGTGTTCGTGTGTGGACTACCGATAGAGGAACACTACTTTGGTTTCTTGGTGCTCCGTTTTAATCCGGATTGATCTCCAAAAGGTAAAATTCTAAACACCCTATGGTGTGGTTTTTATTTAATTAAATGCATCATTGGATCCGATTGGGTTTTAAGTTTATTTAGAGAAGCTTTCTACATAATGTTTTGTAACCAAATTTATTTATTTTTTCCGCTGCGTTGTATCGGTTGCAAATTGCCTTAAAATCCAACAGTAGTTCATGGCGGCAACAACTTCATCGTGTTCACGATTGGTAGGAAATGGAGCATAAGGTTTGAACACTGGTAGTTGAAGGATGAAACAAACATCGTCAACCCCGAAAGAAAGATCGGGATTTTCAGCATCAGAGAGAATGGAGGTGGATACCTGATGGATGTTCTCATTGTAAGAACACGTGATCCATAAGTTACCAAGGAGCATTTTGCTCATCTTGGTTGTAGCAGTAAGAGCATGACGAAGAGGAGATATTTGAAGAAAGATCGAAATTTGATTGAACTCGGGATGTTCAGCATCAGCAAAGAGACGGGCGATGTGATTGCATGCAGGGAATGCAAGTGTTTCCCTCGAAAGTGGTGCACTCTTGCTAGACTTAGAGGATTTCAAAGAAACCATTGTTGAACTTTTGAGAAAAGAAAGGAGTTGCAGGTTTGACATCAAGAGAGAGTAAGAGATATTTGGAGACGATGGTAAAGAATAGAAAGAAGGAGGGATTCCCTATTTATAGTGGGAGAATTCAAACGGTAAAAAAACAAAAGAAAAAGGGAAGGTAATGATGTTTTTGGAAACATGGGGAAGTAGGAAGGGCCGAAAACGGTGTTGGCAGAATCATGGGGTGATGCAAAACGTCACCTCCCTAACTCACTAGTCATGTCATGCCACGTGGCATTTTGTGAATGGGGAATGAGAGAGGTGTCGAAGATAGTTAGGGCAGAGAGGAACGGATAAGGATGACACGTAGATAGGGAATGTCGGCAGATAAAACTCATAGAAAAAATTGAATTCGGAAGAGGAAATAGATGCCGAAGATATTATGTTCGGAAGAGATGAAGGGTATCGAAGAGAGAAGATGAGAGCTTTGCCGAAGGTGGATGTTCGGTCAAGGATGTGTTCGGTAGGTGTAAGGCTTACTGAAAAGGTATATATTCGGTAGTGTTAAGGTTTGCCAAAAGTATTAATGCCAAAGCCTTAGTATTGAGAAAATGTACTGGGCAAGACTTTGTTTGATGCCGAAGGAAGGAAGGGATACCGAAAAAAGATTCGGTGAGGGTGAGGCTTACCGAATGTAGGATAGGTTCGGTAGGTGAAAGAGGCTTACCGAAGAGTCGGCAATTGATTTGTTTGCCGAAAGCAACTGGATTTGGTGATGTCTTAAAGAAAAATTCGTTAAAAAACATATCTACCGATATAGACAAAAAAAATTACTCAAAGTTTAACATACCTAAAGATCCAACAAGGAAATTGAATCTTGTTTCATCTAGAGGTTTGGTGAAAAGATCTGCAAGCTGAAAGTCAGTAGGGATGAAATGAAGTTCAATATCACCTTTAGAGATATGACCTCTTATAAAGTGATACTGAATATCAATGTGCTCTGATCTGGAATGCAACACAAAGTTGTTTGCAATGGCTATTGCACTAGAGTTGTCACACAGTATAGGAACTTGTGAGTAAAACTGATCATCATCTTCAAGTTGATTCTTCATCCATAAGATCTAAGCACAGCAACTGTCAGCTGCAACATATTCAGCTTCTACAGTAGAGGTGGAGACGTAATGTTGTTTCTTGTTGGACCAGCTAACCAAATTTTCACCTAGTAATTGGCAGCTCCCTGTTGTGCTTTTTCTATCTACTTTAGACCCTACGAAATCAGAATCTAAATACCTAATTAGATCAAAACCTGAGTCTTTGGGATACCAAAGACCCAGATTCATAGTACCCTTTAGGTACCGAAAGATGCCTTTTATAGCAGCCAAACGAGATTCCTTAGGATTGGCTTGATAACGCGCACATAGACACGTAGCATACATGATATCGGGTCTACTAGCAGTAAGATAAAGAAGAGACCCAATCATTCCTCTATAATTGGTGATGTCAACTGGTTTACCAGCTAGATCAGCATGTATTTTAAGAGGTGGTGCCATGGGAGTTTTCATGGGAGAGCAATTTTCAAATTGAACTTCTTTAGAAGGTCACGAATGTATTTACTTTGGTTTATAAAAATTCCTTCAGAAGTTTGTTTGATTTGAAGGCCAAGAAAGAATGTTAGCTCACCCATCATGCTCATCTCATATTTACTTTTCATGAGAGAGGCAAACTCCTGACAAAGAGATTCGTTAGTGGCACCAAAAATGATATCATCCCAGGCATGAGGAGCCTGTTTGAGACCATAGAGAGCTTTATCCAGTTTGAACACATAGTCTGGATGAGTTGAATCTTCAAAACCTGGAGGTTGTTTCACATAGACTTCTTCATCAAGTTCTCCATTGAGAAATGCACTCTTAACATCCATTTGAAAGACCCGGAAATTTTTGTGAGCAACATGAGCCAGAAAGATTCTTATTGCCTCAAGTCTAGCAACAGGAGAAAAGGTTTCATCATAGTCGATTCCTTCCTTCTGTCGGTATCCTTGAGCAACAAACCTAGCTTTGTTTCAAATGACAGTGCCTTCTTCATCATTCTTGTTCCTGAAGACCCACTTAGTGCCAATGATGGTCTTTCCAGAAGGACGAGGTACAAGTCTTCAAACCTTGTTCCTTTCAAATTGAGAAAGCTCTTCTTGCATAGCAGTGATCCAACATGGATCGGCTAGAGCTTCTTCAACTTTCTTGGGTTCCATGACAGGGAGAAAATTCACATAGAGGCAAATATTTCCAATACCTCTTATTGTCTTAACACCTGCCTGTTGATCTCCTATGATCTGCTCAATAGGGTGATCTTTGGTCTATTTAGTAGCTGGTGGAAGAGGTGCAGGAAATAGACTTGGAGAGTATGAGGATGAGGGTTTGGTAGAGATGATGTGAGTAGGTTGATGAGGAGTGTTTTGAGGTAGAGTTTCGGCAGGGAGTTTGGTGACCACAAGCTGAGGATTTGGTTCGGCAGAGGATGAGGGTCCTGCCGAGTTTTGATTGTTCTGAGAGGGTAAATTTGCCAAAAAGGGGACACTTGGGGGTCCTGTCGAATTTTGATAATGAGAATCTTCTCCTACACAAGAAGTGATCCATTGATATAGCTCATTATCATCACAAGAAAGAGAAGATGACTTTTGATCATCAAACTTTACGTGTATTGATTCGTCTATACATTTTCTTCTGTGATTGAAGACTCTATAGGCTTTAGAAGTTAGAGAATAGCCCATAAAGATTCCTTCATCAGCCTTAGGATCAAATTTCCCAAGATGTTCTCGATCATTTAAAATGAAGTACACGCAGCCGAAAACGTGAAGAAAATTGATGTTGGGTTTTCGACCATAAAAGACTTCATAATTGGTCTTGTTGTGTCTTTTCACTATGATAGACCTATTTTGAGTAAAACAGGTTGTGTTAACAGCTTCAGCCCAGAAATAGGTATGAATATTAGATTCACTCAGCATAGACCGTGCAGCTTCACATAGAGTTTCGTTCTTTCTTTCCACAACACCATTTTGTTGTGGTATTCTAACAGCTGCAAAGTTTTGGGAAATGCCCTTATCATTGAAAAAGACATCCAAGGTAGAATTTCTGAATTCGGTGTCGTTGTCACTTCTGACAGATCAAACAAGTTGACCGTTGAGAACTTCAGATTTCTTGATGAAATTGATGATTTCTTCAGAAGTGTCACTTTTGTACCTGAGAAAAGATACCTAAGTGTAACGAGTAAATTCATCAACAATTACAAGAATATACCTTTTTCCACCTAGGCTTGGAGTACTGACAGGGCCACATAGATCCATGTGCAGCATCTGAAGAGGTGTGGTGATGGAGAAGCATTGATTGGTTTTGAAAGAGGACTTTGTTAATTTCCCTTTCTCACAAGCTACACATAGCTTTTCTTTAGTAAAGGAGATTTTCGGCAGTTCCACAACTAGCTCTTTGCTAGAGAGAGCATTTAACGTCTTGAAACTGATCTGAGATAGACGTTTATGCCAGAGCCAGTTCTTCTTTTCAGAGTCTTCAGAAATGAAACATATGCTTTCGTCTTCTGCAGATTTGTAACTCATATTGATGACATACACATTATCCTTTCTAAAATCAGATAGTACAGTGTGAAAGTGTCTATCCTTAATGAGACAATCATGCTCTCTGAAAATCACATAGTAGCCCAAATTACACAGTTGATTAATGCTAAGAAGATTGTGCACTAATCCTTCTACGTAGGCCACCTTGTTGAATGTAATGAAACCATTAGAGAGAGTTCCATAACCTTTAGTGGAACCACGAGAGTTGTCACCAAAAGTTACAGTTGGTCCCTTTTCAGTCACATAGTTTATTAGAAGAGATTTATTGTCGATCATGTGGTGTGAGCATTCGCTATCAAGATACCAAGTTTGATGATGTCCAATGACCTGCAATCACAAAGAAATTAGTCCTTTGGTACCCATTTTGAGGTGGGTCCTTTAGAGTTAGAAGAAGAGGAAGAACCATCTTAACTATATCTGTCAATACGTTCCTTGGGGCAGTCCTTAGCCAAGTGAAAAGTGTCACCACAATTGTAACATTTACGATAAATGAACACCTTTTTAGATTTTTGAGAAGGTTCTTTGGCTTTTCCCTTAGACTTGGCTTTAAGGGTCTTGAAAATAGTAGGAAGAATGGTTGACTTGAGATGAGTAAAAGAATACTAGGTATGGCTCCTAGAATTCCCTTTTCAGAGGAAGGATGAGAAGAAATGGAGATTCCCTTAGACTTTGACTTTTTTCAAGTTTACTGATCTGGGAATAAACTCAGTAGGTGGGACCTGAGACTTACTTTTTGGATGAGGTGTTACCTTTCTTTTTGTGGGAAGATCTATAGCTATTGATTCCCCTTTATCAAGGAAGGTAGGTTTCATGGAATAAGAAGAGGAAGAAGAGACTTCACCAAGATTCAAAGATTTAAACATAGTATCTACAGGTTTGACAAAGTCATTTGAATCTTGGTCCTCCTCAAGTTGGGGTTTATTTTGTTTAGCAGAAACAAAAACTCCAAATTTTCTGGAGTGACGAAGATCCAAGGAATAAACAGATCTAGAGTCTCCCTGAGTCAGAATCAGTACATTTAGGAGAGTATGAAGGAAGTTTAGAGAAAGAAGGAGGATTTTGAGAAGAAGAAGGAAGATCCTGCGAATAAGGATAGTCAACATCCATTTTTCCATAACCTAAGCCAAACTTATCATCACCAGTTACCTGGTCTTGAAAAATCTTTTTGAGGTTTTTGAAAGAAGTTGTCCATTTGTTGACTATTTCTTGTTCCTTTTGAAGACTTTTAAACAATTTATTCTTTTCTTTTGTAAGAACAAAATTTATAGCTTTTAAATCTTCTAACCCAGCTTTTATTTTGTCCAAATGATTTAGCTGTGAAAGGCAGACTTGAAGTTGGGAAGAAGTAGATTTGATCTGAGAATTGGCTCTTTTCTTCGCATCCTTTTCATTATGATAAAGCACCGTTAAAGAGTCATATGCTTCGATCTTTTCGTCATTAGAAAGAGAGTGAAAGGGATGTACCTGGGAAGAAGAAGAAGATCACTCAGTTGAAAAGTCCATCATTGTGTTAGTATTCTTGGCCACATCATCAGTTTTGGCCATGAGACATTTGCTTGAAATTTCTTTCTCACTTTCAGAGGTGGGCTCATCATCCCAATCATGGGATTCAACCATTAATCCTTTTCCTTTACGAAGAGAGCTTTCATTTCTTTCCTTTTCTCTCTTGTATTTAGCTTTGTATTTTCAGCTCGATCAGAACAGTCTTTGAAGGAAGAGGAAAAGGATTTTCTAGGGTGAGAACGACCAGTAGAAATTGATCTTAATCTCCTTCCTTTAGAAGAATTGGAAGAGTTAGATTTAGATTTCCTTGGAGGATTACTTCTGCACTCAGATGCAATGTGGCCTTTCTTGCCACATGCATAGCATTCCTCTTGGGATTTATCCAAAGAGTTATTTGAGGAGAAAGAAGATTTTCTGTTAGTTTTGAAGCGATTAGAGGAGTGGTTGTTTCGGAATTTAGAAAAATTAGCTAGCATGCCCATTTCCTCCGTCATTTGGTCGACCGAGGTTTCATCACCTTCATCATCGGCCTCACTTGGATAGGCCTCCGAGTGGTGATCTGAGTCATATGAAGGATAGGTGATACGGGGAATACACACAGATTTCTTGGAGCTATCACTAATAAGAGCCATAGAAGGGGCTTTTATCTCTTTTATGATAGTTCTCCTTTGAATACGAGTTTGCTCATAGTTGAAAGAAAATCCATAGAGCACAGGAAGGGGAAGATGATCAAGATCCTTGGTTGTCTTGATACAAGTACAGATGTTCTCCCAAAAATCTGGAAGTCCATCCATAAACTTGCACAAGACTTTCTCATTATCATATAGTCTCCCCAGAAGTTTGAGATCATTTAGATGATTGTTAAAGCGATTATAATATTCAGAAAGAGATTCTCCCTTTTCGTAGGAGAAGAGTTCATACTTTCGTTCGAGAGAGATTTTCTTACTTTTCTTAATTTCATCTGTACCTTCGTACATAACACATAGAGTAGGCCACATTTCCTTGGCAGTAGAAAGGTTAACCAAGGAATGATACACTTCATCTGGAAGATACAGAGCAATGATTGCTCGAACTCTAGAGTCAAGGCCTATGAGGCGCTTGTCTTCATCGGTGTATTCTTTGAGCTTTTTGACAATGTATCGCCCAACAGCAGAAGTTCTTTCCTCGTTAGATGAGTCATCGAAATCTTGATACTCAGTATCTTTGTTCTTTTCTTTTTCCTTAGTACATTTAACAAATTTGTCCCAGACTTTAGGGATGAGAGGACCGTCACTAAGAATAGTAAGAAAACGATTATCGACACCTTCAAGAAACAGCATCATGCGACTTTTCCAAAGGGAAAAGTTATTGGGGTTGAACTTCGGAGGTTTGGCTATAGAGTCATTATCGATAGGAAAATAGTTTTGGGAGGAAGACTCAACCTTAGCAGAAGATGGTGATGTCATCGCAGATCTGGTTTATTAGATTAAACCAACCTGCTCTGATGCCACTTATTAGTCCCAAAATAGGTAAACAAGTATTGTAGAAGGGGGGAGAGGGAGGTTGAATACATACTCAAATTTTCACTTAATTTTAACTCTTTATTAGATAATAAAAATGATCAAGAATTACACTTAGCTTACAAAAGATTGTTGCTGAAAAGAATAGTAAAACTATCCTAACAATCTATCACTTAGAAAACTTTAGAACACAACTTTGAAGAACACCAAGATAAAAAGCTATGAGAGAAAGACAAACTAAACAACTTGCTGAATGTACAAAGATTTCTTGAGCTGAAAGCGTGTCTTGCATGAGAAGTCTTCACCCTTTATATACTATCCCATGCATTAAATGTAAAGGACACTTGTCATTTAATGCATGGGTAGTTGAGATTTCTTCAATAAATAATAAGATATTTGAAGTTACTTATCACAATACAAAAGGTAACTTTTGTACTATGATAGGACAATATCTTAATAAAATATATCTGGTACAAATCTTTTTGAGATCTTTTTAAAAGAGAAAGTCTCAATCAGATCAGAACTTAAGTAAGCATCCTCTATGCAATAGAAGTTTTCATTCCTTTTTGTCAGAAAGATATTGGGAATGAGGAATTATAGAAAATCTAGAGGATTTGCTATAAAGGTACCACCGAACATAGAAGGTGTTCGGCAGTGAGAAGCTCTGCCGAAGATTCGGCAGAGGTTGCCGATGTATGAGAGAGTTCGACAATAAGACTTCTGCTGAAGAGGATAGATATCGGCAAGAGGGATGACTGCCGAAGATGTTGAGAATCTTCGGCACTATTGGATTAGTTATTCTGAAGTTTATCTTGATCCGCATCAGTAGACTTGCTTCATGTTAGATTCGGTTGGTCTTCGATTCACTGATCTTTTAAGGCACAACTAAGCTATTACAAAGAACCATAAAATTTCCTAGGTATGAAAATATTCAATCATTTTATAGATATATAAATACAAGCTGAAAAGGGGAGGTCATCTTCAAATCTTTAGATGACCCAACAGTATGAACTCACCTTGGTGGGTTATAGATTTAAACCCTAAAACCCAAAAATTAGAAGAATAGATGAGAAGTTCTTGGATCTTGAGAGACTTGAGTACTCCTTACTTGAAAGCCTAAACAACTTTGAAAGAATCAATAAATGATCACAACAACCAAAGGGATTGGGAGTAAATGAATAGAGAGAGATTTAGGGAACAGGGAGCTCACCATCCTGCAGAGAAGTCGATCCATAATCCTTGAAATCAGATAAAATGATAAAGTTTTCAGAGCTGCCACGTTATACCCAAAAATCCCTTACCGCGACTATGCCCGGCGACAGTGACATCTGTCACAGTCGCGGGCATAATCGCCCCGAGCACACCACCCTCGGTACCTCCCCTGCGACAGCGCCCCGCGAGAGTGACAAGGTGTCACAATCGTGGGCACGTTTGCCGACTCCCTGGTGGTCACGGTACACTTCACACGATAATGCCCTGCGATAGTGACAAGTGTCATAGTCGCAGGCATGGTCACCGACCCTGTACCGGGGTTTGCCTTTTTGGGTTTTTTGTTTCACGACGAACCTTGACATAACGGCTAAGTATGGGATACTTCTAGCACCACTTCTACAACGACGAACTTACTTTTGTGTTCCGTCACATTCAATGGAATCGGGTCTCCCCCGTCACCGAATGGGGAGTTTTGGATATGTTATTTCCAGATAGTGTAATATCCATGTTTTAATGTTATTTGGGTTAGGCAAGTAACTGTGATTTATAACCTTGATATTGGATCCCCTCCACATATATTTAAGGTTTTGAATGAAGGAGTTATTTCCATGTTTTGGTGTTTGGACTTTAATCCTATTTGTACTTCGTGTGAGTGTTGGGCTTAGTTTCATGTTTTTTTGGAGTATTTGTAGATCCCAGAAACAGTGGAAACACGGTAATAATCAATAAACAATACATATTCAATCACAATTGCTGGTCATATGATTAGATTTATCAGTAAATGGTTTAAGGTTTACAGAGAGAATATCAATAGGATTAGGTAAACTTTCTAATGACGATTAACCTAGAAAACTAGGTTAAACAAACAATATATTAGGCGTGCAAGCCTTTAGGGCCCAAAAGCCCATTAACTAAATAATTTTCAATAAATTACAGTTTTCACCCCAAACTTCTATTTAACAAATAATTCACCCTAACAATCTCCCCCTTTAAATTGAAGTTCGTAATCTCTCCAGTTGGGAACATGTGTCTTTCGAAAAATGAAACTGGTCTCGAAATGTCTCATTGACGTCCTGTACTCCAGCCGTTCTTTGATCTGGCCCAAAGCTTTGAGAACAAGGCATTTGTATTTCGAATCCAAAGGTTGGGTCCCTTTGTCATCTTGATCAATAGAGCGCTTCAGCTTGTCTTAAAGTAACATTAGTGTACCATCGCAGAACCATGCAATCTAACTAAATCGGAAGAATCGTGTATCACCTTTACCATTTACGTAAGTCATGCCATGTTCTGGAAATTTTACCACCGTATAAGCAGGTACATTCTGAATATCTGAAGGAAGACTGAGATCAGGCTTGAACAGATTTATCTTTGCTTGATTGGTTTCTAACCCAATATGGAAGTCTTCAATGGATGCAAGTTTCATAGCACACTTCATGTATCTATTAACAGCGTCTAGTGCATCTGTAACTTATCCTGGTCGAATGGTTCTGGTCTTTAAGTCTTGGAGCAGAAATAGAAGATCTGGTAACTCGAGACTTCCAAAGTCAGTTTCAGAAAATTTCCATTGACTTCCATCTTCTCTGGTCACCTAAAAATAAGAATACCATATGCTCATGAAGCGGCAAGAGTAAATCTGATCAACATATCTGATTCTGAGCTTTGTCCTATCAATGCTTTTTCTCAGACTTTTGTACATAAAAACATGCTCGTGTTGCTTCTTTCTGTCTGTCATTGACTGAAGACCATGCAGGACGACCTCATCATACGAACAGAATTAGTGGGCAAACCGGCAGAAGATTGTTCGGCTGAAAGATGATCTTGAGCTACATTCTCGAAATTTAACAACTCTTCGATTTCAGCTTGAAAAACTACCAAGGCTTTTTCTGTGTTGATCGGTTCCTCTGACGGATCTAGATCTGAATAAGGATCAACAATAATTACCCAACTGTCAAGATTATAAGATGAACCTCTATCATATTCCTCGGGCTTTTCAACCATTGGATTGACATCGTATCGCCCTAAATCCTTTACTTGATCCTGATCCTGACCCTGTCCTTCGTTTAGAGTACTTGAACCTATCTCTGTCTGTCCCTGTACTGTAACCACTGCCTGTGATGACTCGGGCTCGGATGTGCGTTGGCGCTTCTCCCCCTCAAGGTGATCAGGATCATCCTGTTCATCATGTTTGCACTTGAGCCCTTCTGCCTGACCATGACAGCTTGCTTCCAAAGATGACACCCTTTTAGTTAGTGCAGCTAGAGTTTGCTGCATAGACTGAATAGTAGCAGTTTGGTGCTGGAAGGCTTTAGGGGATATAGTGGGTGGGGGTGGAGGTGTAGGGGTTGATGCTTGAGAACGTAGAAGTGAGATTAGGTATGCATCTTGGGATGGTTCAATTTGGGATTGGGATAAGAGCTTGGCAAGGAGCATGGATTTGACGTCATCTATTGAGAACTCGATAGGTGAAGGTGGTGGTGGTGGTGGTAGAGATAGTGTTTCAGGCTCAGTCATAAGGGCTTTACCTTTGATCATTCGCTTCAGAGCATCTACCTCCTCCTTCATTTTTGACCGCATGATAGAGTGGACAGCCTTTAAGGCGCCGTCCAAAAAGTCCCTTGAGACAAACTCGGGAAAAGTAACACCTGGGTCACTCAGACTTCCAGTTGTGGTAGCGACTGTGGAAGTCGTACCGCCTACATTCACAGCTGGCGTGATGATAGCTGTGGTAGGACTTCCACCTAATCCTCGTAATCCAACAATAGGTAGAGTTACTATGGGTGTTCGAGCTGGGTCACTAAGACGTCCAGCAGTAGCCGAAGTAGGTACTCGTGTCCTAGTCAAAGAAATAATTTCATCGAGTGGCTCTAGACGCTGTGCAATGAAAGACGACGAGGACTGGGGCAGTTGTCCTCTACTTTCAATACCGGAACTCTCCAAGTGAGAGACAGGTAGAATATGTGTTGATCCCCCATGAGAAACTGAAGCCAACATCTGTTGAGAGATGTCGGAGTGGCTGGGTGGGGTGTGCAATTGTGTCGCTAGGTCCACGACGGCTTCATCAATACCCTGTCTCAACACATGAGTCTGGGTAGCAGATGTGGCTACCTGGCTGATAGTTGCTAAGGGAAGGTCAACCTGAGGTGGTTTCCTCATCACTCGTGTACGCTCAAAATCATGTTCACTCTTTCTTTCCCTCTCTCTATGTACCTCTTCATTTTCAACTTGTACTCACTCCTCTCTCCTTATGTCTCCGGGTGAGGGCTGGTCATCGTCACCATCAGAGTCAGATGTCTCATCATTTGGTTTCGTTGACTCGGGTTCAGTTTCAGTTTGAGTGGTTGACCGTTCATCGGTAGCTTCAGATTCAGTGTGGGAAGAGAAATGGATCTGATCGGTTTCTGTCGTTGTGTCAGATGTAGAATCGGTAGCAACAGTCTCGGATGCGTTATCCTCTTTCGGAATATAAGGATCTGCCTGAGGTGGGGTAGGCGATTGGCGAGAAGTGTTGACCTCGCTTGGTCTAATGGAACTCCCCGCTTCATTTCCCCTTACAATATTTTCTCTCAACACACCCGGTTCGGGAGCCCTAGCTCTCCGGATTCTTCCTCCTCTCGTGTGTGGACCCTCATGCCTCTCAGGTCGTACTCCCTGGGAGGTCCTTCCGGTTCTGGATGGACCATAGGAGCAGGTATTCCGTGTGTGCGTCTATATTCTATCACACTCAGTGTCGTTGGAGTAGCATAGGCTAGTAAACCATCAGGGATACGTCTAGTGACTATGTTGGTGATTTCATTTCTAGTCGAAAGACGGTGAGTGGGATGGTGAGGACATACGGGATGAGAGGAGCGTTGAGCTATTGTGGGATGGAGCTGCACGTAGTTGCTGATGAAGATCTGAAGAAACCGCATAAACGGGATGAAGTTTCGTCGTTTTGTTGCATTGTCTCGGACCTTTTGGTCTAGCTTGAACCATAGAATATCGGCATAGTCTGTATGGCGGTGGAGTGCAACACCATGAAAAAGTCGCAGAACGTTGGTACTGGTCTGATCGATGCCCTTTGTGATGGCAGATAAGCGTCTGTTGAGGAACGTGAAGAGAGCGTACCATAACGGTGTTAAATGCAGGCGGTTGAATGCTGATGGGAATGGTAGAGGTACCACATATCCTAGTAAGTGGATATTTACGCACATTGTAGAGTTGCAGACGATGGGGTTGAAACTGTCTCTGCCCGGAAAGAGTCAATGGTTGGTAAGAGAAGAAATTGTCGAAAGAGCTCCCGTGTGAGAAGTATCTACGTGTTGATAATTCTGGCCACCAGATGGAATCCATCTTCTTCTTCGATATGCATGAGAGATTGCTAGAACTACTAGAGATACAGCTGAGGAACGTCGACAGTTGCCGTGAGAGCATAAGAGAGAGGGTTGCCTTTGAGGATCTCAATGATCACCTGGTGTTGGCCTTGGAGCTGTGAGAAGTCCAAGTGGAAGTTGTTTGGAGTGAGCGGGAGGTATTGAGCTGGATGGATCAGTGCGACATCCGCAACTGGATCAATTTCTGGATTCGGATTCTGGGCCATGGTACCTGGTTGGATTGAGATAAGTAACGGCTAGAGATAGAGATCGATCGAGAGTGAAGAGAGCGAGAGAAAGATAGACCGGGAATAGAGATATAGGGAAAGAGAAACGAGAGACCGAGAGAGTGAAATATTTAGATCCCGGTGTCTCAAACCCCCGGGTCTAGGGTTTGGATCGAGAACCGCCTTGGGTGGTGGGGCGACCGGGTGTCCCGGGTTTCGGGTGACCCGGTTTGAGACAAATTTAATTTAGAGAACGAAAATTAAAAGAAAAATAAAGTTAAAGAAAGGCACAAACAAACTTTAACGCTCCCCCTTGAATGGGAAGTCGTGTTTCCACAAAAGTGACTCTCCCCCTTGAATGGAAAGTCGTGTTTCCACAAAAGTGACTCTCCCCCTTGACGTGAGCGATTATATAAAAAAAATTCACTTACTGAGATACAAATCACAGAGAAACTTACCTGCTCTCCCTCAGAATGAGAATGACTTACAAAATTCCATGCGGTTAGACTCCCCCTTAACACATGAACAAACCGTGAACACCAACACGAACGACTTAAGCTGAACGAAAAGAAGATACGAAAAAAAACACACGAAAAAAAATGAAACGAACGAAATCTAACTTATTAATACAGAAGTTTGAAACTAGCACAGAACTTGACGAGTAAGATACAAAGACCAATGAGTGTTGACTTGAGCATTCAGAGAAAATCAATGGAGCATTAAGTCACAGTCATTCCTTATTGAATAAGACTCATACAGGTCTGTAGAAGGGTCAAACTTTCAGATTAATCATACCTTGCTTGAACACTATATATTGAAATCGTTTTTCGTCCAAGGATTTTGTAAACAAGTCTGCTATCTAATGTTCTGTATTAACAAAGTAGAGTTCAATTGTACCTCTTTCGACGTGATCTTTGATGAAGTGATAGCGCACATCTATGTGTTTCGTGTTCATGTGTTGGACGGGATTGCTAGATATGGCAATTACGCTCTTCGAGTCGCAGTAAATGGGGATCTTCATGTAGTGGAATTCATAGCCTTTTAGCTGGGTTCGCATCCATATCACCTGCGAGCAGCAACTGGCAGCTGCTACATACTCGGCCTCAGCGGTAGAGGTTGAGATGCAGTTTTTTTCTTCGATGCCCAGCTGACAAGTCGATCTCCCAAGAACTGGAGATGTCCCGTCGTGATTTTCCGATCCAACATATTTCCAGCATGGTCAGCGTCTGAATAAGCCATCAGCTCAAAACCTGTCTCTTTTGAGTACCACAAGCCAAGATCAACAGTACCTTTTAAATAACGAAATATATGCTTAACATCAACTAAATGAGACTCTTTTGGTTTTGACTGAAACCTTGCACACAAGAAGGTTGAAGACATAATGTTTGGCCTACTAGCTGTCAAGTACATCAGTGAACCAATCATTCCTCTATTGGTCTTAGCATCCACATCCTTTCCATCAGGATCAGAGTGTAGCTTAGTACTTGTAGACATGGGCGTCTTCATGGGTGTAGAATTTTCCATCTAGTGTTTCTGAAGAATATCTGAGATGTACTTAGATTGATTTATGAAAACTCTTGTGGCTAATTGTTTAACTTGAAGACCCAGGAAAAAAATTCATTTGACCCATCATACTCATTTGAAAATGTTTGCTCATGAGGGCTGAGAAGCTATGACAATACTTGGGGTTTGTTGAGCCAAAGATTATATCGTTGACATAGATCTGTACAAGGATGATATCATGCTTTTCCTTTTTAATAAACAGGGCAGTATCGATCTTACCTTTGGAAAATCCACCTTTAATTAAAAAAGAAGATAGTGCATCATACCAGACTCGTGGTGCTTGCTTGAGACCATACAAAGCCTTGTCGAGAATGTAGACATGATGTGGTTTATCAGAACTCATGAAGCCTTCGGGTTGTGATACATAAACTTCTTCCTTGAGAACACCATTCAAAAAAGCATTCTTCACATCCATTTGAAACATAATGAAGTTCTTGTGAGCGGCGTAGGCAAGGAACATTTGAATCACTTCAATCCGAGTAACCGGTGCAAACGTCTCATCGTAATCAATTCCTTCCTGCTGGCGATATCCTTTGGCTACCATACGCGCTTTGTTTCGTACTACGATTCCATCTTCGTCCTTCTTATTCTTGAAGATCCATTTCGTCCCAATCACCGTCTTGTTCTTTGGCCTGGGAACAAGTCGCCACACTTTGAGGCTCTCGAATTGATTGAGATCCTCTTGCATAGCTATCACCCAGTCTGGATCATTTAGCGCTTCGGGGATGGTTGAGGGTTCAATGCTGCTAAGGAACAAAGAGAAGAGGCAGTCATTTGCGGTAGCAGATCGAGTCTGAACAGGTGCGTTTGGGTCGCCTATGATCTGATGTAGGGGGTGAGCTCGTGTCCACTTGGTGGTATGTGGGAGAGGTTGATATGTCTGTTGAGAGGTATCGGTGTCCACATAACCACCTGGGGTTAGATCTTGAACTGCTTTGAGTGACGACTGCCTGTGAAGTGGAAGCTCATGTGCTGGAGTCGTGCGAGTAGCGGAGGACGACTTAGCAGGTGATGTATCTGTAATGGTTTCTGGGATTTCCGGAGATGGAGCTTTTTGAACAAATTCAGCAGGGGTCGGTTCAAGAGTTGCTACTGTTGTCGGTGCTTCAGTAGTAGCTTGAGTGTTCGGAGGGGGATCACACGAGCTTGGTGATTCTGATTCAGTGACAGTAGGAGTGGCAGCATCAGACGGAGTTTATTCACTTGATGTGGATGGACCAGTGACAGTTGTCACGTCCGGTACTTGAGCAGCTGCAATCCTGTTACATGAGATATCATTAAGCTTGGGATTAAAATATTCATCATAAAAATGCTCAAAAAGTAAATCCAAATCTGAAAGATGGACTTGTGACATAGACGCTTGATTTGGATTTACTGGAGATTGTGTAGATCCTAGACGTAGTTGTCCAGAAGCTAACACACCAGATAAAGCGGGTTCTGAACTGAGGTGTTCAGAATCTATATCAGCGGTCTCGTCAAAAGTCACATTCACACTCTTAACTATGGTCTTTGTCTGTTTGTTGTAGACTTTGTAGGCTTGGGCTTGAGATGAGTAGCCGATGAATACTCCTTCGTCTGCCTTTGGGCTGAACTTGCCGAGATCATCCTTGTCGTTCAATACGAAACACGTGCACCCGAATGCATGGAAATACTTGATATTCGGGATATGATTGTTGATAACCTCGTATGGTGTCTTGTTGAATCGCTTGTTGATAATGGAATGACTTTGTGTGTAGCATGCGGTTGCAACTACCTCTGCCCATAAGAAAAGCGGGAGCTTGGACTGGGATAACATCGTGCGTGTGGCTTTCACGAGAGTTCGGTTGCGGCGTTCTACTACCCCGTTTTGCTGAGGAGTACGAGCAGCTGAGAAGTTGTGGGTGATGTCCACTGAATTAAGATAACCGTCAAGCACTTGATTCTTGAACTCTGTGCCGTTATCCGTCCTGATTGATTGAGATTAACTTGAACGCTCTTTAGATGTGAGATGATCAGTTCGGGAGTCTCATCCTTGGATCGAAGGAATTTAACCCACGTGTATCGAGAAAAATCATCGACCATGACTAGAACGTACTTCTTGTGGTTGATACTCTGAACGCGCATCGGTCCACACAAATCCATGTGGTTGAGTTTGAGGGACCGTGAAGTACTCGGAGCGGTTTTAGGCTTGTGAGAAGCCTTCTTCATCTTACCCATTTCGCAAGCGGCACAAAGGTGATCCTTTTCGAACTTGAGATCTGTAAAACCTTTCACGTGTCCGTCGAGCACCAACTTGTTGATGTTCTTGAAGTTCAGGTGCGAGAGTCTACGATGCCATAACCAATTTTGTTCGGTTGAAGCTTTGGACATCAAACAAACTTCCTTTTCTGCTTTTAGAGACAAGAGATCAATCATGTAGAGATTGGTGCGACGCGTTCCAGCAAGTAATTCTTTTCCATCTTCAGTCCGTACGTTGCACCGTTTGGCTTTGAAGTTGACCTCCAAATTCTTGTCGCAGAATTGACCGATGTTGAATAAGTTGTGACCAAGACCTTCCACGTAGGACACCTTTTTTATGGTGAGGTTGTTCTTAATTATGTCTCAGTATCCCAAGATTGGAGAGTAGTGATCATTCCCAAAACGCACATTCCCACAAAATTTCTCGGTGAAGTTCGTGAGAAGCTCCTTTCGTCCGGTCATGTGTTTGGAGCAGCATGAATCTAAATACCACACATGACCGTTCTGCAAAACAGGTTAAGCCTTTTTAGGTACCCATTCGTAAATGGGTCCTTTGGGGTTAGGTGTAATACCCGTCTTTGATACCCGTTTGGACTTGGGTTTATTCCTACGACGAGGTGCCTCAAACTTTGAGCGATAATTAAAGACATGATAAGAACCAAACCAATCAGATTCAAATCTACGATCAACAAAATCATTCAATCCACAGTTGGAACAACAGACACAATCATGAGATAGTTGAAGTAATTGTTGAATGGAATAAACTTTCAAAGGAAACAATCTATTACGTTCAACCAAAGTTTTAAAATTAAAAGCATCATGACTGTTATTGTTTTTTCTAGAATTCAAAACTGGATTAACTGATTCCGTCTTCGCTGTGCTCTCCTTAGACTTCTTAGCTACCCACTCGCATTTGACTTCTTTCCTTCGACCAAAAGTATCTGAAATACCGTTAAACTCATAGTCAGAATTTTTGAACTTTGAGGAATGTCTCTTGTTTGAGCGTCCGGTCTTTTTCTTCTTCTGTGAACGATTTTTTGATTTAGATTTAGAAGATTTGTTTACAAAAGTGTTTGGAGGGGCTGATTTGGAACTCTCGTCCTTGTAAAAATTTACCGAAGGCTCACACGTGGAATTGAGAAAATCAACATGACTTGGAAGTAAAGTATTGAAATCAAATTGGTCTAACTGAGAGTCTGGACACACCTTGAAATTCAGAAATGTTGAAAATTCCATTTCCTCATCGGAAGGAACCTTATCACTTATGGGATTCAGGAAACTGGAAGGATTTGTGCTTTGAAGTGGATCATTGGCAGAAGCATTTTGAAAATCAGAGTGGTGATCCTTTTGGAAAAATTGTAACTGAGGCTTTTTTCCTTTATCAGAAGAATTTGGTGAAGAATCGCCCAAAAAGGCTTTACAGGAATTTTCTGACAGATTAATTTTCTCATCTTGGAGTATGTCAGGCTTAGCTTGAAGATCAACTTTATGAAGTTGTTCTTTCATCAGATCTGCTGCCAAGGCAGACAGTTGTGAAGTAAGCTTGTTTATCTCTGTCTGAAGATGTTCCTTTTCCTCCCTAGATCCAGATTCCTTTTGATCGGAATTGAGGCACTCAAGTTTGGATAATAACTCTTGTTTTTCCTTTTGAAAAATGAGTCTTTCCTGTGAAAATGACTCTTCTAACTGAACAATTTGATTTTCTAAAATCAGAGGTGGAACATAGATTTTGTGGTCCATTGATTCCTCCTTAACAGGTTTTGAATCAAATTCAGCCTGAGAATAGCTTTGAAAATAGTCATTTGACAGAAAAGTGGGTTTATCGGTGTCATATGACGCATTCAATGAGTCATACACAAAAGGAAGTTGCATTATGACAGTATTTTTCCTTCTCAAAGTTTCCAGTTCCGAATCCTCATCATCAAGTGACCTGGTCCATCTGATTTTGTATTCTGGATAAGTCTTGTCCAAACCCAAAAATTCAAAAGCATATAAAGTTGGCACATTGGACAAAGCCTTTTTCAGATAATATGGGTTATCGTAACCGAGACCCTTCTCTTGATTAGAGTGCTGGAATTATTTAGGTGTGTTCAGATGAATTGTGTGTTCAGATTGACCAATTTTATAAAGTTTCAGTTCGAGATCCTTTAACTTTTCAGATAAGTTTTTATTTTTATTTTCACACGAAACACGTTGACTAACAATCTCAATTTTCTCATTTTCTGACATACGAAGTTTATCAGTAAGTTCATCTACTTTGGTCTTTAATTCCTTGGACTCTTTTGAAAAATCCTCACATTGTTCCTTTAGACTTGAAATTTCGCACAATTGTCCAACATTTTCTGCAAGAAGATCCTCTAGGGTCTTCTTCTGTGTGGACACTCGTGTTTCTAAAGTGTAGATGAGGTGAGATTTTTCTTTTAATGTGCGCTTGTAAGAGTCTAACTTTTGCATGGTGATTTTCATCTGATCAATTAAGGTTTTATGGATAGGAGCACATACCTGACATGTGGAATCGCGATCATCGTCGTCTGTATCAGACTGTGTCGAGTGCCTACCCATGAAACAGAAGTGAGCTTCTGCATCATCTTCTTCTTCATCAGACAGGTTGAGCCAATGGTCATCTTCTGCCATGAGAGCCTTACCATCTTCCTTTTCTTTGGCCAACAACATCTTGGCCTTGTAGTATTCGGAGTTGTGAACGACTGGCTTTTGGCATTCTTTGGCAAAGTGGCCCAGACAACCACAGTTGTAGCATTTGATAGGCTCATCCTTGGTTTTCTCATCATGCTTCTTCTCGACCTTCTTTCCTTCATCAAATCATTTCTTGCCTTCATTCTTCTACTTAGGATCATGTCGCTTGTGAGGTGTAGTGGAGTACCTCTGATTGTTTGACGATGGCTTTTTGAAGAACTTCTTTTTCTAAAAGGCTTGAGATAGGAACAACACAACTTCCTTGATTTGGGTGTATTCTGGATCTGAATCGTTGTCAGTGTCTTTTGGTTCAGAATCACTTTTTACTAGTTCCTTTTCGGAGGCTCGACTGTAAGAACGATTTCTTTTGTCTGAGATAAGTGCTAAGGGATCAGCCACTTGCTTTTCGTCTGACTTTTGATTTCCCATCAGTTCGAGAACTTCATCTTCGTCCTGTAAAAGCATTTCAAACAGTTCATGCAGGGGAAGATTCTCCAGGGTTTAAGTATGGCGGATATGTGAAACAAATGTTTTCCATTCCGGCTAGAGGTTGTTCATGAACTTGATGTTGTTCTTAGTGTTCGTTATACTGATTTTGTTTTTATGCATCTCATTCAGAAGGTGGTTGAACCGTTCATATGTTTCAGTGAGCGTCTCTCCTTTTCTTGCCTTGAAGTTGTCGTATCGGGCAATACAGCTAGTGGCTTTCAACTGATTGCTTATTCTACTGCCCATCATCATTTTACGAATCTGGTCCCACATTCCTTTTATTGTGTCCTTGTGGTTGTCGATGCTTGCGTATACATCGTTTGTCAAGCTTTGGAGAATATACATTTTTGCAAGACGTTCCCCTTCATACAGTTTCTTTTCTGGACCTGTCATTTGAGCGACTGTCTTTGGGACCGTACTTTGCAGGTATTTTAGTCATTAGAGTAGTAGGCGGTCCTTCTGTCAGGGACTTTTGTATCTCCGGATAAGCGTCCTTTGATTCAATGAAGATCATGAACCTATCGTACCATTGTTGGTATTCCCACCGATAAAGTACATGAGGTTTATTGCCGGTCCCGATGGCTAGCGCATCTCTGGAATTCATCTTTAATGCACTGTACTGATCGTGAGACAAATTATTTGATCAAAAAAAATCTTACCTAGGACCCGGGAGACAAGGACGACTCGGGAGACAAGGACCCGGGAGACAAGGAGCCGGGATACGAGAACCCGGGAGACGGGAACCCGGGAGACAGGAACCCGGGAGTGCAAAGTCCCGGGTGTAACACCCCGAAATTCGAAAAATATTATTTCAAGTTAATGCAGAAATCAGTAATTTTAAGAGAAAAATAAGATATAGGATTTTGGACTTGAATACTAGATTTTATAGTCTTGATGTATGAAGGATTCAATTATGAGTCCAACGGTTCTTTCCGGAGCGAAATCGGAGCTATAACGAAAAAGTTATGGCCAAAACAGTGATCGGGCATGAAAAATGAAGAAATCGGACGAACAGTGCATGGGACGACTTAGGCCGCCTGGTAACCCGCACGGAGCCCTGTTCGAGCATAAAACCCATCCGGGCGACTTGTGGGGCGACTTAGGCTGCCCGGTAACCCGCGCGAAGCCCTGTTCGAGCTTAAAACCCGATTTTCAGCCACCAAACTTCATTTCTTCATAACTTTTGCATCCCAACTCCGTTTTTTATTATTCAAGTTGCCATGGTTTCGTTTTTGATATCTATTCAAGGATATAGCAAGAGATTTGAAGTCTATTGGAAGATTCAAATGTATTTTGTGGTGGTAAGTTCCTCATCTTTCTCAATGTTAAGCTAGGGTTTGATGGTTTCACCCTTTTTTCTTTCATCCTTCAACTTGGGTGTGATTTTGGTGACTTTTATATTGAAGGAAACCTTGTAGATGTGTCGGATCTAAGATCTAGAGAAGTTTCTTGGAGATTCAAGCCTTCATCTTTGGACATTCCTTCATCTTTGGACATTCAAGTTTTGGAGGTAAAACCTAGATTTAGCTTAAATCTAGCAAGGTGAGTTCAAGTTGATTTGTGAAAACGTTGTACATGCCAAAATGTTTATTTTAAAGTATTTATGTGTTTAACATGAAATTGTCATTTATGGAATTACTTGATGTGTTTTGGTTATTTGAGAAGTTTGGTTTTATAAAGCTTGTAAAACACCCATATTGGGATTTTTGGGCATTTTGATAAATCAGTCATAAATGGGTGTGTTTGGTAACTTATTGCATAAATGAGATTACTTGGTTAACAGGGCGTTTTTAGAGTTGTTTGGGTAAAAGGTTTAATTTTGTGTTATGGGACGTTTTGAAAGGATAAATAGTATAAATCTATTTTAAAAACCTTTTTGTCCCAACTTAAACTGTGTTGGAGTCCATTCAAGTATTTTGGAGTGTGTGATTCCTGGTACGGGTCAAGTATGATTATGATTTGAAAAGCGTTAATCTTTGGTCAAAAAGAGGTTTTGAGTATTTTGGCCTGATGTCGTTTTAAAGAAGTTTTGAGGACACTTGTCCGGTTTTGAATGGTTCAAGTAGCCCCATCATGACGTACGTACTAATATGCCTTGTTGCATTTTGGTGTTGGTTTATTCGAGTGCGTTGGTCATTTCAGGTTAGGCATGTAATGTTAGACTGTGTTGCATTGGATCCATAGGCACGTAAGTCAGTCTGTTTTGGATGGTCGATTGGGTATTGCGGGGTTGACCTTCAGTACCCTTGTTTTATGACTGGAAACTTTACAAGTAAGCATTGGGAGGGGTTGAGTCTAGTAGCGCTACAGGCAAAGTAGGCGCTAGGACCTCCGCCGCTTGAAGTAATGCCTGAGAGGTAGTCTTTAAGTATGTCGGGCCTTTGGGGTGGAGTCCTTTAGGATGTTCATCAAGGTCAACTTTACTTGGGGTGGGTTTGTAAAGAAGTCGTAGGGACACCTGGTTGTGATGTCGTGAGGTGTCATGCGATTAACGTTGCATGGGTGGTATACTTTTGTGTTTCCTCTACTCTCAACGGATACGGGTCTCCCCCGTTGTCGGTTATTAGTATTTTAAATATAGAGATGTTTTACTTTATTGTCATTTGCTCTATATGGTCGACAATGAATGAGAACCTTAATATTGGACCTCCCTCCTCATATATTAAGGTTTGAATGAATTATGTCAATCCATTGTGTTGGTAGTCAGATTTCTTTCGTTTAAGGTCACGTGAGTATTGGACCTAGTGTCCATGTTTTCGGACGTACGGTATAAGTGGTTTTGATGATGAATCATGGGTCGAGTAGTTTGCCCCACCCGTGTTTGGGTGTTTTGGGATATAACGTTTTATCCGCATTTCTTAAATGGGAGTCATTTCGTATTCATGTTTCGAGTTAGTTTACGTTGCATCAATTTATAAAACATATTTGAAATGAGGTGTCTACCTTTGATAAATGTATGATGTTGGAAAAGAGTCGTTTTCCTCGTCTTAATGTACGCCAATTAAATGGTCATGTTTTTAAGTGGGGTTCATTCTTTTAAAGATATACTTACTCATGTAAAACTTTTGAACTCACTAGGCGTTAGCCTAACCCTTTTTATTTGTCGGCATATGCAACAGGTTCCGGTTGGGAATAGTTCTAGTGACACCATGAAGAGAGGAGTGCTAGTTGTATGCTCGAGAAGTAAGTAGCTCGGTGAAGTCTTCCGCATTAGTTGTAAAAGGGCAACTTGTATTAGAGTTATGTAGCACCCGACTTTAATTTAGTCTGTATTTATTATTGGAGTTTTATAATTGCCAAGGTTAACGATAAAATTTTATATTAAGGTGAATTGAGTTGTTTAGTAAGAGGAAGTCTTGTTCCTCATTTTGATGTTACATTGAAATTTAAATTAGTTGCTCTTACCAAATTCGAGGGTGTTACAAGTTGGTATCAGAGCTTAAGTTTGAGAGAATTAGGTATTGATTTTGGATGCCTAGACTCAAACTAGCGTACTTTTAAGTGATTGAAAGCGAGA
The DNA here is from genome assembly GCA_954870635.1 of Arctium minus. Lineage (NCBI taxonomy): Eukaryota > Viridiplantae > Streptophyta > Magnoliopsida > Asterales > Asteraceae > Arctium > Arctium minus. The sequence continues at coordinate 34,220,166 of OX941087.1, forward strand.
TTGCACCAATAGGCACTATAAGATTGGATGTTTTGAGGATATTGGAGTCACTAGGAGCGGGAATCACGTCGGGAGTAACAAGGATGATCATGTACAGTACGTTCATAATTGCACCTGGCCTGTGTTATGGTGAACCTACGAGTTACATGTGTATACTTGGACTACTTTGATGTGACGACCGTTGGGGTAGTGAAGAAGTTCTAAGTGAGTAACCGTTACGAGAGGTTGATAATTTTAGTATTCGTTACTTGGAGTGACGGTAAGCATGACGATTGCATTAAGTGGACAGTTTCGAGTCGGATTGATTGGTTGGAATAGAACCATAGACATTTGGAACCAATGTTATTTCAAGCAAACCAGATGTCGAGTAAACAAAAATCGATAAAGAGAAGGGTTTTAGACAAACCTTTTGGATCAAAAATCTTGTCTCTTTGCTCTGATAACAATTGTAGATCCCAGAAACAGTGCAAACACAGTAATAATCAGTAAACAATATATATTCAATAACAACTGTTGGTCATATGATTAGATTTATCAATAAAGGGTTTAAGGTTTATGTTGATCCAAACTCTCTCAGTGATTTGATAACGACCCTCTTTTATACTTAGTGAAAATTACGTTATTATATGTATTAAGTGTTTCATCATCAGCGATCAGACTGAGTCTGTTCAGTTATCGCTGATGACCATTCTGTAAACATTTAATATGTATGTGTTTCACTTTCAGCGATCAAACTGAGTCTGTTCAGTTATCACTGATAGTTTCCTATGTAACACAGTTAACGTAATCCCTGAAGACAAGTCTCGCGTCAACATAGTTCATAGCTGAATCGAAGACGAAGCCACTGAACAATAGATAAGTCTACTAGTGACCTGATGCGGATATCAGCGAAGACCAGACAAATCTACTTACGCGAAGAAGCCTGAGGAAAAGCTTCAGCGATAGCTGAACTTCTTTATCTCTGGAAGAAGAGATACTCAGCGATCAACGATCACAAAGCTTATGCCTCAAGTTTTCTTTTGTCTTACCTTGCACAACCAGTACGATGTGTCAGAACGGACAAGTCTCTGCCACAAATCGTACACCAACTCTGTCAACTACACTGTTCATAAAGTGGCCAAAAGCATGTCTCCAAAAGTGAGACTACCAAAGCCAATCTATGAATGCCACGTGTAAAGTACCCTGCCATGCATTTAATGCATAGGGTATAAATAGGAAGCTCACTCCTTCATCTGAAGGAGTGCTCAATCCTTGAACTCCAAAATAGAAACCCTTGTTTTCTATCTCTCTAAAATCCTCCATTCTCTGAATTTCTTGTGCAACCATCTTAGTGTTTCTTAAGTTTGTTTAGATTGAGTCTGTCTTAATCTTATTCCGCAACAAACTTGTAAATTGTATTTTGATTTATCAATAAACAATTTATTAAACTTTAATTTCTGTGTTTGTATTCAACCCCCCCCCTTCTACAAACTTGTTAAGCACCTTCGGGACCAACAAGTGGTATCAGAGCAGTTTGTTTAATCTAATAAACAAGATCTTGCTGTATACTCTTCCTTGCTATTCTAAAATGGCACTAAACACAAACACAAACTACTATGATAATGGTTCACTTTCTAAACCTCCTCGATTTAGCAGAGATAACTTTTCTCTATGGAAAAATCGAATGATGCTATTTCTTGAAGGTGCGGATCCTACTATACCTGAATATATAGAAAACGGACCCTATGAACCTGTTAGAATTATAGCTGCGGTTCCCGCTACTGCCACCACTGAAGCTGTCCCTGAACGATATGTCGTTAAGGAAATAAGACAGTGGAGTGATGAAGATAAAAAGAAGGTAGGCATAGATGCAAGAGCAAAGACCATTATATCAATGGCTCTACCTGATGAAGTTTTCCATTCCATCATGCATATAAAAACTTCTAAAGAAATGTGGGAAACCATATGTGTTCAATATGAGGGCACCACTGAAATCCAAGAGACCCGAAAGATTAACTTGGTAAGACAGTATGAAAGTTTTATCGCTGGTAAGAATGAATCTCTTTCTGACATTCATCAGCGGTTTAACTGCCTGATCATTGACCTAAGAACTGTTGGAAGGACCTATTCTAATTCTGAGGTCCTAACAAAATTCTTGGAAAGCCTTCCTGAAAGCTGGGACAGTTATTCAATATGTCTTAAGCTGACAAAGGACTTACATACTCTCTCTCTAAGCACTCTGTATGGAATATTGCTCAACTATGAGCAATCTAATCTCCTGAAGAAGAATCTTGTAAAAGATTCTAAAGACTCCAAAAGCACTGCTGTTGCTTTAGTCTCATCAGAGATAATTCCATCCCAGCGATCTACTCTCACCATCACTGAGTTAGATTCTGAATCTGAGGATTTATCAGACCCTGATCTTTCAGAGTTTAATGAGTCCTTAGCACTCTTGACAAACTCTTTTAAGAGATTTGCAAGAAAGAGTAACTTCCGAAGAAGTAAACCTCTCTCTCTTACTGAAAAGCCAAAATCAACTCCGGTTGATAAGGCTACAGCCACTTGCTATAACTGCGAAAAAATTGGACATTTTGCTAGTGAGTGCAGGTCTAAAAAGGTCTTCAAACCTTCTACCTCAAGAAGATCCAGTGATGACAAATACCATAAGCTGAAAAACAAATATCAAAAGCTGAAAAGCTATCAGCAAAAAGGTAAAGGTCTCATCGCTGAAGAACATGACTGGGCTGAATCAGAAGAATCATCTTCTGATGAAGAAGAAGTCGCTAATCTTTGCCTCATGGCTGAGATTAAAGAAGAAGTAGAAGAACCATCTGAACCTTCTATGAGCTACATATCATCTCAGGTATCTATCTCTACAAATCCCTCTCTGCCTGAAGCTGAGAGAAGTCGCGCTGTTGATGTGCTGACGATTGACCTTTATAATGCTCTAAACGACAAAACTCAAGCTGAAAATAAAAATGTTTATTTAACACAAGAGCTAGAGAAATGTCATGAAAAGATCAGTGAACTAAATCTTTTAGAAGAAAAGCTAAAAGATCAAGTCATTTTAAATGAAATCATCAGCATTGAACGCGAACAAGCCATCGCTGCTCTAAAAGCAGAAAAGGCTCATGTTGAAAAATGGTGCAAATCATCAACAAAGATCTCTGAGATAATAAATGCTCAAACTCCTGAAAGTGATAAAACTGGTCTTGGTTTTTGGACACCACAGGATGATCCTAAAGAAGAAAGTTCCTCGCTTAAGTTTGGAACTTTTGTCACATCTTTCTTTGACACTTCTTATAATCAATTCTATCCCTGTTCTTCTTCTAATCCCATCCCTGAGGAGATATCTGCAAAATCTAAGCCTGCAGATAAAGGAAAGTCTATTCTCTCTCAGAAGGCTTCCAAGAAAACCAAACTGAAAGTTCCCTCCAAACCTTCAGTGGATAAACCTTTTAGCTCAGTGACAGAAATCTTTGATATCTGTCCTCCAAAGTTGAAGGTTGATCTAAAGCCCGTGAAATCTGAAGAAATAAAAATTCCTCCCAGATCTCGTGCTAAAGGCATTCTTGGAGCTGGACCTGCTCATCTTAAGTTTTCAAAACCTTTTGGTTATAAATCCACCATCAGATATAGAAAATGTTATCACTGTGGATTCACTGACCATATTGCGAGCAAGTGTCCAAATACCACCGAAGCTGATAAAACAGCCAAAGTGAAGAAAAATGCCTCTAAGGCAAATAAAGTCACCAAAGTGAAAAATACCACTAAGGTTAAGAAATTAACCAAAGTGAAGATTACCACTGAAGCTGAATCTTCCTTATCCACTAACTCTGAAGGACCCATTGAAAAGTGGGTACCAAACAAAGCTTAATCTTCCTTATGTATGCAGGGATCAAAGGGCATCTGGTATCTCGATAGCGGATGTTCTCGTCATATGACTGGACAAAGAGACCTGCTCACTGAATACAAGGAAGAGAAAGGTCCCTCTGTGACCTTTGGTGGAAATGGAAAAGGATTTACCCGTGGGTTTGGTGTCCTCAGCAATGGGACAACTACCTTTCGAAGAGTCGCTTATGTAGATGGACTGAAGCACAATCTTCTAAGCATCAGTCAGCTATGTGACAAAGACTACGAAGTTCGCTTTTCTAAGAAAGCATGTTCAGTGGTAGATGAAAAAGGAAAACTTGCTCTCAGTGGTTATAGAAGAGAAAATGTCTATGTAATAGATATGGACTCTACTATCACTGATAACTTATGTTTTCTCTCTAAGGCCTCTTCTGATGTCAACTGGCTATGGCATAAAAGGCTCTCTCATCTAAACTTCAAAACCCTGAATTCTCTCTCATCTAAGGAACTGGTTTCTGGTCTTCCTCAGCACTCATATGCTAAAGAATCTCTCTGCTCAGCATGTGAAAAAGGAAAACAAACAAGAGCTAGTTTCAAGTCGAAACAAGTTTCCTCAGTAACAAGTCCTCTTCAGCTCTTGCATATGGATCTATTTAGCCCTGTCAATATCCAATCAATAGCTGGAAAGAAATATACGCTTGTCATTGTAGATGAATATTCTCGCTACACCTGGGTTATTTTTCTTCGCTGTAAGAATGATACTCCAGAAGAACTAATATCTTTTGTCAAAAAGATGGAAGTGCTGAATAATCTTACTGTTCGATCAATAAGGAGTGATCATGGAACTTAATTCAAAAATAGTTCCCTGAACAATTTCTTTGAGAACAAGGGAATCTCTCACAACTTTTCTTCAGTAAGAACACCTCAGCAAAATGGAGTCGCTGAAAGAAGAAACAGAACGATCATAGAAGCTGCTAGATCAATGCTCAGCGATTCTCACCTCCCTACTCAATTTTGGGCAGAAGCTGTAAACACTGCATGTTTTACTCAAAACAGATCGCTGATAATAAAGCGATTTGGGAAGACAGCTTATGAACTCTTTCTTGGAAGGAAGCCTTCTATCAGCTTTCTTCATATCTTTGGTTGTCAGTGCTTTATCTTAAACAACAAAGATCAACTTGGAAAGTTCGACCCAAAAGCCGATGATGGAATATTTTTAGGATATTCCTCCATCTCAAAAGCCTACAGAGTTTTCAACAAAAGAAGACAAACCGTAGAAGAAACCATTCATGTCACGTTTGATGAAACGCGCTCAGCGAACTCTAAACCAATCGCTGACAATGAAGAACTGAATACTTGGATGATCTCTCACTATAAAGGAACTGAACCTTTCTTCTCAAACCAACAGCACACTGAAACTCCAGCTGCTGATGAAGAACCAAGTATCATACCTCCCACCGCTGAATCCAACTCATGGATTTCAGCTGAACCTCTAAACACACTTCTACCATCAAATCCATCTACGTCTGAAAACCCTTCTGAAAGTATTGGTGTATCTAATGTTCAACAATTACTAGCTGATGAACCTCAAGCATCTTCATCAGTGACTGCTCCTATTGTTGATCCTATCGCTGAAATAAGCAATCTTGCTCCTGCTCAGCGATGGACCAGAGATCACCCCATAGATCAAATTCTTGGTAATCCAGATGCAGGTATTCAGACACGACGAAGCTCAGGTAATATCTGTCTCTTTGTAAACTTTCTCTCCTTAATAGAACCAAAGAAGACTGATGATGCCCTCAGAGATCCAAACTGGGTCAGCGCTATGCAAGAAGAGCTGACTGAATTCTCTCGAAACAAAGTTTGGAATCTCGTTCCTAGACCATCTGATAAAACTGTAATAGGCACCAAATGGGTGTTTAGAAACAAGTTAGATGAACATGGAATTGTAACCCGCAACAAGGCTCGACTTGTTGCTCAGGGATACAGACAAGAGGAAGGCATAGACTATGATGAAACCTTTGCCCCTGTGGCCAGGCTCGAAGCAATTCGACTATTCTTAGCTTATGCAGTCTATAAAGACTTCATCGTTTATCAAATGAACGTAAAATCAGCTTTTCTGAATGGAAAACTGAATGAAGAAGTTTATGTAGAACAACCACCAGGGTTCTATGACCCTAAGCATCCAAATTATGTTTATAAATTGGATAAGGCTCTCTATGGTCTAAAACAAGCCCCTCGTGCTTGGTATGACACTCTCTCATCTTTTCTTATCTCTGAAAATTTTGAACGTGGCAAGATTGATAATACGTTATTTTTCAGGAAGATAAAAGGTCATATAATTCTTGTACAAATATATGTCGATGACATAATATTTGGTTCTACTAACCCATCTCTATGTACTCGCTTCGCTGAAAGAATGAAGAAAGAATATAAAATGAGTATGATGGGTGAGCTGACATATTTTCTTGGTCTTCAGATTAAACAATCTGACAAAGGTACTTTTATCTGCCAAGGTAAGTATGTTAAAGACATGCTGAAGAAGTTTGATTTAACACAAACTTCAGCGATGAAAACTCCTATGGCACCACCACTGACACTTAACAAGGATCCATCTGGAAAACTTGTTAATGTCACTGCCTATAGAGGAATGATAGGCTCATTGCTGTATCTTACAGCAAGCCGACCTGACATCATGTACTCTACTTGTTTATGTGCACGCTATCAATCTGAACCCAAGGAATCCCATCTGATCGCTGTAAAGCGAATTTTCAGATATCTGAAAGGAACTCCTAACCTCGGTCTTTGGTATCCCAAAGACTCAGGGTTCGATCTAACTAGTTATTCTGATAGTGATTTTGCAGGCTGTAAACTTGACAGAAAAAGTACCACTGGTGGATGTCAACTCTTGGGAGGAAAGCTGGTAAGCTGGACAAGCAAGAAGCAAAATTCTGTGTCCACTTCCACAGTTGAAGCTGAATACGTAGCCGCTGGAAGCTGTTGTTCACAAATCCTATGGATGAGAAATCAACTATTAGACTATGACCTTCAGCTGTCAAAGATTCCTATCTATTGCGACAGCACTAGTGCTATCGCTATAGCAAATAATCCAGTGCTACATTCAAAGACAAAACACATAGAGATCAGATATCACTTTATCAGAGATCATGTGATGAATGGTGATATTGAACTTCACTTTATCCCTACTGACTTTCAGCTTGCTGATATATTCACCAAACCTCTTGATGAGACAAGGTTCAACTTTCTCATCAGTGAGCTTGGAATGCTGAACCTCGAAGAATAATTCTTCAGCGTTCATGTATTGTGTCAGTAATCAAAAGTTCCCCTCATCATTCTCTCTGATAAACATTCTGACTCTCAGGTATGTTCTCTCTCCCTCAAAGATGTTTTTCTTCAAAATATAAACTTTAATCACTGAACTTTCTTCAAATGATTAAAAGCTTTTTTTTGAAAAATACATTAATCACTGATATTTCCAGTCAGTGATCTTTTAAAAGGAAAATCTATCCCTATCTTTACAATCAGGGATACTTTTAAAAAGGAAAATCTATCGCTGACTTTTCTTCAGTGATCATTTCAACGGACAAATGAACAGTCTCTCTCCTCTATGACGTCATTTGAACCGACAATCCACGACATGCCTTTTCTGACACGTTCGTCCGTTGCCCTCCTATCCAATCAACTTCGTGGAACGTGTCAATGTCATGATGATTTCTTTTCCCGCTTCATTCTCTCTCTTATCTCTCTTCTCTCTCTTCGTATAAAAGGAATTCTTCTCTCCTTTATACGGTTTACGCTTTCAAAACTTTCAGAGCAAGAAACATTCTCTCAAGAACACTCAAGCAAGTAAACCCAGAATATTGAATCTGCAACTCTTTTTCTTCAAGATACACAGAAATGACACAGTCTTCAATCGTTGCTTCCAAGCATGTACGATTCGCCATCACTGAAGTTGAGATTACTAAATGTAATCATTTGACCAGACTCGACTTCAAAGCTGACAAATACCCACATCTGGTGGAAGCTGCTGAATTCCTCAAGCAGTCATGCATAGCTTACGCGATCACTGTGGATCCTAAGCCCTCCAAGACTCTACTTCAGCAGTTCTGGTTCACTGCTGATGCAACTGAACTTACCAACAGGAAAGGCGAACGAGTCCCTGCTATCTCGTTCAGCACGGAATTAGGGCCAGGGAGCATGACCGCTCTTAGCCTCAGGAAATCTTTAAGATTCCCTGACAAACCAAAGAGTGGATTCGACGCACTCCCCACTGATGATGAGCTGATATCCTTCCTGGACGCAATGGGCTATTGTTGGGAAAACAAACCAAGATCTTCTATTCCTAACAAGAAGCTCACCAAGATTCTTAAAGCTCAGATGCCATCACAACTGAACTTTATCTTCTCGCACATAATTCAGTGCATGAGTGGGAAGAGTGGTTCGCTGGATCAAGCCAGCAAAACACAACTGCAGATGGCATACTCCGTTATCGCTGGTCAAAACTTTGACTACGCCACAACCATCTTTGAAGATCTGAGGTCGAGATTAGAGAAGCCTGAACGAGATCCCAAGATCTCATATGTACGTTTCATATGTACGTATATCAAGTTCCTCTATCCCAACACCTATCCCACCAAAGATGATGGCACCTTTGCCTGGGTTGGTCAACGATCACTAGAGGTCAAGCCACTCGCCGACGAGGTAAGTATCTCTCTCCTTCGCTCTCGTCTCTCTCTCCATTCTTCTTCATCTTCAGCGACCACGCAGACGGTTCCTTCGTCTGCTATCCCTGTCGCTACCACTACTTCTAAAAGACCATCAGCTAGTCCGATTGGTCCTTCCAAAAAGGCCAAAAAGACTAAGGAAAGTACACCTTCTAGTACTATACCTGAGGGAGCTTCTCAACAAGCTACCTTAGATGCTTTTGTGGGTCTTTCCTCCACAACTTCAGCAGTCACTCATACTGCCGTGTCAGCGATCTCACTCGCTGTCACATCATCAGTAACCCCACCTACTATCTCATTCCCTGAGATTAACCCCATCCCTACTTCTATCCCCAAAACTCTTCCCTTCTCTCCTCATTTGGTCTCTGAACCTGCCACCTCTTCTTTCCCTATAGGACCTGAGCATCAAACTTTTGAGGAATCTATGCAGTTCTACAAAATGTTTGATACGTCAGGTACACCTATACTCCTAAACACTTCTCTCCCCCCCTCTCCAAATAAGCCCATATCTGAACTAACATTATTTTCAGGTCCTAGCTTGGCGACTGTTGACACGCATGTCAACAGTCTAGGAGAAAAGGTAGATGCTCTCACCAACACCATCAATGAAACCACCAACGCCGTAAATCAGGCTGGTGAGGAGCTGAAGAAGTTGACCGCCACTTGCTCATCTAAAGCTGAGAACTCTCAACTTTCAGCTCTTGAAGAACAAGTCGTCCAACTCAGAGAGTCCTCTCGACTCTTTCAAGGACGATTTGAGTCTCTTACAGCTGAAGTTCAGGGTCTCTCTTCCAAGGTTGACCTCTGCACGTCCCTTCTTCAGCAAGTTCTACAGAAAGTGAATGAACCAGCTCCAGCGCTGCCTCCCTCCTTCACTGAAGATGATCGTACCAACCTCAACATCGCTGTGGAATTCATTCATGATGCCACATGCGACATACCTGCGGTTGAAGACCGAGTTAAGCGTCTGGAGGCTGACGTTCAAGTGCTAAAAGCTTCAACAGCTACTCCAGCAGCTGAACAATCCCCTACCGCTAATAATGACAAAGTGGGGGAGAAAACTGAAGAAACCTCTATTGCTGCTGGGGAAGCTAAGGAACCTCCCTCTCAATCTGAGGGGGAGAAGGCAAAAGAATCCTCATCAATTCACTCCATTCTCTTTGAAGAGGATGAGGAAGAAGATGATGAAGAGGAAGATGATCTAGATCTTGTTGATCAAGAAAAGGATCAGCCCTCCGATGACGACGACGACGATGAAGACCAATCTATGTGGTTCTCTAAGCCGAACGTCGTATCAGGGACAACTTCGCAAGAGGTTGTCAAAACAGGGGTGAGAGGTGATACATCTTCAAGTGTTCCTTCGCAAAGCAAAGACAAGCAACCAATCGCTGAAGAATGCTTGAGGACTGGATCACAATCTGAGGGGGAGCATCCTTCTCAGGTATGTCTTTCAATTGTACCACTTTTCTACTCTTTCCAAACCCTATGTCTTTCTAGCCTTTATCTCTCTCGTTCTAAAAATACACTTATCCCTTCTTTCCTTCTTTTTCTAACCAGACAGTTCTCACCCCTGCTTAAGGGTTCTGAACTACAAATAATACCAGCGGCTATCGCTGAAGAAATAATCCCAATCTCTATCGCTGAGATTGATGAAGAAGAAGAAGATTCCCTGGTCCATCCAGGAAGGCCCTCTCGACCATCTCATTGGTCAGAGGAAGTGGTGAAGAAAAGAGTTGAAATGATCGCTCAACTAGAAAGTCAACGGCTGAAAATCCCTCTTCAAATATCCACAGAGCTCGACTTCCTTACTGAAGCTGAAAGAGAAGAATCTGCCAAAGCTGAGAAGCTGATCGCTGAATGCAAACGAGATGCCCAACTCGCTTTAAAGATTCAATCCTCTCAAGTTAGGGACAAAAAGCTAAAAATCAAACCTGTGGAAGTTCAAGCAGCACTACTGAAAGAAATTGAAGAGGAACGCTTCAAAGAACAAGAGATCAACGATAAGTCTATCGAATGGTGCAAACAAAAGATGGATTATCGTTCTGATCTTCTTCCAATATCAGTCGTGACTATCTCTGGTCGCAAGAAGAAAGATCAACTCTCAGTGACCATGGAGATTACCATAGAGGATGGAACCCAAAAAGCAATGTACGTATCAAAACTTGAAAGCTTCGGATTTACGGAATGGTTAGAGTTCTGGGATGCGCTGAAGAAATCCAAATCTACATACAGAGGCTACGTTGAAGGACTCCTTGAAGCCCTCATAAATAGAGTCGTTTCTGTACTAAAGCTGCCATCTCCTCTTCCTCCCAAATCTTTGAAACTCAAGAGAAAAATTGGGTCCTCCTCCTCTGAAGATGTCGCCATCATCAGGAATGAAACTTCTATCAAATTTTCAAGAGATGCACTGTTTGGTCCTCCTCCTGATCTTTCAGTTCTGGACTTATCTCTGCCTCCTGGTGGTCCCTTCCAAGCTGGTCAAGTAATTGACAAGCCTTATGGAATATTCTTCAGAGATGATGATGAGGAACTCAGATTTCAAAGAATCTCTGAGATTCCTATCTGTCCTCTGAATCATCTCAAGGATCTCTTATGCTTATGGTGTGACTTCTTCCCTGTTGCTGAAAAAATTAAAGAAATTATCAGTCAAGAATCTTTGGAACGAAGACAGAAAGGAGAAGAAATACCTGAGTATATGATCAATCCTCCCAAATCTTCTTATAGCTGATAGATTAGTTTTCTTATCTGTAATCTGTTAGTTATACTTACAGTAGTTAGTTAGTCACTTGTACTTATGATTTTCATATCTTGTAATTCTATCCCTGAATTAAATGAAAATTGCAGTGATGTACTTAACCCTATCAGTACTGTAAAAGATCCCTCAAAATAGTAATTGGGACATGCATTCTATGAATCCTTTTTATTCCTATATTTTGAATTAAAAAGTAATTTTCTTTTGTTACTTTGTCATTATCAAATAGGGGGAGATTGTTGATCCAAACTCTCTCAGTGATTTGATAACGACCCTCTTTTATACTTAGTGAAAATTACGTTATTATATGTATTAAGTGTTTCATCATCAGCGATCAGACTGAGTCTGTTCAGTTATCGCTGATGACCATTCTGTAAACATTTAATATGTATGTGTTTCAGTTTCAGCGATCAAACTGAGTCTGTTCAGTTATCACTGATAGTTTCCTATGTAACACAGTTAACGTAATCCCTGAAGACAAGTCTCGCGTCAACATAGTTCATAGCTGAATCGAAGACGAAGCCACTGAACAATAGATAAGTCTACTAGTGACCTGATGCGGATATCAGCGAAGACCAGACAAATCTACTTACGCGAAGAAGCCTGAGGAAAAGCTTCAGCGATAGCTGAACTTCTTTATCTCTGGAAGAAGAGATACTCAGCGATCAACGATCACAAAGCTTATGCCTCAAGTTTTCTTTTGTCTTACCTTGCACAACCAGTACGATGTGTCAGAACGGACAAGTCTCTGCCACAAATCGTACACCAACTCTGTCAACTACACTGTTCATAAAGTGGCCAAAAGCATGTCTCCAAAAGTGAGACTACCAAAGCCAATCTATGAATGCCACGTGTAAAGTACCCTGCCATGCATTTAATGCATAGGGTATAAATAGGAAGCTCACTCCTTCATCTGAAGGAGTGCTCAATCCTTGAACTCCAAAATAGAAACCCTTGTTTTCTATCTCTCTAAAATCCTCCATTCTCTGAATTTCTTGTGCAACCATCTTAGTGTTTCTTAAGTTTGTTTAGATTGAGTCTGTCTTAATCTTATTCCGCAACAAACTTGTAAATTGTATTTTGATTTATCAATAAACAATTTATTAAACTTTAATTTCTGTGTTTGTATTCAACCCCCCCCCCCCCCCTTCTACAAACTTGTTAAGCACCTTCGGGACCAACAGTTTACAGAGAGAATATCAATAGGATTAGGTAAACTTTCTAATGACCATTAACCTAGAAAACTAGGTTAAACAAACAATATATTAGGCGTGCAAGCCTTTAGGGCCCAAAAGCCCATTAACTAAATAACTTTCAATAAATTACAGTTTTCACCCCGAACTTCTATTTAACAAATAATTCACCCTAACAGTATTTCTACTTACGTGTTTTATCACGGAAAATGGGATTTTTGGAAAAGACATCACTATTCTTTTTAAACATTTTGCATAATGGAATTTGTTATTTAAATATTATTCTTTCCTTTTTATTATTTATATAGTGATGAAAACTCTTGAACTCACTAGGCGTTAAGCCTAACCTTTTTATTTTTCGGCATGTGCATCAGGTCCTTATTGGGGGAAAGTTACTAGTGGCACCATAAAGAGTTGAGTGCTAGTTAGATGCACGTGAAGATCTAGATGTTTGAAGATGTCTTCCGTTTTCGGAGATAACGACTATTATGGGGTTTTAGTAACACCCGACCTTGATTTAGTCTTGATGTAAGAATTGGTTACCTATTGTTGATGTTAAATCCAGTTTTGTTATTCGAAGTTAATTTAAGTATTGAGTTATAAAAAGAGAATTACCCTTCATTTGATGTATTATTGAAAGCTTTAATTTAGTCGTTCTTTCCAGATTTGAGGGTGTTACATAAATGATCTTTCTTTTATGTGTGTGCCTACTTCCTGTCTTTCAACATTGTCTATATCTATATTTTGGCTTACTTGTTTCAAGTATATAGAGTTTTGTGAGTATTGACTATGAAAATACTTTTTATTGACTATGTAAACTCTAATTTTCTATTATTCAATTTGTACATTAACCTGTTTAGTTCTACATAAAACCCCATTCTTTCCCAAATTTAGTTAATCCCCTAATTGATATGTTCTAATGTTATGTCATATGTCGTCTCTACAACTCCTCAATTCATATCTAAAATCTGGAGTCTCATATTTCTGGTCGAATAACGTATTTAGATGAATTTTGGACTCAAAACTTGCTCACATATCTTTCATTCTTTCTTGTAGGGGTGTTATTCGGCCGGTTAAATCGGTTTTCGGTTTATTCGGTTTGGGTTAATCGGTTTTCAAGCTTTTTAAAAATAACTGATAACTAAACCAAATAAAGTTTGGTTTAATCGGTTTTGGGTTATTCGGTTTTCGGGTTATTCGGTTCGGTACCCGGTTAAATCGAATAAGGATTTATATTTTTTTGTTAGACACTTGCTTAAATAATTTTCGCAAATTAAATGTTCGTTGCTTCTAATATATAATTGTATCATCTATTCATACTCAACAATTGATTTATATTAAGTAAAAACATCATCTATCAAAAACCAATATCTACCAAATGACATTATTTTTCTTCATACGATGTTGTAAATCAAACAAAAAAATATAATATGGTAAAAAAAATTATCTACTATCAGTAAAAACATTATATAGCATTAAAATATGTAAAATGATAATAGTATAACATGTATTTGGTTTATTTTTTATGAACTTGATATATATATAAAGTATTAGTAGAATGTGTTATTCAGGTTATTCGGGTTAACCGAATTAGAAAAAATTTAACCGAAAACCGATCCGAATAAGGATCATTATTCGGTTAACCGAACCGTTTAACCCGAAAATCGAATAACCCAAAACCGTTTAACCCAAATTTCATTCGATTCGGGTGGGTTATTCAGTTTCGGTTATTTTTGACACCCCTACTTTCTTGCTTACAGATTAAAAGAAGTAAAACTATTGTTATTCGTGAACTCTTAGAAATGATATTGTACATGTATTTGTGTTTCTATTTTGTTTGTGTTTCATGTGAATGAGGATAATAATTACTACCCTATAATATTATGATTTATCTTTTATAAAGAAGATAATCTTTCTCCTACTAGTGATTTACAGTGCATTGTCTTGACCTAGCATCCAACATGGAAACAGGTGTAGTTCACCATCTATTTAACCACAATCAAGTATACGTACAAATCTCAGTAATATTTTAATTACAAGAATGAGTTACATATTATGAAGTTGTTGGGTACGTTTGTAACACCCGTAATTTCAGAATGTACCCTCGACGGTGTTACGGGAGTCATTTGACTCTTGGGTCGTAAAGTAACGGAAAATCAGGTAAGTTTCATACTGGAATCATCGAGAATCGAATCAGGTACGGAAGTCATGAGAAACCGAGTTTTGGGGCTGCTGCGGGTTGTGGCGCGACTTGGGGTCGCGGCACAAGCCGCGTAACTCACTGGGTGTGAGTTTTCAGGAAACGGGTGACTTGCGCCGCGACTTGCAAGTCGCGGCATAAGTCGTGGGAGCCATCTGATGGGTTTTAATCGCGATTTTAGGGCTTCAACCTCATTTCTCTCATATCTTCTCCTTCCCAAAGTCGTTTGGAGCGATTCTTAAACCTAGGGTTCGTCTTTTGGAGCTTTTCAAGTAGAGAAGGAAGTAGATTGAAGTCATTGGGTGAATCCAAGAGTTTATGATCAAGGCAATCTACCCCTCTTTCCATCTTTAAAGTTAGGATTTGGTGTTCTCCACCTTGTTGTGCATTTCTAGGGTTTAATGTACTTTGTGATTATTGGTGGTATTGGATCTATAGAAAGCTTGGAGCTAGCGGAAGGATCTAAGATCTTCTCTTCTAAGGAACTCAAGTTGTGGGTAAAACCTAGATTTAGTCTAAATCTAGCACAATGAGTTCTAGTTGCTTTGAACAACTATATACATGTCAAAATGCACATATTTTGGGTTTTAAAGGTATGTCCATGAATTACTTCATTTTGATAAGTTTTGTGAGTATTTGTACACTACACTTATTTGGGGATATAAATATTGGAAAATGGGTTACGTTATTTTATAAAGTGTTTGAGTCACAAAAAGGGAGATTTTTATCCACCACACTTGTTTCTTGGTTATTTGAAGTATTTGGGTATTTAGTTGCTTGAGTCACTAATATGAGAAGATTTGGAGTACGAAGGGTTTTAAATGGAATTATAGTGTGGGTTGGAGATTTTAAAGAGTGGCCTTGGAAATATGATCATTTGGGGTTCACTCAACCTACGTGTTTTATATTTGAAAACATTGATTTCCTTTGACTTTAAAAGTGTGAGTTGTTAGGATGGCTACCTTTTGAATTAGGGATATTTGGAAAAGTTGTTCATCGGCTTGTATATCCATATTGGCTCTTTTGAGTATCAAACGTTTTATGAATCCTTTCGGCTTGAATTGTACCCTAACGGGTTTTGGGACGTTGTCCGGTTTAAACGGCTCTTTATGAAGTGTTTCATTAAAAAACATCTATTATACAATTGTTGGTTAATTACATGTTTTGGATGCGTCAGTTCATTCATACGGAGTCATGTAATGTTTAGACTGTAATGCATTGGATCCATAGGCATATGAGTCGTTATGTTCATCATGGAGATTTAATATCCATGTTTAAGTCTAGTGAGTGGTCCCCAAGTCATGTGGTTTATATAAGCTTGCGGTGGTGCTCTTGGAGAGATATACGGAGCTAAGTATTGCGGTGGTGCCCATGGTGAGCCGGATACGAAGACTTGTGACTTTGTGGTGAGACTCATCTAGAGGTCGAGTAGACACTAGGATGCAGTGGTGTCTTGCGGTGGTAGCTCAGATGAGCCGAATACGGGGAACCATGGTCTTATGTGGAACTCGAGAACGTTGATACGTGGCTTAACTTTGTGTGCCCACCACATTCGATGGAATCGGGTATCCCCCGTCACCGAGAGGTGTTAATTGGAGTATTACTTTACCTTTACTTTCGGTGTTGGAACGTACCTTTCGGTTAAACAAAGAGTCTTTTGGTGAAATACCGTGTGGGTGCGTTTTGGGGAAATTGGATGTCGAATCACTATTTAAAATGGGTATTTGGAAATTAGAAGTAACTTGGTTTACAAATGAAGTCTCTTTATAATCAGGATTTCGGGAATGATCTTATTTAATGTAAAATGTTCGTTTTATATGATTTATGAATTATGCGATGTAAACTGCTTTAACTCACTAGGTGTTAAGCCTAACACTTTTTCTTTCGACATGTATATCAGGTCTTAGATTGATCTAAGTGGCGAGTGGAGCTTGGTAGAAGTTCCGGTAGGAGGACGATAGTGATATCGTCACGTTTGGCGAAGACAGCAGATTTTGAGGTTTTAGTAACATCCGTTTAATGTTGTCCCCGTTAGAACTTTGTTATGTTGTTATAGTGATTTTGTCTTGTAACTTTAGACCTTTGGTATTTCCTTGCTATGTATTTAAGAGTTTTTGGAAGGTTTAATTTGTCTGCTATTTTCGAATTTTTAAGGGTGTTACAACGTTGGTTTTATATGCCTCACTAATAATGCTTGAAATGCTTACTTAACCTTCAACTGGACAATACCTTGTCAAAATCGTAGGCGCTGGATAGATATATGTTTTAAAACAAGGTGAAAACATCTATGTTTTATCCATATCAAAAATAGGCAATCTCAATATGTGGCTTGCAAGCATATGGTGTAATGAAAAACCAAGCTTAGAAAAGCAAAATAGTAAGAACAATTTTCAAAGAATATCATGGCAAGAACCTTATCATACCCTTCACTATATGGAAACAATTTCAAAGATAAATGATCACATAGTGTTCAAAGTTAGAATGTACTCTGTCTATTATGATATCTATAGTGCCACTAGTATTAGCTATTTAACTAACCAAATATATTAATTTGTGATTGAACATCTAGTTATTAAGCTTGTTAATTGATGGGAAGATAAGTTGTGCAAATGGGATGAACCGTTTAACTTGACTAGGTTTTAAACCCCTTAATAATAAATTTTGTTTATATTTTATAGATTTAGGACATTTTTTGACTTTCTGTCATAAGCATAAAAAGTCTAGAATAAGTCCTGTGTGTTTGCGTGTATTTTACGGAAAAGGAAAGATAATTTTTTAAATTAAATTAGATCCTTATATTTTAACTAATTTTTTGTCATATATCTTAGAAATTAGGAAGTTTTTAAAACTAGAAATTCCCATTTTAAATATCATCTTGTTAAAAGAGAAAAACAAATAGAACAACAATATGGAGAGAATAACAATAAGACAGAGAGAAGAAGTCAGTAATTCTCATTAATCATAAGCCCTTTAAATAGGGAGGAGTTTACAAAGAAAAGGAAACATTCATTATGGTAATTTCTAATACTAGGAAAATATCATATCAATCACTTCCTTTTGATGATGGCACATAATCTTACAACACTCCCCCTTGTGCCGAGTCAAAGGAGTGATGTGCACAATTGTTGCCTCGTTAAAACCTTACGCCAAAATAAAAACCCAGCGGGATAAAAAAATATGACGAAGGAAAAAGTACAACGCACCAGTTTCTTTGCAATATATAGACTTTTCCTTCAGTCTAGTTTTCTCTTAGATTAGTACATTAATCATGAGAGTTAGGAAAGCATGATGGTATATAAACAGTTGCCTCACTAAAACCTTACACCAAGGAACAAAACCCAATGGGAAAAATAAAACCTTGGTTGAAGGAAAGAGCACAACATACCAATATCACAAATATAGTAGACTCCCCCTTTTGTCTACTACTCCCCCTGATTCGTGGATTAATCAAGGGAGTTTGGAAAACATTTACATTTACTTTCTACATGTTTCCCAATATATGGTTTTAGGTAATGACTTGGTAAAATATGTCACATTCTTTTGACACCTTACTTGATTCACTTGAATCTAAAGGAGAGTCTTTTATTCTGATTGTATAAAAACTTAAGCAGAATATGCTTTGTGTTATCACCCTTGATGTATCTTATGTTCATTTCTTCTATACATGATGCATTATTTCCATATATGCAAGTAGGATACTGATTGAACCCAGAATTACTAGCTCCTCTAATATATGTAATGATAGTCCTTAATCATATACATTCTTTAATTATCTAATGGAGAGTAATATTCTTAGAATAGTTCAAGGAGGTAGTTACAAGGGTTTGCTTAGCTTAGTTTCAAGCAATCTGGGTGTTCACTTTGGAGATTCCTTATCCAGTTTGAGAACAACCTTTCTATGATTCATACATATATCTAATATCAACAAACACATACCAAGACATTGTTTAGTGTTTTTCTATAAGAGCTAGTACTTTTACTGCTTACATTCTAAGTAGGTATTGAAGTTCCATTATCAATCCCATTTTTCTTTCTATAGGGAAAGTATAAGCCCATGTCAATGGTTCTAAAAGATTTACTTGATATCATTCCAAATGACGCTGCGTTGGCGCTGAGCTAAATCTAGCTAACAAGTTCACTGAGAAATAGAATATACAGTCAAGTGTATTGTGCTAAATACAATAATGCTCATATTGTACTTAGATAGGGAATTCCAAATCCCAACATTTTTTTTCGTCACCATCCTTTAGACGAAATGGACAATTCCTTATATCCAACACTTTGACCAATCATGGGAGTGCTAACCGGATGCGCTTTGTCCATATTAAATTGCCTGATTATTTTCTAGACATATGCGATCAGTGAATTAATATTTCACAAACTCGGTGTCCTGGCTCAAATAGCTAGACAAACCCAAGTTTTCCCAAGATTTTTATCTCAGATTTAGATTTCAAGTTGCTTGTGGTTTCTCTTATTTCATCAAGAGTGCCTATTATGTTCATAACATCGACATATAAAGCTACTTTGAAAATCTAGAACTTGTTTTCTACATAAATACGCAAGGGCACAATTCATAGTTCTTATGTCTCCTTTCACAATCAAGTGTTCACTTAGGGGGTTATACCACATCCGCATAGATTGTTTTAATCTATAAAGTGAGCGTTTCAATTTTATTGCAAACGCACTTCGTGGTGTAGAGTTACTTGATTTTGGTAATGTAATGTCATCAAGCACTTTTATATCTCTAAATATAGATCTCTATAGAGATATGTATTAACCACATCCATGAGCTGCATTTCCAGTCCTTCGGAAACTACTAGGCTAATTAATTAGCATAACGTTATAACGTCCATCACGGGAGAGTAAATCTTCTCATGGTCAATCCAGGGCGTTGTGAGAAACCTTGCGCCAAAGGAGAGTCTCATACATTATGACTTGATTATTCTCATTACGTTTTACGACAAATTATTTATCTATGTCTTACAGGCTTTACACTTGGTGGGTTAGCACTACCAAACCAAATACCTGTTCATTTGTCAAATAATATGATTCTCCTGGATTGCTTATTTAGGCCAATTTGCTCTTTGTTGATATTTTTCAACTGAGCATGGTTCGATGTCAATGTGCCCTATCATCTCATAAGCAACAATATATGCGAAATATATCATCAATGAGTATGTATGCTCTGTCCATCGACTCATATGTACTCTCATAATTCATTTGAAATTTCTTTAATCTCTGGAATCAATATTAACTTTGGAGCGTCCTCCAGTAATGATTCATAGACATAGTTTAATCAGAGACAATCTCGTGAGAGGTTTATGTATTGATGACAAATAGTTGTGCCTTACCCTTCTCTTCCTTTAGATGAGTATCTATCGAACCAAGTAGCTTCCCCCATTTCCGTTTGGGAGCTACGACCTCAACCACACATCCACCATGTGTGATTGCAACGTACTTTCCAGCGACGTTGTGCCCTTGTTTGGGGACTTTAACCTTGCGAGTATATTTGCAGCTCTTATATGTGATTTTGTCACTTCTGGAATAACATTAAACGTATCAGGTATCGAGTCTGATTCGTTTGACTTCAACATTACGTTGTGAAGTTTTGGGGATCAAAATGAGACAGAGTGGGAATATTCAATGACACTTCCTGTCGTTCTCATGGAAAATCATTTTTCCTATCTCCCCCTAACGACGGGAAGACTGTCTCATGAAAGTGACAACCCACAAATCTAGCGGTAATGAGATCACTAGTCAAATATTCTGATTAGCGGATAATTGTTGGGGATTCATATCCAACATATACTAAGTCGTCTTTAAGGACCCATTTTGATGCGTTGTGGGGGCGCAATTGGCACATATACTACATACCAAACATGCGTAATTTTAAACTATCAGGCTTATATCCAGTTACCAACTGGTACGCATGAGGCTAGTTAGCAAGCAGTGGGTCTAAAAACGAAAAGGAAAAAACTGCATATAATAATTACATAACCCCAGGTAGATGTGGGTAAATTGGTGCGCATTACTAATACCCAAGATGTCATCATATTCTTTTGATAACAACTTCTATGAGACCATTTTATATATACACTTGGGGTATAGGAAACTCTACATTGATCCTAATACAAATGAAATTAACATCAAATCCTTATGATATAAATTCTCTAGCATTCCAAGTCATGTAGACTTGATGAGATAATCAGGGTGGTGAGCCCTTAAACGTATAGCTAGTGCTAGGAGTGCAGTATTTCATGTGGACAATAATACGACATGCGTTCATCGTGTCGAAACCAGAACCATAAAGTACTTTAATGGCCCGCATTCTGGATGTTTATGTCAATAAATATCACCTTGTATTCGTTGTAACAATGGAATATTTTTGTATTATGTCCCTTAGTTTTAGGATAATCTCATTCCTGTCTTGGCCAAGGATTAGGGTATATATAAAAGTTTTAGGTATTCAAGAGGGCATATTATGATGGCAATGTTGTTTCTTATCCTGTAGAAGTCAACAGTTGCAATTTGCCTCATTCCGCCTTTCACTCGAAAGAGAATGTGTCTATGTGTATTTTGCAATACACGGATCACTATGTCATAACCATGGTGTCCCACATGGTCATGTCGAAACATATATGTGCCATTTCCCCCAAAGTTCTTTATTGGTGACTGTGACATCCGTCAGAAATAAAAATCTTCAAGGTTAGAATTCATCGAGCTATTAGGGAGTAGTTCATAGAATTTACTTCTCTAGAATCTAATTAGATTGGTTAGATTAGAATTTTCCCGAAATATTTCGGTAGACGTTTAGAAAGCCCGGTTCGGATCAGTAACTGACTAAAACGTCCCATAAAATGCCAAATATTATGTCACATGTCTAAAATACATAAAATAATGAGGTTTATATTATTTAGGTGAATATATATTTATTTGTAAAAATTTACTCAATTTAGAGAGATTTGAGAATTTAAAAATTGTCGGTTCTCAATTTATCTGATTTATTTGTGAGATTGAGATATATTACATTTTTATAAAAAAAATTATATGAGGTGGGCTTGGAGAGGCCACATGGCCGGCCCTCCACCCTCTCCCTCTCTTATTTTAAAAACAAAAATCTCATTTGAAAATTCATTTCTTCACTTCAAAAATTTGACTCTTCATTTTCTCTCTCACTCTCTTCATACAACACCCACATACACACTACATTCTCTCAAGAAATTCCAGAAAATTAAGCATCAATCAAGTATTGAAATCATCTTTAAATCAAGAATATCAAGTTTACTTCATCATCTACACTAGGTACAAGCCCTATTTCATCATTTCTTCATGTTTTATTCAAGTTTAATGTTTGTATTTTATAAAAATTCTCATGCATGTGTAGATGTATTTCATTTATGGTTTTAGAAGTGAAATGGACATCATTGATGAATAAAACATTCATAAAGTGATGCCATAAGATGATCTTCCATGAAAAACCAAGTTAAAAAGTGAAATTTTGAGTCTCTTGATGAATATGTCGATTTTATCATAGGTACAACTTTGTGTACGAAAATTTTGATGTTTTAGTTAGTTTATAATCAACATTCTTGTAATAATTTCAAGTTTAAACAAACTCTTATGATAAGATTATTCAATCTTGTGTGATTAAGAGTCTTGAAAATTGATAAGTGATGAAAAATCACTTATTTAGTGTTCTTTGCCTCATGCAACTCACTTTGGACGAAAATTTTGTAAGTTTTATATGTGTCCAAGGTGTATATTTTCATTCTTAGATCATTATTTAGTGAAAAGGGGTTTAAATCCATGGGGTTTCACAAGAAACCATGGAAAATGGATATCTTAATGCTTATTATAAAAACCTTGTACTACACAGCTTGCTGTCAAGAATGGAACTCCCACTTCCAAGCTGTGTATCTCTATATTTACTCTATGAAATTTGGGCCTTTTGCTTCCAAACCCTAGTTTAATGAGTTAGCTTTCAAATGAATCAAGAATCACTCAAAATTATGATGTTTTGATCACTCAAATGTATTTTAGAAGAAAGTGGTGCAATCTGTCCCAAGCTGACAGAATAGTACACCCTACTTCTAACGGCCATAACTCCCTCATAAATCATCAAAATGAGGTAAATCCTTTTTCATATAGTAGATTTTTGAGTTAGCTTTGCATCCATATATGGATCACTGAATTATGTTGAGTTTTGATCCTCCAAAAGCATGCTACAACAGAAGTGCGCAACTGATTCAAAAATCAGTAACCTACTGTTTTGTAGAAATTATTTGGGGCATCAAAACACTTCCAAAATTCATGAAATTTGACCTTAGAGTTCTTAATTCAGTATTTTAACTCTTATAAAAAAATGGTTAGGATTGTCAATTGGAAAGTTGTATTTTGAAAGCCTTTATGTGGATATAATTTTTGGACAGCAAGTGCTGAATCCAGAAAGATAGTTCTAAAAACCTCAAACTTATGTATTATGGTATAAGGGTGTTATAATAATCATCAAATCTTATTTTTGACAATAAAATACATATATTGGCATTTTATAAGACGTGGGATTAGTTAGTTAGGCTTAAGGGCGGGATTTGACATTTAGCACTTTTTGTGCATCTTTCTCTATAGGGACTTAGTAGCTCCGGGCTAGGGGAAATTGCTATTGCGTATCTTGCGTCATTATACGAGGTGAGTATTCACAGCCCCACTTTTATTGTTTTGATTGAACTTGGGGTGAAAAGCATGTTAAAATTGAATATTTAAAGATTCATGAGGCTTTGTTATAAAGCGTTACGTATTGAAATTCATGAGGCTTTGTTATAAAGCGTTACGTATTGAAATTTATGAGGCTTTGTTGTAAAGCGGTTGGTGTAGAAGTTATATGACATGTATGCCAATGATATGTTGAGTTTTAAAAATAGTTAAGTCCCCGGGTACACTACTAGTTAACCCAGAAATGGGCCTATAGTATTAGTGGATAGCGCTATTTGGTCTGACAAGCCTACCTTATACTGACGAGTAGGGGTGCACTGTACTAGAGAAATATGACTACACATGTGGTTAAAGCCCACCTCTGAGGTAGATCATGGGGCGTTGATTTGGTCCGGAAAGGTTTAGTAGTGGCTCAACGTGGTTGTATCAATGCATACCTCTTGTCATATAAGCTAAATTGTGATACTCATGAATCAAAGAATTGAAGTTTAGTTTATGCGTATGATTTTCAAATGAAAACTTGCATATAAACTTGATTTGTGCATGTTTAAAAACCTGTGAACTCACCAACTCTCGTAGTTGACCTTATTTTGAACATGCTTTTCAGGGAACAAGAAGGTACTTGGAAATGATTAAAGTTTATCTCTTGTGTAAACCGTGTGCAATACTTTCATAATAGTGATTTTGTACTTCAACTTTTGAAGATGTAATAGGGATGTAAACTTTTGGAACTTGTTGTAAACAATGGTTGAATGTATGGTGGTATTTCTTTCTGTATCCTAGTGCTATGCTTATCGAACTGTCATATTCCGTGTTTCCTCTTTAGCGGGGTGTGACAGACTTGGTATCAGAGCCATAGGTTATAGGGAATATTGGTTTTACTATAAAACCATACACTATAACCACTATTTTCAAAAATTACTTTTGTAAACAAGTCTCGAGTTTGAGCATATTACTAGTATAACTAAGATGGGTGTCGGCTTAGCATATTACAATTAGGCAAAGCCTGATCATCTATGTCTAATTTAGTGTGCATAAGAAGGGAATCGAAATGGTTATATTAAGAGTTGCTAAAAATAGAAACTTTTTGTTCAAGAATGAAAAGCATGAGTTAGTATGTGAGTTCGCATAAGCATTTTGTGATTTCAACGTTTATTTAGCATGCTAATGTTTAAAAACTTATTATTTATCGCAGATATCATGTCTCATTCGTCGTCACACTCTGAGTCGTCCCCAGACGAGTCCGGATATATCACAGGCCGACCTAGGAGGGCACGTGTTAGTGAAGACTACGACCCATTCGAGCATAGTTACTCGGGGTCCGGACATTCACCAGCTAGGTCGTCTACTCCCATGTCTGCGTCCTCACCGCAGTCGGCGCCCCGACCTAGAGTCCGGGCGACCGCGCGGATCAATGTTCCGATGCCGGTCAGGGAGACCTTCATCATTCCACCTAGGAATTAGGCGGGGGCCTCCCGACTGAGGGTTAGACGAGTTATTCCATCACCACCACCACAGGACGAGGAGCCGGCAGGACAGCCGACTGGTATGACATCACTTGAGAGTTTATGGGTCACGGGTTTGTCCCGAGATGCGGAGATTTTTAGGGCTAGACTAGACCATTATGGTCAGTCTCTCGACGGGTTGATGGGGATTTTGAGCACACACGATCAGACCATGAGCGGAGTCTTGGCTATGCTTGCGAACACTAGAATGGCGGTACAGAGGCTATACGTAGGTTTAGCCTTGATGTTGGGAGCGATGGTAGTTGTTATGGGATGGTTTATCTTGTACTTCATGCGTTAGGTGTTGGTTATCCGATGATATTTTGGGAACTTTAAAACTTGTTTCTTTTGGGGGCATATAGCCCATGAATTTGAAAATATCTTCTGTTTGATGGTAAACTTATGAAATTGATGGTTGATATTTTGGAATTATAAAGTTTGGTAGTTATGATGAAATTTTAGTTGCAATTACTAATGTTTCGTATAATTGGAATGTATGTTATCATTGTATGATATGTCGAATGCATGATTAATTATTAGATGAGTATTGTATGATGCGCGACGCATAAATAGATTATTGGTTCAGACAAATAATTAGATACCGATTTGGAATTTTGTAGTAGAGTTATGCCTCCAAGAAGGGAAGACCCAGAAATTGCACGATTAGTGTCCGAGCAAATTCTTGCTGCCCTCCCCAATATAGTGAGTCAGGTAGCAGCAGGCCTGAATGTTAATCAAACTAACAATCCAAGATTCGGTGCGAATGAGAACAGAGAATGTACGTATAAGACTTTTAGATCTTGCAATCTGAAGGAGTTCCATGGCACTGAGGGAGCCGTTGGGTTATTGACTTGGATAGAAGGAATGGAGTCTGTCCTACATATTAGTAAGTGTACAGAAGCAAACAAGGTGGAGTTTGCAGCTTGTTTACTGCAAGGGCGAGCGTTGACCTGGTGGAATACTCAAGTACAAACGCGAGGACGGGAAGCAGTTAGTAGACTCACGTGGGATGAGTTCAAAGAGATGCTTAAGGAGGAGTATTATCCGAGGAGTGAGATTCAGAAACTCCAAGCAGAATTGTGGAACCATGAGATGAATGGAAATGATATAGACACTTACACTGCTCGATTTCATGAGTTGGCAAAGTTAGTACCCCATTTAGTGACCCCGGAAGAAAACAGAATTGACAAGTACATTTGGGGCTTAGCTTCCGAAATATGGGGAGATGTGACTTCGGGAAAACCAAAAACGATGCAGGAAGCAGTGAGTTTAGCAACCAAACTTACTGACAATGCAAATCGTTCAGGGTTGTTTTTAAATGTCAAAGCCAAGGGCAAGAAAAGGATGGAGGAACCCATCAGAATGCAATTTGATGGGAGAAAGGGTAAGGAGCAAAGGGTGGCGGGTAATTATGGAATCCAGGCACAGGGCGCGGGTAAGGGGAAGGAGGTACGTCCTAAATGTGACAAGTGCAACTACTATCATCAGGGGCGATGCGTCATATGTTATAGATGCAACAAGGGAGGTCATTTTGCAAGGGATTGCAAGGATGCAGCAAGACGAGTGTGTTACGAATATGGAAGCCCGGATCACGTAAGGAGCTCTTGTCCTAGATTTGATAGGAGGTCGAATGCTAATCAAGGCCGACCAGTTAACCATGGGAATCCAGGGAGACCAGCACGAGGCCGAGTGTTTGAGATCGGGGCAGAAGAAGCAAGGCAGAACCCGGATGTGATTACAGGTACGTTTCTCTTGAACAAGCATTATGCATCTGTATTGTTTGATTCTGGAGCAGATAGGAGTTTTATATCATTAGACTTCAGGTCTAAAATTTGCCTAAAGTCTCAAAAACTAAAAGAAGACTATGTTGTCCAATTTGCTAATGGGCAAGAGGTTAGGGCCAAGGACGTAATTTCAAACTGTACATTAGAATTGGCTGAAAAGGAGTTCAGTATAGATCTGATTCCAATCAAATTAGGAAGCTTTGACATAGTAGTGGGTATGGATTGGTTATCTATAAACCGAGCAGAAATTTGTTGCTCCGAGAAAATTCTCCGAATTCCATTACCGGAAGGAGGGATACTTCTAGTACAAGGAGAAAAGTCAAGGAGAAATTTAAAAATGGTGTCGTGCATGAAAATGCGGAAATATTTGAGGAAGGAGTGTGTTGCATTTCTGGCTCATGTAGTAGATAAGAAGATCAAAGGGAAGCGCATTTAGGACATTCCAATAGTCCGAGATTTTCCAGAAGTATTCCCAGATTATTTACCAGGATTACCCCCACCGAGGCAGGTTGAATTCCGCATTGATTTAATTCCTGGAGCTGCACCAGTAGCTAAAGCACCATACCGTTTAGCACCGTCGGAAATGCAGGAATTGTCCGAACAACTTCAAGAACTTCTCGACAAGGGATTCATCAGACCTAGTTCTTCGTCGTGGGGAGCTCCAGTTCTCTTTGTCAAGAAGAAGGATGGAACCTTTCGAATGTGTATTGATTATAGAGAGCTTAATAAACTAACTCTCAAGAATCGATATCCACTTCCCCGAATTGATGATTTGTTTGATCAATTGCAAGGAGCAACGTATTTTTCAAAGATCGATCTCCGATCCGGATACCATCAGATGAGAGTCTCCGAAGAAGATGTTCACAAGACGACATTTAGAACTCGATATGGACACTACGAGTTTCTAGTTATGCCCTTCGGACTGACAAATGCACCAGCGGTTTTCATGGATTTGATGAATAGAGTTTGCAGACCATACTTGGACAAGTTTGTAATCGTATTCATTAATGATATATTGATATACTCCCGAAACAAAGAAGATCATGAGCAACATCTAAAGTTGATACTAGAATTGCTCAAGGACCAGAAATTGTACGCCAAATTTTCTAAATGCGAATTTTGGATTCGCGAAGTACATTTTCTTGGTCATGTGGTCAACGAGAAGGGAATTCATGTCGACCCGGCGAAAGTCGAGGCCATCAAAAAGTGGGAAACTCCGAAGACACCAACTGAAATTCGTCAATTTCTCGGCTTAGCAGGATATTATCGACGATTTATCGCCAATTTCTCCAAGATTGCGCAACCTCTAACAACTCTGACACGAAAAGATGAGAAGTTCACCTGGGGAGAGAAACAGGAGGAAGCATTTCAGATACTCAAGCATAAGCTTTGCAATGCACCAGTTTTAGCTTTTCCAGAGGGAACTAAAAACTTTGTGGTCTATTGCGATGCATCACGTCAAGGATTGGGATGCGTATTAATGCAGAAGGATAAAGTCATCGCATATGCGTCTAGACAGCTTAAAACCCACGAGAGAAATTACACCACTCATGATTTGGAGTTGGGAGCTGTAATTTTTGCACTAAAAATCTGGAGACATTATCTTTATGGCACAAAATGTACAATCTTCACCGATCACAAAAGTCTTCAGCACATTCTTGATCAGAAGATGCTCAATATGAGGCAACGAAGATGGGTCGAGTTGCTTAACGACTATGACTGTGAGATAAAGTACCATCCAGGAAAAGCTAATGTAGTAGAGGACACGTTAAGCAGAAAAGAAAGAGTAAAGCCCTTAAGGACACGAGCTATGGGAGTAATAGTTCAGACAAGCCTTAAGACGCAAATTCTCAAAGCTCAAGAAGAAGCATTAAAGGCGGAAAATTTGAATGGCGAAACTTTACATCATCTGGAAAAGGAATTTGAAATAAGATTTGATGGAGTGTGTTATTTTAAGAATAAGGTTTGGATACCAAAGGTTAACAACCTGCGTTCCACAATTATGGAAGAAGCACACAAATCAAGGTACTCGATTCACCCAGGGGCAGACAAGATGTATCAAGATTTAAGAAAGCATTATTGGTGGCCAGGAATGAAGCGGGACGTTGCCTTGTACGTAAGCAAGTGTTTGACATGTGCAAAAGTCAAAGCGGAGCATCAGAAACCTTCAGGACTTCTTCAACAACCTGAAATACCCCAATGGAAATGGGAGCAATTATCAATGGACTTTATAACCAAGCTACCCAGGACTAGAAAAGGTCATGATGCAATCTGGGTCATTGTAGATCGACTCACAAAGTCCGCACATTTCCTACCAATTCGAGAAGATTATAAGATGGAAAGACTAGCACATATGTATATTGATGAGATCGTTTCCCGACACGGAGTACCCGTTTCTATCATCTCCGATAGAGATAGTCGTTTCACCTCCAGATTTTGGCAGTCACTTCAGAAGGCTTTGGGCACTAGGTTGGATTTAAGCACAACTTATCATCCACAAACAGATGGGTAGACGGAGAGAACTATTCAAACGTTGGAGGATATGTTGCACGCTTGCACGATAGACTTTGGCGGTAGTTGGGATCAACACTTACCGTTAGTCGAATTTTCTTACAACAATAGCTATTACACCAGTATTCGATGTGCTCCATACGAAGCTTTATATGGACGTAAGTGTAGGTCACCACTTGGATGGATAGAAGTCGGAGATAAACAATTGATCGGGCCGGACATCGTTCAGGAGACCACGGATAAGATATCAACCATTCGGGATAGACTTAAGACAGCAAGAGATCGTCAGAAGAGTTATGCTGATAATCGAAGGAAGCCGTTAGAATTTCAAGTGGGTGACAAGGTACTTTTAAAAGTATCACCCTGGAAGGGAATAATACGTTTTGGGAAGCAAGGAAAACTGAGTCCAAGGTATATTGGTCCATTTGAAGTGTTGGAAAGAATTGGACCAGTCGCATACAAACTCAAGTTACCACAGGAGTTGAGTGCTATCCACGACACCTTCCACGTGTCGAATTTGAAGAAGTGTCTGACCGATGAATCACTAGTCATATCACCGGAAGAAGTCAAAGTTCATGAACGTTTGTGTTTCAGGGAAGAACCGATCGAAATACTCGATCGAGATGTCAAACGATTAAGACGATGCAAAATTACAATTGTGAAAGTCCGATGGAACTCGAGGCACGGTCCGGAATACACTTGGGAGCGAGAGGATTATATGAGAAATAAGTATCCTCAACTGCTTGTAAAGAATTCATCTGAGGAAAGCAAAATGTGAATTTCGGGACGAAATTCCTTTAACAGGGGGAAACTGTGACATCCGTCAGAAATAAAAATCTTCAAGGTTAGAATCCATCGAGCTATTAGGGAGTAGTTCATAGAATTTACTTCTCTAGAATCTAATTAGATTGGTTAGATTAGAATTTTCCCGAAATATTTCGGTAGACGTTTAGAAAGCCCGGTTCGGATCAGTAACTGACTAAAACGTCCCATAAAATGCCAAATATTATGTCACATGTCTAAAATACATAAAATAATGAGGTTTATATTATTTAGGTGAATATATATTTATTTGTAAAAATTTACTCAATTTAGAGAGATTTGAGAATTTAAAAATTGTCGGTTCTCAATTTATCTGATTTATTTGTGAGATTGAGATATATTACATTTTTATAAAAAAAAACTATATGAGGTGGGCTTGGAGAGGCCACATGGCCGGCCCTCCACCCTCTCCCTCTCTTATTTTAAAAACAAAAATCTCATTTGAAAATTCATTTCTTCACTTCAAAAATTTGACTCTTCATTTTCTCTCTCACTCTCTTCATACAACACCCACATACACACTACATTCTCTCAAGAAATTCCAGAAAATTAAGCATCAATCAAGTATTGAAATCATCTTTAAATCAAGAATATCAAGTTTACTTCATCATCTACACTAGGTACAAGCCCTATTTCATCATTTCTTCATGTTTTATTCAAGTTTAATGTTTGTATTTTATAAAAATTCTCATGCATGTGTAGATGTATTTCATTTATGGTTTTAGAAGTGAAATGGACATCATTGATGAATAAAACATTCATAAAGTGATTCCATAAGATGATCTTCCATGAAAAACCAAGTTAAAAAGTGAAATTTTGAGTCTCTTGATGAATATGTCGATTTTATCATAGGTACAACTTTGTGTACGAAAATTTTGATGTTTTAGTTAGTTTATAATCAACATTCTTGTAATAATTTCAAGTTTAAACAAACTCTTATGATAAGATTATTCAATCTTGTGTGATTAAGAGTCTTGAAAATTGATAAGTGATGAAAAATCACTTATTTAGTGTTCTTTGCCTCATGCAACTCACTTTGGACGAAAATTTTGTAAGTTTTATATGTGTCCAAGGTGTATATTTTCATTCTTAGATCATTATTTAGTGAAAAGGGGTTTAAATCCATGGGGTTTCACAAGAAACCATGGAAAATGGATATCTTAATGCTTATTATAAAAACCTTGTACTACACAGCTTGCTGTCAAGAATGGAACTCCCACTTCCAAGCTGTGTATCTCTATATTTACTCCATGAAATTTGGGCCTTTTGCTTCCAAACCCTAGTTTAATGAGTTAGCTTTCAAATGAATCAAGAATCACTCAAAATTATGATGTTTTGATCACTCAAATGTATTTTAGAAGAAAGTGGTGCAATCTGTCCCAAGCTGACAGAATAGTACACCCTACTTCTAACGGCCATAACTCCCTCATAAATCATCAAAATGAGGTAAATCCTTTTTCATATAGTAGATTTTTGAGTTAGCTTTGCATCCATATATGGATCACTGAATTATGTTGAGTTTTGATCCTCCAAAAGCATGCTACAACAGAAGTGCGCAACTGATTCAAAAATCAGTAACCTACTGTTTTGTAGAAATTATTTGGGGCATCAAAACACTTCCAAAATTCATGAAATTTGACCTTAGAGTTCTTAATTCAGTATTTTAACTCTTATAAAAAAATGGTTAGGATTGTCAATTGGAAAGTTGTATTTTGAAAGCCTTTATGTGGATATAATTTTTGGACAGCAAGTGCTGAATCCAGAAAGATAGTTCTAAAAACCTCAAACTTATGTATTATGGTATAAGGGTGTTATAATAATCATCAAATCTTATTTTTGACAATAAAATACATATATTGGCATTTTATAAGACGTGGGATTAGTTAGTTAGACTTAAGGGCGGGATTTGACATTTAGCACTTTTTGTGCATCTTTCTCTATAGGGACTTAGTAGCTCCGGGCTAGGGGAAATTGCTATTGCGTATCTTGCGTCATTATACGAGGTGAGTATTCACAGCCCCACTTTTATTGTTTTGATTGAACTTGGGGTGAAAAGCATGTTAAAATTGAATATTTAAAGATTCATGAGGCTTTGTTATAAAGCGTTACGTATTGAAATTCATGAGGCTTTGTTGTAAAGCGGTTGGTGTAGAAGTTATATGACATGTATGCCAATGATATGTTGAGTTTTAAAAATAGTTAAGTCCCCGGGTACACTACTAGTTAACCCAGAAATGGGCCTATAGTATTAGTGGATAGCGCTATTTGGTCTAACAAGCCCACCTTATACTGACGAGTAGGGGTGCACTGTACTAGAGAAATATGACTACACATGTGGTTAAAGCCCACCTCTGAGGTAGATCATGGGGCGTTGATTTGGTCCGGAAAGGTTTAGTAGTGGCTCAACGTGGTTGTATCAATGCATACCTCTTGTCATATAAGCTAAATTGTGATACTCATGAATCAAAGAATTGAAGTTTAGTTTATGCGTATGATTTTCAAATGACAACTTGCATATAAACTTGATTTGTGCATGTTTAAAAACCTGTGAACTCACCAACTCTCGTAGTTGACCTTATTTTGAACATGCTTTTCAGGGAACAAGAAGGTACTTGGAAATGATTAAAGTTTATCTCTTGTGTAAACCGTGTGCAATACTTTCATAATAGTGATTTTGTACTTCAACTTTTGAAGATGTAATAGGGATGTAAACTTTTGGAACTTGTTGTAAACAATGGTTGAATGTATGGTGGTATTTCTTTCTGTATCCTAGTGCTATGCTTATCGAAC
The DNA here is from genome assembly GCA_954870635.1 of Arctium minus. Lineage (NCBI taxonomy): Eukaryota > Viridiplantae > Streptophyta > Magnoliopsida > Asterales > Asteraceae > Arctium > Arctium minus. The sequence goes on from OX941087.1 coordinate 34,253,008, forward strand.
TGTCATATTCCGTGTTTCCGCTTTAGCGGGGTGTGACAGTGACAAAATATGTTTCTATGACCCAATAATCTACTAGTTTGACACATTAGTTTCCATGATATGTTTACTTTCATATTCATTAGAACTTATGTATATATGCTCATTTCCATTTCCATTTGATACGAATATCTTACAAGGTTCCTATTAATCTTGTACCAACAAGAAAGTGACAGTCCATCGTCTAAGTAATATGTATTTGTCTATCATTTTAGATTGTGGAATATTCTACAAAAACTCATGTTCTCCTCGATACATTCATACATGGAACGGAGAATATTAATAGTTTTGTTATTTATTTAGATGTATTTCTTTACATCTATAATGGTTACATATTCGATTTTACTTTAACAAAGAAATTAATTTTGATGCTTAAAATTAATTTCAAATAAATATATGTTTAATCAATATTAAATATTAAATTAATATGTTATAGTTCATTTTCAACGTGTTTCCTTTTTGACAAGAGAATTCTTTAGTGCATTTCTTATTTGATTGTCCATTATCACATGGGGCAGTAGTTGTATCTCTACTCCAGATGTTGAAAAATTATTCCCGACTCTTACCAAGACCCTGACCCCGTTCTAGGGTTTCGTCCACATAGTGGATAAATGTCACATGTGTGAAATTGTTTTTAACTGTCCGTTCTTTGGAGTTGTTTCCACCTTTAATACTTTCATTATTGATCTCGAGAATTTTCTTTGTCTCGACATATGTGGTGTTATTATTCCAAAAAATCTTGTTATGTCTCTCAACCACTTACAGTAGGTTGATGAGTTTGTCTAAAGGTTACTTTCCAACTTATATTAGTTCATTAATATTTTTGATATATGAAAGGTGAAAATAATGTTAAGAGTCATGTCATCTTCTGTGAGTTCCTTGCCACAGAGATTGATACGCGTTTTGGATATAACATTTCTTTGTTGAAATCAGTTACCTTTTTGTAATCGAGTAAGTGAGTTTCATTCCACTGTACGATTAGTTCGGGAAATACATATTCATGAGTACTCCCGATTATCCCTTTCGGGACATCCCACATTTCTTTAGGGGTTTCTAGTAAAGGCATTCCTATGAAACTTAGGATTTATATGTCGTTTCAAAACATGAGGGTATTTGTTTGTACTTTTTCAAGAGGTTGATTTTAGAGTCAATTGGGGAGTTGATGGACTTTAGGTATTTTCTTGTACCTTTTTAGAATGAGGTTTATATACTCATTTATGATACTCAGATTCTTTTGAGTTTACTTCGTTGATTTTATGATGAGTCATTTACATATATAAAGGATAATATATGATTTTCTTTTTTATAAGAAAATGGATATGGTTATGAAATTTCATTATCATAACAATATTGGATTTTTGTATGTTTATATTTTGTTGATAATACTTCATCAATATTTCAACTTGCGAAAAAGAAATCACTCAATCTATTGGATTTCCAGGTAGTAGGGGAATCACATGGATTTCTTAAGTCCCTACAAACCTTAGGGCTGTTTACACCCGTTTGACAAAATCCAGTCGATATTTTGTGATTTATTTAATTTAAATATAACATTGTTAATTATAGAGCATTTGGCATGAGGCCAAAAATTGATATGAGTTTGGCATATGAAGCCAATTTCAATGTTTTAATACCTTAATGGTATTTTGGGATATTTTGTTATGAGCCAAATAAATATTGGTTTTGACATAAAGTCAAATTCAAATGTTTAATATCTTACTAACATTTTTGGATATATGGAGATTGGAAGTGTAACTTCCAAAAAGAAAGTTATAACATGGGGATGATTTATAACTAATATAAGAATAATGTTTTTGGAAATAAGCAATACAATCGTCGTTATTAGGAATTTATTCTGACTATGATACGCTTATAATTATACTCCAATATTTAGTAACAAAACATATATGACAATATATATATATATATATATATATATATATATATTACATTAGAAAAACAACATACGTGCTTTATAAACTAGGCAAGCAATTATAATAATTTTATAAGACCTAAAACATATTGAATTAAATTCAATAGTTTTTTTTCTCACACATCGACCCTTCAAAATGTGCATAATAATTGTCTTAAGTATAATCCAATACATTTTATAAACATATTCCAAAAAAAAAATTAACAAGTTTAATATGTAAATATTATAAATATACGCCTATAATAAACATTGAACCAATAAATTAACATTAACAATTAAAATCAATAGTATCCAAAATTATAATAATTGGATCACATCTAAATATGTTAATCAGTCATGATATAAATTAATAAGAAAAGATAAATGAATCAAATATCTTTTTTTTTTTCAATATCAATTACATAAGGAGATATATATAATTACATATAAAGATGTACAATCCTTATTGCATAAGATACAAGTTAACATAGCAATAATGGTTATTATTATTATTATTTTTTTTAACCTCTTATAATGAGAACTGAAGGAACACAAATATCTAACCCATAGAGTAAGTATATCACGAGTTCAAAATTATACACAGTTATATGGTTTAGGTTCATACACATATTTAAGGTCATGCCCCGTTCATCCTCATATATTTAAGCAAATTCAAAAGAAAATCATGCATATGATAAAGATGAAAAACTCAAGAATACAGAAAGACTTTTTACCTCGTCATATGGATTTTTTTTTCCATTCATCCTTCAAAGCATGATTCGAGTTTGTTTCTGGCTTTGTCATTCTTGTAATTCATTTGATGAAACAGTAGCACAGACGAGCATCGTGCTGATAACGTGTTAAAAGAGAAAAACAATTAGAACAACAATATGGAGAGAATAACAATAAGACAGAGAGAAGAAGTCAGTAATTCTCATTAATCATAAGCCCTTTAAATAGGGAGGAGTTTACAAAGAAAATGAAACATTCATTATGGTAATTTCTAATACTAGGAAAATATTATATCAATCACTTTCTTTTGATGATAACACATAATCTTACAACACATCTGTTTTTTCAATTATTATTTTGTCTCCCTAAAGCTATCAAATAATTTCAGATTATTTTTCTTGTTTCTTTCAAAAACAGAATCCACGCATAGTAATAATAGAAAGCCAAAAAGGATATGGAAATTAATACAAAAGGCAAGCATGGTAGTAATAATTAATTAAAAAGAATAACAAAAAAATAAACGAAAAGGATTTGAAATTTACTAAATAATTCCAGAGAGAAATTGTAGTGATTGTAAAATACTAAAAACTTCTTAAATAATACAAATCATGTCTAGCTCAGTTGGTTTCCCCAAGAAGGTAACATCCTGGGGGGATTGTGGATGGTATCTCAATCTACCCGGGTTCGAATCCAAAGGGAGTCAATTTGAGGGCATGAGGAGTACCCGGTCGTTGGGTTGGTCCAGTCTTTGACTGGGCTACCCCCCAGCCCAGTCTTAGACTGTGGTTGGGCTCTAGGTTCAGCGTAAGCTGGGCCGGGACAGCGGCGGATTAGTGGACTGCTCGTAGATGCCCGATACCGCCGGGGAGGTGTGCGTGCGTGTGTTCGTGGTAGTCGTTCGTTGGTTCGATGCTGCTATGCCTTCCAAAAAAAAATTCTTTAATAATGATTCTTATCTACTTTTTTAATTTTTTTTTCTTGTCATATTATTTTTAACTTGTCAAAAACCTATTTTTTCACAGGAAAAAAAAAATCCCTAAATGAAAAACACTTCAATTGTCTCATGAATCTGAATAAAGAATCCAAATAAATTTTAAACGAGACAAAAGAGGGGTTAATGATTCCATATATTTTTTTCAACATCGATAATTATATTTAAAAAAACTATTAAAATGTTAAAAAAAAATATAAAAACTTTGCAAATGTCATTCACAAAAACTTTAAGATAAAAATCAAGATTTTGTACAAGAACTCAAATAATACAATATATTATAAAAACTCTCTTCAGTAATAATTTCTATAAGAATCTATACTTTTTAATTATAAAAGTTTCTATTAAAATTGTTCTAAGATTTAAAAACTAACTAATTTTTAATTGATAACAATATAATTTTTTTTGAACGGCAAGTTAACACACGCACACGTTCTCGGGGTATCCGGGCTCCCACTTAAGGGTGTCACCCAACTAATCCCCGTCGACCATGACCCAGCCCAATTAAGGGTACCACTATGTGGCAGACCCATGATCATGGATGTCACAGGATGCTTACCACGGGGTTCGAACCTGGGTAGTCAGGAATACCATCCACTGACCCCCCGGATGTTACCTTACGAGTGGGCTACAACATGAAGGACATAACAACAATATAATTTTGATATTTAGTTATTGCACTTAAGCATGCAACATGGAGATCGTTTGAGAAAATTCCAGTACAAATTACATGGATGGCCTTTTATTATTAATACCAACAACCGCCACCGCTTGATCATCAATGCATTAAATACAAGTCTAATAACACAATCGTTTAGAACAAACTAGAACCAACGACACCGCTTCATCATCAATGCATTTAATAGAAGTCAACACAATTGACCTTCTGACTTTGTGGACCTTCTTTGACCGTCAGACTTATCATTTTGTTTCTTTTCCTTTTAAGAGTAAATTACATATTTGGTCCCTATATTTGCCATCAATTATAAAATGTAATCCTTACTTCAAAACTAATAACAATTTTGGTCATTATGTTGCCATTCTATTTCAACCTTATTGAAGATTTCGATTTCATCCAAAATCTTTCTTAAATGGTAATCACAACCAAGGACAAAAGTATTCTAACCTTTTATTTTTTAATTCTTGTTCCCCACTTTTTATTCATCTAACCCCAATGAAGATACCTACCACCAGATGATGTCCCCATAGATATCCTAACCATCAAACAAGCAAACCCACAACTTTAAAAAAAAATAACATCAAGGTAGCAATGATTAATAGACTAGAAAAGAAGTATCATCCATTGATCCAGATCCATCAATAACAACAGGAAATAAATAAATAGCAGCATACAACAACAAAATAACTACGTAAAACAACAACAAACAACAACTGCAACAAAATTGTTATTTTAGTCCAATATAAATAAAAAACATAAATTTTGAAATTTGTCATTTTAGTCCAATCTTGAGCAACAAAATAAACAAATAAACAACAGCTTGGAACAGATCCAAATCCAATCTTGAGCAACAAAATAAATAAATAAACAATAACTTAAAATTGTAATTTTAGTCCTGCCTGTTATCCTGTTATTTCTTGTTAATCCAGATCCAAGCTTGAATTTCTTGAACCAATGAGAAGTTAGTTTCATTCTGGCTTGGCCTCCTTAGAACAACATGAACACAATTTAAATTTGAAAAAAAAAAAATATTGGAATCCCATTAAACAACATGATAAATCCACCATAATATAGAGATAATTCAATCCTATAATAAATCCACCAAAATACAAAGTTTTTTTTTTGTAACAAGGGGTTTTCGGGCCAGTTTACGCGCATCGACTAATCCCCGGGCGACCACGAATGACCTGGAGTTATCGCAGGTGAACCTCCATGGCCACAAGGACTTTGGCAGCACCTGAATTTGAACCATGGGTAGATGAGATTTCAATTGATTGTTGCCGATTCAATTGATTGTTGCCGATTCATATTCAATTTCCAGAAAGTCCAAAATTTGAGTATCAAACACCTCAAAAAACTAGATAACAGTCAACTGGTGTACATATCCAGTAGATAAAAAATAGCAATGTGGAACACCCAAATGAACAAACAAATGAACTTTCTGTCATCCAATTTTATGCAACCAATTTTGACCGTTGAATGTTGACCAATTTTGACCCGTCGATCTTGGGAGTTGGATAAACCGTGGAATTGTGTAGGTGAAAATTTGGTTTAGGGTGAAAGTTAACGTAAATAAAAGGGTAACTGGGTTATTAAAAACAAAAAGGGGTTGGACAATTTGCCCCGGCTAGGGTTACCATTTAACAGACACTTTGGATGAAATCTTCAATAAGGACCAATACTAAAATAGAACAACAACCACAATAACTAAAATTGTAATTAGTTTGAATTAGGGATTAAATTTGATAATGGATGACAACTATAAGGACCAAAATTGTAATGTACTTTTTCTTTTAAGTTTAAAGTAAATTGCACTGAAACTAAATGTATTTTATTTTAATTTATATTTTAAAGTAGTTTTTACAAAGGTATCATACTTTTCACGTAATCAAAAAATGTACTATAGTTTGGTAAATAGAAAGAACAAATTAATCCTATAGATAATTTTCTTTCTAAAATGTATAATTTGACGATACATGTCTTTAGGCTATGTTTGGTAAAAAAATACTAGCTTATAAGCTAGCCTTTTTTCCTGGTACATGTTTGGATGACCATAAGCTAGCTTATTGAAAAGCTAATCACAGTAGCGTTTTGAAAAGCTAGCTTATTAGCTACCAGCTAGCTTATCAGCTACCAGCTAGCTTATAAGCTAATTTGCCAAACAACAAAGTTAGAATTCATAATGTAGTTGGTATAACAAAAATGAGAAAAAATTACGGTATATTTTGATACAGTTTGTCTTTTACTTATTATGCACTATATCTTTTACACCTGTTTTTTAAAATCTATTTAATGAGCTCTAGAGGCAGACCTACACTAGGAAATACGATGGTACATGCTATCGTTTCATTCATTGGCGTAGTGTAAAAAAATTTAGGGTCGTAAAAGGTGTTACCGTATTATTTTGTTGTGTACAACCGTCAACTGTCCATATGGAAAGTAACAAACTATCCATCAGACCAATGACGAGTTTGTTAAAAATATTCATATATTTGTTTCTTATAGTCAAATGGTGGGTGTCAACACTTGAAAATTTTTCTAGGTTCACCTCCGGTAGGCACTATCATGATAATTTATATAGAAGTAAATACTACATGTGAGAACTTTTTTCTTGAAAAATGGGAGAACATATTTGGGGTCTTCGATCTCTTTTGATTGGAAGAAGATGATTGTGTGCATTTTCGGAAAGGAGGGAACTTTCGTGTATTGTCTTTTTTCATCCGGACATTTTCATGTTTTGGTTTTTGTATGTATGGGAAGTTTCAGTATTTTTGTTATAAAGGTTTAGACGTTTAGTAGTTTTATTGTCAATATTAGGAGCTGTTTACCCAAACATTTACCCGATAAGAGTTAACACTACAATTTACTTTATCGGATAATATTGTAGTCCATCAAAAGGGTATCGCATGCAATAATTTACCCGGTAAGCATTTACCAGGTAAGAGTTGTCACCCCTTTACCGGGTAAAATTCCCATCCTTATCATCACTCTTACTAATTAAGATTCTCGGCCCTTGTCATGTTAAGCTCTTACCTGTACGCGTTTAGTAAATGGCCCTTTAGTGAAGATATGTGTAAGTGAGTATTTTTTATGTGAAATATGTACAATTTGATTGTTTTTCATGGTAATGTATATGCAAGTTCATTGTTTTTCATATTTAAGGGGATGTTTGGTTCATGGATTTTGAAGAAATTAGAATGGATAATTAATTTAATCCCAATTCTTTTGTTTGATTCACATATTGATCATGATGAAATCCCTTGAATTCCACAAATTAAGGAATTTATCATTCCTTGCCTAAAGTGAAATAATTGAATTTCAGTCAATTCCTATCAACCAAATGTGTGGTCAAATTCCATCATATTCCATTCTAATTTCTTCAATAGATTCAAATTCCATCAAATTTCATTATGCGAACCAAACGCTCCCTAAAAGTTTCTCAATTTTAGAAATTTCACCGTTAGTTATACTACTAAAATATTTAGTAATATAAAAATAGTACTTTCTCTTATTCCGTTTAAATTCATTGTTTGATTGGAGATAAATATTGGGAATAACAAATAGGGGTGCTCAAAAACCCGACCAACCCGATCAACCCAACCCAACCCAATGCGAAATAACTCAAACCGAAGCAACCCGATGTCTAATCGAGTTGTAAAATCTTCGAACCGTAGGTATTGAGTTGATATCGGGTTACTTTTATTTGAACCCAACCCAACCCGATGAACCCGATCCTTTTATTTTGTGGATTTAATATGATTATTAAGTCTCTATTAATATGTAAATTAAACAATTACACTATTGCGTACCCTCTTCATTTACATATATTTTCAATCTATTATTCATCTCTATTTAACTTTTGTATATATGTTTAATAAATGTAAACACACACACATATATGTGCAAACTAAAAAATTAACTAAATGTGATATATTTAAGATTTAAGAAGTATGAATAAGTTGTATCAAATGGTTGATGATGACACGACCAACCTCAAGACCAAGAAAGCGAAAGCATCGGGGTTGGAGACGTCTAAAACGATTGTTGTTGATTGACATATTATCATTTGGTTTAGACATTTTTATATGTAATATCGTAATATTTTTGATGAACTTACATACTCTCATGAATTATGGGTCATTCGGTTGTATTTCAAAGAAAATGTTTTCTTTATGTTTATATTTCTAAATTTGATTTCATCTTGTTTAAACACAACCCGACCAACCCGAACGGTTTGGGTTGGGTTGTAAAATTTTCAAACCGCCTATATTGGGTTGAGTTGTTAAAAAGCTTTCAACCCGATCAATCCAACCCGTGAACACCCCTAATAACAAATGAGAGTTTTTTTAGAAAGTCTCATGTATGGACAAAATCCACCAAAATCCAGTGTTTCCTTGTATTAATAAAATATTATTTCTATGTTCTACATATTTAATTTTAATATAGCATATTGATATGAAAGAATTAAAATATTATTTTTCTCTCTCTTATAAAATTTTAAAGATTTTTCTAAATTAAGAGATTTCTATCTTATCTTTTTTATTTTCTCTACTTTAACATGCCATTTTACATATTTGTTAGAATAAAAAAATATCTAAATTTATAATTATTTTGATTTTAATGTAATTATTAGAGATGCTTGAAAAACTAAAACTTTATTTTTATTTTTATTTTTATTTTAGGGAAGTTGATGGAAAATGCCCAATTGGCTCGTCTCACAAACACACAATGTAATGGGGACGAATATATCTCGTGATCCCTTTTTTTTTTCTTTTTTTTTTTCACGTTGACTTTTGATATAGGACCACTCACTCTTTTGGTATACAGTCAAATCAACGAATCGAACCTTTTATTTTATAATTGTGGGCATCCAGTTGTTGGCTTATCTGCATTTGAACAAATTTTGAGGTTACTGACGTGGTAAAAAGTTTTTTTGTTTTTTCCTAGAAATTGAACCCAATAGTCACTTTTATTTTTTCGATTGGTCTTCTAGTCATTTTCTTTCTCCTTAACCTAAATGTTACTACGGTGCTGTTTGGTTCGTTTTCTGTTAAGACCTGTATGGATATAGCTGTCTGTATGGATATAGCTGTCTGAGTGTTAACATATAAACTGATGTTCGGTTGTTGTGCTGAATAAACAGTCTGAATGTCAGAAATGACAATTTTACCCCCAGTCTTTATTTTTGTAAGAATAAAACAACCGTTTTATTTTTGTATCAATAGTTAAACAGAAAAATTTAAATACAACAACCAAAATCCCATTTCAATAATAAAAGAAAAAAAATTAAAATCCAACGAGAAAATTTTAAAACTAACCATAGGAAACCAAATCAATAAACCCAAATAAAAAAACCCTAAAAAAACAACAGGTTATGTTTTGTTTCTCTTTTCCCCCAACAATGGCGATGGAAGAAAACAACAAACAGGCGACAGGTTTGGTCTCAGCAATCGATGGAAGAAAACAACAAAGTGGGGAAACCTCAGCAATCGATGAAGTCATATTTTTCATCATCGTGTTCTGTTTCTCCTTTCCCCCAACAATGGCGACAGGTTTGGTCCGTCGATCTCTCTCTAGGGTTCCATCTTCGCCGGCGGCGAAGCTCCTTCTCTCCCGTGCACATGCATCGGAACCGCAGGCTCAACAAGTCGAGCAGGTGAGCCGATCCACTCACAGCCTCAAAAACTTCGCTGGAATCCCGACAATCGGTGGGTTTTTTTTTCATGGAAGGTATATGGGGATAATGCATAACATTTAATGGTTGAGTGGGAAGGACCCTATTTTTGTAGCTGATTCGGTCAGCCACCAGTTGACCGATTAAGCTGCTACCGAACACTTAGATATGGCTGACCGAATCAGCCATATCCCTTATTCAGCCCATTACGCTGCTACCGAACAGAGCCTACCTCTATAAATGACGAGTCCGCAAATTGCGAAGGGTGAAAAAGTAAAAAATAAAAATAAAAGAACAAAGAAGTTTCTCAAAAGGTCCGCAAGTACAGGAACCAAAACTGTAAATCTTTTTAAACATGAGTGCAAATTGGGGACATAGATTTGCGGACATAGACAAAATTGCAGAATTTGTCCATGTACTTGTGGACGTGTCCAAGAACTTTTTTTTTCACCTTCCGCAATTTGTGGACTTGTCACTTGTGAATGTAGTGACATTTTGGTAAAACTGAGAAATAAATATGTTAGGAGACCAATTGAGAATATATAAATGATTATTTGGATCAAATTCCTTTTATTTTTTAGTTACCATAAAATATTTTTTTTGTAAAATAGTTAAAAAAAATTGTAAATCGATGTTGTAAGACATTTTTCTTGTCGTCCTTGCCACGCCGAATGCTGCAACATGTCCTTGTGGCACCATAAGCTGAGGGGGCTTGCTTTTTATGTATCTACGCATGTCCTTGCAGTGCCGCAAGCTGCTGTCTCAACTTATTTTTACGGTGGGCCTATTTTCCATCTGGATGCATCAAAACATGTCATAAATCGCAAGGAAAAGTGTCTTGTGACGTTGACACGAATTCTTGACCATTTTGAGAGAAAAAGTTTAGTGGTCGTTAAAAAATAAAACCTTTTCCCCAAATTATTATTTATGATGATAACCCACAAATTTTATAAATTTCCAAAGTTAATAGTTATATAAACTCTTCAATAACTATGAAGATATATAAATTGTTGACATCAATGAAATAAGACTTAAACTTTTTATTAGTTGAAATACCATTTAAAATTAAACCAGGTTTATTATCGTATATATTTAAATTTAAAACAGTTAATCATAATAAGATATAATAACATGAATCCAACATGCCTTTCTTTTATGTTGAAATGCCTCATTGGAATAAAAATCCGGCTATTACAGAAGTCAACAAAGTTTGATTTTTTTGTATCTACCGAAAATCCGTTGGAATTTTTTTCCGACAAAAAATTCGTCGGTGAAACTCTGATTTTTAGTAGTGTCCTAATAGTTTTTTCAATAAGATAGTTTTAGGATAAATTGCAACAAAATAAATCAATGTCTTATTTTTATTTTAATAAATTAATTTTCAAAATATTTATTTTGAATTCTTGGTCATTGAGATTCATGGGCGATTCGGATGTTTATTTAGGTTTGGAATCCTCTATTTTTTCTCATAAGGCCCCGGAAGTTATATCTTATCGAGTGAACTTATCAGCATCACGTTTAGAAAAAAAGTGTCCAACGCTGCGCGAAAAGATCATTCAAAACTCTAGCATTATTGCAATAAAATGAACCTCTGCTTTTATTTTGGAAAACTATTTTTCAAAATATTTATTTTGGAAAAGAAACTCTTAAATATTTACTTTGGGAAAAAAAGACTTTCACTCATTTTCAAAATTACATGGAAAAAAGAATACCCCTTTCTATTCAATATCTCTATGAGGTAAAGAAGGTTCGAAAATAAGTAACAAAAACTTTCGTTTGGTAACTTTATTAAAAATGAAGAAGAATGGATGTGTTTCTTTTTTTTTTTTCAAATAAAGTATATAAAACTGATGAGAATGTAAGAAATATGATCCAACCCTTTCTTTCTATTCTGCATTTTGGAAATACCAAGACTTATTCGTATCCTTATGAATCGGATAATACTATGTTATTCCCAATACTTATATTGATTATATTAACTTTGTTCGTTGGATTCTTAGAAATTCCTTTCAATCAAGACAGGGTTAATTTGGATATATTATCGAAATGGTTAACCCTGTCTATAAATCTTTTACATAAAAATTCAAACAATTCAATAGATTGGTATGAACATGCACCGACTAATCCCTCAGGCGATCACGCATGGCCTGGAGTCATCGCGCAGGTGAACCTCCAATGTAGCAAGAGCTTTGGCAGCATCTGAATTTGAACTTGAAGTAGATGAGATTTTCGACTACATCCCCTAAGATTTAACCAGTACGCCATGATTCAAAATCTTTATTTTTGAAACCGTCTTCTAAACTTTTTAGTTTAACAAATCCTCTTTGAAAACTTTTCATTTTTAGGATCTAATTTTTATAACTTTTTATTTCAGGGAAACAAAGTTTAGAACTTCTCAAGTTGCGGAACTAAAATGAACTAAACTTGTTTTTGATTTTTTGAGAAATATGTATTTGATCACCAGGTTTTTAAACTAGGTTATGTTTGGTAGACAAGCAGGTAAACTAGCTGTTAGTTAAAAATCTAATTTTTATTTAATAAATTGGTTCTTAGTTGATAAACTAGTAATATTTGATAACCTAAAATAACATTTTAAAAATTAATTAAAAAATAAGATGAGGGGTGGACTTATTAGGGTCCAAGCGGGGTCCCGTGCACCCGCTCAACCAATTTTTGTAAGTAGAATTCTTTTTAGGGGTGCTCCGGGATATTAAAAAAAACATCAACCAAAAAACTGAAAAAAATCACTTTAAATCAACCAAAAAAACTAAAAATTCTCTCGAAATCAACAAAAAAAGCTTGAAAAAGTCCATCAAAATCAACTAAAAAACTTAAAAAAATCCCTCAAAATGGTGAAATTCGGCTTAAAGCACATCGGACAATTTTACGGACCTTCGATTCATCCGCTCGGCTAAAATCCTAGTTCTGTTAGTGAATATAATAACTTATAAACTAACTTATGGTCCTCAAACGATGACCTAAAAAGTTTTAAAATTGTTGCCTCAAACTAGAGGGTTTTCAAGTTGAAATCACAATAAATTAATGTGATCCACAAGATTTAAGTGTATTATATTTCAAAATGTTATTTAGATATTTTCAAGGGTATATATAACTCATTCATAGGTTAGTTTTAAATCTAAAAATAAAAATAAAAATAAAAATAAAAATAAAAATAAAAATAAAAACATATTTTTCTCTGCATTTAAAAAGAATCACAACAAACAAACCGTTTACTCCACTTAAGAACCGGGTTTAAGGAAAATATGATGGACCGGCTGCATAGGAGTTATTACGGGCCCAACCCAGTTTCAAGGTTCCCCAAATATAACCTAAATTGAAAGGGATGATCATGGGCTTACGGTCCAACTAATTGCGACTGTGGCAAAACAGTCCACATCTACAAATCAATCTACCGAATCAGGATGAATTAAAACAACTCGTAATCAGTTACATATTTCGAGGTGAAATGCCGAGAAAGATTGTGGTTCGAAGGTTATAGTATCCTATAATTGAAATTTTTATTTGGGAAGGGCGTTCAAGGCTATGCTTAGACTAATCTCTTGATAAATTATGACTGTAAACAATTGTTGTGTACGTCTGGATCGAACCCTGGACAGATGGGATATTCCACCACATTCCCCAGGGCTTTAACCAGTACGCCACAACCTTTGTGATTAAACGAATGTTAGTTTATATTGGAAATATATATATATTTTAAATTAATATACGAGCAACGGGGCCGGTTCAAATAAGAAGGCTAAATATCGTGAGAATGTAAGAAGAGAATGTTAAGGTTATGTTCATATGTGAATTCATTGAAACAAATCTTTTGGGATATGCATATGTGAAACGATGTTACTATTTATTCATAGACGGAGGTTCAGGGGAAAACTTAAAAAAAACGGAAAACTGAAGAACACTCTGGTATCCTTTCATCTTGACGGTATGCACTTGTGCATAAAGGTAAATTATCTTGTTTTTTTTTTGGTTTTTATGCACAAGTGCATTATGCACGTGTGCATGTTACAAATTACTTTATGCACTTGTGCATACTTTCCAGATGAAGTGCAGGGTGTTATTCAGTTTTTTTTTTTTTTTTGAGGTTTTCCCCTGAGCCTGACCCTTTATTCATATAGGTTCATATATGCATATTCAAATTGAGTTTTTTTAATAATTCACATGTCAACGTTCCATTAACATTCACTTCTTACCTCTTCACGATACTTTTCCTTCTTATTGGAACCTCTTACTACTAGGTACGGGACAAGAGAATAATTGAAAGAAAGGAGCGGTTACCGGTAGGAAATCAAAATTTTGTAGGAAGTATAGGAAGTACGTTGTTAGCAGAGGTTTAACATGTTAATATTTCATCTTAACATTTCCATGCTAACATCTATTAACATTTTCTATAACGTTCCTACCATTCACACCAAATTTTGATTTCCTATGTCATCCTAATTCAAGAAAGGAAATCTATTAGTTATTCGTTAAAGTTTCATTAATTTAATGACTAGAATTAGACGCATATATATTTGCCGGGGGATGGGGTCGTAAAACAAAAATTCGATTATTTGCATCAAGCTTTCTGGGGAGCTCATTCAAGATTTACTCAAACTATTAAAGTTGGTTTTTGAACTATATAATTTTGTCTAGATACCGGTTTTAGGTTTCATCATTGGTTCAAGACTTTTCAAAATTTGGTTATCATTTTAGACAAATTTGGTGCAAAATAGGGCTTAGAATCATGTCCTTTTTTAGTTTCCGAACTTGAACGACAATGTGTTAGGTTTTATTTTCAGAAAATAAATCAATCTATGCACTTGGTTTGGGGTACAATTTTTAATGGAACTCGTGTTGATCAGTTGGATTTGCAATTACATTAATTTTTATTCTTCAATTTTGGTCAAACTGTGATTCAACCTAATCCAGTCTAATAACTATAATTAGCTTTACATCTAAAATCAAAATTGTAACACCTGTGTTTTTTTTTGAAGGAATAAGATTACAGATTTTTTGAGCTACTTTTGAAGAAACATTATTACTTTTATAGTGTTTGGATGCATTTTATCGCCTTGGTATGTTGCGGAATCAAAAGGTTAGCAAGAAACAATTTTCCAGGTGTCGAGAGGGTCCACGCGACCTGCGACTTGGGCCGTAGCCAAAGTCGCGTAACCCACTAGAAAGTGGCGAAAAGGGACAACACAAAATGATCCACGACCTAAGGCACGACCAAGGTCGTGTGCAATTGCATATCGGGTTTAAATCCCCATTTTCTAGGGTTTCGCCACTGTTACCTCAATAACTTCTTATTTTCTCATTGCAGGCGTTTTTGTGGCTAGCATTTTGGGCTAATAGATTTGGCTTGGAGATTAAAGGATGTTGAGTTCAAATGAACTTGCGAGGTTGGAGATTCAAAATTTTTATCGGAGATAGTTAGAAGGTTGTTTAAGCTTTGTTGAGATCAACGTTTTTGGGCTTAAGGATTTCAAGATCCTTGTCAAAGGAAGCAAGAAGAAAATCGAAAACTAGGTTGAACTTAACCCAACAATATGAGTCTAGGTTCCATATTTCCCAATTTGTAGATAAAAATAGAGAATAGTACACGGAAGCATAATTATAGTCTATTTGGCAAAACATTAAATGACATAATAAGAATAAAATCACCAGGAGTTCATCGTCATTATCATGTGTATTGATTGAATCAGAAAATTACATTTGGTGATGATCACAATTGAAGCATCACAGGAATTGATCTTCAAAGTGTTTTACAGGAGAGTTCGGGATTCAAAAGGCTATTCAATCGATTTCTAACAACTTACTGTTACAAGGAGAATGAAGATCTATTTATAGGCTTATTTGAGTTAAGTCAAAGCACCATCCAATGATGAGCATCTACGAGTAAAGGTTGTTAGCCCCAATATTTCTTATTGTAAAAGTATTGTAAAAAGAAGACAAGTCCTAAAACGAGAGGACTTTTGCATTAGAAGCAGAGTTGATCCAAAACCACGACTACAAAGACTTGTCATACATAGTGCCAAACCAGAAGATCATCACGGAGAAGCAGAGCCTCTGGCTACCTCTAGACTTATGTTCTGGACTCAACACATGCTACCTCTCTAAGTGTGGAGACCCAATCAAAGCCGACCACATAAGCATGAAGCGGTTATTCCACCGTTACACGTGGAATTCTTCTATTGGCTTGAGTTTTAACTTTTCTAAATTGGGCCTATATATAGCAAATTTGATTTGTTAGAATAATACACCTGTAATATTAATTTTCCCACGATCACACGTAAGATTCCAGATACTTAGAGAGAGTGAGGATTCTTGAGAGTATTTTACACACACCCAGTACGTGTTCTTGGTGTGTTCTTCACTGTATACCTCAAAATTCAATCAATAAAATGACTATGATGATGGCTACAATCAGTGTTTGTTCTTTCATGCTTATGTCATTTACTGTTTGAGTCTATATTGGTCAAATTACTTTTGCTTCCGCTATATTGCATATATTTTATCATTAACAAAAGAGTAAAACTTGGACAATAATTAGTATCAGAGCTCTTTGATTTTCTTAAATCAATCGATCTACTCTGATTTGTCTTTCTCTTTTGGTAGACCTTTCTTTCGAATATGTTTTTGAATTATTTTATCCCTGCTTTCGCAGTTTTGTGACTAGTTCATATATCTGGAAAATTAGTGATTATCATATCAATTTGAAAGAAAATAGTGTACCGTTTCACTTTTAAGTTTGATCATCATAGAGTTTAAGCTAGTTTTACAGTCGATTTCATCCATTTCACTTTCAAATCTCAATATGTCAAAAACCCCTGTTTTCTGAAAAATGGCAAATTGGAATATGACATACACTGTCGGTGTACAAACAAAACCTCCCACTCTTCTCAGGGATGAATATCCCTAATGGAAAATTAGTATGGTTAATTTATTTGAAGGAATGGATAAGAAACTTTACATATCAATTGTAAAGGATCCCTATGTACCGATGATCACCATTCCTCGAGTCAACTATTGCTACCACTGCCCAGCCCGAACCATACCTAAAAGCCCTGATGCCTAGTCTGAAGAAGACATAGCCAAGATGGAGGTTGATCACAAGGCTAAAAGGTTACTAATAATGGATATTCCAAATGATATATTTCAGTCTCTGGATGCTTGTGAAACAACAAAAGAGTTATGGGATCAACTAGTCAATCAACTTGAGGGTGGAATCAAGACAAAGAAGAACAGAAGAGCACGGTGCATAAATAAATACAACAATTTCTCTGTATTACCAGAGGAGACCTTAAAACAAACCTACAATAGGTTTAATGCTTTGGTTAACAAATGTAGAAGCGTAGTGTTCTTACAACTCAAGAGGAGAACAATGTCTTGTTCTTGAAAAGCTTAAATGAGGAGTGATTACAATTATCTATGTCTCTGCAAGCCAATCAATATTTGGAAGCATGGTTGCTCCATGATGTATATGGAACTCTAGCGGCACAAGAGAAGTGTTAGGTCACATATTATTGTATGTGAGATCACAATGTAATGAAGATTAAAAGATGAAGACGAAGTCAAAGATTATAAATTCCAAGTTAACATTGAAAGTCAAAGTATAGTTTTAGTCTTTAATATGCTTTGTATTGTAGTTGATATAAATACTCGTATTGTTCATTTGTAGTTAAAAAGCTAGAGTTTAAAAGAGTTGTAATTTAGAGAATCATTAAGCTTGTAGTTGAGAGAGAAACTAGAGGGAGAAAGTTCATCACTCATATATTTATTTCTCTATTGATAAATAAATGATATGATTGTGAATTTGTTTGTTACTTGAACATTACTGGGATCTACAAGAAGGATGTCTACAAAAATAAGCCTTCGGTTGGTGGTCCACTGGCTCTGGTTTTGAGGCTAAAGAGAAACAAGGCACTGAAAACCGATCAACCAGAGATAGTTCTAGCAGAGATAGTTCTAGCAGAGATAGTTCTAGCAGAGATAGTTCTAGCAGAGATAGTTCTAGCAGAGATAGTTCTAGCAGAGATAGTTCTAGCAGAGATAGTTCTAGCAGAGATAGTTCTAGCAGAGATAGGAAAACCAGAGACAATACTTCAAGGAATACAAAGAAGAGGAGGGGAAAGAAGATCTTGATAGCTGAAAGTGATGGAGAAGTCAAAACCTCTAGTTCTGAAAGTGATAAAGATATAAATGCTTTTGCACAATCTCTTGTTCTCACCACCAACGAGTTTGTTAGTGCTCAAAATGTTAGTTGTATCAAAGTTGAAGGGTGTAAAGTGTAACTTTTTTTAGGGTATAAATAGCCTTTGTTAGTTTCATTTTTCTTGTAACCTTGTGAGAATAGTTTAGAGAGAGGATTTTCATTTTCCATTGTATTGTAACACTTGTGACATCAATATGCTTGTGATTTGGAACACTTTGTGATTGTGATTTGTTTGAAAAAACTTGTTTTACACTTGCTTTTGGGATTAATAACTGGTATCAGAGCAGAGATTTAAATAAATTTGATCTTTGTTTTGCTATTTTTGGAAAGTCGGCCAAATTTTTTGGAAAGTCTTGAATTTCATTGAATTTGATCGAATTTTGTGGTGAATTGATTCAAGATCATCAATGGAAGTGATCTGAATCAAATTTGTTTGAAAAGATTCGGTGAAAGATCGAATTCAGAAGGTTTTTGATAGTTTTTGTTTGAAAGTTTTTACTCACTGTGTTGGATCGAAAGTATTAAATTTTGAGGTATCTTGAAATATATTTAAGCATTAAAGTTGTTCATGTCACTGTTGCGATGCTTCATTTAAAGTTTCAGAGAGTTTATACTAGATTTGTGTGTTTTCGAAAAAAAATCTGTGTATATCTTCAAACTTGTCGTGAGTTGGAGATTCATCAAGTTCATCTTTGTCGCGCAGTAGACATTCAAACTTGTCGCGAACCTATCTAGTGAACAATATCTTATTGCGTGCTTCTCACGCGACAAGATTTTTTTATCGCCTGATATCTTCAGTTACACGCGACAAGACCTTCATCAAGCGACAAGATTTTCTTATCGCGTGCTATAGTCCGCGACAAGAATCTTATCACGTGGTTCTTTTGTGAGCGACAAGTTACTTCTTCAGTGTCGAGCGACAAGATTTCTGAACTTAGCATTTTTTCAGATAAATACAGTGTTGACTCAAAGTTGACTTTCCAGTAGCAAACAAAATCAAATTTTGTAATCAAATGATCATTGTAATTGTGTAAACATGACTTCCAAGGATGCCTTAGCAATTGGAACTGATGTCAAAGCACCTGTGCTTTTCAAAGGAGAGTATGAAAAGTGGAAAGACAGATTTTTGGACTTTGTTGACAGACATGATAATGGTAAATACATTAAACATTCATTAGAATAAGGGCTTATGCAACCAATACCTGTTGTGCTAGATTTATGCAATCCTTTTTGAGATTCACTTAAAATACAACTCAGTGCAAGTATACACCTTGAACTACTATTGTCTCGTGACAAGTAATAATGGTATAAGTACCAGATATCATCCCATAGGGAAGGCTTGTGAAAATCATTCAAAAGACCAATATTTAAAAATTGATTTCAGATGGCAAATTCGAAGAAATCTTTATGTTGGTTTGTTTGAGTTATCAACTAGAAAATCATCGTAAGAAAAGAAGCAAAGGGTGCACAACTTTGTTAAGGCTAAAACAAGTGTTTTGATAAAAAGATGATATAGCAAGTTGGTAGTCCTATAATACCACTTGAATGGTCCTATAGTACTGCCACAATATTTAACTATCGGTTCAGACGACCTTCCAAGAGTACACACCGGCACACTACTATCGATACAATATCACTTATATTAGACCTCGTGAATCCTAGCGCGGCAGAGTGTTACCTTCCTACACCGTAGGAGTATAACACTTGTTAGGTACCATAGCTATTTGTAGCCTTCTCACATTAATTCAGATTTTCTTGTTTATCTTAACTCTTAAAGTTAATGCATTTTCACACATAAAATTAGTTGTCAATTAATTAAATATGATCTTCAATGAAACATTAATCACCTGAAATAATTCGTTAGAAAAAATTTCTATAATAAATACACTTTTTATTTTTACACAGATTTCGGTCTTAACTCTACCTTACACCCCAAGCTCAGGAGATTACCCCATCATTGCTTGGATTATTCTTTTGAATGCTGGAAATGTAAATAACATAAAAGTAATGTAATGAAAGTAAAATAACTGGAATGTAACTGATAGTAAAATAAATTGCTGAAATGTAAATAACTAGAATGGAAAGGAGAATAATGTAAATTGCTGGAAAGTAAATGGAAGTAAAGTAAATTGCAAAAATTAAAATACATAAATGTAAATAACAGTAAATTAAGTGCAGAAAGGTAAAGACAGTAAAGTAAATTGCAGAATGGAAAATAACAAAATTGGAAAAGCGAAAGTAAAAGTAAACTAAAATACACTATGAAAAGGATGTAGGACTTGGTAACTTGAGTGCCAAGTTATGAAACTTACTGCTCAAGTTATGTCACAAAAGTCAACACTTGAAAATTTTAGTATTTGGAAAACAAGTTTTTATTACTTGGAAGGAAACTAGAACTACAAGGGATGGAAATCCAAAGTAAATTCAATGATTAGTTCCAAATAACTTTTTACCGTAAAATGAAGTAATTTTGAGATTGTAAAATTCTTGCCTTGAACACACTTTGGAAATTTGGAGATTAAGAAACTTTGAAAATTATCACTTGTGTACATTAAATCGAGAGCCAAAAAGATTTGTAAGAATCCCTTGAAATTCAAATTACACAAAATGATTTATAAAGAAAACGTAGCTTTGGAAAATAAAGAACAAGGAGACAAGAGAAATGAACTTGAAATTCGAACTACTTGGATTAATACTTGCAAAATAAAACAACCTTAAGCTCATAATATTTTAGTTCTTGAAGGACAACCAAACCCAAAGTATTTAAGCTTAAGATTTACAAATAAAACTAGGGAGAATACTTAAAATCCAAAGGTTTGGTGTGTCTTCCTAAGGTTACATTAAGCACATATTTATAGTAGCTAGAATAATGTTCAACAAGCGAAAAGAGTACAAGGTGATGTAAGCCCTTTCTTGGCCACAAAGTCTTCAAAAGATGAGCTCTAAAGCCCGACCCAAGAGAGAAATCTGGCTGCAGCAATCACCAGTTGGTTCTATAGCACCAAAATCCAGTCCTGCAGTAATCCTACAGTATTGCCAAAAATTTTAGAAATCTGCAAAAAGGTACACGTTAGCATCAAAACAATGGAAATACTTAACAAAACATGAAAACATGATGAATGCTATAAAATGGACTAAACTATACTAAAAATGGACTTTGGGTAAATAAAACAAAGGTAATACTAACAAAACCAATGTAATAGGGTTAATTTATTAACACCTATCACACCCCCAAACTTAAACTGTTGTTTGTCCTCAAACAACTAAAAATGAGAAAATAAAGACTCAAATAACTATGAAACTAATTTTTTTTGAACATGCACACTACATAACCAACATATAATTTGTTCTATTTGAATTTTTTTTGCTCTTATCCTACTTGCTTGAATTCCACATCCCTTCATAAACCAAGTTGTGTGTCCCTAGATTTGCAATATGATCAAGATGAACAATCAAATTCCAAATCAGTAGTCATATTATTGATCTCAATTCACTATATTACAATTCGCAAACAATATGCTCTCTCACACAATATTTATCTCTCTAGAATTTTCAATGTCAGCGTGCTACAAGATTCTACTAACAAAAACCTATTTATACTTCTTACAAAACAAAGACAAAACAAGCTAACATAACTAACAACTAACAAAGACTTTGACTTTATTCTTCAAGCAACTTTGACTTTGACTTTGCATTAGAAGGCTTTGACTTTCAACCTCAATGATCTTGGATCCAACAATTATGCACTAACAATCTCCCCCTTTGGATTCAATATCATCTCCAAAAGATAAGCACTTTATTTTCCCTTTTGATTCAAAAAGAATTTCATCATCAAGGAACAATCTCCCTCTTTATGCCTCTAACAAACAATCTCCTCCTTTGTAAAAAAATCTCCCCCTTTTCTTTGGAATGTCTTCAAATTTGCACAATCTTCCCAAAAGTCTGTAATTATCTTCTTCAAGAACTTTAACAATCTCTCCTAAGGTTATGATAACCTCTTTCAGACTTCGGAAAAGAAATTATCTTCAGATTCAACTCACTATGCTTCAACAAATAATTTTCAAAGAAAATTTCAGTAAACTTCAACAATCTTTCTTGAACTCTTTAAACTTTTCTCTTTTATTATGGATATTCTCCCACATATCTCTGAAATTGCACTTTCACAAGCTTTCATTTCTTGATACTATCTCCTTCATGAACTGTTTGTCATGTAACACTTTCTCCCCCATAGATCATTTCTTGTAATTATTTCTCCCCCTTTTTGATGATGTAGAGCATAGAAATCATCAAAACTTTCTTCAAGAAATGTCATGTACCGATTTCTGACCACTTTCAGTATATGATCTTTCCATATAATAACCGAGCCATCCGTCAATTCAACAAATGTATTTATCCGAATCTTTTCAAATTCAGACAAATAAGAATGTAACCCTGAATCAACAAATGAATCAGTTAGAAATGCCTGTAAGCAACAAGGAGCCACTTTGTATAACGAATGTACTTTAGAAAGGAGCTTTTTAATGTTCAGTCCCCCAGGGCTTCCATTCAATCATCGAAAATCACAAAGGAAGTTTCTATGAACGTTATGACAAGAAAACGAATTCCTTGTGTGCTTGTGCATGTGTAACAAAGATTGAAGCTACTTAGCTTTATATAGGCTTAAAGTGTGTAAACCATTGAGACAACAGTATTACACGAACTCAATGTGGATGATCGAAGGTTGAAGGTGGGACAGACGTCATTCTGTTTCAATATCCAAATCTTCCGAGTGAAGATCAGATAGATTATATATTGCGTCCCCAATAAAATTTGAAACATCTTTTTATTGAGAAAAAGATGAGTAGATGGTGGGGTTTAATTCAAGAGTTGGCATGGGCTAGTGCCTGTTTTAATGAAGGTCACTAAAGAATGTCAACCAATAGGAGATGTGGCTGACCGACTCAGAAAAGATTTGGTGTAGAGTTCCGATATTCTTTTAACTCTGTTCTCACACCCTCTTTCTTTTAACCACTTAAGCTCACTTCTAAACAAACTCTCTTTTCATTTTACCTCATCACACACCCACCATTTGATTTTGACCCCTCACCTCTCGATCACTCAAGGATAACTTATTGGGTAGGAAACACAGGTTATCGTGAATCCATAGAAGTTCTTTGAAGTTCTCACACTGATCCTGTGAATTTGTCCTAAAAGCATAATGTTGCTTAATAGTTTAACTTCAACAGTGAAAACACAGTAAAATGAATTACATATGTCAGCTATATGTATGCTCAATAAGATAATCATGAAGATTTGAGCATTTTTAAACATAGAAGATTTTCTCAAAACAAGAAATTTAATGAACGAAGTGAAATCAATAGATATGTTTTGAGAATCTGACAATGTATGGAAAATATCAAATATGAATGATTTAACAATAAAAGCTTAGGTCATGAAATAACTGGAATTTGTCTATATGAATCAAGTATAGAAAATTCTTGAAAGAATCGCTTTGAATGAAATAACGCTCAAAGAACATTGAATATACAAAAGGAGTTTATTACCACCGAAAAATTGTTTCATTTTGAGACATGGTAATAACAAAGTCAAAAAAAATACTAAACCGGTGTGTGAATACTTGACAAAATGATAGTCTAAGATCACTAAATCTTTAGAGAGGGAAAGTAGAGAGAGAGAGACTTGGTAGTGCAAAGTGTAAAAGGTATTAATGTGTGCGTTAGTTTCTTACAAAGACAAAACCAAAGGGACTTAAATACCCTTAGTCAGATACAACACAGATAGACTCTAAACACAGTATTTCTGACCAAGCCCTATAAATACAATGATTACTATAAAATCAGACCTAACAATCTCCCCCTTAGTAATCATTGGCGCTTTGGTCTTCAAAAATCATCTTCTAAAATAGCACGAACCAACAAAGCGACTTTGTGAAGCTACGATCTCAAGTTCTTTTCTTTCTTTCTTTTTTTTTGGGTCAAGAAAACCAAGAGAAATTGGAGTTTCTTTTGATAAAAGAAAATTTGATATTTTGCTTAAAAAAAATAAAATAAAATAAGAACAAGATGAGAATGGGAGAGAATACCTTTTATTCACATTGAATGTAAAACTAAGAACACAAAACTAGAGAGAGAAAGGGTTTCTCTCCCTAGAAGTCACGATCTCTCAAAACGGCTACATTATGAATAATGACTTAGATTTTAAAACCCTAAACACATAAACTATATATAATCTCCCAACTCCCTTGTTTTAACCTAAAGCCCAAGCCTATTTACATTAAAGCCCAATACAATTTAAACTAAACCCAATACAAATATTAATTATAAACCCCTTTACAAAACTTTCTAACTTGGACAATTTATGTCCTAACAATCTCCCCCTAAAGTTTTGTAAATGAATCATCGTCTTTGAAGCGCTAGCTCTTCTCCCCCTTGATTTCTTTGAAAAACTTCAGCGTTGCGCATCTTCAAGATAGCCCAGGCTCCCCCTTGAATGAAGCTCTTATCCTTCAAAGTTTCAACTTTAATACTAGATTCGATGTGCGCAATAACCTCGACTGAGTGCACTAAAGACAACTTTTATCTCTAGAAAACCCAACACATTCGTTATGCCCACAAGAAAGAAATGTGTGAGTTTTGCGTGACAACCACAGTGCATCTTCAGTGTATAACAAAGAATTTGTCTTTGAACCGCGAGTTGAATAGGAGTTCAGCTTAAGAACTTGTACTGACCAGCTCGTAGAGGAAACATCTTGTAGCAAACACTACTCGATAAGGGTTAGAAGAACCAATCAACAACTGTCGAGAAAATCCAGACGAGAAAATTTCGGAACAAATAAAAAATATTCCTTGAAATTTCTGTTCCATAGATCACAAGGTTAAAGCACAAACTTTAAAATTCGGAGTATACGCCGTTTGGATCAATAGTCGATTCTTGAGAAATCTTCAATTTAATATCCGGATGCCAAGGATATTTATAAAAAAAATTAGATCACTTAAGCCCAAAACATGAATATATACAGCCCAAAAAAAATTGGTGTCCAAATAATAAAACCCAATATGTGGACACGGGCTCATTAATGCACAACATGAAGGCCCGAATGGTAAGTCAATTAAATCCCGGTAGACATGGGTTATGGATTTAAAACACAGATACCAAAGCAATCCCGGATGCCAACTACATCGAACCCGGATGAAAAGTGATTTAAACCCGGATAGTCATTAAGAACCGGATGGCAAGGGACTAAGATCTGGATCATAAGGTAGCCGCCGGTCACCAATTTAAACACCACCGTCCACTTAAAAAAATAGATGCCATACTAATTTTCAACTCCACCACCGTTCCATTATCATTAAAAAAAACTTGCAAAGCTTCCGATGAAACAAAAAAATTGAAACACTTGCCGCTGGTTACCTTTTGTCCTCCACCGCCCCCACTAACTTTGATTATCCAATCAAAGCAATTGAAATAAAAAAAATTTGTGGATGGCATGGACTTTGACATGAAACTCGAGTTATAACCCCACAACCGCCACTTAGAAATTTTAATCCACCACCGACCATTCTCGTGCAATTAAAAAAAAAACAGACGCCATCCAATTTTTTTCATCGATTCATTATGAAAACACAGCCGCCGATTGCTTTTGATTAAACCCATATTAACAGCCGTTGGTCTCAATTATTACTCCAAAATTGATAGAAATCAAAAATTGTAATCGATTCCAATGATTTTAAAAAGTAAGATTGAATCGATTTAAACAATAAAACTCACTGATTTGCACCAAACTCCATAAAATCAAATCAAAAACCTTGGGCCGATGAACATGAACCGTTGAAAATCGATCGAATCAAAGAAAAAATTCTTCGAACCTGGCTCTGATACCATATGTAGATCCCAATACTAACAACAATTCATGATACAAAAATAAGAACAAGATGAGAATGGGAGAGAATACCTTTTATTCACATTGAATGTAAAACTAAGAACACAAAACTAGAGAGAGAAAGGGTTTCTCTCCCTAGAAGTCACGATCTCTCAAAACGGCTACATTATGAATAATGACTTAGATTTTAAAACCCTAAACACATAAACTATATATAATCTCCCAACTCCCTTGTTTTAACCTAAAGCCCAAGCCTATTTACATTAAAGCCCAATACAATTTAAACTAAACCCAATACAAATATTAATTATAAACCCCTTTACAAAACTTTCTAACTTGGACAATTTATGTCTTAACATTTCTGACTTTTAAGAAAAAATTTCTTCTCAGCATTTTTCAGATTGAGTTTTCTTTGCATCAGCTTGAGCTCTAGACGACACACCTCTTTTAAATGACCTTGAATGAACTGTGGTGTTCGGAGCAAGAACAGCAAAAGAAGAAGTTGTAGCTGAGAGAATAGAATCTTTGAGCGAATCTTGATCAACAGATAAACGTTTGTGCTCTTTGTCTCTTTATCATCTCCTTAACATCTCTTAATTCTCCCCCTCATGACCATGATGATCAGGATCAACTTGGTCATGCAAATGTTGGAGACGAGCAACTTAAGATCTTTTTAAGCTCTTTGACTCCCCCTACACAAATGCACTAGATGTGACAATTCAAGTTAACATTCATATAAAGAAAATCAGATACTCCCCCTCAAAAACAGATATAATCTTTGAAAAATATTCTCTTTGTTCACTCCCCCTTGAATAATGCATAAACCCATTAAAATATATTTATGAGAACACAATGATCAAATATTAATGTAGAAAGAAAAATATACTGAATGTAAATTTTGAAACGACTAAACATATAAAATTTTAAACACTAAACAAATTAAAGTCTACTCAGTAAAATATCACATATTTATCAATCAGTTGAAATCAAGCGTGTGTTGTTGGATACAAGAACAAGTTTTATTGCATATCAAGTTAAAATATGTTCAGTTTCAAAAACTTCCAGCAATCTATTCAGTGTGCTCACATGTGAATCTTCGATTAGTTTCAAGAAAATGCAATTCTAAAAATATAATAGAGAACTTTGCATGTACTCACACTAATCCATCAAAAATTAAGATTATCACAAATTTATAGGTTTATCGCAACTCAAACATATCACCAAGTATCATGAGATGTGTGCTCATTGGCATCTTTTTAGCAGTGTGCACATTGGCATCTTAACATGAGTGTGCTCTTTGGCATCTTTTAAGTTTGTGCACTTTGGCATCTTTTGATCAAAAAGTTTATTAAGTAAAGAACATGCTGTAAACGTAACTTTCTATCTGACCCTATTGCAGGATTTGGGTCAGCCGCTCCCAGACCAGTTGGTCTTAGGGGACTAGGTGTCAAGCACCCCTTGGAACTTACTCTCCCAGATCAGAAAGGCTACATCGACGTATCCTAAACCCATTCATACCAGTAGAACATGACTTTCGATCTGATTCTATTGAAGGATTTGGGTTCGATCACTCCTAGATCAATTGACCTTAGGGGACTTGATGACAAGCATCCCTAAGAACTTACTTTCCCAAACCAGAAAGGTCACATGTACAAACTTTTAAATTTAGAGATTTCTGATTTTTAAGAATTTAATAATCATCTCAATCACTCAGTTTTACATAAAAGTACTTAGCCCATATTTTCATTAGAATCAAAATTTTGACTTTTTAGAATTTTCCAAGCATTGTAAACTATAAATATTTCGAATCACACAACTTTAAAGCAGTAATAAAAGTTTCAAACATGTTGCTGACTTTTCGACTTTTGTAAGACTTAAAATTTGATCATATAAAAACTTTAATATAAACAAAAGAACTTGAAAATTTATCCTAGACACATATTTTATTCAAAAGAAAGAAAAAAAATGTAAAACTTTACTTTATAGAATAAAATTTGTAAAGATTTAAACTTTTAAACTCAATATGCCAATGTTAAAATTTTTTCATTAAAGACAAAATGTAAAGAATTCGGCAAATTGATATTTAGTTGGAACAAAATAAAATTCAGTTATTTCATCTTTCACATTATAAAAATAATTTGTGACTCAAATTAAAAAAATAAAGAGAAAAAACTGGAACACATCATTATCAGAGATAAATTGCAGCGAAAATAAAATTGATGTACTCACAGTATCTCATATAGTCAGAAGCTTAAAAGCTTTGAAGAACGAGTTCTAAACTTATTTGTTTAGAAGTCGTAGTCTATGAAGTACAGGTCCTGAGCTGAAGTACTCAGAAGCCATAATCTTTCAGCTTTGAACTCCGGGTTTTGAACCGTTGTGTTCAACATCCATCTTTTATCTTACTCCCCCTTAACATGAGATGCCTGCAACTTAGAATCAGATTTAGACTTGGGTACCCAATTGTATTTGGGCCCGTGAAAGTTAGTTGCAGTTCGTATGGGGAAATACATATTAGATTTGACAGTTAAAGCATGAGAAATATGATCACAAGAATGATAAGCACAATCACCAGAAGAGAAAGCATAATCATCTGAACTAGAATCAGAAGAAGAATATGAGACATTTTTGGAAATTTGAATCATTTGCTTTATTGAGTATTTGGAAATTTTATTACACAAAGCAAATGAATCACTTTTATAATGTTTGTCTACATTTCGAACTCCATCAAACATAGAATCAATAGATGTCCGCTTTGCTTTCCAAATCTGCTTCTTTGATGACTTGCTCAAAGTCCTATCTGTAAGAATTGAATCGGAAGAATTAGAACTGTCAGAAAGAACTTTATCTTATTTCTTTGACTTCTTTGACCGTCTTCTTTTACGCTTAGGTTTATAATATTGATCATTTAGCATAAAAGAATCATCAAGAATTTTAGAGGAAATATTTAAATCAGAAGAAATAAATTTATCTAAGCAACCAATCTGATCAACTAATAAATCTGAATTTGCCTCGGAGTCTGAAGAATTTTGAGAAAAGATTTTAAAATTAGAAATTTCCTTTTGGTTTTCCTTAGAATCAGAAGAAAGACTTGAAATAGAATCTGATTTTTGAGAAAAAAAATTTTCTTCAAGACTAGAAGTCATAAAAGAAAGAATAATGTCAGATTCAATTTCTTTTAAAATATTTTGATCTTCTATCTTATCTTCAAGATCTATGATTTTTCCTTCTAATACTAAAGGAGGAGTATATTTCTTCGAATCATAAATGATAGAAGAAATATTTTCCTTATCAGAATCAGGGGCATAAGAAGAAACAAAATCATCAGATACTGAAGATTTAATAGAAGATATATCATTTAAAATTCTTCTGCCTGTCCTTGATTTTTCAGGGAAATATTTTGCATTTTCACTTGTATAAACAAAAAGAATTTCATTTTTCTTATTATTCATCATTTTCTCATTTTCGAGTTCTAACACTTGCTTCTCATTCATCCAATGAAATTTGAACTGAGGAGCATAGTGTGCAAGAGTTAGATAATCGTATTTATATAAAGTAGGAACTTCGTTTATCACTTTGTTTAAACAATGAGGATTGTCAAAACCAAGTCCCCACCTTTGTTTTAAAGCTTCTTCACTCCTTGGCTTGTTCATAAAAATTGTTTGTTCAGATTGGTTTTTTCGATAAAGTTTTTCTTCTAACGTATTTATTTTATCTGAAAATTCATCTTTTAAATTAGTCATAGACGTCAAAGATTCAAGATAAGATTTATTTGAATTTTCCAAATCATCCAATTTCTTTTGAAAGATGTCTTTAGTATTTTCTAAAATAGATTTTTCATCTTTCAAAGAAATTTTCAGTTTGTCAATCAAATCTTACTTTTCTGAATTTAAATTCTTTTCAGATAATAACTTTAAACGTAAATCAGATAAAACAGTTATCATGATATTCAACTAAGAAGATATGAAATTGTAATCAAACTCTGAATATACCTCATCTTCATCAGTTTTAGAATCATCTGACTGGTCATCTCCAACCAAGCACATCTGAGCGATCTCTACGTTTGCAGCTTCATCGTCAGAGTGATCCAGCCAGAATTCTTCTTCTGCCAGTAAAGCTGTTCCATTCTCTCTTTTCTCAGCCAACTCCAATTTCCTTCTGTAATAAGCTGAGTCCTTAACCTTCTTTGCTCTACACTCCTTTGAGATGTGACCCGGTTTTCCACAGTTATAGCAAGCAGCAATCTTTGGCTCGGGTACTTTGGCTTTAAACCCAGAAGTGAAGCAAGAAGAGTTGGAACCAGATCTTGGTTGGAACTTTTTCTGGTAATGCTGAGAGAGAAGGATCATAGATTTCTGCAATGCCTCACCATCATCTTCAGTTGACCCGTTGTAAGCGTTATCAGACAACGCTTGTTCAGATAATTGCTTTGTGAGAAGTGCAACCGGGTCCACTGACTTCTTCTTTTTCCCATCCAGTTTGGCCTTCTTTTCAAGCACCAAGCTCTCATCAGTCATCAAAATCTCATATAGTTCTTGAATCTGCATTGTGGAGATCCGAACATGTTTTGTTTTGTTCAGATTCTTTTCAAGCACCATTCAGGCTGAAGAGCATTAAGGAATTTCAGATTCGTCTCAAGCTCTGTCTTGATCACATTTATCTTTCGGAGATCATTCAGCACTGCGCAGAATCTGTCGGAAAAACTCTTTATAGACTCGCTGTCTTTGGCCTTAAACTCCTCGAAGTTGTTCATGAATCGAGTATGTCGGAGTTGAGTTGCGACCGAAGAACCAAGCATTATCTTTTCCAATTGTGCCCACAACAGATTTGGATAATCCTTGTAGTGATCAACCCGGTTGTAGACAGAGTTTGGTAAAGCCAACATCAGATTAGCTTTCAGCTCTCGATCAGCTTTCATTCGTGAAGCCTCTTCAGTTGTTGGAGGACTCTCTTTATTAGGCTTTACGAAAGGTCCTTCAGTGAGAGATTTCATCATGTTATCTCCATTAGTTTGACGCTCGATGAAATTTAAGAACATATCTTTCCATTGAGTGAATTCATTTTCGTCAACTAGGACCGGAGGACGAGTTTCTGTACCCAATGACATCATGAGGTCACTCGTGTAGAACTTAGCTTGGAAAGCAAACTTGGCAGAATCCATAGATGACAATTTTTTTTTTCCAGACTCGCAAATTGAAGTATTGCGTTCCAAGTGTGATACGCGAATTGAAACTTTGCGTTGACAACTAGAAACGCAAGATAACACTTTACGTTTGAGTAGAGAAGCGAAAGAAGAACTTCTCGTATACTGAGTGATACGCAAACTGATGTTTGCGTATAAGGCTAGAGCCGCGAATCTGGAATACTTGATAGCATTTGATACGCAAAAGTAACTTTGCGTTTCCAACGTGAACCGAAAACCTGAAAATTCACTAACACCCAAATTAGACCACAAAAAAAACTGTTATGCAAAATATATGAGTGAGGCGTGTTAGGACTGAAAGTCCTATGTGTTGAAAGTGGAATAAAGTATTTATAAGGGTTCGAAATGTAATTCTTTAATAGTTAATTAGTTAGATGGGCCCAAGCCCATAAGCCCATTAGGCCTGCGCGCCTAAGTATTTAAAGTTATTATTTAGTTTATTTGTTGGGTTAGAAAGTTTAAGTCTCATAATTTTACAGATTACTAGTCAATAGGTTTACTCTCTCTGATCAGAAATTCTCTCTGTAAACCTGTAACCCTTTGATTGCTTATTAATCCCTTTGATTGCTTATTAATCATATGACTAGTAGCTGTGACTCAAATAATGTTCGTCTTTGATAATATTTGCTGCTGATTGCACTGTACTGGGATCTACAATTGGTATTAGAGCAAAGAGACTAAAGGTTTGATCCAGAAAAAGGTTTGTCTAAAACCCTTAATCGATTATCTGTGTTTTACAAATTTACTATTCATCGATTTCACTATTCATCGATTTCACTATTCATCGATCCACTATTCATCGATCCACTATTCATCGATTCACTATTCATACCGGTCGAATTATTCATACCGGTCGATTACTATTCATACCGGTCGAACTATTCATCGGTACTATTCATACCGGTCGATCACTATTCATCCGGTACTATTCATACCGGTCGATCACTATTCATCCGGTCGACACTATTCATCCGGTCGAAACTATTCATCCGGTCGACACTATTCATCCGGTAACTATTCATCCGGTTGACACTATTCATCCGGTACTATTCATACCGGTCGGTTACTATTCACGAAGTACTATTCATACCGGTCCTTTGGTTCGACCGGTACTTTGTCTATACCGGTCTTTTGCTTGACCGGGCCCCCAAAAAAAAAGGTTCAAATTTTTTGTCTCACGATCATTTTGCAGTGCATTTCTTTTAGCCCCCGTACTTCAAGGTTTCAGTAGTTTGTCATTTGTGCCCCTAAACTTTCAAGTTTCACACTTTGTCACTTTTGGTCCTGCATGTTCAAGTTTCATCTCTTGTCAAGCTCTGTCCCTAGAAATCAAGCTTTTCAGAGCCGGATCGAATACATTCTATTCGATACGATCAAAATGGTGAGCCCTCCAAGGCTGTGGTCCAAAGGAGAATATGAAGAGTGGAAAGTTAATTTTTTGAACTTTGTGGATGAACACGAGGTGGGCAAGTATATCAGATTTTCTTTGACTGAAGGAGAGATGCAATCCCAACTTCCGACGGCAGCTTCGCCTGTGGAAAAGGAGAAAAGAGAGAGGGCTAAGAATTTAGCTCGACATTATATGACAAGTAGTATTTTTTGTGAACTTTTTCGTGACATTTTGAATGAAATTTATGGTCAAATAAACACTTACGAAATGACAGGAAAAGAGTTATGGGATTGTACTGAATGGTTGATGCTAGGGCCAAAGGGTTTATTAACAGGAAGAGAATTGGAAACTGAGAACTCTGAGCTAAAAGGAAAGATTTCTAATTTGGAAGCTAAAACTCAGCAAACAGTCTCTGTTGAAAGATATGAGGAAAAGATCTCTGATCTGAAAGATACAAATGCTGAGCTTCAAAAGCAAATATCTGATTTGGAGCAAAACCATGCTCAAGATAAATCCGAGTTTGAGAAATCGTTCGCAAAGAAGTTCTCAGATTTTTCGAGAAAATGTGCTGATGAGAAGAAAGAAGTTGAGCTGAAATGCATAAAACTTTCTCAGCAAGTTTCTGCTTTCGAGAAAGTAATCATCCTTGAAAGAGAAAAGTTTGAAAAAGAAAAGAAGGCCATTGAACAAAAGAATGTGAGATTTTTCAAAGAAATATCCGGCCAAAGAAATGTTTCTGAGAAGGGATTTGAAGAAGAACGAAGCATGTTTGAGACGGAGATCAAAAGGCTTACTGCCAAGTTATCTGAACTATCTGAGAAGGCACTAAAGGAGCAGAAAACGAAGTCTGAATTCACGAAGAAGATTGACCTGCTTGTTCAAGAAAGAGACAACTTCGCTTCAACGATTAAAGTGCTTGAAAAGTCTGTATCAAGTTCAAATCAGAAACCTGTCTCTTCACAAAGGTCAACTAAATCTTTTGATCAGATTCGTAAGACTAACCTTTTCTATGATAGAAATATAGATGGTTCAGGTACACGTCCTAGAAGGAGGAGATACAAAGATGAGGAACTGGTCTGGAAGAAGAAACCAGTGAAAGATGAGCTGAAAGAAAGAGAATCGTGTGTACATACGTTTAATGCCAAGAAGAACAATGCGAGTAAAGGTAAACCTGATCACATCTACTCGAGAGATCAATTACTTAGGTTTCCAGGTAAGAAATACCACTGTTCTTATTGTCGTACACATGATCACATTCACAAAACCAGAGATCACTTCTGGTATGGTTCTTATTCTATATCCCCCACAAGAACTGCAACTAACATTCGAGGACCCAAATACTAGTGGGTACCAAAGCCGAAAACTGATTCTTTGTTGCAGGCACCTACTGTCAAGGGGGAGTAGAAGAAAAATGGCTTCTAAGTAAACCAACTTAGAACCTGGACTTCAACGAAGTTTGGCTTCTGATCACATGACAGATCAGGACCCGTTCTTCAACGTTTAGACCTGAATATTTTGCAAATATCCAGGGGAGCTTAAAATAAATAAATCATTCTATCATGATTTGAGGGGGAGCTTAAAAGGTAAATATCTTATAACTCTAGATCTCTGATTGTTTGAAAGAAGAACAACTTTCAAGCATGAAAAACAGTTTCTGAAATGTTCAAACCACTTCTGATTATCAAAAGATTTCATGAATCTAGAAGTGTGAATTTAAATGTTTTTCATTTTTGAGCATTAATGTTTAATTCACCGTGTGTTTCCAAATATCAATACTTGAGTATTATCTTGTCTTTATACTGTAACGTATTCACACACATAGGTTCAATACTTTATTTGAATTTGTTATTACCATGTCTCATAACGAAACAATTTTTCGATGGTAATACTCCCGTTTGATTTCATATGTTGTTGAGCATCTATCATTATTTCCAAATTTGTGCTTTCATTGCTAAATTGTTTATATTTGTTCATATAAACAAAATATCCAATTCTTTGGTACCCTAACCATTTCATTTGATCTGATTGATACATTGTCATATTCTCAAAGTTTAATTGCTCGAATTTCATGAGCATACATTTTGACAATGTTAAACATACATTTTGAGCTTAATTGTACAAGTTAAACTGTTGAGCAATCGTTTTTTTAGAAATTACATAGGAATCGTGTGAGAGCTTAAACAGAACTTCCATGGATTCACGTAAACCAGTGTTTACTACCCCGGAAGTTATCCTAGAGTGATTTGAGGGGTGAGGGGTCATAAATCAAAGAGTGGGGGAGATAACTCATCGGGTTGAGTTTTTCTCATTGTGCTGAGCGGAAAAATGAAAAAGAGAGTTTGGTTAGAAGTGAGCTTTAATGACAAAAAGAAAGAGGGTGTGAGAACAGAGTTAAAAGAATATCAGAACTCTACACCAACCACTTTCTGAGCCGGACAACCACATATTCTGATTGGTTCACATTCTTTGGTGACCATCATTGAAAAGGCACCTAGCCCATGCCAACTCTTGCTATAACCCCACCAACCACTCGTTTATTTCTTAACAAAGAAATGTTTCATTTTCTTTGGGGACGCAGCATATCTGCTATCTAGTCTTCAATCGGAAGATTTAGATATTGAAAAAGAAGGAAAGTTGCCCCACCTTCGCACCTCTTTCATGCACATTGAGTCCGTGTAAAATCTGTTGCTGTATCAACAATTTACACAATTTGAGCCTGATATAGCTAAGTAAGCTTCAATCATTCATACACTTTCACGTGCACACAAGGAATGAGTTTTCTTGTCATAAGATTCATAGAAAATTCCTTTGTGGTTTTTCAATGATTGAATGGAAGCCCTGGGGGAGTGAACATCACAAAAGCTACTTTCCAAAGTACATCAGTTGTACAAAGTAGCTCCGTGCTACTTACAGGCATACTAACTGTATCATTTGTTGATTCAGGCTTGCAATTCCTATTATATCTGAATTTGAAAAGATTCGGATTTATACATTTCATGAATTGACGGATACTCAGATCACAGGTGGGAGAGTGTTAATTTATCATAAATGGGAGATCAAAGAAAGTGCTGAAATTGAAGAAGTTTTGATGATCATGATGTTCACAATCATCAAAAAGGGGGAGAAAAAGTTCAATTTCAAAGTTTTAAAGAAAGAAAGAAAGTTATTTCTGAAGACAGTCTAGAGATCAAAGAGATGAAAATGCTATTTCATTTATCAAAGAGATGAAGATATGAGTTTAATGCAACTCAATTTTCAAAGATGAAGATTTTTTTAAAAGATTTTATTTTTTCTTTCCCGTATCATGTGGTGTCTGCTACAAGTTTGTTTATCATTCCTCCTATGCGCTGATTGAAACAAGTTCTTGAGAAGAAAACAAATCTATTCAACTCGCGGTTCAAAGACAGATTCTTTGTTTTAAACTGAAGAAGCACCGTGGAATGTCAAGTAACTCTCACATTATCTTTCTCGTGTGCTGATCCGATGTGATTGAGTTTTTACAGTTGAAAGCTGCTTGATAGTGCGTTCAGTCGAGGCTACTGTACATTGAATCTGATTACAAAGTTGATACTATGAAGGCCAATAGCTTTATTCAAGGGGGAGCGTGGAAAGACATGAAGTCAAGCAACACCAAAGTTCGTCAAAGAATCAAGAGGGAAAGAAGATCAAGGCCTGAAGATTTTCAAGTTGTTAAATGCTTTATTCAACTTTAGGGGGAGATTGTTAGGACTGAAAGTCCTATGTGTTGAAAGTGGAATAAAGTATTTATAAGGGTTCGAAATGTAATTCTTTAATAGTTAATTAGTTAGATGGGCCCAAGCCCATAAGCCCATTAGGCCTGCGCGCCTAAGTATTTAAAGTTATTATTTAGTTCATTTGTTGGGTTAGAAAGTTTAAGTCTCATAATTTTACTGATTACTAGTCAATAGGTTTACTCTCTCTGATCAGAAATTCTCTCTGTAAACTTGTAACCCTTTGATTGCTTATTAATCATATGACTAGTAGTTGTGACTCAAATACTGTTCACCTTTGATAATATTTGCTGCTGATTGCACTGTACTGGGATCTACAAGGCGCAAAGCATTATGAATGAGGTGCAAACTTGTATGAATGAAGCACAAACTTTAAAAACTCACAAATTACGCAAGATTGATTACAATTGTGAAAATACACCAAGAGAAACACATTCTGATCTTCGAAAACACATTTCTAACATATTTCGACCAACAATATCAATTAAAATCAACAAAATCACAAATTCGTAAACTAACAGAACGAAAAACGAGTTTTTCCAGAAAATTAGAAATCTGTAAACTGATGATCAAATGATGATTTTTATGCAAAATAACATGAAGCAATTATGATCGAATGGCAATTACGAATCTAATAAGTCCAATTTCAACACAAATTGTTCAAAATCTTGTCCAAATTTGATGAAGAAGCAAAAAACGAGATTTTCTTTAAAAATCAAGAAAATCGATCGAGTTTTCTGCTTCAATTCACAAATCCAGAAACTAAATCACTAATCTCTCAATCCTCTCAAGATTCAGATTGCTCTGATACCAATTGATAGTCCAAGATCACTAAATCTTTAGAGAGAGAAAGTAGATAGAGATAGACTTGGTAGTGCAAAGTGTAAAATGTATTAATGTGTGCGTTAGTTTCTTACAAAGACAAAGACCAAAGGGACTTAAATACCCTTAGTCAGATACAACACAGATAGACTCTAAACACAGTATTTCTGACCAAGCCCTATAAATACAATGATTACTATAAAATCAGACCTAACACAAAATATAGAAAATATAATGCCCAAGTATTTATCTTTGGAAACACACGGTTAGCGAAACATGAAAGCTCATAAAGTGAAAACATTTAAAATCACACTTCTAAATTCATAAAAACTTTTGGAGAACGAGAAGTGGTTTGAACATTTAGAAACATGTTTTCATGTTTGAAAGTTGTCCTTCTTTCAAACAATCAAATTAACAGTCCCAAACTGTTTGAAAGTCAAATTATGAATATAACATTCATAGATCCTCCTCAAGTCATGATTAATTGACCATAAATCTTATAAGCTCCCCCTCAAAACCTGCAATCAGTCACAAAGTCGTCAAAGTACCAAAGTAAGTCAACAATATTGAAAATCCGAAAAATATGACAGTAAGACACCCCTATAACTTTGAATAATGAGTCATGGTCTGAAGTAATCAGAAGTCATTTACTCCCCCTAAAATATTTCATTCACAATATTTGTCAGTAGGAATAATATGTACTCCCCCTTGAAGGTTGATCATCTCTTATGCATCGGAGTACAAAATCTCTTGGTCTTTGAAGTATGAGTCATAAACTGTTGTGTTTAAAAGTCAAACTTGATCTTTGAAGTATGGGTTCTAAACTATAGTATTCAGAAGCCAATCTTCTTAACATTGAAGGACGGTCTTGAACTATGTTATTCAAGAGCCAATTATCTTACTCCCTCTAGACATTAGGTGCCTGCAACACAAATGGAGCTTTTGGTTTTGGTACCCACTGGTATTTGGGTCCATTTCTGTTAGTTGCAGTTCTTTTAGGAGTAATATAATAAGAACCACACTAGTAATTAATTTAATCTTTACTAACAAAATCATTTAAGCCACAGTAAGAATAACTTATTTTCTTTTGTGCTAACCTGATTAAGTGATTGACAGTGTAAACAAGATCAGGTTTACCAAAAGATTTACCTTTATGAGCATTGTTCTTCTTTTCATTTGGTGTATGCACAAATGATTTCTGATCATTCTTCTCATCAGAAGATCCTTTCACTCTCGAAACCAACTTTTCTTTAGCATTTATCTTTCTAAATGTACCTGAACCATCAACATTCCTATCATAGAAAAGGTTAGTAGTATGAATCTAGTCTTTAGAACTAACTGACCTTTTTGTAGAAACAGTTGTATGATGTGAACTTGATGCTGTCTTGAATGGGCATATAGAATCAACTGAATCATCTCTAGGTGTTTGAAGAATTGAATCTGGAGTCTTTTGCTCAGTCAAATTCACCTTAAAGACAATTTCTTTAAGTTATGTTATCTTGGAAGATAGACTGTTTCATTCCTTGGTGAGCAGATCAATCTTTTTCTGAAATTCAGACTTCGTGTTTTGTTCTTTCATTGCTTTTGTTGACAATTCAGATAGTTTCTTTGTAAGCTTTTTGACCTCTGTCTCAAATATTGTAGGAACCAGTTTTCAAGCACAATCAATCAAGATGTAACAAATCTAACAGTTAAGATCAACTTCTAGAGAGATAGTGTAGAGAGAGAAAGTGTAGATGTCATATATCTAACAATGAGTTACAAATTTTCAACTAACGCCATCTAACACCCTTACATCTAACAAGGGTTATAAAAGGTATTTATATGGTCAAAGACCATGTACAAACACAAGGTAAACTACTTTGACTAAGTATGAATTTGACTATGTTTGACTTTACAAGAGTTGACTTTTATACTTAAATCTTGGATACAATAATACCCTAACAATCTCCCCTTTTGTATTCAAGATTTAAAAAAAATTTGACAGCAGTTTTCAGCTC
This sequence comes from Arctium minus, assembly GCA_954870635.1. NCBI lineage: Eukaryota > Viridiplantae > Streptophyta > Magnoliopsida > Asterales > Asteraceae > Arctium > Arctium minus. The sequence goes on from OX941087.1 coordinate 34,292,293, forward strand.
TTGATTCTTCAACACTTTAACTCTGAAGGCTTTAAACTTTGAAGCTTTGACTATCTTCAAACATTCGACTTTTGAAGAATCTTCAGGTACTGTTAGTGCATATATTTGTTGGATACAAGCTCAAGTCAACTCTAAAATAAAGTCAAAGTCTCTTTGTACTAAAGTTAAAGTCAAAGTCTTGTATTTTGTTTTTGTCTTGTTGTGTCCTTGTCTTAAATAGGGATATGACTAGAGTAGTTAGTAGTTGCAAGTTAGAGGTTAACTTTGTACGAGAACTGAGTTCTAGAGTGTTATTCCCATATTCTAGTTCCTAATTGCTACAAACACAATCAAGATGAGAAATCATATGTCATTGATGAATCAAAGATTACAATCTCACAACTTTCTCTCACTACTCTCTCACTAGAATAATGTTCTAAACACCTCTTCTCTAATTCGTGTACATCTGATTACAAAGACAAGAACACAAGGTATTTATACCTCTAACAATTACAAAGAAACAAATTACAATTACATTGACTTTGACTTTATTAACAAAAGACTTTGACTTTAAGTAAGAGTTGACTTTCTCAGCTTTGACATCTTGAACTTTAGTCTTCAATCTTTATGATCTTGAATCCAACAAATATGTGCTCTAACAATCTCCCCCTTTGGATCAAGATCATTACTAAAAGACTTAGCAATGCGATCTTCTCTCTTTAAGCTCGATTTGATTAAGCTCCCCCTTTTAACAATCTTTATCTTCTCTTGTAATCTCCCCTTTTATACAAACACGATATACAAACTCCCCCTTAACACGATGAAATTCTTCTTTGATAAGCTTTGTCTTCAAAAACTTTCAGCAATCTTCCCAACGTCTGATCTTTAAAAATAGTAACAATCTCCCCCAAGATTATAAACAAAACTCTTTCAGACATTGAAAGAAATTATCTTCATTTCCAGCTCTGAATGATTTATCCAACTTTCTTCAAATAAACTTTCTCCAAAATCTGCTTGCTTTCGAAATTCTTTGAACTTTCGCTTATCAACTTTGAACAAACTTCAATTCTGAAATATCTCTATCCATATCCAATACAAATACTTCTTTCCGGACAATTCTTTCAACTTTATCATTTCTTTGAAATACACATTTCTTGATATCTTCTCCCCCTTTTTGATGATTTGAGTATCTATATCATCAAAACTTTCACCAAGAAATGTCTTTGACCAATCTGATCTGTCAAGAGCCTCTGATTCACCGTCAATCCGCCAAGATATTCATCTAGATCTTTTCAAATCCAGAAAAATAAGAATGTAACACCTGAATCAACAAATGAATCAGTTAAAATGCCTGTCAGTAACATAAAGTCACTGTGTGTAACGAATACACAATATAAAGGAGCTTTTTGATGTTCACTCCCCCAGGGTTCCATCTAATCATCGAAACACCACAAAGGCAATTTCTATGAATGTTATGACAAAGAAACGAATTCCTTGTGTGTTCGTGCATGTGTAGAAATAATTAAGCACTAATGAATGCTTTTAATAAGGCTCAACATTGTGTAAATCACTGAGACAACAGTAGATAAACACAGACTCAATGTGCATGATTGAAATGCGAAGGTGGGGCAGACTTCCTTCTTTTTCAATATCCAGATTTTCCAAATGAAAACCAGATAGATTATATGCTGCGTCCCCTTTGAAAATGTGAAACATTTTCTTTTTGAGAAGAAAATGAGTAGCTTGTGGGGTTTAGTCAAGAGTTGGCATGGGCTAATTACCTATTTCAATAACGTTCACCAAAGAATTGTGAAACGCTAGTAATGTGGCTGCCCGACTCAGAAAGTAGTTGGTGCAGAGTTTAATATTCTTTTACTCTGATCGCACACCCTCTTTCTTTTAATCATTAAGCTCACTACTAACCAAACTCTCTTTTCCATTTTACCTCATCACACCCACACTCATTTATTTTAGACTCCTCAATCTCTATGGATTAACTTCTTGGGTAGAAATCACTGGTTAACGTGATTCCATAGAAGTTCAATTAATTCCTAGCACAAAGAACCCATATTTCCTATAAAGCATAAATTGCTCAAATGGTTTAACTTTATTAGTTAAAGCTCAAATACAACTGTCAGATGTTGATATGCTCAGAATATAATCATGAAGATATGAGCATTTTTTTAAAACATTGAAGTATTTTCAAACAAGTATATTGAAAGAATGAAATGAATACAAGAAACTTGTTTGAAAATCTGACATTGTATGAAAATGATCAGAAATGAATGATATAACAATCAAAGCTTATGGTAAAAAATAATGGATATTGTCTATACGAAACAAAAAATATAGACATTCTTGAAATGAAACGCTTTGACATGAAATTACGCTAAAAAATTCTTTGAAGTACAAGCGGGGTGTCTTACCATCGAAAATATGTTTCAATATGAGACATGATAAGAACAATGTGAACAAAAAGTCAAACCGGTGTGTGTGAATACTTGAAAGTATATAGAAAAGACAATACACAAGTATATATCTTTGGAAACACACGGTTTATTAATCATTGAAGCTCAAAAATGAAAAATGAAAACATTTAAAATCACACTTCCAATTCATGAAATCTGTTTAAGAATCGGGAAGTGGTTTGAACATTTAAGAACATGTTTTCTATATCTGAAAGTTGTCCTTCTTTCAGATATATTTGAGATTAAGATAAGAAATTTACCTTTTCGCGCAATCTTAATTCTCATAAAGTCAGTTGTAGTCATTAAGATATGATCTTGTAAGCATCTCTCATCCTGCACAAGTCTCATAGTCTAGTTAAAGCAACTTTATTCACAAAATTTATTCAAATGTAAAAGACATAAAGCAGTAAAACGATTATGTACGAGTTCTGATCTGAAATAATCAGAAATCATATCCTTTACTCCCCCTGAAAATATGCATCTGAGATTTATCAGTGAAAAACATATAAAAGAGATCTACAACTCCTCCTGAAGTGTAGTTCGTCATATCTTCCGAATACATATTTCCAGAAAAATTTATGTACTCCCCCTTGAAGGTTGATTTCCTCTTCTGAATATCTGAGTACACTCTCACATCAGCCCCAGAGTAACATCTTTCATCGTTAAAGTACAAGTCCTAAACTGTTGTGTTTAGAAGTCAAACTCCGTTGAAGTACGGGTCCTGAACTGATTTATTCAGAAGCCTTGGTTCTCTTACTCCCCCTTGACTGTAGGTGCCTGCAACACAGATTCACTTTTCGGCTTTGGTACCCACTGGTATTTGGGTCCATAATTGTTAGTTGCAGTTCTTATGGGAGTAACTGAATAAGAACCATACCAGTAATGATCACTAGCTTTATGAACAAAATCATATGTATGACAATAAGAACAATATCTCTTTTTAGATAACCTAATCAATTGATCTCTTGAGTAAGCAAGATCAGGTTTGTTGGGAACTGAAGATGTGTCAAAGTGATTAATACTGCCAGGCTTTCATGATTACTACTGCTGAGATAAGTTACTACTGCTGAGCCTGATTAATACTGCTTGAAGAAATTAATACTGCTGAGCATAGTTAGTGCTGCTGGTGAAGATTAATACTGCTCAGAGTGTTAATGCTGTTGTGACTTAATACTGCTTATTTGATAGTCAAGATATGCGCAGATCAAGGCTTAAAGATAATCTTGGAAGGTTGAAGATAACTATGGAAGAATATACTAAAGATCTTTTAAGTTTTGTAATTATCTTTTATTTTCAGTATATGTATAGATGTAGTCAGAATAGTTTCAATATACGAGATTTTTTAAGTTTTTGTTTAGAGAGAGAATTAACCTCAAGGTTTACAATCCTAATTCTAGAGAAGTAGAATTCGTCTTGGTGAGCCTGTTCATCAAGATTGAGGTTTTGTTTGAAATCTTGTAACTTTAATCATTCAATAAAGTTTACAAGTTGTGATTCATTCTTTACTGTTACATTGATATTTTGAATATTAAAGTGTTATTCCGCAACTTCTTTAATACTGTTTCTGAGTTTTATTGTTCTTGTTAAGAATCAGATCCTGACAAGTGGTATCAGAGCCTAGTATTCTCAGAAACCTTCATTCATCATGGACAACACAGTTGAATCAACCAGTACTCTTGTTTCAAAGGTTCCCATGCTCAAACCTAATGAGTTTGACATGTGGAAAATTAGGATCAAGCAGTACATCCTCCTTACAGACTTTTCTATGTGGGACATTGTTGAGAATGGTCCCTCTGCTGAAGGTAAAATTGGGCAAGATGGAAGAAGACCACCTCCAAAAACTGATGCTGAGAAGAAAGTGAGACAATTGGAGATGAAAGCCTTAAGCACCCTGCTTTTGGCCATTCCTAATGAGTATCAACATCGGTTTCACCACTGCACTGATGCTCAGATTCTATGGAATGCTTTAGAGGAGAGATTTGCTGGCACCAAGAGCACTAAGAGGAATCAAAGGGATATTCTCAAGCAGCAATATGAGAATTTTACATCTTCAAAGAATGAGTCTATGACTCAAACTTTTGACAGATTCAATAAGTTAATTGGTGAGTTGGCTACTGTTGGAGTTCAGATGGAACAAGATGATGTCAACCGAAAGTTCCTCAGATCTCTTGGAGATGAGTGGACCATGTACACTGTCTCATTCAGACAGAATGACATGTTGGAAGAAAAGGAACTGGATGATCTGTACAATGATCTGAGAGTGTTTGAATCTGAAGTAGAAACAAAGAAGAAGCCTACTGGATATGTTCATAATGCTGCACTCCTATCAGCATCAACTGATTCTACTGCTAACCCTGAATCAGTTAATGCTGCCAGTGGAGTAAATCAAGAAAAAGGCAATGAATCTGTTTTTGAAGCCTTTCTTTCCAGCCATGGAAACTCTTCTTTAATCAATGATGACTTGGAACAGCTTCATCTTGATGATCTTGAAGAGATGGATATTAAATGGCAGATGGCCATGCTTTCTGTCAGGATCTTAATTCTTAACAAGAATAAACACTCAGAAACAATATTAAAGGAGTTTGCGGAATAACACTTTAATATTCAAAGATCAATGAAACAGTGAATCAGAATAACAACTTGTAAACTTTACTGAAAGGTTATAAAGCTACAAGTTTTCACACACAACCTCAATATTGATGAACAGGCTCACCAATACGAATTCTACTTCTCTAGAACTAGGATTATAAACCTTGAGGTTGATTCTCTCTATGAAAACAAAAAAAACTCAGAATTAATTCTCTCTAAAATTGATGTCTTCTATTCTATACATATAGTGAACATAAAAGATAATTACAAAGAATAAAAGATCTTCAGTATAATCTTTCAAATTTATCTCCAAGCTTTCCATGATTATCTTCAGTCTTGATCTGCACGAATCTTGATTATCTCTTAAGCAACATTAAGTCTTCAGCAACATTAATACTTTGAGCAGTATTAAGTTCAGCAGTACTAACTACTAGCAGTACTAAAATTGCTTAGCAGTAGTAATATTTCTTCTAGCAGTATTAATCTTGACTAGCAGCATTAACCTGTATCAGCAGCATTAACTTCAGAAGTAGTAACCATTTAGTGCTAGCAGCATTAACCATACTTGTATGATTTTGAATTCCCAACACTTTCTATGAGGGTGAAGAAGTTCATCAAGAGGACTGGGAGAAACAACTTCTCTCAAAGAAGAGAATATGGAGAAGGCATTGATAAGTCAAAGGTGGAGTGCTACAAGTGTCACATGAAGGGACACTTTGCCAGGGAATGCAAAAGTGGAATGTCTCAAAACAACCACCAACATGCTCAGACTGGAAGCTTCAACCAGAACAGAAACTCTGCTCAAGCTCTTGTTTCTCAACAAGGAATGAGGTTTGACTGGAGTGATCAAGCAGAAGATGTAATTCAAAATCAAGCTCTCATGGCAGAGGTATCTGATCTCCCAACTGAGGTACTTTCTAATCTCTGTTCTCAAACTTGCATAGACACTGTGAAAAGGTACAGGGATCACAACCAGAGTATGAGTGATGACCTTAAGAGGTTAGAAAAGGATAGAAAAGACTATGTGATAATTGTTGAAAGGTTTGAGGAACAAATTAAAGGTTTCCAAGCCAATGAAATTCAACACACATATGATACCAATTACTGGAAGTGGGAGAAAAATGATCTAGAAATCCAACTGACAAAGTCTAAAGAGGAGAATGAAAAGTTGAGAGGAGAGCTAGCCAAGGTTAAGCTGGATGTGGAAAAGTTTTCATATGCTTCTAAAGCCATGGATTCAATGCTAAATGTTCAAATCCCTGATAAGCTTAAACCAGGAATTGGGTACAATACCACACCCCCACCATACAATAACAACTACATCCCTCCTAAATCAGACTTGCTAGAGACCAAGGATAGGAAGGATTTGCATGAGGGAGACACTAAGGTAGATCCTTTAGATGAAGTAGTTGTTAAGGACAAGATTGAGAAAGAAGCTTGTAAGAGTAAGGATAACACTGTGAGTGGTGAGATTCCCTTAGAAAATAACATTCTTACCAATGAGGGTGGTGGAAGGGATAGGGTCAAATCTAATGATGTTGAGAAGACTGAGGGAAAGTCTAAAAAGGTCCATTACAAGCAGACCACAGTTGTGAATCATGTTCCTTGCAAACAGTGTGCAGGTAAGAAATATGAGCCCCTAAAACATGATAAAAGGAGGGAAATGAAAGAAATTGGAATAATCAGTGGGCTCAAAAACAAGGAGTTGATCTGAGTAGAATCATCAGACCAAAACCTTGTTTCATATGTGGCAAATTGAACCATCTTGCCAAGCACTGTTATTTTAATCCTATGAACCAAAGGATAAATTTTCAAAGATCTGTGCAAAAACCCTTTGGTTATAGGAAGAATGAAAGGAACCATGTGGCTAAGAAACCAGTGAAATCTAAAAGCCACATGAAGAAAAAGACTGTAAAAGAGAGTGTCAAGATGTGGGTTCCCAAAAGCACTAAAACTGTTAGTACTGCTACCACAAATAGTGTTGCTGACAAAGATAGTGCTGCTGAGAGTGTTAGTACTTCTAAAACTAACATTGTTAGTACTTCTTCAAATGTTAGTACTGCTAAACCTGTTAGTGCTGCTAACACTGTTAGTACTTCTAAAATTAGTACTGCTTCTAGTATTTGTGCTTCTAGACCAATCATCTTGACAAAGTACTCCAGTAAAGAGTCTTCTGAATTTAAAAATCTCATCAAAAAGGAGTGCAAGTACTTTGATGAGAAAGGGAGGCCCAAGACCACTTTGGCTTGGGTTCCCAGTCAATACTAATTGATTTATCTTATGTGTAGGGCAACCAGCAGCTCAAGGGAAAGAGCATTTGGTATGTTGATAGTGGTTGCTCTAGGCACATGACAGGGAACATGGCTTGCCTCAAGAATTTCAAGAAAATTGATGGAGGGCATGTTGCCTTTGGTAATACTCCAGATAGAGGTAAGATTAGTGGTAAGGGTGATGTAACAAAAGGTAAGATGACCTTTGAAGATGTTTTTTATGTTGAACAGTTAAGATACAACCTGTTAAGTGTATCACAGGTTTGTGACAAAAAGCATAGTATATTATTCACTGATTCAGAATGCATTATTCTTGCTCCTTGATTCAAGGTAGTTGATGAAAAGATGATACTACTAAGAACTCCTAGAAAGGATAATGTCTATTGTTTGGACATGGAAAATGTTTCAAATGATTCATCCCTAAAATGTCTTGTTTCAAAAGCTTTTTTGGATGAATCATCACTTTGGCACAGAAGGATGTGTCACATGAACTTTAAAACAATGAATAAACTTGTTAAAAACAACCTTGTAAGATGTTTGCCTTCAAAAGTATTTTCATGTGATGATCATTGTGTTGCTTGTCTCAAAGGCAAACAACACAAAACTTCTTATAAGTCCAAAGAGTTGAACACAATTTCTTCTTCTCTTCAGTTGTTGCATATGGATCTGTTTGGTCCTACAAATGTCATGAGTATAGGTAAGAAATCATACTGCTTAGTTATTGTTGATGATTACTCTAGATTTACATGGGTATATTTTCTAAGGACTAAGGATGAGACAAGTGGACTGATCAAATCCTTTATTCTAAGAATTGAAAACCAAACAAATCAAAAGGTAAAAGTCATTAGGTCAGATAATGGTACTGCATTTAAAAATCTTGATCTAAACACCTTTTGTGAGGAAAAAGAAATTGAGAAGCAATACAGTGCTCCTAGGACTCCACAACAAAATGGTGTTGCTGAGAGAAGGAATAGGACACTGATTGAAGCTGCTAGATCTCTGTTAGCTGATTCAAAACTTCCAATTACTTTCTGGGCTGAAGCAGTTAATACTGCCTGCTATGTCCAAAATAGAGTTATAGTAGTCAAGCCTAAAAACAAGACACCATATGAGCTTTTAAGTAAAAGAAAACCATTTATTGGATTTTTCAAACCTTTTGGGTGTCCTTGTACCATTCTCAATACCAAAACTCACTTAGGAAAGTTTGATAGCAAAGCAGATGATGGTTTTCTTATTGGTTACTCATCTCAGAGTAAGGCCTACAGAGTATTTAATTCTTCTTCTAGAATAATTGAGGAAAGTGACAATATCAAATGCAATGAGAACACACCAAATCCTATTGGTTCAGGTCCTCAGTGGTTATTTGACATTGATTCACTAACTAACTCTTTGGGTTTCAGTAGTGATGATCATGCAGGATCAGGAAGTGGAGGATCAGGGGATGAACAAGTACAAGATATTATTCCTCAGTCTGTGATCTTTCCCATACCTACAATGACCCCTGTTGAAATCTGTGAAAGGGAGACTGTTACTGAATCAAGTCATAGTGAAGAAGAAAGAAGAGATGATGAGAATTTAGAGCATGAAGAGTCAGAAGAAGCTGATGAGATTCCCTTAGCTGACTTAAATGATTCCAATTTAGATGTGGGAATGAATGAAGAACCTAGTCTTCAGACAAGAACTCAGAAAAATCATCCTCCTGAGCTGGTAATAGGAGACATCACTTCTCCTATGATGACTAGGAATCAAAGCAGACTTCAAAATACTCTCTTGCTTTCTATCCCAGATTGAGCCTAATAAGGCTTATGAAGCAATGAAAGATTCAAGTTGGATAGAATCCATGCAAGAAGAGTTGCTACAGTTCAAATTGCAAGATGTTTGGGACTTGGTGGACCTTCCAAAAGGTCATAGAGAAATTGGCACCAAGTGGATTTTCAGCAATAAAAAGGATGAGAGAGGAATAGTAATAAGGAACAAAGCAAGGATAGTGGCACAAGGGTACACTCAGGAAGAAGGCATAGACTATGAGGAAGTTTTTGCTCCAGTTGCAAGGGTAGAGGCAATTAGGCTGTTTCTAGCCTATGCTTCATTTATGAAGTTCAAGGTATACCATATGGATGTGAATAGTGCCTTTCTGTATGGAACAATTGATGAGGAAGTATATGTCTGTCAGCCCTCTGGATTTGAGAATCCATCATATCCTGACAGAGTATACAAACTGAAGAAAGCTCTCTATGGTCTACATCAAGCCCCAATAGCATGGTATGATACTCTGTCTACCTATCTCTTAGAAAATGGGTTTGAAAGAGGAATAATTGACAAAACCCTTTTCATTAGAAGAAGTAAGAAGGACATCCTACTTGTTCAAATCTATGTGGATGACATCATCTTTGGATCTACAAAATATCAGATGTGTAGAAACTTTGAAGAGTTGATGCACAAGAGCTTCAAAATGAGTTCAATGGGTGAACTTACGTTCTTCCTTGGGCTTCAAGTGAAACAACAGAAAGATGGGATTTTCATAAGTCAATCAAAGTATTTGAAAGACATCCTAGATAAGTATGGTCTATCAGACTAAAAGCCAGCAAGCACACCAATGGAAACACACAAATAGATCACAGCTGATCTTAAGGGGGAGGAAGTTGATGTCCATCTTTATAGATCAATGATTGTATCCCTCATGTATCTCATAGCCTCAAGACCAGATATCATGTTTCCAGTGTGTGTGTGTGCCAGATTCCAAGTCAAGCCAAAACAGTCACATCTTCAAGCTGTTAAGAGGATTTTCAGATACTTAAGAGGGCAACCTAGATTAGGTCTTTGGTATCCTTATGAATCTTCTTTTGACTTGATTGCATATTCAGACAGTGACTTCGGTGGTGCTAATATGGATAGAAAGTCTACTTCAGGAGGATGTCCACTTTTGGGTGCAATACTAGTATCTTGGCAGTGTAAGAAGCAAACCATAGTGTCCTTATCCACAATAGAAGCTGAGTACATTACTCCTGCAAGTTGCTATTCACAGGTTCTATGGATTCAGAATCAAATGCTGGACTATGGGGTAACCTTTCTTCACACTCCAATCTTCATTGACAATAGCAGTGCTATTAGCATTGTTAACAATCCAGTCAAGCACTCCAAAACAAAGCACATTGAAATCAGGTATCACTTTATTAGAGACTGCAATGAAAAGAAGCTAATTCAAGTTGCTAAAGTTCATACTGATAACCAGTTTGCTGATCTATTCACTAAAGCTTTTGATGTGGGTAGATTCACTTTCTTGGTCACAAGTGTGGGCATGATCAACTCTGAATGAGCTCATGTTTGTATACCTGTTATTTGTTTATTTTGTTTGGTGTTACTAATCATCTTTCTCAGCAATTTTATTGCCCTGCTCAGACTAACACAAGCTTTAACAGTGTAAGTATAGTTAATGCTGCCAGTGCAGTTTTAATACTGCCAGTGCAAAGTTACTACTTCAGATTCACTATTACTACTGCTAGTCTGAGTGACTACTTCAGGTATGTGTTAATACTGCCAGTAGTTAATACTGCCAGTAGTTAATACTGCTAGTTAGTTAATACTGCTAGGAGTTAATACTGCTAGTCGTTAATACTTCTAGTTAGTTAATACTGCTAGTAGTTAATACTGCTAGTCGTTAATACTGCTAGTTAGTTAATACTGCTCTCAGTTAATACTGCGAGTGGTTAGTACTGCTTTAACGGAAAATAGGGTTAATACTGCTTCTTTCCCGAATCATATAAATACACTCTTTGCCCGCCTAAAAGCTCATAACGACTCTTTGCATACTGTTCATCTTCTCTCTCACTCTTTTTTCTCAAGCAACAAGTGTGTTTCAGTCCAGTATCCTCAAGAACGATGGCATCCATGGCGTTTATTGATGAACACAATGAGATCGCAATGCTTCAAAAGCCGAAGCAGGCTGATAGATTCCATCAAATAGTCGATTTTCTCAAGACCAGTCACATAGCATATGCTCTTACTGTGTCACCACCAATTTTCATCGAGCACCAGAAGCAATTTTGGGCCAATGCCACCGTTGTTACTGAAAACGGTGTGCAGATCATCAAGACAAGGGTGTGTGACAAACCCTTGATAGTCACTGAAGAGGTCATTCGCATCAGTCTACGACTAGACGATGCCTCAGGTATTACTTCTATCCCTAATGAGGACTTGTTTTCCAATCTAACAAGAATGGGGTATGAAGGCCAACAGGGTGTTTTCAAATTTTACAAAGCAAACTTTTCTTCCCAATGGCGGTTCTTTGTTCATACCTTTATGCACTGTATCTCTAGAAAAATTACTGGATGGAGTCAGTTCAGCAGTACCATTGCTTATGCTTTGGTCTGCTTGTCTAATGCCAGAAAGTATAATTTCTCAAAAATGATTTTCAATGACCTTGTGTCAAACTTGGGAAATAAAAAGAGTTTCTATATGTACCCAAGATTTGTCCAGGCAGTTATAACCTCTGAATTAACGGATATACCTAAGTTTAATGAGGTATGTACCTAAAATTCCTAAGGGCAAGGTCTTTTTAAATATGAAAAGATCTGCCAAGGACTCGGAAGGAGTTGACACCCCATTGTTCTCTACAATGATGGTGGTGTCCCGCAACCAAGAAGGTATGGCATCAGGGTCAAGGCCCTCACTAGACCATCCCACTGAGAGCCAAACCCAACCTTCAACCACTATATCACTTCCTCAGACTCTTGTTCATAAGCCAACTCCTGTTTTAACCAAAACTTATACTAATAGAAAGGTACACAAGGCTCCTTCCCTTGTTGTACCTCCTACAATCCCAGAACCTCAAAGCCCTCTAATGGAGCATTCTCCATTAGAGAATATCTATAGGGAAACCACTGGGGTGTCTCCCAACCCCAAGGAGGTGCTCACTGAGGAGATGTATGAGCATATGGGTGAGAAGGCTGCCACTACTCCTGCTAGCACAGAGGAGGTCAGTGGTAACATCACTAAGACCTTCCCTATGGCAACTTTGGGTGAGCAATCATCCAAAGGTCCCAGGTGCCAAGAAACCAAGGGGGTGGATGGTGCTTCTTCTAGGCAGAAGACCTCCACTACTAAATGTTCCAATGATCCATCAAAAGGGGTTAACACTCCTAGAGAAGGTGAGGATAGATATGACTATCATGAATTGATTTATGCCATGTCCAAAATGGCAACTGAACTGGATTCTCAGAAATAGGTTGTAAATGAGCTCAAGAAAGTCATCATCAACCAACAAGCAGAGATCAACAGCTTAAAGAAGTTGGTTTAGAAGGTGGTCCAAAAGAAGAAGAAACAAAGGTTTGTGCTCAGAAGAAGGAATCCAGTGATTGATGCTCCCAAAAAGGGAGAGTCAGAAGCTGAGGTCAACTTGGAGAGGGAGTTACATGGAGTTGAGGGGGAGTTTGATGTATTTACAGAAACAGGGCTTGTGTTTGAAGAAGCAACAATAACAGATAGAGCAGCAGAAACAGTTAATGCTGCTGAAGCAAGCAAAGCAGCAGAAACAGTTAATGCTGCTGAAATAAATGAAGCAACAGAAATTGTTAAAGAGGTATTATCTGACCTCATTAGCAGGAATCTGGAAGAATTTGAGATAGTTGAAGCTTTAATCAAGGCTAAACATGATACTCCCAGGGTCACTTCAAAGGCCAAAGGAGTTGTCATCAAAGAAAAGGGTGAGGTTATCAAGAAAGCAAGTGTTGAGAAGACAGTAAGCAAGGATAAAGGCAAAGCCAAGATAGTGGAATCTGACCAACCACTTAAAAAGCAAAAGTTGATTGAGTCAGATGAAGCTTTGGCTAAGAAGATTCAAGCAGAACTTGAGCAAGCAGAATCAGTTCAAGTGGAGAAAGATAGAGAGATGGCAAGAGCTCTAGATGTAGAGCTTAATGAAGTATATCAACAGAGCTTGGCAACAGAGATAGCACAGAAGAAAGCTGCAACTCTAAAGAAGCCTGTGATGATCAAAATGGCTGCTAAGAAGAGGCAACCTTCAAAGACCTACCTTGGCACTCAAGAGAGAAAGAAGATGATCACTTTTCTCAAAGGTGCTGTGGGAGTAAAAAAGGAGATGTTCTCAAAGATGTCATTTGAACAGATCAAAGGGTTGTATGATGCAGAGATGACTAAGCTTCAAGGGAATGACAAAGCCAGAGTTGAAATGGAAAAGAGGATGAAAGAGAGTAATGACTTTCTAATAGAAAAACCTTTTCCTGATGATCAAGAAACTCCAAAGAAGGAAGCTACTCTTGGTGAAAGTTTGAAGACTCTGAAAAGAACTAAAATGATGGCAAGAAAAAACTTTGTTAAGAAACCTAGAGTGGCTGAGGAAGTAGCTGAACAAAAGGTAGCTGAAGAAGAAGGGGCACCTACGTCTGCAGAAAAGAAAGCTCAATCTCAGGAAGAACCATCAAGTACTTATGATGTAAATATGTACATGGTGGTGATGAAGAAAGTGCCTGAGCCTATAACTGTTGAACCAGTTGGTGTCAAGCCTCCTGAGATTATTCACTGGGATACCATGGAAGTAGATGGTAAGGAATATATCAGGCTGAAAAGGAAGGATGAAAAGTTTGAAGTGTATCCTACTTGGGCCAAGATAGTAAAAGTATGCTCCAGATCTGACTTAGAGGAAATGTTTGAAGTGGGGATGAAACTATATGTTGACAAGCTGAAAGCTCCAGGGATACCAGTTACAAAACTTGTGATGGAATATCTGTGTTTGTTATTCAAGCCAGAGGAAGTTCAGTATGTCATCAGAAATGTGTTCAAAACCATTAACAACTGGACTCTGTATGAAAGAAGTGGAGTATATGCACTGGCCGTGGATACAAGTCATTTTGAATACTTTTTGGTGGATAGAGTTTACAACCATAGCAGATTAAAGTTGCATGCTATGTTAAAGAAGAAGCTTCGTTGTGCATACAATTATGAAATGGCAAGGTACTTGATCCAAAGAATTATCAATCAAAGTTTGGGGCTGAATCCTGATATAGGTGTATGAAAATGGAGTTTTGGGAGCATCTGAAGAACTTGACTTCTCTTCTCTAAAAGTCAAGTTAAGGGGAGATTGTTGGAAACTGAAGATGTGTCTAAGTGATTAATACTGCCAGACTTTCATGATTACTACTGCTGAGATAAGTTACTACTGCTGAGCCTGATTAATACTGCTTCAAGAAATTAATACTGCTGAGCATAGTTAGTGCTGCTGGTGAAGATTAATACTGCTCAGAGTGTTAATGCTGCTGTGACTTAATACTGCTTATTTGATAGTCAAGATATGCGTAGATCAAGGCTTAAAGATAATCTTGGAAGGTTGAAGATAACTATGGAAGAATATACTGAAGATCTTTTAAGTTTTGTAATTATCTTTTATTTTTAGTATATGTATAGATGTAGTCAGAATAGTTTCAATATACGAGATTTTTTAAGTTTTTTGTTTAGATAGAGAATTAACCTCAAGGTTACAATCCTAATTCTAGAGAAGTAGAATTCGTCTTGGTGAGCCTGTTCATCAAGATTGAGGTTTTGTTTGAAATCTTGTAACTTTAATCATTCAATAAAGTTTACAAGTTGTGATTCATTCTTTACTGTTACATTGATATTTTGAATATTAAAGTGTTATTCCGCAACTTCTTTAATATTGTTTCTGAGTTTTATTGTTCTTGTTAAGAATCAGATCCTGACAAGGTTTACCTTTCAGCACTTTGTTCTTCTTGGTTGTTGATGCATGTACAAATGATTTGTTACTTTTCTTCTCTTCCTTCTTTCCTTTCTTTTCTTCCTTCTTCTCATCATTCATCTCATTTTCAACCACTGGTTTCACTCTCCATACCAGTTTTTCTTTTTTATATCTCCTTCTTCTATGTGTACCTGAACCATCTATTTTGCTATCATAGAAAAGATTAGTAGTACGAATCTGATTGAAAGATTTAATTGACCTTTTTGTAGAAACAGTTTGCTGATGTGAGCTTGATGTTGGCTTATTAGAACCAACTGAAATATTTCTAGGTGAGTGGATTTTTGACTTTGGAGTCATTTGCTCAGTCACCACCACCTTTGAAACAATCTTTTCAAGCTCTTTTACCTTTGAAGAGTAACTATCTCTTTCTTTTACAAGAAGGTCAATCTTCGTCTTGAATTCAGACTTCGTTTGCTGCTCTATAAGCACACAAGTAGATAGCTCAGATAACTTTGCAGTTAGCTTCTTTATCTCTGCTTTAAATAAGCTTCTTTCTTCCTCAAAGCCCATTTCAGCATTTGTCCTCTGACTAGATATTTCTTTGAATATCCCAACATTCTTCTGTTCTATGATCTTCTTCTCTTTATCAAATTTCTCTCTTTCCATTATGATTACTTTCTCAAAGTCAGAAATTTGTTGAGAAAGTTTTATACATTTCACCTCAACCATCTTCTTCTCGTCAGCACATTTCCTGGAAAAATCTGAGAACTTCTTAGCAAACTCTTTCTTTTCTTTCTCAAAAACTGATTTTTCTTCAACAATTTGAAATTCTAATTCAAAGATCTTCTTTTCATTAGCACACCCTGTTTGCTTCAACTTGATAAGGTGATCTTCTAATTTTGAGATCTTGCTCTTTAACTCAGTGTTTTCAGCTTCCAAAAACAAGACCTTTTCATCATTAAGCCCAGAAGTCTGTTTCAGAATTGTGTGTTCCAGATTCTAGTTTCTAAACAAGATTAATCAAACAAACAAGATATCTTAATCAATTACCTGTTTTGATTTCACTTTTAATTCCTCAATTACAAACTTTCTCTCTCAAGAACTTTCTTTCTCTCTCTCTCTTTGTCAGATACGTATTCTCTCAAAATGACAATTAGACAACTAAAAACTCTCTTGTCAAAGCTTGCGCGTTTTGAATTAAACTCGCTAGCTATACTTACGCGTTCCACACTTAGAACTTTTTCCTGAAATTTCAAACTCGCACGTTGAGTGAACTCGCAGATCACTGTTTCTCTTCAAACTCGCACCCTTCGATTAGCGCGTTTGAAGAACTCGCTAACCACTACGTGCGCGTTCTGGTCCTTAGAAAATTTTCCAACTTTTCCAAACTCGCAGACTTCGATCAGCGAGTTTCTAGAACTCGCAGATTGTTACTTGCGCGTTTGAGACCAAAATCTTCCCTTCGACTTGCGCGTTCTAACGGATGAATCTTGCGCGTTTGAACGATGAACTTGTGCGTTCTGGAGATCTAGCGCGTTCTTCAGAAAGTCGACCCAAAAATTGAGTTTTCCATCTATTTTCGATCTAAACTTTTGTGAATTGGTTTGAAATTTTGAATTGTTGCTCGATTACAATACTGGAACGTATTACAACACAAGAATTTCACAAACAATCACTTACAATACAAAATGAACAATGAAACAGTGAATATCGACTCGTGAACAAAAACTCAACAAAAATCACAAATTCGTGAGAATTACAGTTCAATTCAGAAATTAAAGTACATAGACTCGATCTATTACACTTTTCGAACAATTCCTAATCAAAATTTGCTCCAAAAACGCAGAAAAACTCTAAAAATGATTTTGCACAGTCGAACTCAGAGTCGAACTTGTTTTCTTGATTTTTCTTGATCTGATTTCACTTTGAACCTGCTCTGATACCAATTGTTATTCCCAGATTCTAGTTCCTAATTGCTACAAACACAATCAAGATGAGAAATCATATGTCATTGATGAATCAAAGATTATAATCTCACAACTTTCTCTCACTACTCTCTCACTAGAATAATGTTCTAAACATCTCTTCTCTAATTCGTGTACATCTGATTACAAAGACAAGAACACAAGGTATTTATACCTCTAACAATTACAAAGAAACAAATTACAATTACATTGACTTTGACTTTATTAACAAAAGATTTTGACTTTCAGTAAGAGTTAACTTTCTTAGCTTTGACATCTTGAACTTTAGTCTTCAATGTTTATGATCTTGAATCCAACAAATATGTGCTCTAACATAGAGAGAGAAAGCTTTCACAGAAAACATTGTATATGAAATTCTTGGAATCAAAGTAAAACAGGTTGAGTAATTGATTCGTATCATCTTGTTAATAGATTGAATTACATTTAGAACTTGAATCTCAGGGAATAATAGATACACATGAAAAGTCTTCCACTTTGTCTTTGAAAAGTCAGTCTCTTGTGCTTTGAAAAGTCATCAAGTCTTGAACATGAAATCTTTGAAACTTTGATCTTTGCAACTTTGCATCTTTAAGGATCTTTGGATAGCTTGTAACTTCAGTCTCTGATCTCTGAATAGTCTTTGAAAAACAAATTTTCTCGAATCATCTCTGTAAAACTTTGACATATATTCTCGAGCTTCTTGACTTTCACAAATCTTCTTTCTTTGTGTTGGAACATAAAATGTTCTAAGTTTAGAAGTTTTGTAAAGTCATCATTTAATTTGTATTTTGGGCCTTGTTATTGCATTGGGTTTGGGCTTTAATGTAAACAAGGGTGATGAGGGTATAAATAGGGATTGTATTGTAGTTTGTATGAAACTTTCAATTGAAAATGTAGTCGTATACAGTCTAAGTGTTTTTAGAGAGAGAAAAATTTCCTCTCTCTAGAGTGTGTGAATAAAAAATCAATTCCTCCCCAATCATCTCTTGTTCTTCATTTTACATTGATTTAATTGTGATCAATGGACCTATCAAGTGGTATCAGAGCCAAAATCGAAGAAATCATAATTGTTGATCCCAAGTTTGGTGTTCTAAACTTGATTTACTTTTAACTACACAAAAACAAATGATTAAGAGTGCAGAAGGGTTTTGAAGTGTAGAAAAATATAGCTTAAATGGTAGTAAATACACTAGCAAGTAATAAACAGAAACATGAAATGTATAGAGACAATTACTGAAGAATCTGCTTCATTAACTTGAAAAAATACACCAAGAACACGCACTTGTGAGTGCTAATATGGTCCAAGAAAATACAACTTTCTATCATGTTAGTGTGTGCTCGCATGATTCTAACAATGGTGGTGCTCCTATAATATACGAGGAGGATGCACCCCATAGTACAAGACAAAGGCTGGCATTCTAATGAGAGAATGCCACATGGAAAGGTAAAACATCGTGCGCCGCATAAAGGATTTGTAAAATCATCATACAGCAAGCTCACGTGTTCTGCACGTGGGGTTGTCTTGAACTATTTATCAGGAAGTCTTTCATCTCCAGAGGTTAGCCATCACAGAGGCTCTGTGATCTGAAACTGATCTTCAGGTTAAAGTTCTCGAGTAGATGGTCGACATGATCTTCTGTGCTTGCAACTTCTGTGGTGTACTTGAAGATTTGAGCCGTCTTCTGAGGTTCCTATACTATTTTTCAATACTTCTATACAAATGAAGTGGAGCTAACAATCTCCCTCTAAGTAGTGAAAAATAAAGATTAGAATGGAGAATGCTTGGCTAAGTTAGAAATGAAGAGGTGAAAGGAACTCATCCTCTAAAAACTAATTTTCATTCAACATAAAAATGCCAGAAGGCAATTACAGTGGAGCTCAAGTACATGAATGAAAGCAAAAAACAACAAAATACATGACATCAGAGCCTATATCTTGGCATATGGGAAATCGTCGATACTTCTGCCAAATCCTCCTTCCTTCTTTAGCTCTCTGTAGTAGAAAGCACACATGTCTCTGAAGCTCAGAGTTGCACTTATATTTTCTAGGAGAACATCTGCAACTTTAGTATGAACGAGTGGTGTGCCTCTGTGCTTGATGATTTCTTCTTGAACGTACAACAGAGACTGATTTAAGTATTTTTGGCTTTCTATACCTATGAAGATTTTATTTTCGCCTTTGGGATTAAGGTATACAAAGCCAAATTTGGGGGATGAGATGATTGGGTTTGGAAGGATGTTGGCAGAGGGGGGTAAGTTGTCCTCTGGTGAAGTAAGGTTGACTCTTTTCACACCAAGATCAAGAGCCACCTGAAAATCCACTTCACTGTAGTATAGCAGCTTTTCCCTCATTGTTTTCTTGATAATTGAGTGGGCTTCTTGATTCTCTTTCTTCCACCCATACCTATCCTCTATCCATTTGAAAAGCTCTGAGAGATCGTGAGGATGGAGGTTTGGTAGGTCTGCATCTGTGAAGGTCCATATTTCTCCATCTTCTTTTCTCACGGCGTACTCACAGAACTAGAATTTTTGCACTTGGTGTGGCCCAACTTTATCACCAGAACCTCTGATATGGAGAAGACTTTGTGTTTTGGCTGATACTTTTCTTTGTTAAATTTCCTCCTTTCCTCTGAGATTATATCCTCTGAGAGATTGATAGGAGGCTGAAAGTCATGAACTCCACGGATGTAGAGATATTTGAAGACCTCTTCTTTAATGTCTTTCTTTGGAGGGACAGGGAAGGGTTTTCTTAAGCTATCGAAACCTTGGATGACCTCTGCAACTCCATCCTTAGAGGGGTTTTCAATTGGGTCCAGGATGGGAAGTTCTGAAAAGGGTTGCAAGCCAGATGCCCAGTCCTCCTCTTCGGGTTTTACCACTTTGAATGCCTCAAAAGAGCTCTTCAGAAGTTTTTCGGTGTTGGGAGGAGGTGCCTTTTTGACCTTCAGAGGTTCTGTGGCTAAGTCTTTGCCTTTGTCTTTCATAGAGGGTTTTGGGGGTGCTTGTTTGGACTTTGGGAGGTCAAGCTACAAAGGCTCGTTGTTGTTTTGTCTTCTGAGGACTTGGCTCTGAGCTTATTGGAACTTGATTTAGAGGCTCTGCTGGGATTGGTACATTTTGGATTACCTTCTGCAGAGTCTCCTCCTCATGAGGACCAGGGCCAGAGGCATCAAGATCTTGGTCCTCATGCCTTGCCCTCTTCTGCCCTGCTTGAGTTTGGCAGGTGGCAGGTGCCCGCCTTTTCTTTTTCTTACAGAGGTGATCTTCTATATGTTTGGAGATTTTGTCCATGACATCCTCTGCGGCCAACTATAGCTTGTTCACTTCATAGTCTGATTTGAATTTCAGCTTTGCAACTGTAGACTTGAGCTCTGTGGCGACTGATTTCCCTTCCTTAGAGATGTCAGATCCCAGAAGATTCAGATCCTTCAGAAACAGTCAGCCCATGGCTTGAAGATCTTCTTTGGTATCCATGGCTTAGATGTTCGTCGTAGAGGGGGTGGTTATGGTGCAGAGGATGAGGCTGAAACCTAAATTAGGACCATGACACTCCGAGTCATGTCTTTAATTTCCTCTTTGAGCTTGGTTAGATCTTCCACCCTAGAGGCAGTAACTTCTGTGGCTAACTTGGCCATTTCTTCCATGGCAATATCTCTGACTTGTTTAATGGCATCTGTTTGGATGTTGATGGACTTTGCACATTGTTCAAAGTCGTCCTTTTTGGCATTTGAAGATGAGGCATCCAACAGTTTCTTGATATCTGCCAAGTTCTGAGCTGAGATTTGTTGAAGTGCCTTCAGAGCTTCTATTTGTGCTTCCACTGTCCCAATTAGTTTGTTGAAGTCACTTCTAGAGACAGAGGATTCTGTAAGCCTTTTGAGTTCTAGAGCGTTTGCCAAAGAAACATTTTTGGATGTCACCCCGTCGTTTCAGATTTCATCGATTGTAAGTGAGGAGATGGTGGGAATGTGATCATCCAATGTGTCGAGTCTTTCGAACACTTTGTCAACAAAGGCTTTAAACTCCTCCTTTGTGACATAGTTGTCTAGGGTAACATCTGGATCAACACATGATCCAGATTTGGCCAAGAAGTGTTTGGCACCTTCAGAGCCTATAGGGATGTTGAGCTCTGGAGGATTTCCTTCCAATCCTTGATGTTCCACGAAGGAATCATCTATGGAAGTTCTGTCAACAGGTTTCCTGGGGGAGGGTTCAGAGGCTCCCTCAAGATTCTTGTTGATTGAATCCTGTGGATGTTCTAGATCCACAGAAGTATCGTGATCTCGCACCACCAACTCTGAAGTGGTTTGGGGGTCACTCGTGTGTGCTACAGAGGCAACAAATGCCTTTGTGAGGGGTTCTGTCATGTCCTGGGGAAAATGAACACTTATAGCTATACCTTCATCCTTTTGAGAGGATGGGGTGGATTTGGTTTCCCTGGCTAAGTGTGGCATAGAGGATGAATGAATATCCTCTGTCCGGATAGATAGGTTCAGGTTCGGATCGTGTAGTCCTGGTTCAATACCTTGCCGCACTAGAACTGCAAAGATAAGAATGTGGGTTGCACAGGGAGTTTGGTTAGGTTTTGTGCCTAAGGCATCTTTTGTACTGCTCTCCTCCTTTGATTTTTTCTTTTCTTCTACCCTCTCGTCTTCACTTTGGGACATCCCTGTCACATCCTCAATATCCATATCTACCATTTCACCTATACCTGCTGAGTATCTCTTCGTTACCTCTTTTGCAATCTTAGTGGCTATTTGCAGAGGACTCTGAGGTCTTTCTTCTGAGGTTTCTTCAAAGATCAAGGCCCTACGTCTTTTCCTCTGCAAAGGTTTTTCAACAACCTCTGCAGGTTCATTCTCAATAATGAAGGGCTCTGCTTTAGCTTCCTCGACCTTGTATTTCTCTGCCAATTTTCTCAATGTCTTCTTTTTCTTTTCAGAAGGCATAACCACCTCTGTGGTTTTTGTGACATGGACTGCTTTTGAGGTGTCCTCTGCCATTGCCTTTTCCTTCTTGGTCTTCTTGGCCTTTGGAACCTCTACTTATGCGGTTCTCTTCTTGTGTTGTTTCTTTTTCTTCTTTTTCTCACTCCCCACCCCCTTCTCAACTTCTACTCTCTCCTCACTCACAATCTGTGCCTCTGCATCCACATCCTCTGCTCCCACAAGACTCTCATCCCTAAGATAAACGACTATCTCACCTACTTGAAATCCTACACGTGGGGGGGTTGCAGGACTTGGTTCAGGAGTCATGTACCCAAGAATGTAAGCCTGAACACCCTCTTCACTACCCAAATACTGCAGAAGCTTAGCCGATAGAGGTCTGGCTGCTAGATATCCCGTCTTTAGTGTGGTCGGTTTGTGGGACTTCATTTCGTGAAGCTTGATTACCTTGCCCTTTGCGGGTAGCTTTCCTTCCCCAATCAAGTCATCTCCTAGAAGTAATGCGAAGAATCTTCCGAAGACCAGATTCTTTGGTTTTGTGCCCCTGTCCTTATTTTGTTGTTTAGTTATCATGACATTCCTGATTTCTTTGAAGATCAAGCCTGCATAATCGAGTGGGAGATCATAGTAGATCCTGTACATGATGGCCATAATTGTGTGTCTTGATTGGTCAGCGCTGCCTACTTTGGAAGTTAGGCATCTGTTCAGTATGGAAAATAGAACGTTCCACAGAGCGGGAAGGTTTTGTCTTCTGATGTCGGTCCTCTTGGATATTGGAATGGTGTAGCCTATAAACCTTAAGGATTCCAAGAGTTCTTCTTCCGTGGGTTTTTCAGAGAATTTCTTGAGATGCAGATCATTTTTGGTGGGAAAGTCAAGAATGTCAGATAACCTTCTTCTGTTAATCCCTAAATCCAGAATCTTCTCTGTTGATGGATGAGTTGCATAGCCCATGATGCAGTACCCATATCTGTCCATTTTTACGTGACGTGCACTCAGCCATAATTGTTGTATGTAGGATTCAGGGACATCATTCCTTTTCATGGTTAGGGCTTTGGTGAGGAAGTGATTTTTCATAATGTTGATCAATGGTTCAACTTCAGTAGGGAATCCTTTTGGGTCCAGAGTGACAAAGTGGTTATTGGGCTTAAGGTTCATGTTATTCAGATGATAGTCGTGCCTAGTGAAGGATAACATTCGGCTAGTCAGGACTTGTTCTTGTTCAACAGAGTGGGAATCAGCCTTTTGGGCCATTGAGTGCTGAGAGTGGTTCGAATCCTTTGATCCTTGGGAGTTCTTGGATGAAACAGAAGAAGAAGTCATTGCAGAAAAAGAAAGATGAAGGAAGTTCTTGCTATGGAGTTCTTGAGAGAAAGATTCAGGTAGAAAAGAAATGGGTAAAGTGAAAAACGAGGGTTTTTATACTGAGAGGAGAGTAAAAAAAAATTTAAGTAGTAAATTATAAAACTTGAAATCCGTAATAAGTACATAAGGATAATGCGTCGTTTAGGAAAAAAGACGGTACAGATACGATCCACTAAGATTTTGCCATGTCAGTATGGGCGGTGAACGATCGAGTACGTGCACCTCCCCCTATTCTCACTCGCGTGGAATTTGCTATACCCAAATGACTGTGACTTTTACAAATAACCCTCGCTCAATGAACTTTTTGGAAAAATTTCATAAGAGATGAAAGTGGCAGAAGCTCTGTGGGTAGAGAGTTTCTGGGGTCATGTGCAGGGTTCTCAGCGCAAGGTTGACCTAAAAATTTACGAAAGAACAATGAGATGATCGAGTATCATTCCAAATAGGAGCTCCTAAGTCAAGAGATCCCCTTTGTGAGGTGCAGAGGCTCTGTGACTCGTCACAGAGGCTCTGTGAAGGACCTCAGAGGCTCTTAGACCAAAAATTTCTATTTGAAGAAAGACATTTGAAAGTTTTGATCACCCAAAGTTTTGATAAGATTTGAAGAACAAGGTGGGACATATCTGGAAGATTGGGGTCCGAGAAGAGAAAGTTTTTTCTTTAAAGGTGCGTGAACTTGCCTTATCCTGCAGAATCTCTGTCGCAAAGAACTTTCTTTCTCCCCCTTGAATCGACAAAGTCTTCTCTGTGTGGCTTGTTTTGCTCCCCCTTGATCTATCCTTGGGTCATTAAGGATAAGTTTTGTACAAGATACTTAATCAAGGAAACTTAACAAAGAGGCAAGGAAATGATGAAGACAAGAAAAATATTTACAAACAAGGAACTGTACAAACAAAAATAAGATTATTTACAAGAGAGGCTCTATGGGTCAACCCATGTTGAGCATACCAATTTTGCCAACGAGAAAAGTGAATCTTTTCTCATCCAGGGCCTTTGTGAAAAGGTCAGCAAGCTGGTAATATGTGGGAACAAAGTACATTTCAATAGTGCCATGCTCGACATGATGCTTCAGAAAGTGATACCTGATATCAATGTGTTTGGTTTTAGAGTGCTGAACCGGATTGGCAGAGATCGCAATGGCACTTTTTGAGTCACAGAGGATGGGTATCTTTTCAATGTCAAAACCATAGTCCCTGGGTTGGGTTCTCATCCACAGAACTTGTGAACAACAACTAGCAGGAACAATATATTCTGCTTCTGTCGTAGAAGTTGATACACAATTTTGTTTCTTAGAAGTCCAACTGACTAGTTCACCTCCAAGAAATTGACAACTCCTAGAGGTACTTTTTCTATCGAGTTTACATCCTCCCTAATCTGAATATGTATAAGCCACAAGATCAAATCCAGAGTTCTCTGGATACCAAAGACCAAGATTTTTGGTCCCCTTTAGGTATCTAAAGATCCTCTTAACAACATGAAGATGAGACTCTTTGGGATTAGCTTGAAATCTTGCACAGAGGCATGTGGTAAACATTATGTCAGGTCTACTTGCATTTAAATACAGCAGAGATCCTATCATTCCTCTTTAGAGTTTGCACTCCATAGATTTGCTCTCTGGGTCTGCGTAAAGTTTACATCCAGTGGCCATAGGGGTCCTCATTGGTGAAGAGTCAGAGAGTTTGTATTTTTCAAGTATGTCAGAGACATATTTTGATTGACTTAAGAAAACGCCCTGTAGATCCCAGTACAGTGCAATCAACAGCAAATAATATCAAAGATGAATAAGATTTAAGCCACAACTACTAGTCATATGATTAATATGAACTCAAAGGGTTACAGGTTTACATAAAGAATTTCTGATCAGAGAGAATAAACCTATTGACTAGTAATCTGAATTATGAGACTTAAACTTTTCTAACCTAACAAATGAACTAAATAAAAACTTTAAATACTTAGGCGCATAGGCCTAATGGGATTATGGGCTTGGGCCCATCTAACAAAATAACTTTCAATTAATTACAAATCAAACCCTTATAAATACTTTATTCCACTTTCAACACACAGGACTTTCAGTCGTAAGAATATCCCCCTAAAGTTGAATAAAGCATTTAACAACTTGAAAAACTTCACGCCTTGATCTTCTTTCCCTCTTGAATCTTTGAAAACCTTTGGTGTTGCATGTCTTCATGTGTTTCCACGCTCCCCCTTGAATTAAGCTCTTAGTCTTCATAGTTTCAACTTTGTAACCAGATTCGATGTGCAATAGCCTCGACTGAATGCACTATCACCCAACTTTCAACTGTAGAAACTCAATCACATCGGATCAACACACAAGAAAGATAATGGGAGAGTTACTTGACATTCCACGGTGCATCTTCAGTTTAAAACAAAGAATCTGTCTTCGAACCGTGAGTTGAATAGACTTTCATCTCAAGAACTTGTTTCAATCAGCTCGTAGGAGGAATGAGTTGAAGCAAACACCACATGATACGGGAAAGAAAAAATTCAAACTTTGAAATCTTCATCTTTGAAAATTGAAACGACATTAAACTCATATCTTCATCTCTTTGATCTCCAGACTGTCTTCAGAAAAGCAAACTTTCATGAATCATCTTCATTCAGAAATTGAATCATTATGGAATGATTTCTTTTCACCAAAAACTTGAACTGAAATTGAACTTTATAAAATTTCTCCCCCTTTTTGATGATTGTGAACATCATGATCATCAAAACTCTTCAATTTCAACACATTCTTTGATCTCCTCCTTTGTGATAATATGACATTCTCCGCCCTTTGATCTGAGTATCCGTCAATTCAAGAAATGTATATCCGAATCTTTTCAAATTCAGATATAATAGGAATCATAAAGCTGAATCAACAAATGATACAATTAGTATGCCTGTAAGTAGCACTGAGCCACTTTGTACAACGGATGTAAATTGGAAAGGAGTTTTTGTGATGTTCACTCCCCCAGGGCTTTCATTCAATCATCGAAAAACCACAAAGGAATTTTCTATGAATGTAATGACAAGAAAACTCATTCCTTGTGTGCTCGTGCAAGTGTAGAAATGATTGAAGCTACTTAGCTTGATCAGGCTCAAATTGTGTAAATTGTTGATACAACAACAAATATTACACGGACTCAATGTGCATGAAATAAGTGCGAAGGTGGGGCAACTTTCCTTCTTTTTCAATATCTAAATCTTCCGAGTGAAGACTAGATAGCAGATATGCTGCGTCCCCAAAGAAAATGAAACATTTCTTTGTTAAGAAAGAAACGAGTGGCTGGTGGGGTAAAAACAAGAGTTGGCATGGGCTCACTGTCTGTTTCAATGATTGTCACCAAAGAATGTGAACCAATCAGTAGATGTGGTTGCCCGACTCAGAAAGTGTTTGGTGCAGAGTTTTCATATTCTTTTAACTCTGTTCTCACACCCTCTTTGTTTTTAACATTAAATCTCACTTCTAACCAAACTCTCTTTTTCATTTTTTCCGCTCAGCACAATGAGAAAAACTCAACCGGATGAGTTATCTCTGCCACTCTTTGAATTATGACCCCTCACCCCTCAATCACTCTAGGATAACTTCCGGGGTAGGAAACACTGGTTACCGTGAATCCATGGAAGTTCTGTTTAAGTTCTCACACAAATCCCATGTAAGTCCTAAAAAGAATGGTTGCTCAACAGTTTAATTTGAACATTGAAGCTCAAATAAGATAACACTATCAAAAAGTATGCTCAGGAGATTTGAGCAATTGAACTTTGAAAATCCGACAAAGTATCAATCAGATCAACTAAACTGGTTAGGGTATCAAAGAATTGGATATTTTGTTTATATGAAAAAATATAAACAATTTTGCAATGAATGCACAAGATTATGATTGATGCTCAACAACATTGAATTTCAAACCGGGGTATTACCATCGAAAAATTGGTTCGTTATGAGACATGGTAATAACACATACAAATGAAGTACTGAACTTGTGTGTGTGAATACGTTACAGTATAAGGATAAGATAATACGCAAGTATTGATCTTGAGAAACACACAGTCAGTTAAACATTAAAGCTCAAAAAAAATGAAAAACATTTAAATTCACACTTCTAGATTCATGAAACCTTTTGAGAATCAGAAGTGGTTTGAACATTTCAGAAACTGTTTTTCATGCTTGAAAGTTGTTCGTCTTTCAAACAATCAGAGATCTAGATCAGAAGATATTTACCTTTATGCTCCCCCTCAAATCATGATATAATGATTTAGGTCTTTTAAGCTCCCCTAGATATTTGCAAAATATCCAAGTCTGAACGTTGAAGAACTGGTCCTGATCTGTCATATGATCAGAAGCCATACTCCGTTGAAGTACGGGTTCTAAGCTGATTTACTTAGAAGCCTTCTTTCTTCTACTCCCCTTTGACAGTAGGTGCCTGCAACAAAGAATCAGTTTTTGGCTTTGATACCAATTGTAGATCCAGTACAGTGCAATCAACAACAAATAATATCAAAGACGAATAAGATTTAAGCCACACCTACTAGTCATATGATTAATATGAAATCAAAGGGTTACAGGTTTACAGAAAGGATTTCTTATCAGAGAAATTAAACCTATTGACTAGTAATCTGAACTTTTGAGACTTGTGTAACTCTTCTCTTTGCTCCTATTCCACAGGAGAAGCTTCTGGCAGAATTTGGGATTGCTTCTCTCCTTCAGTCAATGATAATCTGATATAGTGATCCACCTCATTTTCATCTACAAAGTTCAAAAAATGAACTTTCCACTCTTCATATTCTCTTTTGGACCACAGCCTTGGTGGGCTCACCATTTTGATCGTTTCGAATAGACTGTATTCGCTCCGACTTTGAAGACAGATGAAACTTGAACGGGATTAAATCTAATCTCAACTGCACTGTAATGATCGTGAGACAAGCAGGATGATCCAAAAGAAATGATATATAAAATAAAATAGGTAAAAGACCCGGTCGAGCAAGGTATCGGTCGACCGATGAAAGCACCGGTCAACAACAAGGTACCAGATGAATAGTGACCGACCGGTATGAATAGTACCGGATGAATAGTGACCGACAGGTATGAATAGTACCGGATGAATAGTGACCGACCGGTATGAATAGTACCGGATGAATAGTGACCGACCGGATGAATAGTTACCGGATGAATAGTGTCGACCGGGTGAATAGTGACCGGATGAATAGTGTCGACCGGATGAATAGTGTCGACGGATGAATAGTGACCGGATGAATAGTGTCGACCGGATGAATAGTGAATCGATGAATAGTGAATCGCAAAAACACAGGTAATAATAATTAAAACAGATAATCGATTAAGGGTTTTAGACAAACCTTTTCTGGATCAAACCGTCAGTCTTCTTACTCTGATACCAATTGTAGATCCCAGTACAGTGCAATCAACAACAAATAATATCAAAGATGAATAAGATTTAAGCCACAACTACTAGTCATATGATTAATATGAACTCAAAGGGTTACAGGTTTACAGAAAGGATTTCTGATCAGAGAGAGTAAACCTATTGACTAGTAATCTGAATTATGAGACTTAAACTTTTCTAACCTAACAAATGAACTAAATAAAAACTTTAAATACTTAGGCGCATAGGCCTAATGGGCTTATGGGCTTGGGCCCATCTAACAAAATAACTTTCAATTAATTACAAATCAAACCCTTATAAATACTTTATTACACTTTCAACACACAGGACTTTCAGTCCTAACACGCCCTCTTTGGTTTTTTTGACTTGAAATCCTAGGAAGAACGTGAGTTCTCCCATCATGCTGATCTCAAACTCACTCTTCATCAATGATTCAAACTTTTTGCAATAAGAATCATTGGTAGACCCAAAAATAATGTCATCAACATAAATCTGCACAAGTAGAATCTCACCTTTTCTCTTCTTATATAATAATGTAGTATCAGTCGTACCTCTTTCGAAACCATTGGCAAGAAGGAAATTTGAATGTCTATCATACTAGGCTCTGGGGGCTTGCTTTAGTCCATACAAAGCCTTGTCCAAGAAGTATACATGATTTGGGTATTTAGAGCTTTCAAATCCTGGTGGTTGCTGGACATATACCTCTTCTTGAATCTGACCATTTAAGAAGGCTGATTTAACGTCCATTTGATAAACTTTATAACCTTTGTCGGTTGCAAAGGCAAGGAATATTCTTATTGCCTCGAGCCTTGCCACAGGGGCAAATGTTTCTTCATAGTGAATTCCTTCTTCTTGACAGTATCCCTTGGCCACCAATCTTGCCTTGTTCCTGATCACCACACCATCCTCATCTTTCTTGTTCCTAAAGACCCATTTGGTCCCTATTGCAGTCTTGCCTTTTGGCAGAGGCACCAGGGTCCACACTTCATTTCTTTCAAACTGAAGAAGCTCCTCTTGCATGGCTTCTACCCATTTTGGGTCTTCAAGAGCTTTAGAGATCTTTCTGGGCTCGATAATACTTACAAAATTTGTAAAGTGACAAAAGTTTGTGGTACTAGAGTGATTCTTTACTCTGTCAGAGGGGTCACCAATGATTTGGCTTTGTGGGTGACTTCTGGTCCACTTGGTCATGCGAGGTAGGTGATCATTGGTACTATCTGGATGCGTGTCAGGAGCATCTTCTTGTTCTTGATGTTGATCAACCTCTGTCGAAGAAGGTTGATCGTTTGTACTTGCCACAAGGCTTGATTGACTACTTTGAGTTGATGTGAAGAGCTCTGCGGTTCCTTGATCGGAGTTCTGTTTTTCCTCTGGTGATGATCCTTCAGAGATAGTGGGAAGATTATCTTGACCTTGGTTGAGCATAGAGCCTTGTTTAGTGTTAGCCTCTGTATGCTCCACCTCAACATTTGTACCTGTAAAAGTAGTAGAGGAGGGTGAAGTATTACTTGGACCAATCAACGAAGTACCTGTTTGGTCTTCAGAGGCCTCGACTCTAGAGGCTCTGTGATCACCTTTAGAAGGACCATCATCATTGAATATATCTTCAAAAAGGTGATGAAGATAATTTGTTCTTGTAGAATTACCAGAGTCTTCATCTTGAAGCTTGAGTCCTGAGTTGATTTTCTCAGAAGTCATCTGAAAAGAGTCATCAAATGAAACATTAATACTCTCGAGTATAAGTTTGGATTTGAGCACATAGACTCTCTATGCTTTGGAGGTTGATGAATAGCCAACAAATTTGGCTTCATCAGCTTTTAGGCTAAATTTCCCTATTTGTTCTCGGTCATTCAACACAAAGCATCTGCAACCAAAAACATGAAAATATTTGGTATTTTGCTTCCTCTGGTTAAGCAAGTGGTATGGGGTCTTTGCATGCCTCTTCACTATTGATCTATTTTGAGTGAAGCATGCAGTTGAAATGGCTTCTGCCCAAAAAGAAATAGATAGTCTTGAGGTAGTGACCATAGTTCTGGCGGCTTCCACTAGTGTTCTGTTTCTGCATTCAACAACACTATTTTGTTGTGGAGTCCTTGCAGCCGAGAAGTTATGTGAGATGCCCTCTGTTGTAAGATAGGTTTCAATGGTTGAGTTCTTGAACTCTGTGCCATTGTCACTTCGAATTCTCTGTACCCTGCAATCATGAAGAACTTGTATTCTCTTAAGAAGATTGATTAGTACCACAAGAATATCAGATATCTTTCGAACAAACTCCACCCAAGTATATCTAGAGAATTCATCTATGAGTACAAGAATGTACTTTTTGCCACCTAGGCTTTGCATAGATATAGGACCACATAGGTCTACATGAAGCATCTGCAGAGGTCTTGTGCAAGAGTGTTGGGTATAAATATGCTAAGTATGGTTTATGCTGCTGATTAATGTTGCTAAGTGATTACTACTGCTAGACTATCAAGATTAATACTGCTAGTAGAATTAATACTGCTTAAAGAGTTAGTGCTGCTACTTGAATAGTTAGTACTTCTGAAGATTAATGCTGCTGAAGATGGTTAATACTTCTGAAGATAATTAGTGCTGCTTATAAAGATAAAGATGCCTTGGAGATAAAGACAAGCTGGAGATAAGGCTGAAGATAGTTATGGGATTGATATTGAAGATCAAGTTTATTTTGATAATTATCTTGTAATCTATTATGTAAATATAGTCTAGATGTTATAGATTATATAGTACATTATGAGAGAATAATTCATAAGTTTTTGTGATAGAGAATTAACCTCAAGACTAGTTTAGATCCTTTCTATAGATAAGTATAGAACGTCTGTTTATCCTGTTCAACAGATTGAGGTTTTATGTGTACTCATCAAGTTTAATCAATATAACTTGTGATTTCAGTCCATATACTGTTTCATTGATTGTTAGTGTTAAAGTGTTCCGCAACTTCTTTAGCATTGATTCTGAGTTTTAGTGAATTAAATTCTTGTTTGAATTTCGATCCTGACAAGTGGTATCAAAGCTTTGTTAAACTCAGAAAACCAACAATCATCATGGACGGTTCAAGTGATAGTGTTCTGGTCTCAAAGGTTCCAATGCTCAGATCTAATGAGTTTGACATGTGGAAGATTAGGATCAGGCAATACATCCTTCTCACTGATTACTCTATGTGGGACATCATTGAGAATGGCCCATCCAATGAAGGAAAGATTGGAGAAGATGGAAAAAGAATCCCACCAAAGACAGATGGAGAGAGGAAGATAAGGCAGACAGAGATGAAAGCCTTGAGCACACTGCTCTTGGCTATT
Organism: Arctium minus; assembly: GCA_954870635.1. Lineage (NCBI taxonomy): Eukaryota > Viridiplantae > Streptophyta > Magnoliopsida > Asterales > Asteraceae > Arctium > Arctium minus. Next base: position 34,324,303 of record OX941087.1, read on the forward strand.
CCTAATGAGTATCAACACCAATTTTGCAACTGCACTGATGCCCAGATGTTTTGGAATGCTCTAGAGAAGAGATTCTCTGGTACCAAAAGTACCAAGAGAAATCAGAAGGCAATATTGAAGCAACTGTATGAAAATTTCATGTCAACTAAGAATGAGTCCATGACTTAAACTTTTGACAGGTTTAACAAGCTGATTGGTGAACAAGCTACTGTTGGAGTGCAGATTGATCAAGATGATGTAAACAGAAAGTTCTTAAGGTCTCTTGGAGATGAATGGACCATGTATACTGTCTCCTTCAGACAGGATGACAAGCTAGAGGACTAAGAACTAAACGATCTTTATAATGACTTAAGGGTGTTTGAGGCTGAAGTTGAAGCCAAGAAAAGACCATCTGGACACACTCATAATGCTGCTCTTTTATCATCTTCTTCTTCTATTGTTTTTGCTGCTAATACAGAATCAGTTAGTACTGCTTATGTATCTAAGCAGGATGTAACTAATGACTCTGTATTAGAAGCTTTTCTTGCTAGTCATGCTAATTCTGGTTTAATTAATGATGATCTTGAACAAATTAATGCAGATGACCTTGAGGAGATGGATATAAAGTGGAAGATGTCCATGCTAACTATGAGGGTCAAGAGATTCATAAAGAGGACTGGCAGGAACAATTTTTCTCAGAGGAGAGAAGATGGTGCTGGGTTTGACAAGTCGAAGGTGGAGTGCTACAAGTGTCACAAAATGGGACACTTTGCAAGAGAATGCAGAGGAGGAATTCCTCAACAACATGGCAGTAACCACCAGCAAGCACATTCCTCAAGCTTCCAAAACAATAGAAACTCTACTCAAGCTCTTGTTTCTCAAGAAGGAATGGGATTTGATTGGAGTGATCAAGCAGAAGAAGCTATTCAGAATCAAGCCCTGATGACAGAAGTCTCAGAATCTTCAAGCACAGATATTCCAACAGAGGTAAAAACTAAACTGTGTACTGAAAAGTGTCTTCAAACTGTTAAAAAGTACAGGGATCATAACCAAAGCATGTGTGACGACCTTAAAAGGTTAGAAAGAGATATAAGAGATTATAAAGTGATTGTTGAGAAGTTTGAAGATCAAATCAAGGCTTATAAGGCCAATGAACTTCAGCATTACTATGACACAAAATACTAGAAGTGGGAGAAAGATCAATTAGAGATTCAAATAGAGAAATCTAAAGAGGAGTGTGAGAAGATAAAGAGTGAGTATGAGAAAGCTAAGCTTGACATTGAGAAGTTTTCTTATGCTTCCAAAGCAATGGACTCTTTGCTTAAAGCTCAAGTTCATGATAAGATCAAGAGTGGTATAGGATACAATGCAACACCTCCACCTTATAACAATAATTATATCCCTCCCTCTTCAGATCTCTTAGAGAACCAAAATAAGAAGGACTTACCTATAGGAGCAACATAAGTAGATCCTATAGATAGTGTGGTGGTTGAAGAAGAGAATGAGGAAGAGAAGTCTGAGAATAAGAATGCAGAAGAGATTCCTGTAGAGAATCATATCCTTACCAATGAAGGGGGAAGAGGTAAACCATTCATCAAGAGTGAAAAGGTGGATAACTCAAAGAGAGAAAAGGGAAAGGTACAGGGAGTCCACTATATGCAGACCACAATTGTGAATCCCTGTACATGTAAACAGTCTCAGCCCCAAAAACATGATAAAACAAGGGGTAATCAAAGAAACTGGAATAATCAGTGGGCACAAAAACAAGGGGTTGATCTGAGTAAAATCAATAGACGAAAACCTTGCTTTATTTGTGGAAAGCTTAACCATATTGCCAAATACTGTTATTTCAATCCTATGAACCAGAGGATAAACTTCCAAAGACATACACAAAATCCTGTTGGTTATAGGAATCAAAGAAGGAACCATATGGCTGAAAGTGTAAAAAGAGCACCTTTAAAAGCTCATGCTCAAAACAAGTTTGCAAAATCAAAGAAAAATACTCCAAATAAGTCAAGGAGTCACTTAATGAAGAAGAAAGCAAACAATTTTGTTCAGGTTTGGGTTCCAATAGTAAAGAAATCTGTTAGTACTGCTACTTCAAATAGTACTTGTCAGGATCGAATTCTCAACAAGAATTAATTCTCAGAAACAATATCAAAGAAGTTTGCGGAATAACACTTTGATATTTAATGAAACAGTAAATCAACACAGAAAATATGAAGAACAAACAGTAAACTTGTATTGAATGCTTTGAAGTTACAAGATTACACACTCAACCTCAATATTGATGAACAGGCTCACCAATACGAATTCTACTTCTCTAGAATTAGGATCTATGCCTTGAGATTGATTTTCTCTCTAATAGAATGAAAAACAAAAGTTATCTCACTATTCTAAACAATACTATATATATATACTGAAAATAAAAGCTAATTACAATTAATAAAATATCTTCAGAATATCTTCCATCATTATCTCCAAGCTTTCCATAATCTTCAGTTTATCCAGCTGTCATCCTTTCCATACAGATCTCCATCTTATAAGCAGTATTAATCATAAGCAGCATTAATACTTTGAGCAGTATTAACTCTACCAGTACTAACCATCCTCAGCAGCATTAATCTCTTCAAGCAGTACTAACTTTGAACTAGCAGTACTAATCTTGTTGAGCAACATTAACCATCAACTAGCAGCATTAATAACAGAAGTACTAACTAGAAGTATTAACAACTAGAAGTATTAACTGTTTTCTTCTAGCAGCATTAACTAGAAGCATTAATATCAGAAGTACTAACTAGAAGTATTAACAACTAGAAGTACTAACCATGCTCAGCAGCATTAATCTCTTCAAGCAGTACTAACTTTGAACTAGCAGTACTAATCTTGTTGAGCAACATTAACCATCAACTAGCAGCATTAATAACAGAAGTACTAACTAGAAGTATTAACAACTAGAAGTATTAACTGTTTTCTTCTAGCAGCATTAACTAGAAGCATTAATATCAGAAGTACTAACTAGAAGTATTAACAACTAGAAGTATTAACTGTTTTCTTCTAGCAGCATTAACTAGAAGCATTAATATCAGAAGTACTAACTAGAAGTATTAACAACTAGAAGTATTAACTGTTTTCTTCTAGCAGCATTAACTAGAACTAGCAACATTAACCACAAAAGTAGTAACCGTGTTGAATATTAACTTCAGAAGTATTAACCATGTTGAACTAGAAGTAGTAACCATGTTGAACTAGAAGTAGTAACCATCCTTGGCATATTTCAGACCCAACAATCTCCCCCTAACTTAACTTTTCAAAACTGAGAAGTTAAGTTCTTCAACATAAGGTCTTTATGATAATTTCAAAACTTTCTGCAATTACTAGTTCTTCTTGATTCAGTTTCTGCTGTTATCTTCTTTTCTGTTTCTGATGTAGCTACTGCTTTATTTCAGCTTCTTCACTTATCTCCCCCTCAAAATAAGATTTCATATCAATACAAACTTTAATTTTCTTCTTTTTCAGTACCAGCTTCTTGAAATGATCTATCTGCTAGTGATAAGAAGTGATTACCTTTTCATCTCTTTTATCTTCATAATTTGATTGTGAACTTTCAGACTAATTGTACCAAGTGTATCCATCAATTCTTTGTAGTTAAACTGTCCTCACCTCCTTTAGGTGTGTTTACCACCCTTGAAGGATCCTTGGATCTTTTAGTAGAGATCTTCTGCCTAGCAAAAGCACCTTCTACTCCCTTGGTTTCTTGGCACCTGGGACCTTTAGATAATTACTCATCTAAAGTTGCCATGGGGAAGGTCTTAGATATGTTCACACTGTCCTATCATGCACTTTGTGCAAAGTCAGTAGTGTGAGCCTTACAACCCATATGCTCTTGCATCTCCTTATTGAGCACCTTCTTGGGGTTGGGAGACACCCCTATGGTTTCCCTTTGGATATTCTCTGATGAAAAATGCTCCATCAGAGGGCTTGTAGGTTTTGAGGTTTAAGATACAAGAAGGGAAGGAACCTTCAGTATCTTTTCCTTATATAATATAGTAATGGGGAATGTTGGTTTGACAAAAGGAATCTGAAGATTTATGCTTGGTAGTGGAAGGTGTGGATAGGTCATCAGTGGGTTGGTCTAATGAGGGCTTTGACCCTGATGCCTTACCTTCTTGATTGTGGGACATCACCATCATTGTAGAGAACAATGGTGTGTCAACTCCTTCCGAGTCCTTAGCAGATCTCTTCATGATTGAAAAGACCTTGCCCTTAGGGGTTTTAGGTACATATATCTCATTAAAATGAGGTTAATCCGTCAATTCCTTATTAAGTACTTCTTGTACAAACCTTGGATACAGATAAAAGCTTTTTAATTGATATCCAGGTTTGACATTAAATCATTGAAGATCATTTTTAGGTATAGAAACCTTACATTAGCAGTAGTAACACTTATCAGCAGCATTAACACAGACTGGCAGTATTAACACATACCAGCAGCATTAACACAGTCTGACAGTATTCATTGAGCTAGAAGTACTAACTACCTTTCAGTATTAGCAACCTGAAACACTTACAGACACAAGGTTAGTAGTACCATATACCATAAAATTTTCAAAAGTTACTTTATCTTTTGAAACTATACCTTTTTCACTTTTCTTACCTTCTGCTGGATCAAAAGTAACATGTCCTCCATCAAATCTTTTAAAGAACTTGAAGGCAATCCATGTTCCTTGTTATGTGCCAAGAGCAATCATTATCTTCATTCCAAATGCTCTTCCTCTTGAGCTTTTGATTGCCCTGCACACTTGATAAATAAGTTAGTCTTTGAGGGAACCCAAGCCAAAGTGGTCTTGGGTTGTCCTTTCTCATTTATATAATCTGTCAGTTTGGTCTGGATGAGTTGTTTAGGAATCTCATGGCTGGAATACTTTGTCAAGATTATAGGCTTTGCAACATTAATACTAGTAGAAGCACTATCCTTGTTAGCAGTAGTATTGGTTGCAGCAACACTATTTATGTTAGCAGTACTATATGGGATAGCAGTACTAACAGGTTTCTTTACAATTGGAACCCAAACTTGAACAAAGTTGTTTGCTTTCTTTGTCTTTAAATTACTCCTTGGCTTATCTGGAGCATTTTTCTTTGTATTAGCAAACTTGTTCTGAGCATGAGACTTTAAAGGTGCTCTTTTCTCAGCCAATTGATTCCTTCTTTTATTCCTATAACCAAAAGAGTTTTGTGGTTTTCTTTGAAAAGTGACTCTTTGGTTGATAGGGTTGAAATAACAGTGTTTGGCAAGATGATTCAATTTGCCACAGATAAAACAAGGTTTTGGTCTATTGATTTTACTCAAATCAACCCCTTGTTTTTGTGCCCACTGATTATTCCAGTTTCTCTGATTTCCCCTTGGTTTATCATGTTTTTGGGGCTCAGATTTATTGCAAGAACACTGTTTACAAGGGACAGGATTCACAACTGTGGTTTGCTTATAATGTACCTTCTCAGACTTTCCCTCAGTCTTCTCAATGTCCTTAGATTTGACCCAAGTCTTTCCACATCCCTCATTGGTGATAATGTGATTTTCTAGAGGAATCTCACCACTCCCAGTGTTCTCCTTACTCTTTTCACTAGAGTTATCTTCTTCAGAGTCTGTTTCAACCACCACTTTGTCTAAAGGATCTACCTTAGTGGCTCCAACAGGCAATTCCTTCCTATCCTTGGTCTCTAGTAAGTTTGATATAGGAGGAATGTAATTGTTGTTGTATGGTGGTGGTGTGGTGTTATAGCCTATTCCTCTTCTAAGTTTGTCATGGATTTGAGTTTGGAGCAAAGAGTCCATTGCTTTAGAAGCATTTGAAAATTTCTCAATATCCAGCTTGGCTTTCTCAAACTCACTCTTTATCTTCTCATTCTCCTCTTTAAACTTTTTCAGCTGAAGTTCTAGGTCATTTTTCTCCCACTTCCAGTAATTTGTATCATAAGAATGTTGAAGTTCATTGGCTTGGAAAACTTTGATCTGTTCCTCAAAACTCTCAACAATTCTTACATAGTCTTTTATATCTCTCTCTAATCTTTTAAGGTCATCACTCATTGTCTGGTTGTGATCCCTGTACCTTTTAACAGTTTCCATACAAGTTTTAGAGTAAAGATTAGATATTACCTCTGTGGGGATTTCTGTGCTTGAAGAATCTGAAACTTTAGCCATTGATGATTTCTGATTTCAAGGAAGAATGATGATTGCAGGTTTCTGAGAATACTTGCTCTGATACCACTTGTCAGGATCGAATTCTCAACAAGAATTAATTCTCAGAAACAATATCAAAGAAGTTTGCGGAATAACACTTTGATATTTAATGAAACAGTAAATCAACACAGAAAATATGAAGAACAAACAGTAAACTTGTATTGAATGCTTTGAAGTTACAAGATTACACACTCAACCTCAATATTCATGAACAGGCTCACCAATACGAATTCTACTTCTCTAGAATTAGGATCTATGCCTTGAGGTTGATTTTCTTTCTAATAGAATGAAAAACAAAAGTTATCTCACTATTCTAAACAATACTATATATATATACTGAAAATAAAAGCTAATTACAATTAATAAAATATCTTCAGAATATCTTCCATCATTATCTCCAAGCTTTCCATAATCTTCAGTTTATCCAGCTGTCATCCTTTCCATACAGATCTCCATCTTATAAGCAGTATTAATCATAAGCAGCATTAATACTTTGAGCAGTATTAACTCTAGCAGTACTAACCATGCTCAGCAGCATTAATCTCTTCAAGCAGTACTAACTTTGAACTAGCAGTACTAATCTTGTTGAGCAACATTAACCATCAACTAGCAGCATTAATAACAGAAGTACTAACTAGAAGTATTAACAACTAGAAGTATTAACTGTTTTCTTCTAGCAGCATTAACTAGAAGCATTAATATCAGAAGTACTAACTAGAAGTATTAACAACTAGAAGTACTAACCATGCTCAACAGCATTAATCTTATCAAGCAGTACTAACTTTGAACTAGCAGTACTAATCTTGTTGAGCAACATTAACCATCAACTAGCAGCATTAATAACAGAAGTACTAACTAGAAGTATTAACAACTAGAAGTATTAACTGTTTTCTTCTAGCAGCATTAACTAGAAGCATTAATATCAGAAGTACTAACTAGAAGTATTAACAACTAGAAGTATTAACTGTTTTCTTCTAGCAGCATTAACTAGAAGCATTAATATCAGAAGTACTAACTAGAAGTATTAACAACTAGAAGTATTAACTGTTTTCTTCTAGCAGCATTAACTAGAACTAGCAACATTAACCACAGAAGTATTAACCATGTTGAACTAGAAGTAGTAACCATGTTGAACTAGAAGTAGTAACCATCCTTGGCATATTTCAGACCCAACAGTACTGCTGACAGAAATAATGTTGCTGCAAGCAATACTACTGCTAATGAAGTTAGTACTGCTAACAAAATTAGTACTGCTAATCCAATTAGTACTGCTAATAATGTTAGTACTGCTAACAAAGTTAGTACTGCAAAATCAAGTTAGTACTGCTTCCAGTAACAGACCCATTATTGTGACAAAGTATTCAAGCCATAAGATTCCTCAGTCTGAAAAGCTCATCAAAACTGATTGTGAATATGTTGATGAGAATGGGAAACCCAAGACCACTTTGGCTTGGGTTGCTACTAAAAACTAACTGTTCTACTTTATGTGCAGGGCAACCAACAACAAAAAGGGAAGAGCATTTGGCATGTTGATAGTGGTTGCTCTAGGCACATGACAGGCAACAAGTCTTGCCTACAAAACTTCAAAAGAATTGATGGAGGACATGTTGCATTTGGTGATAATCCTTCTGGAGGAAAGATTAGTGGAAAAGGTATTGTGTCAAAGGGTAAGATGACTTTTGAGGATGTTTACTATGTTGAGCAATTGAGATACAACCTGTTAAGTGTATCACAGGTTTGTAAGAAGAAACATAGTATATTATTTACTGATACTGAATGTATTATCCTTGCTAAAGGGTTCAAGGTAGTTGATGAAAGTATGATACTACTGAGAACACCAAGAAAGGACAATGTTTATTGCTTGGATTTAGAGAATGTATCTAATGATTCATCATTTAATTGTCTATTTTCAAAAGCTTCTATTGATGAATCATCTCTTTGGCACAGAAGGATGTGTCACATGAACTTTAAAACAATGAATAATCTTGTGAAAAACAACCTTGTAAGAGGTTTACCACAAAAGGTATTTTCATGTGATGATCATTGTGTTGCATGTCTTAAAGGCAAACAACACAAAACTTCTCATAAGTCCAAAGAGATAAATACAATCTCTTCACCTCTTATGTTATTGCATATGGATCTGTTTGGTCCTACAAATGTGATGAGTATTGGCAAGAAATCTTACTGCTTAGTTATTGTTGATGATTTCTCTAGATTCACTTGGGTCTATTTTCTGAGGACAAAGGATGAGACAAATGGACTGATCAAATCCTTTATTCTCAGAGTTGAAAACCAAACAAATCAAAGAGTTAAAATCATCAGGTCTGATAATGGAACTGAATTTAAAAACCATGATCTAAACAACTTCTGTGAGGAAAAAGGTATTGAGAGACAATACAGTGCTCCTAGGACCCCTCAACAAAATGGAGTTGCTGAGAGGAGAAATAGGACACTGATTGAAGCTGTAAGATCCCTGTTGGCAAATTCAAAACTGCCAGTTACATTTTGGGCAGAAGCAGTTAATACTGCTTGTTATGTTCAAAACAGGGTTCTAATAGTTAAATCTCAAGGCAAGACACCATATGAACTTTTTAACAAGAAGAAACCTTTTATTGGATTTTTCAAACCATTTGGGTGTCCTTGCACAATTCTTAATACCAAAACTCACTTAGGTAAGATTGATAGCAAAGCAGATGATGGATTTCTGGTTGGTTACTCATCCCAAAGTAAGGCTTACAGAGTTTTTAATACCTCTTCTAGAATAATTGAGGAAAGTGAACACACCAAATAAACTTGGTACAGGCCCTGATTGGCTTTTTGACATTGATTCACTAACTAATTCTTTGGGTTTCAGTTATGAGAATAATGCAGGAACAGGGACAGAATCAGTACAAGACAAAAGACAAGAGTTTGTGCTATTCCCAATCTCTACAGCAGATTCTACTGAACTCTGTGTTCAAGAGAAGAAAGATGCTTCAGATTCAAAGGATACTGAAACTGCTCAGAATGAAGAGGAGAGAGGTGAAAAGGAGGATCAGCTTTTGACTTCAGAACAGCTAGAACCTGAGATGCCTGCATTGGCAGAAGATGATACTGATGATGAGAACTCCTCAGTGTTTGGTGGCAACACTCCAGAAAAGAATGACACCAATCTTGAAGTCAATCTTCAGGAAGAGGCTGTAAATGCTACAAGGACTCAAAAGAATCATCCTCCTCAGTTGGTGATTGGTGACATCAATTCTCCAATCATCACAAGGAATCAGAGTAAGTTGGGAGGATTAAAAGACATACAATCAGGCTTACTATCTTGCTGTCTATCTCAGGTTGAGCCCAAAAAGGCACATGATGCAATGAAAGATCCAAGATGGATAGAAGCAATGCAAGAGGAGCTGCTGCAGTTTGTATTGCAAAATGTATGGGATTTGGTAGAACTGCCTAAAGGACACAAGGCTATAGGGACAAAATGGATTTTCAGAAACAAGAAGGATGAGAGAGGAATAGTGATCAAGAACAAGGCTAGATTGGTAGCACAGGGGTACACTCAAGAAGAAGGAATTGATTATGAAGAGGTTTTTGCACCAGTGGCTAGGATTGAGGCAATTAGGCTATTTTTAGCCTATGCTTCTTTCATGAAGTTCAAAGTCTACCAAATGAATGTGAAAAGTGCTTTTCTATATGGCAAAATTGAAGAAGAAGTATATGTCTGTCAGCCTCCAGGGTTTGAAAACCCCAAGTATCCTGATAGAGTATACAAATTGAAGAAAGCACTGTATGGACTACATCAAGCACCAAGAGCTTGGTATGACACCTTGTCTACCTATCTCTTGAAAAATGGTTTTGAGAGAGGAACAATTGACAAGACTCTGTTCATTCAAAGGAAGAAGAAGGATATCCTGCTAGTGCAAAATCTATATAGATGACATCATCTTTGGATCCACAAAAGATCAACTGTGCAGAGATTTTGAAGAATTAATGCATAAGAGATTCAAGATGAGTTCTATGGGTGAACTTACTTTCTTCCTTGGGCTACAAGTTAAGCAGCAACAAGATGGAATCTTCATAAGCCAAACCAAGTATGTACAGGACATTTTAATCAAGTTTAGGTTCTTAGATTCCAAGCCTGTAAGCACACCCATGGAGACACAAAAACAGATAACTGCAGATCTTGAGGGGGAGGATGTGGATGTTCATTATTACATATCCATGATTGGCTCTCTCATGTATCTCACAGCTTCTAGACTAGATATCATGTTCCCTGTTTGTGTGTGTGCAAGATTTCAAGTTAGGCCAAAGCAATCACATTTTCAAGCAGTCAAGAGGATATTCAGATATCTCAAAGGTCAACCCAGATTAGGCCTTTGGTATCCTCATGACTCACCATTTGACCTCCTTGCATATTCAGATAGTGATTTGGGTGGAGCTAACCTGGACAGAAAGTCTACAACTGGAGGATGTCAGTTTTTGGGTGCAAGACTAGTATCATGGCAGTGTAAGAAGGAAACCACAGTGTCCACTTCAACAACAGAAGTAGAATACATAGTTGCTGCAAGCTGCTGCTCACAAGTACTATGGATTCAGAATCAAAAGCTCTCTCTCTTGTTCTTTTTAATTCTATCTTACCAGTGCGTAACCCTAGCTTCGACCAATCGCTCAAGAAGATGGCTGAACTGATGTTTGTCGATGAACACAATGAATTGGCAATGCTACTCAAACCAAAGCAAGTAGAGGGATTTCATCAGATTGTGGATTTTCTACAATCCTCACACATCGCCCACGCTGTAACTGTCAATCCCACAATCTATGTGGAACACCAAAGGCAGTTCTGGGCCAATGCTGCTATTCATACTGAAGATGGCAATCAGGTCATCAAAACCAGGGTGTGTGATAAACCTCTGACAATCACAGAAGGAGCTATTCGCATTCATCTACGACTAGATGATGCCTCAGGTATAACCTATTTACCCAAGGAAGATCTCTTCCAAGCTCTTAGTCAAATGGGGTATGAAGGTCCCACTGATGTATTCAAGTTCTTCAAGAACAGGTTTGCACCACAGCGGAGATTCTTTGTTCATACTCTTCAGCACTGTATTTCAAGGAAAACAACTGGCTGGAGTGAGTTCAGCAGCACCATAGCCTATGCCTTGGTCTGCTTAGCTACCTCTAGAAAGTTTAATTTTGCTCAAATGATTTTAAATGATTTTATGTCAAACCTGGATACCAAAACCAAAAGCTTTTATATGTATCCCATGTTTGTACAAGAGATTATACTGAATGAATTGACGGATATACCTCATTTCAATGAGGTATATGTACCAAAACCCCAAAAGGGGAAGGTGTTTTCTAATATGAGGAGGCCTAGTAAGGACTTCTCAGGTATTGACACACCATTGTTCTCTACAATGATGGGTATGTCTCCTTCCCATGGTGAGGCATCACTGTCAAAGCCATCATCTGACAACCAAACTGATGACCTACCAACACCACTCATTTCTATTACCATCCCTCAGTCCCTTCTTCAAAAGCCAACCTCACCCATCACTTACACTTATATAAGGAAAAAGGTAAAGAAGGTTCCTTCCCTTCTTGTACCTTCACCCACAAAGCCTTCAAGCCCTCTAATGGAGCATTCTCCATTAGAGAATATCCAAAGGGAAACCACAGGGGTGTCTCCCAACCCCAAGAAGGTGCTCAATAAGGAGAAGGAAGAGCATATGGGCTGTAAGGCTCACACTACTGACTTTGCACAAAGTGCAGGGCAGGACAATGTGAACATATCTAAGACCTTCCCCATGGCAACTTTGGGTGAGCAATCATCCAAAGGTCCCAGGTGCCAAGAAACCAAGGGGGTAAAGGATGCTTCTGCCAGGCAGAAGACCTCTACTACTAAAAGAGCCAAGGATCCTTCAAGGGTGGTAAACATACCCAAAGGAGGTGAGGACAGATATAACTACAATGAATTGTTGGAAACTATGGGAAACATAAATCTTGATGTCATCAATCAAGGCTCATATATAGAGGAGATGAAATTGATAATTCTATCTCAACAAGTGCAGATTACCAAATTGAAGAAGATGGTGCTGAAGTTGGTACAGAAAAATAAAAGAAAGCAGTATGTCTTGAAGAAAAGGGGAGATGCTTTCAACAAGGGGAGAAACAAGATGAAGAGGAGAAACACAGTCCCATTGGCATGGAAACTCAGTTTGAGGGGGAGCTGAATACAGAAAAAGAAAATAAAGAAGCAGAAATGTTGGATCCCAGATTTAACCTTATAACAATAATGATATATACAACAAGAGTATAAACAGCGGAAGCAATATAGTTTAATATCAAAAGCAGATTCAAATATCACAGTTCATATATAAAGCAAGTAGAAAGAATAAGAACTTCGTGAGATATATTCAGTTGATTCTTCTTATACAAGATATCAAAAAGCACACTCTTGTCAAAGGAGTGATGGTCCTATTTATAGGACCATAAAGTAAACAGTGTACTATTCTGAAAAATAGAAGCATGCTTGAATAGTGTCTTACCTAATAGGTAAGCTCAAAGACATGCTTGAACAGTAACCTACTCTATAAAGTAAATCTTATCACTAAGTGATTGGTTATCTGTTCTGATACTTCAGGAGTCTTCAGCGTCATCTTCAGAGAGAATGTCTTCAGAGCTCTGACGTTGTCTTCAGAGCCTCTGATGAAGCCATCTCTGATGCCTTCTACTAAAAGTTGCAATCTCTGATAGGTATTTCAGAGGCAGGTTTGTCCTCTGAAGTCTTCGTCCTCTGAAGTCTTCGTCCTCTGAAGTCTATCTTTGTAAGTCCTCTGAAAAAGGACTTGGGTATTTTCAACATTTTAACAAACATAAGATTTGGAGGTAACAATCTCCCCCTAAGTGTTGAAAATAAAAGATACAATAATAGCAGAGAATAGAAGATTTAAACTAGAAAGCGTAGAGGAGAAAAACATCCTCTTAAATATTACTTCTTAAACATTTGGAAGTTTAATACAGAGAAAGTAATATTCAAAAATAAAGAAACAAACTAAAATTTGTCACTTGAACAGATTCCATGGAATTTCATGATTAGAGCTCTGAAGTTGATCATCGAGTCAATCTCTAAGTCAAGCTTTGCAAGTAAATCTGCTCTGTGCCTTTCTTCCTTCACATGGATCATTTTCTTTATACCTCTCAAGGTTTCATCAGAGTACTTCGAAACTTCTTAAGCTAGAAAGATCTTCTTTACTTGATTTACTCTGTAGACGAAACCCAGAGGTTCTGCAACGATTGATCCAGTCTTCTGTTCCTCAAGTTTATCGAACGACTCCACAGGTTCAGCTACCTCCAGCTTTTCTTCCCCTAGATTCAGAGCAATTTGAAAGTCACGTTTTGCTCTGTGTTTGACATAGGCCTCCATTGCCCGTCTGACTTCAACCATTCCCATCCTGATTTCCCTTCTTCCATGATCATATCTGGCAGAGCAATTGGCATATAAATGTGGTAAATCATATGGATTTAGATTTACGAGATCATTATCATTGAACTCGTAAATCTTCTGATCAGATCGAGTTACCACATAGTGCCTATAGATGATCTTGTTGTAAGCAAAGGTCTTCTCTGAGATTTTGTTGATTTTGATGATTGGATCATCAAAGAGGACCTGTGCTCTTGGTCTGGTTTTTTCTCTGACAAATCTTCGCTCATAGTCCGACATGTCCTCTCTGATCCTTGGATTCAGAGGAATGACTAGAGTGTCTCGCATATTGAACTCACAGTAGATGTATCTGAAGTGGTCTTCTATGGAAGCTTCGGGATTTGATTCAAGGAATGTAGGAGGTTTAGTGAACACTTTGGCTGGTAGACCGATGCTTGCCTTCTGAACAGGATTCTCTGAAGGAGCCTGTTCATCAGCAGCCATGGTTTTTGGTTCCTTCGTCTGTGGGGGATCTTCTGTTGTGGGTTCAGAGATGTAGCCATCTATCTCTGGTGATTCTCTAAGCTCTGTTGCTGTTGAAGTATGATGTCGTTGAGCATTCTTGAATACATACTCTTCAACATCAATTACTTCAATCTGTTCTTCAGCAACTTCTTTTCCAGAATCTGATTTTTCTTCTTTTTCAGATTCTGGTTCTGCTCTTTCAACATCTGATTCGTAAGCATCTCTGATCACATAAGTTGGTCTTTCTGCTGATGAGAATGCATCTTCTGATGTAGAGAAGTCTACTAGCTGCTCGTCTTCATCTTCTTCCAGAGCTCCAATAGTTTCTGGAGTTGCAACTATTATTGGAACTATTGGAGCACTTGAAGTGGATGGTGCTAGAAAGATGACAGGTACTGGCGACTTTAGAGTGGCCTGGTTATCTTCAGCAGAGGTTGAGGTTGAACGTCTCTCTGTTCCTTTTTCCTTTCTTTGGTTTGATTTAGAGGGAGTGGACTCCTTTTGTGTTTCAAAAGTTTTTGGTGTAGGAGTCTTCTCCCCCTTATGAAGATCGGATGACCCCTGAGGTTGGTCATCATGGTCATCAGAATCTTCATACCTGGCTTTCTTCCTGGACTCCTCAGAGCATGTGACCTCTGGTTCCTTTCTCTTCAATGCTCCCTCTGAAGATTTGACATTCTGCAGAAGGATTTCAATCTTTTTGTTCTGCTGAGTGGTCTTGGAGACGAACTTGCTGGAGATATTCATTACATTGCTGGTGATCTTCTTGGAGAGGTTGGTGAGGTCAGCCTTTGTAATGAAGTCAGAGGTAGCAGGAGCAGCAACAGAGGAGGTAGGGATCTTTGCAAGCACCTCTGCCAAAGAACACAAGACTTCCTCTTTGAATTGAGAAAAGTCTGCATGTGTTGGAGTGGGGGCAGAGGGAGTTGGAATCGCCTTGAGGAGCTCTGTGGTGGAGTTCTGAATTTCTCTGGATAGAACCGAGTCATTTTTGATGACCAGGCTTTCCAGAACATCCAGTTTATCGTTCTGAGAGATTATGGTCGTGCGTAGATCAGAGACCTCTGAAGTGAGCTTTGCAACTTCAGAGTGAGAGGCAGAGGCCTCTGAGGTCTTCTCTATTTGAAGTTTAGTCTCCTTCAGAGATTCTCTGATTTCATCACCAAAGATTCTGAACTCCTCTTTGGTAACGTAATCAGAGGGGGTGACCTTAGGATCAACACATGATGCTAAGTTTCCCTCGAGTTCAGAGGGGCCTTCTTTCGGAGATGGCTTGATATTGTCTCCGGAAGGACTTCCCATTAATCCTTGGGGACCCTTTTTCAAGGATTTCCCTATAATGGTTCCGATTGGTCTCTGATCATCAGAGTCAGAATCTGATGATGAGAAACGAATGTGGGTGGAAACCTTGCTGTCCAGGCTAAGGAGTCCATGTGCAAGAAGGTCATGCCATTCTTTTTCTGACAGGAAATCCTTACGAGAGATCGTAGGTCTCTTCTGATCTAAGGGATGGTCCAACTTTTTATGAGCCACAAAGGCATCATGTGTGTGTAGAGGTGACATACTCTGGGGTGAATGAGTATTTTTATCTTGGTCTAAGTCCTGTTGGGATGACTTTTCCGTATCAGAGGTTTCCCCTTTGGTGCGTGCTTCAGAGGCAGAAGTAGATGCCTCTGAGCGTTTAGTATGGGAAGGGTTCGAGGTGTGCACCTCTGTTTCAATGTCCATTGATGCTGGACCACCTTGGACAGTAAATGTGTTTGCACGGGGATTTGGGCTTTGGAATCTCTCATGTGTGCCAACAAGGACATCTTTTTCTACCTTACCGCCCTCAGATTCTAAGCTTAGAAACTCACCCTCTAGAATTCTCTCTTCCTCACCTTCCTCTGCTCTGACAGAGTTATTCTCTTCGTCAGAGGGAGGGTTCTCTTGTTTTCTCTTCCTTACTCTCTCAGAGCCACCCTCTAGTTGCGCTCTGTTAACGTTTTGAGCAGTATCAGAGATATCACTCTCTGATTCAGGCTCAGGCTCAGAACCTAAGTGTGTTGGGGATCCCATCATCGGTTCTGATGATTGGGCAACACGACTAAGTAGAAGGTGGGTAGTAGAGTCAGCAGGAATTATCTCAATCATGGTGTGTGGGAAACGTCGGTCATTTGGATAAGGAAGAACCTCTGTAGCTTTGAACGAGTTCATTATAAACAGAGGTGTCCTTGGGCCCTCCTCCGTGATAGAGAATTTCTCCATTGCTTGTTGAATGACCACCGAGATGAATCTGGGAAATAATACCGAAATTGGTTGTTTTCCTTTGGCCAAGTCTTTGTTCTTCTTGTCCACTGCCGTCAGCATCTCACAGAAGAGAATGTGAGCCATATTTATGCTTCTGTTGAAGAAGAGAACATACATTATGGCTAGAATTGCTGGATGGGTCTGATACTGGCTTCCAATCTTACAGGTAATTGTTCGGTTGAGAACACTAAACATAAAGTTCCACTTTGGAGGCAGGTACTGACGTCTGAATTGACTTAGGCGTGTGATCTCCCTGTTGTAGCCTAAGTGGTGGAGGAACTGAAGAAGAACTTCTTGAGTTGGTGGTTTCTCAAAGGTTTCTATTTGAAGATCAGTTCTCGTGAGCAGGTTGAATCGGCGAGTTAGGGTTTGTGGGGTGATTCTTATGTTCATGCTTTGTTCACCTAGGTCAATGTACCCAACCAGTCCTTCCTTTTCATCATCGTATTCACTTGAATACCACCATTGTTGGACAAAGCGTAGAGGAATATCTGAGGCATGTTTGGTGAGGACATCGTTGAATTCGCAGTTGGTCAAAAAGTCGAGGATTGGGCGAAACTGCTCATCGTATTTGGTTGGGGTGACGTCCAGAAAGTAGTTGTTACCTTTTACTGGAACATCAAACTGCACCATATTCAAGCTTGGAACAAGTTTGCTCGAGTTGTCTGAGGTTTGGGAATGAGCCGCCATTGTTGCAGGTTTTGTTGAGAAAGATGAGAGCTTAGAAAGAGAGATTTGGGATTTTGGAATCTGAGAGCGTAAAGAAGAATAAAAAGAGAAAAAAAAAGGTTTTTATGGATAGAAAAAGAAAGGTAGAGGGAGACACGTTGAGGTAGAGTTTCAATCTCAGAAAGGACGTTCCATCATCCCCTAATTAATAGGTGACACGTTGAGGTATGTAGGGGAGAGCCGCTTGGTGTCAGAAAACCGCCAGTTGTTTTTTTTTTAAAAAAAAATGAATGGTTATCCAAAAGATTTATTATTAAAAGAATTTCCTGGAATATTCGTTTAATGAGAAAAGATCAAAGGCTTTGATATAAATATCAAAGTCAAGATCAGAGGCTCTGATATAAATATCAGAGACAAGATCAGAGGCTCTGATATAAATATCAGAGACAAGATCAGAGGCTCTGATATAAATATTAGAGACAAGATCAGAGTCTCTGATGTGAGTATCAGAGAAACTCACTTTCTCCCCCTTGAAAGATGAAAGGTTCTTTGTCTCCCCCTTGACCAAAGAATGAAGTATTTATCTTCTCCCCTTGACACATGCTTGGAGATACAAAAGAATGATTTTTACCATTTTGTGAAAAAGTCCAGAGGCTCTGAAATTAGTTTCAGAAGTTCTGGTTGAACATGCTACGCATGTCAGAGGCTCTGATGAATGGATCAGAGACTCTGATGATTTCCTATGTTAGGCAGACATGTTCAACATACCCAACTTGCTAATTAAAAAATTGAACCTTCGTTCATCTAAAGCTTTTGTGAATATATCAGCAAGTTGAAGTTCAGTTGGTACAAAATACATCTCTATTGTTCCCTTTTCAACATGATCTTTCAGAAAGTGGTACCTTACATCAATGTGCTTTGTCTGGGAGTGCTGTACTGGATTGGCAGAGATGGCTATGACACTTTTTGTATCACACAAAATTGGAATTCTGTCATATTGTAAGCCATAGTCTCTGAGCTGAGTTTCCATCCACATGACTTGAGAGCAACAACTAGCAGCAGCAACATATTCTGCCTCTGCTGTGGAAGTTGAAACACAGTTTTGCTTCTTGGATGTCCAACTTACCAGCTTATTTCCCAATAACTGACAGCACCCAGAGGTACTTTTTCTGTCAAGCTTGCATCCTGCATGATCTGCATAAGTGTAAGTTGTTAAATCAAAACTAGAAAGTTTTGGATACTAGAGGCCTAATGAGGGTGACCCTCTCAGGTATCTGAAAAATCTTTTGACAACAGATAAATGAGATTCTTTTGGATTTGCTTGATATCTGGCACAAAGACATGTTGCAAACATTATGTCAGGCCTACTTGCAGTTAAGTATAATAGTGAACCTATCATGCCTCTGTAGGTTTTGACATCTATAGATTTTCCTGAAAGATCAGAGTCAAGCTTGACTCCTGTGGCAATAGGGGTTTTCATAGAGGTTGAATCATTGAGTCTGTATTTTTTCAAAATGTCAGAGACATACTTAGATTGAGTTATAAAGTACGCTCTGATTTTTGCTTTACTTGTAAGCCTAGAAAGAATGTTAATTCTCCCATAAGACTCATCTCAAATTTACTCTTCATCAACTCTGAAAACTTATCACAATACTTTTGATTTGTAGAGCCAAATATAATGTCATCAACATATATCTGTACTAAGAGCATCTCATTTTTGTACCTTTTTATGAACAAGGTTGTATCTATTGTACCTTTTTCAAAACCATTATTTATCAGAAATGTGGATAGAGTAGCATACCATGCTCTTGGAGCTTGTTTAAGTCCATATAGAGCTTTATCAAGATAATAAACATGGTTTGGAAACTCTGTATTCTCAAAACCAGGTGGTTGTTGGACATAAACCTCTTCATTTAATTTACCATTCAGAAAGGCAGATTTAACATCTATCTGATATACTTTGAACCCTTTGTGTGCAGCATAGGCTAAGAAGATTCTAATTGCTTCTAGCCTAGCCACAGGTGCGAAGGTCTCATCATAATCAATGCCCTCTTCTTGGAAATATCCCTTAGCAACCAACCTAGCTTAGTTTCTGATTATAATGCCATCCTCATCCTTTTTATTTCTGAAGACCCATTTAGTTCCAATTGCAAATTTTCCTTTAGGAAGGGGAACTAAGGTCCAGACTTTGTTTCTTTCAAACTCTTGAAGATCATTCTGCATTGCAGAGATCCAATGAGGATCTTCAAGAGCTTCATTTACCTTCTTTGGTTCAATGATGCTTAAAAAATTTACAAAAAAGCATTCATTGATTGTGGCTGACCTGGTTTTGACACCCTCTAAGGTGATCCAATGATATGATCATTGGGATGATCCTTTGTCCATCTTATGAGCGGAGCATGAACATGAGGTGGAGTTTGAGCTTCAGAGATGACAGTTGGAGACATCTCTGTTGTGCTGAGCAGAGGCTCTGATGTTGATACCAGAGGCTCTGAAGTTGATACCTTTCTTCGACTTGCAATCAAGGAAGCAGAAGTTGTAACTTCAGAGGGACCAGAGAGATTTGTACCTGACGTTTGTGGTTCCTCAGAAGTTGCTCTTTGAATATCTCTGAAAAGAAACTCTGAGTTTTCATCATCAAAGAAGTCTTCGAAAATTTTGTTGAGTTCGGATTCTCTTATCTTTGATGATTCAGAGATATTTTTGGCAATTTGATTGATATCTTTGCTGGCCAGACTTTTGTCATCATCAAAAGACACATTGATACTCTCTTGGATTGTTCTGGTTCTTTGATTGAACACTCTGAAAGCTTTTGAGACTAATGAATAGCCAATGAATTTGCCTTCATCTGCTTTCTTGTCAAACTTTCCAAGAGACACTCTATCATTCAAAACATAACATCTGCATCCAAAAACATGGAAATATTTAACATTAGGTTTCCTGTTGTTAATGAGTTCATAAGATGTTTTCTTGAATCTTTTGACAATTGTAGCTCTGTTTTGCGTGAAATAGGGTGTTGCCACTGCCTCTGCCCAAAAGTTTGTGGGAAGTTCTGATCCTGCAAGCATGGTTCTTGCAGCTTCAACCAGTGTTCTGTTTTTCCTCTCAACA
The DNA here is from genome assembly GCA_954870635.1 of Arctium minus. NCBI lineage: Eukaryota > Viridiplantae > Streptophyta > Magnoliopsida > Asterales > Asteraceae > Arctium > Arctium minus. The sequence goes on from OX941087.1 coordinate 34,344,522, forward strand.
ACACCATTTTGTTGAGGTGTTCTAGCTGCAGAGAAGTTCGGAGTTATGCCTTCCTCTAAAAGATATGAGTTGAATTTTGCATTTCTGAACTCTGTTCCATTATCACTTCTCAGTTTCTGAACTTTGGTATCAAACAGAACCTGCAATCTTTTTAACAATCTTATTAAAATATCAGGGACATCAGACTTGGCTCTGATGAATTCTATCCAAGTATATCTAGAGTATTCGTCAATCAAAACGAGAATATACTTTTTACCTGACAAGCTCTGTACAGAGATAGGACCACAGAGGTCCACATGAAGCATATGCAGAGGTTTTGGACAATTATTATCACTTTTGGTTTGTGGGAAGATCTTTTCATTTTTCCCATTTCACAAGCAGAACAAAGATGATCTTTGTTAAACTTCAGAGATGGCAATCCCTTAACCAGATTTAGTTTGACCAATTTATCAAGTGAAGAAAAGTTCAGATGTGAGAACTTTTTATGCCAGAGCCAAACATCTTCACTATTCAGAGATACTAGACAGAGTTTCTCTGAGTCAGTTTCTATGTGTTTGGAAAAATTCAATCTGTATAAATTTCCCTTTCTGTCAGCTCTGAGCATTTCTTGACCTGTTTTTGAGTGAAGTAGTGAACAATGTTTTTCTTGAAATTTCACATCAAAACCATGGTCACAAAGTTGACTTATACTGATCAAGTTGTGCTTTAACCCATCAACATAAGCAACCTTTGATACTGAAAAATTACCTCTTGTAAGCTCACCATAACCCTTAATTTGTCCTTGCATATTGTCTCCAAAAGTTACTGCTCCTCCAGATTTAGCTTTGAAGGAGGATAGTAACTTTTTATCTCCAGTCATATGCCTTGAACACCCAGAATCTATGTACCAGATCGGCATTGACTGTTTCTTTTCAGAGTAGTCCTCTGATGATCCGTCACTTTGATCATTTGTGAACGCCATACCACGGAGATTGGTGGGTTCTTCCTCTCCATCGCTTGTTGAGTCTGACAGCCAGTCTTCCATCTCTGCTACAAGTACTCTTTCTTTGACATTGTATTTGTACTTGTTTTTGTAGTAGTCTTCATCCTTGATGAGTCTACCTCTGCAGTTGGCGGAGTAATGGCCTGACTTTCCACATCTAAAACATCTTCCATCGTTTTGGTTTGATGGAAGAGCAGTGTCTGATTCTGTCGTCTGTGCTTGTACTTGTGGTTGTGGCTTGAAGTACCTCTGAGGTTGAGGATACCTCGGCTGAAATGATTGTTGAGATCTTGATTGTTGAGTAGAATCATGATTGGTGAAATGAACGCCCTTTTGATCACTATGTAGAGTGGATCTGGGCTCTTGTTGATATTCAGTTTTCTGAAATCTTCTTTCTGGATTTCCTCTTCTTTCTTCATCATCTCTTATTCCTTCAAAGACTTTCTTGCCAAATTTCTTGTTAAATTGATGGGTGATTAATGCAAGAGATTTGGCAAAGGCATTGATGTCATCATCTGAGTTAGAATCTGAGTGTTCAACTTCTTCAGACATCAGAACCTTTTTGGATTTTCTTTTAGATTCCCTTTTTGAACAATTGTCTTTTTCTGCATTTCTGCATTCTTGTGATACACCCTTCTGTTTTGACATGAGTGCAAGTGGACCACCTAAAGAGGTTTTTGATTTTTGTTTAACAACTTCTTTTTCCTGTGCTACCAAGGTACCATAAATGTCAGTTAATGACCATGATTCAAGATTTTGATTGGCTTGTATCGACATTGACAGTTGTGACCATTCTTCATTTAGACTTTTAAGAAAGAGAACATTGTTTTCTTCTTTTGTTCTCATGACCCCAAATTTTCTGCATTTGTTGATGAGGATGTTAAACCTTGAGTATGTTTGATGTAAGGTTTCTTCGGGTAATGCATGAAAATCATGATATTCATTGATACAAAGATTTCTCCTGTTCTTTTGAGTTTGTAGGTCTCCTTCAAGTTGATTTAACAACTGATCCCATATCTCTTTTGCAGTTACACAAGAATCGAGTTCTTGGAAGATATCATTGGGAATGGCCATTATAAGTAATCTAACAGCTTTTGAATCATTATCCATCATGTTAGTTTCTTCATCCGTAAAGTTTGAAGTTTTCTTTTCATAGTAAGCAGGGATTTCAGCAGTATCTGCTGTTGCTGGAACTCTTGGTACCAACACCATTGGTTGCTGAGGTCCATCGTTCACTGATCTTAACAGATCCCTGTCCATGCCTTCTAAGAAATTTACCATCCTTATCTTCCATTGAGGATATTCATCCCTTAGAAGTGTAGGAGGTTTGGTTAATGATCCGGCTGTATAAATGGCACTTATGCTTGAGTTTGCCATTTTTGTGAAGAAAAGACGAAGATTTGAAGAACTGATGCTTTTCTATGAAGATCTTTCTATTAAATGATGTAACTGTGATTTACTTTTAAATCAGGAGCATATAAAGTTTAATAAATCAGAGTTTACACAAACATGCACAGATAATAAAAGCTTGAATCAGTAATAATTAAATCTATCCGAGTATGCATATATGATCTTTCTTTGTTTTAGAAAACAAAGGAGGCTCTGATACCAATTGTTGGATCCCAGATTTAACCTTATAACAATAATGATATAAACAACAAGAGTATAAACAGTGGAAGCAGTATAGTTTAATATCAAAAGAAGATTCGAATATCACAGTTCATATATAAAGCAAGTAGAAAGAACAAGATCTTCGTGAGATATATTCAGTTGATTCTTCTTATACAAGATATCAAAAAGCACACTCTTGTCAAAGGAGTGATGGTACTATTTATAGGACCATAAAGTAAACAGTGTACTATTCTGAAAAATAGAAGCATGCTTGAACAGTGTCTTACCTAATAGGTAAGCTCAAAGACATGCTTGAAGAGTAACCTACTTTATAAAGTAAATCTTATCACTAAGTGATTGGTTATCTGTTCTGATACTTCAGGAGTCTTCAGCGTCATCTTCAGAGAGAATGACTTCAGAGCTCTGACGTTGTCTTCAGAGCCTCTGATGAAGCCATCTCTGATGCCTTCTGCTGAAAGTTGCAATCTCTGATTGGTACTTCAGAGGCAGGTTTGTCTTCTGAAGTCTTCGTCCTCTGAAGTCTATCTTTGGAAGTCCTCTGAAAAAGGACTTGGGTATTTTCAACATTTTAACAAACATAAGATTTGGAGCTAACAAGAAAGTTCCAAAGCAGCAGAAAAGGCACAAGCAGCAGTAACAGAGCCAACAACAGTAACAGGGCTATCTGTTGAAGAGATAGAAATAGCAGAAACTCTTCTAAAGGCCAAAACAGACACCCCCAAAGCCACTCAAAAGTCCAAGGGAGTGGAAATTAAAGAAGGAGGTCTTGAGCAGAAATGAAAAGAAATCAGTCAAGCAGATTTGAAAAGAAAAGGCAATGCAAAAGTGGATGAATCTGTACAACCTCCCAAGAAGCTAAAACAGATAGAGATTGATGAGGAATTGGCAAAGAGGCTGCAGGCTGAGATAGAACAAGAAGAAGAGACTCAACAGGCCAAAGATAGGCAGATTGCTCTAGATCTGTCCACTAAGCTGAATGAGGAATATCAAAAGAGCCTAAAATCTATAGCTGAGGTAAAGAAAAGTACAGTGAAAGCATCCAAGCACAGACTGCCAGCAAAGATTCAGAAAAGACAACCTTCTAAGACCTATAGGATTGAGAAAGAAGGAAGATGATAAACTTTCTGAAAGGAGCTCTTGGAGTTCCTGAAGGAATGTTTACAAATATGCCTTATGGTAGGATTGAGGAATTGTATACAAAGGAGATGTCAAATCTAAAAGGGGATTCCACTCAAAGGGAAGAAGCTGAAAGGAGGATGAAAGAGAGGCATGATCTCAATATCCAACAAACCTTTCCTGAGAGTGAGGAAACCACTCCTTCAAAAGAAAAGGATGAAGAAAAGTAGGAAGAACATACTGATGTGGAAGTTAAAGCTGCCAAGAGAATGAAAACAATAGCTTCCAAGAAACTGTCTAAGAAGTCAAAGATTGCAGAAGCTGAGAAAGATACAGAACCATCTTTTACAAGTCAAGTTGAACAATCAAGTCAAAGTGCACAGCAACCAAGTCAATCTAATGTGCATTTTGAACTTTACATGACTGTAACAGATAGTGACCTAGTGAAGGCAGATCCCATTTCAGTCCAAGCCCCTGAAATCATCCACTGGGATATTCTTGAAGATCAAGGCAAAGAGTATTTCAGAATTAAAAGAATGGGTGATCACTTTGAAGTCTACTCTACTTGGGGGAAGATAATCAGATGTTGTTCCAGGTCAGACTTGGAAGAAATGTTTAAAGTGGGAATGAATTTGTATGAGGATGTGCTGAAGACTCCAGGGATGAACATCAAGAAACTAGCAATGGAGTATTTATGTATGATGTTTAGTCCAGATCTTGTAAAGCATGTCATCAAAGATGTATTCAATTCTGTGGATAACTTGATGCTCATAGAAAGATGTGGGGTGTATATCTTGACCATAGATAAAAGCTTTCATGAATATTATCTGGTGGATAAGATATATGATCACAACCTAGCTAAGCTTCATGGGATGCTGAAAGCAAAATTAATCTGTTCTCAAGGCTTAGAAATGGCAAAGATTGTGGTTAGCAGGATAATCAATCAAAGTCTGGGACTGGATCCAAATTTGGGCAACTGATCTGAAGTGTTGAAAGCATCATAAAGACCATATCATGAAGAACTTAACTTCTCCTTCTGAAAAGTTAAGTTAGGGGAAGATTGTTGGGTATAAATATGCTAAGTATGGTTTATGCTGCTGATTAATGTTGCTAAGTGATTACTACTGCTAGACTATCAAGATTACTATTGCTAGTAGAATTAATACTGCTTAAAGAGTTATTGTTGCTACTTGAATAGTTAGTACTTCTGAAGATTAATGCTGCTGAAGATGGTTAATACTTCTGAAGATAATTAGTGTTGCTTATAAAGATAAAGATGCCATGGAGATAAAGACAAGCTGGAGATAAGGCTGAAGATAATTATGGGATTGATATTGAAGATCAAGTTTATTTTGATAATTATCTTGTAATCTATTCTGTAAATATAGTCTAGATGTTATAGATTATATAGTACATTCTGAGAGAATAATTCATAAGTTTTTGTGATAGAGAATTAACCTTAAGACTAGTTTAGATCCTTTCTATAGAGAAGTATAGAACGTCTGTTGAGCCTATTCAACAGATTGAGGTTTTGTGTGTACTCATCAAGTTTAATCAATATAACTTGTGATTTCAGTGCATATACTGTTTCATTGATTGTTAGTGTTAAAGTGTTTTTCCACAACTTCTTTAGCATTGATTCTAAGTTTTAGTGAATTAAATTCTTGTTTGAATTTCGATCCTGACAATGAGATGTCTGTCTTTCTTTTATGGGCAACTCGTTTGAGTTTGCCCATTTCACAAGCAGAGCATAGATGATCTCTGTCGAATTTGATACTTGGTAGCTACTCACCAGTTCTAATTTTACAAGTTTGTCAAGGGTATGAAATTTTAAGTGACAAAACCTGTTATGCCAGAGCCAAGCCTTCTCATTTTTACTTGAGACCAAACAAAGCTTTTCTTCTTTGTTTATTGACTTAAAGTCCATGAGGTATAGATAACCTCTTCTTTTGGCTCGCAGAAGTTCTGTGGTTGTGTCTTCTTTCGACAAAGAAAAATATTGCCTTTTGAATATTACATCTAGTCCATTATCACAGAGTTGGATAACACTTAGTAAATTGTACTTAAGGCTATCCACATAAGCCACTCTGTTGATATCGATGTGTCCTTTAGCAATGACTCCATATCCTTTAATTTTCCCCTTCTTGTTCTCTCCAAAGGTCACAAAACCACCTCCATGTTTTTCTTTGTATGAGGTGAGCAACCCTCTGTCGCCAGTCATGTGCCTTGAGCACCCGAGTCTAGGTACCAAATGGGCACATGTTGTTTCTTCTGCGGACAGATCAAGAAGATTTAGGTACCCATTTCCAGATGGGTCCAGTTTTGTTAGGAGTCTTTAAAGATGCCTTATCACCTTTTGTTTTGGGTTTATCCTCTTTTGCAGAGGTACCAGTTTGTCCTTTCTCACCCTTGAATTTGGTATTCTTGGGTTTAGGGTGAGATATAAGACAGGTTGGCCTTGAGAAATGTTGGTTAAGAGCATGCATGAGATCTAAACATTTACAATGAGAGACTCCAGAAGCAAAATTTTTAAACATTTCATTGAATTTATCAAAGGAGGGTACAGAGCATTGTTTATAACAACCCTTTTTAGATTTGGGTTTCTTTTCACAGAAAACTTTGTCTAATCTAGGTTGAGTTTTATCAAAAGCTCCTCTTGGATGGATGTTTGATTGTACTCTCCCTTGGTGATTTCCTTTTCTTGCATTCACTGCCACAGAAGCATTAAATTTGTCAAATTTGGGCCATTTTCCCTTCTGTTGCCAAATGAGTTTTTCTTGAAAAGGTTTTGTGAATTTTGGAGCTTTGGTCTCTTGAGAGATCTGGATTTTTCTTTTGTTTAATTTCTCAAGCTCAAGAGAGGTCTTATCTTGCAGAAACATATCCATAAAGTCAGGGCAAATAGGTACACCTATAGTTCTCCCTTTGGGAGAGATCATTCTGTTAAGAATGCCAGAGGGAAGCTTATTTTCCTCTAGACTACAGGGGACTATCTCTTGTTCCACAGAACTAGTCTCTTCATCGACAGAGAATGACTCAGACTCTGACTCAGAATCTGAATCAAGAAAGTCTTTGTGGATGAGGGCATGACTTTCTGGATATGTATTGCTTTGTCCACTAAAGTGTCTTTTGATATGTTTAGATCTTTGAGATTGAATGGGGTCACTTTAGGGATACTTTGACATTTTAGTAGATCTTGCTCAAAGATTTCTTGTACTTCAGAGGCTATATCAGTATGACTTAGAAAGTGATTCTCATACGTTTTTCTCAAGTCATTTTCCAAAAATCTTTTGAAAAGCTTTTCTTCCACAGAGGCAGGGACAAACTCTGGTGCATCAGAAGACAGTTCCTTTTCAGGAATCATCATGCACACAAATTCCATTTGAGTTTGTGATTCTGGATGACCAAATCTGAAGACCCCTATCTGTTTTTGAGACAAATATTTCCTTGGAATGGATTTTCTCTTTTCAGAGAGCGATGATGACAAATCATTGTTTTCATACCATATATTTGCCATCTGCAGAGGTTTCCTCAGATGTGGTCCTTCATAGGTTCTACGCCTCTTAAATGTGGATATCAAATTAGGAAGACTTGGTTTTAAAAATTGTCCAGGGCAGAAGATATTTGCAAGAGATTTATTTCTTTTATTTCCAGTATAGGGATCTGTGTCATCAAAGCCTGTACCTCTTTTGCCGATCTGGGTACTTACTTTTTCATGCACTTTCTGTGCATCCTGATATTTCCTAATCAAAAGATCTCTGTCGAGTAAGTCTTGATGAAGGACTTCTCTCTCCTTTTGGAAAAAGTTTTTTAGTGAGATGGCGTTTAAACGATCACTGTCACAATTTTTTAGCTCTTTAATTTTTTCTGTCAAAGCTTGGTCAAGTTTGGAAACCTTTTCTTTTAACCCTTTATTTTCAGAAATATGCTCAGAAACAAGTGATTTTCTTTCGAGATAGAGTTTATTCTTATCTTGAGTGAGAAGTCTAGTTTCTCTCTCAAAGAAAGCTAGTTTTTCCTCAAGTTTTGAGCATGTGCTTTTGCAAGAAAGAAATTCACTTTGTAGTTTAAGAGATTTGTTTTTAGAGTCAGTGGAAGATGAGTCAGAAGTGGATACCTCACTATTGCCGTCAGAGGGGTTGACTTCTGCCATTCCACAGAAGAGTGCATTGTTGTCCCCTTTCGTCAGAGGATTCATTAGTGACAAGATTTTCTTGTTCAGCCATGAGGGACCTTTAAGTGTAGTACTCTGCCTTCTTTTCACCATATCCTCTACCTCTGTCATCTCTTCCTCTGTATGCAGGTTTTTTTGAGACATCTGTTGAATTCTCGGGTCATAAGAGCAAGAGTTTTTGCAAGAGCAGTGATGTCTATTTCTTCCTCAGAACATTCCTCACTATCACTCTCTGCCACAAGTACTTTCTTCTTCTGAATATCCTCTGTAGTCTTTTCCTTCTTACCTTTGTCCTGAACCTCTTTGGCATTTCCAACCAATGCTAGAGGTCCACCGACAGGAGCCATTAGCTTCGAGATTCGACTCTCTTGGCTTATTAATGTCCCAAAAAGGTCATAGATGGACCAAACATCAAGATCTAGGGTTTCCTGCATGGACATGGTTAGATGGAGCCATTCATCATTGAGTGTTTGTAGAAAGAGAAAAATTTACTCTCCCTAGAGTTTGTGAATAAAACAATCAATTCCTCCCCAATCATCTATTGTTCTTCATTTTACATTGATTTAATTGTGATCAATGGACCTATCACATGGCGTGCTTCACCCAAAATAGATCATTAATTATGAAAAGGCACTCCAAGAGCTCCTACCATTTTCTTAACCAGAGGAATCCAAACACCAAGTACTTTCATGTATTTGGATGCATATGTTTTGTCTTAAACGACAAAGAGAGCATTAGAAAGTTTAACCCAAAAGCAGATGAAGCCAAAATCATTGGCTATTCGTCCACCTCCAAAGCATACAGAGTCTATATGCTAAATTCAAAACATATACTGGAAAGTATTAATGTTTCATTTGATGACTCTTTTCAGGTGACTTCTGAGCAAATCAACTCAGGACTCAAGCTCAAAACGCAAGATCAACAGTTTCTTTACAATCTTTGTTAGTATCATCGAGCCAAAGAAAATCTCTGAAGCCCTTGAAGACCCAAACTGGGTAGAAGCTATGCAAGACGAGCTTCTGCAGTTTGAAACAAATGAAGTATGGACCCTAGTGCCTCTGCCGAAAGGCAAAACTGCATTAGGGACCCAAATAGGTCTTTAGGAATAAGAAGGACGAAGATGGGGTGGTGATCAGGAACAAGGAACACTGGGGGCCAAGGGATATAGCCAAGAGGAGGGGATCGAGTACGAAGAAACTTTTGCCCCTGTGGCAAGGCGCGAAGCAATAAGGATCTTCCTTGACTTCGCAGCCCATAGAGGTTTTAAAGTGTACCAAATGGATGTTAAGTCGGCCTTTCTGAATGGACAAATTCAAGAAGTGGTATATGTCCAACAACCACCAGGGTTTGAAAGCTCTAAGTACCCAAATCATGTCTACTTCTTGGACAAGGCTCTGTATGGACTGAAGCAAGCCCCCCGAGCCTGGTATGATAGAATTTCCAACGTCTTACATGCAAATGGTTTCGAAAGAGGTACAACCGATACAACTCTATTTTTTAAAAAGATAAAAGGTGAGATTCTGCTTGTACATATCTATGTAGATGACATTATTTTTGGGTCTACAAATGAATCTTATGTAAAAAGTTTGAAACCTTGATGAAGAGTGAGTTTGAGATGAGTATGATGAGAGAACTTACATTCTTCCCAGGATTACAAGTTGTGTGTCCCAATACGTAATCATTCAAACAAGTAAACAATTAAGAAACAACGATAATGCAAACCTGATATGATTATTCAATTGATTCAAAGGATTACAAGCTTGAAATCAAAACCACTCTGTTTCTTGTTCTTCACGGCGCACACCACCACCACAGCCTCCTCTCTAATTGATATTTTCTAATTAAGTTCCTTAACCCTAATTACAACTAACCTAATCTAATTTATACTTAGGCCATAAGCCTAATGGGCTTGGCTTGCTTGGGCCCAACAACTAAAATAACCTATTAACTTAATAATAAACCAAACTAATAAATAAAATACGTAAACAGACTTTGACTATTTATTACAAAAGGACCCTAGACTATTTGTTGAGACGACTTTATCAGCTTTGACTTCAGATTTCCATCTTCAGATAATTATGATCATGAATCCAATAAATATGTGCTTTAATAATCTCCCCCTTTGGATCAAGATCATTCTTTAAGCTCAGAAAATGTAATCTTCCTCTTTGTCTTCAGAATGTAGCAATCTCCCCAATCGATGAGAATATCTTTTGGAAAGAAATTATCTCCAGTTTCAGCTCGGAATGCTTCAGCAAATCATCTTCAAAGAAAATTTCTTCAATTCAGCATATCTTCAGAATATCTTCCATTTCTTGATTAACGCTTCTCCCCCTTTTTGATGAAAAGAGCAAAGAGTTCATCAAAACGTGTCTTCAAGAAATTTCTTCCACCATTGATCTTGCAAACAGAACCACTGATTATCCGTCAATTCATTAAGATGTTCATCCAGATCTTTGCAAATCTAGACAAATTAGAAAATGAAGTGTAACACCTGAATCAACACATGAATCAGTTGAAATTGCCTGTCAGTAACACAAAGTCACTGTGTGTAACGAATACACAATATAAAGGAGCTTTTGTGATGATCACTCCCCCAGGGCTTCCATTCAATCATCGAAACACCACAAAGGCAATTTCTATGAACGTTATGACAAAGAAACAAATTCTTTGTATGTTCATGCAAGTGATGGAATAAATTATTCATAAGATGATTGCTTATAAGGCTTAAAGTGTGTAAACCACTGAGACAACAGTTAGTTAAACACAGACTCAATGTGCATGAATGAAGTTTGAAGGTGGGGCAGACGTCCTTCTTTTTAATATCCAGATTTTCCAAATGAAAATCAGATAGCATATGTGTTGCGTCCCCTTTGAAAATGAAACATATTCTTGTTGAGAAGAAAATGAGTGGCTGGTGAGGTAAAGTCAAGAGTTGGCATGGGCTAGTTGCCTGTTTCAATAATGTTCACCAAGAATTGTGAAACATTAGAAATGTGGTTGCCCGACTCAGAAAGTAGTTGGTGCAGAGTTTGATATTCTTTTACTCTGATCTCTCACCCTCCTTCTTTTAATCTTTAAGCTCACAGCTAACCGAACTCACTTTTGACATATTCTCTCATCACACATCCCACACTCATTTCTTTTGACTCCTCACATTCAATCACTAAAGGATTAACTTCTTGGGTAGGAAACACTGGTTAACGTAAATCCATAGAAGTTCAATGAAGTCCTAGCACACTGATCCCATGTTTTCCTATGAAGCATATGTTGCTCAGATGATTTAACTTGATCAGTTAAAGCTCAATGATGAATCAGAAAAGATTTAAAATCACACTTCCAATTCAAGAAATCTGTTTGAGAATCGGAAAGTGGTTTGAACATTTAAGAACATGTTTTCTTATGATTGAAAGTTGTCCTGCTTTCAACCATGAATGAGATGAAGAAAAGAAATTATACCTTTCGAGTACAGTCTCACATCTCGCGAAGTCAAGCTTAAAGTCATAAAGATATGATCTTGTAAGCATCTCTCAATCTGCAAAAGTCTTAAGGTCTAGTCAAAGTAACTTTATTCACAAAAATTGAAATGACATAAAGCAGTAAAACACTTAGTGTACGAGTTCTGATCAGAAATAATCAGAAGTCATAGCCATACTCTTTACTTGTATGCTCCCCCTAGAATCATGCATCACTAACAATTATCAGTAAGCACAATGCATTTAAGTATGCTCCCCCTCAAACTAACATTGACCATCAATGAAATACTTCTCACACTCCCCCTGAGATCATGAACAAACTGTTAAAAAGCAGGCATCATGCGGAAATAATAATAAAGAAATGATAAAGAGATACAATAAGAAACTTTAATAGGTAACTACCGATTAGGTCTTAAGATTTAGCATACCAAGTCTTGAGACAAGAAAATTAAATCTCTTTTCGTCTAAAGGTTTGGTAAACAAATCTGCAAGCTGATAATCGGTTTTTACAAAGTAAAGTTCAATTGTCCCCTTTTCTTCATTATCTTTTATAAAATGATACCGGACATCTATGTGTTTGGTCTTAGTATGCTGAACAGGGTTAGCGGTAATCGCAATAGCGCTCTTCGAATCACAATAGATCAGAATTCTATTGAAATGAAATCCATATTCTCGCAGTTGTGTTCTCATCCACAAGACCTGAGAACAGCAGCTAGCAGCAGCTACATATTCCGCTTCGGCCGTTGATGTGGAGACACATAATTGCTTCTTTGAAGCCCAACTAACAAGTTTATCTCCGAGAAATTGGATATGACCCGAGGTGCTTTTCCTGTCTAACATGCAACCAGCATGATCTGCGTCTGAATAAGATGTAAGTTCAAAGCTTGTATCCTTAGGATACCACAGACCAAGATCTGCAGTCCCCTTCAGATACCTGAAGATCCGCTTTACAGCAGACAAATGGGATTCTTTAGGATTGGCCTGATATCTAGCACATAAGTATGTAGAAAACATTATATCCGGCCTACTAGAAGTAAGATATATTAAAGAACCTATCATCCCTCTATAAGTCCTAACATCAACATCCTTTCCCGAAAGATCGGTGCCAATCTTAGTACCAGGTGCCATTGGGGTACCAATCGGTTTACAATTTTCCATTTTGAACTTCCGAAGAATATCCAGAATGTATTTAGATTGATTGATAAAAATCCCCGTTGAAAATTGTTTGACTTGCAATCCGAGAAAGAAATTCATCTCTCCCATCATGCTCATCTGAAAACGTGACACCATGAGGTTTGCAAAGTTCTTACAGTACTTAGGATTTGTAGAACCAAAAATAATATCATCCACATATATTTGAATAAGAATGATATCGCCTTTATCCTTTTTAATGAAAAGAGTGGTATCAACCGTACCTTTTGTAAAACTTTACTTGACCAAGAATTGAGATAGAATATCATACCAGGCGTGAGGAGCTTGTTTCAGTCCATAAAGAGCTTTATCCAGGATGTAAACGTGATTCGGCTTATCTGGATTTACAAACCCTTCTGGCTGTGAGACGTAGACTTCTTCCTTGAGTACTCCATTCAGAAAAGCTGTCTTCACATCCATTTGATAAACGGTGAAGTTCTTGTGGGCTGCGTAGGCTAAGAACATCCGAATCGCCTCTATACGCGCCACTGGAGCATAAGTCTCATCGTAGTCTATCCCTTCCTCTTGCCTATATTCCTTGGCGACAAGTCATGCTTTGTTTCTGATAACGGTACCATCTTCATCTTTCTTATTTTTGAACACCCATTTCGTACCAATGATGGTTTTACCTTGCGGTTTGGGTACGAGTCTCCAGACTTTCAGTGCTTCAAACTGATTCAGCTCATCTTGCATCGCAGTTACCCAATCTGAATCGACAAGGGCCTCAGATACGCGTGTAGGCTCGATCTTGCTCAGAAAGGATTCATACATACATAGATTTGATGTTGCAGACCTAGTTTGGACCGGTGCAGAAGGATCTCCAATAATTTGATGTACCGGATGCTCTTTGGTCCACTTATGTTCATGAGGGAGTGGATTAGATGCATGTTGATCATTGTCCGCATCTAGGAATCCACTGGTATCTCCTTCAGATGGTTTAGAATTAACGGGGGCTTCAGTTGATGTATTCGTTGCAGAAGTTGCAGTAGGTACAACTTGGTCAATCTGATGATCAGTCCTTACAGTGCATCCTACTGAGTCAGCTAGTTCTGTCTCGGCGGTGTTGGTCACAACTTCAACTGGCGGATTAGGCCTTTGAACTGGAACTTCTTGCTGAATCGGGGAACCGAATTCAGTAGAGATATCGGAAGTGGTCGAATGAGTAGTCATCGAGTCTTCTATCCTGTCAACCACAACAGAGTTAGGCAACTTAGATCCAAGAAATTCATCATAGAACAGTTCAAATAATAAATCCAAATCAGATAATTTAGAAGTAGACGAAGAAGAGTCATCTGATTTGTTCTCATGAGGTGCAGGTCCTGGACTGGTTGGTCCAGAAGCTAATACTCCAGTAATTACGGGTTCTGAACTGATGTGCTCAGAAGCCATCTCCTCATCGAATGTAACATTAATGCTTTCGATCACAGTCTTTGACTTCTTCAAGTAAACCCGATATGTAGTAGATGTCGAGGAATAACCAACGAAGATGCCTTCATCCGGTTTAGCACTGAACTTGTTCAGATTCTCTCTGTCATTTAGAACAAAACACTTACAACCAAAAATATGAAAATATTTAATGGTTGGTGTTCGATTGTTGATCAACGCATACGGAGTCTTTTGAAATCTGCGGTGTATCATGGAGCGATTCTGAGTGTGACACGCAGTCGATACAGCTTCAGCCCACAAAAATAAAGGTAAGTCAGATTGGCTGAGCATTGTTCGAGCGGCCTCAACAAGTGTACGATTTCGCCTTTCTACGACTCCGTTCTGTTGAGGCGTGTGAGCAGCAGAGTATTGATGTGATATCCCGACCGATTTGAGATATTCTTCATCTATCTTGTTCTTGAACTCTGTGCCGTTGTCAGTCCTGAGAGTCTTGACTTGTTTTTGCAGATTGACTTGGGTTGTCTTCAGAAACGTAATGAGAACATCCGGAGTCTCATCTTTAGACCGTAGAAACTTAACCCAAGTGTATCACGTATAGTCGTCCACGATAACTAGCACATACTTCTTTCCTCCTAAGCTTTGCGTTCGCATAGGACCGCATAAGTCCATATGCAACAACTCTAAAGGAGAGCTGGTACTAGGTTCAAGCTTTGGTTTATGTGGGGCTATCTTCATCTTTCCCTTTTCACACACTGCACATAGATGTTCTCTTTCATATTTCAGCTCTGGAAGTCCTTTCACTAGCTTGCCACTGACCAGCTTGTTGATGTACCGAAAGTTGAGGTGAGAAAGTCGTCGATGCCATAACCAGATTTGTTGCATCGAGGCCTTTGATAGTAGACAGACCTGATTGTCAGCCTGGACCTTTGACAAGTTGATGGTGTAGAGGTTTGACTTGCGAGTGCCGACCAAGAGTTCTTTTCCTTCTTCAGTGCGTACCGAACATGTCTTGGCCTTGAAATTAACCTCTAAGTCTTTGTCGCAGAACTGGCCAATGCTGAATAGGTTGTTCCCAAAGCCTTCAACGTAGCTCACCTTCTTGATCGTAAGATTTTCATGTACAACATCACCATATCCCAGAATAGGTGAAAACTGATCATTCCCAAAACGAACTGTGCCACAGTATTTGTCCGTAAAATTAGACAACATACTCTTCTGCCCGGTTATATGCTTGGAACACCCGCTATCCAAGTACCACATATGACGGGTCTGCACAACACAAATCAGGAAAGAAGAGGTTTAGGCACCCTTTTAAAAATGGGACCTCCACTGTTAGTACTTGATTTTGGCACCCATTTAAAGTTGGGCCTGCTTATTCTTTGAAAACCATAATCATGATAAGATGAATGATAACGATAAGATGAAACATTATATGAACCATACCAAACATCAAAAAATTTACGAGAAGCATAATCACATTCACCATAATTTAAAAACTTTTTATTCTTAGATGGAGCTAACTGGAATAATTGCTTTATAGAGTATTTCTTGCGAGAATCAACAAGATTAGGTTTAAAAGTAGCAACATTCACAATCACATCATCTTTACTAGAATTCCTTTTATTCAAAACAAAACTAGAACTAGATTTAGCTTTCTCGTCTATCTTCTGTTTCGGTATCCATGCAGTCTTAACTCCAACCCTTTGCTTTCTCAAATCTGAAACATGTGAAACTTTATAGTTAGAATGATGAGAATTAAGAGAATGCTTCTTCTTTGGCTTACCAGTGGGGATCGGTTTCTGTGAAAGCTGAGATTTTTGTTTCTTACCTTTTGCTTTCTTTGATTTCACAGAAACTGATTTATCAACTTTCGTTGATGTTTCACCTTTTTCAAACACACTGGGTAATCCAAAAGAATTAACAACACAAGATGAATGATCAGGAAGTTTAGAGGTAAAATCAAATTGAGCAACACAATCATTCAAAATACCATCAGAGTTTAAGAAATTAAGATCATTCTCAAGTGAACCAGATCTGTCATCAGAATTTAAAGCCTTAGAGAATTTAGAAAAATCAGTATCTTTGAACACTGTTGAAAATACAGTTTGTTCTAAGTCCATCAAAAGTCTTTCTTCTGTAAGAGTATTCTCGAGTTCAGAAATTTTACTTTCCAAAACTAGAGGAGGTACGTAAATCTTACCTTCGATGGGTTTAGCCTCCAACTCTTTTACAGAATAACTCTCAAAATAATCATTTGAAAGAAATTTTGATTTATTAGAACTATAACTGTTATTCAACTTCTCATAGCGAAAATGGAAGTTGAACTTCAGTTGTGTTCTTTCTTTTATCATATTCCTTGGCTTTATCTTTTTCAGACAGACTAGTCCAAAAGGGTTTGAGTTCCTGATGTTGAGGAGCCAACAACATAAACCCAAAGTCATAAAGTGCAGGCACTTCAGATATACCCTTTTTGAGATGATGGGGGTTCTTGTAACCAAGTCCCCAAGTATCAGGTTTCTCTTTAGGTTTGTTCAAATGAATAGTGTGTTCAGTTTGACCTAAAGAATGTAATTTCTTTTCCAAAGCATTCACCTTTTCTATTAAAGATTTATTCTCTTTTGAAGTAGAAAAGTACCTTTAAGCAATCTCTCTAGATTTAAACTCACATTCTTTAAACTTTGAATCAGTTTCAGATAACTCTTTATGAATTATAGTCTTTTCTTTAGCGCTGGTGTCTATATTTTTGTGCAAAGTTTCAATTAATACATTTTTCTCAGCAATATCATTACTAAGTTTATGTATAGATTGATTTTTCTCATTTATGACACCTTTCTCACGCTTCAGTTTCGACTCTAACTCTTGGAGTTTAGACATCATGGCATTCATTTGGTTCAGTAAATCAAATTCAGTTAAGTTATATACCTCATCATTATCTCCATCATCAGAATCAGCTTCAGCTTCTGACTGGTTCTTTCCCATCAAGCACAGATGTGCTGTCTCGTCCTTCTCTCCTTCTTCAGATTCTTCGTCCGAATGGTCAAGCCAATATTCATCCTCGGCCATTAATGCTTTTCCAGCCTCTTGTTGCTTGGCTAAAAGCATCTTATTCTTGTAATAGTCGGAGTTTCGGACTTTTGATTTGCGACAATCCTTGGCAAAATGACCGAGTCTCCCACAATTGTAGCACTTAATCGGTTCTTCCTTCTTGGTCTCTTCAGCTTCATCCTTCTTCTTGTTTTCTAGTCTCCTCTCTTCAACTTTCTCCTTATGCTTGTAGTTATTAGGACCAGACGAGTATCTCGGACTATTGGAGTTTGGCTTTTTATAGAACTTCTTTTGGAGAGCCTTGGTTATCAACAGCATGGCTTCTTTCAGTTCATTACAATCGTCAGAGTCAGACTTTGCCTCGCAATCAGCTTCTTCCGATTCAGATTCTATCACCTTCTTCTTCTTAGACTTCTTAACCACAAGAGCAACTGGATCAGCAACTGCTTTGTCAGCCTTTTTCATCTCAGCCTTGATCTCTTCTACTTCTTCCTCATTCTGTCTGAGGATTTCATAAACTTCATGAAGAGGAATGTCATGCAGATCCTTCAACTGCCTCATTTGTTCGGGTGAACCTCTTCCACTCAGGCTGAAGATTGCTGAGAAATTTCACATTCAGCTCCACGTGAGATTTGCTGATCTTGTTCTTTCTGAGCTCGTTCAGCAATGTGACAAATCTGTCATAAGTGGCTTCGAGTGACTCTCCAGCTTTGGCTTTGAACTCTTCATAATTATTCAAGCAGATGGATACTTTGAGCTGGTTGCTGACTTTAGATCCGATCATCATCTTCTCCAATTGATCCCATATTTGCTTACCGGTAGTGTTGTAGCTGTCAATCTTGACATATATTTCATTCGGTATGCCTTGGAGAATAAATGATCTTGCCAGCTTGTCACCCTTGTGTCTGTTCAACTGATCTTCCGAATATTCACCAATCGGTAATTTATACACTGTCTCTTCTTCTTGATCATTTTCTCTAGCTACAGTGAGAACCTTGGTCGGAGGTGTCATGATCCCGTCTTTCAGAGATTTTCTGATTTCATCTCCTAAATCATGTCGATCAATGAAGTCCAAAAATCTATCCTTCCATTGCTCGTACTCCCCCTTGAAGAGTACTGGTGGCTTCACATCTGTTCCAATAGCAAGAGGTTCCCGAGACATCTTTACTTATACGATTAGTATCAAACTTATCTGATATTGAGACAATCAACTGATATGATAGTTAGAAATCAAGATAAAATCACACAATACTGAAAATCGTAGAATAAAATTCAGAAAAATCTGATCATGAACAGAACTTTGGAAGGTAAACCTCTTACAAGGTTGTTTTTAACAAGTTTATTCATTGTTTTAAAGTTCATGTGACACATCCTTCTGTGCCAAAGTGATGATTCATCCAAAGAAGCTTTTGAAACAAAACAATTTAGGGATGAATCAGTTGAAACACTTTCCATATCTAAGAAATATACATTATCCTTTCTTGGATTTCTTAGTAGTATCATCTTTTCATCAACTACCTTGAATCCAGGAGCAAGGATAATGCATTCAGAATCAGTAAATAATATACTATGCTGTTTGTCACAAACCTGTGATACACTTAACAGGTTGTACCTTAACTGCTCAACATAGAATACATCTTCAAAGGTCATTTTACCTTTGGTTACATCCCCCTTACCACTGATCTTACCTCCATCTGACGTATTACCAAAGGCAACATGCCCACCATCAAATTTCTTGAAATTCTTGAGGCATGACATGTTCCCTGTCATGTGCCTATAGCAACCACTATCAACATGCCAGATGCTCTTCCCCTTGAGCTGCTGGTTGCCCTACACATAAGATTTTATAATTAGTATTGATTGGGAACCCAAGCCAAAGTGGTCTTGGGTCTCCCTTTCTCATCAAAGTATTTACATTCCTTTTTGATGAGATTTTTAAACACAGAGCATTCTTTATTGGAGTACTTTGTCAATATGATTGGTCTAGCAGCACAAACACTAGGAGCAGTACTAACTTTAGAAGTACTAACAGAGTTAGCAGCACTAACAGGTTTAGCAGTACTAACCTTGTTAGAAGCACTAACAGAGTTAGCAGTAGTATTGCTTCTAGCAGCACTATCATTGTCAACAATACTATTTGGGGTAGCAGTACTAACCGTTTTAGTGCATTTAGGAACCCACATATTGACACTTTCTTTAACAGTCTTTTTCTTCATCTGGCTTTTAGATTTAACTGATTTCTTAGCCACATGGTTCCTTTCCTTCTTCCTATAACCCAAGGGTTTTTGCATAGATCTTTGAAAATTCATCCTTTGGTTTATAGGATTGAAATAACAGTATTTGGCATGATGATTCAATTTGCCACAGATAAAACAAGGTTTTGGTCTATTGATTTTACTCAGATCAACCCCTTGTTTTTGTGCCCACTAATTATTCCAGTTTCTTTGATTTCCCCTCTTTTTATTATGATTTAGGGGCTCAGATTTCTTGCATGCACACTGTTTGCAAGGAACTGGATTCACAACTGTGGTCTGTTTGTAAAGGATCTTACCAGACTTTCCCTCTGTCTTCTCTATGTCCTTTGATTTGACCCAAATCTTTCCATACCCCTCATTGGTAATGATGTGATTCTCTAGGGCCTTACTCTTACCAACCTCTTTCTCAGTCTTGTCCTCAACAACTACCTCATCTAAGGGATCTATCTCAGTGGCTCCCTCAGGCAAGAGCTTCCTATCTTTGGTTTCTAGCAAATCTGATGTAGGAGGAATGTAGTTGTTGTTGTATAGTGGTGGTGTGGTATTATATCCAATTCCTCTTCTCAATTTGTCATGAATCTGAGTTTGTAGTAAAGAGTCCATTGCTTTAGAAGCATTGGAAAACTTTTCCACATCAAGCTTAACCTTGGTTAGCTCCTCTCTCAACTTTTCACTCTCCTCTTTAGATTTGGTCAGTTGGAGTTCTAGATCCTTTTTCTCCCACTTCCAGTAATTGGTATCATATGAGTGTTGGAGTTCATTTGCTTGAAAACCTTTAATCTGTTCCTCAAACCTCTCAACAATTCTCACATAGTCTTTTATATCTTTTGCTAACCTCTTAAGGTCATCACTCATCTTCTGGTTGTGATCCCTGTACCTTTTAACAGTGTCTATGCAAGTTTTAGAACAGAGATTAGAACTTACCTCAGTTGGGAGATCAGATACTTCTGCCATAAGAGCTTGATTTTGGATAGCCTCTTCTGCTTGATCACTCCAGTCAAACCACATTCCTTATTGAAAAACAAGGGCTTGAGCAGAGTTTCTGTTATGGTTGAGGTTTCCAGACTGTGCTTGTTGGTGGTTGTTGTTGTGAGACATTCCACTTCTGCATTCCCTGATAAAGTATCCCTTCAGATGACATTTATAGCATTCCACCTTTGATTTATCAAAGCCTGCTCCATCTTCTCTTCTTTGGGAGTAGTTGTTCCTCCCAGTCCTCTTG